>OY728157.1:12711814-14067721 GCA_963277665.1 Viscum album | reverse complement strand
TTAGTATGCTAAACTCACAATTAAAAAAACACTAAGAATTAACCAGAGATGAGATTTTAGTGGCAAGTACACATATTATAAACATGCTCCCAATTAATTTCAACTAAAAATAAAATCTCATATAAGATCAAATTCTTACTAAATCAATTCATTAAATAATATTATAAATTAATTAAACTTTCAAATTAATTAATCAGAAAACAATTGAACATAGAACCACCTACCATTGGTATCAAAACCCCCAATTTCAGGGTGAAACTACAATTGATCGCCAATCGCACAACAAAAAAATCAAATTTAACCCTAAAATCAATTCATTGAACCAAAAACATAAAAATAAAATCAATTACAACAAAAAATATAATACAATAAACTCTCAAAGAATAAAATCAACTAAACGAAGAAAAACAAACATGTGATGAAGGAGCGGGAGACAAACTGGAGCTTAAAGAAAGATGTTGGAGATGTGTCGCACCAGAAATTCCATCTAGAAGGGAGATGAAGCATTGGTCTAGGTAGTCTGAGGAAGTGGAGCAGCACGGGTTCGATGTTGGGGAGCAACACGTTTCGGCTGGCTAGAGAGGGAGGGAGATGTGGTATGGCTGTCCGGAGATGGAAGTGGAGGGTGTTTCATTAGTGCGGCTTTCTAGGCGGTCTAGCTGAGAGGGAGGCAGGGAAAGGGAATTCGTGTGTGCAAGAGGGGGTCGGTAGGGCTATGGTGCGCCGATTCAAAGGGAGGGCGCCGGATGGGAGCTGCAGTGCTAGGGTAGCAGGGGATGTGCAGCGTGACGGACTGAAGGGAGGGGTAAAAAGAAAATGCGATGGAGGGAGGGGGAGGAAAATATAGGAGGGGAAAAATGAGAAGAAAAGAGAAACAAGAGAAAGGAAAATAAATAAATAAAATAAAATAAGGAATAAAGGGAGGAAGAAAAAAAAGGAAAAAAAGATAAAATAAAAGAAAATAAAAAGACAAAGAAAATAAGATAAAATAAAAAGAAAGAAATAATCTAATTAATAATAAAAAAATTATTACTATTAATAAAACTAATAATAATAAACCCAAAATAATAATATCATTATTAACTGTGGTTGGACACTGCATGTGGTTGCGACCATAGATGCGACCGTGGTCACATGCGCTGTCGCGCACGTGCGCGCAGTTGCGTGCCCATGTAATAATACATTTAATAGTAATAAAAAATTCTCTTATTAAGGACGGTGACCGAGAACAGTCATGTGCGCGGCCACACACCTATATAAAACCCAATTTTTTTAAAAAAGAATAACTGGTTCAATCCTCAACTCAAGGGTGAGACCCCAAATAATAAAATTAAAATGAAGCATAGGTCGGGGTGGGACACCGTACCCGATTGGTCACATGGCCTCAAGTGCATTTCCACGAATGCCAAAGGCTACCGACTAGTAGTGAGGGCCTTGGGTGTGATAGTGGGGAAACTGTGCCCTCATTAGCAGAGTAGCACATTGGAAGTAAAACAGATAAGAATAGCAGAAATAGTAAAATGTGCAATAATTAAACAGCAGAAGTGATAAAAAACTGGAGGACATATATATATATATATATATATATATATATATATATATATGATGCATGATACATATATCTAGGAAAACATCTAAAAAATCACAATGCTGGAATATAATACTAAACCCAAGTACAAAAGAAAAACAAGTAAACAGTTCCACAGCATCACAAGCCTCATCTTGGTCCCTTGCTCCCCAGCTCCATTGCAATCAAGTACCTGAAGTAGAAGGGCACTTTCCCTTATCTATACCTGCAACAATATAATCTGTTTGAGCCCAAAAGCATGACCCAAACAGGGTGTGAGACTAATCCCAGTCGGCAACCACCCAAATATATATTCTTAGGAGTCAGTGTATATATATGGAAGGAAATAAGAAAACAGAAATAGTAAACAAGGAAGTACTGAAAAGTAAAAAATCCTACAAATTCAAATGCATTCAATTTCATATATCATGTAAGCAGAAAATCATGAACAGGTAAACCTATGGGAAGTTCTCACATCCTAACCCCTTTGGTTTAACCAAACAATAAAAGAAACCCTCTAGAGAGTACACATAGTCTAGCCCCTTTGGTTCAACTTTAGCAAAGACTCCCTAAGGAATAACTCACTATCAATTCCCCATATAGTCTCATATCGGAAACTAATAGGAACTCTGAGGAATCACTCAACATCCAATTCCAACTAAGGCATGTATTGAGGAACTACAAACACTCTGAGGTATAACTTACATCCATACCCCCTATGGTCTCACAACATAAAAGTAGATAGACACTCTAGAGAATCCCTCAACGTCCAATCTCTAAATGGTATACTACACCAGGTTCTCACGGCCATGTGTAAGTCATTAGTGCACACACGATATGTGGAAGCCAAATTAAACCTCAAGAACTACTTGGTTAAATAATCTACTGTATATCATAGCATGTCATATAATAATCACTCCATCCTAAGAATACTAGGCATGGAAAGCAAAGCAGCCTAACAGGAAATCTAGACCAAATGGTCAAAACAAGAATACATGGTAAAAACCTCTATATCATGGAAAAACTAACCCTATTCATAATCAAACAACCTCTATACAAACAAACAAGGCATATCAGGAAAATCAGGGTGAAAACCATAAACACACAACACCCCATTCTTGGGTATTGGGCACTTTGGCACATAAAATCCAAAAACTATCTATGGAAAGCCACAAACCACCTACCTCAGCATTGTGAGTTCAATAAAATTGAATCTTAGTCATTGAATCGCCCTAGAACTCAGTATATCTACAAAAATTATTAAAACATTCAACTGAGGATAACTCGTGAGGAGAAATCAATAGATGATGTTCCAGAAGAAAGAAAGAACTCACCGATGCAATTACAATGTAATAAAAGGTGGTTGATTAGAGAACGGATGATGAGTTTGGGGATCGGCGAAGATCCACGACCATACGGTCACTCCTGGATTAGATGGACAAAGAGAAAAAGGGTTCTGTCAATTAGACATGACCTCGGTACATTTAATGAAAAAAATAAAGTACACAGAGTGTATTTTAAAAGTACACAACATGTACTTGACTTTTCGGACCTCTGCTTTAGGAGGTATCTAGGTCACCACACACGGCCATGTGCTCGGCCGTTACAGGGCCAGCACATGGTCACCAGTGGAAACTGGGTACACATCATTTACATAAAGTACATGGCATGTACTCCTGATATTTCCAGAAACTCCTCTTTTCTCAAAAAAAAACTAGAATAGAAAAACATACCTGAAAAGAAGATCTAGGCTCTAAAAAACTTCCCCCCTTAATGAAATTTATCCCTGAATTTCCCTAGCAAGGCGGCGTAGAAGAAGAAACCTCGAATAGCTTTGACCACTGTGATCATACATCGATCTCCCTCCCCCAAGTCTTGTCCAATACTCGCCCGTGCTGCCATAGTACTCATACCAGAGGAATAGAATGGCCATGGAGAACCTTCTCACTATGATCAAAAATCCAGATAGGATGCTCCTCAAAGGATGCATCCACTTCTAACTCAACCTCATCATTTTGGAAAACATGAGATGGGTCTGAGAAGTAACACCGAAGATAAGAAATGGGGAATTCATCATGCATATCTCGGTACCTCTAAGGGTACAACCGATAGGCAATTGGCTCGACTCTCTCCAACACCTCAAACGGTCTGACATACCTTGGTGAAATATTACCCTTCCTCTTAATCCTCTTATGTACCAACCTCGGTGTGACATTTAGAAAAACCTGATCTTCGACCTCGAACTCCAAATATTTTCTCTTTCAATCAGCATAAGACTTCTATCGTGACTATGCAGTATTCATACTCTTCCGAATCAACCCTATCTACTTTATGGTCTCCTGGATGAGTTGAGGTCCCAGCATAGCTCTTTCTCTAGCCTCCATCTAGTATAAGGGTGATCGGAATGGCCTACCAGACAAGGCCTTATAAGGTTCCATCAAAATAGTTTCTTGAAAACCATTGCTGTAGGAAAACTCTAAAAGAGGTATGTGTTTCTCCAAATAACCTCTATAATCTAGGGTGCATACTCAAAGAATTTCCTCAAGCACCTAAATTTTATACTTAGACTGGCCATCTATCTGGGTATGGTAAGCTGTACTCAGAAGTACATGTGTACCCAAAGCCCTCTGAAGTCCCTGCCAGACCCGAGAAGTAAAACGGGAATCCCTGTATGAAACAATGGAGTGTGAAACTCCATATAAATGTACAATCTATTGGATTTAAAACCTTTCCAACTCATCAAAACCTAAGGTCTCCTTAATTGGAAAGATGTGGGAAACCTTCATGAGTCTGTCAATGACAACCCAAACTACATCATTCCCTCAAGGTGACCTCATAAAACCTATCATAAAATCCATCACGACATCATTCCACTTCTACTTAGGAATGGGTAACTGGTGTAAAATCCTTACTGTTCATGGATTCTCCACCTTCACCTACTGACAGGTGGAACTCCTCATGAAAAAACCAAAAACATATCCCTTCATACCTAGCCGCTAATATTGAAGGTGTAGATCATGATACATCTTGGTGATGCTAGGATGAACTGCCCAAACTGAGGAATGAAAGTCCTGCATCAGTTCCTCGTGTATGTCTGCTGGAACCCACATGCATCCATGAAAACTCAATATCTTATCCTCACCTACTGTCCATATAAAAATATGTTCCTTTCCTAACACACTCTCCCATAAGACTTGGATGCCTAAATCTGATAGCTTCCTCATTCACATTTGATCATGAAGAGTATAGGTAATAGCTACAGAAGATAGAAATGTCTTCCCTTGTCTATCTTGCACCTCAAAATTAATTTTAGAGAACAGAGCCATAAGCTGCTACTCACTACTGGCCTACTGAACTACCTGAGTCTGATTCCTCCTACTCAACGCATCAGCCACAACATTTCCTTTCTCGGGCATGTAAGAATGCTCAAAGTCAAAGGACTGAATGTACTCAACCCACCTTTTATTTCTCAAATTCAGTTCACACTGAGTAAATATATACATGAGAATTTTGTGGTTGGTGAAAACCACAAAAATTCTCTCCCAACAGGTTGTGTCTCCAGTAGCATAAATCATGAATAACTACAACCAATTCGAGATCGTGCATCAGGTAATTTCTCTTATGTGGCCCTAACTTCTAAGACCTGTATGCAATGACCCCTTCTCCCTGCATAAGCACTACTCCCAGACTGATACCTAATGCATCATAGTAAATAGTATAGATCTTTCCCGGCTATGGAAAAACTAGTATTGGCGCTGAATTCAACCTCCCTTTCAGCTCTAGAAATGCAGAATTGCAAGATTCTAACCACAAGTACATCAAACCCTTCTTATTCAAGTCTGTCAGTGGTGCTGCTATGCATGAAAAGTCCTATATAAAAAGTCTGTAGTAACTATCCATCCCTAGAATACTTCTCACCTCAAGGACATTATTCAGCTACTCTTAAGAAACTACAGCTATTACTTTCCTTGGGTATACTAATACTCTTGTCTCTGAGATAACATGACCCATGAAGTGAATATCATCCATCCAAAATTAGCATTTTGAGAGTTTATCATATAACTGATTCTCTCTTAGTGTACTCAAAATGATCACAAGATGTGTGGCATGGTCGTGTTGAGTGTGAGAGTACACCAAGATATTATCCATGAATACTACCAAAAAGGAATCCAAGTACGGATATAACACTCAGTTCATTAGTTCCATGAAGACCATAGGCATGTTCATGAGACCGAACGACATAACCACATACTCTTATAGACCATACCTACTCTAGAAGGTTGTAAGAGGTATATCTGATGGTATAACACGCAATTGATGATAATTGGATCTCAAGTAAATATTAGATAACACCCAGTATCCTCGAAGTTGATCAAAGATATCATCAATCCTTAGTAAGGGATGTTGGTTCTTTGACTGTAAACTAGTTCAAATTCCAATAATCCACACAAAGTCTGAGGGTACCTTCCACCTTTTTCGAAAACAGGACAAGAGAACCCCAAGGAGAAGTATTGGGTTAGATGAAACCCTTTTCCTGTAACTCCTCCAACCGCTTCTTGAGGTCCTGTAACTCAGATGTAGCCTTCCTATAAGGAGGAATGGACACCATTGCCGCTCCTGACACAAGATCAATAGAAAATTCCACCCCTCACTCTCAAGTCAAACTTGAAAAGTCCTTTGGAAAGAAATCCTTGAAATGATCCACCACCGGATGAAATTCAATCTATGAAGTCCCCTAGTCATCCAGATATAGACTAGAAATCTGTGCAGTAACTCCTCTCAACCCCTGATGCTCGGGTCCCGCTCTACTCGCCTGGACATCCCATTCGCCCTTATGTAGAAATGACCTTCCCTCTGGTGAAGTGAAACTCACCCAACGATGATAATAGTCGACAACTGCCTGGAAGGGAACTTACCAGTCCATCCCAAGAATGAAATCATAACCTATCATCTCTAGGACATAAAGATCCCATAAGAAGTGACACCCACCAACCTCTAGAGGAAACTCCATGCACTGACGTACACTAGTCATTGTATTCCCCAAAGGAGTGTCTAGAATCAAGATATCAGTAGAAGAAAAGATAAAAATCCCAAGGCTCTCCACAATATCAATAGATATAAAGCTATGGGAATCCCCTATATCGAAAAGCGCATAAGCTAAAACTGAGGCAACTAGGATCGTAACTCAAACTATAGAGGGCTTGGGATCCTGCTCTATCTGGGTATGCTCTGTTGAAAAATTCTGACCTTCCCTACAGCCCTACGACCTTGCCTAACCACCCTGAGCTGATCCACCATGTTGATGCTAAAATCCTGGAGACTGACTACCACAGTTGTGACATACACCTTTTCCAGAATGGATAAAATAGCTCCAGCTCCCAGACTGGTGAGAAATTTGTGGTGCTGCTCCCGAATGAGGAGTCATAGAAGAACCTTTGTCACCAGCTGCTGATGAAAATAACTGATAGAAGCACTGAAGATAACCCATATTGCTGCAAGATTAGCACTACACTAGGTCTCTCGGGCAATGTGGCCTTGTATTCTTGCTCTTCCCGCACTAGTAACACAAAACCTCGCTACCATAAGATGTATCTCGTCTCCTCATATCTCCACACATAGACTCCCTATGGTGCTTCCTGCAATCAATAGGAGAGATAACAACTCTAGATGTCGAGTCGTCTTGGATCACAACTCCAGAATCCCTCAAATTGCGCTCCATGATCCGCCCCTTATTGACTATAGAAGTGATGGAAGTCATCTAGAATATGTTCAGCTAAGATCGGATGTCATTCCTAAGACCATCCTCAAACTTCCTTGCCATAAATAACTCATCACCTCCTAGAATACGAAGGAATCGCTGCAGCTCTGTGAAGTGAGAAGAATACTCTATAACAGAAAGAGTACCATGCTCCAGACTCATGAACTCTTGGGCTCGATTGGCCCTCAAAGTTTCCAGGTAGAAGTAGACATAAAAGGCATGTTGGAACTCATCCCAAGACATAACATGCTGAAGTCCTGCCTATGATATCACATCTCACCATCTCTTGGAAAAATTTCAACGCATATATGTATCGAGCTTCAACCTCCTCTCTGGAGGCATATTCAGATGGTTGAAGATAGAAATCATGGATTCTAACCATGACTCTATGCCTTGAGGTCCTCCTTCCCCTGTGAAAGTGGGAGGATGATGCTGTTGGAAAACCCATGTCAACTCTGATATAGAAGGGGAAGGATGCGGTACTCCTCAGAAGGTATGCATAAACCTCATAAATCCCTCTCGGAACTATGCGTCAGCACCTATGTCCGGAAAAATAGCTGGTGCCAAGATTGGCACAACTATAAGATCTACTGGTAGTCCCTAATCAACTATATATGGTGTCTGATCACTGCCATGTAACTGGTGGAAAAACCGGAGTATGTCTTAGTGGCATGACTCTGCAAGGTCAAGCACGCACCTTAGATCAAGTTTAACAGGGTCTAAAACTTAGAAGCATAAGAAGGGAACAAGAGAAATAAAGCCTTAGTGTTTTTTTTCAAAACATGGATACATGGCGTGTATAATTCCTACATGGAATGTACCCATAAGCCGTCACATGGGCATATAAGTCTTCCAACCTAGGTCATGTAACGCCCCATACACATGGCATGTTGTCCTAACACACGGCGTGTACTTGAATCCTCTTTCCCTACATGTGTTATTTTACATGGCTAGGCCACATGGTTTCCCTAAAACCAGACTACATGGCATGTTATTGCCAGACACGGCATGTAAAAGATGAACTTCACTGAATCGTGTTGTTTGTTATGCAGCCGGTTACACGGCTGACTCTACACGGTGGGTTTGTTCCAAACACAGTGTGTACTATAAATATTTCACCGACCTGTGTTGTTTGCTACACAGCCAGATACATGGGTTATACTACACAGTGTGTTAAAGCTTGACACAGCGTGTATAACTTAAGTTTTATCCATCTATGTCATTAGTCACACGGTTAGACACATGGTCTTCACAACACGGCATCTACATCAGGAACATGGTGTGTTCTAACAAGGATTTCCAAACCCCATGTCTCTACCGACACAAAAAGTGACACAGTTAGAGACTACACGGCCTGTACATACAGTACACGACATGTACTTGAGAAAAACAGTTACTTCCCAAACAAAAGGACACATGGTGTGTATTTATCATTACACGCCTTGTATTCTAGGTTCTTCCAAACAGTAAGCCTTAGAAACTACTCCAGAACCCAGAAAAACTGAAACGAACATTAAATTGACAAATTTTGATCTGTGGGGGCCCATACTTCCTGCGAATTAAATCTTGGAATCTTATACATGTCATATTCAAAGAAAAAATAATAATGTTCCACCAAATTTTGATCCACGAGAGACCATAACACCTCAAGAACCAATGTTTGGCATCTATTCAAACAAAACCTTACACAATTCAATACCATATCAAAATCAGGAGTTCTATCAAGTCATCTATCACAATAGCATTAATATTTAGCACAACATCTATCAAAACAACATGAAATCACTAATGCACCCTAAATGGAATGGAAAGAACGCATGACATGTGATCTCTAATAAGTGACTATATGATGAATGAGATGGCATACCCTCATATCATTGGGTTTCAACAAAAATCGAACCTTAATAACATCAACAATAATAGCACGAAAAATGTGAATCACCCAATGGTGAAATCAAATCAACTGTAAAATTTCAAAATCAGAAAAATTGCAATAACGAGGTAAATTGGATTTTCCCTATACACGGGTTAGCTACTCCCAGACACAGATTATTACCAATTACATATTCCTTCATATCCCTGGCTATAGGATCCAAATAGTAAGTGAAGAAGAAAATAATTCCTCTGATGCCACTTTGTAATGTCCCAGTTCCAGGAGCCACCCAGAGGTGCCCCATACCTGATTGGTCACATGGCCTTAAGTTCATTTCCCCGAACACCAGAGGCTGTGAACTAGTAGTGAGGGCCTAGGGTGTGATAGTGGGGAAACAATTCCCTCACCATTAGAGTAGCACAATGGAAGTAAAATAGATAATAATAGCATAAATAGTAAAACATGCAATAAGTAAACAGCGGAAGTGGTAAAAAACTGGAGCACACATATATATGATGCATGAAACATATGTCTAGGAAAACAACCAAACAAATCAAAATGTTGTAATAGAGTACCAAACCCAGGTACAAAAGAAAAAACAATTAAAAAGCTCCACAGTATCGCAAGTCGCAGTTTGGTCCCATGCTCTCCACCTCTACAGCAATCAAGTACCTGAAGTAGAAGGGCGCTTTACCTTATCTTTAACTGTGACAATATAATCTATTTTGGACCAAAATCATGACCCAAACAGGGTGTGATACTAATCCCAGTATGAAACCACCCAAATATCATTTCCTAACAGTCAGTGAATATATATGGGAGGCAATAAGCAAAGAGAAGCAGTAAACAAGGAAATACTCAAAAGTAAACAATCATATAGTTTCAAATGCATTTAATTTCATATATCAAGTAAGAATAAAATCATGAACCGGTAAACCTATGGGAAGTAATCATAGCCTAAATCCTCTGGTTTAACAAAAAAATACAAGCAACCCTCTATAAAGTACACACATTCTAGCCCCTCTGGTTCAGCTTTAGCATAGACTCTCTGAAGAAGCACTCACCGTAAATTTCCCCTATAGTCTCATATTGGTAACTAATAGGCACTCTGATAAAGAACTCAATGTCCAATTCCCCTTGTGGCCCATATCTAGGGACTATAGACACCCTGAGGGAGCACTTAAGTCTATCCCCCCTATGGTCTCGCAACGTAAAATTAAACAGACACTCTGGGGAATCTCTCAATATCCATTCTTCTTATAGTCTACTACACCAGGTTCTCATGGCCCTGTATAAGTCAGTAATTGAAAAATGATATGTGGTATAAAAATTAAACATCAAAAACTACTTGGATAAACAATCTACAGCATATCATATCATGTAAGATAATAATCACTCTATCCTAACAATACTAGGCATGGAAAAAAAAGTAGCATAATAGGCCATCTAGACCAAACGGTCAAAACAAGAAAACATGGTCAAAACATCCATATCATGGAAAAATTAACCCTATTAATAAACAACCAACCTCTATACAAACAATCATGGCATGGTAGGCAAATCAGGGTGAAACCATATAAACACACAATACCCTGTTCTTGGGTATTGGAAACTTTTTCACATAAAATTCAAAGACTATCTGCAGAAAGGCACAAACCACCTACCTCAGCATTTTGAGATCGATATACTTTAATATCAGACCTTCAATCACCCTAGAACACCATATATCAATAAAAATTATTAAAACATTAAACCGATGAAAACTCTTGAGAGAGGAGAAATCAAGAGATGATGTTCAAGAAGAAGGAAGAACTCGCCAATGTAATTCCAATGCAATTGACGGAGGTAGATTCAGATAACGGATGGAAAATCAGGGGCTCGATGAAGATATGTGGCCGTACGGTCTCTCCTGGACGAGATGGATGAAGAGAAAAGGGTTTTTTCAATTAGACGCGACCCCGGTAAATTTAATGAAAAAAAAGAAAGTACACAGTGTGTATTTTAAAAGTACATGGCATGTACTTTCCTATTCTGGCCTCCGCTTTAGGCAGTCTTCAGGTCACTACACACGGCCATGTGCTCGGCCATTACATGACCAACACATGGTCACCAGTGGAAGCCGGGTATATAGTATGTACTTAATGTACATAAAGTGTACTCCTGAAATTTCTAGAAACTCCCCTTTTCTCAAAAACAAGTAGAAAATAAAAATGTACCTGAAAAAAAAAGATATGGGTTCTTACAATCAGGAACGTGATTACTACCGTATAGAGAGATAAATCAGTTAACATGTCAAGACATCCCTGTCCAGTTCATTATAGGTACAATCCATTTTGATATACTCATACTTCAAATAATATGTTCCCATATTCATTCTAATTATAACATTATATTTTTTATATAATTGATAAAAAAAATTACTTTCATAAAAATACAAATTATTTGACTATATGATCTTGTAAATTTTTTAAATTTATTCCTATAACCAATGATAACTAAGTTTATTTGGTTTTTGAATGTGGGTTTGCCAATATATTATACTTATAAGAAGATCCATTTCATGTGTGTGATATATTATATAGACCATAAATGATTTTCTTTCATATAAAATGATTTCAAAAAAGAGTGTGATGGAGAAAAATACTTATACAATATATGTAAAAATTATCAATCAAAGAGAATGAAAAATTAATTGAATATTAATTTCAATACTAATTGGTGTTTCCTATTTATGTGATGACCATATATAAATAGTGGAAAATATTATTTAAAAATGTTGTTGAGAAAGAGAATTCACCTTAGTTTATATTAGTAATTTAATGTTTCTATGATTTATAAGAGCTCAATTTTATGAATGGTTAATTCACTTAAAATAAAGATAAAGAGTGGTAAGGAATATTAACACTTCAATTGGATTAAAAAAACATGTTATTCTATTTACCTTATCAGTCATCAAATTTATTGAAATCTTATTTTAATATTATTTATATTAAAAAAATTATGGGGATTTTTACTTTTATTTATTCTAGACATTAAGGAAATGAATAAAGGATGACACTATAGTATATCATTAATTGATAAAACAGGGTTCTTAATAAAGACATTTGTTACATGGTAATTGGTATAAATAAGTGGTTTGGTCCCCATGATATTTACATGATGATGGGTTTATAGAGAAAGATATTTATTAATGTGTTAGAATTGATTAAGTTTTCATATGGTTATTCAAGTGATAGATCAATATAAGTGAAAACTAAAAAGGTGAAGCTAAAATTCTTGATATCATGTCATTATCACATACTATTATATGAGTTGATTCAGAAATACATTCAATATATACTAAAAAATAATTTAAGTGTGTATTTTATTCATTTTATGAAACTTCTTTAGGGGAATTTTTTAAAATAATATTTTAAATTAGAAATATAATAAATATAAATCATGATATATCAACCATTCCTTATACATTAAAGAAAACAGTTTTTTAATTTTCCTCACATGTATGACCCATATTACTCTTGAATTTAAAAATAATTTTGTTCAGAGAATACATTTAATTTCCTTTTAATGTAACCTTAGAAACAAATTATTGATTTCATAAAGTTTCATCTAATAAATATGTATTTTTTCGATTAATCTCTTATTAACGTGTATTTGGATAAGGATTTTATGGATTGATAAATAAAGATAATAATATAATTGAACCCCAATTTCATCACTTCCAGAACCTAGGAAAGTTAAACACTCAAATACATATGATACATCGATACTTGAGGATATTGAGAAGACACATCATATCATAATGTTTAGTTATCAATTTATGGTTGAATAAATAAATTCAATAACATAATTTTTATATTATTATATACCATTTGATCTTTAAGGATAATTTGCTAATGGATATTTAAAATTGTGAAAGTAATTATAAGGATAATATACATATATATATAACTTGTCATTATTTACATCATAAAATTATACAAAATTTCATAGTTAAAATATTCCTAGTATGTTAAAATTTCATGATTAATTGATTAGATGAAATAATAAAAATGTGTGTGTGTGTGTGTGAATTTAGTTTTCATTATCTCATAAAACATGGTAAAATGGTTATAGAAATATGATATGGGAAATAAGTATACCATTTAAAAAATAAACATGTTATATCATATATAAGGAATTCTCATAACTCATTGAAAAGGGAAGAGTCATTGTCTCTTTTTTATAAGTAATTCTCTATTATAAATAAATGATTCCAATTGTTTTATTTTGAACATTGAATTTTTTTCATTAACATAAAATAAATATTTTTTCAGATACTATAAAAACATAATTTTTTATTAATAATAATCATCTATTTATTTTCAACTATTGGAATATATAAATTTAAGAAACCATTGTGTGACATACTAATTAATATATATATATATATATCAAATATTATTTTCAAATGATTCATTAATGATAATTAAATTTATCGTATGATTGAGAATAAATTTAGTAATTTATTAGAAAATTTTATAAAAAATAATTTCTCACAAAAATTACTACACATTTTGACATGTTGGTGTAAAATGTGCATGAATTTCACATCGAATCTACATGGAATTGTAAAATAAATTATAATAAAAACAATAGAATAAGTGTTAAATGTTTTTTAAATATTAAAATCTTTGAAACCGATGCTAATTTTACATGAAACTTTTATTCAATGAACATTGATTTATATTTAAACCATTGTAATAAACCACATGTAAATTTATGGGTATATATTATAGGAAATATTCAAAACATCATTTTTAAGAATTAAAGCCCTTAAAATGGAATAAATACTAAAAAATAACAAATCAATATATGTTTACCATGAAAATTTATTACAATAATGTATTTTCTATTTGTGTCTAAAAGAATTAAACCAAAATTTAATTAAATTTTGAAAGTACTAGAAAACATAGTATCTTTATAGAGTTGGGTTATTTCATACTATCTAATATACATTAATTTATTAAAAATGGGAAAATCTTGGTTTATTTTAAAAACTTAAATTTTTGTTTTATTGTTGAGCCAAAAAATGGAATTTAAATAGAAATTTTAATGCTTCTAAAATGAATCAAAATGATATTTTTATAGTTAAATTCCTTTACAAAGTGTGTAAAATGTTCAAAAACATTTTAATGATCTTGGTCTTTCATCAAATT
This sequence comes from Viscum album, assembly GCA_963277665.1. Lineage (NCBI taxonomy): Eukaryota > Viridiplantae > Streptophyta > Magnoliopsida > Santalales > Viscaceae > Viscum > Viscum album. The sequence goes on along the minus strand of OY728157.1, from coordinate 14,053,325 downwards.
TTAAGAAAAAAAATCCCTCATATTTTGATCATTATAAATTGAACAAAAGTTAATCTGATTATAATGTTCTAAGGCTTATATTTATAGTAAAAAACTATGTTATTTTAGTTAGACTTGTGATAGGGATATAAGAAAAATAAAATTATCTTAGTATGTTTCTAAAATTTGGTAAACTTATTTTTTTATTTATTTCTGAAATATAATAACAAATTATAGATTAATATAAGGGTTTATGTAATCATAATTTATATAAATTTCATTAAATAGAAATTAAATATTTTTAAATGAGCTTAAAATGTTCAAAAATAATCAATGATGCTTAATTTCACATGAAGATTTGAAAACATAATACTAAATCCATGTGTGAACTTTTAGAATAAACTAATTATTAATTTTACATGAGATGGTCTTAGAATAAAAAAATTATCCTTTTAGAGTTAAAATTGATATATAATTAAAAGAAAGTGTATCAAACAATCAAAATAAAAAAATAATCCATATTTTATATGAAAATTTATAATAATTATCAACAACAAATTTCTTAAATCTATGAAAAACTACACATTAATTTAATGATTGACATTCTAGAAATTATTAAAAGTGTTTTTTATAATTCAAAATGTTTTATTATTACTTAAATCATTCAAAATTCTGTAATTTTCTCAGTTAAACATATAAATTTATTAAAAATATATACATTTCATTTGTGACTTATAAGCACAAACTACTCATAAATCAATTGTCTAGTTTTTTTGAATGATCACAAGTTTCATTTTATAATAATTCTTTTATAAGTTCTCAATGAGAAGAAAACATTTAGAACAAAATAAACTATTTCATCTGCTCATGAAAATTAAAAAGATGATCATTGATTTTTTTTTGGGCATTAAGAATAAAATTCTCATCAATATTTGGGTTGATATTATAAAAAATATTTAATAACTTTTTTAGAATTATATTCCTTTTAAAATTGTATAAATATTTAAAAAATAAACAATATTTATCGAAAACTATCCCTAAATACCTAGACTTGGTTAAATTTCCATATGGTCTCATGTTTTCCTCCCCATACGCAAGTGACTGTCAATTAGTAGAAAGGGTCCAAACAGTAATGTGGGGAGACTGTACCCTCAGTATTAGAATCCATACATAAAAATAATATCAAGAAACAAATAACCGCAAAACAGATAATGGAATAATTGAGTAATAATAATGATGTAAGAGCTGACATTGTAGGTATCATTTTTTATACAATGAAATAAACTAGAGTATAAATTAGAAACCTGAAAATAAATAAATATAATGTGGAATCACTTTAGAATATACAAGGGTACCACCTATGAAAACAAATATATATATCCTCGGATCTATATCATTGGGCCCTTTCCATTATCTAGATCCTAAATCATGATGTATTCACATGTATTAATATTATCATATAGGTTTTATGTACAAAACCTAGAAATACTTCACCAATTCAGCCTTAAAATAAGTGAAAATATATATAGGGTGTATGTCATAATATTAAGTAACTTTGAAATGAGAAATAAACTACACAAGGGTTGGGTCATCATGTTCTAACTAAGCTATTATAAACCCTATCCTTACCTAGTTCAGAACTATATTGGTGAAAATGTTTGTATCAGTAACCATACGTTTTAGAACATGGCACAAGGTTTACATATTTATTCAACACCCTACACCCATCAGTCATATTTCTATGTTTCACCTTTAAGGAACACATCATGAACCAACCTAATGTGATAATTTTTCCTCTTAACATATCACACCCCACTATAAGGTGGACTTTTATCTTATATTGATGGACCATACACTTAACATGCCTAATGAATTTCATTATAACAACTCATGCATGGTATTTATCTCATGTTTTCATTCTGATGCATTAGATACACTTCACCACTATATGGTATACTCCCACATCGATTGAAGATTACCATGATGTCTGACTAGAAACATCAAATGAGCACAATTCATTGGCCCTTGGGGAAAAAAATGTACCCCCTCAGATAGGTCATTTAACCAATTCTAAGAAACCCAGCCATCTGGATACATGAAAATTTCTCCACATGCTTTGAAACACACACAAGAAAGTCATATCATAGATTAATTATTTGTTAATATCTTGCATTGTTCTCATAATGCCACACACATAGACAATAAGAAACAAAAACTTTCATGGGTGTCAAAGAACACTATAACACACCATTATATTATTCCAACAACCAAATATAAGGGGCCTATATGGTATGAATATTCCTCGATCAAGTGTGTTAATGCTCATTATTAATATCCACTGAAGGTCATCACCTAAAATAATCATTCACACTAAGGATCCCAAGAACCAATCCCAATTCATCAGAAAATGGAATCATAGAAAAAGATTCTATAAGAATAACATAATAAGTCATTTAATTCTATTAGGCTTACCCAACTAGATCTATTTCCAATGGCAGATCTAGATCTGTTTGAGAAATATAAAGTGATTATCAATAGATTAGATCTCTGATCCTTTAGAAATCTAATAATTCTTTATTATATGACATAGAAATCCATAAATATATACATATAAACCGAAATATATGGTTAATCCCAAGATAAAGAATAAATACATAATGAAATCAAGAATGATAGAGAAACAAAATAACATACCTTGAATTCTCGTGGCCAAAATCCTCTAGATTCGTTATAATTAAATTTTAATGGATGGAAAATCACAAAAAAAAATCACCACTGGAATCCCTATGTTTGTGATCCCTGGGCATAAGAAGAATAATGGGGATATTTAGTGATCTTTTGGCCTTAAAAATAAATTTTTAAAATTAATTAAAACTCCATGAACAATTTGGTCACATGTTTTACTAAATAGTGTCCCAACTGTGTGAGCAACCTACCTCGTCTAGGAACCCACATGACATGGACACATAGTTTGGTAAACCTTTTTCCAACCATGAATTTTACTTTTATCTCAATTCAGAGGGATTTCTATGGATGTCACATAGTTTTTTATGACCACGTGTTATCCAAAGTATTTTTAGAACAAGCCACATAGTTATTGAGAAGAACCATATGGTTTCTCCTAGACATGATCAAATCATGACCCCCTAAATGGACTCCAAACCCATACAAAACCATCCATAAGATACATGATAATTCTCCTAATAAAATCATAACTAAAAAATCCCAATGAATGTTTGAAAGTAAGACATAAGGTACCTGAAAAAAAATCAGGATCATTATAATCTCCCCCTCTACGGACCTCTCTTCCTCAAGAAGTGTCATTGGAGTTCCAACTCAAACAACATGGGACATTGAGATCCTACCTAACATTACCCTATTAATTATCCTATTAGATATGTCCATTCTTCCATAAAACTTGAATGAGTGGTAACATCTTTACCCTCAACACCTTCTTTCTCTGATCCATAGTATGTATTAGTTCCTCCACAAAATGGAATATCTAGTTTCAGCTCAACATCCTAAATATCTATGGAATTCATGGTGATCAAACTCATACCTAAAAAGTTGATAGACATGGAAAATATTATGGATACCTTCGTCACTTGGAGAGAGGTATAAATGGTACACCTTCTTTTCTATGTGCTCAATGATCTCAAATTTTCTTGCAAACCACGGTGTCAGTTTCCCTTTCTCTTGTAAATAAAGATTCCACAATGAAGTTGCAACCTAATAGAAAACTTTTTCACCCATAGTAAACTCTAAAGGTAATATTATATGGTTGTAATATGATATTTTTATACTCTATGTTGTAACCAACCTCTTACTTATCAAATTCACCCTCTTGTAATTCTCATGCACCATAACCATCCCAACAAAAGATGCATCACCTGCCTCATTTCAATATAGTGGTGAGTGACATGGTTGACCATAAAGAGCATAAAAAGGTTTAATATTAATAAAATCATGGAAACTATTGTTTAATGTGAACTCCACTAAGTCTATATGATCATCCCATATTCCACATAATTCTAAAACCAATTTTCAAATCATTTAATCCAGAATTTGGATCTTTCTCTTCGATTATCCATCGATTTATGGATGATATGTCATATTCAGCTTTAATTGAGTTCCCAAATAACAATGTAAGCCTTTATAACATAAAATGTTTATCCCTATCAAAGAAGATACTATAAATTACTCCATTAACTCATACAATATCTCAGACATAAATCTTTCCCAACTCATCTATTGAATGAGTCTCTCAAAATAATAATAAATATTCCACTTTTTTGGCTGATAAACCATCACCCAAATAGCATATTTAATTTTTGGGGTCCTAGGAAACCCAGTCACAAAGTCCACTATAACCTCATAACACTTACACATAGACATGGGATTTGTCTGAAGTAAACCCCCTAGTCGTTGATGATCTGCCTTAATCCTTTGACGAGTTGGGAAACTAAAGATGGATCTTAAGACGTATTGCTTCATCCTTAGACACTAGAAGTGTTTCCTAATACCCCAACACATTTTCATTTAACTAGGGTGAACTTTCCACTAAAATCCATGAGATTACATCATTAACTCTTCACTCATTGAAGTATGAAACAAACCTCTCCTGTGGGTAAAAATCACATCATCGATATCGATGAACCATCCTAGAACTGGGACAACACACACAAAATACTCTCACATCACTGACCATTTGGGATATTATTCATAGATATTATTTACCCAGTTCACCAATATCGATGTGATAACCAGTAGAGAATATTTCATCACCCAGAGTTCCTCATATTCCTTCACCAAAAATTTATCTAGATAGATCATAAACTTTCATTCCTCCTCTAAAACATTCTCTCTAAGATTCTTTTTTATTCAACTAAGATCATGTACAATGAAATTACCTTTCATGGTATCATTCACCATATAAAAATAAAATTTTTGTAGATGATCCTACAAAAACCTCTATTAGAGAATCACATCCCACTTAGAAAAGATATATCACAATATCTTATACTTCATGTAAACAAAAAACCAATCTCTAAAGAGATAATGTTGCAAATACTTCATGGAATGGACTATAGCTTCTAAATCCAAGTCATACACAGGGTACTTTTTCTCCTAGGGTAACAACTAAAATGACTCTTAAACTACAAAATGGTCTCTATATATTAAAAAATCTCTCATCCCAACACTTGAGGCATCATATTAGACCGAAAATCCAATCCCATTCTCTGGTAATGTCATAATTGAAGGTTGTGTCAGACTTCTATTCAACTCTAGAAGAAACCTCTTCACACTAATATATCCACTAAAACTTCACTACCTTCTTAGTAATCCCATATATAGGTTATGAAAAATGGAATAATTCATGAATGAAACATCATGAGTATCTCATAAACCCAAGGAAACAATTAATCTAAAACACATTTCTCGGTCATTCCTAATACAAAACAGCCTTTACCTTCACCGGATCTATATAAATTATCACCTTATATATCACATGACCAAGAAAATATACTTCCTAGATCCATAACTAGTACGTTGAGATATTTTCATATAGATAAAGTTCTCGTAGTATACTAAATAAAATCTTCAGGTGTCCTGAATGTATCTTTGAGGTCTATGGGTACATTATGATTCCATAAACAAAAACCAAAATGAAGGATTCAAATATGGATAGAAAATCATATTCATGTGATATATGAAAAATTTTGGTGCATTTTTCCCTTCAAAAAGGAATGAAAACATAATAATGTAGTCTTTACCTAATCTTGAATTCAATTTTTGGAATATTCTCTTCCCTAACTCGAAGTCGATGGAAGCCTAATCATATACCAGGCTCCTAATAACTGATAAAAAATATATTGATCCTCATCAAATGGGTATATATTCTTCATAATTACTTTTTTTAGATTCCTATAGTATACACATAACTAAATACTTCCATCTGTGTTCTTCATGAAAAATATCAAATCACCCCTAGGATATGTTTTTGGTATAATGAAACCATTAACCTTCAAATTATCAAGATCCACCTTAAGTTCCTTCAACTCAGTTAATGACATATAATATGGAGGAATCAATATAGGTTGTTCTATTAGCATGATTTAAATCTAAAAACAACTACTCTATAAATATCTATTCTAGATATTCACCTAGGAATAAATCTTGATATAGGTCCACTACAGATGGAAAATAAGAGAAGCTTATTTTTATTATTCCACAATATCCAATCCTAATACTTGTGTCAAAATATCTCCAATAGGGATTAGATGAGGTATCTTTCTACATGATCTAACATACCACTCACTGGTTATCAAAAAAAATAACCCCCTTGGGAAGGGTAAACATTACTTCTCTCTGATAGAAGTAAATGTTCACTTGATAACCTATCATCTAGTCCATGTCTAAGATCACATCGAAACTATTCATCTCTAGAATCATGAAATCCCATAGATGTCTGAAGCTCACAAAACCCATGGGATATTTTGAAAATATCTAGAGATGATCCACCTTCTTCCAAAAGATTTTTTCAAGAGGTAACAACTCAAAAGATAACTTAACTTTTACTTTGTGTTTATAAAAAACATGAAAACATAAAAAAAATGAGAATATATTATATATAATAATGAAGAAGATTGCGTATATGATATCAAGACCTTACCATAAATATTAGATGGTTATTCTTCAACATAATCTAGATATTTTTCCATTGATTATATACTATAAGAATTAGGTCCATGGATATGACCTTGGTGCCCTGTATTAGATGATTCATAGAATTATAAGTGTTCTGAATCATCTAAAGATGTCCTCTACCCCCATTTCGGTCTGACCTCTATGAAGTCATTTGTGTGGACCTTGAACAAAAAAAAACATAGATGGAATACATTTCCATATCAGTGACACTCGAAAGGTGGTTTCCCAAAATTCATATTCATATTTCCTCTTTTCACATAATTTAACCACCTAATATAATCGCTTCCCATAGAAGGAGTTGAAGAAACACTACTTTGTTCAATCTATAGACTGCCACTCTAGTGCAAATCCTTCACCTTCCTCTTCCTAATATTAGAATATATATCTATATAATCACTATGAATTCCACTAATCAGTTAAAAGCTAAAATAATATCTATATATCTTCCCTCCTCTAGACCATTCTTAATGTTTAGGAAATTAAAATGCACTTTTTATTGGGTTTCTAGGTAAACTCACTTGAACTTGAACCTTAATTCTATTTGAAGTTTAATCTCAGACATCCTTATATTTTGTTCCCCATTTATAACCAAGATAAGGGTAAAACAAAGTAACTACGTGAAAGGATAAGATTAGGCAGCTACTATCATCACCCCTTATTATACTTCTAAGAAAACTTGAGCATTGTCTAACTCTATTGTATCAAGAAATAACTCCTCGAAGAATATGTTCTGGAATGTACTTCATGTGATCCCCTCACCCATACTTTCCTAGATTATAACACCCTTCCATATCCTAATAGGTCCCTAAAGCATGAATTTGGACAGCTTCACCCATAGAACCTCTAGTGTCTTGACTAGGTCAAACATACCCTTAATGATATCGATTCAAACCTCAGTATCATGAGGACCATATGTAATATGATAGGCTGGTGGATGATAAAGTTAAGAATATAAGGGGTAATCAACCATCATGATATATTCTACTCCACATTGAATTGGCACTAACTGAAAGACTCTAGGTAGTAACTTTCCACTTCCTAGAACTACTAGATCAGGTAAGGGAGCATTCTCATGTGAATCTTCCAACACAACCAGTTGGGGAATAGGTAAATCCTCCCTAGATAGGGCATTGAAAATTATTTCACTCGCATTCCTCACAAACAACATTTAAGAAACATTTTATATATTTCCAAACACATATTTAGAATGCCTATAGAATCATACTTGAGATATCAACTCAAATAGTTTACAGGAACGCACAATTTATTTCTATAGGAAGACCTATCATACAAGGATACCCATGATGATAATGTATAACCCTCCTAACACAACCCAAGTATTAATCCTAGTCCTCTATACTTTCATATTAGACACTGTTATATATACACAATAAGTATGATCACATTCAACTAATCTAAATTTTTTCAGAGATATATAAAAAAAAGTACAAAGAAAACATAATGACATTTAATTAAATAAACTACAATGGTTGGAAAAAAACATGTAAGTATGAAAAGTGATCATAAATTCCTAGTCATGATGCATTAATTCACCCAAATATCAATATAATAAAATAACTAAGCATACATAGGATACGTATGAAACTATAAATCCACCACCATGCCAGCATCCCCATCACTGGTAACTCAGAGGTATATCACATAAGAGCTCTCTAATCACTTACACGACTCCTCTACCTAAGCCCCACAGATCTCATTTCCTTTATTCATTTCCACAAACATGTTAATAAATAATATAAAAGTAAAACATCCTCTGATGCCAATTTGTAACACCCCAACCTGAATCATCTAGTCCAGGACCGACTACCGCATGGTCTCGTGATTTCCTCCCCATGCACAAGTGGTTACTGACTAGATTTGAGCCTGTGAATGGTATAATTGGGAGACTATAATGTTAGTATCAAAATTAATACATCAAAATACTATCATGAAATGAATAAAATAATAAAATGGTACAACATAAGTCAGTAATAATAATTCTATAATAGATTACATGGAATGTATCTTAAGTCGTATAAATAAATGAACCAAGGACCCCAAATGTGACAGGTCAAACCCCAATACAAAAACAGAAACATTAATATAAATAAAGATGTTGTGGAATTACTCTAGTGTTCATCTCAATACTACATATGAAAAGTAAGTTCTATATATTCATCTCCCTACGATTGGTCCCTTTACCTTCCATGGATCCCTAATCAATATGTATGCATGCGCATAGAGATTTTGTATATGGTGTGAGTAAGAAAACCAATAGAACACCACTAATCCATCCATAACAAAAATGAAAATATACATAGGGTTTATTCTATAATATTAAGTAATGAACATGTAAAAAATAAAATACTAAAATATAAGTTCATCATGTGATAACTTGGCTTCCATGAACCTCATCCCCACCTACTTCAACATTATGCTGGTAAATATATCAGTATCAATCACCACATGTCTTGGAACATGTAAAAAGTTATACTTATCGGTTCAAAACATTACACCCATAATTCATATTTCCATGTTCCTCATAAAAGTATAAAATCATTAATATCCCTAAAGTGGTTTTATTTCCTCGCAATACATCACTCCCCACCCTATGTGGGATATTTTCTCTCTCTTGATGATACATCCACCTAACATGCCTAACGAATTGGAACACAATCACCCCAAAATGGTATTTCTATCATTCATCATTCTAACTCATTAGATACAATTCAACCCTCCATGTTCTACTCCTACATTGACCAAACATGTTCATGTTATTTGAATAATACCATTAATCAAGTTCAAGTCCTAATCCTTTGTCACAACATTCACACTACCCCTTAATAGGTTCATTTAGCCAATTCAGATCAACTCGGCCATCTTGATACCCAAAAAAAGTTCCACATGATATAAAACACCTAAAAAATCATATAATATCAATATTATTTGTTAATATCATGCATGGTTCCCAAAAGTCCACAGACATACACTACAAGTAGTAAAAACAACCATGGGTCTCAAAGCACACAATCATACCCCATCAAATTATTGGAGTTGGTGCCCTATAACCAACTTATGTGTACTTTATGATAACTTTTATTCTTATTTATGAATATTAATAAGATACTTATCACATTATAATTGTTCTTATGTGTAACATAGTATGTTATAATGTCCATATAGTAGTTTTCACACTAAAAGGTCATAGTGGTTCCCCGCTATGATGAGAACCTGAAAGTGCTACGACACAATTGTTAAATATATGTTCTATAGCTAGATGATGTCATTTTAGGGGAATAAATGATATAAGATATCAGGGGTAGATACTCATAGGACATTGAGTCACCTTCTCATGTTGCACACCCTTGGTAATATTCAGTAGGATATAATGAGAACAGGACCCTCCAGTAGGATATCCACATTTATATGGGTCATTGGATATTCCTATCTACGGACATGTTCATTGTTCCTTAGAATTTAATATTATTATTAATGTGTATTATGAGTGATGTAATTTTATTTTATAACTAAAAACATGATGATAGATGTTTGTGATGAGGTAGGATAAGTTGGGTGTGTCACAAGTAATAATGCATTAATGAATAAGAGTATGTATGAGGTATCTTGTCATTACATGACTAAATAAAACTATGGCCATGGTGTTCTATAGAAAAGTTATATTTCTGAAATGTCAAAGAATGAGACATCGAGCACATTGGTTGATCGCACCAGCATGCAACCAGATTGATTTGAGATATTATGATAGAGGGATTACATTACATAGTAAGAGTACGTATGAGGTATCTTGTCATTGTGTCATTAACTTATTTATCTATGGTGTCTTAGTGTGTTTCTAGACATTAACCTTGGACTTCAGGCTGCTCTACCTAATTCCACTGAGAAAGAGGTGTAGAGGGTTACACACTTACTGTATCCAGAATCTCAGTTAAATAACATATTAATATTTATTATTTAACAAGTTGAATAAATATTATTCTCACATGTTGTTTAATAATTATTCATTTATTCTTGATCGCATATATACCATCACCGATTATTTGAGAGAATATAATGTAAGAGAGATATTAAATAAATATTTATTTTCTATTTAAGTGAATATAATATTTATTTAGTTATTTTCAAATAATGTAGTAATATTTATTTAATAAATAATTATACATTATTCAAGGTTGATAAATATTATAGAGGATGGTGGACTGGTATTTTAGGTCTGTTGAGAAATAATAAATATTCAAAATATTATTTGATTAAATAATATTTAATTATAATGAGAAAGTTAAGCTCATGAAGAAAAATAATGATATTATTATTATTATTTGACATGGGGTTTTGTAAGGATTGAATAAATAATTAATGGAACTTGTGTAATTATTTTATTTTAACCCTATAAATATATAAACCCAATTATGTTATTTTCTCAATAAGTCAATTCATTTGTCTTGGTTGTGAATAAAGTGTTTCAAGAATTCTCCCAAAACCTATAATCCTCCCTTCTCTAAGAATTCTTCTAAGAACAGAGAGTGATTTTCCTTCACCAAATCAAAGAAAATTATTTGGAAGCAGTTCTTGAAGTGATCAAAGGCAGACGACGCAAGTACAAGGTTCTACAGTGCATTCACCCAGAGATTTCTTATTTCATGTCTGGAGATTCATAGAGCACATGTGGATCACCGCTAGAGGGAATCTAAATTTTATTCCTACAACACAATGATGGTTCACTGTAGTTTTTTTACTGGATCCATCAATGAGGAAATAATTACAACAATAATTATTATTTAATTAATTAAATTAATTATAAATAATATGTGATGATCCTCTCTCTTGGTTTCATCATTAAATTCCTTTTCAATATTTGTTGATTAAATTCTTTAGATTACGATTCTTATCATGGTATTAATCTCGGATTGATCCTTGATCAAGGAAAAAAGAAAAATTGGGCACCATCCATCGCATGCTTCTGCTGCACCCAGAACCTACAAGTGTTATAAGAGTAGTCACATACTTATTTATAATTATTTAAAGATATTTGGCAATTTAGGAATTTTTAATTTATTTTTTCAATTAAAGTTTAATTATTCTATTAATTCATATTATAAGATAAGCTTCCTCCTCTTTCATTTCTCATATATATAATAAAAATTATTAATTGTGTGATTAAAATAAAATCGAGTAAGTCATTCGTAGGTTCCAAGGTTTTTGGATACACAACACAGGAGTACACACCATGTAATTCGACATACACATTTTGTACTCGTGGTCAATGCACAAGGAGTTAATTTAGCAATTACTCAATCAGTGTGCATTGATGACATGCAGTGTAGTTAATTATTACACCATGTGTTGACCAGGACAGATTGGAGCATGGTCAACCATAATACATGTCGTGTAGCCCATGTACATGGCATGTAGTCCCTTGTAGTAACAGAAAGGCCATGTATTACCATACATGGCCTACCTGATTGGTGATCGTGTAACTTGGAGATCACACTGTGTGTATCCCATTGAACACATTGTGTACTCCAGTTTCTGGGGTACCATTTCTAAGCCGATTCTCTAGAGGTGTGCCTCATATAGATGATAAGAGATGCACATTCCATATAGATCATATGCACACACCATGTAGTTATACCATGTTTTAAAATTTTAAAATTTATTTATTATATTATGTAATCCTTGAGACATGCTATTTTGTGTGGTCATTAAGTTGATAGAACATTCCATGTGATGGGTTTTAACATTTATATATATAAATTTTTCATTAATATCTATATACTTTTCTTGATCTGAGTATCATGTATGATTTGTGTTGAAGTTTTTAATCTATGTTCATTAAAGCATGACATGTTACAGAAAATTCATGTAATTTATGTAAATATTAAGTTGATACTACATGTCATGAAAGTACGTGATAAGTTGTGTATGCTATATGTCAAATATAATAAATTTTATATGATTATAATATAGGTTGGGTGGATTTGGACAGTTATTCACTATGTTTCATCCAAGGTACATTTATGTACACAGTTAACTTTAAATGGATTTATTTAATTTGTTTAAAATTATAATGGATGAGAATCTCAAGAAAATTCGGATGAGAATTAAGATAAAATAACTAATTAATTAAAGCTGATAATTAATTGATTCATGAATGATTTATCTTAAATAATAACAATTAAGAATTTAATGATAGTTTTATGAGATATGTAATTTGTTTCATTTATGTGGATGATCATTATCTAGACCAGAACTTCGTATGATATTGGTTTCATTTAATTTCTTATTAAATTAAATTTTTGGTAGGTGTTCCTTCCCTCCTTTTATTATGTAGGGCATGTTTGCCCATGCTTTCTTTCATGTAAACCCATTTTCCACTCACATGCATGTGAGTAAAAATAAAATGCAAAGGACATATCTCCTAATATAGTGGAGGCCATTCAACTTTAGATACAAGGTGAAACCATTCCAATTAGAGACATTTTTAGACAGGTGGAAAGCTGTAATATGCATCTCAATCGGTTCAAGGTATTTTTTCCCTTAAGTTAATAGTCATTTTATCAAACTTAGGATAAACTAACCATTTGTAAATCTCATGATCATAAAACATTATTATTTTATTTCTATCAATTTTCATGTTTATTTCATTGTGCGTATTTTTTCATGATCACATAATTAATTAAATAATGAGCATGAAAGATGAAAAAAAAATGTAATGACCCAGATATTTTATTATTGAAATTCCATTCTAATAATTATATTATTTAGTATAATCACATAAAATCATATTAAGAACATAATACAGACTATAAATGATGAATGAATGAAATATAAGGTATTTCTAGAAGTTCAAGAACCTATAATGATGAAATGGTAACCAGACCTTTGAAATAGTAATGTGACCCTTATGAATAGTAAACTATCTAAATGAATAGTATCCTCACCCATGAATGTATGAATAAATTTTAGACATCTTATAAATGAAATTATGATATAACAATATCAATTTCTAAGTAAATAAATGTTTTAAAAATTAATAATTAAATGTTTGTATTTTTGTAAGTTATAAATATTTATTTTAGTTAATATGAGCCCATAAGGGGCACAGTGCTCAACTAGGGTTTATCTCACGCTGCCTCCCTTATCCCGGATCTGCGCTCCTTCTACCCTGGTTCGTAGTTTTGAGGTGGTGTTTTCTATACTCTTGCGGCCTTGTATCGGCTCGTCTTGCGTGCACCGGGGTCTTCGCGACTCGGTATTGATTTTGCGCCAGAGTCCCTGGCCTGACGGTTCAAGATCAGCACTTTGGCCATCAATTTGGGTGTTTAGAGGTCGAGCGTTGCATTTCTGTTTTTATCCGATCGTGTCGTTGGGAGATTGTTTTGTTTCGAGCTGATGAGGATGATGTCGAGAGGGTTTTTCGAACAAACTCTTGTTCCTGGAGTTCGGTGTGTGATCATTTGAGGCTAGTTTTTGTTTGAAACTGGTGTTGTACTATATTGTTTGTTCGTTTTGATTTTCTATTTTGGGTGATTTCTAGGTTTCTGGTGATGTTCTTCCTCCAGCAATCTTCTATGCGAGTGCTTATTGGATTTCACGGATGGAATGGGATGGGTTTTTGAGTCGTGAATGTGGCTATTTTCTGGCCATGCTTATTGTTTCTTCAACAGAGGCGGTGACGATGGTTTGTGAAGATGGTGTCAGGGCCGGAACTCTCTCCGTTGTTCTCGACGAAAACATTTGATTTGCTTCTCAAGGGGTCAATGGTTGTTCCGGCGATGAATTCGTTGTCTTCCCCTATGAATAGTGGCGTGTGGTGCTCCGACTTTCTCACCGGCAATCTGATGGGATACGACGTTGGATTTCATGCTGACACACTCCTCGAGGTGGTTGTGCGGCTTGAGGTGGACACGTGGTTTGAGGTGTTTTTCGAATTTTGAAATTTTTAGGTGGTTTTGCTTTTGGATGAAGGGGTTTCGAGGATCCTGTGGTTTGTTGGGTTGGTGTGAGGTTACCGGTTATCCTAAACTGCCTTTATGAAAATAAAAAAAAAGTATTTCCAGCAGTAATTAATTTTTTTATTAATTTATTAATTATTATTTTTATGTCTTATGATTTTAACATAATTTAATGAGACCTTAAGTGATTTTTTAAAGTGTTATAAAATCAGTTATAATTTTAAAATCTATATTTTCCAAGTAAATTTTTATTTTAATTAAAAATATAATTACTTATATTTATGAAATTTTTTTCATAAAATGAAGTTCATATTTTAATTCTACACATTTAAAAATGGTTTGGGAGAATTTTTAGAATTTTTCTAAAATACATGATTTTTTTAATATGAAAATACAGTAATTTACAATATATACATTATAAGTTAAATACACTATTCATTGAGTCATCACTAATGTAAGAACCATAATCTTGAGCTTCCATTCATTATTTTAAAATAATTTATGATAATTTTCAAACTATTCATAGTCTTGAGCCAAAATAATAAACTAATGATTTAAATAATGGGAAAACACCCCTCTCCTCCACTATAAATATCACCCACACCACCTCATTTCCTCACACCTATCAAGCATTTAACTTTATCTAAATTCTTCCCAATAAAATTCCCTATCCCCTTTACCATGTCTAGGAGCTCTTTTTTTAATCCAAATACCAATCCTAGGTCCCTTGTGGAGGATCGCAAATGGAGAATTCAAGAGGTAAATTCCCTCTTGTAACACCCCAAGATTTCGTAGTACGATATTTCTTCAAAGTAGTTCAATAACTTGCACTACGTGAAAAAATGAGTTCCAACGTACCACGACTTTCCAAACTAGCCATTCAAAAGCGGTTATGAATATTATTAAATAAATTTTAAACTATATATAATCCTTATAATTTTAGAATCTATATTATGAGTTTCTTAGACGTAATGTAATAACTAATTCATTTTTTTCAGATAAAAGAAGTATTTTTTTAAAAATGAAATTTTACTGCCTTTTAATGGTGAACCCTTTTTAAATCCACTATTTGAAACTATTTATATTAAATTTGACAAAATAAACTTCTTCTTCAGAATAGGTACATAAGAATTTAGTTTCAATAAATTTTTGGTATTCTTCTGATAACATTCATATTTGGGTGAATAGTGAAAAATACTATATTTTAAATGAAAACAACTTTTTTTAATCAAAATAATTTATAGTGTTAAATTATACATTTTAATGGTTTTGAGGTATAAATATACTATATTTTTACTATTTAATACAATGCTGCTCATTGTAAGTAATTTTACTTTGAAATTGGACATAAACAAGTGTCAATATTTTGATAGTTATTATTTATTAAAAAATACGCCTTTTGGTTTTGACAATGTGGATTAATTTTAAATTAATAAATGCTACTTTTATGTTTTCAATTTTGTGAAATAGACTTCATTTTTTAATTTGGAATATCCAAATTATCTAAGGGTGAATTTTTGGTATTTTTCTGAAAACATTCAGTTTTTGATGAATAGTGAAAAACACTGAGTTAATGTTTGAAAACCGAATTTTTATTTAAGTAATTGTTTATTTTATTTAAATTTATTCTCAGTAAAAATAGATACATAATACCTATATATGTTCAACATAATTCATTGGAGTAATTTTGTAATAATATTATATATATAAAATTTTATTGAAATTTTCACCGTATTTTACCCACCTCCTAGGAGAATTTGAAAATTCACATAAAACATAATTTTACCACTTTTGTGAGTGGAATTTCAAAAATACAAGAGACGCAGTTGATATCAGTATGAAAAATTTGGTTCAATAATATACAAATAATTTGTAGTGAATAGTAACTTTTTTACTTTTATTTACCGCAGTTAAAAGTAAAAAGGGTAATTAAGGGTAAAAATGATATTAATCTTACACTAAAACATGTCCTAATTATATTAAATAAGTGTAATTCGACCCAAAACAACCATAAGAATAAAATATGATAACTTAGGTCCACTTGGATTAGATTAGGACATTTATTATTATTTAATTAAAAGAAGAGTTAAAAGTGTTAAATTCAAGTTATCACAACTAAAACATTTTGAATATAGGGTTATACAAAAGATAAATTCAACTATAAATATTCATTAGAAGGAAAAAATTATTTCCTACATAATTTTATTTTATTTATAATTTTTAGACATTAAATAATTAAATTTATTTATGACATAATGATGATGCAGTAATTACCTAATTAATGAAATATTAAAATAACTGATATTATAAAAATACAAATAAATGTAATTCGACACTTTATATGAATTTCACTAATTTAATAAATTAATATGACATGTTATGGTTGGTTGTATTTTTTTTCAAAGTAATAATGTTGTTATAAATTTAGAAAAAACAAAATACCAAACAGTGTCAAAATTGATCTAAATAAGTTTTTAAAACAAATATTATATTATTAATTGATATTTTATATTAAAAATATATGGTTTCGCCAAAAGACTTATATAATGATATTTTTATTATTAATGAACCACTTGGGGTTCTCTTAGAAGTTTATAGTATGTTTATTAACCATATAATATAAAAATACAAAGAGACATGGTAAATTTCAAACTATTTAACTAAGAGTTAAATCTAAAGGATAAGGTTAATATAGTAACCCAAACCTATATAAAACCTAAAGGATGAGTGTTTTTTGACCCATACCCACCTTATCCTTTAAATAATTCATTTTGGAACCATTAAAAACTGAAAATGAATTTATTATAAAATAATATTTTATGTTTTTCCTAAGGTGCCCCTCACCCCTCTTATAAAAGGGCACTTCCCCTTCTCTAAAATTCACACCTCAAAAACCAATTGGTTCGGCCAACCCCTTCCCAAATATCCTCCCAACTATCCTATATTCATTTTAAAGGCCTTCCTTTGGTCAGAAAGAAAACCTAAGGAGTCCATTTTATCAAATCAAAAATAAGAACCAGAAGAAGAGGAGGTTAAACGTACCCTCAACTAATGGAAAGTGAAAGGTAAGGGTTAATTCCTCAATCTCATTGTTATTTGATATTTTTTATTTTTAATTAATTACTGGGAAATTGTTATCATCCATGTCCAGTTTTCAGAAAATTGATTTCAAAATGAATATTTTAGGAATTTGTGAAAGGTGCTCTTTATCAAGATCATAATTTTAAATGTTTTGAAGATTTATCTTTCTAAATATTTTTAATTAATTTCCATGTTTTCAAAATGATTTTAAGGATTTATTTATATTAAAATGAGTGTTTTGAAATGATAATTCTTTTCAAAAGTTTCAAAGTGGTATGGGACACTTTGATTCAAAAATCTATTTTAAATTACTTCCTTTATAAATGTGTGACTTTTAAATGATTGTACAAAAAGTATATTTCTCTCAAAAAGTTTTACTCATTATTTTAAACTATTCTAGCATCCTTTACAGGATATTATTTTTTATTGAGGTTGATTTATTATAATAAAATCTTCCATATTTTATTTAATGAGTTATGATCTGTTTGACTGTGAATGTTCTATTTTTATACCATTCATGGTTTATGGTTAATGTAATGACATTTCGTATGCTAGTTTTAATACAAATGTTTATGTTATGTTTCAACTTTTTCATATGAAGAATTTAGTGGACTTAGTAAGTGACGGGTGGAACCCTCTCTAGCTCCTCAATACATCGGTATGACTTGTGAGACAAACTAGGGTCTTGGGACAAGGACTTGACAAAAAATTTATTTGTAGTCTTGGCACAAGGCCTTGACTATGTGGTAATGATGTGCGGCATTAGGCATTCCCTAATTATGAAATTAGTTATTACATCTGATTATTAGACTAGTAGAATATCCATGTGCACATTTATATGGTTATGTTTGATTTATTTTTTCCATATTATGTTCATGTTTATGTTTAAAATGGTTGTTGTTTTTATCACACATCTTCTCTTAAAATTTTATAGCTTCCGATAAATTATTTACCCTTACTGGGCATCTGAGCTCACCCCTTTCTTATGTTTTATTTTCCCAAGATTCCAATAATTGTATAATTATTGATATATAGGGTTAAGATGAAGTGAATAATGGTCTTCTCAAAGAACTATCTATGTTGTGTTTTATGTTGGAAATTGTAATGTAATTTTAATGTATGTAATCTATTTTCTAAGACTGCTAAACAGATCGGTCCTTCAGGACTTGATTTCTTGTAATCATGCCAATGTATTAAAATAATGCATCGGCTCTGGGTAACTAGGGCCAGGGTGTTACAGTTGGTATAAGAGAAAGTTTAGAAATAACCTTGGAAATTAGATTTAGAGAAACACTTATTAGAGCACATTACCCTAAGTTAGACATTGAGGATTAGTATAGAAGAACTTCCTAGAATCTAGGTAACGTAGAGATTTTGTGAGTTTTCCAAGAAAATACATCCCAGTCTAGATATGAACAGGTAGAGGCAGCTATGGCACAGATGTACCTAGGGGTAAAACCCAAAAACACCGCTTTGAGCTAGACTCGAATAGGATCTAGTGCACAATAATGGGTCTTGCTGCACTCTTGGATACGACACTCCCGGAGGATATGCTTAGGATAATTATCATTTTCTTTACAAATAATTATGAAGGATTTATGATTATATAACTCCTCAAAGAAAATATTTTTATGGATTATATCCATAAACTGTTCAATTTACGTTAGGTATTTTACAAGTTTGGAATTATTCATTGTATTTCATAAACTGACCTAGTGTATTCTGTTGTATAGAAATGGTGCCCAGTAGAAAGAATGTGAACTCCAGAAATACGTATGATCAAAAGAGTAATAAGGATAATATTTTTCAGGGTATTAAGCCAACATTTATAAAGGAAATAGTCTCCCATGTATTCTCTACATATGAAGAAATAATATCATGTGTTAGTAAGATAAGTAAAGAATTATCTATGTCCTATGGATTTGAAGGGAAGAATTTGAAGAAAAGGATGGTAGAGGGAAAGATAGATAAAGATATGAGTGGAAAGAAAGATTTTCCCATATGTGATAAATGTGGAAATAATCACCATGGTAAATGCTTGATGCGAATGGGATTTTTTTATTAGTGTGAACACCAAGTACATTATTTCAAGGGTAAAAAAAGTTCCCAAATATAAAATTCTTCATCTACAAGGTGCTGAGACACTATGTGAATCAATGTACCAAACATAAGAGTATACCGCAAATGATTTTATTGGATAATTATAATGTTATGATACTACCTCATATGAAGAGTAATTTCTAGTGTTCTTATGTTTTTATTATATAATTATTTCATTTGAGTGTTGTATCAACAGTATATTGGTTATATGAATTATGGAGATAAATAAGTATTGTAATGCAGTACTATTTTATTAAAGATTTGAGATTATATGGTTCTAAGAAAATTGACTTAATAGTAAGATACACTTTTTGGAAAATACATGGTTAAATGAAAGGTAATCCTTAATATGGTCCTGATAATGATGTAGTGATTTTGGAATAAGAGATGTTTGATTTGGATAAATTATGTTGGATATTCTTGAATACCTTGAAACTAATTAATGATTTGTATATTCCATCATTGTTGGAGTTTACAACATTTTTGGATAGAAGGAGTATATCCAGTATTCTTTAAGGAATAAGGGAGTATGAATGTAATATAGAAGGTTTTATGGTAATTCAGGATGTTGTGGTGTTTTAAAAGAATACACGATGAATATGTTCACATGTTATTACGTAGAAAAAAGGATATTAATTGTGTTTAACTTCCTTAAAAAAAATTTAATGTGAGTTTGGATAGATGTATTTTGGATAAGTCTAAAGGTTGGAATGGATTAAGTTTGAAATTGGATGCAATTGTTAAGGTTATTTTTTGATTTTTATAAAAAGGACAACACACAGCCCGTGTGAAAATATGTCACGTAGGACAAAGAAGCGGGAATCGAACTAACACAATAGTGTGATTGAGATTTATCACCTACCATTGGACTACATGAAGTCCCTGGATGGTATAATATAGTTTTTTAAAGGGTCTGATAGGTGAATTATAAATTCATTATTTTTGGAACCCTATACGATTAGGATAAATAGAATATTTTTTTGAAATATTTTAGAGTGAAATATGATTTTGTTGTAGGAATTAGTTAAAGGATATAACTATACTTGTCAAGTATATATATATTTATATATTCCCTCTTATTAAGAGTAAATTTTATAAACTCAATTTTCAATATGAGTCCTCCACAAAGGTATTTTCTATTTTAAACCTTTTATTTTCGAAGAACAATTTCAAATTGAGAGGACACAATTTATTTAAGTAGGGGAGAATGTAACACCCCATGATTTCATTGTACGTTATTTCTTCAAAGTAATTCAATAACATGAACTACACACAACACTGAGTTCAAGCGCCCCACGACTTACCAAACAATCAGTTCAAAAGCGATTATGAATAGTATTAACTAAATTTTGAACTATATATAATCCTTATAATTTTAGAATCAATATTATGAGTTTCTTAGACATAATGTAAGAACTAATTCATTTTTTTTCAGATAAAAGAAGTATTTTTTAAAAAATACACTTTTACTGCCTTTTAATGGTGAACCATTTTTAAATCCAATATTTGAAACTTTTATATATTCAATTTAAAAAAATAAACTTCTTCTTTAAAATAGGGACATAAGAATTTAGTTTCAATAAATTTTTGGTGTTTTTCTGATAACTTTCATCTTTGGGTGAATAGTAAAAAAATATTATATTTTAACTAAAAACAACTTTTTTTAATCAAAATAATTAATAGTGTTAAATTATACATTTTAATGGTTTGGAAGTATAAATATATTATATTTTTACCATTTAATTCAATTCTGGTCATTGTAATTAATTTCACTTTTAAATTGGACATAAACAAGTGTCAATATTTTGATAGTTATTATTTCTTAAAAAATACGCCTTTTGGTTTTTACAATGGGGATTAATTTGAAATTAATAAATGAAACTTCTATATTTTGACATTGGAAAAATAGACTTCATTTTTGAATTCATAATATCAAAATTATCTTAGGGTGAATTTTTGGTATTTTTCTGAAAACATTCAATTTCTGATGAATAATGAAAAACACTGAGTTATTGTTTGAAAACCAACTTTTTATTTAAATAATTATATATTTTATATAAATTTATTAGAGGTAAAAATAGATACATAATACCTATATATTTTCAATGTAATTCATTGGAGTCATTTTGTAATAATATTATATATATAATATTCTATTGAACTTTTCACCGTCTTTTACCCACCTCCTAGGAGAATTCGAGAATTCACAAGAAACCTAATTTTACCACTTTTGTAAGTAGAATTTTAAAAATATGAGTGACACTATTGATATTAGTAAGGAAAATTTGGTTCAATAAAATAATAATAATTTTTCGTGAATAGTAACTTTTTACTTTTATTTACCGAGGTTAAAAGGAAAAAGGGTAATTAAGGGTAAAAATGATATTAATCTTGGCGTAACACATCTCTTAATTCTATTGGATAAGTGTAATTAGAACCAAAACAACCTTAGGAATAAAATATGATCCTTTAGGTCCACTTGGATTAGATTAGGACATTTATTATTATTTAATTAAAAGAAGAGTTAAAAGTGTTAAATTCAAGTTATCATAACAAAAACATTTTTAATATAGAGTTATACATAAGATAAATTAAACTATAAATATTAATTATAAATATAAAATGATTTCCTACATAATATTATTTTATTTATAGTTTTTATACATTAGATAATTAAATTTATTTATGACACAATGAAGATGCAGTAATTATCTAATTAATGAATATTTAAATAAAAACTATTTAAATATACAAATAAAGGTAATTTGAGACTTTATATGAATTCCACTAATTTTATAGGTTAATATGACATGTTAGGGTTAGTTATATAAATTTCTTTCGAAGTAATAATTCTGTTATAAATTTAGAAAAAGTAAAATACCAAATAGTGTCAAAATTGGCATAATAAAGTTTTTAAAACAAATATTATATTTTTAATTGATATTCTATCCTAAAAATCTATGGTTCGGCCAAAATACTTATATAATGAAATTTGTATCATTAATGAACCACTTGTGGTTCTCTTTGGAGTTTATAAGAAGTTTATTAACCATATAATATAAAAATACAAAGAGACATGGTAAATGTCAAACTATTTAACTAAGAGTTAAATCTAAAGGATAACGTTAATATAGTGACCCAAACCTATCTAAAACCTGTTGGATGAGTTTTTTTTGACCCATACCCACCTTATACTTTAAATAATTCATTTTAGAACCATTATAAACCTAAAATGAATTTATTATAAAATAATATTTTAAGTTTATCCTAAGGTTCCCCTCACCCCTCTTATAAAAGGGCACTTCTCCTTCTCTCAAATTCACACCTCCAAATCCATTTGGCTCTGCCAAACCCTGACCAAATATCCTCCCAACTATCCTACCTTCATCCTAGAGGCAT
This sequence comes from Viscum album, assembly GCA_963277665.1. Lineage (NCBI taxonomy): Eukaryota > Viridiplantae > Streptophyta > Magnoliopsida > Santalales > Viscaceae > Viscum > Viscum album. The sequence continues at coordinate 14,030,085 of OY728157.1, read as the reverse complement.
TCCTTTGGTCATAAATCCAACCTAAGGATCCCTCTTGATCAAATCAAAAGGAAGAACCCGAAGAAGAGGAGGTTAAACATAACCTCAACTAATGAAAAGTACAAGGTAAGGGTTAATTCATCAATCTCATTATTATCCGAGATTGTTTATGTGTAAGTATTTACTGGGAAATTTTTATCATCCATGTCCATTTTTCATAAAAATTATTTCAATGTGAATATTTCAAGGATTTTTAAAAGGTACTCTTTATCAAGATCATAATTTTAAATGTTTTAAAGATTTATCTTTCTAAATATTTTTAATTAATGTCCATGTTTTCAAAATTATTTTAAGGATTTATTTATATGGAGATAAATTTTTTGAAATGATAATTCTGTTAAAAAGTTTCAAAGTGGTATGGGACACTTTGATTCAAAAATCTCTTTTAAATTACTTCCTTTATAAATGTGTTACTTTTAAATGATTTTAAAAAAAGGATATTTCTCTCAAAAAGTTTTACTCATCATTTTCAACTATGTCAGCATCCTTTACTGGATATTATTTTTTATTGAGGTTGAATTATTATAATATAATCTTATATATTATATTGAATGAGTTAAGATATGTTTGACTTTGGATGTTCTATTTTTATACCATTCATAGTTTATTGTTAATGTAATGACATTTTGTATTCTAGTTTTAATATGAATGTTTATGTTATGTTTCAACTTTTTCATATAAGAAATGTAGTGGACTTAGTATGTGATGGGCGGAGCCCTCTATAGATCCTAGATTTATCGGTAGGTCTCATGAGACAAACTAGTGTCTTGGCACAAGGCCTTGACAAAAATTTTATTTGTAGTCTTGGCACAAGGCCTTGACTATATGGTAATGATGTGCGGTGTTAGGCATTCCCTCATTATGAAATTAGTTATTACATGTGATTATTAGACTAGTATAATATCTATGTGCATGTTTATATGGTAATGTTTGATTTATTTTTTCCATATTATGTTGAAGTTTATGTTTAAAATTTTTGTTGTTTTTATCACACATCTTGTCTTAAAGGTTTATAGCTTTAGCTAAATTATTTACCCTTAATGGGCATCTGAGCTCACCCCTTTCTTATGTTTTATTTTCCTACGATTCCAAGAAGTGTATTATGATTTATATGCAGGGTTAAGCTAAAGGGAATAATGGTCTTATCAAATAATTGTCTATGTTGGTTTTTATGTTTGAAATTATAATTTAATGTTAATGTATGTAATCTATTTTCCAAGACTGCTAAACTGATTGGTCCTTCGGGACATGATTCCTTGTAATAATTCCAATGTATTAAAATAATTCACTGGCTCTGGGTAACTAGGTTTAGGGCATTACATCTCTCTTTTTCTTTTAATTTCCATTTATATTCATTTCCTTTCTTCTATTCTCCTCACATTCTCTTATCCTAATGGAATGATAACTCCATTATGATTTATATACTACAATTATATCATTTTAATATAAGATTCATCATTAACATCCTCGCTCTTACTATTGTATTATAAAAATGAAATTATCGCTCCTAATGTGTCAATTTACGGATATTGTGGGAATTGCACTTTCATTTTCCTTAAATAACTTCAAGGATGTTAATAAAACATTTAAATGGTTTAAAACATATTTTATTTTGTATTATACAACCCTATTTATCTTTTAGAACAAATATTTATACATAATACTAAATGGGAAAACAAAACGAGTTCATTGTGATTGAAAAACCGCCAAAATTAACCTAAAACAGTCATCATTAAATTTTATCTAATGATTCATCATCATGGTATATACAGAAATTCTTTATATGATCATTTAAAATTATATAATATTATTAATAAAATATGAAAAAAATTATGGATATTTATCAGCATTTTACATGAACATTCATTCATGTATATAATTGAACTGATCGTGAAAACTATAAAAATGAAGACTCCCGAACGATGAAACTAAACTCTATAACTCATACAAAGGCCTATAAAAGATTTTAATAAAACCATAATTAATAATAATCAGGTATAAAATTTTCTTTAATTTTTAATTAATGAATCTAATGTGATTATAGATGACATTAAATTGGATAAAGTATTCATACAAAAGTTATGGGGAATTATCAAACCCAAATCTCTTTCTTTGGGTTTTCTCTCTTTAACCCCACTTTCAGTATGAATATTCCTTAAATATAATTTATTCATCATTATATTACCCTTTATGAGATATTAATTTTTTTTAATTGAGCTTATGACAAACACAATGTTTCCTAAAACAACTCTTTTTTAAAAAAAATACACCTTTTACTTCTCAAGATTATTTCTTCTTCAGTTAAGGTTGATGATTTTATATCAAGTATGGTATTCCATATTTAATTTGGGAACCCAAATTTTATGAATGTATTCTTTTTGAAATGAAACCCATTCCTTTATGTGGGTTATTTTATGTCAAATATTGATATGTGTTCTATGTGGCATGCATGATAATGTAAATGTGAGGATGTGACTGGTGCACCCGGAATTATATAGTTTAGAGTAAATTTTATGACATGAAGGTTTCACCTGGAATTATATAGTGCTCCAATACATTGGGTAATGTGATATATTTAATTATAAAATACAAATATGTGTGAACATGATGCTAGATTTGTTCACAACTATATGTGGTAGTTTACCACTAAGACATGATGTTTCATTTTTATGCATTTACACATTCCATTCCTATCTAATTATTATTATCATGATTATGATCATATGCCTATGTTATGATGATAATAATTATGCTCACCCATGTTATATTATTTCATGTTTTTTCTATCCTTTTACTGGAATTTTAGCTCACACTTTTTTTGATGTATATCCTCAGGTGAATAATTGTACTAAGGAGAATATGAAGGAAAATTAAAAGCTAGAGAAGAAATAATTAAATAAATGTTTATTTTTAATTTTGTAACTGTTATATATGGTTTTAGTTTTTACAAGAAACTAAAACATTGGATCCTATTCATGTAATGATTTTATTTTATTTATCATTAAAATGATGTAATAGTAATATAATAAAAATTAGGGTCACTATAGTTGGTATCATAGCATGGTTTAGTTAATTTGGGAATTAGAATTAGAGAAGATTTGTGGAAACCATTATTATGAGACTAAGTATAAGTAATCCCCCAAGAAGCTATGTTTTAGAAAATTCTAAACATACGATTCCCATAAGATATGCCTTTAAAAATAATTTTACAATTGAATAAATTATTTAATCATGACTTATTGACTTATAATTTGTTCAAACCTTTTCAATTTTAGAAAATGGTGGGATCCAGGAGAAACTGGGCCAACAACCTATGCAAGGGACAATACAGTGATTGCCTGAATGACATCTCCAATGCTTTGGGAGGTGGAGTTCAAATTTTCATGGTGATTATTACCCAAATTTATCAGGTTATGAACAATAACCTGAATAATGTGGAATGTCTACCTTCACCTAAGAGGGTGAAACTAGATATAGAGTGTTTTATGTAGCAACGACCACTGATGTTTAGTCGATATTCTAATACACTAGTCATAAAACAGTAGATTAACTCAATGGATAATATATTTTCTATACTTCACTATTCTGAAATAAATAAAGTGACTCTATCTATTTATCATTTAGATGTAGAGGTTGATCAATGGTGGGATTTGATTAAGAATACCTAGTCAATTAAAGAAATTGAATAAATGTAGTGGGTAGACATTAAGATAATATTTCATAACAAGTATTTCCCTCAAACTCTTCGAAAAAAGATGAATCCATATTTCATAGAGCTAAATCAAAATGAAGGATAATGTATCATCTCTAATGAAGTAAATTTCACAAGGCTTTCAAGGTATGCTTTGAGTTTTGTTATCAACAATGATAGTAAAATTGATAGAGTCTGTAATGGTTTAAAACCAAACCTTTGAAATGATGTTGCAATTGAGACTTTGGGAGATAGGAATAAGTTGTTCGATGTTCTCTAAAAGTGGAGATAGAGTTTAGAGAATGGTCACATGGTTGCGGTGATAAGAAACAAAAGTTTGAGTTTCAAGCCAGAGAATCTAATGAGAAAGATGGAAAGAAAATTCAACCGCCAACATATCAAAAATGTGGGAAGAGGCATCATGGTAACTACCTCAAAGGGATGGTTAAATTATTAAAGTGTGGGAGAGAAAGCCACCAATCTCATTAATTTCTGAAAGATATAAGGAAGTAGGATTATGTGGATGAAGAGAGGAGAGAACCACTCATGGTCCAATTATACAACTGTAGGGAGCAGGGGAACTATTCAATACACTACACTAAACCTAAAGTTATTGAGGATAATCAGTATCATCAGACATCAAAGCCAAAAGAGCATGGTAGGGCTTATTCCATCGTTATTGCTGAAGTTAAGCAAGAAAACAAAATTGTACAAGGTACACTTCATATTCACTCAAGAATGGAAAAAGTTTTATATGATTCTATTACTATGCATTACTTTATATCTTGAATGTTTTCTAGAACTATTGAATCAAAGACATGAAACCTTGAAGTAAAGATATCTATAAAAAACAATGTGTGGATCCATCATTTCAAACCAAGTGTTTGACTCTTCTCCTATTAGAGTATGTGGGATGATTCTTCCAAAGAATCTTGTAATACTTACCTTGGTGGAATTACATTCTATAATGGGGATGGATTGGCTCTATTAATATAGATCACACATCAATTTTTAGGAAAAGGAAATACATTTTCATATTCCAAAACCATTCCATGATCCGCTTCAAATTCATGGAAGATCATGAATCTCTTTTGGAAAATACTTCAATAGTGTAGGCGTTGTTCCTTGTGAAGGAGCATACCTCACACAAATGGTTGAGTCAAATGAAAGTTTCAACCTAGAAAAAATTCCCATCATGAGGGAATATGGTGACATATTTTCTAGAAGAGTTACCTAGACTCCCCTGGATCATGAGGTAGAGTAATCAATATAACTCATACCCAAGTATGCTCTTGTCTCATTGTTTTCCTATAGGATGGCTCCTATCAAACTGGAAGAGTTAAATAAGAAGCTGCAAGATAATTTAAAAAAAGGGTTCATATGCCCTAGTGCATCACCTTAGGTTGTGTCAATGCTCTTTGTCAAGAACAAGGATGGATCAATGCAGTTGTGGATCGATTATCAAGAACTTAACAAGATCATTATAAAGAAAAAGTATCATATTTCAAGGATTGATGACTTGTTCGATTATCTAAGAGGATATCATTACTTCTCGAAGGTGTATCTTCATTCTGAATATCATCATATAAAGATGAAGAAGGATGATATTCAAAATAATTCCTTTGGTGAATACTGGGGCCAAGATGGCTCCACACTCGCCCAGCTCGCGGCACTCCTGACGCCTCCTCCTTCCCTTCTCCTAGGGTTTTTGAGGGCCTTCTTGATGGAAATAGCTTTACCCGCTTCACCTATTTTTTTCTTATCTATTATCTTATTTTTCACTTCTCCTCCCCACCCATTTGATTCATCTTTCTAGTGTGGGTATCGTGCGACACTTATCGCCCCTCTTTCTATCAATCCTGGCGCATCAGACCCCCATCTGGGTCTTGGTGTTGGAGCCTTAGATGGCGTGGGTCGGAGTTGGTGGTGGCGCCTAGTGCCCTTCCTCTCCACTTCCCTTGCTAGCCTACCCATCATGTTTGACTCTACTTTATTCAGGCTAAAATCGGTATCTAGGTCTACTTGGGATGGTTCTGTAGGAGGGATAGTAGTGGGTCTTAGCTCGGGTTCTTCGTCGGCACAGATCTAGATTGGTGATGTTGGTTTGATGTTTCTGATGGTGGTTTTATTTTCTCAAGTGGTTGACAATATGGCATCTATCATGGTCCCCTACCTAGTTCTACATCTACTCAACCCTATTTTGGCTTCCTGGTCCTATGAGTCTTTCCCAGTCGGTCTAGCGTGTGGGTCCTCAAAAGGATCTAGGAGATGCGGTTCGAGTAGCTTGTGGTCTACAGGTGGGTGTCTGGATCTTTGACAGAGGTTTGAATTAGGTTACATTTTTTAGTTAGCTATTATTTGGGCAATTTTTATGTACTTGGTGGATATTTTTAGACTCAGATGGTTTTGTGGATGTTTTTTTTGTTTTATCCAGACCTAGACTCTAGTTGTGATGGTTGACGATGATTTCATTGAAGGATGTCAGTGGAGATGATGATGGTATGAACAGTGATGTTGACTGAGTTTTCTAATGAGGATAGTCAATTTTGTGTGGGTGTGATATCTGGTGACATTATCACTAGTGTTATGTCTCAGGAGGTGTTGGAATAATGATGGTGAGGTTCTTGTCGGCGTGGTGTGATCTCTGGTGCAGTTCTATAGGGATGATGATGGTGCTGTAATGATAACGGCGACACATGTTTTCCAGTGGCAGTTTGATTTGTGGTATTATACGTTGATTCGATGGATCCCACGGTGATGATATTGTCTATTTAATTTTGAATTGGGATATGGTTTGAATTTTTAAAGTGTATGGTGTAATAGAAGTGGTTTCCACTTTTCCCTCAAAGTGGGTTTTTCATGAAAATAAATAAATTATTTGGGCATAATATTGCCTTCTATACAAGGTATGGGAACAATGAGTTTCTGTTAATTCCCTTCGGACATATTAATTCCCCTGTAATATTCATGGATTTTATGAATAGAGTTTTTATACATTACCTCAACAAATTTTCAGTAGTTTTTATCAATGATATTCTCATATACTCCAAGTAAAAGGTGGAACATGAAGAACATATAAGGATTGTATTGGAAAAAATAATGAAGGAGATTTTATACACCAATTTCTGAAAGTGTGACTTTTGGATGCAACCTGTCACATTCTTGGGACTTGTGATCACAAGTGAGGGAATTTCTGTGGACCCTTCAAAAAAAGGCAATTGAGGAATGGACCATACCCTTTAGTGATATACAAATCCATAGTTTTCTTGTCTTAGTAGAGTACTATTGATGTTTTGTGAAAAAATTATCTTGATTTTAAATCCCACTGACTATGTTAAAATGGAAATGGGTAAAGTATGTCTAGAAAGAAGAGTGTGAGAAAATATTCAAGGAACTAAAGAAGAATCTGATCACTACACATGTACTCACATTACCAAAAAGTGGAGAATTTTTTATGATATATATTGATGCTTCCATAAAATTATTGGGTTATGTACTCATGAAAAATTATAATGTGATGGCTTACGCCTCATGGTATTTTAATATCCATGAGAATAACTACTTGACGTGTGATCTAGAGTTAGCCGTTGTGATTTTTCCTTGAAAATATGGAAGCACTACCTCTAAGGTGAGAAGTGTGACATATATACCAATCACAAGAGATTAGAGTATATATTCACACAAAAGGATCTCAATATGCATCAAAGTATATGGGTATATCTAATCAAAGACTAATATTGCTCTATTAACTATCAACTCGGCAAGGTGAACAAGGTATTTAATGTTCTTAGCATAAAATAACCTGCTACTTTATCAATGTTGCGAGTTGAGAATGAACCTATCTTCATGGATATGCAAATGATGGATTTAGAAATCAAAATAGTATGGAATACATCCCACCTTTCCCTAATGATTTCCCAACCGTATATCCAAGAGAAGATTAAGGAGGCACATAGAGATGATCCGTAGTTAAAAAAGAAGGTGAATATAGTAACAAGAGGGAAGATGCAAGAGTTCTATATTGATGATGATGGTGTGATTCTGTTTGGAAAATGGGCTTTTTCTTTCCTCATCAAATGGAATAAATAAGGGTTTATTGGATAATGTACATATCTCAACCTTCTCAATCCATCATGGGAGTAACAAGATGTATCATGATCTCTTAGAACACTTCAGGTTGTACATCATTAATAAGGAGATTGTGGAGTATATCTCAAGGTGCCTGATATGTCAGCAAGTTAAATCCGAGTGACATAAGTCTGAAGGGATGATGCAACCATTGCTTATACCCATATGGAAATGTGTGAATGTCAACATGGACTTTGTCAGGGGTCTCCTGAAGACACCCAAAGAAAATAATGTGATATGGGTTATAGTGGACCGACTCACTAAGACTTCCCACTTTATCTTTATTCGAGAAGATATCTCACTTGAAAAAATTGAAAAGATATATGGGAAGGAAGTGGTGAGACTACATGGGCTTCCACTCTCAATTATCTCAGATCATGATCCCCAGGTTTACATCTAAATTCTGGAGGTTTCTTCAACATACTTTGAGTATAGAATTAAATTTTATCACAGCCCATCACCCCCAATCTAATGTCCAATTTGAAAGGACTATTCAGATGCTCGAAGATATTCTAAGAGCCTACTCTTTATAATTAAAAATTGTATAGGATCAAAATATCCCATTCGTTGAATTATCATATAAAAATAGTTTCAACTCAAGTATTCTGATGTCTCTATATGAATATTTATATGGAAATTTATGTAGAACTCCAACATTTTGGGATGAAGTTAACGAAAAAAATGATACTTAGACCTAATTTTGTGAAAGAGAATATAGAAAAGGTTCAATCCAACTAGAAACATATCAAAACTACTAAGAGTTGACAAAAGAGCTATACTGACAACCGTCTAGGGGACTTGGAGTTCTACGTTGGAGATAAAGCCTTTCTTCGAATATGACCATGTAAGAGAGTCGTGCAGTTTTGAAAGAATGATCCTTGATCATGTAGAAGTAATATCTTATTGTTATGCACTCCTAATAAATATGGCTCATGTTCATGATGTATCCCACATATCACACTTAAGGAATAACACACCAGATCCCTCATAAGTAATGAACTCAGAGGTGGTACAGCTGAAAGATGATATCTCTTATGAGGAGAATCGAGTAAAGATTCTAGACCAGAGATATAAGGTACTTCGCAACAATACTACCCACCTTTTCAAAGTTTTGTGGAATAACCATCAGTATGAATGATTAACATGGGAATTGAAATAGGTAATGAAGGAGAATTACCCTCACCTATTTTTGTAAAACAAAATTTCGAGGGTGAGATTTCAAATGGGGGAAAGAATGTAATGACCCAAAACTTTTATCAATGAAATCACCATCTTATAATTATGTAATATAATATAATCACATAAAATCACATTAATAACACAATAAAACCTTTCTAAATGATAAAATAATGAAATAAAAGGTATTTCTAGAAGATAAAAAACTTATACATATGAAATGGTAACTTGACATTTGGAATAGTAATGTGACCCTTATGAATAGTAAACTAGCCAAATGAATAGTATCTTCACCCATGAATGTATAAATAAAATTTATGAATCATATAAATAAAAGTATGATATAACTATATCATTTTATAAGTAAATAAATGTTTTAAAAATTATTAATTAAGTGTTTGTATTTTTGTAAGTCATCAATATTTAACAAATTTTTTATTAATTTTTTAACATAAAAGAAAATTTATTTTCATAAAATTTATTCATAAATTATCATTTTTATATATTATGGTTTTATGATAATTTTATGATACCTTAAGTAATTTTCAATGTGTTATAAAATAAGTTATACTTTTAATATCAATATTTTGCAAGTAAATGGTGATTTTAATTAAAAAAAATTACTCATATTTAGAAAGTTATTTTCATAAAATGGATTTCATTTCTTAATTCTAAACATTGAAAAATGTTTAGGGTGAATTTTTGGGATTTTTTTAAAATAATTAAGTTTTTGGTGAATAGTAAAATACTATAATTTACATTATATATACATTATAAGTTAAATACACTATTCATTGAGTTATCACTGATGTAAGAACCATAATCTATAACTAATCATAATTATTTTAATATTTTTTATGATAATTATAAAACTATTCATAGTCTTGATCCAAAATAATAAACTAATGATTAAAATAATTAGAAAACACTCATCTCCTCCACTATAAACACCACCTCATTTCCTCACACCTCTCAATATTTTATTATTACCTAAATTATTCCCAATAAATGTACCTAAACATTTTCCCACATCCATGAGCTCTTGGTATCATCAAAAGACTAAACCTAGGTTCCTTAAGGAGGATCTCAAGAGGAGAATTCAAGAGGTAAATCCTCTCTCTTTTTCTTTTAATTTCCTTTCAATTTTATTTCTTTTATTCTATTATCTGCAAATTATCTTATCCTAATGGAATTTTAACTATACCATGTTTGATATACTATAATTATATCTTGTTAATGGAACATTCATAATTAAACACCATCTTATTACTCTTGTATTATAAAAATGAAATTGTCGCACGTGATGTGTCAATTTACCGACATTGTGGGCGATGCACTTTCATTTTCCTTAAAAGCCTTAAATTATTTTAATAAAAAAATTAAATGGTTTAAAAAATATTTTAATTTTTATGATACAACCCCATTTATCTTATATATCTAACATTTATACATAATACAAAATGATAAAACAAAACGAGTTCATTGTGATTGAAAAACTACAAAAATTAACCTAAAACAATCATCATTAACTTTTATCTAATGATTCATACTCATGGTATATGACCAAATTATTTATAAGATAATTTAAAATTATATAATATCATTAATGACATATAATAAAAATTATGTATATTTATCAGCATTTTACACGAACATCCATTCATGTGTACAAATGAACCGATCATGAAAAATATGAAAACAAAGACTCTCGAACGATGAAATTAAACTCTATAACTCATCCAAAGGCCCATAAAAGATCTTAATAAAACCATAATGAATCATATTCATGTATTAAAGGTAATTTAATTGTTAATTCATGTATATAATGTGATTGTACAAGACATTAAATTAGAGAAATAATTCATACATAATGTATGCAGAATTCTCAAACACAACTCTCTTTCTTTGTGTTTTCCCTAATTCACCCCATTTTTAGAATGTATATAACTTAAATATCATTTATTAATCATTATCTTACCTTTTCTAGGATATAAATGTTTTATAATTTTTTTATAACAAAAACAATGTTTTTCAAAAGAACTCTTCTTTCAAAAAAATACACCTTTCACTTCTTGAGATTGTTTCTTCTTCACTCAAGGTTGTTGATTATTATTTCAAGTATGGTATTTCCTATTTAATTTGGGAACCCAAAGTTTATTAATGTATTATTTATGAAATGAAACCAATTCCTTTACATGGGTTATTTTTTTCCAATATTGATATATGTTCTATGTGGCATGCATGATAATGTAAATGTTATGATGTGATGGGTGCACCTGGAATTATATAGCGCAAAGTAAATGTTATGATGTGAAGAATGATACCAAAATTATATAGCACTCCAATTCATTGGTTAATATGATTTATATCATGATAAAATAGTAATATATATGAACATGATACTATATTTGTTCACAACTATGTGTCATATTTTACCACTAAGCCACGATGTTTTATTTTTATGCATTACCACATTCCATAACTTTATAAAATGATTATTCCCATGATTATGATCATATTTAATTTTTTTGATGATAATTATTTTTATCAACCGTGTTATATCATTTCATGTATTTATCTATCCTCTTATTGGGCTTTTAGATCACCCCTTTTTGATATATATCCTTCGGTGATTTCTTATACTAAGGATAACACAAGGGACAATAATAAGCTAGACGAGAAGGAATTAATAATTGTTTATATTTTATTTTATAAACATTATTTATGGTCATAGTTTTTCCATGAAAATAAACACTTGGATCCTTTTCATGTAATAATTTTATGTTATTTATCATTAAAATGATGTAATAGTAATGTAAGAAAAGGTGTGGTCTCTATATAAAATAAATTGGTTTATGTGTAAATATTATCTAAGACAGGGTTAATCACTTAAATAAACCCTCTTAATATTAAAAATCATTTTATAAAGTTACTGATTAGAAATTTATGAATAATAGACTAAAATCCCTTAATAAAATATTAATATGGTATAGCCTTTCATTACTTCGGTTAAAATCGAACCATAGTTTAAATTTATTGACCAGCCAAATTTGGGGTGATTTAAATTATAGTGGAATTATAACATGAAGTTTAGGTTTGAATTAACTTAGTTCACATAAAGTATTGACTTAAAATGAAGTACACGGTGTAACTAATAGGAACGGGTTGAGGAAATATAATTAAGGATTTTAGGATTGGGGTGTCCACTCAAAATATCAAGGAATAGTGAATTAATGCAATTGTCATTTGGAATGCCTACCTAAAACCATTCTAAATTTTTTGACCAACAAAATTTGGGGTACTGAGAATAGGAAAATGGATCCTTTCCACTAGAATATCCAAGAAACCTAATATTCTGAAGCTAATGGTGTGGGATATTGGGTTTCAATAAAATAGTGGGAGAGTAAAATAAATAAATATTTATTTATTTATTATAAATTTTTTTAGATAAGGTTCTAAAATTCATCTCATATTTTTTTATAAATAGAAGAAAAAAATGGAATCAAACATATCATTTTAATCCATAATTGAGAAGAAAAACCTTCTTACTCGCACAAACATCCAAGAATGTAAAAGGCACCTACGCGTCATCCTTCATCAAGAAACAGAATTTTAAGTGCTAGAAGAACCTTTTTCTAGATTCACCTAGTAATGAGGCAAGTGATGAAGAGATATCTCTCTTTGAGAAATATTTAAATGATGCTACAGATGTTAAGTTCTTCATGTTATCATCCATTTCCAATGATATTTTCAAGAAACATGAGGACATGAATGCATATAGTATGATGTATCACCTTTAGGATCTCCATTAAGAGATTCTGAGATAAGAAAGGTATGAGATCTCCAATGCTTTGTTCAAAACTATGCTAGGAGAGTCTATCCTAGCTAGGTCTAATCTAGTCAAGCTTACTGGATACATTGAACACATAGACATCTTAGGAATTAAATTCATGTATGAGTTGTGTATAGATCTCATACTTTAATCACTGGCCAAGACCTTCTCTTATTTTATTTTCAGTTAAAATATTAGCAATAATGAGAATAATATTTTGAAAATTCAGACCTTGATATTCCATGTGGTAAAGGACATTGCCAATGATAAACCCATGGTCTTTATGGTGAATAAGAAAATGAAGAACAAGGAAAAGGGGGCCAAGACCTATAAACATTCTAAATATCTTGAGCATCATCCTTACAAGAAGGGGAATATCCTGAGGCTGGGTAAGGAAAAGGAGGGAGTTTTTTTGAATGTGGAAAGTCAATCCACTATAAGAGGAACTGCACCCAAAATAAATTGAATGCTAAAGGTGAATTCTTTATTGAGTGTGGTATTTCCATATCTACACATTGGGTATTAGATACATCTTGGGGTGATCACATTTGTATCCAAGTTTATAAACCAAGTTTATTTTGAAATATTTATAGAGGAGAGGTGAAACTAAGAGCTAAAAATAGAACAAGGCTGACTGATCTAGCCATTGGGGACTACCACATTTCATTTCCAATGGGAATGATTTTGGTTATAAAATATTTTGATTATATACCTACAGTTACCAATAAGATAATTTTTGTATCATGCCTATATATAGATAGGTTTGTTTTCAAATTTAGAAATAAAAGTTTTTTCTTTTATAATTACAACATATGTTATGGTATGGAAAATTTAAATAACGGTAATTGTGTTTTAAATTACAAATAAACCAAGTGTTGTAAACTGATAAAGAATCGGGTTCACATGGATCATTTAACACCCAGCTTTGGAATCACCATCTTGGTCATGTAAATGAGAATAATTTGAAAAACCTCTATCAATATGGGTATTTATAATATTATAAGCTAAAACCAAAAGATAGATTTCATTATTTTTTCCAAGGAAATTTTACCAAACCACCATTTGGAAGATAGGTTGAAAGGGACATAGAGCTTCTAGGATTGGTACACACTGATGTGTGTGGACCATTTCCAGTAGAAGGTAGAGGTGGATATTCTTATTATATAACTTTTACTAAGGACTTGAGTAGATATGGATATGTCTACTTAATGAGTTATAAGTCCTAGGCCTTTGAAAAATTCAAGGAATTCAAGATTTAAGTATATTATATTTTTAGTAATAAGATAAAGAATCTTTGATTGGATTGAGGTAGTCAATATCTTAACCATGTGTTCATCTAATTTCTATTGGAGTTTGGGATTATATATCAACTCACTCAACCTTACACACCATAGTGGAATAGTGTTAGTGAGAGTAGGAATTGTGCCTTTTACCCATTTAAAGGTCAATGATTAGTCATGCAATTCCACAATTGTCATATTGGGGATATACATTAAAAAATGTTGCATACACATTAAACTGAGTACCAAATAAAGTGGAAAATGGGATTCCCCTTGAGTTATAGAGGGGATATAAACACTTTTTGTCACATACAAATGTATGGGTTTTGAGAAATGTTTTAATGCCTTCTCAGGAAATAGACTAGAACCTCATGGCACAAAGTGTATCTCTATAGGGTATCCCAAAGAAACAAAGGGATACTACCTATACAACCCCTTAGAGAAGAAAGTGAATTTTTCTAGAAAAAATGTCTTTCTTGATAGGGAGAACATCTTCAAAATGGATAGTGGAAGAAATATTGACTTCGATGAATTTTATGCTCAAGATACACAAGAGTTGGTATAGGAATAGATTCAACAGGTCCCCATGGAAGAATTTGTTCCTGAAACATAAGTACTACGTAGGAGCGTAAGAGAGGTAAGAGAACCAAAGAGATATGAGTTTCTAGTCACCAAGTATGGTGACTAATTATTTGTTGATAATGATGAACCTCTATCGTAAAACGAAGATATACAAAGATAATAAGTTGAAAGATGGAAAGAAGCCATGAATTCTTAAATGGATCCCATGTATCAGAACCAATTTTGGGTTCTAATCGATACACCAATTTATGTAAAGGGTATTGGATGAAAATGGGTATTCAAAATAAAACTCGACATGAAAGGTAAATTAAATACCTATAAATCTAGGCTAGTGTCTAAAAAGTTTAAATATCATCAAAGAATTGACTATGATGAAACATTTCCACCATTTTCCATTTCTAAATCCATCAGAATTCTACTTTTTGAAGCATCTTACCATGAATATGAGATTTAGAAGATGGATATCAAAACTGTATTCCTCAATAATAACCTTCAAAAATATGTCTATATTAAAAAAGGAGAATATTTTTTGAATCCATATGATGATAAAAGGGATTTCAAGTTGTAGATATCCATTTATGGATTGAAGAAATCATATAGGTCATAGAACATTCAATTTGATGAATCCATAAAAGAATTTTCTTTCATTAAAAAAAATGTGAGTTGTGTGTTTATAAGAGGTTTGGTGGGTATGTGATCATTTTTCTAGTATTATATGTTGATGACATATTACTTATTAGAAATGACATAGTATTCTTACAATCTGTTAAGGACTAGCTAAAAAAGTGTTTCTCCATTAAGGACTTAGGTGAAGCAGCCAACAGTCCAAGGATCAATATAATTCATGTTAGATCTAAGAAGTGGATTAGACTATGTCAAAGTACATATATTGACCACATACTAAATATATTTATTATGGAACAATACAAGAGGGGATTGGTTCCAGTGTCACATGGTTTACATCTTTCCAAAAAAATGTGTCTTCAGACACAACATGAGAAAGATAGAATGAGTAAGATCTCATATGCATCAGTGATAGGATCAATCATGTATGTCATGTTATGTACTATAATTAATGTTTCATATGCATTGATCATGGTAGGAAGATATCAAGATGATCCATGAGAATAGCATTGGACTGCTGTTAAGGTTATCCTTAAGTATTGAGAAGAAATAAGGATATGATCCTGGTGGATGGAGGATACAAGGAGATGTTCATTAAGGGCTATGTTTATGCTAGTTTTCAGATATATCCAAAAGATCTATTATCATAGTTAGGATATGTTTTCTGTATTAAAGGAGGAGTTGTGATCTTGAAGTTTTCAAAGAATCCCATTGTCACTGATTCTATAGAGGATTTTGAATATATATTATCTTCTTGCTGAATCCAAGTAAGCCGTTTGGATTCAAAATATTGTATAGGAGCTTGATGTGGTACCTAGTAGTAAAGACCATATCACATTGTATTATGATAATACTGGAATAGTGCGTCTTCCAAAAGAGCTAAGGTCACACCAACAGACAAACAAAATACTCTAGGAGTATCACTTATTGAGGGATTTTTATCAAAGAGGTGAAGTTTTAATGAGAATATTACCCATGGAAGTGAAATTCATATACCCCTTAACTAAAGCCTTATCTCATCAAAAGCATTAGTATCATGTGATATCTAATGGATTGAAGGTTGTTAGTAGTTGGCTCTAGTGCAAGTGGGAGTCTGTTAGAGTTGGTTACCTAGAAACAACTTATGTGTACTCTATGATAACTTGTATTCATAGTTATGAATATTAACAAACTACTTATCACATAATTATTATTCTTATATGTAACAAGGTATGTAATAATGTCCCTAGAGTGGTTTTTATACTAAAATTTCATAGCAGTTCCCCACTATGATGACAACCCAAGAGTCTTACGACACTATTTTTAAATATATGTTCTATATCTGAATGACATCATTTGAGGGACACAATCGATGCAGTCTATCAGGGGTGTAGACTCATAGGAATTTCAGTCACCTTATCATGGTGTACTCCTTTAGTAATATTCCCTATGATATTATGAGAATGGGACCCGTCAGCACAAAATCCACATTTATATATGTCATTGTATGTCCCTATCTACATATGTTTGTATTGGTCCTTAGACAATAAGATTATTATTGTATCATGAGTTGTGTATTTTTATGTACTAACTAAAACTGTGAGGAAAGATGTTCACATGGAGGTAGGATACATTGGGTAACTCATGAGTAATATTTCATTAATGAATAATGTGATAAAGGATTTAACCCTTATTTTCTTTAATAGAAGTTAATATCTTAGGTCCTTTAATGAAAATGTTATAGCCTAAATAAATCCAAGTCCATGATGCTATATAGAAAAGTTCTATTTCTAGAAATTCAAAGAATGAGACATTGAGCACATAGGTTAATGGCACCAGCATGAAACTTTATTGATTTCAGATATTGTGATAGGGGGATTACATTACACAGTAAGCATCTGTATGAGGTATCATGTTGTTTCAGAATTAACTTCTTTCTCTATGGGTGTCTTGGTGTGTTGCTAGATGCTAACCTTGAACTCCAGGCTTCTATAACTAATGCCACTAAGAAATAGGCCTAGAGGGTAACACACTAAGTGTAGCTAGAATATCAGTTAAAAATATATTATTATTTATTATTTAACATATTGAATATATAAATATTATTCTCACTCACTAGTTATTTCAGAGAATATAATGTGAGCATAATATTTAATAAATATTTATTTTCTATTTAAGTGAATATAATATTTATTTATTTATTGGTGAATAATTCATTGATATTTATTTAATAAATAAATAGATATTATTCATCATCTGATAAATATTATGGAGGGATGATAGACTGAGATATTAGTTCCAGTGAGAAATAATAATTATTGAATAGTATTTTATTAAATAATATTTAATTATAATTCATAAGTTAAACATATATAGATAAATAATTATATTATTATTATAAATGGTATAGGGTTTCACTAGGATTAAATAAATAAATAATGGAACATGTGAAAATGTTTTATTTTAACCCTAGAAATATATAAACCCTATTATGTTATTTTCTCAATAAAACAATTTATTTGTCTTGTTGTGCATAATAGATTTGGATTATTCTCTCAAGCCCTAGACAGCTCGCTTCTCCAAAAATGCTCCTAAGAATGTAGAGAAATATTCCTCCACCAGATCAAGGAGAATTCTTTGGAAGTGTTTCTCAAACAAATAAAATGAGGATGATAAAAGCATAAGGATCTGTCATGCAGGCACCTGGAGATTTCTTCGGTGATGTCTAGAGATTCGTCGAACATGTGTGGATCACCACTAGAGGGAATCGTCATTTTATTCCTACAATGAAACAATGGTGCACCATATATCTATCACTAGATCCATCAACAAAGAAAGAATTCCAAAAAAGGTAATTCTTTAATTAATTAAATTAATTATAAATAATATGTGATGATCCTATCTCTTGGTTCTCGCATTCTATCCATTGTCAGTATTATTTTATTTAATTCTATAAATCATTAAATTTATCATTATGTTAATATCAAAGTGGTCCTCTGTCATGGGAAAAAGAAAATTTAGGCACCACCCATCCCACAATTCCTTGGTGCCCGGAACCTACACATATCATGCTGAAATCTGTGCTAATATAGTGAATCTAGTTTTGATTATATATTTAAGAATAATCTTATTTATTTTCTAATATATGTTAATACATTATTATGGTATGATTCCTACTTTATTGGTGTCCCAAAAGTTGGTTTAGATTTTGATTTTTTTATTTTTCCAGTATTATCTTGATTCTGGAGGATGAGTATCATTTTAGAGGTATCTAATTTAGAGCCATGTATTTTATAGGATGTCTTTTTTTAAAATTATTTTAGATGGTAGAATAAATTTTATAGATGTATAAAAGTAAAATGATTACTTTTTAATATCTTAATGTAATAACACCATGATTAAAACCACACCATAATTTGGTTTGGAAGAATACATCTTGGTTAGTGAGTACCTAATGTTGTAATAGTCTTGGTTCTAAAAGATATAAGGGTAGAAATTATTGGAGTTCAATATATCACAATTCATAATCCATGAATTTCTTTAAATGAATAATTAGGTTTTCATGTCATGGTATAGAGTAATATTTTAAGGGAGATTTAATTTTTCATTGTAAAATGAAAAATAATCATGGGTTTTCATCATAATACAAAATGGGATAACTTTTATATCCATCCATTATGGTTGTTCAATTATTATATGGGAGACTTGGGGGGACAATATCATGGTTTTATTTTCTGAAAATTTATTTTTTTGAAATACATGAACTTTTTAAATAAGATGGAATGAGATATTTAAAATAGTTAATGACTTAATTAACCTAGGATTTCAGATAATCATTGATCATGAAAATTCATAAAGTAGTGTAGGTTCACCACATCATAGTTTGGACTACCCTAATTTAATTATAAATTTGGATTTACTATTTCTTACATTTAATTCTCTCATCCTTATTGAAACTCGGGGAGGATATAATGCTTTTTCATGGTGGTTCTAGGTGAACATGGTGTATACCTAAATATATATATTTTTAATATTGATTGATAATGATTTAAGGCACTTATATTATTTATTATAACCTAAGGACCATATGGGAGTATATGGTCCATGGATATGATAGAGAATTAGTAAGAGGTTGATGTGATTTAGGATAGTTAGTGGGTCATTATAAAAAAACATTAGTGTTTAACGGCTGATTATCTTATTTTCATTAGAAAAATAGTCTGAGATTCTATTAGTGGTAGGTCATTTTGACTCTATTGTTTTCTTTTATTGATGTGTTTTAAGACTAGTTTAATATATCTTTGTCTATGTAAATGGAATTAGCCTAATTAATGAATACAAACTGAATAAAATCTTGTAGAGTTATATAATTTTGATGGTATAAGTAATATATATGTGTTTTTCATGACTATTACATTATTCCATGATTTAGTAGATTGAAGTTCCTTTAAGATAATAATAATAAGATAAAGTAGTGGTAAAAAAAATTGATTTTATTTCTTATTGTCATAGTAGTGTAATGAGGTTGATATATATTTTATAGTTATTGATTAAACATAGTGTGGTATTGGATGATATATTAGATAGGTTAGTTGTTGCGTTTTAATGGTAAGGTTCATATGGATAGTTAACTATAATTACATTGGATATGGAAGTGTTAATAAACTAATATATTAATTGAAAATATAGAATGGTTATTGGGTTATGTTGATGATGATGCGAATAAATTAAGTGTTTAATATTAAAGTGATATGGTAAATCGATTTTGAGTGATTAATTGATGATAATAATTAAATTTTTGGAAGTGGATGGTAAAATTATGTGAAATGGTAACAATATATTATGAAATAAGGATAAATAAGGTTTAAGTGACATGGTCAGTAATAGATAATGTGAATTATGAACATAGTGATGAAATGGGATGATTTTGTCATTTATTGTGTGGCTATGGTATTATTTTGTTTTCTATTCATATATATAAGTGGTGGATATTGTGTGGTGTTTATGCTTTGAATATGTGATATTATATTTTTTCAGGGCCCTTGGTTGGTGTTGTGTGATTTTTAGTCCCATTGCTGATAATATTCCCCCAATTTTAATATTAACTCCTCTCTCTCCCACACACTCTCTCTCCCTCTCTATCTCCCTCTCCCTCTCCCCCTCCCTCAAAATTAAAAATGTAGCCATAAAGTAATAAAGGAGATACACTGAAGATTTTACTTGGTTCAACCTAACCACACTAAACCAAGGATCATAAAAAGGAAATTTTTCAAAGCATCTAAAAAACTAAAGCTCACTACTTTGTTATAATTTAAGATTATCTATAGTGACCCTATTTGTTTGAACCCTTTAACAAAATAGGATGAAAACATTGTTCCTTCAAAATTGTGGAACTCATTTCTACTCATGTAGTTTTCCTTCACATCATGAATTATATATAAATATTACACCTAGTATAGTGTATCTATTTTTCTCCTCATTTATCAAATTATGAAAACCAATAACCTCTAGGGAAAATTTAGCATGGATCCCTTTATTTTTTATTTTATATAAATATAAAAAGATCCACTCTACTCAATATTTCAATATGTAAATCAGAATATTATAAATCATTGGAATTATAATTTTCACATTAAAAATTCAAATCTCAAATCAAATTTCAACTTCCTCAACTTTTAATCCATCCATTGATATATCATTATGAAAATTATCACCCTTTAAATACATTTGGGTCATTGATTAATGACTTGTATAATTAAAAATAATTAAGTAGGAACCAAAGTAGTAAAATTAGTCCTAACCACTAGTTTTTAAACACCACATCAGGGTATTTGATCAAAATTCCCATATAAGGAAAGTAAACCCATCACTACAGCTTCCAATACACCTTAATTCCTATGCTATATTGTATCTAGAAATATTAATTCCTGAACCATTGACCACCATATCCTATAAAATGATCATAGAGTGGTTCTTCATTTTGCATAGGTATTCTTTCAACACAACCCACCTACCTCTATAGTGCACTAAATTTCAGTTTCTTATTTCAATATCTCTTATAAGAGATCAGTTACATCCATATATAATTAATTACAACTTTCAAAAAACCCATAGTGGGTCACACTTTTTTATAGGGTTTTTTATAATTCTAATACATTGAGTACCACAGCATACAACACACCTACTCCTTGTTTTTACTCCCATATAACTCTTTCATAGAAATTTTACTTTTTCTAAATTTTGATGCTTCAACTCCATTGAAATTATTACTACTGCAAAATTTACCTGTATTACTAATTATCACATGTTTACTTTTCAAATTAAATTTCTTCTACTATGATGTGGTTATCCTATCACTTTTCAACCAAAATACTTCCAGTTTTAAATAAAAATTTAAAACACAAACAATATCTCTACTCCATCTATTTCCATGTTCATTATGGATTAGTCTAGTTCACCCTATCATGGTTCATTATATAGTGAAGTACTACTTCTACATAATCAATTCAATTCACTTCGGTCATCATGAAATGGATTCTCCAAGATATGCCAAGATATTTTGAAAAAACATTAATCTCATTTGTGAATAAACACAACCCAAAACCCACTCTAATGTTATTTTTTCTAATAATATATCCCTTTGGATTTGTTGAAAATTAAAAAATTATTAATTAATAATTTATTTAAAAATATTTTACATAACCAGTTCTAATCACATACTCAATCTGAACCTCTTTCCTTCCAGGAGAGAATCGATGATTCACTAATCACCAACACTAATCCCACTTGTGTAAATATTGATGTAAGAAACATCTATTATATGATAATATTTTCATGAAATCAATTCCTCAACCATTGTAAACTTTAAAACTAAAAAAAATACCCCCCAAATTATTTAGAAAAAAAATGTGATCCCCTTAAAGAAACATTATCATGAGAACGGTACACCTTTTAAAATAGGGAAGAACTTCCATGCCTTCTTCATCATACCAAAAGATGTACAGATTCTACAAAGTAGTTATTTTATAAATAATTTTCCCCCATTAGTCAATGAATAAAAAGAGAGATTCTCTTAAATTTTAAAAAATATAATTAAAAATATAAATATTTAATTTAGGAGTAATACCACACCTTATTACATGTATTAATAACTTATAGATAACTAGAGGTCCCTCTTCAATAACATCAAGATAGATAGAATCGATTTGAATCCAAAATCCAATTTATTCCCATCAAAATAATATTTGGGTAGTTTTGTTTTATCATCATATCAACAATATATTTTTTGTAAGAACATACTACATTATCACCATCCCTAATTCAAATTTTTCCTTGATGAAATGATACTTAATCTTGATCAGATTTTTTCTCAAGTGATAAATGATATTTTTTCTATGATTTGGGGAACAACACTTGTCACAATTTATTACAATATGAGATGTGGAATCCACTACAATATCAATAAGTATTTTACTTATCCATATTAATTGTGTATATTATTGAGTGGCTGAAATATATTCAACCTATGTCATTCCTAAAGAAATGAAATCTTGTTTTTTACTTAGATAAGAAATTAAATAACTTCATAGATAAAAATATCATCTTGTTTTAGACTTATGATTTTCAAATAAACCTAAAAAATCTATATTATTTTACACAAATAACTCTTATTGTGATATCCATTGATAAAACCACCCATATTCTATTGTATGGTTTATGTAACAAAATATTCTATTTACCAAAAGCGTGTGATTTTCAATGGAAATTCTTTGGTACTATAAATCTAGGCATGTGGTAAACACAATATTGGGTCTTTTATATTTTAGGCACTATAAGATACAAATAATTTACCTATATGTTTTACATTTAACCCATTTCTATCATTATCCTTCGATAATTTCATTTGGGTAGCCATTGGAGATAAAACCATTATAAAATTATCTATTTTCAACCATTTTTGCACTTCTTTGGCATATTTTGGTTGGGAAATAAAACATAAATTATTTTCTTGTTTCAACTATAAACTAAGAAAAATGGTAAATCCACCAATAACTATAATTGCATACTTTCACCTCATAAAATCTAAAAATAAATTTCATTGTGTGTCATCTGAGCCTCCAAAAAAATGTCAACATAGATGATCACCATTATCATTAGATAATTGTCTTTCTTGATGTAAAGGTCGTGATCAACACCACTTATGTGTAATTTAATATTATTTAGATAGTGGTCAAGTTGAAAAAATATTCTCTCGATGATTAATTTATTTTGTATAAATGAATCTTCAATTGAAACACCTTTTATTCATCTTTATCTATATAAAACATATATGATTGTTAAATATAATCTTCTTCTTAACGTACTCCATTGAGGAATAGTTATTTTTTCTCTATTTGATATACTTTGATACCTCTATGCATAACAATATCTAAAAAAATCCATATATATTCCAATTGATCCCCAAATGAATAAATAACATCCACATAAATTCCATTGATTTTGGAATACATTTTTCACACTAGTCATGCTTTTTTCTAAGCCATATTGATATATTTGTTATGTTTTTTCTTGAAAATCCTCTTGGTTTTGATTAATTTCTTGTCTACTGGCCTTGAAAAAACTTCCAAAAAAATCTTCTCAATTTGGTCAAGTACTTACTGAAAATCCTTAACCAAATTGTCATCCTTGGAACCCTCTTTCAAATATTTAGGCTCTACTTGAGATATTACAGTTGTTTTTTATCCTTCATCCTTTAATTGTGAACTGTAGATATGTAGTCACCAATTATATTTCCACTACTAATTTATTCCTATCTTTTCTCCTTTTTTTATTTTTGATAAACCTTTTATATATTCCTCATTTTTGGTTTATTATTATGAGTCTTCTACACACTTATGAACTCCCCATGAACTTCTTTCTTTTAAATCACCTTATTCCTTAAAAACATTATTGTACTACTATGAAATATTCTCACAAATTATTGAAATATTTTCATTTTACATAACCATTAAAAATTAAATTTTAATAATTTTCCAAATGTATTTTTTTAATCATTTATAGACATTTATTTTGTATGAATATATAATGAAAATACATTTATCCTCATGGTCTTTAAACATTTAGTTCATTTATTTATTGAGAATAAAACATTTACTTCCAAAAACTTGAAAGTACTTGATTGCGAGATTCTTCTTATACCACATCTAATAAGGGGACTTCTCTATATTTGGATATAATAAAAATATGTTAGATATGTATAATGATGTATGTACTAATTATTTCTAATATGTATTTAGTATATTCTTCTCAATAAGCATTGTCTGAGCCAAGTTACTAATAATTCAGTTCCTCCTCTCAATGAATATATTTTTTTTGAGGAGTTATCACCATAAAAACATGATTCATTATCCCATGATTTTCAAGTTAATATTAAACCTAAATATAAGTGAATTTTTACCATTATCTGTCTAGATCCTTTGAATTTCTGGCTCTAGTAACTTTTTTTATAACATCTATCAATGGGTAATGCATCTAAACACATATAATTTTTGATATATGGCCAATAACCATGTAATTAGAATTAAATCATCAATAAAAAATATATATTTCTACTTTTACTCTAATATATTAGGTTTCATTCGACCATATACATCATCATGCACAAACTTAAGAAATAGTGTTGATTTAATCGGATTTTCCATGTATGTATTCTGAACAATATTCCTTTTTTTCAACTATCACACATGTGAGTGAAATTACAGAAAAGATAAGGGATGTCTTAATTTTCTTAACTTTTCTCCAACTCTTCCAAAAACATTTGTCTTAAATAGAAAATCCTCTTATGAAATAATTTATTTTCTTCTTCTTTAGATAGAAAACACTTATTATCTTTACCAATTAAGTTAAAGGTCCCCTTATTTTACTTAATTTATAAAACAATTTATCCATCATTCCTTAGAAGTTAATTCCTTCTTATTGAAATTTATTTCATGTCTTAGGTAACTTAATTAGCATTCACTTATTAAGTTGTGACTTTGACCTTTAACTAAAAAGATATATCTATGTCTCATGACTTTTACCCTTATTATTTACTTTCAATAGCCAATGATATTCATACCTCATAATTAAAAAATTAACAATTCCATCCTGTTATATTGTCTACTTGTTACAAGATCTTTATTTTTTGGTGGTAAAAAGTTATCTACAATGAATTTTTTGGATTTATATTATGCTATCAAAATAATTTCAGCAATATTTAATTACTCAACATCTTCTTTCCTTCATTTTTTATGTTTATTAACCTCCTTTAATAGTGAAAAAACATGTTCCAAGTACCATTTAAGGCTTTTTATTGGGTCCTACATTATGATGAAATTCAAATTTTTTGTTTTTTGATAGGACAAATTTGATTTTATGATTCATAAAATAATTTTGAGAGTTACAACATAATTTTATTTTTTTATAGGGTTTAAAACTACAAAAAAATACCCAATTAGAAGGGGTTATTTTTTAATTTAGAAGGGGTTATAAACCCTTCTAAACACATTAGTAGTTGTTATGAGGAACCATCACCAATGTGCTTGCCTACTCTTGTAAGAGGTAGCTTTGAGGAACCTATGGTAAAGTGATCCAAAATTTAGCTTCAGTTCATTTAGAGTCGGTTAAAACCCCTAGTAATTTCACTATATAATCTCCAATTAGAGGGGGTTAAAACCCCATCTAAATTTCAGATCCAATTATCGATAGTTAGGAACCACCACTCTTAGAAAGGGGATATCCATTTTAGAGGTGGTTATTGGAACCGCCTCTATTTAGTACTAACTTAGAGGGGGTTTTAACCCCCTCTAATTGAACCATTTTAGAGGTACTTATTTGAACTCCCACTAAAAAATTTATCTGGTCTTTTTAAAATCCTCCCGTGCCCCCCCCCCCACCCCCATTCATCCCTCCAGTTATCACCCCCACCCTCATGTTCACCCACAACCCACACCCTCACCCTCTATTTCACCTGTGCCCATACACTCTCCCTCTCCCTCTCCCTCCAGTTAACTTGCGATGTGACCCTCACATTTGTGACCCACCATCTTGTTCCAAAATCCCACCCATGGTGCATATCTCCCCTCCCATTTAACAGTGCTCCCCAGCCACGATAGATTCCCCAGAAATGTCAAAATATAGGTTCTGGTGAGATTTGATCCAAGGACATGCTGGCTATAAGAGAAGGTAATCTACCACTATAACCAATGAAATTTGGAATTTTATGTAAAGACCCATATCTTGACGTACATGGACATTACGTTACTTTTTCGGAATAATTAATACATAAAAAAACATACACATAAGGACTATAATAGTTTAGTGTCTTTGAAAACTCGGAAACATAATCTTCTAATCATGGTGAAAGATCTTCAACATCTCCCATAAAGATCTTCCCCTTTTGTTTCCTTACCTAAAACCTTTCTTTATATCCCGGGTAAAAGAAAATTTAAAAAAGGTGATCTCAAATGCTCAGTAAGGTTAAACATAGAAAACATAAAACAAACCATAAACATTTGAATGCAAAAACTTGAACATAAAATCAAAACATCAAAATATTGAGCAAAGACATAAATCTTGGAAGTATGTAAGGCATATATCATAATAGAACATCAATCCTGATAAAATATCCTAGGAAGAAAACATGTAATTATGGAAAACCATTAATAACTTGATATTATTTCCATAGTAGCCAAGGAATTTCTTCAAAGACCATCTTAGTGGACAAAGGCCCTTTCTGAATCGAGTTCACTCCTCGTTCCAGTCCTATCTCACTGAACCGGATTAACCATACCATTCCAGCCATGTTTATCTCATGAGATATAAATATTTAACCAATTAATTGGAGTGAGATATAGGTCCCACCCATCTCATAACGAAATCATTCTTACTTGTTCCACAACATGAACATAAATCATTCATTATTACCCAAAGTATAAAATGGGTTTCATAAACATCATCTCATCATAACATAATCCCTAAAAAAAGGATATCATTTCATCATAAAAAAAGTGAAACCATGTAAATCATAGATAAATTATACTTGAAACATATATATACGAAATAATGCCATCTTATATGAAAAATGGTTTTGATAAAACACTTCAAATGAATTCTTGAGGAAAATATCATTTCTTCTTCAAAATCATTTTCTTTTCAAAAAATGCCATGAAATTTTACTATAAAAGTATTTTTTTTGAAAATAGTCATTAAATATTGTAGAGTAATCTTCATGAAAATAAGGCGTTATGAAACCTTAAAAATCTGTTCATGCTGTATAAGTTAAAAAAACATTTTTCTCATACTTTTACTGGAAAAGTCAAAAAGTACCTCGTATGTTAAACAAAATAAAGATTCCTTTAATATGATGTGGTAAAAGTAAAAAAGGGTAAAAATGACTTTAAACATACATGGAATAAAATTAAACATTTTTTGAAAACATTTTGAGAACATATTGACATGGATAATAAACAAAACCCCAGTAAATACTTACGAATAAACAATCTCGGATGAGATTGGAATAATTATCCCTTACCTAATGTCCAATTTCTTCCATATGTGTCTGAGACCCCTATATAGTGGGTTTAAACATATTATTAACATGTAACAGAACCATAATAATATTAATTATATCATATATGATTCACTTACGACTTTATATTATCCGTTCATTTGTCAATTCCATGTTAAAGCAGTGTTTTGGGTAAAATCGTTTCATTTATCGTCCGTGTTTTAACTTGTAATTATTAATATGATTACTTAGATCAATATTACTTAATTCCAGAATATAAAACATTATTTATATATAATATATATTCAGAATATACATATATATAATAGATCTATAAATGGAAATAAATACAGCATTCATGGAGACGGTAGGTCGTACGTACGCAAGAACGTTGTTTTTCGTTTCCTTATTGAATTGAATGGAATTAAGTAGATGACATACATATATATATACATAAATCCAGTAGCATTATTATGTCATATATTTCATGATTACTTATTATATATACTTTATAATCATTCTTTAATTGTTAACATGGAAAATGAATTTCATCGCGTCGTGGAGACGGTAATCCGTACGTACGCATGAGCGATGATATCGTTCCCATATTTATTGAATGGAATTGGAGAGGATGATATAATATATTAGAATCAGTATGATGTTATAATAATAATATATAGTTATTCTTTACACCATTATAACCATCCAAGTAAGGTGGTGGTGGAAAAACTAATTACACCACAGTGTGGAGATGGTATTTTGTACGTAGGCACGCGCGGTGATTTCATTTTCTGTAGGATAAATAGAAGGTGAAATAGGGTTTTTTGATATTTATAATAACATATAAGTATATAAATAATACTTATGTTATTACTTTATAATGAAACAACTAAACAAGAGGAAGTAGAAGAAGAAATAAACTTGAAAGAGTCGGTAGAAGAGATTACCTCTTCCCTGACGCACCTCCATTAAACTTCTTCTTAGGGCACTAGAGTTGGTATTTTGAGAAGACCATAACCTCTATGATATAACTAGAGAGGTTTGGAAGAGTAATTTTCAGGGGTTGTCCAAGCATCAAGGCTCAAAATGCTGTGAAGAGAAGAGGGAAGGGGTGCCCTTTTTATAAGGGAGGAGAGGGGCACCATTGGAAAAACTTAAAATATTATTTTATAATAAAGTCATATTCAGTTAATGATAGCTCTAAATTGATTTATTTCGAATCTAAAGTGGGTATGGGTATAAATAATCTCAACAAATAGGTTTTATAAAAGTTTATTTTTCTATTTTAACGTTATAATTTAGATTTAACTCTAAGTTAAATAATTTAACTTTTACCGTGTCTTCTTGTTTTCTTACACTACATGGTTAATAAACTTACTATAACAAGACAAACAAACCCCAAGTGGTTCATTATTAATATATATAACCTTATCTAAGTCATTTTGGCAAACATTATATTTTTATGAATATAAAAACAATTAATAATATAATATTTTTTTTTAAACTATTTTATGTCAATTTTGACACTATTTGGTAATTGATTTTTGTGAAAATCATAACAACCTGATTAGTTCAAAAAAAGTTAATTGAATCAATAAAACATTTCATATTAACCTATAAAATTATTTTAGTTCATAAAAAGTCTAAAATTACATTTATTTGGGTATTTATAACATCATTCATGTTAATATTTCATTAATAAGGTAATTACTGCACCATCATTGTGTCATAAATAAATTAAATTATTTAATGTATAAAAACTATAAATAAAATACCATTATGTATGAAATCATTTTATATTTCTAATGAATATTTATATTTAAAATTATCTTATGTATAACCCTGTATTAAAAGTGTTTTATTTATTAAACTTTGATTTTAACTATTTTAACTCTTCTTTAAATAAAATAATAATAAGTGTCCTAATCTAATCCAAGTAGACCTAAAGGGTAATATATTATTCCTAAGATTGTTTTTGGTCGAATTACACTTATCCAATAGAATTAGGACATGTGTTAGGGTAATAATAATATCATGTTTACCGTTAATTACCCTTTTTACTTTTAACCGTGGTAAAAAAAGTAAAAAGTTACTATTCACCAAAAATTATTTTTATCTTATTGAACCACATTTTACTCTTTGATATTAATCGCGTCTCTCGGATTTTTGAAATTCCACTCACAGAAGTTGTAAAAGTATGTTTAATTAAATTTTCAAATTCTCCTAACAGGTGGGTAAAAGAATGTGAAAAGTTCAATAAAAGTTTTATATATCTAAAATTATTATAAAATGACTCAAATGATTTACATTGATCATATATAGGTATTATGTATCAATTTTGACCTAAAATAAAATTAAATAAAATAAATAATTATTTAAATAAAAAGTCTGTTTTTAAATAGTAACACAATGTTTTCACTATTCGTCAAAAATTGAAAGTTTTCAGAAAAATCCCAAAAATTTACCCTAGGCTAATTTCGATATTTTGAATCCAAAAATGAAGTCCATTTTGAAAGATAAAATTTATAAAATTTCAAAAAGTGGGTATTACTATTCATAAGGGCTATTTCATAATAATATTATAATAATATCTCTTTTAATGAAACTTGGTATTGCCTACTACACACACTATCGAAGAAGGTCTTGATTACGTGTAATGCAAGCCAAGACAGGGTTGCGTGTAGTGAAAGCTCTGTTTGGTGTTGCGTATAACATAATCACAACTTATTTCAGTTATACATTAAACAAAATCTATTCTTAATGTTGCGTAGAATAATTCCCACAAAATGAACTTGAAATTGTGTGTAACACGAGACAAGAATATTGTTGCCTATACTGCGCACTAATACGGTGTTGCGTATAACACAAGATAATCTTGGTGTAGCGTACAAAAAAAGACATCAAAGAAAATAATTCTCATAAAATCTTTGGGTGTTACTTTCTACCCCCCTTAAAATGAATTTCGCCCTCGAAATTCGTTGGGGTTATAAATGGTATTCTACTTGAAAGTTTCTTTTATAGAAACCCACATCGTAAAAAGGAATACTAAAACATAATTTTAAAAAGGAACGTTAGAAACATAATGGATACCCAAAGTAACTCATCATTGGGTTTCCACATAGAAGAATATAGGTGAAAATATGGATATGGAAGAGAAATATAACCATCAAGTTCTGATGGATAGTGGTAGAGAACATGGCTATGAAATAGCCAACAATCAAAAAGCCATAAATTTTTGATGATCTAAGGTACCATCTGATTCATTGGATATATGGACACTAGGACAACATTTTTTGTTTCCAAGATCATTTCCCTAAAGTTGAAGAATTGTTGAATTAAAATAAATGCTTGATTTTGGTACAATATTACTGTTTCTCATGCCTTGAACAATTTCCACTTCATCTCTTAAAGAAATGAAGTTGAATTTGTCTTCTGTGAAGTGTTAGCAGATCATGTGATAGAATGATAGGTCATTCCATCTATCTCAAACATAAGGTTAGCAAAAGTTATATACATAATTCTATCTATGGTGAGATTAATCATATATGGTTCCAAAAATGGACTTATACTTCATCTATCATACCGCATAATAAAATAAAACTAGTGTATACTAACCAGGGACTTTCTGTAGGACAGTGGTAGGAGATGAAGGCATGTCGCACTTCAGTTGTGGGTTCGATTCCCACAGCCTTGTCCGACGCGACGGGTTGTCGCCCATCCTACGGGTTGTCCTTTTTCTAAAACTATACTATTATAACATTTCAAAAATAATTTCAAGAAGTTATATACTTAAAAAATACTATCTGATGTCTAACTTAATCAATTCCAATCTTTAGGCTTACCCAAACTCACAGTATAAGGAAAAATATTGATAGATAGGTCATCTACCAAGCATGTAAATACTGCCATTTATGCTCATATATCATAAGATATGTCTTGTTGGTCATATTTCAAACATTTGAATGCCTTAATCATGTATTCTCTTGAAAAATTAATACCCATTGAACCTTAGTGAAAACATGAATGCAGTTAAAAGTTAACACTTTCCACATACCAAAATCCCAAAAATTCTATATACTCAAACCATGATATCACTTAGTCCTTGTATTAATCATGAGCTCATGAATACTATCAAACATATTATTTTATCCTTATCCATTCATTATGTGCATATCATCTAATTTCCAAAATATTTGAATCACTTTTCATGGTTACCGGTACCATATAATTATTGAAAACCAATACATAGATATTCCAAAATTCCACGATGCCATAAATGAGATTCTGTGATACTATTTTTCAATCCCATTACATAAACACTTAATCATTACACAACATCACAAATAGTGATCGCATGTGACTTCCCTTTATCCTTTTCCTTAAGAGGTTTCTCACATTTATCATCATTAACCCTTGGATTAGGGCATTGATTAGCATAATGCCCCATTTCCTTTCACTTGAAGCATTGAAGTGTTGGTGGTACGTTCTCTACAGTCTTGTCTTTATTCACATCATTAGCAACCATTTTTCCATTACTTCGACACTCAATTGCTCGATGACCTTCTTTTAGACACTTAAAACATTTTCTAGTCCCTTTAAGACAATCTCCACCATGCTTTTTTCCACACTTTGACCATAAAGAAACATTCATCTTCTTTTCACCATTATTCTGAGATTTCTCCTTGAACTACATCGTTCGTTTCTTGTCAAAACCATGAGATGGATATGTAACACCAACTTCAATTTCTACCTTGATATCACAATGCACAATTTCTTCATATCTACTGAAGTCTCTTATAGCTAATGCCCTTCGAAGACTTGGTTTTAAGCCATTGAAGAATCGATCAACTTTACTTTCAGGTTGGATGATAAAGCCATATGCATACCTTGCAAGCCTTGTAAAATTTTATTCATATATACCAATAGATTTATCATCCCTTTGCTTAATCTCAATAAATCCTTGTCCATATTTGATCAAAAAATACGAGGGATGTACTTATTTAAAAACAAGTTCTTGAACTCGTCCCAATCCATGGATTCAATTTCATCTTGGGGCCTTTTATTCTTAATTAGAGTCCACCACTGGCCTGCTTCACCTTCTAAATGGTAAACAACTAAAATGACTTTTTCATGTTCTGAACAGTGAAGAATGGAAAATAACTTTTCAATGGTATTGATCCATTGTTCAGCAACAAGTGGATCATAAGTCCCATTGAAAGACGGTGGACGTTGCCTCATGAAGTACTCAATAGAATATTGTTCCCTTCTCTGATCATTTGGAAATCCAGAATGATTTATAGCTTGTTTAAGTATAGAAATAAGACTTTTCACTCCATCTCCCATCAAATTTTGTTTCTTGGGAGGATAGTCATTGCATTGTCCATTACATTGATCAGCATGGTTCCTTTGAGTTCCAGTCATCGTCTAAAACCCAAAAAAAACAGTGTGAGAGGAAAAAATCATGCTTGGAAAGCAACATAATAAAGGGGGAGTACCTTTAATATATATCATCTTAGGTTTAATTCTAAGATTTTTTATGTAATTCAAGGACTATAACCTATACTTATACTTAACTTTAGGGACATACCTAGACATACCTTATAAATATTTCTAGGGATCTCACGAAAGTTTTCGCATCCTAGTTTCTAAAGGTTAACTAAAACTTTCCTCTAATACCAACTGTAGAGACCCATAGCCTGACATACATGGACATTACATTACTTTTTCGGAATACTTAATAGATAAAGAAAACACACACATAAGTACCATAATAGTTTAGCTTCTTTGGAAACTCTCAAACATAATCTTCTAATCATGGTGAAAGATCTTCAACATCTCCCACAAAGATCTTCCCCTTTTGTTTCCTTACCTAAAACATTTCTTTATATCCTGAGGAAAATAAAACATAAAAAGGGTGAGCTCAAATGCTCAGTAAGGGTAAACATAGAGAACATAAAACAATCCATAAACATTTGAATGTAAAAACTTTAACATAAAATCTAAACATCAAAATCATGAGCAAAGACATAAATCTTGGAAGTACGTAAGGCATATATCATAATGGAACATCAATCCTGATAAAATATCCAAGGAAGAAAACATGTAATTGTGGAAAACCATTAAGAACTTGATATGATTTATATAGTAGCCAAGGCATTGCTTCCAAGACCATCTTAGTGGACAAAGTCCCTTTCTGAATCGAGTTCACTCACCGTTCCAGTCCTGTATCACTGAACCGGATTAACTTACCATTCCAGCCATGTATATCTCATGAGATATAAATCTTTACCCAATTCATTGGAGGGAGATATAGGTCTCACCCATCTCATAAATAAATTATTCTTACCTGTGCCACAACATGAACATAAATCATTCATCATTACCCAAAGTATAAAACGGGTTTCATAAACATCATCCCATCATAACATAATCCATACAAAAAAATGGATATAATTTCATCATAAAAAAAGTGAAACCATGTAAATCATAGAGAAATTATACTTGAAACATACACATATGAAATAATGCCATCTTATATGAAAAATGGTTTTGATAAAACACATGAAATGAATTCTTGAGGAAAATATCCTTTCTTCTTCAAAATCATTCTCTTTTAACAAAATGCCATGAAATTTTAAAAGAAAAGGATTTTGTTGAGAATAGTCATTAAAAATTTTAGAGTAATCTTCATGAATATAAGGAATTATGAAACTGTAAAAATATGTTCATGCCATATAAGTTAAAAAAACATTCTTCTCATACTTTTACCGAAAAAGTCAAAAAGTACCTCATATGGTAAACAAAAGAAACATTCCTTCCATATGATGTGGTAAAAGTAAAAAAGGTAAAAATTACTTTAAACATACATGGAATAAAATTAAACAT
Organism: Viscum album; assembly: GCA_963277665.1. Taxonomy (NCBI): domain Eukaryota; kingdom Viridiplantae; phylum Streptophyta; class Magnoliopsida; order Santalales; family Viscaceae; genus Viscum; species Viscum album. The sequence goes on along the minus strand of OY728157.1, from coordinate 13,995,322 downwards.
TTTTTGAAAACATTTTGATAAAAAATTGACATGGATAATAAACATAACCCCAGCAAATACTTATGAATAAACAATCTCGGATGAGATTGGAATAATTATCCCTTACCTTATGTCCAATTTCTTCCGTATGTATCTGAGACTCTTGTATAGTGGGTTTAAACATATTATTAACTTGTAACAGAACCATAATAATATTTATGATATCATATATGATTCACTTATTACTTTATATTATCCGTTCATTTGGCAATTCCATGTTAAAGCAGTGTTTTGGGTAAAATCATTTCATTTATCATCCGTGTTTTGACTTGTAATTATTAATATGATTACTTAGATCATGATTACTTAATTCCAGAATATAAAACAAGATTTATATATAATATATATTCAGAATATACATATATATAACAGATCTATAAATGGAAATAAATACATCGTTCATGGAGACGGTAGGTCGTACGTACGCATGAACGTTGTTTTTTGTTTCCTTATTGAATTTAATAGAATTAAGTAGATGACATACATATATATATATATACATAAATACAATAGCATTATTATGTCATATATTTCATTATTACTTATTATATATACTTTATAATCATTCTTGAATTGTTAACATGGAAAAATGAATTTCATCGCGTCGTGGAGACGGTAATCCGTACGTACGCACGAGCGATGATATTGTTCCCATATTTATTGAATGGAATTGGAGTGGATGATATATTATCTTAGAATCATTATGATGTTATAATAATCATATATATTTATTCTTTACACCATTATACCCATCCAAGTAAGGTGGTGGTGGAAAAACAAATTACACCACGGCGTGGAGACGGTATTCCGTACGTACGCACGCGTGGTGATTTCATTTTCCGTAGGATGGATAGAAGGTGAAATAGGTTTGTTTGATATTTATAATAACATATAATTATATAATTAATACTTATGTTATTACTTTATAATGAAACAACTAAAGAAGAGGAAGTAGAAGAAGAAAGAAACTTGAAAGAGTCGGTAGAAGAGATTACCTCTTCCTCGATGCACCTCATTTAAACTTATTATTAGGGCACTAGTATTGGTCTTTTTAGAATACCAGAACCTCTATGATATAACTATATAGGTTTAGAAGAGGAATTGGCAGGTTTTGGCCGAGCTTCAAGGCTCAAAAGGGTGTGAATAGAAGAGGGAAGGGGTGCCCTTTTTATAAGGGAGGAGAGGGGCACCTTTGGAAAAACTTAAAATATTATTTTATAATAAAGTCATATTTGGTTTATAATAGCTCCAAATTGATTTATTTCAAAGATAAAGTGGTCATGGGTCAAAATCCTCTCAACCAATAGGTTTTAGACAAGTTTAGGTCACTATTTGAACCTTATCATTTAGATTTAACTCTAAGTTAGATAATTTAACTTTTACCGTGTCTTCTTGTTTTCTTACACTACATGGTTAATAAACTTACTATAACAAGACAAAAAAACCCTAAGTGGTTCATTATTAATATATATAACCTTATCTAAGTCATTTGGATGAACCATATATTGTTTGGAATATAATAAAAATTAATAATATAATATTTTTTTTAAAAACTATTTTATGTCAATTTTGACACTATTTGGTAATTGATTTTTGTCAAAATAATAAAAACATGACCAGTTCAAATAAAGTTAATTGAATCAGTAATAACATGTCATAGTAACCTAGAAAATTATTGTACTTCATAAAAAGTCTAAAATTACATTTATTTGGGTATTTATAACATCAATCATGTTAATATTTCATTAATAAGGTAGTTACTGCATCCTCGTTGTGTCATAAATAAATTAACTTATTTAATGTATAAAAATTATAAATAAAATACCATTATGTATTAAATAGTTTTATCTTTCTAATGAATATTTATAGTCGAATTTATCTTATGTATAACTCTATATTAAAAATGTTTTAGTTATTAACTTTTGATTTTAATTATTTTAACTCTTCTTTAAATAAAATAATAATAAGTGTCCTAATCTAATCCAAGTAGACCTAAAGGGTAATATTTTATTCCTAGGGTTGTTTTTTGTCGAATTACACTTATCCAATAGAATTAGTAAATTTCTAAGGGTAATAATAATATCATTTTTACCCTTAATTACCCTATTTACTTTTAACCGTGCTAAAAAAAGTAAAAAGTTACTATTCACCAAACATTATTTTTATCTTATTGAACCACATTTTACTCCTTGATATTAACCATGTCTCTCGTATTTTCGAAATTCCACTCACAGAAGCGGTAAAATTATGTTTTATGTAAATTTTCAAATTCTCCTAGGAGGTGGGTAAAAGACGGTGAAAAGTTCAATAAAATTTTTATATATCTAAAATTATTATAAAATGACTCAAATGAATTACATTGAACTTATATAGGTATTATGTATCAATTTTTACCTAAAATAAATTTAAATAAAATAAATAATTATTTAAATAAAAAGTCGGTTTTTAAATAGTAACCCAGTGTTTTCACTATTCATCAAAAATTGAAAGTTTTCGGAAAAATACCAAAAATTCACCCTAGGATAATTTCGATATTCCAAATCCAAAAATGAAGTCCATTTTTAAATATAAAATTTATAAAATTTCAAAAAGTGGGTATTACTATTCATATGGACTATTTCATAATAATATTATAATAATATCTCGTTCAATGAAACTTGGTATTGCCTACTACACATGCTATCGAAGGTCTTGATTGCGTGTAATGCAAGCCAAGTTAGGGTTACGTGTAGTGAAAGATCTGTTTGGTGTTGCGTATAACATAATCAAATCTTATTTCATTTATACATTAAACAAAATCTATTCTTAATGTTGCGTAGAATAATTCCCACAAAACGAACTTGAGATTGTGTGTAACATGATCCAAGAATAGTGTTGCCTATAATGTAAGCTAATACGGTGTTGTGTATAGCGCAAGATAATCTTGGTGTAGCGTACAAAAAAAGACATCAAAGAAAATAATTCTCATAAAATCTCAGGGTGTTACAATCTACCCCCCCCCCCCCCTTAAAATGAATTTCCCCCTCAAAATTCGTTGGGGTTATAAATGGTTTTCTACTTGAAAGTTTATTTTATAGAAACCCACATTGTAAAAAGGAATACGAAAACATCATTTTAAAAAGGAACGTCCGAAATATAATGGATACCCAAAGTAACTCATCATTGGGTTTCCACATAGGAGAATATAGGTGAAAATATGGATATGGAAGATAAATATAACCATCAAGTTCTAATGGAGAGTGGTAGAGAACATGGATGTGAAATAGCTAACAATCACAAATCCATAAATTTGTGATGATCTAAGGTACCATCTGATTCATTGGATATAAGGACACTAGGAAAACATTTTTTGTTTTCAAGATCATTTCCCCAAAGTTGAATAATTGTTGAATTAAAAGAAATGCTTGATTTTGGTACAATCTTACTGTTTCTCGCGCCTTGAACAATTTCCACTTCATATATTAAAGAAATGAAGATGAATTTTTCTTCCGTGAAGTGTTAGATGATCATGCGATAGAATGATAGGTCATTCCATTTATCTCAAACATAAGGTTAGGAAAAGTTATATACATAATTCCATCTATGGTGATATTAATCGTATATGGTTCCAAAAATGGACATATACTTCATCTATCATACCGCTTAATAAAATAAAACTAGTTTATACTTACCAGGGACTTCCTGTAGGACAGTGGTAGGCGATGAAGGCCTTCTGCACTTCAGTTGTGGGTTCAATTCCCACACCATTGTCTGACGTGACGGTTTGTCGCATGTTCTACGGGTTGTCCTTTTTCTAAAACTATACTGTTATAACATTTCAAAATTAATATCAAAAAGTTCTAGCCTTAAACAATACTATCTGATGTCTAACTTAATCAATTCCAATCTTCAGGCTTACCCAAACTCACAGTATAAGGAAAAATATTGATAGAGAGGTCATATACCAAGCATGTAAATACCTCCATTTATGCCCATATATCATAAGATATGTCTTGTTGGTCATATTCCAAACAGTTGAATGCCTTATTAATGTATTCTCTTGAAAAATGAATACCCATTGAACCTTAGTGAAAACATGAATTTAGCTAAAATTTAACACTTTCCACATACCAAAATCCCAAAAATTATATATACTCAAACCATGATATCACTTAGTCCTTATATCAATCATGAGCTCATGAATACTATCAAACATATTATTTTCTCTTTATCCATTCATTATGTGCATATAATATACTTTACAAAATATTTGGATCACTTTTCATAGTTACCGGTACCATATAATTATTGAAAACCAATACATAGATATTCCAAAATTCCAAGATTCCATAAATGAGATTCTATGATACTATTTTTAAATCCCATTACATAAACACTTAATCATTACACAACATCATTTTCATACTAAAAATCAAAAATAGTGATCGCATGTGACTTCCCTTTATCCTTTTCCTTAAGAGGTTTCTCACGTTGATCATCATTAACCCTCGGATTAGGGCATTGATTAGCATAGTGCCCCATTTCCTTGCACTTGAAGCATTGAAGTGTTGGTGGTGCGTTCTCTACAGTCTTTTCATTATTCACATCATTAACAACCCTTTTTCTATTACTTCGAAACTAAGTTGCTCGATGACCTTATTTTCCACACTTAAAACATTTTATAGTCCCTTTTAGACAATCTCCACCATGATTTTTTCCACACTTTGAGCATAAAGAAACATTCATCTTCATTTCACCATTATTCTGAGATTTCTCCTTGAACTCCATATTTCGTTTCTTGTCAAAACCATGAGATGGATATGTAACACCAACTTACATTTTTACCTTGATAGCACAACGAACAATTTCTTTATAGATAATGAAGTCTCTTATAGCTAATTCCCTTCCAAGACTTGATTTTAAGCCACTGAATAATCGATCCACTTTACTTTCAGGTTGGATGATAAAGCCAGATTCATACCTTGAAAGCCCTGGAAAATTCACTTCGTATATACCAACATATTCATCATCCTTTTGCTTAAGCTCAAGGAAATCCTTTTCCATCTTTGATCAAAGAATAAGAGGGAAGTACTTATTGAAAAACAAGTTCTTGAACTCATCCCATTCCATGGATTCAATTTCATCTTGAGGCCTTGTATTCTTAATTAGAGTCCACCACTGGTTTGCTTCGGCTTCTAAATGGTAAACAGCTAAAATGAATTTTTCATGTTCTGAACAGTGAAGAATGGAAAATAACTTTTCAATGGTATTGATCCATTGTTCAGCAACAAGTGGATCAGAAGACCCATTGAAATATGGTGGACGTTGCCTCATGAAGGACCCAATAGAATATTGTTCCCTTCTATGATCATTTGGAAATCCATAATGATTCATAGCTTGTGTAAGTATATCAATAAGTTTTTTCACTCCATCTCCCATCACATTTGGTTTCTTGGGAGGAAAATCATTTCATTGTCCATTACATTGATAAACATGGTTCCTTCTAGTTCCATCCATCGTCTAAAACCCAGAAAAAACAGTGTGAGAGGCAAAAATTATGTTAGGAAAACAATATAATAAAGGAGGAGTACCTTCAATATATAACATATTAGGGCTAATTCTAATATTGTTACTGTAATTCTAGGACTATAACCTACACTTATACTTAACCTTAGGGACATACCTAGACATACCTTATAAATATCTCTAGGGATCTCACTAAAGTTTTCACATCCTAGTTTCCAAAGGTTAACTAAACCTTTCATATGATACTAACTATAGAAACCCATAGATTGAAGTAAATGGGCATTAAATTACTTTTTCGGAATACTTAATACATAACAAAAACACACACATAAGTACCATAATAGGTTAGTGTCTTTGGAAACTCGGAAACATAATATTCTAATCATGGTGAAAGATCTTAAACATCTCCCATAAATATCTTCCCCTTTTGTTTCCTTACCTAAAACATTTCTTTATATCCTGGGGAAAATAAAACATAAAAAGGGTGAGCTCAAATTCTCAGTAAGGGTAAACATAGAGAACATAAAATAATCCATAAACATTTGAATGCAAAAACTTGAACATAAAATCTAAACATCAAAATCTTCAGCAAAGACATAAATCTTGGAAGTACGTAGGGCATATATCAAAATGGAACATCAATCCTGATAAAATAGCCAGGGAAGAAAACATGTAATTGTGGAAAACCATTAAGCACTTGATATGATTTCCATAGTAGCCAAGTCATTACTTCCAATACCATATTAGTGGACAAAGTCCCTTTCTGAATCGAGTTCACTCTTCATTCCAGTTGTTTATCACTGAACTGGATTAACTTACCATTCCATCCATGTCTATCTCATGAGATATAAATTTTTACCCAATTCATTAGAGGTAGATATAGGTCTCACCAATCTCATAAAGAAATCATTCTTACTTTTTCCACAACATGAACATAAATCATTCATCATTACCCAAAGTATAAAATGGGTTTCATAAACATTGTCCCATTATAACATAATCCATACAAAAAAAATGGATATCATTTCATCATAAAAAAAAAGTGAAACCATGTAAATCATAGAGAAATTATACATGAAACATACACATATGAAATAATTCCATCTTATATGAAAAATGGTTTTGATAAAACACTTGAAATGAATTTTTGAGGAAAATATCCTTTCTTCTTCATAATCATTTTCTTTTCACAAAATGCCATGAAATTTTAAAAGAAAAGGACTTTGTTGAAAATATTAATTAAATATTTTAGAGTAAGATTCTTGAAAATAAGGCGTTATGAAACCGTAAAAATCTGTTCATGCCGTATAAGTTAAAAAAACATTCTTCTCGTACTTTTACCGGAAAAGTCAAAAAGTACCTCGTATGGTAAACAAAATAAAGATTCCTTTAATATGATGTGGTAAAAGTAAATAAGGGTAAAAATGACTTTAAACATACATGGAAGAAAATTAAACATTTTTTGAAAACATTTTGAGAATATATTGACATGGATAAAAATCATAACCCCAGCAAATACTTACGAAAAAACAATCTCGGATTAGATTGGAATAATTATCCCTTACCTTATGTCCAATTTCTTTCGTATGTATCAGAAACTCTTATATAGTGGGTTTAAACATATTATTAACTTATAACAGAACCATAATAATATTTATTATATCATATATGATTCACTTACAACTTTATATTATCCTTTCATTTGTCAATTCCACGTTAAAGCAGTGTTTTGGGTAAAATCGTTTCATTTATCATCCGTGTTTTGACTTGTAATTATTAATATGATTACATAAATCATGATTAATTAATTCCAGAATATAAAACATGATTTATATATTTTATATATTCAGAATATACATATATATAATATATCTATAAATGGAAATAAATACACCGTTCATGGAGATGGTAGGTCGTACGTACGCATGAACGCTGTTTTTTGTTTCCTTATTGAATTGAATGGAATTAAGTAAGTGACATATATATATATATATAAATCCAGTAGAAATATTATGTCATATATTTCATTATTAATTATTTTATATACTTTATAATCATTCTTTAATTGTTAATATGGAAAATGAATTTCATCACGTCATGGAGATGGTAATCCATACGTACGCACGAGCGATGATATCGTTCCCATATTTATTGAATGGAATTGGAGCGGATGATATAATATCTTAGAATATTTATGATGTTATAATAATCATATATATTTATTCTTTACACCATTATACCCATCCAAGTAAGGTGGTGGTGGAAAAACTAATTACACCACGGCGTGGAGACGGTATTTCGTACGTACGCACGCGTGGTGGTTTTGTTTTCCGTAGGATTGATAGAAAGTGAAATAGGGTTATTTGATATTTATAATTAAATATCATTATATAATTAATACTAATGTTATTACTTTATAATGAAACAACTAAATAAAAGTAATTAGAAGAAGAAAGAAACATGAAAGAGTCAGTAGAAGAGATTACCACTTCCTCGACGCACCTCCTTTAAACTTCTTCATAGGGCACTAGAGTTGGTCTTTTGAGAAGACCAAGACCTCTATGATATAACTAGATAGGTTGAGAAGAGGAATTTTCAGGGGTTGTATGAGATTAGAGGCTCAAAAGGGTGTGAAGAGAAGAGGTAAGGGGTGCCCTTTTTATAAGGGAGGAGAGGGGCACCTTTGGAAAAACTTAAAATATTATTTTATAATAAAGTCATATTCGGTTGATAATAGCTCCAAATTGATTTATTTAGAATATAAAGTGGTTATGGGTCTAAATCCTCTCAACCAATAGGTTTTAGACATGTTTATGTTACTATTTTATCCTTATCATTTAGATTTAACTCTAAGTTAAATAATTTAACTTTTACCGTGTCTTCTTGTTTTCTTACACTACATGGTTAATAAACTTATTATAACAAGCCAAAAGAACCCTAAGTGGTTAATTATTAATATATATAACCTTATATAAGTCATTTGGCCGAACATTATATTTTTAGGAATATAATTACAATTAATAATATAATATTTGTTTTAAAAACTATTTTATGTCAATTTTGACACTATTTGGTAATTGATTTTTTGTGAAAATTATAACAACATTATTAGTTCAAACGAAGTTAATTAAATCAATAATAACATTTCATAGTAACCTATAAAATTATTTTAATTCATAAGAAGTCTAAAATTACATTTATTTGGGTATTTATATCATCAATCATGTTAATATTTCATTAATAAGGTTATTATTGCATCCTCATTGTGTCATAAATAAATTAAATTATTTAATATCTAAAAATTATAAATAAAATTCCATTATGTAGGAAATCTTTTTATATTTCTAATTAATATTTATAGTCGAATTTATCTTATGTATAACCCTATATTAAAAATGTTTTAGTTATTAAATTTGGATTTTAACTATTTTAACTCTTCTTTAAATAAAATAATAATAAGTGTCCTAATCTAATCCAAGTGGACCTAAAGGGTAAACTTTTATTCCTAAGGTTGTTTTAAGTCGAATCACACTTATCCAAAAGAATTAGGACATGTTTTAGGGTAATAATAATATAATTTTGACCCTTAATTACCATATTTACTTTTAACCGTGGTAAAAAAAAGTAAAAAGTTATTATTCACCAAAAATTATTTTTATCTTATTGAACCACATTTTACTCCTTGATATTAACCGTGTCTCTCGGATTTTATAAATTCCACTCACAAAAGCGGTAAAATTAAGTTTTATGTAAATTTTCAAATTCTCCTTAGAGGTGGGTAAAAGACGGTGAAAAGTTCAATAAAATTTTTATATATCAAACATTATTATAAAATGACTATAATGAATTACATTGAACTTATATAGGTATTATGTATCAATTTTTACCTAAAATAAATTAAAATAAAATAAATAATTATTTAAATAAAAAGTCGGTTTTTAAATAGTAACCTAGTGTTTTCACTATTCATCAAAAATTGAAAGTTTTCAGAAAAATACCAAAAATTCACCCTAGGCTAATTTCGATATTCTGAATCCAAAAATGAAGTCCATTTTGAAAGATAAAATTTATAAAATTTCAAAAAGTTTGTATTACTATTCATAAGGGCTATTTCATAATAATATTATAATAATATCTCGTTTAATGAAACATGTTATTGCGTACTACACATGCTATCGAAGAAGGTCTTGATTGCGTGTAATGAAAGCCAAGTCAGGGCTGTGTGTAGTGAAAGCTCTGTTTGGTGTTGCGTATAACACAATCAAAACTTATTTCCTTTATACATTAAACAAAATCTATTCTTAATGTTGCGTAGAATAATTCCAACAAAACGAACTTGAAATTGTGTGTAACACGAGCCAAGAATAGTGTTTCCTATACTCCAAGCTAATACAGTGTTGCGTATAGCACAAGATAATCTTGGTGTAGCGTACAAAAAAAGACATCAAAGAAAATAATTCTCATAAAATCTCGGGGTGTTACATTTTATTCCCACATTATTCTATTCAAATATAATAGGAAACTAATTTAAATAAATATTATTTAAATAAATATTTAAATACATATATAATTATATAAATTAATATATATACATTTTTATATTATTTATTTATTTATTTATTTATTTATATAATTTTATATTATATTATATTATATTTATATATTTATATATTTATATATTTATATAAACTATATATTGTATATGTGTATTTACATACATTTGAGTATATAGTATTATAATTCTATTTATGTTATGTATATACACATACATTTATATATTTATGTAAATTATTTATATACTTAAATATATATTTATATATTTTGTACATGTTTATTTATATGATATATATATATATATATATAAGTATTTATTTAATATATATATATATAATTTCTTTAAAAATATATTATTTTGGATGTGGGCAAGGTGGGCGCACTCATCCTTCTTGTTTACTGTTCTTTTTCTTTCTCTTTAATAAATGGTCAGAGGTTTTTTCCTCTGAATGGACTTTCTTGGTATATAATATAAAATCATAAACATATTATTTAAAAATATATTTATTATTATTGTAATATAGATTATAAAAACTACAAACTTGGGTTTTTATATGATTTATTTTTTAAATAAAATATATTTATATAATATGTTTATGATTTTATGTTTTATATAACTAATATTATATGAAATATAATTTATACAAATAAATATATATAAATGTACATAAAATTATAAAATTATATTTATGTATACAAATAAATACAATTAAATACAATTGTATAAATAGAAATATATAATATAATTAAGTGATATATATATATATATACTAAGTCAATTTATAATTAATATGGTATACTGAAATATATATATAGTAATTATATAATATATATAAATTTATATCTAATATAATATTTACAATAAATATATATATATATATATATATATAATTTTGTTTATATTATATTCATTTGTATGCATAATATAAATTAAATTGATTTATATGTAAATATACAATAAAAATGTATCAAATATAATATATGTATAATATAAACCATAATATAAATGTCTGGTATTTATAAAACCATATATAAATTTTATATATTTGAATAAATATATTTATAATAACATTTATATTATGTATGCCAATATTTATATATGTATATATTTTTGTTTCTATGTATAAGTATTTATTTAAAGTATTTGTATAATGTCTTTATATATATGTTTATATGGCATTTAAATACATTTATATAATTTTTTTATGTTTTATATATGTATGTATGTATGTATGTATGTATGTATGTATGTATGTATGTATGTATGTATGTATGTATGTATGTATGCACACATTCACACCCATACATATATATTATAAAATTTGAATTTATATGAGATTTATTTTAAAAAATAAATAAAAATTAAGAGGGGTTAAAAATCCCTCTAATCAAAGGGACCAGCAGATGTTCAGGAACACCCTCAAATTTCATGAATTAGTGGGGGTTGACAACCCCCTATAATATCATAAATTAGAGGGGATTCCCAACCCCCCTATAATATCATAAATTATAGGGGGTTCACAACCCCCTCTAATTTTTTAAATTAGAAGGGGTTCAAAACCCCCTTTAATCTAAGGGATTAACAGTAGTTCATGAACCATCTCTAATTTAATATATCAGAGGGGTTGCAAACCCCCACTATTTCCTTAAAAAAAAATTCCATGTTATATATATATATATATATATCCTCTAATATATATCCAAACAAATACTATATGTGTGTGTGTGTCTAACACCTCTAAAATCCAATCGAACATATAGGGCCACTAATTATTAAATTTGTAGTTGTTTTGACACGACTACCTCTAAAATCCAAACCATATATTACAAATAAAAAATGCTAAAAATTTAGAGGGGGATGTGCATAACCCCCTCAAAATGAATTTTGAAGGGGTTGTGCAGAACCCCTTCTAAAAAATCGCTACTAATCTACAGTTTTTTTTTGTATTGTAAGGTTAGTTAAGTGTCTTGGGGGTTTTATTCGGTTTCAAAAAAATCAGGCTTCAAAAACTAAAATCTGAGAGACATGGTACAAGGCCCATGATCGGCGCATGGTCTGTGCTAACCATGAGTCCCAAACCATGTGGCGCATTTTAACTAGCGCAAGGTTTGGTGAAACCATTTTAGGGGGTGAATAGTCATCTGAGGTATCTATAGAAAACTGATGATGGGAACACATGTTGTGCATGGTTTAACAAAATGTGTCCTGGCCTACACACTTAATTGCACTTAGGCAGTGGGTGTGCATAGTTGGTTCATGGTTTAGCCAAACTGTGTACCCCATTAAAAAGATGAAAATTACCAAACTACCACACCCTCCTTTAAACATTCTTCCTCCTCCTTTTCTCCTCAATCACGTGCACTGAAAGGGGATGCTTTTTCATTCTTCCCTCGTGATTTGATTTGAGTTTTCTTCTCCATTTGAGCTCTGATTAAAGATTTATCAATTTCATTAGATAGCTAGCGGTAAGGATTCTTTTCAACTTTATTCCTTTATTATTTTATCTAATTATTTGGAATGATCTTTTCATCTAATCTCATTTTCCTTATTTTGGGGTTTTTTTATATTACTTTATTTCTCTTATTTTGGATCAAATTAGCAGTTGGTCTTCAACGAGTGCATATCTATGAGTATAAGGAAGGTGGTGCCTAAATTTCTCCTCATTTATATGCATGCTATGAAATTCATTTTTAATTTTTATGAGTGGAATTGTCTAGGTGTGACGTTTAATTTATTTATTTTATTTTATTTTATTTTTTGAGGATACTAATAGGAAACTCCATGTATGTTTAATTATGTTGAGCCAAGTATGAAATGGCATGAGTTAAATGGGGTTTCTAAGTGTGTTCAGCAGGATGTTCCAATTGATTAAATTAATTAAATTTTGAATTGGTTACATTGGTTTAATGGGAACAAGTTATTCTTGGCCTAAGATACTTGAGGGTGATATTGATCACCGGGAATGAGGTGATAAGGATCATTGGGTTGGGGCTGATGGTGATGACCAATACGATGGTTGGGTGAATAGGTTTTCATGTGGTGATTAAGCTTCACAAGTTGGTATGGGTTATGATTTTTGGTGATTTCTTCTTGTTGTTGTTGTCCAATATCACCATCGAAGTCATGTTCACATAGGATAAGGACTTAGTGAGGTGGTTTTGACCACTTGATGTGGTTGGAGGCCTCCATAATATTAATGGATTTGGGGATTGTGATGACCATCAGTTAAGGTGGAGTTTATCATCGTATAAATCCATGGTTAATGGTGTGATACCATTGGATGGGGGCTAAGGATCACTGTGATATTGAGGCCAATGGTCAAGGATGATGGAGGGATAAATATCACTATTATTTGGGATATTGGGTTGTTGATACGATAGTGTTTATTCAATAGGATGTCTAAGGGACTCATTATATGATTATTGGGTGTGCCAATAGGACACCGGTTTTACTTGACAAGTGGTACAAGCTGAATTAGTTGTCATGTGATGTCGGGTAACATTTATATGGATGGGTAATCGATGGTTCTCTCAATATAACTAACCATGGAAATATTGTTCCATATCAACATTGGTTGAGGCAGGTAAACACTCCCTCAAAGTTGTTGATAAATATTGAAGTGGGTTAATTAATGTGTGAGTTAATGTTATTTATTTAAATATACATACACTTGTATAAATATGGATGTAAGACAAACATGAATTGGTGTTTTCCTACTAATTTCATACTCACACCCTCAATGGACCCCTTGAGATGTGTGTTGATGTCAAAATCCATGAAAAGCAAGAACAAAAACTGAGAATAAGGGGCTGACTCGCAAAGACCGGTCACTGAGCCCCGTAGCCCTGCGGCCAACGCAGAGCTCTCCCTTTGAGAACCTGCCACAGGGCAAGGAGGTTGGATGCTTTGCGAACCGATATGATGTTTGCGAACCCGTCGTGGAACAAGGAGGCAGGATGCTCCACAAACCGATTTGACGTTCGAGAACCCACCGCGGAGTGAGGAGGCGGGATGCTTCGTGAACCGATTTGACATTCGCGAACCCGCCAAAGAGTAAGAAGGCAGGATGCTCCGTGAACCCCTTTAATGTTCATGAACCCACCGCAATGAAAGCTCCATCTTCGCACCAAACGAGCTCTGCTTCGCGGCGCCTCTTGCCTATAAATACCAGGCACCCCTCGAGCCCAAAGAATGGATCCTCCAACCTTTCACCTTTTGGGATTCCATAACATGAACCAATTTTTTCTTTGCGAACCATTATCTTTTCAAGGTACTTTTGCATCGCGAAGTGCCTTTCCCTTTGTATGAATTCTTCCCCTCTTTAAATAGGGATGCCCTTCACAGAGCCCATGGTCCTTCGTGAATGAAGGAGAACCCCAAGGGGACTCAAGTCATTATGGAGCGTTTATGCTTTGTGAAACACCCTTTATATACATGTGATCTGCATGCTGAGGCATGATCATTGTGCTTCACTAATCGCATTGCTTTATAATGTTATGCTTCACAAGGCACCATTTCTTTGCAAGGAATTGCCCCTCGAATTCCTTTCCACTTCATGAAGCACCTTCCATATGCACCTATGCCCTATCCCTAGGCTAGGTGACCTCACTTCACGAAGCACATACCTTCACGAATCCTCTCCACTCCACAAATCACTAAAGCTTCACAAGGATTCTACCTATGAACCCCTTTCTCTGCAACTCCTTTTCTTATGCATCCCTTCAGGGCTGTATGAAGTAATTTCCAGGTCCCTTGGGTGGTGCTACCCATTGCATTGCTTCTCCTCATACTTCTTCGCATAGGCACGCTAATGGCTATTACTTCTTCGCATAGCTATGCTAACGTGGACCCCCCCCCCCCAATGTATTGCTCCATAAAACCCCCTTACACGGCATTGTCGATTCCTTTCTTCCCTCAAGGGAGGGTGAATATTGGTTATGTATGTTATAGGGGTGCGGAGTAAACCCATATCATCTGAGCTGTAGGACGTTAAACTGCCAAGAACCATCGTCCTCAGCACATGGCGTTAAATTGTGACCTTGCCCCATGCCTTGCACGCAGGGTACCCTATCTCAGACATTCTTTACGCCCACTGGTTTCCATGGGAATGGTGATCATTCCTCACATGGAATGACATCCTCTTTATCAGAGTAGTGTCTGTCCATGGGGAAAGGGAAACCACCCTAGTGTAAGCCCCCATCTTTTCTTACAGGAGGTAGAATCCCTTCTCTTCCTCTCTTCCTAGGTGCCAAATACCTCTCCCTTTGGGCTTTGTCACCACCCGGGCCTCTATCCTAGAGTAAGTCCCAATATCCATCTCCCCCAGGCTATGAATCTCATGTAATCCCCTGTTTCCTTTTTGGGATGCTAACCACGTGTAAGCCCCACTCCACTTCCCAAGGATGCACCTTATGTGACGTGATCATCAGGCCTTTTCTGTCTCGTGTTTCTCACACCGAGCATGACTCACATGGGCTTAGAGTAAGCATCAACCATAAAATTCTACATGGGAAGCCTAGAATATAATCCCCAAACACCATTCCGAACTACGTGGACTTTGATCCTTGCCAAGGCAATGTACGTAGGAAGCCTCCCGGAGGTTCAAGCCTAACACCCATCGGTCTCGGCCATCTTCATGTCGGTTCCCACTCCTTTCGAACTACGTGGACGTTGACCCTTCCCAAGGAAAGGTATGTATAAAGCCTCTCTGAGGTTTAATCCCAACACCCATCGGTCCCGGCCATCTTCATGTTGGTCCATACTCCTTCTGAACTATGTGTAATTTGATCCTTTCCATGGAAAAGTATGTAAGAAGTATCCCTGAGGTTCAAGACCAACACCCATCGGTCCAAGCCATCTTCACATTGGTTCCTGCTCCTTCCGAACTATGTGAACATTGATCCTTTCCAAGGCTAGGTATGTAGGAAGCCTCCGTGAGGTTCAATCCCAATTGGTTCTAACCCCCATCACATCGGACCACCTTCATCCCGCATGACGTTAAACTACATGTCCCCTTTTCATCCTGCAAGACGTTAAAATACATTCACCATCCCGAACTACATGGGCTTTAAACCTTGATTACTGGATAGGGTATGTAGGAATCCTCCCTAAGGTTCAACCCCATCCAACAGTAATCCATTGTGACACCATCCAGCGATAAGTCATGGTGACCCCATCCAGCGTTAAGCCGTCGTGACCCCATCCAGCGGTAAGATGTTGTGACCCCATCCAGTAGTAAGTCGTTGTGACCCCATCTAGAGGTAATCCATTGTGACCCCATCCAGTGGTAAGCTATTGTGACCCCATCCAGTGGTAAGTTGTTGTCAACCCCATTCGGTGGTAGGTCGTCATCAGATGAACTCTATGGACTTTGATTCCCTGCCATAGGGATATGTAGGAGGTCTCTTCGAGACTCAATACCAACATCAGCATCATCCCCGAGTCGACTCCATCTCATTCTCCACCCACTTCAATTAACCATCCATTATACATTCTTGATTCTTACCTGGACTGCCACATCCCTATGGGATCATGCCACCTTATTCCTGGTTCCCTATAACAACAATAAGGTAGTTAACCAAGCATTATCCCCAGCATCGGTGTTCCCTCCAGGGGTTGCACTCACCTGATCCACTCTAGTCAGTGTTCTGATCAGTTCGATTTGTCTCCTCTAGATGTTAAACCTGTGGCACACCCTGTGTTAAACATAGGAAGCTAAGGAAAACCTCAGATACATGCTTTTGGCATATAATTCCCCACGATTGACACGGGATGCCGCGGAATTCCGTGCCCTCGAGAAGCCCTATAATAAGGGGAAGAAACCCAGACGTGCCATTATCCCAACGTCCAGACATTCCAGTGATGTCAAACATGACTACTCCCCCAATCGAAGGTTGCTACCCTGACCGGACCCCTTGGAATGTCCCGAAAGAAGTAGTGTAATTCACTGGTGTCCATGAAGATATGGCACTGGAATGACTTTCATGAACAATGTCTTCAGTATATAAGGGAGACCTGGATTAGGTGATGAGTTCTGAGGACGAATCCATGGAAGGAAACATCCCATCATCCCATTTTGATCAAGGAGAAAATGTCCCTAAACAAGGAATGGATGATGCCCACCTTTGGAAAGTGAGAATGTGGGGCAAAAAACAGTGTTGTTGTCCTCGAACAAGACGGGCGCACGTGCTCAGGCGAAAGCATCAGAAAAAAAGTAGTGGTGAACCCGACATGAATCTATTCTCCTCAATATAGAGATTAGTAGCATTTGAGACCATAGTGGACTATTGTTTCACTGAATCTAGCTATCCAGCACTGGGTCCTGCCGAGAAAATAGCGGGCTTGGCATGAAACTCACCAAAATTCAAGGCAGTCAAAATATTGGACATCCCATTCTGTGACGTTTTCAGCATGGATCCATCTTACCAGCCATGGAAGACAGAATGGCGTTGGCGCATTGGTCGTTGATTCCTTTCCTTTCATCACTAATGTGTTAATATCCCTGTTGTTTAGAAACCAAGTTGTTGTAGGACTTCGATCACCGCCCTCCCACCATCATAGGGGTAGGGGAAATGCCAAAACGGTAGTCCCGTGCAACTCCACTGCTTCAGAGAGAATCTCTACGCCTACAAACACAGGGTTCCCACACCCCATCTTCTCATCTAAATTTATTCAGCAGAGAGTGATCAACGACCTCGTATGTCGGTACAAGGAGTAGGGGATTATCCCAACTAGGGATATGGCCCACCAGGATTTGGAGGCATCTACGCCTCGTCACCACCACAGTCCCCAAGGGCCACGTAGGGAGCCACTACTCCCCACTCAAAATTACAATCATTTACGGAGCCTCTCCCTGGAGCCCCTCGATGACTCTCTCCCCTACGCTAATGAGGTAGGGGATGTTTGGGCCAGCCCAATCGGGATCCCGTTTTAGGGGGCCTCAAGGAGGGAACCCACTAGGCCACCCCAGTGCCGCCACCCAGTCATATGAGTTGAGGAGAAGGTAAGCCATGCGCCTGCACCGTTGGCCCCAGTCCGGCTGACCCGACGCCAGTGTCGGGCATGGGCCGAGGAGGACACACTCCAAAGGGTGTCAATGTCAGCAACTACTGTGGCACAGGACACCACCGATATATATCATCAACTTCTTATGTATGCTGAGTAGGGGGACTTGTATACCCAACCCAGATCGAGGCCCCAACTTCCCCACGGGCAGGATGGGTTGACTCTCTCAGCTGCCGGTGCAGGTAATGGCCGCCACCAGTATGGAGGCCCTCCCCGTACTGTTTCCATGGAGAACGTGGGTCGTCCCCACTTCCAAGATCAGCATGTAGGTCTGCCTCATGCTACCCACAGTCCGAATGAGGGACCTCCCCATGATGGTGACACCCAGCACAAAATCATCTCCCGTGCACATTACATCAGGTATGGAGTCATCCCTCCTGCCATAGGCCGCCAGTGTGGGGACATTGCACATCTGGTAAATCTCCATCATGGGGGCCCTCCCCATATTCTTACAGTAGCTGGCGAAGGTCCACCTCACCTCAGCAATCAAAGGGGTGAAGGATAGATTCGATTCACTAGCACCCAGCACGGAGGTCTTACACGTGTTCGGCCGAACCAGTATGAGGACCTTCCTCACACTAATGTCACCAGAGGGAATAAGCATGGAGGTCCTACCCGTGCTTCTATCAGCTCGAGTGAAGGCCCTACACACTCCATCACTTCCCATAGAGGTACTCCCTGTGTCCCCTTTGATATCTACCCTGGTGATCCTTTCACCCCGGCTTTCCCAGGTGGGAATCCTCTCCACACCAGCACTTGTACGGCCGAAGATCCTTCTCGTGCTGGAAATATACCCTATATTGAAGAACCATTCTGGGGTAATAGGGCGGGTCATTGCCACCAAAAAAAGAATGCTGAGAAGATTCAGACTAAGATCAATTCAGTTTGCTTCTCAGATTTCGAAGTAGAATACGACTCACCGATGGAACCCTCACCTAGATCCTCCGTGTCAAGGGTCAGGGAAAAAACAAGGTACATCATCCTAGTAATCCCATAATTAGAGTTCCATCAGATTCCCACCTCCCTCTGTAGGTATATCCATGAGGATGAAAATTTGGAGACCCCACATGTCACGGTCGTCCAATCGCCACCATCCTCACCGGAAGCACTCTCTACCTCAACTAGAGATCACATAGATCTATTATGGGGGCCAATGGTCGACGAACGACAACGTGATCCATCACCATCAGTCGTAGTACCTACACCAGTAACTATGGCAGTCATCCCGTCATACCGTGATGTCATGGTTGTGTTGTTTCACTCTTCAGATGGTAGCCCAAGATGTGGAGGCTTATCAGTTCGCTCACCGTATTTTCCACCAGCTATCATGTCATCATAGCAGTCTTATTTGATACCACTACCCATTCACCAACAACCTCTGATTGACGAGTGGGGCAATGAAGGGCCAAACCCTGAATCCAAGCCCTAGAGCTTATTGGATATCCTCACAGCAGACCACTTCCCTGATATTTTTTGGCCATTTTCAACACCATATTTTTGTGCGCCGAAATCCCTCACCCAAGAGAAAGTTGAGTGTTTCTACTAGAACCTCTAGGAGACTCATTTCTGTATTTTCCATCAGTGAGTGGATTATCCTAAAGTCCAAGTTCATTTCTAAGACATTGGAAAACAATTTCATTTGGTTAATTTGGTTGCACTCCCTATGGCCCAGTTCCCTGAGTCACCAAGTCACTATAGGACCCTCCAGCAATGGTGCGTTCAGAGCTTTAGGGTACTCTATAAGATTATCAAAGAGGCTTCTCCCCACATACAGATCTGCAGCTGGGGACAGTATGTTTCCCTCCTCTTTAGTCCTATCTGGTGACAACCCGATTTTCCAGGCGACACAGATGATATGCCTCCAGGAAGAGTCACAGTTAACATAGAGAATATACAAGAGGGAGAGAATGATCTAGAGATTCTGGGAGAGGACCCCCCCCCCCCCCCCATGAGTGAGCTTCACACTTCTTGGATCCTTCAGGAAGAATTAGTTATCAACAGTGGAATCTACTGGGTCTTATCATGCACACTAAGGCACTAGTCCTCAACTGGAATCCCAATAAGGGAAAGGAAATCCTTGGAGATGTTAAGCCCTCTGACCCATCTGTCTTAGCGCATAAGGAGGAGGACGACCCTGAGAAAGTCGTGTTGCGTCAGAAAATTTCCGAACAAAAGAAGGTGGTTGAAGAACTCCTTTTTGAACATGTTTCAGAGCGACGACTAGACTACGGTGATCTAAGGCCGTGGAAGCAGGGGCAGGCACAACTTCCCCTCGTTGAATTACCTCTAGTTGACCCTGACCATCTTGACCACATAGACAGGGTTGAGGCTGAAACCTACAGCAATAGGGCTTGGTATGTCTCGCCCGATCCTATTGAACGGTGTGACAATCCTTGGGACCCAGCTCAGATTCCCCCAGATTCCCCGCAGATCGTTCCACTAGACGCTCCACGAGTTGCTGGTCAAAATTATCATGTTTAAGAACCTTTCAATGCATTGATAGTCAGGGATCCCCATCAAGACAGGAACCCCCGCCCAGATGATCCAATAGCGGCACTCATTCCCCATCTTGAGGCATTATAGATGTGACAGGTGGCACTCTCGTCCAATGGCAAGACATATCCAGCATGGGTGGATGATATGCCAGCACCTCTAGGTTTTAGGAATCTCACATTTTCCCCCTTCAATGGGACAAGGGACCCACCATAGCACCTTTACTACTTTACATCAAGGTGTGGCCCCATGTTGGGAACTCCAGCGCAGCAGGAGACCACCAAGCTCCAATGTTTTGTGAAGACTTTGGAAGGGTCTACGTTTGTCTGGTATATCCAGCTCCCCATCGGATCAGTAACCAGCTGGGAGGACCTCCATAGGAAATTACTCTACCATTTCAGTTCCACCATGCGGAAGATGAGTATCGCGGACCTCTTCAAATGCAATTAGAGGCCTGATGAGTGCATCGCCGACTTTGTTGCCCGGTGGAAAGAACTCACATACTCCCTTGATATGCCGCTGACTCAGGATAAATTGTTGATGATGTGCATATGGAATTTCAAGATAGAGTTGGTCCCCTATCTGATCACCTAGAACTATCCTAGGGGGATTTCGAGACTTCCTTGATAAGGCCCAATGCCTAGAGGAAGCCTTACAGAAGACCAAGTAGGCACGTCTGTTGCCTCCTGTGATCCCCGCGAGAAGGGCTTCCAGGGCTGAGCATGCCGTAGTGGCTCCAATAGAGTCCCCCATGTGACTAGATTTGTTTCCATTGGATCCACCTCTACAGCCTTGTAAAGGCCCCCTACATCGTGCGTAGCCACCGGCCCATCAGTGCCCACCTCAGAATCAACAGGTCCCCCCATGTAATGTGCCTCCACCTCCCAGGTGAGATAACCAAGCTCCACCTCCTCGGCAGGCTCATCCATCCCCTCATTAGGGTCAATCTATAAGGGACCACTTTTCAGATAGGATAAACTATACCTACTCATTCAATAAGGCATAGGTCTCTGTTTACTACCACAGTGCCTTGGAGCAGGGGATCCTATGTTTTCCTGAGTGTAGAAGGATGGAAGAGGCAAACCTCACTAATCACCCTAATTACTGCCCCTAAAATTGGATCCTAGGGAACACTCTCAAAAATTGCTATGTGTTTAAAGAATATATTCCAGACCAGGTAGATAACAACATAGTCTATTTAGGCCCAGCTCCAGCATAGGTGGATTGCGTCTGTGTGAGGCCAGACTGTAGCAGTGATAGTGAGAGCGAGTGGAATCAGGTTTCCGGTCACGAGTCCTAGAAGTATGATGACTAGATGTCTCGCAAAACAGTCGCTCATGCCCATTGTGTCATCCGGGTGCACCTAAATCAGCTAGAGCCTTTAGAAGCTGCAGCCACCACTTCTGCATCGTCGTCCCAGCTGACCTCTTCCAAGAAGAGAAAACACTAGCGGCCTAAGGGAAAACAAAGTCCTTCGTCGATTTCATCATCATCTCGTACTCTCAGATACTTCATGCCCCAAAATATGAAAATCCCTCCCAGAATTCGTGTAGTAGTGGATGTATTATCGAGTGACGGTCAAGGGTATGCCTTGGTTAATACTGTAGCACTGGTAAATCCCTACATGATTCCTGATGATGAGGAGTGTCGGGCAGATCCTCCCAATGTCCCTAGCTGTTATCATCATCTATGGAGCCGTGTCCATATAGGCCATCAGAGTGCCTCGTTCAGCACTTCTAACCAGGCTGTACATGCTATCGAAACCAAGCAATAGTCTTAGAGTAGAGCTTAGCATGCACAACCTTCTCATCTGGTGGAATCAGGCCCACCTTCACCATTGTTCGTGTTGCTAGATCAGGCAGAGCCACCCTGACCATGCCGCGACCAGCCACACCCTATTATAGGCTAGTCTCAGTCATTTGGTACTCATCCGGTAGCCACTCTGTAGGCTTCGACTAGTGAGCAATGGGATATTCCTAGTACTATTCAGCCACTGGTCTAGTCGGTAGGGCCCACCATGCCTCATGTCCTAGATAAACCTCCCGCAAGCAGAAGTTCATTCTTGGTGTAGAAGTAAAATGTTCTTAAGAATCGTTCCATTATTCCAGCAAGGCTCTCCATCTTTGAGGCCCTTCGCCTATTGTCAGATATTCATGAGGCCCTCACTAAGGCTTTATGAATCCCCCTATAATTTGAGATGGAAGTAGAAGCCGTAGAATTTTTTCATGCTGAAGTGGTCGAGAATGCTAATTCTCAGGCCATTATCTCATTCTTTGGAGAAGATTAATGCTCACCCATAAATAGGTATATTCTCCCACTGTACATCACCAGCTAGATCAATGGGGTAGAGGTTCTTTGTTGTCTTATCGACACGGGATCTCGAATTAACCTAATCCCGACTCGGACACTGTGAAAGCTAGGATTGTATGGAGATGACCTGAGTCCCTCTGAACTAAGAATCCAAGGTTATGACAGGACAAAATAGACACTGGTTGGTAATATCTGCTTGAAGACACAGTTTGGTGGCCTAGTTTCCCGCACTGAATTTATGGTAGTCTCCCAGGACACCACCTACAATGCATTGATGGGAAGGCCATGGATCCACCTACATGCGGCAGTTCCCACATCATATCACCAGTGTCTCAAGTAATTTCTTAATGTTCGATTGGTCACGCTTCAAGGTGATGTGTCTCCCTTTCCCTCTTATGAAGCCCGCTACCTGGATGTCGACTACTACAAGAGCACGGACAAATAGATTCAGACTAATGTGGTCGAGCGTTTCATGACTGTGATAGACCAATGGACGGATCAAGATGACGCCTATGTCTTTCCAATTCACTGATTAGAGGCTATGACCCCGGACATGGGATAATGCTTAATTTTTTCTGGGACGAGGGGGGAACACATTCCCAGGCTTAAGCGATGACCGAAGATCACCTCGTGCTCCAATAAAAATCAGGCTCATGTGATCCTGGAGCCTCTTACACCCATAAGGTATCAGGATGTATACACCATGGCAATGGAAATACATCATACGTTCTTGTTCCATCAGGCTGGAATTAACCAGATCAAGCTGACGCACCACTATTTCTTCGATATCCTCAAGTGTGGACCCTTGGGCCGAAGGCCAGATGGGATCGGATCAGTAGCCGGCATTACTATGGTTGCGACAGCACGATAGTCCTCCAATGTAGTGACCACTACCACTCAGGCTGGTACTAGCCTTCCGTTGGGGTCTGCCGACTCAAAACCGACTCCTCCCACCAAGGATCCCCCCTCCATAAGTGAAGAAGTGGATTTAGAGGATGCTCCCCCTGCCTTTGAGGAGGGCTTCTTTGCCATAGTCGAAAAGTTGGTACAAGTGAACCTCAGTAGCAAGGAAGACCCGAGACCCACATTTCTCAATTCCTCCATGCCCCTCAAGGAGAAACAATAGTACATATACTTCCTGAAAAAACACCATGATGTATTCGCCTGGAGTGATGATGAGATGCCAGGACTAGATCCTCAGGTATCCATCCTGTAACATCCTAGGTAAATAAAGAATATGACATTTTTATATTTATTAATATTTTTAAATTAATTATTAATTTTACTTTAAAGGGGATTCTATGTTCTATGGATTACCCGATACGCAACAACGGGTTTCTTTGAAATCTTACGTTGCACACTAATAATATAATATTATTATTTTAAATGGTAGTTAACGCCTCGTTGTTTTATTGACAGGAATGAATAGAACTAACTACAATACGATTATATATGTTTGTTAAATATTTTAAAATTTATACAATAAAATATAGAGGCTTAAAATAAGAAAAGAATTCAATTTTAAGCATAAATACTCTAATATTCACTAAAAAGTCAATTTACCGCCTTTTGATGGCGAACCCTCTTTAAATATAGTTTTGGTCACTTTTATACGTTATATTTGACAAAATAAAATTCTTCTTTAGAATCAGGACACCAAAATTTACTTTGGGTAATTTTTGGAATTTTTATGATAAAATTCATTTTTAATGAATTGTGAAAAATATTGTATTTTAATGAAAATCTTCTTTATAATATATTGTATTTATATGGTTAGATTATCTTTTTAATTTGTTTTAAAGTTTAATTAGATTATATTTTTACCATTTAATCTAATGGTCATCATTGGAATTAATTTCACTTTGAAATTGGACATAAACAAGTGTCAATCCTTTGATAGATATTGTTTCTTAAAAACATGTTATTTGATTTGACAATGGGAATTAATTTTAAATTAATTAATAAAAATTCTATGTCTTTAATTTTTTAAAATAGACATTATTTTTGAATTTGGAATATCAAATATACCTTAGGAATAAATTTTTCTATTTTTCTAGAAAACATCAATTTTTGATGAATAGTGAAACCACTAAGTAGTAGTTAGAAAACTGACTTTTTCATTTAAATAAAATTTTACCACTTCTGTGAATGGAAATTTGAAAATCCTAAATACATGGTTGTTATTTTTAAGTAAAATTTGGTTCAATAAGATAAAATTAATTTTTGGTGAATAGTAACTTTTGACTTTTATTTACCACGATTAAAGGTAAATAGGGTAATTCAGGATAAAAATAATATTATAATAATACCAAATTACCTTAACACTTGTCCTAACCTTATTGGTTGAGTCATTTTCGACAATGGTCATCTTTGGGTCGATTTTGGGATCCCATAGAGCCACTTGGGAGTGATAATGACACTTTATTTTAATTAACTTAAAATAAAGGCAAAAATGACATAAACAAATATCTTTTAGTAAATTAATTTTTACATGGGGTTATATAAGTTATCATTTCAACTATAAAAATTCATTGGAAAGATAAAACTATTTCCTACATCATGGTATTTTCTTTATAATTTTTATACATCAAATAAATAAAATTAATTATGATACAAAAATGATGCAGTGGTTACCTCATTAATAAATCATTTAAATAAATAAGGTTATAAATTTTAAAATAACAACCAAAACCTGTAAAATTCTTACTGGATGAATTTATTTCGACCATGAGTTATCTTATATCCTAACTTAATGAGTTTTGGATCTTCAGAAACTGAAAATAATTATATAATAAAATAATATTTTCACACTTTCTTAAAGAACCCCTCCTCCCCCTTATAAAAATCCTTCACCTCTAACCCATTACTCACACCTCACATGCTCCTTGGATAATCTGAAACCTGCCCAAATAATATCTCAAGATCCTTCTCCTCCTTCTATAATCCTTACCTTAGTAATAAAGCACTTCAAGAAGTCCTTTTGGTTCAAACCAAAGGGATTTACCCAAATTAAAGGTAACGATTTCTCTTAACTTGTTTTATTTCATTTTACTTCTAAAAACCCTAAACACTTTTTATTTATTTATTTTTTAACAAAACCAGTATCATAAATATTCTAGTATTTTTTTATGATAAGTATTTGAAATACTCTTACACACACCTTCATCTAATGGGTGAAGAACATACTATTTCTGTGAATGGAAAACTAACACCTCATGAAATGATGATTATTCGATTATCTCATACCGCCTCTAATGGTGGAAATTAATATGGAACTAATTTATATATGATATATATATATTATGTTTATTTTTTCTTTATGATTCTTCATTTTTCTTTTATAACATACCTTTGCGGTTTCCATTATGGGTAAATGTGATAATTTCATTTGAGGAAGTGCGGACTACCGCCCCCTCAAAGTGATATGACTCATTACTTCCATGTGTGGGATGTCTAAAGGATGGAATTAATGATATTATATATTATATTATACTGTAATTATAATATAACTATGTATCATTATGTTTTAATTCCATTAAAATAAAAAATAGAAATGAAAGTAATGTATGGCTTACCGTCTCCATGAATGGTGCATTTCATTTCTTACCTCCAAATGTTATGTACTATAATAAATACATCTATATACTGGATATATATGATATATATGATATCTAAATAATTAATATAATTCTGGATATAATGAAATTTTGACCATGTGAACAAATTGTAATTATAAGAAGTCCATTTTTGACTCAAGTACCAAATATCGACAAAACGACCATTATTAACTTAAATGATTACATATTGTTTATGACATTGTAATAAGTGATATAAAAGGAATAATAAACTTTAAAAGGGTTCTTAATCAATTATAAATTAAATTAAGTATATTATTCAGGAAGAACAAGTAACAAACAAGTCAAGTCGGACACGAGGTAAGGGGTTTCTTATCTCACTTTCAATTCCGTGAGATTTCCATTGTTCGACACTTATTTATTGCATGTGGTATATTTTTTACTGCCATTTGATATATATTATCATTATTCTATTTATATTCATTTTATTATGTGATTCATATTGTGTTCATTAACTTTTTTCCATATGGCTCGATTGATTACAACGTGGCAAGGGATTTTCATCTCACTTTTTATTCTCGTGAGATTTCTGCTATATTTTCCAATATTTATTTATTTGTGGTGTATGTACTTCCCAATATTGTATTCATTGTGTAATATAATTTAATTTATGGGTATTTAAATCTTCATTTTATGATCCTTCTTTCATGGGTTGTATGTTTTTTAAGTTACCAAATCGGTAAGGGAACCTTTTAACCCAATTTCTATTTCTTGTGTTAATCTTCTAATTCTTAATTATGTCATGATATGATTATGTGTGGAATCACTACTTATTTATTTATGTTGTAATTTACACTCACCTTTGTGTGGATATACTTTTGATACACATAATCAATCCATTGATAAATTTTCAAGTCATCCATATGAACTTGATAAGAGTAATTTTAACTCAATTTCCATTCATTCATTTAAACATCCAATTCATTGGTTTTGTCTTAAAAATAATATGTGTAAATGTTATCTAATTGATTTACACTGAATATCCAAATTATATTGAGTGTATTTATATTTTTCACACATTATTATGTAATTTATTTATCCTTAATCTAAGTATATAGTTTTTATAAGGGATTTTATCTCAATTTACATTCCATTGACACTTCATTGTTGTTATGAACCAATTCATTCTTATATGGTGTATATACTGTCCTTTGGAATATTATATCATGAATCCCTTTATTCTCATGATATTATAAAGTTTTGATTCAATGTTATTCCTCAATTATTTGTATTCAAGAGTCTCTCATTTTGTTAAAAACTCTTTAACTAAAATATCATTTTAAATGTTTTAAAGATTTATTCTTCTAAATAATTATCATTAAGGTCCATGTTTTAAAAATGGTTTTAAGGATTTATTTATATGGTCATTATTGTTTTCAAATGATAATTTATTTAAAAGTTTCAAAGTGGTATGGGACACTTTGATTCAAAAATCTCTTTATTAAATGTTCTAAATGGTTTGGAAAATGATTTGATAAAGCGTTGTTTATTTCAATATTTTGATTTGATATATTGCAATTGGAATGTGGAAATGTTATCTTTTCTCTATTCTTGTGTTATGTGTTATAAATATGTTATGTTTCATGGGAATTTTTTACGTATATGGGTGGTTTTGTGATAAACCTAGGGTGGGTGATCCTGAGATAGCTCTATAATGCATTGGGTAACGTGATAGAGGTAAACGTTAATGTTTCTACTAAGAGATTTAGGGAAAATACTATGATGGGAATTCCAAATGTGACTCCCTATATGGTTATGATATCTAAAATGTAAGTATGTTATGAATTCTATAAGTTACATTTATGATTTATGATATGTGGTTGTTATTCATAAATCTTATTATTTCGTAAGTTATGTTATGATTGAAAAGCATGGTTTCATTGATTGGTATTTAATGATGGGCTAATGTTTTCCTTCCTTATTTCATAACCCATACTAATCTTTTTATGCTCATCCCATGTTTTTTAAATGTTTTCTATAGTAAATAAAGATGAATAGGGTCAAGGATGTGATAAAAAATGTCATGTTGTCTAAAACATGGAACAAGACATGTTTCTTTTTAAGAGTTTTTATTTTACGAAAATAAATGGATACTGAGTAGTAGTGTATACATGTAATATTAAAGTTTTTATGTAATAGTTATGGCCTAATTATCTAAAACACTAAACCTAAAAATACCCTCAAAGTGAATTCTTGACATAATTCAAGATTATGTAATGTTTAAGTTCGGGTCCATATACGTCCACCACCTTGGTCTCCCAGAAAATCATCATGCGTTCAAACAGCCTCCTAGAAAGATGCACCCTTCTCATGGTGTCGTGGTTGAGGAATAAGTTGACAAGCTCATCAGGGCCAATTTTTTTAAGTAGGTCCAGTACCCAAAATGGCTATCCAATATTGTTCCAGTAAAGAAGAATAATGGAAAGGTCAGGGTCTGCATCGAATTTTGGGATCTCAATTGTCACTGTCCGAAGGATGATTTTCCCCTTCCTGTGATGGAGTTGTTGATTGACACTACAGCTGGATTCTAAACACTCTCCTTCATGGATGGTTACTCCGGGTACAACCAAATCTGAATGCCCCTAGGACAAGGATTTCACAGCCTTCAGGGCACCGCAAGGTACTTTCTATTACCAATTCATGCCCTTCGGTTTAAAGAATTCAGGTGCCACCAACCAGGGGGTTATGCATCGCATATTTAAGCTGATCCTTGGAATGTTGGTGGAATGATATGTGGAATATTTGTTAGTAAAATCTCGCCAGCATCAGGACCATCTCAAAGACCTTGAGAAAGTGTTCAGCTTCCTCCATTCTCTTCACCGGAAGATGAATCCATTGAAGTGTGCCTTCGGGGTCACCTCTATAAAGTTTTTCAGCTTCGTTGTCAGGTACAGGGGCATTGAGATCGACCTAGTGAAGATCAAGGCCATTATCCAGATGTCTCCTCTGAGAAACATTCGAGAGCTTCAAGGCTTCCAAGGACAACAAGCCTACATACGTCAATTCATCATGAATCTGGCCGAAAAGTGTCATCCCTTTTCTCGGCTCCTGAAGAAAGGCACACTCTATGAGTGGGACGAAGAGTGCCAGACTGCTTTTGAGGAGATCAAGCAATATTTTTTCCAGCCTCCAGTCTTAATAAAACCCATATCTAGAAGGCAACTGGTCCTTTATGTGACTAACCTGTAATGATATATCGACACCCTTCTCACCCATAAGAACAACGAGGGGATTGAGAACCACCTTTACTACCTCAGCTACATGCTCCTTGATACGGAGACCAGATACTCCCCCACCGCAAAGAGATGCCTTGCACTGGTATTCATAGTAAAAAAGTTGTGACATTACTTGCAGCACCATGAGGTATAGCTGGTGTCTCGAGTAGACCTATTGATGTACATCCAAAACATCCCCTTGTTGGCAGGCCGTCTAGCTCGGTAGGCAGTGATTCTCTAGCAGTTCGATATCAGGTTTGTCCCTTAGAAAACTCTTAAGGGGAAATTGTCCGGCTCCTACTGACCAGTCCTTGGATCTGGATTTCCCCGATGACGCGATCCTCTTAGTAGATCAAGCCACGTCATGCTGGCAGATGCACTTCAATGGTGCTTCCTAGAGCCCCACTGGCAGAAGGCTTAATGACCATAGGCTAAACAGAGTAGGCCTAAGAATTTTCTTCATTACCCTAGCACAAACCATCCTTCCATACTCATTCATGTTGTCAGAAGGCTTCACCAACAATGAGGAAGATTATCATGACCTCATCACTGGCCTCAATCTGGCTCTCGAGATTGATGTGCCCCATTTTCATGTGAAAGGGGACTCTGCACTACTCATCAAATAGATCAACGGTGACTGCCTCATTTGAAATCCATAGATCATACCATTATTGGAACACACTCTCCAACTAATGGCCCAGTTCCCATCTCGTTGAAAAGTTACTCATGTTCCTCGATCTCTGAATGGTCAATCTGATGCCCTAGTCGACCTGGTTGCATCACTCGCGGGACCCGAGCAGGATGATCTAATTAT
Source organism: Viscum album (assembly GCA_963277665.1). NCBI lineage: Eukaryota > Viridiplantae > Streptophyta > Magnoliopsida > Santalales > Viscaceae > Viscum > Viscum album. Next base: position 13,964,692 of record OY728157.1, on the reverse strand, counting down.
CCACATGGCACATCATAGAGTCATTGCTTTTGTCACCCTCGATGACAATTAAGGCCCATGGGTAATCCACCTTACCGCCAAAGCCTCCACATCAGGATCCCCAGGAACCCTAGATGCGGTGATCGAAGTGACTCCCAACTGGATAACCCCCTTTTTTGAGTATCTCCAGAAATATAATCTCCCCACAGATCTAGATAGGCATGAGTGAATTAAACTCTGCGCATTGTATTTCACCCTCTAGGATGGCCCTGGCCATGATCAGATCCTCTACAAGCACGGATTTGATGGGGTTCTCCTCTGTTGCATTCAAGGAGTTGAGATTTCTCAGGTTATGCAAGAGGTCTATGCTGGTACCTGTGGGGCTCATCAAGTCAGGCCAAAACTATCTCACCAGATCTGATACTAGGGTACTTTTTGCTCTCCATGATCCATGATTGCATTAAGTTCTTCAAGAGATGCCATGCATACCAAATTCATGCTAACTTTATGCATCGGCCACCGGATCCTCTCCACTCCACCAAGTACTCTTGTTCATTTGTGGTATGGGGGCTCGATGTTGTGGGACCATATCCATCGGAGATAGCTCACCAGTGCAGATTCATCCTCACAGCTACAGATTTCTACTCCAAGTGGGCAGAGGTAGTTCTACTAAAAGAGTTCAGGGCCTGTTCCATCGTTGACTTTGTGAGTTTCAACATCATCTACCGATTTGGAGTCCCTCATGTTGTCCTCACCGATAACAGCATGAAATTTCAAGAATCAAAGATGAAGAAATTTTATGCTAAGTACAACATCCATTATAACAATACCTCCCACTATCATGCACAAGAAAATGGACAAATCGAGGCATTCAACAAAACCCTCTATAACATTCTGCAGAAAATGGTTGGTCAGAATAAGAAGAGTTGGCTTGACAAACTCCCCAATTCCCTCTGGGCTTATCAGACGATGACTTGTAATTCCACCTATATGACCTTATATTCCCTGGTGTATGGGACATAGGTCATCCTGCCCATCGATATTTAATTTCCTTCATTATGCACAGCTGTCTACGATCAGCAAGCTCCAGATAAAGTGGTTGAAATCTATCCGGATGAGTTGGAAGCGCTCAATGAGAATAGGATTTGTGCCTTGCACAATCTGGAAATCCATCAGAACAAGATACTTGGAGCATTAAACAAGAAAGTTCGTCTCTGATCCTTCTTGCAAGACAACTTGGTATTGGCCTTGAGGGAACTAATGATACCAAGTAGAAAACCACCCAATTTGGAACCCAAATGGGAAGGACCTTATATCATCCAAAAGGTTTACTTCAACGCCACGTATTTGATGGTTATAATGGATGGTGAGTGTATAACCCCCCCTACCAATTCCAAGTTTCTCAACCAATACATTGCTTGAGCCATTGGGTCCCACATGACCATAAACTGTATATTCTTGCATGACCTTAAACTGGTTGGTCTCGTACGACCATAAATTTCATGACGGTCCTGCATGACGTTAAACTATACGGTCTTACATGACCTTAAACTGTCCATCGTCCTACATGACATTAAACTGCATATTAAGAACTATGTATGGCTTGATTCCCATCCTCATGGGATATGTAAGAATGCTCGGATGCCTCGTCTTGAGTCCAGCTCCAATTTCCTCTTTTACTATCCCCCCATGGATATAGTTCTTTTGGGGGATCTCACGTGGTGTTGTGTAGGCTTCTTTGGCCCCACCCATGTCAGGGTTATGATGATCACACCATGTACCCTCCTTCGTTATTCTAATCCTCCCACGTCCTTACTACATGATGTTAAACTATATCTTAAGAACTATGTATGGATTGATTCCCATCCTCGTGGGATATATAGGACTTCCCAGACATTTCATCCATAGGCCCAGCCCCAAACTTCGGGACCTCCCATTGGGAAAAAACACATGGTGTGGTGTAGAAATTCTCCCTCATCCACGTCAATTTCATCATGACCATACCATGTATCCCTATCCCCAGAATATCTCTATCTCTTTTGTTGTCTAACTTGATTTGAAATTGAACGGGCACATTTACACTCCACACACCCCATCATTTGGATTCCCATTATCTTTCACATCCAGAGTGTAACAGCCCAAGATTTTATGAAAAATATTCTTTTTAATTTCACTAATGTCTTGTGTTGTACGCAACACAAAAAGGAGCTTTCACAACACACATCCTTGACTTGCCTTGCATTACACACAATCGCAACCTTCCTCGATAGCGTGTGTAGTAAGCAATACCGAGTTTCACTAAACAACAATATGCTATTAAAATATTATTATAACTAGCCGTTATGAACAGTAATAACCACCTTTTAAAATTTTAGAAATTTTATTTTTCAAAATGGACTTCATTTTTGGACTCAGAATATCGAAATTAGCCTAGGGTGAAATTTTGGTATTTTTCTGAAAACTTTCAATTTTTGATGAATAGTGAAACCACTAAGTGGTAGGTTAAAAACTGAATTTTGCATAAAACTTAATTTTACCGCTTCTGTGAATGGAATTTCGAAAATCCGACAGACACGGTTGATATCAGTAAGTAAAATTTGGTTCAATGAGATAAAAATAATTTTTTGGTGAATAGTAACTTTTTACTTTTTTTACCGCGGTTAATAGTAAATACGGTAACTAAGGGTAAATATGATATTACTATTACCCTAACACATGTCCTAATTCTATTGGATAAGTGTAATTCGACCAAAAACAACCTTATGAATAAAATATGACCATTTAGGCCCACTTGGATTAGATTAGGACATTTATTATTAATTTATTTAAAGAAGGGTTAAAATAGTTAAAATCAAAGTTTAATAAGTAAATCATTTTTAATATGGGGTTATACATAAGATAAATTCGACTATAAATATTCATTAGAAAGCTAAAAAGATTTCCTAAATAATGGTATTTTATTTGTAATTTTTTAGACATTAAATAAGTTAATTTATTTATGACACAATGATGATGCAGTAATTATCTTATTAATGAAATATTGACATAATTTATGTTATAAACACCAAAATAAATGTAATTTGGGACTTTTTAAGAATTCCACTAATTTTCTAGGTTACTATGATATATTAATGATGATTTAATCAACTTGGTTTGAACATATAATTCTGTTATGACTTTCACAAAAATCATATATCAAATATTGTCAAAATTGACACAAAATAGTTTTTAAATAAAATATTATATTATTAATTGTTATTTTATTCCTAAAAATCTAAGGTTCTGCCAAATGACTTAGATAAGGATATATAAATTAATAATAAACAATTTGGGGTTCGTTTGGCATGTTATAGTAAGTGTATTAACCATATAGTGAAAGAAAACAAAAAGACACGGTAAAAGTTAAATTATTTAACTTAGAGTTAAATCTAATTGATAAGGATACAATAATACCCTAAACTTGTCTAAATCCTATTGGTTGATAGTAATTCGACCCATCCCCACTTTAGCTTCGAAATAAGACCCTTTGGAACCATTATAAACCGATTTTGACTTTAATATAAAATAATATTTTGAGATATTCCTAAGGTTCCCCTCTCCTCCCTTATAAAAGGGCACCTCCTCCCCCTCCTCCTCACACAAAATTGATCACTCAAGCTCGGCCAAACCCTGACATTTTCTCCTCTCCACATCCCTAGAATAATCCTAGAGGTCCTGGTCTTCTTCAAAGACCAATATTAGTTCCCTAAGTGGAGGATTCAAAGAAGCGTTCCAAAGAAGAGGTAATATCCATTACCGATCTTTTCAATTTCTTTCTTCTTCAACTTCTTCTTCTTTATTTGTTTCATGATAAAGTAATAACATAAGTATTACTTACATACTGATATGTTATTATAATTATGAAACAACCCTAATTTACCTTCTATCCATCCTACGGAAAAATGAAATCACCGCGCGTGCGTACGTACGGAATACCGTCTCCACGCCGTGGTGTAATCTATTTTCCTCCACCACCTTAATTGGATGGGTATAATGGTTTAATGAGTAACTATATATGATTATTATAAAGTGATATTGAAACTGAAATAGTATAAATACACTTCGACGCAATTCCACGACCATGGGAACGATATCATCGCTCGTGCGTACGTACGGACTACCGTCTCCACGACGCGATGAGATTCATTCTCAATGATTAACCATTAATGAATGATTATAAAGTATATATAATAAGTACTAATGAAATATATTACCTAATAATTATATTGTAATTATTTATATTTATATATATGTCATCTAATTAATTCCATTCAATTCAATAAGGAAACGAAAACAGCGTTCATGCGTACGTACGGACTACCGTCTCCATGAACGGTGTATTTCTTTCCATTTACTGATTTATTATATATGTATATTCTGAATATATATATATAAATCATGTTTTATATTCTGGAATTAAGTAATAATGATCTAAGTAATCATATGAATAATTACAAGTTAAAAACACAAACGACAAATGAGACGATTTTACCAAAAACGCTACTTTAACATGAATTTACAAAAGAACGGGTAATATAAAGTCATAAGTGGACCATATATGATATAATAACAATGAATATGATTCTGGAATAAGTCAATAACATGATTTAAATCATTATACAGGAGGTTCGGACACTTACGAAGCAAATCGGACCTAAGGTAAGGGAAATATCACAATCTCATTTTTATCCGAGATTGTTTGTACTTTGGAATTTACTGGGGTGTATTTTATCATCCACATCCATGTTTCATCAATATTTAATATTATTTCCATCCACTTACAATTTTTTAAATCCATTTTTACCCTTCGGTGAGTTTTTAGTAATATGTATAAAAGGAATCTTTTGTCGTTTTTCGTACGAGGTATTTTTTGACTTTTCCGACAAAAGTACGATGAATGTTTTTTTTAACTTATACGGCATGAATGGATTTTTAAAACATTATTTCCAAGAAGCTTCCTTTACAAGTTTTCAAGTTTATTTTTAATCAACTTCTTTTAGTTTAAAGTTTTATGACATGTTAAGTAAGGAAAAATGTTTTTGAAGAAGAAAGGATATTTTCCTCAAGAACGGAGTTCAAGTGTTTTATCAAAATTATTTTCCATCTAAGTTAATAAAGGGTTATGTTTTTATCCCTTTAATTACATTGATTTGATTATGTTGTGAGGGAATTATTTTTATGAAGTCATTTTCCTTATATGATTTGTTTTATGATGTCATGATATTTAAGATTCCCATTTGTATTACATGGGTTATGCAATGATGTATGATTTATGATTTTGTGGCACACATAATAATGGTATCATTATGAGATGGGTGGGACCTATATCTCCCTCCAATGCATTGGGTAAAGATTTTATATCTCATGAGATAGACAGGGCTGGAACGGTAGGTTATACCGGTTCAGTGAAACAGGACTGAAACGAGGGTTACTCGATTCAAAAAGGGACTTTGTCCACTAAGATAGTCTTGGAAATGAGTCTTGACTAACAAGAAATGATTCTCTATGATTATGTGTGAATGCCACAAAGTTTCATGTTTTAAGTTACGATTATTGTGATTACATTTCACTGCCATGATTTACCCCATGTTATGAAAGTATGATCTCTTTTGCAGGTTAAGATTTCCAAAAGTTATGTGCTTATGTATATGATGTGATTGATATTTCTTTTGTTTACCCTTACTGAGCATTTGAGCTCACCCTTTTATGTTTTCTTTTCCCCAGGATATAAAGAAAGGTTTTAGATAAAAAAAAAGGAAGATCTTTATGGGATATTTTGAAGATCTTTCACCACGATTAGAAGATTATATTCCGAGTTTCCAAAGACACTAAACTATTACGATCCTTGTGTGTGTGTTTTTTTGTTATGTACTAAGTATTCCGCAAAAGTAATGTAATGTCCATGTACGATAAGCTTTGGGTCTCTACAGTTGGTATCAGAGGAAAGGTTTAGTCAACCTTTGGAAACTAGGATGCGAAAACGTTAGTGAGATCCCTAGAGATATTTCTAAGGTATGTCTAGGGATGTCCCTAAGGTTAAGTATACATATAGGTTATAGTACTAGAATTACGCTAATGATCATAGAATTAAACCTAAGATGTTAGATATTGAAGGTACTCCCCCTTTATTATGTTGTTTTCCCTAGCATGATTTTTGCCTCTCACACTATTCTTTTTGGGTTTTAGACGATGGCTGGAACCCGAAGGAACCGTGTTGATCAATGCAATGGACAATGCAATGATTTTCCTCCTGAACAAACAAATGTTATGGGAGATGGAGTGAAAAATCTTATTGCTATACTTACACAAGCTATGAATCATTCTGGACTTCCAAATGAGCAGAGAAGGGAACAATATTCTATTGAGTCCTTCATGAGGCAACGTCCACCTTCTTTCAGTGGGTATTCTGATCCACTTGTTGCTGAACAATGGATCAGTACCACTGAAAAGATATTTTCAGTTCTTCAATGTTCTGAACATGATAAAGTCATCTTAGCAGTATATCGTTTGGAAGGTGAAGCTGATCAATGGTGGAATCTTATCAAGAATACAAGGCAAAGAGATGAAATTGAGTCCATGGAATGGGACGAGTTCAAGAAATTATTTTTCAATAAGTACTTCCCTCGTATTCTTCGAACAAAGATGGAGAAGGAGTTTCTTGAACTAAAGCAAAAGGATGATGAATCTGTTGGTATATACGAAGCGAATTTTACAAGACTTGCAAGGTATGCATCTGGCATTATCATCCAACCTGAAAGTAAAGTTGATCGATTTTTCAGTGGCTTAAAACCAAGTCTTCGAAGGGCATTAGCTATAAGAGACTTCAGTAGCTATGAAGAAATTGTGTGTTGTGCTATCAAGGTAGAAATGTAAGTTGGTGTTACATATCCATCTCATGGTTTTGACAAAAAACGAAAGATGGAGTTCAAGGAGAAATCTCAGAATAATGGTGAAAAGAAGATGAATGTTTCCTTATGCACATAGTGTGGAAAGAAGCATGGTGGAGATTGTCTTAAAGGGACTAGAAAATGTTTTAAGTGTGGAAAAGAAGGTCATCAAGCAGCTGAGTGTCGAAGTAATGGAAAAATGGTTTCTAATGATGTGAATAAATCAAACACTGCAGAGAACGAACCACCAACACTTCAATGCTTCAAGTGCAAGGAAATGGGGCATTATGCTAATAAATGCCCTAATCCAAGGGTTAGTGATGATCAACATGAGCAACCACTTAAGGCAAAGGATAAAGGGAAGTCACATGCGATCACTATTGGCAATTTTGAATATGACAACGATGTGGTGGAATGATTAAGTGTTTATGTAATGGTATTTCGAAATAATGTTGTATCATTGAGTATTGCAATATTTATTTATGTGGTATTCAAAGTGATCGATATATTTTGGAAATAAGATGATATGCGCATAATGAAGGGAAAACAAGAAAATGAAATGTTTAATAGTATTCATGAGCTCATGATTGATATAAGGACTAAGTGATATCATGGTTTGAGAATATAGAATTTTGAGGATTTTGGTATGTGGAAAGTGTTAACTTTTAACTGCATTCATGTTTTCACTAAGGTTCAATGGGTATTCAAAAGAATACATGATTAAGGACTTTGAATGTTTGGAATGTGACCAACAAAACATATCTTATGATATATGGGGATCAACGATGGTATTAAATATCTGGTAATCGTTTTCACTATGTTATGAGAGTGGACTGCAGTATTATGGATAAGCCTAAAGATTGAAATGGATTATGTTGGACATAAGTGAGTATTGTTTAAGGATAGAAGTTTTTTTCGATATTATTGATGGGATGTTATAGTAATGTAGTTTTAGAAAAAGGACAACCTGCAGGACGGGCGACAGCCCATCGCTTCGGACAAGGCTGTGGGAATCGAACCCACAACCGAAGTGCGACTGGCCTTTATCGCCTACCACTGGCCTACAGGAAGTCCCTGTTTAGTAGAAACTAGTTTTATTATATTAAGCAGTATGATATATGAAGTATAAGTCCATTTTAGGAACCATATGTGATTAATCTCACTATAGATCGACTTATGTATATAATTTTTGCTAACCTTTTGTTTGAGACAGATGGAATGACCCGTCATTCTATCACATGATCTGCTAACACTTCACGAATAACAAATTCAACTTCATTTATTTAAGAGATGAAGTGGAAATTGTTCAAGGCATGAACAACAGTGAGATTGTACCAAAATAAAGAAACTATTTATTCTAATTCAAATTTTCAACTTTAGGGAAATGATCTTGAAAACCAAAAATGTTGTCCTAGTGATCTTATACCTGATGAATCGGATGGTACCTTAGATCATCACAAATTTATGGATTTCTGATTGTTGGCTTTTCCATAGCCATGTTCTCTACCACTCTCCATCAGAACATGATGGTTAGATTTTTCTTCCATATCCATATTTTCACCTATGTGGAAACCCAGTGATTAGTTTATTTGGGTAATCGTTACATTTCATACTTTAGTTTTTAAAGACAAGTTTTGGTATTCCTTTTTACTATGTGGGTTTCTATTAAAGAAACTTTCGAATAGTAAACTATTTATAACCCCGACGAATTTCGAGGGCGAAATTCATTTTAAGGGGGGTAGAATGTAACAGCCCAAGATTTTATGAAAAATATTCTTTTTAATTTCACTAATGTCTTGTGTTGTACGCAACACAAAAAGGAGCTTGCACAACACGCATCCTTGACTTGCCTTGAATTACACACAATCGCAACCTTCCTCGATAGCATGTGTAGTACGTAATACCGAGTTTCACTAAACAACAATATGCTATTAAAATATTATTATAACTAGCCGTTATGAACAGTAATAACCACCTTTTAAAATTTTAGAAATTTTATTTTTCAAAATGGACTTCATTTTTGGACTCAGAATATCGAAATTATACTAGGGTGAAATTTTGGTATTTTTCTGAAAACTTTCAATTTTTGATGAATAGTGAAACCACTAAGTGGTAGGTTAAAAACTGAATTTTGCATAAAAATTAATTTTACCGCTTCTGTGAATGGAATTTCGAAAATCCGACAGACACGGTTGATATCAGTAAGTAAAATGTGGTTTAATGAGATAAAAATATTTTTTTGGTGAATAGTAACTTTTTACTTTTTTTACCGCGGTTAATAGTAAATAGGGTAACTAAGGGTAAATATGATATTACTATTACCCTAACGCATGTCCTAATTCTATTGGATAAGTGTAATTCGACCAAAAACAACCTTATGAATAAAATATGACCATTTGGGCCCACTTGGATTAGATTAGGACATTTATTATTAATTTATTTAAAGAAGGGTTAAAATAGTTAAAATCAAAGTTTAATAAGTAAATCATTTTTAATATGGGGTTATACATAAGATAAATTCGACTATAAATATTCATTATAAATCTAAAAAGATTTCCTACATAATGGTATTTTATTTGTAATTTTTTAGACATTAAATAATTTAATTTATTTATGACACAATGATGATGCAGTAATTATCTTATTAATGAAATATTGACATAATTGATGTTATAAACACCAAAATAAATGTAATTTGAGACTTTTTATGAATTACACTAATTTTCTAGGTTACTATGATATATTAATGTTGATTTAATCAACTTGGTTCGAACATATAATTCTGTTATGACTTTCACAAAAATCATATATCAAATAGTGTCAAAATTGACACAAAATAGTTTTTAAATCAAATATTATATTATTAATTGTTATTTTATTCCTAAAAATCTAAGGTTCGGTCAAATGACTTAGCTAAGGATATATATATTAATAATAAACAATTTGGGGTTCGTTTGGCATGTTATAGTAAGTGTATTAACCATATAGTGAAAGAAAACAAAAAGACACGGTAAAAGTTAAATTATTTAACTTAGAGTTAAATATAATTGATAAGGATAAAATAATACCCTAAACTTGTCTAAATCCTATTGGTTGATAGGATTTCGACCCATCCCCACTTTAGCTTCGAAATAATACCCTTTGGAACCATTATAAACCGATTTTGACTTTAATATAAAATAATATTTTGAGATATTCCTAAGGTGCCCCTCTCCTCCCTTATAAAAGGGCACCTCCTCCCCCTCCTCCTCACACCAAATTGAGCACTCAAGCTCGGCCAACCCCTGCCATTTTCTCCTCTCCACTTCCCTAGAATAATCCTAGAGGTCCTGGTCTTCTTCAAAGACCAATATTAGTTCCCTAAGTGGAGGATTCAAAGAAGCGTTCCAAAGAAGAGGTAATATCCATTACCGATCTTTTCAATTTCTTTCTTCTTCAACTTCTTCTTCTTCTTTATTTGTTTCATGATAAAGTAATAACATCAGTATTAATTACATACTGATATGTTATTATAATTATGAAACAACCCTAATTCACCTTCTATCCATCCTACGGAAAAATGAAATCATCGCGCGTGCGTACGTACGGAATATCGTCTCCACGCCGTGGTGTAATCTATTTTCCGCCACCACCTTAATTGGATGGGTATAATGGTTTAATGAGTAACTATATATGATTATTATAAAGTGATATTGATACTGAAATAGTATAAATACACTTAAACGCAATTCCACGACCATGGGAACGATATCATCGCTCGTGCGTACGTACGGACTACCGTCTCCACGACGCGATGAGATTCATTATCAATGATTAACCATTAATGAATGATTATAAAGTATATATAATAAGTACTAATGAAATATATTACCTAATAATGATACTGTAATTACTTATATTTATATGTATGTCATCTACTTAATTCCATTCAATTCAATAAGGAAACGAAAACAGCGTTCATGCGTACGTACGGACTACCGTCTCCATGAACGGTGTATTTCTTTCCATTTACTGATTTATTATATATGTATATTCTGAATATATATATATATATATATCATGTTTTATATTCTGGAATTATGTAATCATGATCTAAGTAATCATATGAATAATTACAAGTTAAAAACACAAACGACAAATGAGACGATTTTACCCAAAACGCTACTTTAACATGAATTTACAAAAGAACGGGTAATATAAAGTCATAAGTGGACCATATATGATATAATAACAATGAATATGATTCTGGAATAAGTCAATAACATGATTTAAATCGTTATACAGGAAGTTCGGACACTTACGAAGCAAATCGGACCTAAGGTAAGGGAAATATCACAATCTCATTTTTATCCGAGATTGTTTGTACTTTGGCATTTACTGGGGTGTATTTTATCATCCACATCCATGTTTCATCAATATGTAATATTATTTCCATCCACTTACAATTTTTTAAATCCATTTTTACCCTTCGGTGAGTTTTTAGTAATATGTATAAAAGGAATCTTTTGTCGTTTTTCGTACGAGGTATTTTTTGACTTTTCCGACAAAAGTACGAAGAATGTTTTTTTTAACTTATACGGCATGAATGGATTTTTAAAACATTATTTCCAAGAAGCTTCCTTTACAAGTTTTCAAGTTTATTTTTAATCAACTTCTTTTAGTTTAAAGTTTTATGACATGTTAAGTAAGGAAAAATGTTTTTGAAGAAGAAAGGATATTTTCCTCAAGAACGGAGTTCAAGTGTTTTATCAAAATTATTTTCCATCTAAGTTAATAAAGGGTTATGTTTTTATCCCTTTAATTACATTGATTTGATTATGTTGTGAGGGAATTATTTTTATGAAGTCATTTTCCTTATATGATTTGTTTTATGATGTCATGATATTTAAGATTCCCATTTGTATTACATGGGTTATGCAATGATGTATGATTTATGATTTTGTGGCACACATAAGAATGGTATCATTATGAGATGGGTGGGACCTATATCTCCCTCCAATGCATTGGGTAAAGATTTTATATCTCATGAGATAGACAGGGCTGGAACGGTAGGTTATACCGGTTCAGTGAAACAGGACTGAAACGAGGGTTACTCGATTCAAAAAGGGACTTTGTCCACTAAGATAGTCTTGGAAATGAGTCTTGACTAACAAGAAATGATTCTCTATGATTATGTGTGAATGCCACAAAGTTTCATGTTTTAAGTTACGATTATTGTGATTACATTTCACTGCCATGATTTACCCCATGTTATGAAAGTATGATCTATTTTGCAGGTTAAGATTTCCAAAAGTTATGTGCTTATGTATATGATGTGATTGATATTTCTTTTGTTTACCCTTACTGAGCATTTGAGCTCACCCTTTTATGTTTTCTTTTCCCCAGGATATAAAGAAAGGTTTTAGATAAAAAAAAGGAAGATCTTTATGGGAGATTTTGAAGATCTTTCACCACGATTAGAAGATTATATTCCGAGTTTCCAAAGACACTAAACTATTACGATCCTTGTGTGTGTGTTTTTTTGTTATGTACTAAGTATTCCGCAAAAGTAATGTAATGTCCATGTACGATAAGCTTCGGGTCTCTACACAGAGGGGCCCCCGAACAATGAGGATACTTAGCCTCAGGGCTCTGCTATCATTTCGGGCCAACCCCCTCAAAGGTTTTAGACAGAAAATGGATATGAGTTCCACGTTGCGAATATGGTCAGCGATTGACACTCATTTTTTGTTCCCATTTTGGGTCACACGATATAGATGATGCATTTCAAATCTGGTCAATAACTATCTTTTTTCATTGTCACCACCCCCATATGTCTCAAACATTGAGTGTAGTGGTTCATTCTAGCCCAATGTCTCTTCAAATCATGGTCTGCTTCAAGCGATAGGGTGATTCCAGCTGTCGGGCCCTTGTGTGATGGGGAGAGCCTAATCCTACTCCTTGTTTCCCACACCGAGCATTGCTCACATGGGTTTAAGAGTTATGAAGGAAATTCACGCATGAGAGGTCATCTGGCTACAATTGCTCGGGACGCTCAGCATAAGGTCTTTTGACCCCTTCAGGCCCTTGGCCCAAGTTCTTGTTTGGGATTTTGTGGTGTGGTATGGACTCATGTCCTCATTCATGTCAGGATATTTTTCCATGCCACACATATCCCCTGGAGACATCCCTCCCTACATTTATCATTCGCCCCATGAGAACACACCCTGCCATGCTTCACGAGTCCCATCATTTGGGATTCCATCACCCTCTAGATCCAAAAGGTCCGTCGAATAGCATGGATGCTCAGCCTAAGTGCTCTCCTACCATTATGGGTAATGCCCTCGAGAATTTTGAGAAACAAATTGATACAAGTCCCGTGTTGCGAATACAGTCAATAGTTGACACTCAATTGCTTACCCCAAATTATGGTCACACAAGGGTGGATACTGTGTTGCGAACATGGTCAACAGTTTTCCTCTATCATCATTGTCACATTGTGTTCTTCCATAAGCACAATAATTCTCCCTATCTGTCCCTCAGATATGACATTAAACTATGCATAAATGGTCTGAGATCTATGAACCTAAAATAAGATCACCTTTGTCCTCACTGCAAGATGTTAAACTACAAACTCGCCATGACACTCCATCCATGGCCCAGCCTCTGGCCCCTCGGCCTTTTGTGACCCAGGCCCAAGTTCCCACCTAGGATTGTACGGTGTGGTGCGAGATCATGTTATCATTCACATCGGGTTACTCATTGTTCCGTACACATCCATGGATGAGATACCTTACCCTTACCTTCTTCCTCACTACAAGATGTTAAACTTTAAGTTGTCCATGACATTTTTTCCATGGCCCAGCCTGAGGCCCCTTGTCCTTTTTGGCCCCCTGGCCCAAGTTCTCACTTAGGTTTGTACAGTGTGGTGCGGGACTATTCCCTCATTCACGTCGGGTTACTCGTCATGTCATACACACCCCTCATTGGGGTATCTAGCCCTTATTTTCTTCATCCCTTCTCTAGAACTATGTGTGGCTTGATTCACATCCTAATGGGATACATAGGACCTCCCAAATGTCTAGACTTCGAGTCCAGCCCTAACACTTAGAAACCTCCCTATCATTTTCTCTTTTTGGCATGAGTTCTTCCAGAAGAGGGATATACAGTGTGGTATGGGTGTATGTTCCCATTCACATCAGGTTTATAAAAACCACGCCACATACCTCTCTCTCCATAGCGGCCTTAGCTCCCTTTCCCTGCTTTTATCTCTTTGAGTTAGCTACCCTTAAATTGAGTCCCTCTACCCTCTTAGGTGATTCACCAATTGTCACATGAGTGCTCTGGTCTAAAACCTAGAGTGTCAGATTCAACATAGTCATGCTTTTTCCCACTTTTCAGGCTTTGTGTTCCTCTTAATTTGGGCTTCCATTACCTTTCACACCCGAAGGGACCCCCAAATGGCATGGATGCTAGGCCTAGGGGATCTCCTACCATTACGTGCCAACATCCTCGAGGGTTTTAGACAAAAAATCGATACAATTATCACATTACGAATATGGTCAGCAGTTGACACTCATTTTTTGTTCCCATTTTAGGCCACATGACATAGATGTTGTGTTTCGAACACAGTTAGCAGTTATCCTCTATCATCACACCATCCCCTTCAAGCCATGAATGTTGGTTACATGATTCACATTAATTTCTACCCCATAATGTCTAAATAGAATTTCAACACTCCTGTCACTATCCCTTAGTGTGAATTTTTATGTTAAGAGGACAAAATCCATGGTAAAGGCATCATTTGAGACTCTGCATCGACTTACCTTTGGCGTGCATTCCAGGTATTGTAAAAACATCTTCCACCATTGTTTCCCACACCGAGTTTGACTCACTTGGGCTTAGGGATCAGTTAGAGGTACACACTTACTTGGAAAGATTCCACTTCTCTATGGTCCAATCTCTAATACCTTAAACTAAGATCTCTTTGTGAAATACGTACGGCTTTATTCCCATTCTCATGGGATATGTAGGAATGCCTAGACATCTTGTCTTTGTGTCCAGCTTGAGTTCCACTACTTTATCTCTTCTGTTTTTCCTTCTGGGATCTGACTCTTATAGAACTGCATGGTGTGGCACATGTGGGATTATTCCCCCATTCAAATCGGGTTCGTAATAGCCACACCATGTACGCCCCTTTCTAGGAGTTATCCCCCCATACTTCCTATCCCACATGACATTAAATTTTATGTTGTCCCGTACAACATTAAAAGGCACCTACAAGAACTATGTATGTCTTGATTCCCATCCTAATGGGATTTGTAGGAATGTCTGGGCATCTGGTCTTTGGGTCCATCTCAACTAGGGGTTAGCCTCTCCTGTCTCATATCCTCTAACCTTTTTTGTCCCCTCGTCATGAGTTCTTCTACTTGTAATCTCACACAGTATGATGTGGATCTCAGACTCATTCACGTTGGGTATGCTTTATCACACCGTACACATTCTCTGTTGAACCTCATATTTCATATATATGTCTAAGCCATATGAATTTAAACAATGTTGTCTAGTCCCACATGACTTTAAACTGTTGTGTCTATACTACACGACGTTAAAATGCATGGTTGGTCCCATCACATGACTTTAAACTACTGTGTCTATAATAAACGACGTTAAAATGCATGGTTGGTCCCATCACATGACCTTAAACTATGACATTAGTGTCTTGTCCACACGACGAAAAACGACACTACATCGTGTTGTCTGCATTCGACGGGACATCGTGTTTGGTATCGGTCACACACCATACCATTTTCCAACGCCTACACATGGCTTGATTCTTGTGACGATGCCTGGAATTTCTATCATAGGTCTATCGCTTCACAAAAAAACAACACTCATTCATCCTAAAGTAAACACAAGATCTATCAAATGCCGCTTTTTTTGGTGCAAGGTCCAGACCCGTACATCCTCCATAACTATGTGTGGCTTGATTCTCATTCTAAAGGGATACATAGGAACACCAGTACACTTTGCCTTGGGCCCAGCCTAACTTTAATTTTCAGTCCCTTGACCTAAAACCTACCCAAGTAACACGTGGTGGTCTAGACTCCAGGTCCTCATTCATGTCAGGTTTCATAATTACCTCACCATGTGTCGCCCTCATTCCCTACCATCTCTATTCTGAGTTCTATGAACATAAACTAAGATCACTTTTTGTTCTTGGATCAAGACGTTAAAATGTACAAAATATACTAGAACTATGTATGGTTTGATTCCCATCCTTATGGGATACATAGGAATGCCCAGACATCTCGTCTGCGGGTCCATTCCTAGGAATCCAAAAAAAATTATCCTCTCTTTCGGCCCCTCGACCCAAAATTTCTGAGGAACGTGTGGTGTCGTGAGTACCTCATGGTTCCTCATTCACGTTAGGTTTTGAAAAGGCCACACCATGTGCCTCCCGTGTCTTCTACCCACCTGGTCTGAGCTTTATGACCCTAAACTAAGATCTCCCTATAGGAATAGCGCATCATGTTTGGCCACTTCACCACCCTGCACACAATCCATTAAATCAATCTCCCCTCAATGGATCATCCTATGACCATTAAGCTGGAACCATGCAACCTCAGGGCCCTTTTACTTAGATGGAAGGGACTCTACTCCCTCTATCTGATATGTCTTATAGTTGTATTCAGATGCGTCTTGACAAAGAGCCCGAAGTGTGTAATTTTCACAGGGACATTTCCCTTGTTACATGTCCAAGATTAGTGAGCCCATAATTTGGATCCTCATTCCCTTCTATGTCTAAAGGGAACCCCTTTGTGGCCTAGTCTCATTCCACACTATCTTACCTACTGTCTTGGGCCAACATTCCTGAGGACCTTAGATGACATTTGCGATAGGTCCCGTGTTTCGAACATGGTCAGTGGTCGACCCTCATTTTTTGTCCCCATTCCAGGCTAACGTGATATGGATATTGCGTTTCCAACATGGTCAACAGTTATCCCCTATTGTCACACCACTATCATTGTGTTCTAGATCTCGAGCATCAGGATTCACATATTTTCACTTTCTTATGTTCAAGAGAAATTCCAACATTCTTGGATTTACCCCTTCACTCATCTAGGTACATTATATAAGCAGGTCAGAAACATTGGGATGTCATTAACCTAGCGTCCCACCACCCAAAACATGTGCCTTTGTATGCCAGAAAATCCCCATCACTACTTCTTCTTTCCCACATTGAGCACAACTCACGTGGGCTTAGTAGTTATGGTAGGACGTGTACTGGCGCAGCCAAGCCACACATGCCTTTCATCATCCTGCATGACATTAAACTATGCTATCATAACTATGTGCAGCTTGATTCCTATCCTCATGGGATACGTAGGAAAGCTCGACCTCTTTGCCTTGGGCCCAACCTAACTTTTATTTTTTTTCCCTTGACCTAAATAACTTCCTCCAAGGATACGTGGTGTGGTACAGACTCTGTGTTTCCTCATTCACATCGGGTTTATAGATATCGCACCACATACTCCCTTCTTGGGATCTTCCCATCATATCGTATGACATTAAACTGCATGGTTCCACATGTCCTTGACGCATGACACTACACTTCGGTTCTACCCTGAACAAGTTCAGGATGCCCCATGTTAATCATGGGATGTACCAAATCCCTTTCTAGGGAGGATTTCTCCTACCAGTATTTGTCTATGACCACACTATGCTTCATGAACTACATTTGGATTGATTCTCATCCTTATGGTATATGTAGCGACGCCCAAAAATTTCACCTCGAGCCCTGCCCCAGGGTCATTAACCCTTCTGACCCCTCGGCCCCAATCTAGGTCTATGCAGTATGACATTTAAACTATGTGCATCATCCTCATCGTATAATGTTAAACTACATGTCTATAATCCTCATTGGTATGACTTAAAACTACATGTCATTCTAAGTCCTTACCAGAGTGTTCCTGTTCGGAAGTATGTTTGATCCTTGATCAGACTGATGCACTCACTTAACGTGTCTTCACCACGGTGGTGTATTTTCAATAGTGTTGGACTCCATTCAAACAACCCACACTCTATGCTTTGTGTGCCCTTTATTCGGACCCTCATCCTATTTCATGTTTGAAAGAACCCCCTAATAGTTTGGATGCTCAACCTATGGCTTTCCTACTATCTAAGGATAACATTACAGAAGGCTAATGGATGACATTTCAAGTCAGGGCCCTTGTTTAGAACATGGTCAGCAGTCAACCCTCATTTGTTATTCCCATTCCAGGATAACGCAATAAGGATAATGTTTTTTGAACACGGTCAATAGTCATCCTTTATTGTCACACCACCCTTACATTGTTCCAAACTTTGGGTATTGTGATTCACACTTTTCATTCCCCTATTGTTGGATTAATTCGGATGCCCCTGGAATTACCCCGCACGTGCACTAGATCACATTTGGAAGGATGGTATGTCGATTTTCCTGAGGTTCTCATCCTCTAATTGGGCTTCTCACATTTCTTCCTAGAAATCCGGATTGGTTGTTCAAACCCCGGATGCCCAAATCTTGGTCGGCACCCTTATGTTCATACGAAATGGAATGGAAATCATCCTTTATTTCTCACATTGGGCTCAACCCACGTGAGCTTAGGGATTGATAATTGGGCATTTCACAAATATAACAGATTCATGTAAAACCAATACAAATAATGGAAATCATGCATGCATCTGGTATAAAATAATCAAAGCATGAAAGTACATTTTAGGTTTTGTAATCCTTACAGCACACGAGGGTCAATCCCTCTCATGGATGGATTAACCCTGTCAAAATATAGTTGCATCTCTACCACCCTTTGGCTTGTGGCATCCAGGATTTGATGCTGCCTGTTCAGCTCCCACTCCTCCTCAGTAGCGATGGGGAGCAATTCATCAGCCACAATCTGGGTTTGCTCTATGTCGGTCCAGATGACAGTCATCTCTTTGGAGGCTTGCTTCATGCACTCCTCAGCCTCTTCTAGTTGGGATTTTGATCACAATATTATATTTGATTGCACATCGAGGAAGACTGATTGCTCATCAACCCAGACCATAAACCACTGAATCTCGTCTTCACCCTTTTAGAGCCTCTTGATGTTCACCTATTTCCTCCACTGTCATCCCACAGTGAGGACACAGTCATACTCCCAAATCTTCTTCTCCATAAGATCTCGAACGAGCATGTGGGGACGTCGGGCATCCACTCCCCCAGCACACTGTTCACGCAGCCGCAAGAAAAGTCTATCCATCTCATCCAGCCATTGTATTTGGGGGTGTCATCGATGAAACAATTGATCAGATTCCATGATCGGTAATGGACTATATTTATATACTCTTCATGAGATGTTTTCGCATCCTAGTCGGCGCAGTTGGTTGGCTCATATGCAGGGAACACCCCCCAGGAATTCATCAGTAGGGTCCACATCTGGTGTTCGATTGGGTATAGCAAGACCTAGGATGTATGATCGATCCTCGTCATTAGACCCCACCTCAATAATCATAGGCTCAACCCCACTGATGGTCCCACTAGTGATTGAGAGTTCTAGAGCTTGGTCGGTCTGGATATCCGCTTCCATGATCATTGGAATTCCCCTAGAAAAGGCACCGCTAGAAGCCCTAACTAACCTCACCAAGGTAGCCCATTCCATTTGAAGAACTGTACACTCCAAAATGGGGAATGGACTTAAATTGATATATTCAATGGGTGATATCCATGTACTTGGTAGAGGAGACTTATAGAGATCGAATTATTGGTCTCGTTCGTGGGTTGAATCCATCGGGACCCTGAGTCGTGGCCCCCCATATATTGTTGGAAGGTATGAAAGCTTTAGAGAGGCCACCTCAAGTGTTCTAGCTCCATCGAATATGGTAATCAATGTAGTCCCAGGAGTAGATCCTGAAGGTCCTACATCCACGTCGGGCGAGAATGGGTTATGTGTATGAGACCCTCATGCACAGTTCAAGTATTAGTAAGGAGTCCAAAATGACCTGGAAGTAGACCCTGAGGAAGGGGCTTGGGATTTTACCTCAAGGGCCTCTGCAAATTCTCCATGGTCTAAGTCATAATCACCAACTTTTCCCTCCTTCAATGGGATCCCCCAACTGACCTCCTCCCCCCAGGAGGACTCATCAGATTCCTCTAGCAAAGGAAATCGCTCCCTTAGTTCGGTAGCTGACAACTGTGGGGGGCTATCTTATTCAACAACACCTTCACCCGATCTGCCGTTGGATACGGGGCACCTAGGGACTGCACAAATTCTTCAATCTCTTCCAGGTATTGATCCGCCTCCTCCTGGGATACTTCAAATTCGGCCCTAACAGGGCCAATTCCTAGCAAGTCCATCCTGAGGTGGTTCAAGTGTTGCCACATCTCAGATGGGCCGAGGAATTTTCTGTTGACATCCCAAATGTCCCAGACCTCTGGGAAGGTGGCATTCTTCAGCATGTCTATATGGCGCAGCTGCTTCCTCGAAGCTTGGGTGGATATTCTATTGAATCTTCTCAGTTGTCTCCCATATAGATGAATCAGTTCTTCCAAGACAATCGAGTCTGCTGCTGTTGCTGGATCCACTGTCGCTGCCTCTCCCTCATCCAGTACAGGCCTCACTATCATGGAATCCCCACCACCGCGGGATGTCCTTGCCATCTTATGGCCCCGGCCTCAAGGTTGGGGAGGCACACCATCACCAAGCCGAATGGTAGGCTACTTCAGCATCCCCCTGGGTAGGATGCCTCCTAGCTTTTGGCATACTCTTTCACCAACCTGCAGACGGCCATGGGCAGAGGCAATTCGTTCTTCATCATTCAGTCCTCCTGTGTGAACATGAGCCACATGTTCCTCATCATGCACAGATTTTCCTCATAGAATACCCCTAAATAGACCTGTGGGGTCATCCGTTTCATACACCGAAATTACTTGGAAAATCGGTGTAGGGTGTACAGCTCGTAGAGAGGCTTAAGGTCTATTCATGCCACATGAACTCCACCTAAAAATTCCAGGAGATAGGACCAGTCCTATTCTATTCCTTGTCCATCATCAGTAAAATAACTCATTGGTATATGGAATAGATGAAAGTTGAATTACTCTAACTTCAAGACGTGGTTCAGTACCACTTCCATAGTCACTTTGGACGGAAAGTTCCCTGCGGCATTCAGAATGGATGGATGGAAGTTCGATTCTAGAGGGAAGATGGGGTTTGGATATTCATAGACTCCCCTGATGTGCGCCGTTATCCCCCGTACAGAAGGTGTAATGACCCACATATCCTCTAGGGCCTCTTCCCCTCACTGATATGTCATAGCATCTTGTACAGCTTGGCAAGAATCGGGATTCTGAGGTTCACCCACCCTCATGTTGACAACATGGACGCCATGATAAATGTGCTTAGTCACACACCCATGTTCATATCCCTCACCAAAACGATCCAACAGCATATAAGAGCAGCAATCAATGCCTCCAACCTGACTACCGATTGTTGCTCAGTGCTGACACTAAACCCACAGGTTTTCCATTGGCTGTCCTCCAGGAGCCGCCAATACGAGTTCTCCTTGCCACATTGAACCCCCTTCGAGAAAGTATGAGACCTCATCAGAAACTGTATATTTTCCAGGAAGTTCAGAAACTATTTAAACCACCGCATGAAGTGGACTTCTCTCACTGCTTCCTTGTCCTCTCCCAGAACCATCTCTAGTAGTGCCATCACCAGCGGCAGAATTTTCTCTGGATCCTCCCACTCACCCATAACTGGGAGGAATTCATCATACATCACCCCCAGTATCGAGACCCCCTAGATCTAGTGCACGTCCCATAAACTAATTTTGACCTCCCTATGGTGCAAGTGGAAGGTATTGGTCATCAATAACTCTGACATCAACTACTTCAGTTGGTAGATGTGAAATTAGGAGGCCCAAGACGCCTCATATAGGTCCACTATCCTCAGATCAACCCCAAACTCTTCACATGAGGCACCTACCCAGTAGGCCCAGGCATAATCATCTGTGAATTTGTCGACCTGGTACATGTCCTACTCGTCAGACCACCCCTTCTCTAGGTTCCTTAGAGCTACCTTCAAGATCATTTGGTACAGAGGGGGGATGTATCCAGCTTCAATCCCTCCCCATCAACATTGTTCATATTATTGTACAAACAATCAGTAATGACGGGTGTGGAGTCCTCCCAAGCATGGTCGTCAGCCGCCCTGAACCACTGACGCTGACATGGCGTGCTTCAGAACAAGTAAGTTGGATCGTCCCTATTATATTCAGATATGAAGATGTCATTCCTAATCCCAAAGACATACAAAGTCAGCCTATTTCATAGTGGATAGTTCCTTTGCCTTGCTGACAGCACATCCACCAACAAACCATCATCGGAGTGGCTTCGTATCAACTCCCCTATGACCAATCAATTCTCCATCTCCTTCCTTTAGGCAGCATCCTCAAGGACCCCCCTAGAAGCCTCTTGGTGAGTCATTCGGTCTTGAAGTTTGGGCGTTCTTTGGGTTTGGCACGCGAAGCTCTTTTCGAGAAGCAAGTTCTCGAAGATCGGTTGTGAAGGATATTCACAGAGGCCTTCCCCAGCCTTTATAAGCAAGTTCGCAGAGTGCACCAACGCAAAGTCAAAGACTCGCTATGTGCTGTGAAGCAGAAGGCCCAATTCATGGAGATCAATTACGGATTACGTGGATCTTCACGAATCGATAGCGCTACAAACAAAAAACATAGAGAATAGAAAGGAATAAAAAGAGTTCATCTCCCCTATTTATAGGCAGGGATCCTAGGTGCTCTGCGGTGTGTCTGATCCACGGTGAGCTTTGTGGAGTGCCAGCCCGTGCACGCTGCTCCGCCTCACGAGCCCCCTTCGCGAGTCACCTTCGCGATTGACTGAGGAATTTTGGTGGTTTACCCTCCAACATTAACCCTCGTTTTCTCCTCAACTCCAAGTCTGAGGGGGCATTTTCTGATGCCAAAATCCAAGAAAAGAAAGAACAAAATCCAAGAATAAGGGGTTGCCTCGTGAAGACTGGTCGTGGATCCCAATAGCCTTGCGGCCGGCGCAGAGATCTTCCTTCGCGAACCTGCTCGGGGAAAGGATATGGGATGCTCCATGAACCAATTTGATGTTCATGGACCCACCGCAGATCGAGGAGGTGGGATGCTCCGTGTATCAATTTGATGTTCGCGAACCAACCGCGGAGCGAGGAGGCTGGATGCTCCGTGAACCGATTTAACATTCGCGAACCCACCACAAAGAAAAGAGTTGGGATGCTCTATGAACCCCTTTAGCATTCACGAACCCTCCGCGGATCAAGCTCCATCTTCGCATCGAGCGAGCTCTACTTCACGGTGCCTCTTGCCTATAAATACCTGGCTCCGTTTAATCCCAAAGGATGGATCCTCCGACCTTTCAATTTTTGAGCTCCTACACCACGAATCAATTTTTTCTCTGTGAACCATGAGCTTTTCAAGGTAATTTTGCATCTCAAATTTCCTTCCCATTTTCATGAATTCCTCCCCTCTTCAAAGAGGGATTCCCTTCATTGATCCCACAGGCCTCCGCAAAGGAAGGAGATCTCCAAGGGGACTAGGGTCGTCACAGAGCATTTATGCTTCGCAAAACACCTTTTACACACATGTGATCCTCATGTAGAGGCAAGATCACTATGCTTTGTGAAGCACATTTCTTAACAATGTTATGCTTCGCAAGGTACCCTTCCTTCGTGAGGCATTTCTCTACAAATGCCTTTCCACTTCACAAAGCACCTTCCATATGCACCTATGACCTATCCCTAGTCTAGGTGACCTCAATTTGCTAAGCACATCCCTTCACAAAGCCTCTCCACTCCACGTAGCACCAGAGCTTCATAAGGATTCAACCTATGAACCCCTTTGCTCTGCAACTCCTTAGCCTGTGCAACCCTCCAGGTTTGCACGAAGTAATTTCAATGTACCTTGGGAGGTGCTACCCATTGAATTTCTTGACCTCATGCTTCTTCATATAGGCATGCTAACGGCTATTTCTTATTCACATAGTCATGCAAATTTGGAACCCCGAATGGATCACTCAATAACACCCCCCCCCCCCTTCCACGGCATTGTTGATGCCTTCCTTCCCTCAAGGGCGGGCGGGTATTGGTTATGTAAGTCCAAGGGGTGTGGAGAAAACCAACGTCGTCCGAGCAGTAGGATGTTAAACTACCAAGCATCATCTTCCTCAGCACATGATGTTATAATATGACTTTTCCCCATGCCTTGAACATGGAGTTCCTCATATCGGACATTCTCTAATCCCACCAGTCTCCACGAGAATGGTGATCATTCCTCATAAAGAATGGCATCCTCTTTATTGGAGTGGCATCTATCTGTGGGGAAAGGGAAACCACCCTGGTGTAAGCCTCTATATTTTCTAGTATGAGGTAGCATCCCTACTCCTCTTCTCTTCTTCGGTTCCAAATCCCTCTCGCGCTGGGCTTTGTCACAACCCGGGCCTCCATCCTGGAGTAGGTCCCAATCTCCATCACCCTCGAGCTGAGAACCGTAGGTAAGCCCCTATTTTCTTTTTGGGCTACAAACCATGTGTAAACCCCACTCCACTTCCCATGGACACACCTTTTTCAACATGATCATCAGGACTTTGCTGCCTCTTGTTTCTCACAATGAGCATGACCCATGTGGGCTTATAGTAAGCATTGACCATGACATTCTACCTGGGCAGCCTAGAGTGTAATCCCCACACACCATTCCAAACTATGTGGACTTTGATCCTTGCCAAGGTAAGGTACATAGGAAGCCTCCTTGAGGTTCAATCCCAACACCCATCAGTCTCGGCCATCTTCAAGTCAGTTCCCACTCCTTCCGAACTACGTGGACTTTGATCCTTGCCAAGGAAAGGTACGTAGGAATCCTTCCTAAGGTGCAAGCCCAACTCTCATCGATATCGTCCATCTTCACGTCAGTTCCCGGTCCTTTCAAACTACGTGTGCTTTGATCTTTTCCAAGGAAAGGTACGTAGGAAGCCTCCCTGAGGTTCAAGCCCAAAAACCATCAGTCTTAGACGTCTTCACGTTAGTTCCCGATCCTTTAAAACTATATGTACATTGATCCTTTCCAAGGCTATGTACATAGGAATCATCCCTGAGGTTCAACCCAACACCCATTGGTTCTGAACCCCTTCACGTTGGACCACCTTCATCCTGCATGACTTTAAACGGCATTCCCCCTTTTCATCTTGCAAGATGTTAAACTGCATCCACCATCCTGAACTACATGGTCTTTGATCCTTTTCTACTAGATAAGGTATGTAGGTAGCCTCCCTGAGGTTCAACCCCAACTAGTGGTAATCTGTTGTGACACCATCCAACAGTAAGTCGTTGTGACCCCATCCAGTGGTAAGGCATTGTGACCCCATCCAGCGGTAAGCCATTGTGACCCCATCCAGTGGTAATCCATTTTGACCCCATCTAGTGGTAATCCATTGTAACCTCATCCACTGGTAAGACATTGTGACCCCATCCAACAGTAAGTCGTTCTGAACCCATCCAGTGGTAATTCATTGTAATCCCCATTTGGTGGTAGGACATCATTAGATGAACTATATGGAATTTTATTTCCTGCCACAGGGATACGTAGGAGGTCTCTTCGAGACTCAAGACCAACATAACTGTTGTCCACGAGTAGACTCCGTCTCATTCTCCACCCACTTCACTTAACCATCCATTATCCATTATTGATTCTTACCTAGGCCACCACATCCCAGTGGGATCATGCCACCTCATTCCACATTCCCTTTAACAACAATAGGGTAGCTAACCATATATTAGCCCCAACATCGGTGTTCCCTCCAGGGGTTTCACTCACCTGATCCGCTCTTGTTAGTGTTCCGATCAATTCAATCTGTCTCCGCTAGTCATTGAACCTATGGAACACCCTGTGTTAAACATATGAAGTTGATAAAAACCTCAGATACATGCTTATGGCATATAATTTCCCACATTTGGAGTGGGGTGCCTCGGGATTCCGCTCCCTCGAGAAGCCCTATAATAAGAGGAAGAAACCCAGGCGCGCCAGTTTCCCAGCGTCTAAACACACCAGTGATGTCCAACGTGATTACTCCCCCGATCGAAGGTTGCTTCCCTGATCAAACCCCTTGGAATGTCCCGACAGAAGCAATGTAATTAACTGGTTTCGATGAAGATATGGAACTAGGAAGAGTTTCACAAAAAAAATCTTAAGTCTATAAGGGAGACCCGAATTAGGTGATGAGTTTTGAGGAGGAATCCATAGAAGGAAGTACTGACATCCCGTCATCCTATTTTGATCAAGGAGAAAATTTCCCTGAACAAGGAACAGTTGTCACTCGCCTTTGGAAAGTGGGAATGCAGGGCAAAAAATAGCTTCGTTGTCCTTGAACAAGACGAACGTGCGTTCCCCAGAGAAAGTGTCGAAAACAACGTGTACAGACTTTAGGGATTTGAGGTCAAGTAATGTATTAGACACATGGGATGAACCTTAGTGAGAAGGGATGTAATGTGAGTGCATGGGATGGATGGAAGATGGACTATTGGGTTCTTTTTCATCAATATGAAGTTTAATTGGGGCCTGTTCATATGTACATATATGATCCTCCATGGGATATCTTGAATATCTATTTTTATGTATTTCAGGACGTGTTTATATTATTTACTATGTATAGTTGTATTCTTGGTCTTGTTGTTGTCATTGTTTATATATGCTTCTATTGAGTTATGATAAAATGGCTATGTAGTTCCATTCCTATATGTTTTTTATTATTACTCTTATTATCACCCAAGGGTATAGTCTCCCTAGTATCACATAATAGACCCTCAATGATAGTCGACAGCCTTTGGCATATGGGGAGGCATGCCTAAGTACCATTATCTCACCAGCTTGAAGCAGGTTTTAAGTGGATCTCAGGTCAGGGTGCTAAAAGTGGTATGAGAGGCCTCGGGTTGGATAAAAGTGGCAATAGTGTTCAGCTAGTTTCTAAGTGGAATTAAAGGATTATTTTAAAAATGGTTTGATATTTGGTCTATCATAGAAAAAATACTAGGATATAGTTAGAACTGGGTAATGACACTGCGTTTGGGTGCCTACAACCTCATACAAGGGAGCAAGTTTCCATGGGTTTGAAATTGATGTTATGTGTGTACTTTTACCATTGATTGATTTTCACCTCAAGTGGTGCACTTGGTTGTGATGTTTTTGTTTTATGATATTGTAACACTTAGGTTGGTATATAAAGGGAGTAGAATTCATGCATCATGATAGACACATAGGTTCACATCAAATATATATGTGCTAGTGATTAACTCTTGGAACCTAAAACACATAAAAAGGGCTTAGACTATTTAAAGTGTATGTAATAAGCTAAATAACATTTTTTTTATAGATTCTTTGTGGAATTATACTCATCCATATCAGGAATGTGGTTCCTGATGAGATTTATATGTGATCCTTTGTGTATATGGTGTATATGGGACTAACTCTGATAAAGGTAGGTAGGAATTATAAAATGGTGTGAGCTATTTAAAGTGTCAACAATAAGATTAGTAGTGCTTACCTGCATAGATTCTTTCTGGAATTATATTCATCCACCCAAGTTTGGTAATCTTTTTTGTTATTGATAAATTATTTCAAAATAAAATATGGGTTGGAAAGGGTCCATGTGGCTGGATGATAGGTGATATGGGTGCGGTATGGAATTTCAAGGGTGCTCATATGTACCGCCTATTATAGATTTTTCTATTTTTGTTATATAAAATTTTATTGTTGTTATTGACCTGTTTATTGTGTTTATCATGATTCCACTAGGATGTATTCCAATGGAGAATTGAGAGGGAGAATATGTGGTACATCTAGAGTTTACATGAGATGAGTCCCTGAGGGTTAGGTTAATCATAATCTATAGGTATAGGCTCTGAGATAGCTGGGGAAGCCAAAATATATGGAATACTTTAGTCCTTGTCTAGATGACCACCTCAAGGAAAGATTTGTATGGGTGGTCTAGAGTATTGATAAGGGAGATCTGGGAGCTGATCCATCCATAAAGTATCTAATTCATGAGTTTTAGTAATTGAAAACACCTTTATTTCAGGGTTAGGGTTGATCGTAGGTAGAATAAAATTGGATTAAATCATTGGAGACGATATTCAATTATATCGAGACACCCCCATGATAGAGGGTGAATCTAGATACATATATTCTTTGAGGAACATAAAATCATTTGTGGTACATACAAGTGTATGAAGATATGCATGAGGGGGTAACATGGAAGGATTTAGAGACCAAGTTTTTTTATCATTTCTTATCGGATATGTTGAGGGTGGATCAAGCCTGTTAGTTCATGAACTTGTAGTAGGGGGACACATCTATTGATGATTGTGTTGGGAGGTTTACAAACCTCTCCCATTTTTTGACCCTCTAAGGAAGGAGATGAAATTTCAAGGGAAGTGAGATTCAAGCATTCCTTATGGAATTCCATCATAATTTATGTGAATACCTTTAGGTTGACATCATTCTTGGAGGTTTTAAATCGGTCCTTGATAGCCAAGGGGAACCCAATAGACAGAACTTATTCAAGTCGAGTGACATTGTCAGGTGAGCTAGGAAGTGATTATTTGGGTAACCAAAAGAAAGTTCATGAGGATTATCAGGAGGAAGTTAGGCTAGGGACTCATTTAGACCACTGAGGAGTGGGTCATTGATAGTGGGCATCTAGGTCATATTCAAATCCAATTTGAGTGGTAACAAAATGAGTAACATGCATGTGGAAAATGAGACATTTGGAGGGATTTTTCATGAAGACTTCTTGGATTGTTGGGATTTAGGGACTGTGTCGGACTCAGTGAACTATGGTGGGACCATGAGAAGTACTAGGAGTATGTAGATTTGGTATTACTTTGTACATAGGTCATGGAAGGGGGAGATATATCTAGAAGTGGGTTTAGTGGTCAATAGTATGTGAAACTCTATAGGGATGATAAGAATTGGGAAATTAGGATTCAGACCAGTTGCATGTAGTTGGTATGGAAGGTTCGGGGTAGTCTAGGGAGCCAATGACAGTTAGTTGTATGTTTTTATCATGGGTGTGTCCTTTTTGTTTTTGATATGACTAACATGGGTACATGATATGTACAAGCGATAGATGAATTGATGAGGCATTAGATAATATGTGGGCATCAGGAATGGTGTGTAGATTGTATGATATGCATAAGAATTGGGATATTTTATGGGAATGCATATATATATTTGTGTGTGTGTGTGTGTGTGTGATATGAATCTCTTTTCAAAATTAGGTGTGATGTAGAAATGCTTTGCAATCAGTGTGATTTGGGATCATGGGTTCCATGTGTGATGCACGTATGAATTGAGCATCTAGAGAGGTGTGGTATTTATGGTATGTCAAGTGGGGACATGTATATTTAGGTAATGTTTAGAGGAACTATTGGAATTTTATATTGGGTTAGGAAGAAACTGGATATTTAATTCCTAAGGTGTGGAGTTCCACAAAAGAAATTAGCCTAGGAGTGGAGAATAGGGTAGTCAAAGGTTATGTCTAAGAGATGGGTATATTCAGTCACATATCATCATGAGACCAAATAGCTTGGAGATGAGATATCATAAGGTGGGGAGGTTTTCACATATTGGGTTTTTATAGGGTCATAAATTGTGATTTAATTTGATTTTTGTGTTGGTTGGAGGGTCAAGTTTAATTTTAAGCTTTAGAATGTAATTACAGGACATAAAACATTATTTTATGTTTTCATTGGATGGGGATTAAGGATCAGTGAGTCTCTCCAGGTTTTGGTTCAATTTCGAAAGTGCAGGTCTTTGAAAATCAATATTTGGGAGATACAACACATGGTACATAGTTGGCGCATGGTAAGTGATAATTGTGCGTCCCAAACTGTGAAGCACATTTGAACTACTACATATTTTGATAAAAATATGAAAAGGGGTGTATGGCCATATGAGTAACCCATAGAAAACTGCATAGGGGTGAATGGGATGAACACATTTTGACAAAATGTGTGCCTATCCCACACACTTAGTTCCTCTTAGGTAGTGGGGGTATACTGTTGGTGCATAGTTTGGCCAAACCGTGGGGCCAAACCATATTCCCCATTAAAAATCAGTAAATTACCAAACTTCCCATATTTTTTTAACCATTCTTCATATTTAATTTCTCCTCGATTGCACACATAGTTTTGGTAGATCCTTCATTATTCCCATAATCTTGGATTTGAGGTTTCTTCTTTGTTTGAGCTCAGGTTTATGCTTGTTTGGTTATGTTGGATAGCTAGTGGTAAGGCTTATAATACATTTACTTCCTTTCTTCTTTTATCTCTCATTTTTAATGTTATATTTATCCTAGATAAATTTCCCTATTTTTTTTTGTTTTTTAAATAAATAATGTTCTCCCATTTTATCTTGAATAATAGTTCGTCTTTGATGATTGAATTTCTATGAGTATAAGGTTAGTAGTTCCTAGATTTCTCCTATTTTATATACATTATATAAAATGTGTATTCAAATATGTATCGGTGGGGCGGTCTGGGATGACCTTTAATTTAATGCTTTCCTTTTATATTATTATCATAGGATATCTATGGTAAACTCAATGTCTATTTAATTTTATTGATCATGGTATAGATTGGAATGAGCTAAATGGGGTTTTTGAGTATATTCTACATGATTTTTTGGTTGATTAAATTAATTTAATTTTGATGTGATTACATTGGTTCTATGGGAATGGGTTGGGATTCTACTAAGATACTTGATGGTGATGTTGATCATTGGGAATGAGGCAATTATGTTCATCTGGATGGGGTGGATAGTGATGACCCATACCGTGGTTGGATGATGAGTTTCACATGTGGAAATGTAGTTCTACCAATTGGTACAGTGATTTCCACTCACTATTGATGTCCATAGAACCATTGGACTCATGTGCACATAGGATAAGGACTCAGTGAGGTGGTGTTGAAAAATGGACATGGGTATAGGCCTCTATAGTATAGTGTCTTAGGGAATGGTGATGACTATTAGTTACAAAGGTGGTTCTCACAATATAAATCCATAACTAATAGAGTGAGGCCTTTATATATGGGATTAGGATCACTTTGATATTGATTCTAATGCACCAAGATGAACGGAGGATCAATATCATCATTCCTTGGGACATCAGACTGTTGAACTGATGGTGGTTGTTCAAAAGGATTTTTGAGGGACTCATGATATGATTATTAGGCATGCTAAAGGGATACATATTATACTTGGTAATTGGTACATGTTTAATCAGTTTTCATGAGGTGTTAGACGACATGTATATGGATGGGAGATCAAGGTTTCTCTGGGAATGATTAACCATGGATACATAATTCCATACAATATTTAGCTGAGGTAGGTAATGATTCCCTTATGTTTATTGAGCGTAAGTGAAGTGGGTTAATCTATGTGTGATTTGGTGCTATTTATTTACATATTCATATACTAGTATAAATACTAATGTAAGATAAGAACATATTGGTTGTGGCCTATTAAGTTCATACTCACACCATTCATGGGCTCCTCATGACACATGCAGACTTTATAGATTTGTGATTCGTTAAGAGATCAAACTTGTGGGCTAGACCTTAGTGAGTAGGGATGTGTTGTGAGTGCATTGGATTGATGGAAAATGTTCTAGTAAGCTCGTTTTCACCAATATGGAGTTTATTTTGGGCTTTTGCATATGTAATTATATGATCAGACATGAGTGATCATGCATATATCTTT
The DNA here is from genome assembly GCA_963277665.1 of Viscum album. Taxonomy (NCBI): domain Eukaryota; kingdom Viridiplantae; phylum Streptophyta; class Magnoliopsida; order Santalales; family Viscaceae; genus Viscum; species Viscum album. The sequence goes on along the minus strand of OY728157.1, from coordinate 13,932,977 downwards.
TGTATTCATATCATGATGTGTATAAATTATCTATTATGTAAAATTGTATGCTTTGGATTTTTTTACCTCTATTTATATATGATTATGCCGAGTTATGATTAAATTATTATATAGTACCACTATTATGAAATTTTTATTATTATTATTATTATTATATCATGAGGGTATAGTCTCCCAACTATCACTTAATAGAGCATCAATTCAAGTTGTTAGCCTATGTAATATGGGGATGTGCACCTAAGGCCTAGTGGACCATCAGCCTGAATAATTGTTTAAGTGTAACCCATGCTGGGGTAATACATTCTACATATATATCCTTAGACTCTTCCACATCTTATGAGGGTAAATATATATTATTATTTTCATCATTATTAATGATGTCTCTACCTACTGATTGTTGAAATAGTGGGTACCCTAGACCCAACTATTCAGTTCTTTTGATGACCATATCATGTATACAGTAAGCTATGCATGATGTCATCTTACCATTATAGTGTAAGACTTTTCTGCATCCACTATTGAAATGGTAATGTCCAAAGACTAGTTGTCGTATCAAAAGTTTATAGTAGTTCCCAGGCTATAATGAGAACCTCTAGATGCTATGACATTAATCTTAAATATATATTGTATGGTCGAGATACATCTTGTTGATTGGACAGAGTAGATGTATGGCCATCAGGTGCTAGGGGATTATAATCATTGAGGCTTCTTCTCATGAAGTTTGCACTTGGTGATCTCTAGTAGTTAGATCATGAGGATTGACCCGCCAATAGGAACACCACATGTTTCGGGTGTCATTGGATGTTCCTATCTATGATCCTGTGTAATGGACTCCTGACTCGAGATCATTACCAATGTATGTAATTTGATTGCATACTTTGATGCAAGACAAAAACCATAGCAATGAAGTCGTGGTGAAGTAGTTTTTGTCGGGTGCGTCATTGGTGGCATGACATTGGTTGAATGGCCAAGAAAGGATTTTTTGCTTCCGGGTTATGGAAGTAATATATCTCAGGCCGTGTTGATATGGATGGCAGTACCTTTATAAGACCATGTCCATGGCAGTCAATGATAAATCCATCCAATTAAATCAACAAACTATAAAGAAAGAAAAGGGTGATGACACATGAGTGTGCCCTGCTTTATGAGATATTTTAGACAAAGAGATTATATTACACAGTGCGTGTTTATAGGTTGGTTGTCGCTATTGTGACAATACTTATTTCTTCAGGGGGCATGATGGGTTGCTAGATCCTGCTCTTGGTCTGTGAATACTATTCATGGCTATCGAAATAAGGGCCTAGAGGGTCACACACAATAGCGTATTCAAGAATCTTCCCTATTCAGTTGAATAAGAGTTTTGGACATGGTGGGCCCCGCCACAGGGGTCCGAGATTTTTCCAAAGTTAAACGATCTCCAATGAAATAAATAAATTCATATTATTTGAGTTTAGAATAATGAGTATTGAATTTCATTATTAAATGTATTTAAGATTTTTAAGTAAATACATGAAAAAATATTAATTGACGAATATTAAGTTATTAAAGGTTAAATTAATATTTATGGGAGCGACGAGTTGAGTTAATGACTCTATTATTATCATGTAATATATTTTAATATGTTACAAGTGAATGATAATAATATTTATGACTCAGATTAGTAGTTATAAAATTTTGTTGATAGTGCGTTAAGTATTTGAGGCCGGCGAGGCGATACTGGGTATTTTAATTAAGCACTATAAATAGAAGAGGAGGGGGATTTTCCAAACACTATTCATACAGCTTCTCTCTCCTCTCCTCTCTCTCACACTCTATAGAGAGATGCTCTGGATCCATGGAGCTCGGATGGAGATCTCTCTCGGGCATCAGTAGAGAAGCGATGTGGTGATCATTGGAATGTCGAAGTCATCGTTGGTATTCCGCACTAGCACCTAGAATATGAAAAATAGTGCTCCCGCAGATTCCTTGAAGCATGTGTGGATGATCTAGAGGAATTCGACTTTGGATTATTCATGTAGTGATCGCCAGTGATGAGATGACGTCATGCGCGGATTCAGATCTAAACCTGGTATTTTACGGTTTATGTTTCCGCTTAAAATCCTTCACGCATGGTCCTCGGTTAAGACCGGACTGTTGTTCACCAATGTCAACAAGTATACGTCGATCGTCGTTGGAAAATTGTTAAAACCCACCAGTTTGGGGCTTCTACTGCATGCCCGATTCCAGAAATTGGTATCAAAGGGAGAGCGATGTAGATTTTAAATCAAGAAAATTTTAATTTTCATTAAAATATAAAGAGGGCGTCAATACGGTCCTAATGCCACAAACGGAATCTAAATCGTATTTTGGATGTCCAGTCTACAGAAATCCAAAGATATGAATTTAGATTGAAAAATTTTGGATCCCTGGAATAGTATTTTCTGGTGATTCAAATAATGGTTATTATTATAATAATTATATTATAATAATAATAACGGTTTTATATCTTAATATTAATTTGATTATTATAATTTTTGTTATAATAATTTTTAATATTTTTATTAATTTCTAAAGCCTAAATAGGCTTTAGAAATTATAATGGGTTTATGTCTTTATTTAAAAAAAATGGGGAGAATAAAGACTTACAAAAGCAATTCTATATTTTTTAAAAAATAATAATAATAAAGGAAAGGGCCAATGACCTGCATGTGCAGGTTGTGAAAAAAATTTTGGATGAATGGGGTGGCCAGACCTGCCTTTGCAGGTAATAATAAAAAAATTAAAAGGAGGGGCAAGTGTGGCAGATAGGTCCACCGAGAAAAATACAAAACAAATTATAAAAAAAATCATCGGGGGCCGATCAGCCCCCCTCTATTCACCGCGTAACGGCACCAGCGACTGCCTCTCCTCCTGGTCACGGTGCAAGAAGTCCTGGGGCACTGCACTTGGGCCGCATATTCGCTTCTTCTACAACCAGCGGCCACCCCACACACTGGAAGAAAGACATGCAGCACCCAACGCTCGGTAGGCCGCCGCACCCAGTACCATGCTCAGCTTCCCTGCTAGAGAAGCCTCTCACGTCCGCCTCTTCCTGTGAGCCAAACCCAGCGCACCACCCAAGTTCAGCAGTGTGTGCGGCGCCCCCTTTCCTTCTCTATCCACTGCAATAGTAGCGCATCACCAGGCCTGATGTGCCTCCCGTTGGTCTCCCTCCCACAGAGACCTGCAGTTGCATGAGCTACATGTGGCACCCCACTGCCCATTACAGTGGTTCCCAGCACAAAGGCTGCTCCCTCTCCCAAAGCAGGCATCATCTGACACCCCGCGCCATAGCCCACTAACCTGTTGGAACCCACAGTAGCACGCTACTCCACTGCACCCCTTAGCAGCGCCTACAGGGCAGCAGTGCATTGTACCATGTGCCTCTCGGCCGACCCTACCCCGCACCGGCCATGGTCGAGCCTTCTCCCTCTAGCGCTTCGTCAGCCACTGCCGGCCTACTCCACTACCTGGCTACTGGTAAGACAGACTTCCTCTACCACCGTAAGGGAAATCCCGACCATCGAAACCCGCAGCGTGTCACACACCACCCTGAAGTACCCTTTTCAGGTTCTTTTTGGTCTAAAACAAGTGGATTTTCCTCGCCAGGTGATCGGGCGGGTTTCCATAACTAGAAACGAGCGTGGGCAGGCCTACTCGTTCTAGAACAACCCAGCACAGGGTCAACACAGGGCATGTGCAGGTTCGCCCCAACCCGCACAGGCCCTGCCCGGGGATTATTGGGCTCCGGTTTTTTTATTTGAATCAAAAGTTATTTAATTTAATTAATTTAAATTCGGTTTAGAATTAAATTAATTAAATATTAACTTCGGTTTATAGTTAATTTGGCATAATTAATTTAATTGAGAGATTAATTAAATTTATTAATTAATTTAATTTTAGTTTTAAAATTAAATTAATAAAATGGGACCGAACGATGTATAAATGTTGAATAAAAAAAAGAGTGAAATTTTTTTAATTCAATTAAAATTCCCTCAAGTTTAATTTTAATGCAAGTTTAATTTTTGAAATCTGCATTTAGTTTATATATACACGGGGTTAATGCGTATATGGCTGATCATGAGCTAGTGTCTCACCAATGCATCTCTGGTGGTTTATTTATTTAATTATTTATTTCATTATTGCATGTGGTTTTGTAATAATTATTTTAATTAAATAAAAAGGCGATATTTGTGTCTTCTCAAGTCATTATATGTATAAGGGAATGCGCACTCATTCTCAGAGTTGTACTTTTTTACTCCCAAGACCCCCTCACCTGTGTGCGAGTATTGCTGTATAATGACGAGACGACAAATGACACACTTCACGCCAAGTGATGGATATACACCAGATAGGAGTTAGTTTCATTGGATGAGCACACATTGTTGTTCATGTTTCAAGCCATGCAACTAAAGGTACTTACCCCTAGGGTTTCAGTTGATCAGTTATTCACTCAACAGATCAGCCAATAGTACCATCTCATGATCAGGTTTTTCATTTTATTTCTACATGGATTATTATTTTTTGAATGTGTAGTTAGTGCACAATCACATAGAATAATAATAAACAAGAATGAAATATAAAATGAACATGTGACGTGATTAAATTTTTATATATTGCACGGTCGATTTTGAGTGCGATCACATAGTACGCGCTTATAAAAAGAGGAAAGGATTGCTTTCATCACAATAAAAATAATAAAACCCTCAGAGATATATTAAGTCTAAACAGCCTTCCGTCATTCAAATTTGGACAAAACCGGCTATTTGAGGTGTTGGTCATGCCATAGTTGTGACTCTTACTACTGGGGATTCCTTATAAGAATGATAGGTTGAATTAACTAAAATTGTAGCAAAGAAATAGTTATAGCTAGCTTGTTTTAATTTTAGAGGCAAGTGTTGAGTTAAATCAAGTTCTAATTTTAAAGAAGCTGGGACTTCACTCAATAGATCAAGGAAGTCACAAGTTAAAGTGGTTGACCAGCCAAAATCCTACCTAGAACCCTCCAAGTAGTGGTGTTTCCATACCTTGTAGACTATGAGTGGTGGTTTCGAGATCCTTTCCACTAGAATACTGAAGTGACAGAGTATTCTGATTCTAGCACAGAGGGTTCCTAGAATCTGATAAAATAGTGGGAGACATTAAACGATATAACTAATCAATCAAAAAAAATGTCTAAATTGGTAATTTAGATAAAAGGCACTAATCTACTAAAATTCATTTTTGTAGAAAAATGGAAAGTTATACCACAAGATTAAAAATGTGATATTATAATGGACAAAGTAAATGTCCACACAAACACAAGTGTCCATGAATAGTATAGGTGCGTGTGCATAGTACTAAGATATAGGAAACTAAAGGTGTCAGTGTCCCCAACACTATTAAACTACCTCATAAAGCGAGAGTGAAAATTGCTTACAGGATACTAATGTACAAAGTATATGATAGTTATATCATTATGCCTTTATCAACGTCTGGTGTCAGTTTGTTCGCTACACCAAGACATGGATGATATAACATAAAGTCTCATCTCTGAGAAGTTTGCAAGGAGAAAGAGAAGTAATGATATGAATAAGGTGAAGTTTACACTGGCATGTTTAAATTTAAATATTGATCATTATCTTTAATTGGATCCCTTTCTCATATCAACTTCACCACTTTACCCATGTTTTATTTTATGTTACAAAATGAATAAGTATTGAGTAAATGATTCATTACCAATTTTGGTAAGGTTAGACAAGTGAATAAAAATAAAATACAATTAAGCTTCAATTATTGTGGTGGATAAATTGAAAGAAAATGTAAAAAGGTCAAAGGAATTTAATTCCAATGACATATTCGCGACATCCTTCAATTAATGAGGTATTAACAAAGGTTATTTTCATTGCATATTATAAAATAATATTATGGAAGTTTAAAATTAAAAACCTGATTTAAAGGAGAAAGTTATCGCTTCTACATCGGGTGTATTCATCAATGTAATGTTTCCCTTTTACTACTTTGGTATTAAATACAATATACTGGTAACATATGTGTATTCTAATATGATAAGAAAATTAGTATAGAAACCTTACTAGATGTCAGGTGTATTCTCCAAGTGGCTATGAAAGGGTGATACCTAGGCCTGTGGTGAGAACTACACGACTTCTTTAATTTCCAAGTGAAAGATTCATGTTGAACTATTATTGAGTATAACCAAAAACATTAATCTCATGTGTCCTTGGATGCAAGGAGACATTATTTCAGTTTCTGAAATGAATGTTTTTTTGGTAAACCCAATCACTAGTTCAGTAATACATGAATCATAGGAAATTAGTGATGAATAGAAATGTAAGACTTATACACAGTTGTGATAGGATAATTCTTTTTCAATTAATACTAAAAATGGACGTCATTAATATACCAAGTATGCTATTTAGGCTCAGCACGGCTAAATAGTTTTGGTATTATCGATGTCTTTAGTTTGGAAAAAGGAACCTTTAGAAATAAAGGTATGTCACAAAGCTTTTATAAATAGTTCAAAACGTAAGCATGAACTATTCCAAGTATAATCTAGAGGTATATATGCTTCATAAGATTCCTTTAAGCAATTAAGGAATAATAAATTGAAGTATTTTCATGGTCAGGAGATATGAGTTGCTTTGGGTTGGGATACCGAATAATATCTCGACCAAGCATTCATCAATCATGATAATGTAGCATGGAGTAATTCCTAAACGCACATTACCTTATCAACATCATGACATTGATGTTGATGAGGAGGATTGATGATGAAGTCTTGCATATCAACATTGATCAAAAAACTTTAGCATGTAGTAATTCTTAAACACGCATTTTATGCATCAAAATTTTGATGTAATTAATATCAATGTTGCAACTAGCAGAAACTTCCATTATATTTCATGAAATTCTTTGCAAGTAACAACGATATCCCACAAACATATGCCAACTATAATGACAAATGGATATCATACGAGTCATAGTATGATAGAAATCCATTATGTCATAAGTACATGTGTTTGGATGCAAATAGTTTGTTCGGATACAAACAAACTTGCATCAAGATAAACACATTGTGCATCTAAGGTACTTATCATAATGATTTCTTAGAGTATTACATTAATTTCTAAGATAGAGAAGTTGTAGTCAAGTAAGGGAATACATATCTATATAAGGGTTCACATCTCTATTAAAGATAGTGGGATCTATATTGACTTGTGTTTAGTCAATGCTCAAGATGCACAAAATAGTTGGCATAAGAACTAGTTCCACAAGTGCATGTGGAACAGAGTTTGTTACGTAGACACACACTGCGTAGTAAGGATAAAACCATGGTGGTGGTTTTAATATTCACTACGGTATGTGATCTATTATTCAATGTGAATAATAATTCCTACAATTAACCAGTGTATGGAAATTAGCTAAAATTGATAAGACCAACTAAAATTCAATTAATGGATTCCATGTATCAAAGTGAAAAGGGGGATTATTATTTTGAATACTGTGGTGGGTATTAAAGTGAGTTGATACATGGGTGGTACAAGTGTATTATTGAAAAGCACGACCGATTGTCACCTATCGACCGATCAAGGTTCTGGTGCTCTGCTAATGTGTATAGCAGCACTCGGGTCAAATCCTTGGTGATGATACTTCTTAATAGTCGATTGTTCTTCGTTGATTGATTTTTTGATTGGGTTTTTTTTTGCAGAGCTTAAATGAAATGATTGATTGATTAATATTGATTTAATAATTTGATAAATATTGGGGTGAGCTCATCATTAGGTAGTTAAGTTTGTGATATCCTTGAGCTTTGCTTTATATTGCATTTAAATTAACACTCATGTCACAAGTTGACGTTGATTGAAATTCCCAAGTGTTAAGGATTTAATACAAGCCATAACTTAACTTAGGGTTCTAATCTTGATCATATCTTGTTTATTGTAGTATATTTATGGTTACAATAATCCATGGAAACCACACATTAAAAAAAACAAGTCATTAATCCATGACATGCTAAGTCCAACATACACAATGTTAATTCAACGAATAATCATAGAGAAAAAGCTCTCAATCGCTTAAAATACCTAAATTATAACTCCACAAAATGACATATTTACTCAGCCATTAATATGGTTATTAATCTGGTAATATATTTTTATGGTGATGAATTATAAATAGAAGAAAAAGAAAGGGACAAGATAAGAGTAGTGCGCCGAACTCACACACAAATGATGAAGAAATTGTTAAATATAGAATTTAGATTGAATGAGGAAGAAAAATAAGAGAATGAATTTTAAATTGATTTAAGATATTTTAAGAAAATTAATATTAAACTACAGAAGGTGGCTGAGAGTAAGAGATACTGAGGAAGAAACATTCATTAAAACAGAATTACAAAACAAACACTTACAAGATTTCAAATGAAGAAGAACACAAAAGTAAATGAAATGAAAGAGAGGAGTAAGGGTATATCAAGTGAAAAATTGATTTTGGAATTTCCTCCTAGGAATTTGGAAGAGCCTTTTTCGTGCCAATTGATCCTCCTCTATTCTGAAATGCCAACCCTTTTGAAAGGAGAGGAGGGGATGTATTAATAGCCCAAGGTGGTGGACTGTTTGCATTCTAGAATTACTTCTCCACTTGTCTCGCCTATTTTTACATTCATACAGCCCAATAATGAAATATTTCCTTCTTAAAAGTTGTAGATATAACAGTATTTTGTCTACTGTGAAAATTTGGTTTCCATTGGACTTATGGAGAAAAGGTTATGGTGGTTTTACTAAACAATTCTGATCTGTCCATTTCAATCCAGACTTTTTCAAAGACCATAATTTGAATGGGTTTTGGAATAAGAAGATGCCATCAAATTAATATAATTTATTCAAAATAGTTGTCCTTTAATATATACTCTTTCACACTGAAAAATATCATCTCAAATGGATGTTCACATCAGGAGAAATGTCAATATTTGTGTGATTTGTTTATTTCTCGGCCAGAATGGTGGGCTGGATTTCAATTCATCATTTGGGCCCATTTTTTTATTATTTGGACTTCAAATTTTTATCATGGACTACTTAAATTGTACCCCAAACTATGGTGGAGAATAATATAATTTTGACTTCTATATTTATCCTAGTAAAACAATATTCATGAATAGTCTAGTTTCTTCACAGATTCTTTGGTCTTGTTTGTGAGTACCATATGACCCTTCAAATGGCAGAATTGGATCATGGTACCTTCTAATGAAATGTTGTATATTTAAAGGAGAATCCTAAAAAATAATTACGACACAATTTAAATCATTATAGTGATAATTATTATTAAAATAGTAAACTGACTCAATTGGACTACTTCTAAAAATGCTCAAAAATTATACTTAATATTAAAACATTAATATTTTACACAAATTATGCACATTTCATATAAAATCAGTAAAATGAGTATATAATAAGTCATAAAAATATTAATAACATCATCTCCCCCACACTTAGTTTTGTGCATATCCTCATGTGAAATAAATATAAAAACATGACAAAATCATTTTCACTCACCAACAAATATTAAAAAAAAATTCTCCAATGAGGGGAGGTTTAGACTATTTCACTCATCCATTTTGAATTCCACCACAAGTTGTTACAGAAAAAATGTTCCAAAACTAATTCATTTTTTTCATGCTCAAATTTAGAAATGGAAAATGTGGAATCTCAAAACTCACACCTCTCAAGATGATAAAATTCATTTGTGGAGGTTCACTCTTTCACCAACCAAAAGTAAAAATCTTAGAGTTTGAAAGAGCTCTCAGCTTACAATACCTATCCAAAGTGCACAAGAATCAAGAGGTATTTTTAAGAGGTTTTTCTATGGCTATGGGACGGTAGTAATATAATGTCTAGGAGAGAGAAGAATAGGGTTAAAACCCCAATATAGAAAAAGCAATGCACATTTTTTTGAAATAAAACATGGAAGGAAATGAAAACACATATTTACAAGGGAATGATTGTGTGAAGAAAGAAAAAATAGAGGAAGAAAATATAAAGTTAATGAGAAGATGGAATATTTACAAAACACAAAACTTCTCCCAATAAGAATATAATGCAAGTGCTCTTTTTTTTATTTTCCTTTTTTTCTTTGTTTTTTTGAAAGTTGAACTTGGAAAAGATCTCACACTCATATCCCAACCCATGATTGATCTCCTCACGACACTAATTTTAATAGTTATAACAAGATCAAAGTCTGATAAATAGTGATTTTTGACCTACCCAAGACACAACCCATTCTTATTTTTATTTTATTTTTGATTTTTTTGATTTTTTTTAACACTTTGCAAAAATATTTGTACAAGATTTCATAAACATACATACATTCTTGAAACTCACTGAATGAAAACCTCTACCTCTCCCCTACAGATAAAATGATGCTTTCCCTCAAGTATAATGTAATATAGTGACATCAACAAAGGGTGCCCAAAATTAAATCCATTCCCCCCCCCCACACTTATGGTTCAAATAAATTATTCAAAGAAAATCCATGTTGATATTGGGTGGGAAAAGGTATTGGGATTGTAATGTGGCTATCAAAGAAAAGGTTTTCAAAGGCTCGAGGGGGCTTTCAAAAGGATGATTTATGTATGGTTAATGGGAGGCTATTTGGCTATTATAATTCTCATGGGGTTCAGAAAATGCCCATATCATATTAATGCACACTAAAGTAGTGAATTCAGCTCAAATGTCCACAAACTCAAGACTCACAAATGGGGGTGAAAACACAAATTTTGAAAAGATGGCCAGAGGTGGCCTTGGAATGAAAGCTAATGTTGGTTCTCACAGTTGGGGAAAATAACTTTCCAAATAAAAAATTGATCATTCAAAATTTTTTGGTTTTGAAACACTATTCTTTATCTAAATTCACGATGAAAATACAAACTTTTTGAGATGAAAACATGCCTGTTGACTCCCCAAAAAGGTTAGACAAAATTTTAAAACTCAATGGTGAGTAAGCATGACTCTTGATTTTTATTATTATTATTATTATTTTTGTTATGACTATTTTTTGTTTGTTTGTTTTTTAGTTAATAATAGAGACACACTCACACAAAATATAAAGAGAAAAATAATGGTTTTTGAAAAAGAAAGTGGTAAGAAAAAATTAAAGACAGAGGAGGAAGAAGAAAGAGGTGGAGGGAGGAAAATATATAGAGAGATTTAGAGGGAAAGAGGTGCCCCCTAGTTTGGATTTGGCGGGTCACCATCTCCATCTAGTGGTGTGTCGACTACAGAAGTTGGGAATCCAATGGAAGTCGATGTTGATCTAGGATTGTGCATCCTCTCATGGTGATGCTTTAAATGATGTCCATTAACCATGAATTTCCTTTTGGAAGAGGGTTCTTAGACTTGCACTGCACCAAATGGGAAAACATTAGTAATAACAAAAGGACCTTACCAACGGGAATTAAGCTTACCTAGGTGAAGATGAAATTGAGAGTTGAAAAGCAATACCTTTTCACCTTCATGGAATACCTTTCTCGGGATGTGTTTTTCATAGAGTACCTTAGCCTTTTCTTTGTACAGAGTTAAATTCTCATAGTATTCAAGTCAAAGCTCCTTCAGTTCAGACAATTGCAACAATATTTCTTCATGAGATTTTTCAAGATCAAAATTACAAGTTTTCACCTCCCAAAATGACTTATTTTGGATTTCAACTGGAAACTGTCATGCTTTACCAAAAACTAGCCTAAAAGGAGACATCCCAATAGGTGTTTTATAGGCTGTTAGATAAGCCCAAATTTCTTCACCAAGTCATTCTAGCCAGTCTTTTCTGGTGGGTTCTACAATTCTCTCAAGCACTCTTTTCACTTCTCTATTATAATTTTCAGACATGAAATTTGTTTGGGGTGATATGCAGTTGAAGTTTTATGCACAAACCCATTCATTTTCAATATAGATTCCATGGTTTTATTACAAAAGTGGGTTCCTAAGTCACTTATCAAGGAACGAGGTGTGCCAAATCGGTGGAAGATGTGTGTCTTTAGGAACTCACTAATAGTATGTGAATCATCCTTTCTAGTGGGATTGGCCTCGACCCACCAAGAAACATAATCAACCGAAAGAAGAATGTATGAAAATACATTGGAATAGGGGAATGGTCCCATGAAATCGATGCCCAAAACATCGAATATCTCGTAGAAAATGAAAGCCTTTTGGGGCATTTTATTTCTCATGAAAATTGTGCCAAACTTTTGGAAAGTGGGACATGATTTACAGAACTCATGTTAGTCCTTGAAGAGTGAAGGCCAGAAGAATCCAGAGTCTAAGACCTTTTGGGAGGTCCTTTATGGTAAAAAGTGGCCACCACCAGGCATTGAGTGAAAAAATTCTAAGATGGAAGAATATTCATTTTCATCGCCACATCTCCTTATTACCATGTCAGCCCCAGTTTTCAAAAGTTTATTTTCTTCTCAAAAATAGTATTTTGAATCACTTTTCAAGTTAATTTTTTGTTCTTTTGAAAAATATTCATGAAAAACACCAGAAACCAAGTAATTTACAATTGGGGAATACCATGGTAACTTTGGAGTGAGAGATGAAAGGTGCTCAATGGGGAATTCAAGATCGATGATTTCAGAATGAGAATAATTAGAAATTCTACTCAAGTAATCGTCCATAGGGTTTTCTTTTCTGGTACTATCTTTTATTTCAAGGTCAAACTCTTGGAGAATTAGGATCCATATTATTAGCCTCATTTTTGAATCACTTTTCTTGAGTATGAACTTTATAGTATAATGGTATGTGAAGATGATGATTTTTTCCCTTAAGAGATAGGGCTGAAATTTATCTAAGGCCAAAACCACTACTAAAAGTTCCTTTTTAGTGACAATGTAGTGAGATTGAGTTTCATCCAATGTTTTTGAGGCATAATAGATGAAATGAGGAATCGTTTCTCTTCTTTGACCAAGAAAAAACCCAAAAACTCTATCAGAAGCATCACACATCAATTCAAAGGGCAAGGACTGATCTGGGGGTTGGATTATCGGGGCATATGTAAGAGAAGTTTTGAGTTCAATGAAGGATCTTTTTTAAAACTCATTTAAATGGAAAGTGACATCATTTTGGACTAACCGAGTGAGTGGGAGGGAAATCCTAATAAATTTATGGATGAATCTCCGATAGAAACCGGAATGACCAAGGAATGAACGGATGTCTCGAACAGAAGTGGGTTTAGGAAGTGATTGGATCACTTAAATTTTGGTAGTATTAACTTCAATACAATCTTTTGAAACTATGTTCCCTAGAACAACCCCATTTTATACCATGAAGTGACATTTTTCAAAAGTTAACACAAGTTTACACTTGACACACTTTTGAAGGACTAGAGAGAGTGAATTCAAGAACGATTCAAATGACTCGCCATAAATGGTAAAGTCATCCATGAAGACTTCCATGAAGTGTTCAATGAAATCAGAAAAAATACTCATCATACACCTCTGGAATGTTGCAGGAGCATTGAAAAGGCCAAAAGGCTTTCTCCTATATGCATATGTTTTAAAGGGCCATGTAAAAGTAGTCTTTTCTATGTCCTGAGGTGTGATTGGGATTTGGAAATAGCCGGTGTATCCATCAAGAAAGCAATAGTGTGACTTTCCAGCTAATATTTCTAGCATTTGATCAAGGAATGGAAGAGTGTAGTGATATTTTCTTGTTTCAACATTCAATTTCCTATAGTTGATGCACACACACCATTTGTTTTTCACTCGATCTGTGACTACCTCTCCATGTTCATTTGTGACAACAGTTATCCTACCCTTCTTAGGTACAACTTGAATTAGACTAACCCATTCTCTATCATAAATTGGGTAGATAATAACATCTTGAAGAATCTTGGTGATCTCTTCCCTAACTACCTCAAGGATGAGTGGATTGAGCCTTCTTTGTGGTTGTCTAATTGGTTTGGATAATTCTTCAAGATGGATGGGATGCATGCAAAGATCACAGTTGATTCCTGGTATGTCATCTAGTGTCCAACCTAAGGCCTTTTTGTTTTCCTCTTACACTTGAACAAGTTTGGCTCCTCAGTTTCGGTAAGTGAGGAAGATATAATGACAGGATAAGAGTGATCATGGAAAAGGAATGCATATTTCAGGTGTTTAGGAAGAGGTTTCAAATTAGTCTCATCTTTTATTTGTGGGTTAGAAAACTCGGGAATGGAGGAAGGGACTTCAGTTGCTTCAAATTCATTCTCCTTAATACTTTCTAAGGTGGAGCAATAGAGATCAGAGTTGATGTGGTATTCAAGAGAGTTTTCAAGTTCCTCTAGATTGATGGAGTCTATGAATGAGAGGTCCACATCAACTTCACCATTTATGACTTGGTTAATCATGGTTTAGATTTCACAAGATCCTTTGTCATTAGAACATGAGTAACATGGTGGATTGGGGTTCGATTGACTCTTAGAAGTGTCCTAAGATGCATGGATTGAGAATGCAGAGTGATCCTTAGATGGGTATCGCATGGCTTGTAAAATGTTGAACTTGACCAGTTTGTCACCGAATTCCATGGATAAGATGCCAGAATGGACATCAACCTTGGTTATCGCAGTCATGAGGAATGGTCTTCCTAGAATTAGGGGAGATTGAGAAGAGTTCGTCTCACCTTCCATGTCAAGGACATATAAATCAGAAGGGAAGATAATATCATTGACATGAATAAGTACATCCTCAATTATACCCTCAAGACTGGTTGTGCTTCGATTGGCTAATTGAATGACAATACCCGTTGGATGTAAGGGACCCAGACCAAGGTTGGAGAATATGGATTTGGGCATGAAATTAATTGAGGCTCTTAGGTCTATGAGTGCATCATCAAAGTTGGAAATTTCAATTTGGCATGGAACCGTAAAGGTCCCTGGATCTCTACACTTTATGGAATAGACTGCTGGGTGGAAACATTTTCAAAGGTCCTAAGTTGCCTCTTGTGGGGGTAAAATTCCTTAAGAAACTTGTCATGGTTAGGGATTTGTTTTATGGAATCTAAGAGAGGAATGTTGAATTCAACACATCTAAACATGTCGAGCATTTCAAGATCAGGTTCAAATGAATTCATTGGCTTAGAGATAGCTTGTGGAAAAGTAATTGGATTCCTAAGTAGAATTGAAGGAGGTGATGGAATGGATTCAGATTCCTTTTCAATTTTCTTTTTCTTTTAATTTTCTAGTTCAACATTCAATAGAGGGTTGGAGGAATTATCTTGAGGCATAGAAATTTTCTTTCTCGATCTAAGTGAAATAGAACTTACATTAACCTTGGGGTTGGGTAATGGTTGAACTGGGAGTTGGGAAGAATTGGATGGTTGCTGCTGACTAAGTTGGGATGCAAGTTGACCAATTTGGGTTTCAATGTTTTTGAGACTAGAAAGGGTGAAGGAGGAAAGATCTTAAATAGTGCTTTACCATGGTTTCTTGGAAGAATAGGCCTGTCCAAGATTGGGATTACCTTGATTTTAGTTCTTGGGAATGTGATTGTATTGGTTTGGGAATTGGGAAGGCTCACTAGGATAGTGAAATCCAGGAGGAGGATTGATTCTTTGAGGTTGAGGAACAAAAGGGTAAGGTTGTTGGAAGTTACCAACACCTTGACTATATGGAAACTGGTTTTGGTTTTGAGGAGGGAATTGAGGGGGATTAGATCCAGGATTACCATACCTCAGGCCTTGGTTATAGGAAGAAGAGAAGGGATCAGATTGAGGTTGGTTGAAGTTTCTAATGAACTAACCTGGTAGTTGAGGGTTGGTGTTCTGCTGAGCATATGCTACATTGATCTCCATTGGTCCAGATGAATCAGATTTATCCTCTTGAAGTTATGGACATGTGTCAGTTGGATGAGATAGAGAGTTGTAGATTCCACAGTTTTTGACAGGTCTAGGAAATAGTGATTGTGGAGAAGATGAGGTTGGGGATTTGGATGCCACAGCTAGTTGTCGCACAAGACCTGTATGTTTACTCATCCACTCGGTCATCTTAGTTGGCTCAATTGATTGATTATCTTGGGATTTATTAACTATAGCATGTGCTCGAGTATGGAATTTTTGTGTGTTTGCAGCCATGTTACTTATGAGATCTCTTTCTGTTGCTGGGGTTTTATCAACAAGAGCACCGCCACTTGCGACATCTATGAGAGTTCTCTCCATATCCAATAACCACTCATAGAAGTATTGGATCAAGAGTTGGTTAGTGATTTGATGGTGTGGAAAGGTTTCCACAAGCTTTTTGAACCTCTCTCAGTACTCATGGAGTGATTCACTTGGGAATTGATGTATACCACTTATTTCCTTTCGGATAGAAATAGTACAAGAAACAGGAAAGAATTTCTCTAAGAAGAGTCGCTTCATGTCATTCCATGTGGTTATGGAACCAGGAGGAAGGTAGTAGATCCATGACTTAGAGGAGTCGGCTAGGGAGATAGGGAATTCTCAAAGTTTGATTTGTTCCTAAGAAACCCCTTGACGCTTCATTGTAGAGAACACCACTTGTAACTCTTTAAGGTGGAGATGTGGATCCTCACCGGCTAGCCCGTGGAAATGAGGAAGAAGATGAATCAAATCTGATTTGAGTTTGAAGTCAGCCTCTATGTTTGGATATTGAATACCAAGAGGTTGGTAATTCATTTCAAGGGCATCAATTTATTTAAGGGTTTGTTCCCTAGGATTGGCCATTTCTAATTCAACTAGTTGGACAAGGACTGGTTCTTGAATTATTTGATTATCTCTTATATTACTCCTTATTTGGCGAAGTGTTTGCTCAATTTCAGGGTCAAAAAATTATGAGGGATTGTTTGTGAGGCTACAGGGCATTCAGACAGATTTTGAAAGAAAGAGGAAGATGGATTTTTCTTTGTTTGTTTTTCGTTTATGATTTTTATGAGAAGACGGGTTTTTTCATTGTGTTTTTTTTTCAATTTTTTTTCAAAATTTTGTTTTGTTTTTGTTTTTTATTATAATAACCAAAAACTAATGACTAATTAAAGCACCATCCCTAGTAACAAAGCCATTTGAAATACACGGACGATTGTCTCCTATCGACCGGTCAAGGTTCTGGTGCTCTGCTAATGTGTATAGCAGCACTCTGGTCGAATCCTCGGTGATGATACTTCTTAATAGTCTATTTTTCTTAGTTGATTGTATTTTGATTGGGGGATTTTTTTGCAGAGATTAAATGAAATGATTGATTTATTAAGATTGATTTAACAATTTGATAAATATTGGGGTGAGTTCATCATTAGGTAGTTAATCTTGTGAAATCCTTAAGCTTTGCTTTATATTGCATTTAAATTAACACTCATGTCACAAGTTGACGTTGATTGAAATTCCCAAGTGTTAAGGCTTTAATCCAAGCCTTCACTTAACTAAGAGTTCTAATCTTGATCATATATTGTTTATGTTAGTATATTTATAGTTCCAACAATCCATGGAAACCACGGATTAAACAAAAAAAGTCATTAATCCGTGACATGCTAAGTCCAACAAACACAATGTTAATTCAACGAATACTCATCGAGAAAAAGCTCTCAATCGTTTAACAAACCTAAATTATAACTCCCCAAAATGAGAGATTTAATCAGACATTAATATGGTTATTAATCTGGTAATATATGTTTATGGTTATGAATTATAAAGAGAAGAAAAATAAAGGGACAAGATAAGAGTAGTGCGCTGAACACACACACAAATGATGAAGAAATTGTTAAATATATAATTTAGATTGAATGAGGATGAAAAATAAGAGAATAGATTTTAACTTGATTTAGGATATTTTAAGAACATTAATATTAAACTACATAATGTGGTTGAGAGTAAGAGATATTGAAGAAGAAACATTCATTAAAACAGAATTACAAAACAAATACTTGCAAGATTTCAAATGAAGAAGAACACAAAAGTAAATGAAATGAAAGAGAGAAGGAAGGGTATCTCAAGTAAAAACATGAGTTTGGAATGTCCTCCCAAGCCTTTTTCAGAGCCTTTGTCGTGCCAATTGATCCTCCTCTATTCTGAACTACCAACCCTTTTGAAAGGAGAGGAGGGGATGTATTAATAGCCCAAGGTGGTGGACTGTTTTCATTCCAGCATTACCCCTCCACTTGGCTCGCCGATTTGGACATTCATACAGCCAAATCATGACATATCTACTTCTTAAAAGTTTTATATATAAAATTCTTCTGTTGACTGTGAAACTTTTGCGTCTATTGGACATATGGATCAAAGGTTATGGAGGTTTTACTAAACAATTATGATCTATCCATTTCAATCGATACTTTTTCAAAAACTATAATGTGAATGGGTTTTGGAGTAGGAATATGCCCTCAAATAAAAATAATTTCTTCAAAAGAGTTGTCCTTCCATATCCGCTCTTTCACACTGAAAAATATCTGCTCGAATGGATGTCCACATCAGGAGAAATGTCAATATTTGTGTGATGCTTTTATTTCTCGTCCACAATGGTGGGCTGGATTTCGATGCATCATTTGAGACTATTTTTTTATTATTAGGCCTTTAAATTTTTATCCTTGACTCCTTAAATTTTCCCACTAACTATGGTGGAGAAAAATTTAATTTGGAATTCTTTATTTAGCCCAGTAAATCAATCTTCATGAATAGTCCAGTTTCTTCACAGATTCTTTGGACTTGTTTGTGAGGACCATATGACCCTTCAAATGGCCGAATTGGCTCATGGTACCTTCTAATGAAATGTTTTATATTTAAATTAGAATCCTAAAAAACAAGAACCACACAATTTTGATCTGTATAGTGATACTTATTATTAAAATAGTAAATTGACTCAATTGGACTACTTCTAAAAATGCTCAAAAATTATACTTAATATTAAAACATTAATATTTCACACAAATTATGAACATTTCATATAAAATCAGTAATGGGAGTATATAATAAGTCATTAAAATATTAATATCATCAAATATAAATAAGTATCGATTGGTTTCACCAAGTTTTTATGCCTAAATCTGTTAGAATATTACTTATCATAGCTAATATCTATGATCATCAAATTTTGAATTGGATGTCATTACCACAAATCGTGGATGGTGTCTATACGACACAACTAGAAAGGGATGGTAACGTCATAGAATGATAATAAATATTTCATGTTACTAAAATCCATTTTATGATTAAAGTAAGCAACAAGATCATACAATATACATTTGTAACAAATGTTTTCCATGTGTCTACTAGAGGTTAGTGGGAGCGCCAATGTTTTCCAAGATGAAATATGTTCTGGAAAAATAGGGATAACATATATTGGTCTCACAGTTTTTTAAGACCAAAATAAAATTTACTCTCTAGTTATTTACTTAAAGTAGTAACCTAAGTTCTAGGGAAGGGGATCTACTGAGGTAGATCTATAGGTTACTTGGTCCTAGTCAATCGTACATATAGTGACATTGTATTGAAAGATACATGTTAGAACAATTAAAGAGATGAACTGTTTCCTATGTCATAGGGCATAATCTATCCATGTTGATCAGTCTGTGACATTGTAAGAGATAAATGTAGTGAGTTCAAATCCATACGTCGGAGCAATGGATCAATAACATATGCCATGATATGTACAATAACTAATATTTCCAAGGTATATTTTAAAATAGAAAAATATCAGTTATATCTAGGAGCACTGCAAGGGATATAGACATAACTATCTAATTGTACGTCGGCAAGTACAAAAGATATGTACTTGGTAAGTGGAGAAGAAAGGATACTTGTTTTTAGGGATACAAATTATTCTTCCATAGATCAATGGGATTTGGTACTGCAGTTAGGCTAAAGATAATGAGCAAGTCAAGAGCAAATCAGCCAGTGGTGGCCATACCTACAAGACCAAGTAAATTTCAGTTTCTAAGATATCTAAGAAGTAGTTAAATGCAATGATTTGTTCTAGTTCTTAGAATTGCACCTAGTGAGAAAAGTATTATCATAATGTAGATTATGATATTCTTACTAGCCAAGATGTTCAGTTATCATAGTGGACAAAAGGGTATATACTCGGGATACTGTCTCTTGAGAAGTTTTACCCAATGAGATAAGGTCACAATAGCAGAATAGCCATTTGGCGGAACCGTACCGGACCCATTAGCTAAAGTCGTTACTCAGCATAAACATGATGTTCATCATGTGAGTAGCTAACAAGTTTAGTTATCAAGTTGTATCTAGTGCAAGTGGGAGGGTTGAAATAGTGGGTGCCCTAGACCCAACTATTCTGTTATTTTGATTAACATATCGTGTATACAGTAAGCTATGCATGATGTCATCTTACCATTATATTGTAATACTTTTCTGAATCCACTATTGAAATTGTAATTTCTAAATATTAATTGTCGTATCAAAAGGTTATAGTAGTTCCTAGGCTATAATGAGAACCGCTAGATACTATGACATTAATATTAAATATATGTTCTATGGTCTAGATAAATCTTATTGATTGGACATAGTAGATTTCGGGCCATTAGGTGCTTGGGGCTCATAATCATTGAGACTTCTTCTCATGAAGTTCGCACTTGGTGATCTCAAGTGGTGAGATCATAAGAACTGACCCACCTATATGAACACCACATGTTTCGGGTTTCATTGGATGTTCCTATCTATGATCATGTGTAATGGTCTCCTAACTTGAGATCAATACCAATGTATGTCATTTGATTGCGTACTTTGATGCAAGATTAAAACCATGGCAATGAAGTCGTGGTGAGGTAGTTTGTGTCAGGTGCGTCATTGGTGGCATGACATTGGCCGAATGGTCAAGAAAGGATTTTTCTCTTCCGGGTTATGGAAGTAATATATCTCAGGCCATGTTGATATGGATGGAAGTACCTTTATAAGACCATAGACATGTCTGTAAAGGGTAAATCCATCCTGTTAAATCAACAAACTATAAAGCAAGAAAAGGTCGATGACATGTGAGTGCTCCCAACTTTATGAGATATTAGAGACAAATATATTATATTACACAGTGTGTGTTCGTAGGTTGGTCGTCGCTGCTGTGATAATCGTTATTTCTTCAAGGGCCATGATGGGTTGCTAGATCCCGCTCTTGGTATGTGAATACTATTCACGGATGTCAAAATAAGGTCTTAGAGGGTCACACACAATAGAGTATTCAAGAATATTCTCTATTTAGTTGAATAAGAGTTTTGGACATGGTGGGCCCCGCCATAGGGGTCTGGGACTTGACCAAAGTTAAACGATCACCAATTAAATAAATAAATTCATATCATTCGAGTTTAGAATAATGAGTATTGAATTTATTTATTAAATGTATTTATGAGTTTTAAGTAAATACATAAAAAAAATTAATTGATGAATATTAAGTTATTCTAGATTCAATTAATATTTATGGGAGTGACGAGTCGAGTTAATGACTCAATTATTATCATGTAATATATTTTAATATATTACAAGTGAATGATAATAATATTTATGACTCACATTAATAGTCATAAAATGTCGTTGATAGTGCGTTAAGTATTCGGGGTCGGTGAGGCGATACTGGGTATTTTAATTAAGCACTATTAATAGAAGAGGAGGGTCATTTACCAAAAACTATTCATGGAGCTTCCCTCTCCTCTCCTCTCTCCCACACTCTAGAGAGAGATGCTCTGGATCCAAGGAGCTCGGATGGAGCTCTCTCTCGGGCTTTGGTAGCAAAGCGATTCAGTGATCCTTGGAACGTCGAAGGCATCGGCGGTATTCCGCGCTAGCACCTGGAAGATGACGAACGCACTACCGCGGATTTTTTGAAGCATGTGTGGATGATCTAGAGGAATTATATTTCGGATTATTCAAGAAACGATTTCCATCAATGAGTAGACGTCGTGCGCGGCTTCAGATCTAAACTAGGTATTTTACGGTTTGTGTTTGTGCTTAAAATCCTTCACGTGTGGTCCTCAGCTAAGACCGGGATTCTGTTCACCGACATCGACAAGTATAATTCGATTTTATGTGGAAAATTTTTAAAAACCCCCTGTTTGGGGCTTCCAATTCATGCTCGGTTCCAACACTGATTTCACCTTATTTGTGTCTTCATTGGAACATTTCTTTGGTACCTTGAAGAAAAAATTATTTCCCTCTATCCAATACCTTCACACCAAAAGAAATAAACATTAAAAACATAAAAATATTATTAATTATTCTCATCTATTTCTTTTTCACATAATCACAAAAATAAATTTTTAATATAGACCACATCTAGGGGGTATTCCCCATCATTCCACAACAATAACACTAACTTTTTTGTTTCTTCATGTATTCCTTTTTTGTGCCTATTGAAATTTTCTGATTGTAACACCCTATTTTTTAAATAAAATCATTTTATTTGATATTTTATGTTATATGTAATGCTGATATTAAACAGCCCACAAAATATATTTCTTTAAATGTATGCTCTACGATAGCTTATAGAACACGCAACCCCGAGTCTAAATGATCTGCAATATAGTATACCAATATAACCAAGGTGTTAAATTTGTGAGAATTAATAGTACTAACTAAATTATGAAAATTATGGTTATCTATTTATAAGAAAAAAATAGTAATCATTTAAAATAAAAATATATTTTTTTTAAAAAACTATATTTTATCTAAAAGACAGTTTAGTCACCCTTTGCACATACAATTTAAAATTAATTTTTACCACTTTTAGAAATTTTATTTATAAAAAAAATAAAATTCAATTTTTGAATCATAATATCAAAATTATTTTGGGGTGAATTTTTTGGACTATTCTAGGATGTTTTATTTTTCTATGAAAACTAAAAAATACTAAATTTTAATTGAAAAATGACTTTTCATTTAAATTATTTATAAATTTAATTTTTTTATTTTGTTAGAATTAAATTAGTTAAATAATATATATATTAATAAAATTTATTTCATTTTAATAATTTTCATATTGAAATTTTATATAAAAACGTTATAAACTTTTGAACATTTTCTCTTTAAAAACTCGCTTTCTCATCATGTCTACGGGGTTAATTTTAAATTAAATTCTGCCACTTGTGTAAAATTAATTTAATAAAATGGATTAAAAATTTGTAATAATAATAATTAATATTAGTTAATAAGGTAAAAATATTTTTTCCCATAATAATTAGTAAAAAAAATAAATTAATTATTATGTTTAAGGTTAAAATTAGTGTTTTTTTATGTTACATGTGCTTGTGTTAAAATTAATTTTCAATACCCATAGGATTTGTATTTGATAAAATAGATTTAAAAATTATAATCAGTAGGTAATAATTATCTAATAAATTTCATATTTTTTTAGTCTTAAATATTTTATTATATAGGTTAAAAAACTAATTACTGTAGTGAAAACTAAAGTGGTAGAAAGGGAGTAAACTTAAAGGCTAAGAAATGGAATGTTTAAAACATGTGTTTTTGTTTTTGATGTATGTTTTTATCAACCATATAATCCCTTAACACCATTATTTATCAATTTTTTATCCACGTGAGGTGAGGGTGACATCCCATTATTGAATAATTTTGGGTGTTTAAAAAAAATGCCACTCCTCGTCAATTATAAAAGGGTACTCACTCTTCCCACTTCTTCACACCTATCAAGCCATATAGATCGACCAAAACCTAAAAACAATTCCTTAAAAATTCCATTATATCATCCGAGAATAATTTTTTTGTGAATAAATGATACCTTTGAAGTATTTTTGTGCAAACCTAAGGAGGTTGCCCATAGAAGAGGTAACGTTCTTCAACGAGCATTTTTATTTTATATCATCCTCCACCTCCTTCAGTTATTATTATAACATGATTATATAATAACATAAGTATATTACATATACTGAGATGTTTTTATGTAAATTTCATGACCTAAAACCATATTCACTTCCATCAAATGGTTTATGAAATTATAATTTGTGGGAACGGCATACTACCATCTCACGAACTGATGTCATTCAGTTTTCCATTACCACCTCTCACGGTTGGGTATCATGATTCATATAAAGTATATATATATATATATGATATTAATAACATAATTATACTTATTGAGTCATTATATCATAACTTTTTACCTTCCATTCCATAGTGGATATGATAATGTCGGTCGTGTGTACGGTAGACTACCACCTCACAAAACGATGTGATTCGTCTTTCACTAATGCTTTACATGGAATTTAATAAAGATTAATTTAATGAATTTATGTGCTACTAATGAAATAATTATTATATTAATTACATATTTATCATTATAAAAATATAATATATCATTTAATTTTTTTACATTGTAAAGTGATAACATTGTTTGTATATGTGTGGACGACCACCTTCATGAAGCGATGTTACTATTTTCATCACCACACCACATTGATGATATATATATGTATTTATAAGTAAAAAATATTATATTATGATCATTATGTAAATTTAAAATATTAATTACTTTATTTTTATAATGATCATTGAAAAATGGAAACGTTACTCATGATTATGTATGACCTACCATCTCCATGATCGTAACATACTTCATTTTTCAAACCAAAATTCCATGGTTGGTTTTAAAAGTAAAATTGGTGTTAAATAGGATAATTATGTCATGATTATTATTATGGAGATGATATAATAATATAATATGTTCAATAACTGGGTCTTTCCTAAGGAAACGCTCATGAGAAAAAAAGGAAATTAACACTTGAAACAATGAAAATAATGAAAGATTATTAATGGAAGGGTGATAATATTTTATGAAATCATCATATATGATATTATAAATATTATTATGGATTTGGTGTAAGTTAATATAATGTTTAAAACTACTATACAAAAGTTTAAATCCCTTTTAACCAAAATGATGTGTGAGGTAATGGATTTCATCTCAATTTCATTTCATTGAGGTATATTATTATGTTATGCACCTAATTTATTTTATATGGAGTATATAATTCCCCTTTTAAATGTCATAAAATGATTAATTCATACGTCATGGTATTTTAAGTTTCAATTTTTATTATTTCATCAAGGGTTATTTGACTTGAAATCTTCCAATTGGTAAAAGTTAATGAACAATATCACTTTATTTTGTGATTGTTAACCTTACATTTAAATAATCACTTTCATGTGATAAGTTTTCATTAGAAATTACATTTTTATTAAATATAAATATTCTTGTGTGATTTATATTATCATTTCCTGAACCTTATACCATTTTTATATATGGTGTTTACTTTTAATATTATTTTATTAACTATGTAAATATTTATATATTTCTATCCTTTACTAAATATTAATTTTTGATGATAAGGCATATTGATTCATGAATTAAATTGATTATTTAATATATGAGTAATTATTTGGACCTTAAGAGGTGTGTGGGACTAAGTATAATATATCCCCTTGATGCATCAGTAGGTCTTATGATACAAATTAGTAATCTAGCACTAAACATGTTTTTAATTGTAGTTTTAAACCATCATGTGAAAGGTATTAATGATATATTTATCATGATGCATGAGAAGATAGACTATAGTAATTAAGTATTGTGTTCATTTATAATTTATTTGTTATTATACATGATATTTTCTCTATTATATTATCTCTGGATTCATTTAATTCTCAGTTATTGATTACATGGAATTTGAGTTCGAATATTTATCTTTTTATATTGATTATTCTTTATCCATTTATGATAGTCATGTTATTGATTAAATGGAATCTGTTTTATGTTATTTACCTTTTCATATTGATTATTTCATATGATATTATCTCTGGATTCACTTCCTTCTCATTTTATTGATTACAGAATGAGTGTTAGTTATTTACCTTTCCATATTGATTATTATTATTTATTCATGATTTATTCAGTTATACTTAACTATTACTAAACATTTAAGCTCACTCTTATTTTTTTCTTTTCCAGGATTACATGAAGTTTACTATGTATGATATTCAATGATATGCTAGAGGGAATAATGATATTCTCAAAAAAATATGTTTCATTTTTTTCAAATATAATGTAAGAAAAATGTTTATATCTAGTTTACAAAGATGAATAAACTATTTAGACCTTCAGTATATGATTCCTTCTATCTTATGCAACTGTAATAAAGCACACAAAACTATATGATACTAGAGTTAGGGTTTCTACACTTCACCTTTTTGTTCCATTCAATTCAATATTATCTCGAGGTTTGGATTTTTTTTCATCAACCTCCTCTGATTTCATTCTATGAACAAGATCTAAATATTTTTTTCATTTTTCTTTTAACTACTACACTTAATGTTAATCCATAGCCTTTTCAAAATATTCCCCAAAACCATACTTAGGTTTTTTAGAGTCCAACATGCTCAAAATACCTAATGTCATACCAAGACTAAAAAGTATGTCATAATAATTACACTAACATTAAAATTTCTTGACATAACATTCAAGTTATTTAAATATTTTGAAACTATATTTTATAGAATAAGTCATCGAATAAATAATAATATCATTTTATTAAAATTTTAACTTGATCTCATATTCTATCACTAAGTTTAAAAAATTTCAATATTTTAGATGTTCAATATTGAATTTTAATTTTGACTTTTCCTTTTATTGTTGATGTAAAAAAAAGTCTGGAGTCACATACCACTCTATTATCCTTCTTTTTTTGGCCCCTAAAATGACCATTTCTTCAAGATAAACTTAAATTTAATATTGGAGGCTAAATCTCTCCTTGATTCTAAAATCATCATCAATACTATCTTCTCATTATGTATTGTAGACAATGGAAATAGTAAAGTCCTTACCAAGGTCTTTATAGTCATCAGCCTCATCCATTTTTATTTCCTCTTGGATTTTAACTTCTTATGGATGTAAATTATTTCTTCCAAAAAAAATTCACTGATAATTCCTTTTACATCTCAAATATTTTTTTATCTTATTTTGAGGAACCTCATATTCATCATCTTCTTATCACTTCTTAGAAAACTAGTAAAGTACAAAAAATTTTCATACCAAAAGAATGTATGTGGAATCCTCCCATTGAATTTCCATATTCTTTATATAAGATTTTAGGAAATAAATTGAATAATTTCATCAACTTATTTATCCCATAAATCTTCCTTCAATAAAAATTTATTAATTATTTCTCAATATACCTATAGAAAATTATTATTTATTTTTGAATCATTTTAATTCTCTCTCATTTCA
Source organism: Viscum album (assembly GCA_963277665.1). Lineage (NCBI taxonomy): Eukaryota > Viridiplantae > Streptophyta > Magnoliopsida > Santalales > Viscaceae > Viscum > Viscum album. The sequence continues at coordinate 13,905,755 of OY728157.1, read as the reverse complement.
TATAGAACAAGTGTAATATTGATGTTTCCTAACATTACCTCCTTTGGATATTTACATTCTTGCACTAAGGCCTTTGTAATAAACCATGGGGGTAAACTTCTTAGTATTCTTTTCACAATTTTTCTTTCTTCAATTATTTCTCCAATTCACTGCATTTATTCCACAAGAATGTTCACCTGAACAAAGAATGCATTAATTACCTCATTTGGGATTGTTCATAAATATTCATATTTATTACACATCACTTGAAACTTTTCCTCTAATACATTATAATCACATTTAATTATATTAAATATTTTTTTATATGGAATAATAAATTTTAACAGATATCAATATTGTGTAAATAGTATTGTAAAAGATCCAAATTTTTCTTTATCGCATTGGCATCGGTATCCAAATCCTTGAGATGTTTATCTGATAAATATCTTCTATCTATACTTACTAAGATCCCATTGTTCACAACTGTGTATACATCCATTCTTCATGAATGAAAGTACTATGGAATTTTTTTTTCAAAGATGGAAACTATTTCCCTCAATAATATGATTTATTGTTTGATTGACTATATTTTTCATATCTTCAAAGATAAGATTCACCACTTCTTTGATTTTATACCACTTATTAGTCCTAAATAATGTAAATACTCTAAGAGGGGGTGAATCGGGGTATTGAAAATTTTAAACAAAACCTTTACAACTATATTATTCTACATTTAATAGGAAAACCACTCTCTATCTCTTTATTATAATTGATATTGGGAAATAAATCATTAAAGAAGTGATGTGTCTAATTTTAATTAGTTCACCATAACTAAAATAATCTATGGATCGTTCAAAGGAAATTTTCCATTTCCCATGAAACACTACAGATCACTTCTTTGATATAAATTTAGAGAGTCTTCATTAAACTTCTATGATTACAACCTTTATTAAAATATGAATAATTCATTATTCTTTATACATGGTGGAACACATTACTTCTCTTATTATTGTCATTATCTTTATGAATGGAAGATGAAAATTTCACCCAATATGTTGTATTCAATCTACTTCTACATAATTAACTTATGAATACCATGAAACTCTGAATATAATTCCTCTTTTATCCCTTTATTTTTTATTTTTAATAAATCTAGAGAAATTTTCTCTTATTTATATTTTAATCTATAAAACTAAACATAAAAAAACTTGGGAATTTTTAATTTCAAATTCAAAATAAAAATACAAAATAAACATGTAAATTCATCAACTTATAATCCAACCATTGATCCCTATTTAATAAAATCATAATCATTTAAATCTATTTGGGTCATTTAAGTCTAATCCATACATATCAAAATAGTTAAATGCACCAATGAAATAAATATGGTCGTAACCTACAGTTTTCAAACACTGTGAAATTATCTCTAATAAAAACTCCCATTTAAAGATAACATTACCTTCCCCATGGATTTAACCATTCTAAATTTCCCATTTTCTACCATATCCATATATATAGATGCTAAAAACATTTAACTCCATGGCCTCTAAAACACCGATTGAGTGGTACATTTTTTTAAATAGGTATTCTCTCGACATAAGACGCCTACATACACAGTGTGGGGAATTTAGGTTTCCAATTTTTATCACTATATAATATACCAATTACTTCTATATAAATTTCACCTAGGATTGTACAATTCCAATTGTGAGAATCCCAATTTTTATTGGTTTTTTTCTAAAAGATTGAGTACCATATAATGGTGCACACCTTCTACTCATTTTGATTCCTAGATAACTGTTACACCAATTTATTCCATTTTATTTATTTTTATGCTTCATATAAATTGAAAAAATATCTTCCATGGAATGTACCAACTATAAAATTGATTAATATTAGACATTAAAAATGAAATTAATTCTTTAATGGTGTTATTTTCCTTATCATTTTCATAAAATACTTCCAATTTCAAATAAGTATTCAGAATTCCCATAGTATCCCCACTCAAATAATTTCTATATCCACTATATATTAAAATAATTCAACATGGTGTGGTTTATGATATGACGAAGGATTAATTCTATAGAATCACTCCAAGATACACTACTCCTCATGAAATGGATTTTCCATGACTCAGAAAGCAATTTTAGAAAAAACATCATCACTATTTAAGAAAAAACAAAACCCAAAAACCAATCCAAGTAAAAAATTTCTACTAATAATATTATATATGATGGTATTTTTTTATTTATTATATAGAACCAACCAATTCGAGTAACCAGATTGACACCCATATGAGGTTTTTGGTAATAAGTAAATTCCTATCATCTAAAACATGGGTCACATGAATGTATACATACTCCCCCTCTCCCACAAATATTTCCCCCCATAATACAATTACATTATAATAGTGATAAATATGGAATATGGGTAGTTTGGTTATTGTATATGGTTACAGTATATGGTTTTTGTATTAAGTTATTATGTGTGATTATGGTATGGGTATGTGTAATGAGGTTGTGGTATGAGGATATGAGTAAGTATAGAGCACCATTGCATATGTCATTAGGGTGTGTGTGTAACATCCTATCCCAACTCACTAAATGGTAACCATATTAGAGCCCAACATGACATCTAGTTCACCTCCTCATATGTCAAAGGATTCCGAATAACAATGAGGGTCTATAGTGATACCATAGGGATACTTCACCCTATTATAAAAATAACTATAAGACATAGTGTGTGTAGCATATATTCAATCTATATAAGATATAAATTAATGAACTATCTATACATCAAATGAGTTAGGAAGAGACTATAAAGATCTATCATAGGAAGATCATTTACAAATAAGAACAAAATAAACCAAACATAAAGTAACTATAACCATTTCTTGAGCCTGGACCAAATCCTATATCCTGACTCTGACTAAGTTATCCAGCTCAACAACTTACCTTAGGCATCAACCCAACCTATTTCTGCAACAAAGATGTATAATTAGGTAATGTAACACCCACTATGTCAATATCAGTTATTTTACCTATTATTTAGTAATTTTTGTTATTCTAAATCATTTTCTGGTCTTTCTACTTTGAAATTTTATAAAATTGGGAAAATTTTGTAGTCACCCAATTGGAATGTGGTTAGGATTAACCATGAAGAAACTATAAAGAAAAGGTATATAGTTTGAAAATATGGATTCACATGGTTAGTTCATAGTTTACCTAACCATGTAGACCAACTGTGAAATTTCCCATATGAATAATTGTAAGCCACATGGTTAGAACAAGGTTTTTAAAATCCTAAGGTCTTCAAAAATATTTAAAAATTTGAAATTTCAAAATTTTCCCTGTGATTTTTAACACCATTATCCCTCTACTTTCTCCATATTTTGACCATTGCTCATCCTCACCTCACACCCTACCATACCCCTCCCTCTATGGCTTTAATACAAGTATATGTATTTGTATTTCTTCAAGGAATCACTTATATAAGTGGTTTCCTATATTCCTCTTATATTTTTATTTCCTTTTTCATGGATTTATATTTACCCTAATGTCATGGCTACCTAGGGTTTGTGATAGCCAAATTTCGTGGTGTCTTTTTTTTGTTTATGGTATTGTATTCCCTTTATACGATCCTATTTGACTTCCAATGTGGATTACAATTTTAGGTGAGTGGGTTCCACAATTTTCTAAGGGTTTAAAGATTACTATAATAAAAACATATGTTAGCGGTGGTTTTTTCAAATAAAATTTTTTTTAACAATTTCTAATTGATTATTGGGGGTTTTATAAATGATTTTATTTTTTGAGTTTCTTAATAATTTGTGGATATTATTTTTTATTAGTTGTCCGTTAAATCTTATATGGATCCATGATTAGTGGTGGTTTGGAAACCACTGCTAAAAATAATGTGCTAGTTTATTTTTCAAAATTAATATTTTATAATATAGCAGTGGTTAAAAACACCTCCAATGAATTCATTAATGTTTAGTTAATTTCTTTATTTTTTTTAATTATCAGTTAATTTAACTTCTATGACTATATTAGTGGTGGTTTAACAATACATTTTAGTATATAGTGGTGGTTTTTCATCCAGTATAAACAATTAAATCCACCTCTAATTATATATTAATGGTTTATTTAATTAGTGGGGGTTTAAACGGACACTACATACAAAAGAAATAGCATGTTCAAGAAAGATTCTGAATATTCTCAGACCTACAATATAAAAAAAATATCAATAGTGTATAAAATTATATAATTTCATTACTTAAATTAATAAAACATATAAAAGAAAAAAACTTCTTACATTACATCAAAATATTTTTTACATATAAAACATATTTTTTTATATTAGATACTTAAAAATTGAGAATATACAAGTTTTCGTTAATAATAAAATATTTTATGGCTAATCAAACATAAACTCTACTCTCCGTTGTCATGATGGCTACCCCGGGATGATAAATTCTCCTAATTTTTCTAATTGTTACCAGCCATTAGTGCATCTGCTACCTACATTAAATGAAATTTATAATATAAATTTTGTTTTAATTAGATAGTACATACAAAATAAATTTTAAAATTTTTTTATAATAAAATTAATATATTTAAATAAATACAATAGATTTTTTACCACTATAGTTTAACATATTATGTATGTAATATTAGTAGGAATTCTCCCAGTTGTTCCATGAAATATATTATCCAATGAACTCCATATCACTAAAAACTATTCGTATTGAGTTTTCTATCATGTATCGTGATCTTATTTTCTATTATTGAATATCACAATTTTATTTTGTGACTGTATGTGATCTAGAATAATAAAATTAATCAAACTGGTAAGAAAAGGTTTCATAGTGAATGAACATGGTCTCCCTCCAAATATCATGATGGGGTGATCCAGAAACCAACCCTTGCACATAACCAATATTCCCCTTGCCCAAAACTCAGGGAATGGAATTAGTGTGGGATATTAATTATGATTGTGAAATGTTTTCTTCCCATGCCTCTTTAATTTTTTCCTATAAAAAATTAAATTTTATAAAAAAATATTTTTTCAAAAATAATGAATCTTAATTTTTATTTTTTACCCTAATGTTTCCAGTGGGTCCATTAACATAATTTCCATTGAATTTATTGTTCACATTGAACCACAAATTTGTTCAATCAACCTCATTACTAACTTCTTCTTCTTATATCATCAATGTATAAAATGAAAACTTGAAAACATTATGTACTTAAAATGAAAAAAATATATGTAATAAATATCTAGAATATTTCTTTCTTCTATCTTCTCCCTAAAAAACTTTTAAAACAATTTGTCTATGGGATGAATTGTTTTTCTCTATTTGAGGATTTTTTTAGAATATTCCTTAAATAATTTTAATTTTAATAAAAAATGGATTATATTTAATAAATTAATATCAATATACTAAGACATTATCAAATACCTTATATGAATTATAATGATTCTTATCCACAATGTTATTCAACTAATCTTGAGGTATCCCTTTGGGCACCTTTTCAAAATTTTGTTAGGGGCTCAAGGAGGTGTCATTGAACTCACACCATAACCTGTAATTAATGTCCTTCCACATTTTCCCCAAAATTATCAAATTTCATTGATCCACAACTACATCATGTGAATCAAAATAGAAAATCATTTTCATATCATATATATATAAATAATTGGACTTATATTTGATAGGGATATAAGATAAAATAAATAAATATTTATCTTGACTTACTTTAAACTATTTATCAAAAGGATCATTCATATTGTTGATGGGAATATACCTCCAATCGTGATACGTATTTGGAAAAGACATTGTCTCACGTGATAACTGGCCCAAGATCTACCAATATAATCCTATAACATCCTCTATAGGAACCACAAATATATCAAATGGCATAACTACTTTAAAAAATTTATCCTCCAAATATTTTATTTATTCATGTTTATTTTATCTTTTTATTATCTAAATCCATTCAATAAATATTTTCAAATATAGTATACTAATGTTATAAATTATTTTTTAACATTAAAAATTACATAAAAATAATTTCCACCTTGGATAACCTCATAATGGTGTATATGGGACCATATTCCCTTTCAATGTCCACTCCTTAGCCGATCCATATAATACTTCTGAAATCCATGGGAAATAATTCAATGCACTTATAGTAGTGAGCGTACATGTTAAATATGGGAACATATCAGCTGGTATCAAATGACATAAAGGGGAGAATACTAAAAGTAGAGAGTATACCTAATGAAGGTGAAATTGTATCATATGGACCATCTAAAAGTGTAGGATATATTGAAGATCAACTAGTATATTTAAATTGTTTTGTTCTTATCATTCTTACATCTAGTTAGATTTAAAAACACGTTAGAACATGATATATGAAATAAAACAAGAAAATGTTTTAAACAAAAAAATTTACATAGATTAATCATATTCATGTATTATAAATAACAAAATATAATATAATTTAATAGATAAATGAAGATAAAATCAATAAATATCTATATAAAAATATAGCCTATATTTATTAAATAAAACCCTATTAAAAATAAAACAAAAGCACTAAGGAATAATAAAGCATTAATATCAAAAAAATATTAACATATATAAAATCTGGCTAACAAAAAATCATAAAACATAATATAATAATAAATAATTTATATTATGATTGAATATTTTATGATGTAAATATATCATATAGCTTGTTGTAAAAAATAACACATCTCATAAATGGAAACCACATTTTTTTTAAATGTCTTTAATGGTTAATATTAAAGGGAATAAATTTGAATGGATGATCAAGTAGTGTCTCACATTAGTAAGATTGAGTTCCATATCATAAACATCAGGTTTTAATAATGCTTCGCTTATAATTATTTGAAAATAGATGATAAATAGAGTATAATGTTCAGAATAATTCAATTATTTCTTATATTTTACTTTTTATGTGATGAACTAATAAACACCATAAGGGATTCATAAAATCTTAAAAAGAATCAAATAAATATAAGACTCTTTTCCTTGAGGTTTATATCTCACGGTAATCTAATATATTCAAAATTAATTCAATAATCTTTCTGAGATCCATAGTTCAAATCCTAGAAAACACATAATAATTAAAATATTTCATCAGGAAATTGTACTCAAATGAGATTAAAATATAGTATTCATTATATGATATGTTCCATAGTTAACATTAAGTTGTTTAATATCATACAACATTGAATACTTCCAATAATCATTAGTTTTATACAAATTTTTTGATTCAATACCCCTAAAAAATAAAATTATACTTCAATAAATTTTTATGTTTACTTAGTCACAAAACGATAAATCTATTATTGTTTTATATAATGCTATTTTAATATGGTCTAATCATCCATTCATTCCTCCAGTATCAATAATAAGTAATGATTTAATATTCAATCCCATGTGGAATAAAGTATATAATTCTTGGATCTTTAAGCCTTGAACAATAGAATAACTTAATGTTTGATGGTTTAATTCCTTAAACAATGTGGTCTTATTATGTCGTTTTTCAACCAAAGATTCAAAATCACACCCAAAAAATATCATATTAAATTTAAAATCATTTAACTATAAATGAATAACTCAAAATTATTTAAAATGAATCAATTGGACTCATCAATGATTTTTATATCTATTTAATTTTTTCAAATTGGGCAGGAAGGCATAAAAATTTTAAGGGGGTCTAATAGATGATTAAATTAAGGGATATTTAAGTATATGTATTAGTAAAGAATGTTGAAAATGCAATATATAATAATAATTGTGAAGAAATAATTTAATGAGGAGCCTATAGATGTATATATTGGAAAAAATCATAAATTCCATCAGTTTAATCTGACCCGAATTCATATGTTACCACTAAACTCACCCATGATTTGTTATATCTCATTCTGAAACACAACCACCCCACCAACTGTTACCACAAAAACCACAAAAATTTCTACCTATGATAAAACTATAGAAAAAATTATTGAAATGGAAAAGATTAAACCCTCACTACATAATAGTTGGTAGGATGGATTAAATTATAGAATAATGAGGAGAACCGGGATTTTACCTTGCACTATAAAGAAACCACTTTTAGGATCCAAAGAATAGATGGACAGAGATGAAGAATACTCATGTGACGAGGGAATATAAATGGAATGAGAAGGGGAATATTCATCATATTGTAGAAGGGTATTTTTTCAGGTGAAAACAAGATTATAAATAAAGTATAAGGAGAAATTAAATGGTAATTTTTTATTCCAAAATAGGTATTAGTTAGTGGAGATTTTTAATAACATCTTCTAATAATGATTTTAGAGGTGGTTTTTTAAATATATTCATATAGTAATTTGTTATGAAATGGTAATATTAAATCACCACTAAAAAATGAGGAGAGAATTTATAATTTTTAATTTCCAATGGTATTTAGGAACCACCTCTAATCAGACATCATAATTTATGGTTTTTCATGTGGTGGTGGTAAAGATATATTGTTTTATGTGACACTATTTTTTTAGAAAAAAATAATGTTAAACCTATTTTTTAAAGGATCTTTTAATTTATAAATGTTATGATATATTATTTTTTAAATATTGATTCAATAATATTTGAATTCTTTAGATTTTATCCATATCTTTGAGATGAAAAAGGTTTTTAAGAATTTTTGGGGAATCATGAATGAATTACCTGTGTTGGGATGATAAAAGACCCTATTTAGTGGAATGCGACATGTTTGAAATGTGTAAATCACATGGAAAATAAGATATCTAGGTGTGAATAATATATTAAGTTTCCCTATTTGTTTACACCACACTAAATAAACATATAGATAAGGATAAAGGTCATGGTTTTTTTGATCGGCGGAACCACACCACTAGGCCAAATCATGGACTCCTTAGTGGTTGATTGGATGTGGTGCCATGGATGGGTGGTACCACACTGCTAGACCAAGGAATGTTATCCTTAATAGTTTTACAAGCATTGGGTTTTTTCTAATTAGATCAAAATATTATATGAGGTTATAGGGTTCATGAAACCTATGATGACATAGGTCTCTCCCATGTTGCATATTTATGGAATGTTTATTTTTATAGAAAATAATTTAATTCCCAAATTGTTAAAGCATATTATTTGTTTTCTTGAAATTAAATGTCAAAGTTTACATTATTATAGTTTATTTAAAACTAAACTGATTTTATTTATCTAACAAGGGTTACTCATGAAATACTTAGTGGGGTCTTACTAGGATAGTGTATCTCACACACTACATGCACTTAATTGGTGTATGTAGACCTTGTTTCTATGGTTTTTGGTAAAGGAAAGGAACCACTTAAAGGTAGTGGGTATTATTTTAGTAAATCTAAAATATGTGGTAGTGACATGGTAGGGATCTAACCCTCATGTCACATAGAGATGGTTTTCCATTCTTTTGTCTATTTTTTGTTCTTTTTTAAACTAGTTTTATATATCTAGATCAGCCTTAAAACTCATTCATTTTATATTTAATATCATTTTAACTCTTATTTTGGTTATATGATATATTATGAGAAATTTATTCTTTTTAATTGTCATTTGGGGTGAATTATTTCACTAGTTTTCTTATTTATAATTGAATTCATGATTCTATTTCAGAAGCATGACTTTTCAAGATATGGAAATTTCATGTTGGGTTTTTCACTCAAAAACATTTGATGATTCTTCTTGTAAAAACCATTCCCAAAGGAAATTATTAATTCATGTCCACTAGTTTCAATCCATTAGGGATTGATCATTTCCTTTGATCCTTTTTATCGATTGGCTTGGGTTCCTACTTCATGGGTGTCTATGGTTATTTTATAAAAAAATGGTATCAAATCCATGTGTTTTAGATCTATGTTATTTTTTATGTTTAGATATACTAAAGACAGTTTTATTGAGTATCACATAATAGGTGTGATGGAGTTTCTATAAAAAACTATTAGTGTCCTACCTTAAGTTTCCAAAGGATTTTTGGAAAGTGATTTTGGTTTTGAATTTGGTTTCCTTTCCTTTTTGGAAATAATCATGGGTTTTAAACCATATTCCCGATCCATATTTCATGTAAAGGTGAGGTGCAGTATTTTATTTAATATATGATGTGTTTGGTTTTTTTATAATATTTTATTACTTTTATTTATGGTTTACTATTTTATTAACAGTAATGATTTATTTTTCTTTATTTGAATTTTTGTAGTACTATTCCCACATAAAGGCCTCTAGTGAACCCATTTGTGGGAGAGGTTGATAATCTCCCATGAGAAAATTCCCCAAATGGACTAGAATATCATTGAGATTTTGGTTTGAGTAATCTATTATATGGAAAATGTAATGGAACTATGTCCTTCTCTGGTTAAAGAAGCGGCTTATAACCCATATAAGGATCAAGCTCAGAAATCCATTCATCATTAGAAGAGTTATTAAATACATTACCCATCATTATGTAAATATATAAGAATAATTATATTTATATATATTATGATTGGGTTCCCTATATTTTCATGTAATAATGAATATGTTTTTGTAGTGGTAGATTGACCCACAAAATCAATGAATTACTTACCTATAAAAGAAAAAAAATTCATTTGATAACATTGGTAACTTTTATATAAAGTATTTTTTGGAATTTCATGAGTTTCAATGTCCATTGTTTCAAATAGAGTTCACATATTTACATATATATTATATAGGGGACTCTAGACTTCAATAAGGGTATGGTTGAATATGGGTAAAACATATCACCCCATGATGGATGGACCTATTGAACATGTTATTAAAATTTTATAATATATGTTTTAAAAATGTGTAATTGGATTTGGAATATAATTTAAAGATCATAAACCATTGTTAAAGTAATTTTAGAAAAATAATTACCATTAATTAATTCATATATTGGTATTTGAGTAATTTTATGTTCATCCTTGTCAAATATCATTACATTGGGTAGAGACTTTTAAGAGGACACATGTGGGGCTTGTCTAAAATAAGAGATCATGGATTGAGTTAAATTTATCTAGTAACATATGATCTCCACTCAACTATAATAATAATTATTATGTAAATCATCAAATATAAAATTTTATATTTGATATTGGGGGTTGGGTGTTCTTGAAAATGACACCTAGGTTGGGACATCAATTACTTAAATATAATGGAAATTGTTCTCATGATATACTAATTCTTTTAAAATTATAAATAGGATTGTGGACGTTGATTCTTGGTTATCATTTCCATAATATTATGTTATTATTCATAATATTTTTCAAATGTCTCAATTTAATAAGTATAAAATGTCCCTAAATCACATCTTAAGATTGTAAGAAGCCTAATTGATGTAGGATATATCTTATAATGAAATACATGTTTAGTTTATAGATCATTGTGAAAATATCTATAAGGGATGTAGTACTTATTTATTATAGATATTGTGGAATAATAGAGTGTTCTAGGAATATACATGGATAAAAAAGCTGATACATTATATAAATTATAAAATATATTTATCGATAGGACAGTTTAATAATTTTTTGAGGATAAAAATTCCAATGATATAATTATTTTTAAAACTCTGTATTTTGTGTGTGTGTGTATGTGTTATTTTACATTTTTTAAAAATATTAGATATAGAATCTATTTTAAGGTATTATCTTCATTATTCTCATTGAATGTATAAATTAAAGATTTAGATAATATTAAAAGATAATTTTAACTACATTATGGGATAGATAATAGTTTCTTTACCATGGGGATCAAGCTTAGTGAGAATTAAAAAAATTTCATTAAATATGAGGTAAGATTTAAAAATTCTCTAAGGTAAACTACAAAAATAGATAAATAATGAAAAATAATCATTAATTTTAATTTAGAGTTGATTTAAATTGAAAAGCTAGCCACATGGGTAGTGGAGACCATGCATTTTTTCAATCACTATTTGTTTTGAGTTATTAAAATCTATATAGTCAGTTTCAAAGGAAATGTAGATCGTGTGACCTGAATATTCAAGTGAAGTTAATTTATATGATTAAAATTTAAAACACATGAAAAACCATTGAACAAATCTATTATTCTCTCAAAAAATATTATGTGGTTATTTGGTATTTATAGGATTATTTTAAAGGTCACTCTATCTTATTTCTACAGGTCATTAGTCTATAATGAATGTTTGATATTAGATCATGGGTAAATTCTTGTTTTATTTTCCCACTCTTAGATGGTATCATTACCTATCCTAAATATGTTCATGGGGATTTTAGGTGTATATAGTTGGACAATTGTATTTTATTTTTCATTCATCTTGATAGGGACTTGAGGATTTATCTCGTTGGTGTTATTTTTAATTAATGATATAAATAATATCTTACATGATGTAATTCATAATTAGCTTCAATTAATTTATCTAATGTGGTTGGCCTCATTATGATTTTTTCAGTTTTTATGTCTAAAAAATTATTAATTGGATAATTTTTATGGAATCATGAATTTTTCAAAAGGTGATTTTTATATGAATTGGTTTCTCCTTGTTTAAATGGATTTAAGTATTTACTAGTATTTTGAATTATAAATTGGAGTTTTAAAATATGACTATATAAATTTTTTTAGTGATAAAATATTATATTTTTACAATATTTATTGATGGTATTTATGAAAAATGAAATTATGATAAAAACTAATTTTATCAAAATACCCATGGGGAATTGATTCTTTTGAGTATTGACTTTTTATGAATATTTGAAATTCTTGTATATATTTTTTAAGTTAAAAATCAATTTCTTATGTGACATTTTTTTAACCACTAAGGTTAGATATGATTAGAGTAGAGATTTAAAGATCATTCATTATGGAATATAACCATTTTAATAATTGGGCATGTATGATTACCCACACTCCCTATTATAGTAGAGTGAATTTTTTGGGGTTTAATGTGTGAATGTGTGATAAATTTGTTTACAGAGTGAATATGGGAAATTGAAAACTTAATTATGGCCTCCTAAATGATGATTTTTATCTATAAATTAGCTAAAATTTGTTTATATTATGCTATATATATTCCTTATCATGGGTTAATTTTTGAGAAATAGGTTTTTCCATGTATTTTAGGAAATAATAAGTTTCCATAGATTTTATAGAAATAGAAATTTTCTATTGATCTTGGAAAAACTATCAATGTTCCTAATATTAATTTTTTAAGGAAAACCATGATTTTTAAGTTAATTTTAAATAAATGGATTTAATTTCTGTACTATATAAATGTTGTACTAAAATGGTTAGATATTCATTTTTTTTAAAATGTTTTTGATTTTTAATTTTTAATTAACATTATATCTTTCAGATTAATTCATATATAGTAAAATATATTGGATTGATTGGGAAAATAAAATTGAGTTTATACTCATCCCAAAATTTTAATATTCAATGTACATGGTAACATGATTAATTATAATATAGGGAAAGTGAAGACTTAATTATTCTTTTTGGTGAGTCGTAGATACACATTGGAGGTGTGGATGTTTTGGGGGTAAAGAGGCTCAAGTAACATTATTTAATTTGTATTTTACAGTTATTTTATTTTATTTCCAATGATTTTGGTTAGGTAAAACTAGGGATTTATACATCAAACCCCATTTTTAAATGGTTTTAATTTAAATATGTTTTACTTCCTATGTGAATAAATCATTGTTTTAGTTTATATTTTTAAGCATAAATTTTTCCTAAAAAGATTTATTTTATTACCTAATACTATTTTCCAACTTTTTACAATCCATGATTACACTTAAGAATATTTGGTGATCTATTTCATGACTCGTGATTTTGATATACAGTTCATACCATTACAAAAATATTTTTCTTCACATAATAAAATAAGGATTTATTTTCATTTCCTCCAATGTAAAGGTTAATACAAGGTGTTTATCTTGTTCATTAATCTTAGGTACCATTCATTAAAAATTATTATTATAGAGTAAAAATTTTTAAAAAAATACCCAACATCAATTATCAATGCCTATACAAATGATAGATTATATACAATGATGAAAATAAAACTATGAAATGATCGTGATTACAACAATTAATAAAAAAATTATGATTGGTTAAAAAATGCCCTTCCTGTTAGTGAATTAATAAATTCATACTAATTTTTCTCAACTATATATCCTAAAGTAAATAATCAAAATTATATTTATAAACTTCAATTTTATCCTCTAGTACTCATTATAATGATACAAATATAAATAGTCCCCTTTAAACAAACTTTTAGCATTTCTCGTCTCTTGTATATCTTATTCCTTATTTTTTATTCTATTAATTTTCAAAATTGGTTTTAATTATTTATAAGGAAAATATATTTTATCTCCATTTTTATCTACAAATACTAGAAAAAAATCTTTTGATTTTCTAAAAATATTCTTCCACGTGTCAAAAGAACATTATCTACGGGAAAACATTATCATAACTTGTATTTAAGGGTGTAAACTCAAAAAAACTATTTCTATAGGCATGTGTGACATGACCCAACACATTTGGGACCCTTAATATGGTCGATGAATAAACCATGTATATATTTCCCTAATCATTCCACATATGTGTCAGGGGATAGAGACTAACGTTGATGTTAATTATCATCTATAACCTTTAGACAACTAAAAATAATTATATAAAACCCCAAATCATATAAAAATAAATGAAATCTGAAATATTAAATGATAACATTAATAAAATATTCATTCTTGTCAAGCATAAAATAATAAATACATGACAAAAACATAAATTGTAAATCCTCAATAACTTCACTATAATGAAAGGGGATGGTGGAATGTATAAAAATTATATATACCATCAATATTAAAAGATTAAATATAATGGCTCATAGGGATGCTATATATATTATCAATATAAGACACCTTGATCATGAAAACCATAAAAATAACAACATCATAGGCTTGTTAATTTGAACATAATATGGTAATTATTTATAATCATATTATAATCAACCCAAATTAATTTTAACTATATGAATAAGAACAAAAAAAGTAAGTGTATATATGATAGGGTAAATAAACTCGTTTAATAAAACCATGTCAATGTAAATTAAAGGTACAATGCTAGAGAACCCCATATGTCGCCATATAAAATATATCATATATATTTTATAAAACAAATAAACATACATCCTTCAATGACTATATAACACACAACCCTAAGAAAACCATAGAACATCAAGAAAAATGTATTTTCTCCTCATTATTCCAATGAAATTCATTTCCAAGTGTCTTTTCAGCCAATATGAAATGATATACCAAGTAATATCGCATCCTTTTTTATTGACTTAAGGAAACTGTTTGGGAAATTTATAATCTAATCTTAATCCCAAATATACACCCTTTATGAGAAACTCTCACTATTTTTCACTCATATCTAAAGGTAACACACCCATCCTTAGATATAAACAACATGTTTGGAGTAAAATTTTATACCTATTTATCCAACTAAAGTTTATTATATTCTAGTTGATGTTAGGTTTAACTCAACCATAATCACAGGTGGTGATTCCCGATCACTGTCATCATTTTCATCAGAAATAAAAAAGTTCATTCTATTGAATAAATCACATTACCTAGGTTTAGTTAAAGTCACTTAACCAAAGTTATAACCATATCCCTCAGGTTATTCAAACATATCATAATCCCTAAAAAATAAATCCATCCCTATAAAGTATATTTAATAAAATTTTACTAAAACTAGGACACATAAAATCATCAGCATCATTGAATTATCACATCTTATAGGAATCAAAATTTCATCATAAATTCTCAATGATATAATAGAAAATTTTCAAAAAATTAATATAAAGGAAACCTAAATTCTTGACACAAATGGGAGGGGTATATGGAAAATCATACTAGATAAATTTATCTAAGGGTATATCCATGACCAATATAGTCCAAAATGGATATAAATATTCCTTGAAAAATAAAAAATACTACCCTTAATGAATTCATTAAAACCATCATGAAAAGTAATTGTAAAATAACAAGTAAGAAATTGAAATCCTTGTCACAAATCATAGGAACGACATAGCTACAAATGAATCATGAAAACACAATCTCAAATTAATAAACTCCACATTGTAATCACACTAATTAAATAACTAATATTTCAACTCACTTACACATTCATATCACACTCTCATGACATTATATTTTTATCTACAAATAAATTTAGATTTCATTTCATCCTTTTATTCAATGGATTTTTCCTTAGTAATAGTTTTAATGCCATTTTTTAGGAATAAAAATCATTTAAATCATGAGGAATTATGTTTGTATAATTATTTATTAAAAAATATTTATTGTGAAGTGTGATATCTTGGTGAGCTCCTTTGAAATTATAGAGAAATTTATTGTTTCATGTTTATTGAAAATAAATTTTCATTTAATAGTTCAGTGAACACACCATATTTTTAAAATGTGAATATAAATTTGTTTCAGGAAGATAAATTTGGTCATTTTTTAAATGGTATATAGTATATCTTATGGATATTTTAACACCGTGAACATGAATAAAATGACACTACTAATTATTTTTTTACTAAAAAATTATAGAAAACAAAGTCATTTAGCTAGAATATAGAAGATAACAGGGAATTGTTTTAGATAATTGAAAATAGGGAAAAATTTAAAATTTAGAAGAGAATAAAAATTTGTTAGATATTTTGATGTGAAAAGGGTTTTTTTATTATGTTATACATTGATAAATTCATTATAATTATTGAATTTAATTTCTAAATAGGTATAATGATACACATATTATTGGTGAGGTTATGATATAAATGGTGAATGATCTATGGAGGTTCCAAATTATTTACTAACTACATATTTGTGATTGAATGTCTATATTTTATTTTAAATATTATTTATATTTTCTTGGATAATTTAGAATTAAATGAAAAATAAAATTAAATAATTTAATTATATTATTTTTATTTATTTATCAAATTTTATTAAATTAGATTACATATACTTATTTAAATTTTAAGTTGCTCGATTATTGAATTACTTTTCTATCTATATTAATGGGAGGATTGATTTAATTATTACAAAATCAGTGATATAAAAAAGAACTTATTTCAAATTAATACCAATGAAAATTAATTCCATTTCATTTATTTGATCCCTAGTCTATCTAAATACTTTATTTTACACTCTTGAAAATCTTTATCTTGATAATTATTCATTTTAATTAATTAATTTAAATTAATTATAATAATAATTCACAATCAATTTGATTGTTATAGATATTAAATTAAGATGGTACTGTAATATTATATATTATTTTTGGATCAAAATTATGATACCAATTTTCTATATTTTTTAATTCAATGTTAATTATTTATAAATTTATTGTCATAGCCTAATAAATCAGGACCCCACATGGGTTGGTGGTAATCCAAGTATACCACCCCAAGCCCACCTTTAATAGGTCAAGGGGTGGTGACTAAAACGGAGAAGGAATACCATACATGATAGGCCTTAAACTGTATGAAATCTAAAATAGAAATATATTATAGCATCCCATGTTTGATCCATGGATAAGTGACCTGACCCGGTTGGCCACATGGCCTCAAACACAACTAAGTGTATGCCAGAGGCTTCCAACTAGTAGTGAGGATCTGTGATGATATGGGGGAGATTATAACCTCATGATTAGAGAATACCATAGTGGTATAATAATGAATAAATAGTATAAACATAATTAATAACTAACTGTGGAAGATTAAATCATCCTAATATAAAAAAAATCAATAGGACCATATCTAGTATCACAAAAAAAATGATGTCATGGTGCTATATAAAAATGGGAAAATCTATGGGGGTAGAAAATATAGAATATAAAAATTTACATTAAAAAATGAATAAAAACACCTAAGATATCACCAGTATAATTCTAATCATAATCTTAATCATCTTATCTCATTTCCATCCTAGCTCAAAATATCAATCATCCATAAATGGGCACTTCCCCTTATCCCTAAATAGATCTATGAATTATATCCATGTACCAATCAGAAGACCAAACAGGGAGTGAGTAAAACTCAGTATTTCACCACCAACAATTTTATCACTATCAATTCCTTGAATATATAATGATAAGTGTGTAGGTAATAATCAATTTAATGTAGTAAATAAAAAAACCATGCTGTTATAGGTTCCCCATGGGATACTCTTTTTATTCTACCTATACAACCAAGGAATCCATAAATAGTGAGATTCATTTAAAGTCTCATAAATCCATGTAATTCAAGTTCCATAAGATAGGTGAAGTCCACAGAGGTGTACCCTAGGTAGCTCACCAAATTGGGAAAGTGCTACCCAAGCCATATAATCTTGTTCTAAGTAGACTTCATCCTAAACATAAAATTATCCTATAGTAATAACCATGGATGTTCATAATATCAATACAAATCCATGGAATATCATCCAAGTAATTAAATTTGTTTAATTTTTTGAAAATATAAGTGAACCCCCGGTTCCATTCTATGGCATTCAAATCCTCAATACAAAGACCGAATCCAACTTTGGTCATTCACTTAGAAGAAACATCAATGAATTAGTTGGAGTCCCATAAGATCATATAAGGAAAACCATAATAGGATTATAGTAATTTCTCATTGTATTATACACCTTTAATGTTAATGTTTTGGGACCATAATCAATCATGATATAAAAATACATCCAATATCCATAATCATAGAGATAGCTATAATTACATTACATAATTAAATAGGTGTTAGGTGACATAACCATGCCATTCAGCCTTAATTTATATCAACTGGACATTAATTAATATAATCAATGTAACTCACCATATAATGTGGTTCAATTACATATATTTTGCATAGTAGGCCTAGAAATAAATCACGCTATTTCATTACTAAGGGAAATCTAGCACTGTAACACCCCAATATTTTAAAATATGAACATCATATTCAATAGTGTATATGACACGCAACACCATGCATAAAAGGGAATATAAAAACCTAATAATTCATGGTATATCTATTTTCAAATATATTCAATCACTTTAATATCTTTCTATTCATGAAAAAATGAGTTTCTTTGATATCTACACACAAGACTGAGTTTTATGAAACAACAATATACTATTAATATTACTTTTAATATGATAATTACCGCCTAACTATTGGAAATGGTGGGAATGAATAGATATTACTAAATTATGAAAATATATAGTTTTAAAATTTTTATTATATATCTATTGAATATTAATAAAATAATAATCATTTTAAAGAAAAAAATAATGTTGTCTAAAAACTGTATTTTTTTATGAAGAACAGGTGTGTCGTGATTTGCATACGCAATTTAAAATTAGTTTTTAAAACTTTTAGAAAATTAATTTAATAAAATAAAAGTAATTTATTAAATATTAATACCAATATTATTATTGGGTGAAGTTTTTGAATTTTTTGAGACGTTTTATTTTATAATAAATAGTGAAAATATTGAATTGTAATTGAAACTATCTTTTAATTAAAAAATTATAATGTTAAATTCTATTTTGAATTGGATTTAAAATAAAAATAGTTCAATTATACATCAATTAATTAAATTTATTTCATTATAATAAATTTTATATTGAATTTAGATATAAAAACATTGTAAACTTTTGAACATTTTTGCTTTAAAACCCTACTTCCTCATCTAGTCTACGAGATTAATTTCAAATTATATACTACCACTTATGTGAGATTAATTTATCCAAATGAATTATATACTTCTAGTTATCGTAATTTATATTATCAAATAATTTCAAATTAATTTTTTCACCATAATTATTAGTTAAAATAGTTAAAATTATTTATAGTGACTAGAATAAAAAAAATAGTTTACTTAGTGGTTAAAACTGCAATATAAGGTGTAAAATGACCTACCAACTTTTTTAACACCATTGGATGGACCTATTTATAACATTACCTCATTAGTATCCATTTTTATGATTTATTATTATGTTATTATATGAAAATTTCCTATATGATAAGTTAATTTAGGAAAAAGAAAAAAAAGGAACCTTACTTACCTTTAATATTTACAAATCATTGGGATAGGAAAAAACATCATATGTTCAGTTATAAATATTATTTTTAAATTTAAATGATTTTTTTATCATTATAATTTATTTAAATGTCTTTATAGTTAAAATATTTAATTTTTTTTTAACAAACACAAATGAAAAAATTATTTAGTTAATAATTAACTAAAATAAAGGATACTACAAATATTAAAAGTGAAGTAAATTTAATGAATTAATATCTTCCATTAATTTTTTAGATGTATATATCATTTTACACAGGTTGGAAATTAATAGATTATAATTTCATCAATTTATTGATATTTTTTAAATCCAAATTAAATAAATAATGTCAAAATTGATATTAATGTTATTTTATAACAAATGATATTTTATTAAATGATTTAAAATTTAAAAAAAGTTATATTATTACGAGTTATTTTAAATGTGAATAAATAAAATATATATCCAATTAATCTACCAATTGATATTTTATAATGAACATATTGACCTCTAAATATTAAAAAAAAATTATTGGCACGGTTAAGGTTAAAGTAGTGTTTTTCCCTATTACATGTGCATCAATAAAATTTAATTTCCAACACACATGTTATTTTTATCTTATAAGTTAGATATAATATTTATAATAAGTTTTTATGTGTTTTCTAATAATTCTTACATTAATTTAGTTTTGATGTATAAATTTCCTAGTTCATAAAATTAATTACCTTAATAAAAACCAAAATAGTAAAAGTATGGGAATTTAGACATAAAATAACAACACTATAAAAATGCACTTATTTTTGTGTTAAAGTTTTTTCTATACCAAACAGACCCTCATATGTATTATTATTCAATATTTTATCAACATTAGGTAAGGGAGACCTCCCAATAGTGAATAATTTTGAGTATTTATAAGAATACCACTCCTCCTCAACTATAAAAGGGAACTCACTCTCCCCCATTCTTTATAGTTTAAAACCACTTTTTTATAATCCCTACCAAGAAAGTTTTCCAAAATTCCCCAAATCATCCTAGAAGCCTTGGTTTGGGTATAAATACAACATATAAAGGCTTTAGTGAAAAGCTAAATAGGATACCCGAAGAATATGTAATGTTCTTCAAGAAGTGCCTTCATTTTATTTTCTTTTCCACCTCCCTCTATTTCTATTATACCATGATTATGTAATAACCTCAATATTTTACATAAACATAGATTTTCTATGCTAAGGATATGATCTATAACCACACACACATCCATAAAATGGGTTAAAAAATCATCCTTCATGTGTACGGTGGACTACCACCTCACAAATTGATGTCATTTATTTTTCCATTACCATCGTTCATGGTTGGTAATAATGGTGGATTTATAGTTTAATATTATATATTTTATATTTATAACATATTTACACCTATGTAGCCCTTATATCATATATATATATATATATATATGATTTTACCTTTCATTCCATAAGAGATATGATAACATCGCTCATCTGTATGACAGACTACCGCTTCACGAAGCAATGTGATTCGTCTTTCACTAACACTTCACATGGAATGTGATGAAGATAATGTTAATGATTATATGTGATATATATGAAATAATTATTATATTCATGGAATATTTATCATTCTATAAATATAGTTTGTATATATATATATATCATTTTCATTCATTACTTTTCAATCATGTAGAGGTGATAACATCATTCCTCTACGTGTGGACTACCACATTCACGAAGTGATGTGACTGCATTTTCATCACCACAAAAAATGGATGATATATAAGTATAATTAAATAATTAATATGATAATTATTTCATTATTATTATTCTATAGATGATATAAATATATAATCTATGCAAGAACTGGAACAAACATGATAAATAATGGATGAGAAAACACAAAAATTAATACTCAAAACAATGAAAATAATAAAATATTGTTAACAAATTGGTTATAATATTTTTTAATAGGTTACTATATGGTATTATAATTATTAATATGGTTATTCTATAATTTAATAACATTATTAAAACCATTATAAATAGTTTTAAGTATAATTTAACTAAAATGAGATGTAAGCTAAGTTATTTCATCTGAATTTCATTCAATTGAGGTGTATTTTAATTTTATGAACCTAATTTATTTTAAATAACATATATAATGATCCTTTGATATTTAATATCATTAATAATTAATTATTAATGCTATTTTAAGTTTTAATTTTAATTATTTCATCTAATTGGATTTGAATTAAAAGTTACCAAGTGGTAAATATTCATAAATCAATTTCGTTTCATTAGGTTATATTAACCCTTTATATTATTTGATATTATAAGATTATATGTGTAATTAATTATGATAATATATTATCATATTAACACATGTTTTATGTGGATTTACATCTAATGCACATAATCAATCCATTGACTAATTCTCACTTCAACTTTATTCTCATTTTAAGTGTTTATTACACAATATAGAGATTATTTATTCTTGAATTTAATTTGAAGGAAATTATTTCATTATTTTCTAATAAACTCATTCCATTTTATTCTTATCTTTTTGTTAATTATATTTTCAAGTAATAGGGCTATTTTTTCACTATTTTTTCACAAATTAATTCAAAAAAATATTTTAATAAAAGACGACTTCATTTCTATCTTCGGTCAGAAATATATTTTCTTCCAAAACCATGTTTTCTAAAAATGTTTTCAAAAATGTTTTTAACTATTTAAAAATGATTTATAAATGTAATTTTCCCCCTTTAAAAAATATTTTATATTTTTAAAAGTTATTTTTAAATAAAATTATATTCAAAATGTTTTTCAAATATAAAAAAGATATATTCCTCATGAATATTTTTAAAGAACTTTTTATCATATTTCTATTAATCAATGAAAAAATCCCTTATTCTTAGTCAAATGGGTATATATTCATATCATACTTATTATTCCTCTCAGTGTTTTATGATTATTTAGAAAATGGATAGTATTTAATTCATGACCCATCCCAATGGGGTCCATGTTATGACTCCCCAAGCCTACCTCCAAAAGGCCAAGAGATGGTGACTATGGTAGAGTATGCATATCACTAAAATGGGAGGAATTAACCAATGTACTTATACACATGAACACATATACAAAAATATACAATCTGAAATGTAAAAACAACTAAGAAACCATGCATGAATATAACTAAATCCCACATCCATAGTACGATAGGAAGTAAAGGAAAGTAAATAGGGCCAAATACAAGTCCAACCTAAAAGTAAAATTGGGACTATTTTCATGATAATGCAAGAACACAGCTCATTATATGTCTACAACACATATAAAAAGAATATCTAGAAATAATCAATAGAGACTAATAGTCTAAAGGTAAGTCACAACCGTAATTCCAGCCTAGGATTCCAGCTTGAAGGTTCAAAAAAGCACTCATCTTAGAAAAATGCACTCCTAAGTCTGATAACTATGATGATGACCATATGATAGGTAGTTATCTTTGGGACACTCCATAATAAATACACATTGGGAGTCTGAAGAGATATGATACTCATATGAGGACCATCCCAAGGCCATGGGTATACCAATAACTCAATGTGGATTAACTTTCTAAGTATAAGATCAGTTCCCATGTAGTGCTGGTCATGATGAGACCATGAACTCCACCTAGGGGATAAATCTGAATAGAGGATCCCACTTTTGGCCACATAGGGGGATTCTGACAACTCTATCCAAGAATTATTGTTGAAGGGATCATTGTCCTATGTGTAATTGGTGATTCAATACTAATCCTCATGGAATGTATATGGGGAATTCACCCTAATAAAACTTGTCCAATATATAGAGAAAAAGGGATCCAAGCCATGTTTTCTAGGATTACATGTCATGTAGTAGGGGTACATGTCATGTACCATGACCCCAAACCCTACCTATATAAACAACCCATGTCCCGTGTCCGTGTCTATGTAACGGTACATGATGTGTTGGATAACCATGTACTCTAACTATGTATAGGTACATGGGTATGCCTGTGTACACTAGGCCAAGTCATGTCTTTGTGGGAGTATACATAATGACCATATCTGAGTACTCAAACTTGTGTCCGTGTACACTCTGAGGTACACGACAAGCCACTGGGGAGAGGTCACATTTTATGTGACAAGGTTACATGTCGTGCAATCCTTAAATTTCTCTTGAAACCCTATCTGTTGATAAGAGGGACCCCATGTTGTGTAATCTCATATTACACATTGTGTGGATTGTGTTTTTTCAAACACTTGGGTTCTTCCTTCCACGCATTCCAACACCATCTCCTCCTAAAAATCTAGCCTCATTCGTGCTAGAAATCAAGGATATGTTCTGGATAAACCTCACCATAGATATCTTTTAGATTTCGACCCTTCGATCCCTTCATAAATCCTCCACATTCATCATTCTTTATTGTTCTATGAAGAACATGAAATTGGGTATCAAAAACTATTTTATCTATCACTACTTCCGAATTCTCACTACTATCATGTTATTCCTATATTGGATCTATGATTTTGAATCATTGCGCCAAGAATCGGGTGTGAAACATTCAAATTTCTACTAAACGTTAAACCACAAGACAAATGAAGAATGCCCATGATGAATAAAGAATCATGGGAGAAAGGCATAAGAATAATCAAGAGGAATGAACTACGGTCAATGTTCATGTAAACCTAGATTCATTTACATTAAAATGAAAAATTAAGAGATAGAAATTAATCACAACGAAATTATACCAAAATCTGATTAATATCACCCATCCCACAATATGCTCAATCTGCAGATCAATCTATTAGTTTGTTGATCTGCGTTCTTCATAGAAACCAAAATATGGAAAGAAAACCAAATTAAACAAATATCATACCTTGATTTGGATCGATCGCTTGTGAAGAACAAAGTTGTGGCATGATTGTTGGTGAGATCCTTTGATTCCATCTTTCATAGGTCATCGATCATTGATTCGTCCATCATCCACCAATGGGATCTCCTCTAACAGATAAAATGAAGCACTTCAATTCATAGGGTTATGTGGATAACCCTAAAATTTTTCCATAAGTGGATATTTAAATAAGGAAATTAGTTCCCTACATTAACAAACAAATAAAATAATTTATTTTTTTATTTTATTCATTTTACATCAATGGTGACTATTCTACAAACATCCCACGTAGACTAAGGTTATACCATTCCTATGGTAACCCCCACATTATGAAATCAATGGTTCTATTAGTATTATAATATGGGATCATGTTTATAATTTATTCCAATTTTTCAGTAAAACCATGTAACTATGACATTTATTATATTTAACATATTTAAAACAATTATTTTGGGCACACTGGGTCTCAAAATTTCATGCTGTCTCATTGTCTCGTCTCATAAATAATCCATACAATATCCAAAAATAATATATGTAAAATTTGATTAATTAAATTCACCCCACATTGAGACTATATGTCCTTGAAAATCCAAAACATGTGATACACAAAGTGATGTGGATATTTGAATGAATTTGAGCCTCCTGCTCCCATATTCTCTCTTAAAGATTCTCATGCTACCACAGGACATGAACTAAAGGAATCTATTTACCATGAAAAATCCTCTCCTAATGATCCTCAATCTCTACTAGGTACTTAGCAATGTTGTATCCATCCTCGATGTCCTTCTCTCCCCAGTTTATAACTTGGGATGATTCATGCACGTACCTCCTCAGCTGTAACACATGTAAGACACTGCATACCAAGTATTACTGTAGAGGTAGAGACAAGTAGTATACCACCTCTCCAACTCTATGAAGCATCCGGAAAGGTCCAATTAATCTCATAGATAGATTTCCACCCTAGTCGAATATGTGTAATACATGTTGAGGTGAGAATCATAGGAACACATGGTCCCCATCCTCAAACTCTAAATTCTTATGTCATCTATTCGTATAAGAATTATGATGGCTCTATGAAGTAATCATCCACCCCTAGAGGGTCTACACCTTCTCAGAAGTTTCTCACACTAACTCTGGGACCATGAGTGCTGACTCTTCTTGTTTATTCCAGTAAAGGGTTAACCTATAGAGTCACCCATATAAATCCTTGAATGTCACCTTACTTCTGGTGGAATAGTAATTGTTGCTGCACAAAAACTCTACCAGCGATAGGTGATCTTACCAACTACGGCCAAAGTCCAACATTTAATCCAACAAAATTTCCTCCCATACCTAAATGGTCCTCTCTATCTGGCCATTACTTTGGGGTAAATTGTTTTGATCAAGCATAACTAAGTCTCAAACACATATTGTAATCCCTTCTTGAGATGGGGTATGATGAAAGCATCACGGTCATAAATAACTATCGATGGAAGTCTAGGGGGTTAGACTATCTATTGTAGGTAGAGGCTTCCCAAGCTCTCTACTGAACTCTTCTCTTGAATATCTAGGAAGTGGGATGACTTAGTGAATTGTTTTATGATCACCCCAATGGAATCATTTCCTATGGATGTATGTGGTAATCCTATTATGATTTCCATGGATATCCCATCCCTCTTCCACTTTGGAACCTCAAGGGGTTGAGAAAAACCTATCAAAACATAGTGCTCATCCTTCACTTTATAAAAAGTAAGGCATCAAGAGACAAACTATAAAACTTCCTTCTCCATCCCTGAAAAGAAAAACTAACATCATAGGGCCTGGTACATCTTTTCTGCATCGGGATGTACTACCAATGGAGATGTATGAAACTCTATCAGAACCCCCTCAGGTAATGTCACTAGTACCATCATGCTTCCTCTAAAAATAATGACATTCTCCCCAGCTTCATAAAATTCATTAGGAGTATGTATAGTGGATATCTTAGTATGTAGGGTATCATAGTTAGCATCCCCAAGTTATTACTTCTTGAATCACTACAAGAGCGAGGGGTTGACAACCATCGACTTGAGTTAATATGCTTCATCTCCATCCACAAAGGATACCTATAATGAGGAAAAATACTCTAACACCTCATTCAAAAATTGTGAACAAGTTCTCTTATTGAGATCATATGCTACTACGTTCCTCTTACTAGGAGTTTAAGCATTTTTGAAGCTATAATCCTAGAGGAACCCTAGCCACCATCTCTATCTCAAGTTATGATCCTTCCAAGAGAAGATATACTTGAGACTGTTGTGATCAAAATAGATGATAAATTTCTTTCTCATCAGGTATTGCCTCCACATAATTGGTTTGAAGAATACTTATGCTAACTCAAGATAATGGTTCATGTAGTTTTTATTATGTTATCTCAACTAACGTGAACCATAGGCAATCATCATATGCCTCTGCATTAAAAAACAACCAAGCCTAGTTCCTAATGCATTGCAGAACACTACATACTTGACACCCTCCTTTGGAAATCTCAATATTGGAGTGCTCATCAAACTCTTCCTCAACTTCTAAAAAACCTTTTGGAACACCTTTTTCAACAAAAAAGGATTCCCTTTCTGGTTCAAAGTTGTCATAAGAGATGATATCCTGGAGAATTCAGGTATGAATCTCTACTAATATCATGCCTAACCAAGGAATCTCTTCTCCTATTTTATTCTCTTGGGTGGATCCCAATATAACACTACCTCATCCTTGGCTGGGTCTACTTCCACTCCATCCACTAAGATAATGTTTCCCTAAAAGTGAACCTCTTCAATACAGAACTAGAACTTATAGATCTTTCCATAAATTTGGTGCTCTCTATGTATATCCAGAACCATCCTCAAGTGTCTCTCGTGCTCCTAGAATGTAGTGTATACAAGGATATCATTAATGAATACTTCCATAAACTATTATATGAAATGATGAAAGATATATTTCATAAGTCCCATGAACACTGTTGGGGCGTTCGTCATGCCAAAGTGAATCACTAAGTACTAATAGTGACATTAGTGGCATCTAAATTCCATGTTTGGTATATATTCATCCCATACTCGCAACTACTGATAGCGTAATCCTTTGGGAACCATCCCACCCCTCTCAACTGATCAAAGAGGTCATAAATCCTCAGTAGTGGATACTTTTTTTCATAGTCACCAAGTTCAAGCGCTGGTAGTCCACACATAACCTCAAGCTCTCATCTGCCTTCTTGGTGAACAAAAATGGGGTTTTCTAGGGTGAAACACTAGGTTTAAAAAATCTCTTTCTCTGTAATTCCTACAAATTCTCCCTCATCTCATGAAGCTCAGTGGGAGACATACAATATGCTAACATATATATCGGTGCCATCCTGAGGTGTATATCAAAGTTGAATTCTATCTCTCAGTGGGGAGGTAACTCTGAAACATCCTTAGGGAAGACATCCTCATACTCCACCACCAATTTAGGAAATTGGAAACTCATAACATCCACTTCAATAAGGGTTATACTAGCTAAATGATGAGTAATTGGTTTCACCCTTCTATACAAGAGTCTATATAGAATTGCTTCAGTTTTCTTTTCACCCACAAATGAAAACCTAGTTTCTTCACTATGGAAACACCACATTATATACCTGAAATAGTTAATATGGGAATGAACTATGGATAACCAATACATACATAATATTTATTCTTAAGACCTCATCATTGTGACAAAGAGATTCCAATAGAAACTCTCACCTCCAATAGTGAAGTGAAATTATTGGCACATGTGTGTGATCACTGAGTCATCTCCATTAAGAGCATCCAGGTGAAATTTTCAAGTAAAGGGATCAACCAAAATCTATATGTCATGAATAGGATGGTTGGAAATAAGGTAATGACTAGAACCTATCTCTATTAGTGTTGTGTCTTTGTTAGAAAAGACATAGATAATACCTTGTATCATTCCCAAGGCATCTGAGTTGTCAGCTATGACCACCTGCAGTTGTTCTTTCCCCTATCCTCAAGCTCCCTGAGCCTAGCGTGGACCACTTGGGGGTGGTTCTGGAAACAATTATAAGTTTATACCACTTACCACTACTCTCTCACCTCCTCTTCCACATCCTCCTTCCTATGGACCTATTTGTTCATATAACTTCCATTTCCTTGGATTGCCATCCACGGTCTCCCAATCATCCATATGGTAGGTTATAAAATCTCTTGTAAGATGTCCCCTACCATCACATGAGTATCACCACCTCTCTCTAGTTTTAATGGAACCACCCTGTGAGCCTTGAACCACAAATACTATGTCCTAAGACCTCCTCCCAAAATTTATTTCTGGCTCAGGTCCCTGATAAATACATCAGATCCATAGTTCTAAGGTCTCTACACCTTCTTTCCCACCACCGACAACCACTGGTTGTATCTTCTCAAAAAAGAAACTCTAAGCCATCAAAGCTCGCTCTAGCACCCCATCATAAGTAGTCATTCATATAGGGATAACACTATCTTGGGTTATCTATGTATCCCTAAGTTAAAGGTATGAGACTTGAAGAAAAGGTCATGAACCATTTTCATCAAGTACCTAGAGAGGTTAGTAAACCTCTATGAATACTCAAATATTGTTGTGCTACCCTACTGAAGATGTAGAATCTCTTGGATATGCATGGTACTTAGTGTGGATAGAGAAAAGTCATCTATTCTTGGTTCTCAAACTCTGACAATGCTAGAGTCACCACTTTATAAAACTGGTTCACTAACCCCTACCATTATCCTAGTGATCTATGGAGAAGTCTCATCGCTAGGACCACTATCTGATATACTCGTGTGTTGAATAGTCAAAAAACTCAGGTCACCACCTTAATACAGTCCTCATCCTCCTTTTGGCCAGGATCACCTTAGAACCTAAGCGGTATCTTTTGTTGAAACTCATGATGTGCACTCATTCTATGCACCTCATCCACCGGTACTATGGGTACTAGGTGCTGCTCTATAGGTGGTGGTATAGATGGATCACCACCTGGAGGTAAAATCTCTAGAACTAGTCCCTTTATCAACACCTCATCACTAATGGGATCATCCTCATGATATTAAAGAACAATCCTAGCTGGAATACATCATAGAGTAAACTTAAAAGAAAACAAGATGCACCATGGTCAATGAGTATATCTTGAGAGATAACACAAGAAGTATATAGAAACCAAAACCCATTCCTATATGATGGATGAACCATTTTTTTCCTACAACAAATGTTCTCATGCATCGAGTTGAAATACATGTCATCATAGTCAGGGTGTATTGATGTGTTGGCCACCACCCCAACACTGTGGTCCCTGACCTGAAATATGAACTCAAAACAATTATCATTGTTTCCAAAAACTAATCTCATAGACTTAGGTCCTAAGGTAGAACCTAACACTCTAATACAACTCTATTATGAACCATCCCAATGGGTCTCATTCCGTAATTCATCAATATCACTTCCAATAGGCTAGGGGATAAAAAAAGCACCATATAGGCATATCACTAACATGGGAGGCCTTAACCTAAGTACCTATACACACACACAAATATCCAAGCCTGTAAAATGATGAAATGTAAAAACAAATGAACAAACATGCATGAATACATCTAAATATCACAACCAGAGTACAATAAGAAGTAAAGGAAAGTAAATAAAACCCAAAAAATATTTCCACAGTGATTCTGAAAACAATTCCAACCTAAAAGTAAAACTAGTAATGTTGTAAAGATACTGTAGGAACACACATCATTCTATCTTGTTTCACTAAGCACAATCTGGTCCTAGTTTGTCTATGACTCTTTCAAAAGGTTTATTGTCTACACAAGACATGACATATGTGGGAAAATACCATGAAGGAGTGATTATAACAATAAACAATATGAAAACCCAAAACCACAAATTATACAACAAAATAAGTATAGTAATCTCTAAACAGATATAAATCTATAGCACATATGACAAGAATATCTAGATATACTCAACAAACACACACAATATATAGGTAAGTCACAACTATAATACCATCCACGGATTCTAGCTTGAAGTTTCTACAAATAACTCATCCATGAGAACACACACTAGGGTCTGATAACTATGATGATGTCTGTCTGGGAGGTACTTCTCCTCAGGTATCCCCATTAGAAGTACACATTGAGAGTCCAAATAGATATGATACACATCTGAGGATCACCCCCAATTCCATGGGGTATACCATTAACTCAATCTATATTAACCCGCTAAGTAGAACACCACTCCATGTATAGTTTTGTTCATGATGATACCAATAACTCCACATAGGGAATAAAGATAAATAGAGGATCTTGCTTCAGGACTCGTAGATGGATTCCAAAAACTCTATCTAAGAATTCCTATTGAAGGGATCGGTGTCCTATGTATAGAATGTGATTCCATACTCACCCTCAGGGAATGGATGAGGGGAATGAACTCTAACAAATCTTGTCGAAGATATAGAGGAAAAGGGCATCAATCCATGTTTTTAAAAGTATATGGCATGTAGTAGGGGTAAACACCATGTCCCATGACCCTGGTTACTACCCATGTAAACAGATTGTGTCTCACACTCATGTTCTTGTAACAGTACACAGCGTGTCAAGTGACCTTGTACTCTACACGTATACCAGTAAATGGGTATTCCCATGTACACCAGGCTAAGATATGTCCATGTACTCTAGATTGTGTTTGTGTACCCTTTATGGTACATTTCGATCCACTAGGTATATCTTAAATGTTGTGTGACAGGCTTACACATCGTGTGATTCTTAACTTTCTCTTGAAACACTAGCTTCCACTAAGAGGGACCCACATTCTGTGTAATCCTAGATTACACGCTATGTGGCTCACATTCTTCCAAAAACAATGGTTCTTACTTCTTCTCATTCCCATGCCATCACAACCTACAAATCTACGCTTATTCATTCCGTAAATCAATGATTTGTTTCAAATGAACCTATCCAAGTACCTTTTTTGGATTCCAATGCTTCGATCTGTTCAGAAATCGACCTTGTTAATCATTTTTCATTGCACACCGAAGAACATGAAATCTGGTATAAAAACCCATATGATATGTTCCCACTTCCATCATCATACCATTGTCATGTCATTTTGATCATGGATCAGTGATTATGAATTGTTTCACCAAGAATCAGGTGCTCAACCTTCAAATTTATAATAAACATCAAACCGCAGTCCAAATGAATAATGCCCATGATGAACGTAGAATCAGGGGAGAAAATCATAAGAACAATCAATAGTAATGAACATCAGTTGATGTTCATTTCAACCTAGATTTGTATCAATTATAATGAAAAATTAAGAGATAATAATTAATCCTGAATAAATTCTCCTAAAACCCAATTAATCTAACCCATCCCGTAATACGCTCGATCCATGGATCAATCCATTGGTTGATTGATATGATATCATCAAAGAAACCAAAATGGGGAAAGAAACCCAAATAAAATAAATATTCTACCTCAATTTGGATCAATCGCAGATGATGAAGGTAACTTCACCATGATCAATGGTGAAATCATTCAATTCGGTCTCAAACCGGTCGATGATATTTGATTTGGTCATTTTATGCCAATGGGATCCCTTCCAATGCCTCTAATGGATCTCTTTTGTTCATAGGTTTATGTGGATAAACCTAAAATTTTTCCATAAGAACGTATTTAAATAATAAAATTAGGTATTTATGTTTAAAAAAATAAAATAATTTATCTAATTATTTAATTCATTTTACATCTGTGATGACTTTTCTACAAACATCTCACTCTGACTAAGGTTATATTGTGCCTAGGGTAAACCCCATGTTATGAACTTAATGGTGCCCTCATATTTCTGATATGGAATCATGTTTAGAATTTATTTCACTTTTCCAGGAAAATTGTGTGCTCATGTATTTTAATATATTTGATATATTTCAAAATTTTATTCTAGGCACACCAGGATTTAGAATTATATGATGTATTGGAGTCTGGTCTCAAAAATAATCCATACAATATCTAAAAAATACATGGAAAATATAATTCATTACAATTGACATTCTCTTGACTTTTTTATTTTGTATTCATTAACTTTCCCTTGAATATTCACTTTCCTATGATCATTAAACATTAAATCTTCCCTAAATATCTATATTATTTATCATTGATATTATTATTTCTTAAACCATGTATCATTTCTATATATGGTGTTTTAAATTTAAATTTATTTGATTGTATTGGGAAAAATTCATAAATATATATCCTTTACTCAATACAAATATTTGATGTTAAGGCATTTTATTCATGAATTAAATCATTTATTCGATATATGAGGAATGATTTAGACTTGAAGATACAGGTAGGTACCAGTTAATGATATCTCCTCGATGCATTGATAGTCTCATGGATTGAATTAGTTTTATAGACTTAGTTAAATAGGATTCTACCCGTCAGTTATAAACTTTCTTGAGAATATATATTGACAGAAAAGGTTCCATGTGCCTAGAAAACATATGTATAATAATTAAGCATTTCCTTTATCCAGAATTTGGTTATAATTATCCACGAAATTTTCACTATGATATTTTCTATAGAGGAATTTCATCATCAGTTTATTGATTAAATTGAATATTTTTTTAATTATTTACCTTTCCATATTAATTATTCCGTATTCGGTTATTTAAATGGCATGTATGCTCCGTAATTTACCTTTATATAAAGATTATTCTTATTGACTCTTCATATCTTCCATCGTACTTAACCCATAATGAATATTTTATATCACTCTTATTTTTTTCATTTCCCTAGGATTCCATGAACTTTACTATAATTGATATGCATGTATATTCTAGATAGAATAATGTTATTCTCCAAAAAAACATTATTTTGTAATTTTGTGTATTCAAATGTAACTCAAGACACATGTATGTATCAATTTTACTAAGAAAACTAATCTATTTGATCCATCTGGCTGAAATTCCTTGTATCTTATGCCACTGTAATAGTATTATCTATCGACTTTGGACTATGAGGTTGGGGTCTTTATAGTTGGTATCAAGGGAGGTTTAGTTGATATCATGGAAACTATATTTTTGAAAACATATACTAGGGAACACAACCCTATGATAAACATTAAAGATAAGTATAAAAGAGTGTATTAATGTTTTTGTAAGGTATAGATTATGTGGTTTTCTTAGAAATAAATCAGTATCTAGATACTACAATTAGATTTGGTTATGGAACTTATGTACCTGGGTGTAATAACTCCAACAAAAGGCATGTCGGTCTTGACTTGAGTTTTACCTGGTAAATGAAAATGGGCCTTATTCTGCACCTATTTTGACACTCCCTAGGGGATATTCTTAGGATATTTCAAATATTATTTACAAACATTATGAAGTATTTGAATAGATAATGAAAATTAATAACCTAGGTTAAACCCTACACCATGGAAGTACCTATGTGGAAATAAAATATAAGTATTTTTTGTATTAGGGCTAAAAAAATTAAATTGTAGATTTATTTTTACCAATGGTATTTTCGTTAAATAATTAAGAATAATATAAATATTATGTTCAATTTAAGAATCACATATGGATTCATTAACATAAGAGTTACTAGCATGGTTATTGAGTTTAAGATTTATCATGTGTTCAAAGTCTTAAAACCCTCTTTTTAGGTTTTTTGTGATGGGAGTCTACCTAGACTAAGGATATTTTGGAAGAAATTTAGGTAAAATATATATTTTAGTGGAAATTTTATTTGAGGAATAATTTATTTACATTTTATAGTCATAATATTAAAGGTATTGATAAACATTAGGGTTTAAATGATCAATTATAACATTGTAATGATAGTCAAATAATATTATTAGACTTTAAAAAAACAACTTGTACTAAATTCCGTAGTAAAAAATATTATTTAATGATTAATTTTGTTTCAAGTATTTCCATCATATTTCTTTTGGAAAACTATAAGAATTATACTAATACCGTTTATAAAAAAAATCGTATAATGGGTGAAAAGTCATCACATCTGACAAAGAAGTGGGGCTTGAACCCATGTCTGATGGACGATAAGGGTTTAACACCTACCACTGGACAACACGATGTCTTGGTTAATATCCAATTATTTTTAGTTAAATGATTTGAAAAATAAATATTAATGATAAAGTATTAGTGTTACCATTTAGGTTTAGTGATTAATTTACTATAACATGTGCTAAACATATTAGTTTTCAAAAATATTTAGAGATAGATGAAAATAATTTCCACTCTTTTATGGATTTCATGGTCTATTACAAGTAAATTTTAGTGCTTTAGGAATAAAAATAATTTTTGGATATTCATTTCATAGAGTAATTAGTGAATTTGAAATTAATCAAAGAACAATTAAATGATGAAATTTTTCTTATTAAGTAGAAACCTATCAATTATGTACATTTTCTTGTATTCTTATATAATAAAATGATTCCTCAACTTTAGAAAATGAGTCTTGAAATAAAAATGGTATCCTATTAAATTCATATATGTTGAATCAAATGGTCATTTAAATCATTACAGATTTATGGTTTTCATACCCTTAAATTTACATTGTTCATTAAACTTATTATAATCAATGACCACTATCACTCTCTATAAATATTTACACTTTTCCTCTATGTCCATATCTTTACTTTCAAATAATTCTCTCCAACTTATAAATCTAGATAAGTGTTAGTTAATATGACCTCAGTACTTCCCTTTATCTCTTATTAGGAGAATTTTTTTAACCCTTTTAAGATGCAGGTTTTTCAACAAAATAATTTCCAAATATCAAACCATTAATTAATAATATCAACATTAAATTTTAATGATGAAATTTATTTAAGTTGGGGAGAATGTAACACCTTGATATTTTAAAATATTAACATCATATTCAATTGAATATTTGGCATGAAACACCATGCATAGAAGGGAATATAACACACCAATACTTTACAATATATTTGTTTTTTAATATATTCATCATCTTCAATAGATTTCAATTCACACAATGGTGAGTTTCTTTGATCGCTTGTGTTACCTGCAAGACAGAGTTTTACAGAACAACAATATACTATTAATATTATTATTTAATATAATAGTTATCACATAGATGCTATAATGATGGGAATTAATAGGATTAAATAACTTATTAAATATATATTTTTCACATTTTTATTAGATATCTATTGAATAATAATAAAATAAGAATCAGTTAAAGAAAAAGAAATGTTTTCTAAAAACTATATTTATTTTAAAATAAGGTTTAGTCACGCTTTGTGAACACAATTTAAAATTAATATTTTACATTTTTATAAAACTAATATCAAAAAATAAAATAAATTTTATAAATATTAATATCATTATTGTCTTAGTGTGAATTTCAGGGATTTTTTTGAGAAGTTTCATTTTTTTATGAATAGTGAAAAATACTGAATTTTAATTAAAAACTCCCATTTAATTTAAAAAAAATGTAATGTTAAATTATATTTTTTATTGGATTTAAAATAAAAATAGTTCAACAATACATCTATTAATCCAAATTAGGTCTTTGGAATCAATTTCTTATTGAATTTATATATAAAACCATAATAAACTTTTGAACATTTCCACTTTAAAAACCAACTTTCTCATTGCATATATGGGACTAATTTTAAATTAAATTCTACAAATTTCAAGGGATGATTTTTTTAAATGGATTAAATACTTTGAATAAAAATAATTTATGTTAATAAATAAGGTAAAATTAATTTTTTATCATGATTATTAGTGAAAATAGTTAAAATTAATTACAGTGATTAATGTAAAGAAGAGTTTACTTAGTGGTTAAACAGAAAATATAATATTTAAAATGACCTAAAAACTTCTAAAAAAACCCTATTATGGAAATATTTTGAACCTTAAGACCTTAGGATCAATTTTTATTAGTTAGTGGGATACTATTACATGTAACTGACCAATATAATAAGATAATTAAGGAAAAATATAAAAAAGGAACCTTCTTGCCTTTAATATTAATAAAGATTTGGGAAAGGGAAAAACATCATATGTTCCATTATAAATATTATTTTGAATTTTAAAATAATTTTTTTAGCATTATAATTTATTTTACTTTTTTAGATATTAAATAATTACATTAAATACTTATGAAATGATAGCTTAAGAATTATTTAGTTAATATTTAACTAAAATAAATTATACTAAATATTTTAAAAGTGATGTAAATTAAATTAATTACTGTCTTAAAATAATTTTTTAGAATAATATATCATGTTACATAAGTTTTAACTTAATATATTCAAATTAAATCATTTTATTGATATTTTTTTAAATCCAAATTAATTAAATAATGTCAAGCATTGACATTAATGTTATTTTATAATAAATGGTATTTCATTAAAATATTTAAAATTACTAAAAAATCATATATTCTTAAAAGTGATTTTTAAATTTTATTAAATATAATGTATGTTCCATTAATGGACCAATTGATATTTTATAATGAACATATTGATTCTTAAATAGAAAAATATTTGTTAGCGTGATTAGGGTTAAAGCGGTGTTTTGCGGATTACATGCGCTTCTGTTAAAATTAATTTCTAGAAAAAATGGTATTTTTATGTTATAATTTAAATATAATATTTCGAATCAGTGGGAATAAATTTTATAATAATTATAACTTTAATTTAGTCTTAATGGATAAATTACCTTTTTCATAAAAATAGTTACCTTAATGAAAATCAAAATACTAAAAGTATGGAAAAATAAAAGTTAAGGAACAACGTTATTTTTTGTGTGGTGGAGGTGTTTATAGACCAAATAAAATATAACTCAATTATTATTCAATTTTGGAGTTACATGAGGTAATTTATACCTCCCAATAGTGAATACTTTTGATTATTTACAATAATTTCACTCAACCTTAACTATAAAAGGAAACTCACTATCCCCCATTCTTCACACTTTCAAATCAATTTGGTTCGACCAAGACCTACCAAAATCACTTACCAAATTTTCTCCTATAATCCTAGAAGCCTTATTTTGGTCATAAATATAACCTATGGATACTTTAGTGACAAAATAACGAGGATACCCTAAGAAGAGGTAATGTTCTTCAACAATCATCTTCATTTTTCCCTTCTCTGCCTGCTTAAATTTA
The DNA here is from genome assembly GCA_963277665.1 of Viscum album. NCBI lineage: Eukaryota > Viridiplantae > Streptophyta > Magnoliopsida > Santalales > Viscaceae > Viscum > Viscum album. Next base: position 13,867,508 of record OY728157.1, on the reverse strand, counting down.
TATTATAAAATGATTATATAATGACCTCAGAATATTAAATATAATTATATGTTTTTATATTAAGGTTAAAACCTAAAACCACACAATCTTCAATAAAATGGTTTATGAACTTAGCGTTCAAGTGTAGGGTGGATTACCGCATCGCCAACTAATGGCAATCGTTTTTTCATTACCACCTTTCAAGGTTGGTAATAATGATGAATTTATAGTTTATATATAATATATATGATATGTATAACATATTTATACCTATGTAGACATTATATCGTGTATGTGTGTATATATATATATATATATATCTTTTAATCTTCCATTTTATTCCAGATATGATAACATCACTCGTGTGTACGGTGGACTACTGCCTCGCAAAGCGATGTGATTCGTCCTTCAATAACACATCACATGGAAGGTGATAAAGATAAATTTAATGATTATATTTTATATACGTGAAATATTTATGATATTAATGAAATATTTATCATTATTTAAATATAATGTATATATCATATTCTTTTTTTTCTTTTCACTTATATAAAGTTGATAACATCATTTGTGTACTTTTGGACTACTTTCTTCACAAAACGATGTTACTCTCTTTTCATAACCATAAAAAATGGTTTATATATAAGTATAATTAAATAATTAGTATGATAATTATATCATTATTATTATTCCGAAGATTATATAACTATATAATATTCACAACAACTGGAAAATACATGACAAAGAATGAATCTAAAAATAAAGAAATCAACACCCAAAACAATGAAAATGATGAAATATTATTAGTAAATGGGAGATAATATGTTATAAGAGGGTAATATATGATATTAAAGTTATTAATATGGTTCTATTATTTCTTAATAACATGCTTAAAAATATAATACATGAGGTTAAATATTGTTCAACCAAAAGGAAGCATAGGTTAAGGGATTTAATCTTAATTTCATTTCATTTAGGTATATTGTAATGTTATGCAAGAAATTTATTTTATATGGTTTATATTCTTATTGTTTTACATTTAATATCATTAATAGATATTTATTCATGGTATTTTAAATTTTAAATTTTATTAGTTAATCTAAAGGTAATTAAATTAAAAGTTACAAAGTGGTAAAGAATTTCTTAACTAAATTTATTTTCATTATGTTATATTACTCTGTAGTCTTAGATATTATAAGATTATATGTGTAATGAATTTTGAATATTGATTTCTGTATTAACACTTTTTTTATTTGAATTTACAATTGATACAAATAAATTATTCACTGACGAATCTCACTTTAACATTATGATCATTTTAAGCGATTATTTCACAATCTTATTCTAATCGTGACTTTTTTTATTGGATTTTAGCTAAAGTAAATGATTTAATCATTTACTAAAAAACCCATTTCATTTTATTATACTTTGGTTATTCATGTTATTTTCAAGTAATACTATCATTTTTACATTATTTTTTATTTAAATTAATTAAGAAATTTTTTTAAGAAAATCTATCTTTATTTCTCTCTTCAGTTGGAAATAAGTTTTCTTACAAAATCATGTTTTCCAGAAAAAATGTTGAAAATTATTTTCACCTTTTTAAAATGATTTATCAAAGTAATTTTCACCCTTTACAAAAAAAATTATGTTTTTTAAAGTGATTTTTAAAGAAAATGATTAAAAAAGTTTCTCAAAAAATGATATTTTCTTCAAAAATGTTTTTAAATATATTTTTATGGAATTTAATTTCATAAATGAAAATAACCCTTAATTATTACTCTAATAGGTATATAGTGATACAATCATTTTTCTTCCTCTATATGGTTTCTGATTATTTTTACCAGGGATAGTATTTACATTCACTTACTTTTTCATTTTGTAGTCATGAACTTCCCCCTTGAAATATTCACTTTACTCTGATCGTTAAACACTAAATTTACCCTAAATATCCATATTATTTATCATGGATATTCTTATTTCTTAATCCATATCTAATTTTCATATATGATTTTTTTTAGTTTGAATTTTATTTGATTTAATTGGAAAATATTGATAAATATATATCCTTCACTCAATATGGATATTTGATGTTAAGGAATATCAATTCATGAATTAAATTGATTATTCGATATATGATGAATGATTTGGACCTGAAGACATTGGTGGGTCCTAGTTAATAATAACCCCACAATGCATTGGTAGTCCCATGGGATGAATCAGTAGGATATACTTAGTTACATGGGTTTCTTCCCCTTAATTTTAAACTTTCATGAGAATATATCTTGACGTTGAAGGATTCATGTGCCTAGTAAACACAACATTAAATAATTTAGCATTACCCTCATTCAAAATTCATTAATTTGTATCCATGATATTTTTTCTATGATATTATCTATGGATGTATTTCATTATCTGTTTATTGATTAAATGGAATTTGTTTTCATTTATTTATCTTTCCATATTTATTATGTCTATCCTATTATTTAATTGGAATATATGCTCAATTATTTACCATACCATATTGATTATTCTTATTGATTCCTTATATCTTCCACTATACTTAACCCTTATTAATAATTCTAGATCACCCTCATTTTTCCCTTTCCTAAAGATTCTGTGAAGTTTACTATGATCGATATGCATGGATGCACTATATGGAATAAATTTGTTCTATAAAATTATGTTGGAATTTTATGTGTTTAAATGTATTTCAAGACTCATATATGTATCTAGTTTTCCAATATTACTAAATGTTTTTATCCACCAAGATATAATTCCTTGTATCTTATTCCAATGTAATGGTAACATGCATTGGCTCCAAGATACTAGGGTCAGGATCACTAAGAACACACCTTAGAAGGTGGTTTAATTTCGAGCCTAGGCTTTAGAGGCCTAACAAGTTATCACCTCATTTAATTTAATTCAATTAATCCATGTCAATTATAGGGGGCATGTTAACACACCTAAATAGGTGGTTTAAAATCATTCCAAATCATAATATTCATGGGCCTTTGAAGCGATACACCTAAAGTGGTGGCTAGAGTCGAGATATATGACCTGCATTGATGAATGTTTGGGTGAAAGGACAACCTATTCAAGATTATAACCAATTTATTTGAACAATTTTACATTTATAATTTATTTCATGGATAGTTTAGTGTGCATGATGATGAATCAATAGATAAACATCAATACTTTCAAGGGAAAAGGCTGAGATTTCTACATGAGATGGGTAGTAGACTCCTTATCCAATATAGGCATCTAAATCATGCTAGAATGGAGGAAAAAAAGAAAATAGAAAAGGTACATAAAAATAAGTAATATTAACTCACATAGAAATATCATCAAATATGGGGAGAAAAATTGTGAAATAAGGGAAAATGAATGATGTGCTTACTGATGATTATCTAGTGTGATGAATGGTGAGTGAAATGGATGTTAGACGGAGGAGGTAGCTCAATGTCTAGCTTGAGAGAGAAGGGAAGAGCTATCATGGAGTAGGATAGGAGTTGAGTGATTTTGGATTGAAAAAAAGAGGATTAAAATTGAATAAATCAAGGTAAAAAGGGAATCTTTAACCACTTTTTAAAGGGGATATAATTTGGACGCACTGTTTTTTAAACAGTGCACCAATAGTGTACTAACACTATCCAAGGAGGGAACCCCCTCACACATTTAAGAGAATGGTTACAAAGACCATGTGGTAACCATTTTTTTATCTCTAAAATTTTTCAGTTGTTTTTCACATGGTTAATAGGACAACCTTGCATGGTTTTCCAAACTATCCACCTCCCCTTTTAAGCCACACATTTGAGTTGTATGATTACTACTAATCATGTTCCAACCATGAACCTCTACCTATTTCTCCAAAAAATAGATCTAGAGGATCTGAACAAGCCCTAGACACTCCCAAAACATTCCTCAATCCCTTAAGAACTTTTATAATGGTAAAAATAATTGGTTTAAACTGAAAGGATAAGGATATGTAACTCTCTAAAAATTCATGATGTTACAACCTACCCTCTTTAAAATAACTCACCACTGAGTTGTCTTGAGGGTGGTTAATCATCATCTGAGAAATGTTTCTCCCACTGAGCAAGTACATTGGCCTCTCACTCCCAAGTCCCATATTTTACATGACCATGTTTCCATAACACCCACACTTGAGTAAATAGATTTCCTCATAGATCCTTCATACTTCAGTTAACTACATGAACTAGATACTCCTCAAAAGATGCATCAAAATCCAATTCCACCTCATCTGGCTGGAAATCATATGATGGGTCTGAATAATAATGATGAAGCTATGAAACATAGAAGACATCATATTTGTCTCAACACCTCTGAGTTAACTAAAACTAATGGGATACCTTCCTAACTCATTCTAAAATCACAAATGGTTCAATGAAACTAGGTTCAAACTTCCCTTATTTCTGAATTCATCGAAGCCCTAATATTTAAAAACACACAAGAAGGCCTAATATCCCACCTTAAACTCCAAATATCAGTGGTTATGATATATATAAGAAATCTTCATAGACTTATCTATAATCATATGCTTCTTAATAATTTACACCTAATCTAAAGTCTCTTGAATGAGACAAGGTACCAGTAGCACTACCCCTCCTCCCTCTAACCAACACAGGGTTTAATAGGATTTCCTACCATATATGGACTCGTAAGGATCCATATCTATATTATCTTGGAATTTTTTATTATAATAAAACTCGGAAAGAGGTAACTATTCCCCCCAATATCCTCCAAAATCAAGAATAAATTCTTACAGCATGTCCTCTAACACTTTTATCACACACTCAGACTAACCATTGGTATGAGGGCAGTATGGTGTGCTTAGAAGCACCTATAAACTTGGTGCCTTGAACAACCCCTACTAGAACTGCAATTTGAATAAGGTTTACCTATCTAATATGATAGTACATGGGACTCAATGAATATGTATGATCTTCCTAACATATATCCTCTATAGATCATCCACTAAAAAGGTCACCCAAATAGGCAGGAAGTGGGAAACATTTTTTATTATATCAACAATCACCCATACTATTTCACATCCTCAAGGTGGATGAGGTAAACCCATCACAAAATCTATAGTGATATCATCCCATTTACACTCTAGAATGGAAAGTGTCTATAAAAAATATACACGTCACTAGTTTTCCACCTTCATGTACTGACATATTGAACACTGAGTAACAAATCTAGTTATCTATGTCTTTATACCATGCCACCAATACTGGAGGTGTACATCCTGATACATCTTTGGGAGACCAAGATATAATTTCTGATAAGAGGCATGAGAATCATGCCTCAACTCCTATAACATATCACCAGGAACCCAAATCCATCCATAAATGCATAATATCTCATCCCCATCAAAGACCCAACAAGGTGGTGGGTCTTCACTTGAAAATCTCTCCCATTGGACTAAGCTATCAAGATATGAAAACTACCACATCTTAAATATATCTATAACTAAACAAGTTAGTGATAAAAATGTGATTACCATATACCCTTGATGGTTCTACACCTCAAGATACATCTTATAAAACAAGTTCATTGACTTTCATTCATTGTTGTCCTCTTGAATCACTTGTTCCTTAGTCTTCCTGCTTAAAGCATCTGCCATAGCATTTCCTTTACCATACATATAATCAAGCTAAAAATAAAAAAATGTAGGTATTCAACCCATATTATCTATTTTATATTCAAATAATTCTGGTTAAATATGTATTTAAGTCTCTTGTGGTATGTTCATACCACAATTCCATATCCCAACAATTAGTGTCTCTAGAAACATTAGTAATGAGCCATAGCTACTAACTTGAGATCATGTGTAGGGTAATTTAGCTCATAATATCTCAACTGAAGGGACTCATAGTCCATGACTCACTCATCCTATATCAAAACTCTTCCCATATCAATGATTTATGTGTCATAATAAACCATATAGCCTCTTCTCATCTCTATAAGAATCGGTATTAGTGTTGAAGTCAGTCTTCCTTTCAAATCCTGAAATGATTTTTCACAAGTATCATACTAAGAAAACTTAACACCCTAATTATTAAATCCTATAAGAGGCAATTAAAGGTATTATTTATCCTTGATTAAGTTCGTGTATTATCCATATTTCTATATGAAACTTCATATATCAATTATGATCATGGGATGATCTTAATAAACCACAAATCTCACCTTCTCCAGGCCCATGGATACTCCTACTTCTGATATTATGTGGCCTAGGAAGTGAACTTTATCAATCCAAAAGTTTAATTTTATGAGCATAAGATAAAAATTATGCTCTCTCAGTGTAATAAAAACAATATTGATGTGTTTCTCATGATCATGTAAAGTATGTGAGTACACCAAGATATCTTCCACAAAGACTACCACAAATGAATCCAAAAATGGGTTGAACCCCCAACTCATTAGATCCATAAAAACTTAGTCGCATTCATGAGACTGAACGACACTACCAAATACTCAAAGAATCCATATATACTACATAATATTTTATGTGGTATATCTGAAGGTCTAAATCACTAATGATGTTACACCTACCTCAAATCAATCTTCAAGAATACCTTCACTCCTCTAAGTTGTTCAAATAGGTCATCTATATGAGGTAGAGGATACCAGTTCTTGACCATAAGCTGATTCAATTTCAATTAATCTATGAAAATTCATAAGGTATCATCCCCCTTATAGAAAAGTATAGGTTAACACCATGATTAAGAACTAGATCATATATACCCATTAGATTCCATATCCTCTATCCATATCTTAATTTTCTGAAGCCATGTGGGATTCATCCAATAAAGAGTAATAGACATCGGTTCTATGCTTGGTACCAGCTCAATATTTAACTCCACCACTCTCTTAGAAGGTAACCATAAAAATTATTTAGGGAAAACATACATAAAATGATCCACCAATGGAGGTAAATTTATCTTATGTTTTCCCTAATCATTTATGAATATACTAGAAATATATGCTAGCACTCCACCCATCCCACAATGATCAAGTCCAAATTGACTTTTCGGGATATTCCATTCTCCTTTATGAACATGGATACCTCCAAAGGGTGATATAAAATACACCCTTTGGTGATAGTAATCAACTTGAGTGTGATAGTGTTCTAACTAGTACATATCAAGAATCATATCAAATGTTATCATCTCAAGGATAAAAATGGTCTATAAAAAATTATAGCCACCAATCATGAGGGTCCACTACCTATACTATTGTACACTCTCTAATCGGACTCCCAAAAAAGTATCAAGAGTCATAACTCCATATAAGTTCTGAATTTCAAGACCAACACATTCCACAATAGAAATATATATATGAAAGAATGAAAATCTCATGTATCAAATAAAGTATATACTAAAGTAGATGTTACTAGAATAGTAGCTCTAAGTGTATAAGACATGGAACCTTACTCCTCTGGTATAGTTTTTACTATATGCATCTTGCTAGATCCTAAATCCTAAGCTAAGACTTTACTACCATGAGTAAGTTCTCACCACTAGTGTTGCATATATAAGGCCTGAATACAATAACCATGAACACCTCTTCATGTTTTATAGCTTGTGGTATTCCAACTCCTATATAACATGGATCTACTAATATCTCTCTATAACTTGGAGTCGGTGTAGACCCCTATCACTAGCCATTAGAGGGAAGGTTTTACAAAATATATTGTAGATTACTAATCTTTTCATAATCTTGACACTCAACTAGGGCCTTACCACAATGGGACTTCATGTGTCCCACCCAACCACACTGTGACAGATCTCATGAATACTTGGTTGCACATTTTGAATACTACTACCTCTATGAGAAGGCTCAAAATGGAACATCATGTTGTTAGTCAAAGTACTACCCAGTCTATATGAATAACTACTTTGGACCACAAATTTAGACTCCCTTAAAATTCACTCACTATTGAGGGTATTTTTCACTATCTCAAATATGGTAGTCAACTGGAAGATGCTCATATGTTAATAGATTTCATACATGATCCCATTATTGAATTTATTATCTCTTGGAAACTCATCACCAAGGAGATTCATAAATAAATGATAAATCTTTGTAAAACAAGTGGTAATATATAACCAATAAAGTGCTCTGCTTCAGGTGAATAAACTCTCTTGCCTGGTCATTCCTCCGGGACTTAGAGAAGAAATAATCATTGAAGGATTCTTAGAAATCCTTCCAAACCATAGCTAATTCTGATCAACCAGGGTTAACACATCCCAACATCTCTTGGTTAACCCTCTAAGCATGTACAATACAATATTGAATCTTCTTTTTGGAGATTTATCTTGAAGATAAAAGATAGATAACATAGAATCTACCCATAACTCAAAATCCTAAGGGTCACATTCCCCTAAAAATCTAAAAGGGTTTTACTACTAGAACCCCCTGGTCAACTATTCGATATAAGAGGTAAGTCATAGGCATCCCTATATAGTCTATATGAACCATAATAAACCCTCTCAAAACTGAGAATCATCACCCATATTTGGAATAGTAGGTTTTTTCACAACTGTCACTACATGTGGTATTACAGATGGATCAGGGAACAATAACTTCAAAGTATAGTCATCACCACCATCTTGGTACACAACTCAAGGAATTCATGGTGACATATAACTACAATTAAAAACAAATTCCTTGTACCATGATTTGATAATGGAAATAATCATAGATATAATAATAAGATTGGTAAAATCCTTCATATCCTATATACACACCCCTATTATTGCTCCTTAATCCATGTGTATGTGATATAGAAGACCGTAAAGGGTCATAAGAGACACTCCCAACTACCCACAACTATGGTCAGGTCAAGGTCAAGTTCTATGTTTCACAATATAGGTTCTAATATATAAAGTATTAATGGAAATTTATAGAGGAATACATATTTTAAATTAATATTGGTACCCCCATTTAACAACAACCATGTCATTTAACTTTTATAAACTCAATAATTTCACATATATATTTATATAAATCATGGCCCAGTTAGATGAGTCACCATTTCCATTATATAAATCCCGAACATTAAAAGTTACAATTAGAACACCATGTAACTACATCCATACATGTTTCATTTAGTCTTAGGATGTCAGAATCTATGAATAATGATTAGATTATATGGATCACCATTCCTAATTTATATTTCCACACACACTCTTTAAATTGTAATTGGAATCCATGAAATCATAGCCACTAAGGTTTCCTCTCATGGGAACAATGTTCCATGGATCAAACATGCTAAAATTATAAAATTAATGTGCCTCCATCAATCTATATGGTAAAACACTATTTAGGTTGATATAAACACTTTAATCAATCCAATTATTTTATTACTATAAGAAAAATTATCATATTTATAAATATATTAGTTAAATTACCAAAAATATACATCAATCATTGCACATAGTATTATAAATTTACCATGGCATATGCATGCCATGTGAATCTCTACATTCCTATAATGATTTATTCTACAATACCAAATTTCAACATAAGGACATTGTTAAAAGAATAATCTATACTAATAATAAATGTCACAAGTCATGTGCATCACCCAATGGTAAAATATAAACAATTTTAATAAGTAAAATTCAAAAGGCAAGTCATATCCTAGGAAACATGGTTTTTTTCTATATGTAGGTTAGATACTCCCAGGAATAGGATCATTACCAAATTTTAACTCTTACTAATCTTCTTTATAACATCCCATAATATTAAGTCAAGAAAAGAAACATTTGATGCCACTATGTAACGTCTTGGTTCTAATCCAATAATAAGTGATCTAACCAAGTTTTCAACATGGACTCAAGAACACCTCTATGTATGCCAAAGGATACTGACTAGCAGTGAGTAACTGTGATGATATGGTGGGGGGACTATACGCTCATGATCATAGTGTAGCAGAAAGTTATAATAATGAATAAATAGAAAAAACATGATGAATTACTGACATCAGAAGGTTAAATCATCCAGATATAACAACGATAAATAGTACCACATCCACTGTCACATACAAAAATAATTATGTCGTGGTGCTATAAAAATATAGAAATCCATAGGGGAAATAGAAGCATAAATATAAAACTTTCTACACAAAAAATTAACAAAAACCCCAAATCTATCTCTAATAGCATCTTGAGTATAAGATTGGTCCTCTACTCCTATACTCTATTCTAGCACAAAATATTAAGCATCCATATCTAGGCGCTTCCCCTTGTCCCCACCTACATCCATGAAGTCTATCCAGGTACCAATCGGCAGCCTAAAAAGGTTGTGAGTAAAACTCAATAGGCCCCCACCAATGGTGTCTATCACTATCTAGTCTATGAATATATAATAAAATGAGTACTAGTAATAATCAATATAAATATGTAAATAAATAAACCGTGTTGATCTGGGTTCCGTGTGGGACACCCATCTAAAAATACCTACTTTGGAAAAAGTTGGGATATCTATGAGCACTTGACATTTTAGGTTTTAGTTATAAGTTTGGGACCTGAGGTATACAAACATGAAATCTGTGAATTATTATAGTCATGTAAAGTCTCATAAAAACATGGAATTCAATGTTCATAAATAGGGTGAAGTCCATGGGGGTGTACCCTTGTTAGTTTACCCTAAAGGAAAAGTGTTACCCAAACCCTGGGATCATGTCATTGGTATCCTCACTTGTAATATTCAAAGGATTGTAAGTTATTAACCCCATCATTACACAATATAAAACTAAATCTAAGAAGAATTATCCAAGTCCTTTAATTTATTTAATTTATTTGATTTATAGAAATATAAGTGAACCCTCAGTGCCATGCCAGGGAATTAACATCTATAAGAAAAAGACTGAATCTAAATGTGGTCACTCACTTGGTATATCTATTAATGAATCCATTAGTGTCCCATTATATGTTCCAATCCAACCCATAATAGGAGTCTAGGTATCTCTCAAGTTATATCACTCCTTTAAAATTCCAGGTCGGTGACCATAATCAAGCTTGATATATCAATCAATCTAGTATCCAAAAATCATAAAGATATCTATATTTTAATTTCATAATTAAATATGGATTAGGTGACATGGTTTTACCATTCACACTTAATTTATATCAATTAGAAATTTAATTTATATAATAAATTAAACTCACCATAGAAGTTGGATCAATTATATAGCTTCATCTTTGGAGGCCAAGCAAGGCATCACACCATTACATTTATAAGATAAAATCTAACTCCTCAGAAGGTGGTTTAATTTCTAACCAAATATTATAATGCCTAGTAATTTATCACTTTAATTAATTTAATTCAATTAATCCATGTCATTAACCGGGTCCAAGTTAACACAAATCAATAGGTGGTTTAAAAGAATTCCAATACATAATATTTATGTGTCTTTAAAGTGACACACCCTAAGTTGTGGTGCATGTCGAGGTAGAATACCTATGACGATGAATTTTAGGGTGAAAGGATAACCTATTCAAGGTTTTAACCAATTTATTATTCCAATATAACATTTATAAGAAATCACATGGAAAGTATGGTGCACAAAATTATGGTGAAATATATAAAGATAAATAAATTTAGGGAAAAGTCTATACCACCTAATATATACAAGTAGTAGACTCCTCGCCTAGTATTGTCCTCTGATTTGGGAAAGAACATGGGTAAATGGAATAATAGAAAAATACCCTCAAAATAAGGAATATTATCTTGCATAGAAATAATGCTAAAGATGGTGATATAAATTGAAAAATAAAAGAAGAGAAATGTTGATCTTACTAATGGATATCCAAAATTATGAAAGGTGAGTGAAATGGATGCTAGAATAAGGGGGTATCTCAATGCCTATCATAAATGATAAGGGAGGAGATTTCATATAAGAGTATAGGTTCTATAAAATTTGGGAAATAAAAAGGGAGTAAGAAACATAAATAAAGAAAGGTAAAATGGGTAATTTTACCTACTTTTTAAGGGGTGCATGGTTTGGCTACATGGATGGATAAATTGGGAGTCAACTATGAACTTTTACTATCCAAGGAGGCCATCCCCTCACATGGTTAGGAACATGGTTGGAAAAACTATGTGATAACTGTGTATTTGAGCTCTAAAATCATTCTACAGTTTTTCTCATGGTTGTGTGGTCAACCTTTTATGATTTTCCAAAATGTGTACCTCCTCTTTTAGTCTACACGATTGATTCACATGGTTAATACTAACCCTAAACCAACCATGAACCTCTACTTATTTCTATAGAAACTAAATCTCTAAGCTATGAACAAGCCTAAAACACTCCTAAATCATTCCTTAATCCCTTAAGAACTTTTTAAGGATAAAATGAGTTGTTTAAATTGAAATGAAAAGGATCTATACTTCTTAAATTTATTTTGAAATTACATATATCTCTAGGATCCATCAAAACTAACAACCAATCAATATATATAAAAATAATTAAACAATATATAAAATTCATTTCTATAATAATGGATAACTATACAACATTATACATGATAACCTCATAAGAAATCACATTAAAAAGGAAAAAACACTATGAGTGAAGTACATCTAATAAAGGAAAGACTTATTAAACGTAATAAACTACATAAAAGATTTCCAAAATAAACCACCACCTGGAACATCTTTGTGTTAACAAGCATAATCTCTGCATAAGTTTCACAAGATCCCTGTTCATAAAGACCATACTAAATTGTGAAATATCTACATAGAAACATAATGTGTGGGTAAAAACCCCACATATGTGTGAGAATTAAAAAAACAAGATGATTATTGTAAACCACACATGGATAGCTAAGAAACATGTCACCTCAAAACTCTAGAATAAGATAGAAAATGAAAATATCCCAGATATACTATAAATATAGTGAATATAAGACCATAGGGTACTCTTTATCATCATATATCAGTCCCAATTTCACAATTCAACTCCACTAAGGAATTCACTTCAAACATAATTATATTTTCATAGAATATTTTAAGTACCATATTGTCTAAATTTGACAACTATGTGTTAAAATGTATCTCATGGAAAACCAAGTATGCATGAAAAGTTGTAAGACCAAAAACATATAAAATAATAGAACTTTAAAATATCCACATCAATTCACAAAATTTCATATAGGGGGGTTTACATTGTTCCAAAGAATAAATTTTTTTCAAACAAGTACTGGCCCCTATGGAGGAAAAGCACCTCATAATGAGAAAATCACAAATTGAGGTACCACTGACGCTATAGATAGATAACCCACGCCCCATGTCATGAGGGAGTATATAAAATTCATTTTATCATATTTCAAAACCACTAAACCATCTCTCTCTCTATCACTCTCTAACTATAGTGTGGGGTCATGACTCATTGAAGAAATAGTGTGTCAGTCAAGGCAGTACTTAACCCCATAAATGGAGGACTTTTTCCCTATACATGTGGGTGTATTGAATCAATCTGTAATATAGGATACTATAAAATGATGTGAGTATGTCTATAGGGGATTACCAAACCCATGGAAGGATAATACCACCCTATGATATAGGGGGTTCTTGAACTCCATGTATGCACTAAACACCTTACCCAAATCTTATCACTGTCACTTTAGAGTAAATATCTTTGAACTTCCAAAACACCTTGAATGTATCCAATGATAGAAAAGGGAATTAAGCAATCCCACTTAACAATTAAAATACTCATAATGGATAGTTCATCTCTCAAATTATAAAAATCATGTGAGAATATATGAAAAGCATAATAATAAGTAAATTATATACCATCTACTCTGCCTAAAATGGATTACCAACCTCAAATAGATTTTGGGAAGGTACATCCACCATCATTTCATATACAGTCAACCTATACTTAATTATATTATTATCAAGAATGTGTGTAATCACACCATGAATTGTGTATATTTGGAGACATGACATGTAATTTAACTATATTCTATGTAAAGTTATAGAAAGTTCAACAAGTAATACCTTTCTCTGTGTCATCTAGGTTAGGTAATATATGACATTTCCCCTAGTCTACATGGTGTTTGTATCTAAGTAGATAGTTGAGTGTGTAATATAGTATACACTATTTCATTTAACCCAATTATACATAGTTTGTACTTTTTTTGGTACACACTGTGTGAAATTTAATACATTGGAAATTTCATGACCTAACCTCCTTGGGTAATGAACCTGGTCATCTAACCTCATGGGTCTCCTGTAATACCTTGGTTTCTTTCCTAACATACTACATATTATTACCCATCATGATCACTTACCAAACTAATGACCATCACCACTGGACAACACATGTTCTTTCATTGTTCTTTCTCCTCACTCGCACATAACCTAGGAAAATTTATTGGGTGGTCACCCATCTAGATAGTACTCTATAACAATCTTGGTTAATTATGAAGTTATAATCAATTAGTCTCTAAAAAATAAATTTTACCCTTATTTACATGGGTAATAGAATTTAGTATTTTAAGTATGACTTTTAAAAGGGTGTTACATTCTCCGTCCCTTTAAAAAAATGCACTCATTATAGAACCCACACCTCAAACCCAATAAGTGCCTCAACACTTCTGACGATGTATTGGTTCTAATTCCATTTTTCATGTCTCCTCCTCCTTGGTCCATGAACGTAGTCTTTGACCCCATAGGACTCCTTCCCATCATACCATATACTATTTCCCATTAGGGTTTCCTATCAGACTACTAATTTTTTGCACATGATAACACAAGTAATTTTAGATTACTTTTCCCTCACTCACCCACACCATAGGAAAATTTCCCAAGAAGCACCCATCCTGACACTACTCAAAGACAAGATAACTTAGCTATGGAGTTATAATCATTTTAGCTTCTGAAAATAATGGTTCACCTTATTGACATGGGTAGTAAAATTTAGTCTTTTTATGTCTCACATTCCCTAGGGTGTTATAGAAAAAACCCTATTCATCCAAAAATTATAGGACACAACTAGTGATTTTTTATTACAAGTCATTTAGTAATGTATTCATTTACATATACAATTTCTTCATGAATTTCTCTACCACAACTATGATTTATGGAATAAATATTCAATCTTACAATTATTCCAACCATTACCTCCCATAGTGATCATCCACACTACTACCATTCATTGAACAATGTTATCTATCAAACATGGGACCCTCTGAAAACCTCCATACTAACTCTGCCTGAAAATTATACTACCAATATGAAAAATATCACATTGGAACTATAATCTCCACCATTTAAATTCCCAGCCAATCATCACTATTATCACTATTCATAAAAACAAAAATCACCACCCATTATCACATTATTGAAATATATTTAATTATAAAGGATGATGGGAGAATATTATTATGAAAAGAGGAAGAGGAATGGCATGTTAAAAAGAGATATTTTGTAGCTTTTGTGATTCTATGAACTCAAAATTTTCATTAGAAAAAACAATAAGAGGAAAAATTTCCACAAACCATATAATTTAAAATAACTTCCAATAACAAGAATCATAAAAAGAATGATCCAAACAATATCAAAAATTTCCCAAACACACATTGATTACAATGAAGCTTCTAACATGTCAAAAATCCATGATTCAATCATCGTATCTCCTAAGGATCATCTCCAGTACCCTCCCTTTATCCTCTAGCATTTATGCCAAAGATAATTCCCCACCATAGATAATATTTATAAGAATGAATTTTTAAAATTATATCTAGGCCTACCAAGTGTTTAAATAAAATATATAAAAGGAATTAGCCTATTTTACGGTACACATACATGAAAGTTATACCCCTATTGGTAAAAGACTCAATTCTAGACACAACAATATTTTTAGTATTCTTATTTGGGGATTATTTTGCTAGATATTAATGTTTTTATGAATGGTATAAATATTTATTAATTTAATAATTATTAAACATACTTTAAATTTTAATTATCTTGAAATTTCACCAAAAATAATCCAGATGTTAAAAACCAGATCTCAAATTATATGGAAATATGATAAAATACTTTTGATGTCTTTCACTAGGGTGAATTTTCAATTTTATAAATTATATATGTTATAAGCTTAAAATTCATGTAATGAACTATTCCATTCCTAAACCAAAACCTATTTCACTATATTCTCCCCACCTTTAATCGTTTTTATACATGAAAAGAATTCCACTTGAGTTTCTAAGAAATGAATCTCATAAAACAACATTGTGTGAAAGAGGGACCACCCTCACATGTGCTTTATTATCCTTTGGAGGTCCATGTTTTATGTGAACTAGGAATAAGAACCACAAAGAAAAGATTCATCTTCCAGCATTATTGTATGGACTTCCTAACACATACCATCACTCCTTCATCAGAGTGATCAGTTTAAACCTACTTCTATAAAGTTCATCAACAAATAAATAATCTAGAATTACAAATGTCTTGATAATCTTTCAAACCAAATACCATTCTCATCAAATAGTCTTACATCTTTATGGAATGAAGAAAAAATACCAACCATTAATACCAACTATGGAATGGATTTACACTTTGGATACCTCCAACGAGAGTTTTATGCTCTACACTTATAAAGAGTGATCCAAATGACGATTACACATGGATGATATATCAACATCAAAATATCATACCCAGAACAATGTTGTATATTTTACACTAAATCTAGAAGATAATTATTTTAACATGCTCCTTAAGGTCTAAATTATCTTGTTTTCATCTCTAACTTACAAGGTTTAGGCATCGATTCCACTAGTACAAATCATGGCGACAACACCAGCCCCCTGGATTAATATTTCCTCTAACATAATCAAAACACACATATCTGCAACTCTAAATTTAGAAATGATCACATCCTCTACCAGAGATAACCATGTTTGGTTATTTATATCTCTTATGAAATTTACTGATAAGTATAAAAATGAATGGAACCTATAACCAAAAAAATCACAAAAACTAAACAATTATTTTTGGTGACCCATAACATCAAAATCTAAAGCATATGGTCCTGATCAATTTTATGACCCTACACTATAAACATTATACCGTAGGATAACAACTAAAAAAGCCTAATAAACCAATACCTTGGCCTATGGAGTTACATCCTCTGCCATATTTCTAAATTTACCATATGATGAAGATAATTTAATTCTTGGTAAATCCTCCACCACCAAGGACCCATGATACACTAGGACACCACTAGTTCAAAACATCTATCATGGAACCTAAATGAACCTCAAGGGTTTATAATCATCCAAATAAAAAAGAGGATTCCACATTCCCTTCCTTCATAAAATCCACCAATTTTGTCTCCTGAGATCATCTAGACATGTGACTCCATCCTCTATCATTTAAACTAACCACATTAAATTTAGCTACATAGACTCCTCCCACATATGTAGAAAAAATAATTTAAGGAATTAACTACTAATACATTTCTATACTACTTTTATCACACTAGTTTCTAGAGGATAAAACATCATATGGAACCATAATTACTCTACCCACTATGATTACAATCTTTAGAGAAATAAGATTTATGAATCTAAAATATACACTAAAATAGTCATTCTTGAACATGGAAATAATACATGAAGACCATTACTAACTATTTCTTGATTTCCAGAACCATTGAAAGAATTATCATCACTCCTAAAAACAATTCTAGGAACCCATATTTTCCAGAGTGTCCCCCAAACACCATCTACAGAATAATATTCAATATAAGGGTTGATATCTCAATAATGGTAAATTTTATAACAACTTATATAACTATAATAAGTTAATCCTTAGTTATACCTATCATGCATAATGCTAATATTGTTATTTGATATCAATTAGATATAAATTTGTATCCTATTTGAGATACTAAATATATTTTAGAGGGGTGAAATTACTTTTAAAATGTTTTAAACAAATTAAAAATATAAGTATATTATAACATTCAGGTGTAACAAAATAAGAATACACGCCAGGAATAGTGATTGTAGTGTTCAAAAATAATATACAGCTAAAAATAAAATATATGAACACCATATTTTTATATTTTTTTAGGTAAATATGATATTACATATACTCTTCACACCCCTCTTATCATTTATAGGAATGTCACTCACAAAGAATAAGTGTCACTTCTAAAAGGTAGTGGATACCTTTTACAGACACCATACCTATTTCTACCTTACAGAAACAACCCATACAATTAAACCAATATTTCTACAAAAAAAAGGTGTAACAGAGAAATATTGTCTTTCTCAATAATCACAATCAAAATACATAACTTTTATAGGAGGTATAACCAATATAGATTTGATTTTAGAAGTTAAAAGCATAAACTGAAAATTATAAGATAAAATGATAAAAAAAATATAAAACATTGAATCCAAAAAATAAACAAAAGAAAAAAATATCATAATCTCAAATATGATGCATATAGATTAATTTTTATCCCTTTCTCCAAATAGAATCAAATGTTAAAGATCCTTGAGAGTGATCACACAAATAACAGAATGTCAAAGTAGCAAAATCACGTCAATTAAATCAATAATGGTAAGCTTAAAATGGATACATTATCTAATTTACATGGGTTTCTATATTTTTATTCTCTATTTGGTCATTTAAAATGATTTTCAAAAACTCTTCTCAACATGTGTGGGAAAAATAAAGTAGACACAAAAAATACCAAAAACAAATTTATGATTCACATAAGTATTTTTCAAATATCATACATGTAAAACTTAATGAAATCACAAATGAATAAGTATTTTATGTTTTTCTTTGATATTTAACACTCTCGTATGAAAATTTTATCTGTGTATAAATTTTCATTTTTAGAAAATTCTAAAAACATCAAAATTAATGGTTTTTGAGTCTAATCATTTTCATTTAAAAAATGTTTGATTTTTTGAATTTCATATGATTTTGATACTTTCTTAAAACTAAGAGAATTTTTTATTACTTTGATAATTTCATGTGATTTTTATAATTTAATTTAACATTTTAATCTATTAAAAAATGTTTTTTAAAATAATAAACAGAATGTAAAGAAAGCATTGAGAAATTATAATTATCCGGTTATAAAATTCTCAAACTATTAATGTAAGGTATTTTAATATTCAAAATTCTCAAACTATTAATGTAAGGTCTTTTAATATTCAAATAACCTAAGTTATAAAACTAATAAACACAATATTTATAATAAATAAATAAATCTATATCATTAAAACATATCACTGAAAATCTCTTACATTTTGAAAATTACAAAACCGAACAAGATTTTACAAAAATTATCCCCCCTTTTGAAATTTATCAAAAATTTGAAACATTAACAATTTATTCAGAAAATTATAAATATTAAATGAGTTTAAAATTTAAAAGTAACACCTAAATTATTCTTAAAAAAATTACATGAATAAATTAATATTAACTTTAATAATTATATCAGTAAAAATTAAGTAGAAAATTATACAATAAACTACAATTTAATAAATTTGTTCCCAAATATAGTCTCAAACCAATCTATACAAAATATTTATCATCAATTATAATAAAAATTTAAAATTAAATATTTAATCACTAAACCTTTATCATACTAATTTCAAATTTGATATTTTTAAACATCAATGTACTCAGTGGTTTAGTAAATATATCAAAATGTTTATTATTAGTTGAAATAAATTCCATAATAATACCTCATTTTTTAACATTATATCTTATAAAATGAAATCTTACATTAATTTATTTTGTCCTTGAATGTTGTGAAGGTTTTCTTGACATTGAAATAGAGACATTATTATCACATAAAATAGGAATCATATCAAAATAAATATTAAAATCTAACAAGATCTATTTAATATAATGACTTTGATTATAACAACTAGTTAATGTTGTATACTAATCCTTAAATATGGATAAATAAACTTATAATTACATCATAGAGATCCATTAAATCAAAAAAATCCCAAGAAAATGACACATAACAAATGTACATTTTCAATCAATCTTATAGCCCGAAATATTGGAATCATAATAAGATATCAAATCAATACAATACTGATTAGAATAAAATAATTGAGTGTTATGTTTTACTTTAAAATACCTAATTAGTCTTTTATCATTCTTTAAATGACTTTATTTTGTATTATATTTAAAAATAGAACACAAAAAACACTAAACATAATATCATGTCAAGAAGATGTTAAATATAAAAAACATCTTATCATACCACTAAACTATTTAATATCTTTAGGTTATCTAGATTCATCTAAATCAAATTTTTAATTAGTACTCACAGAAGTTTCCATACTTTAACAAGAATCAATATTAAATCATTTAACATTATCTCTAGCATACTTATATTAAATTGAAAATATTCTATCACTTTATTGAATTATTTTAAATCCTAAATTGAATTTTTAATTCGCCTATAAAGCTCATATTGAAATCAAAATTTGTTATCATAGAAAAATAATTACAAATAAAATAACTAGAAGAACCAAAAATAATATCATCAACGTATATTTTCCCAATTTAAATATCATTTGAAAATTTCTTAATAAATAAATTTTTATCAACTTTACCTTTATCAAACCCATTTTTCAACAAAAAAAAGTATTTTATCGTACCAATCTATGGGATAATTTTTATGATCATATAAAGTTTTTAAAAATTTAAAAATATTATTTTAAAACATTTCAAGTTTAAATATAGGTTTCTGATTAACATACACCTTTTCAAATATAAAATAATGTAAAAAATTCACTTTTAAGATACATTTGAAATAATTTAGAACCTTGAAAAGTTGTAAAGGATAATAAAATACTAATTTCTTAAATCCAAGCTTCCACAGAAAAAAATTACTCAATATCATTTAATTCCTCTAGAAAAAAACCATTACAAAAAATTCATACATTTTTTTAACAATATTACCAGATTCATCAATTATATTTCTAAAAATACATGTTGATTCTATATTTGGTTTATCTTTAAAAGGATCTACTGGATTCCAAAAATTATATCTAGTTAATTCATTAAGTTCATAATGAATAGAACCAATATACTAAGAAGTATTAAAATATTTATTAATATTTTTATGTATAAAATCCCAAAAAAATAGAGTTATAAAAAAACTCTAAATAAAATTTTCAATTTTGAATTCCATATTAACATTTTCAATTATTTTTTCTAGCTTTTAGGGTCAATATTTAGAAGAAATTTTATCCCCATAAAATGTTAAATTATCATTTTTAAGTTTATCTTCAAAAAAATTAAACTCTATAAATTATTCTTGAATAATATCTAAATCAGAATTTTGATTTACATTAATCTCAACAAATGGAACTTATAAAAAAACTTTAATAATTGAGGTTCTTCAATTAAAAACTTTATATTCCTTAAAAACATTTTAATATCCTATAAATATCCATTCAACTCATTTTTAATCAAACTTATCTAGATTATCTATAGTGTTTAAAATAAAAAATTTATTATCAAACACACTAAAATATCCAACTTAGGATTTATTCCTCTAAATAACCATAAGGATTTTTTAAAATAATTGGTTTAACCAAAATGCTATTCTGGACATTAAAACTTGTATTTAAAGATTCAACCCATAAATAATCTGAAATATATATTCATTAAGAAATGTTCTTTCCATTTCAGTAATAGATCTATTTTTCCTTTATACAACGCCATTTTGTTATAGTGTTCTAAGAGAAGAAAACTATGAATAAACCCATTTTATTCACAAAATTTTTCAAATTATAGATTTAAGAATTAACCAACTCTATCACTCAAAATAGTGATAACTGAATAACCATTATAATTTTTAAATAATTTAAAAAATGAAAAAATAGGTAAATTATTATTTTTATGATTTAACAAATAAGTCCAAGTGAATATACTAAAATCACCAATAATTAAAAAAGCATACTTATTTCCACATAAAATAGTAAGTTTTAAAGGGTAAATAAATCAATATATAATAATTAAATGGGTCTATAATATTTACATTAATATCACATTTAAAAGTTTCATTATACTGGTTACCTTTGGAACAAGAATCACTAACAAAAAAAATTCTTACATTCAATTTTGGTAAATAAAAAACCTATCCATAGTTGGCTAGATTATGAAATAGAATAATATTTGTATATACATGATTCATATGCTATAAAATTTCATCTTTATTTATATCATTAAGATACATAACAATCTATTCGGTTATTTCAGAAAAATAAATAGGGAAACTATTATCTATTCTATTTTCATAAAACAAAATAACTTCATTCGAAAAAACTATACACTAATCATTTAAAAATTTAACATTCATTCCATTATCAAAAATTGATGATATTCTAATTTAATTATGTTTTAAAACTTTAAAGTATGGAACATTATAAATAATAACTATTTTAGAAAATTCCATTATACCATGGCTTTAAATATTTTCTTTATAATTGAATCTGAAAGTGAAATACCCTCTTTCAAATGAATAAAAAGATAACACATAAGAAATATCAATAGTAATGTGTTTCAAATATATATTATCCATGTACCATGAATCATGTATACTTCTAATGTAGATTACCTAAAATCAATAAATTAGGAGATTTTATTGGTACATATACTATCTTACATCCAATAAGATTAGTAGCAGAACTCTTATTTATCCAAATAGATTTTAAACATTTATTTATTGATATATAAGAAGTTAAATTCTTAAATATAAATTTTTTCATTTGCATAAAATAATGTCTACATATTAATGAAAATGCATAGGAATAATTCCATTGAATTCTAAACTTAAGAAATTAAAAACACAAAACACTTCCTTTTATACTTTTAGAAAATATAGTTTTGTTCACCCTTGGTAATTAACTGTTATAAAAAAAACTAGACATATATTTATTTGGTTTAATCATTGGGATTGTTTAATCATATTTTTTTATAAACAAAATTAGCTAAATTCTCTTTTAAACTAACAATTTTATCTTTTAGATTATCATTTTTTTAAATAGATTCTAAATAATCATATAATTTATCATTTGACCATAAATCGATGTTTATTTTTTTTATTTTCATTTTTTATATTATTAAATTATTTCTCAATTTGATTCATATAATCCAATATTAATTTATATTTCTTTTATTCCTATTCATTATTATTTAAAAGGGAATATTTAATTATATCATTTTATTCTTTAAGTTTTAATATTTCAAAATACTAATCTTTTAACCAGTGAACATTAAGATATAATACCTTTTTCTATTCAAAAAATTTCTTATTTTATCAAAATAATTCCAATGATTGGTCTGTAATTTCTTATTTTGATCATATAATTCTTTAACATTAGAATTATCAAAATGTAAATCATATCCAAAACTAGAATCAAAATCAGTATTATGTTCATTTTTAGTATTTATATAAGATATTACATTAGAAAATTTTAAAATTTCATTAAATAATGATTCAGTTACCTTACGACATGTATCTTTTAAAGTAAAGTTACCTGTATCACTTCCACTTACAGGTTCACTACTCAAATCAGATTCATATTTATATATCTATCCTCCACAAGGTTACACTTTTCATTTTTACATTGTTATTTTACTTTCTTCAATTATTTTGTTTTTGGAAAATTTGTCTTAATATATCCTTTATTTCTGAACTCAAAGAAAATTCGATCTGAAATAGTGTAATTTTTTTGTTGCCTTTCTTTATTTCATTTCAATTCTCATTTTTTAAAGGAATCCTTAATTCCTTATAATTTTTCATAATGTATTAAAATATTTTAGTCAAGTAATTTATTTCCTCCTTCTCACTTCCATGTGACTCGGATTCATAAAAGTTAGAAAAGGTATTTATATTTTAATTTAAATCAGTACCTTTCCTCTTTGTAGATTCCTCATCTAAAATATTATATAATTAAATATCATACAAGAATAGTGATCCATTGAGTTCATATGATGTATATTCCTTAAAGTTCTTACTATGATATATTTCAACCTTCCTAGTATAGAAATTTTTATTTAGTGACCACAACACTATTTCAATGAGAAATGTATTATCCAGAGCTTCACCAAGAGCATTCATTCAATTCACACTACTTATGAATCTATAAAACATCTAGTTCATAGATTCTTCTTATCCCAATTTAAGTCTTGGTACTCTACACATATCATTCCTACTTTTTTATATTTAATATTATCTAAATAATAGTGTGTTACTTAAAGTATCCTCCATATAGCTTGGGTTGTATTTCACATTAAAACATTGCTAAATAATTATGACTAATAACACTATATAATATATTCATTATTTTTTATATTAGTAAATAAATTAACACATCATTATCTATAAGTGTATATGGATTAAAATTGGTAGCATATATGGTTTCATAGTTATCGTACAGTGATCAATAGTCATATTTCTAAGATATTATTCCATCCTTACTTCTCAATAACCATAATCACTTTCATTAAATTATTATGGATTCTATAGAATCAATCCATGATTTTATTTCACTCCTAATATCTCAAAATTAATCATATCCATAGACAACTAATTCTGGGAAAATGTTTGAAAAAATAAAAATAACCAATAAAACCTAATTTCAAAAAGAATTAACTTTGATGTTAATTATTGGCACAGCTGAGATATTAAAAATGGTCTAGAGGGGGTGAATGAATCATTAAAACTTTTTTAACCAAAATTAAAAATCAGAATTTATTATAACATGCATAAGTAATAGAATAATCTAACATTGAAGGAGGAGTTTAGTATGGTGTTCAAGAATAAAATGCATTAGAAAATAAATAATTAAAACACCGTATTTTTAGATTAGTTTTGATTAATGTGATCATATATCGACTCTTTACTCCCCTCTTATCCTCTATAGGAATGGAACTCACTAAGAACAAGTCTCTCTTTTGAAAGGTAGTGATAAACTTATATAGAAACCCTGCATTTTTCTCACATAGAGACACAACCAAATAAATATAACCAACCTTTTTATGAACCAAGGAATAACCAAGAAACATTGATTTTTTTAAAGATTAATAGCCTAAAAATATACTTATTATTTATAAGGTATAATCAATATAGACATGATTTTGGAATGGAAAAGTATAAACAAATAATTAAAGAATAAATAGATGCATAAAAAGATAAAAATTTTAAATAAATAAATAAAATTAGGAACATAGGATTAGAATTTAAAATATGATATAGCTCATTAATTCTTTATCACTTTATTAATAAATTATTAAACATTAAATGCCCTTTTTATTGATCTCATGAAAAATATAATGTCGCGGTAAAAAAATTCCAAAACTTTGTAATTAGTTACTTCCTCATAATGTAGATCTCTCTCAATAAATATTTATATAAAATTACCCAAAGTTTATATTTAAATAAATACATGATAATATTAATTTGGGATTATATATTTTTGATCCTCCTACTGACCGTTTCAAAAATACTTAAAAAATTGTTTTCAAATTTTATGGAAAAACTAAAAAAGGTGTAAAAACAAAATGATACCGAATAAAGAAAATGTCATAATTCGCATATAAATTTTTAAAATCTCATACATGTAATGCTTCTTTACATTTGATATGAATAATAATTTTAGGTTAAAATGTGATATTTAAGACCATTATGTGACTTTCAGTCCTATATATGAATTTTTAATTAGAAAAAATTATGAAAACATAAAAACTTAATATATAACAATCAAATCAAATAAATTTAAAACATTTCATATGAATTTGATAATTTCACATTATTTTGGTGATTTTATATGACATTATAAATTTATTATAACTTTGATAATTTGATATGACTGAGAATTTTGTATGAATTTTTCATTTTTTAACAGTTTTAAATAACAATAACAAAGTTAAAAAATATGTGAGAAATTAGAATTATCCACTTATAAAATTATTACTCTATTAATGAGAGGTATTTTAATATTCAAAATAAATAATAAATCAAACTAAAAATAATAATCTTCTGATTCACTAACAATATTCATATCAATCAAACTTAAAACTAATATAAATTCTTTAGGGTTATCCCTGTATATACCACATGAAGGTGAAAAACACCAATTAAGGTGTACCTAAACACACCTATTTTACTATAAAACACCTTGGTAGAAATCTATCTAACCAAGGAAGTTGATAGAATAAAAATTCCAAGGAAACCTCTCTCTACCAAGAGGGATATTTCCCCATGTATGAGTATTTGGTTGAAGAGGTCATTAAAGATTCTATACGTAAATCACTAACTATCACACAAGTTCTAAAATAAGTATGTGAGGAATATTACTAGTGTCGATATATAGAAATTTATCTAAATATAACAACATAATTTTAACCTTGAACCATACCTTGTACCACCCAATCCAAACCATCCATTGTGTGAATCAATTCATGGAATTTTCTTCCAACATCGTATACATAATAAGAAAAACATGTATGTAGTAGAGATGGGAGTGAATTGAAGCATCATTTAACTATAGTTACCCCTCCACCATCAACCCCTTAATCGATTCCAACTTCTAAAAGGAAATTGATCCTATAGAAGGCGGTCCTATAATCTCTACACTATATTTAGCATGAAGGGTTGTTCACATTAGTGATATAGTTAAATCTAGAAAAAAAATTGACTTATTCCAAAAAATTTGGGTGTATCTATAATAGGAAACTCTTAACCACCAACACATGTGTGAGGACTCTGGAATGGGTGGGGATTTAATATGAGAGAAATACCAACCTGAATTATCTCTTCAAATTCTCCACTCAAACCATAAATATAGAACAAATATTTAGTAAACTGTGTAGGTTGTGAGATTTTTTAAACTCAATTCATACATGGTCTTAATCATGCTTCCCTATTGAGGGTTCAACATTGTGAAACTTATACCATCCTCAATGTATCATGATATAAATAATCCCTAAAGAAAGGTTTACACTCTAACCAAGATGAAGTAATCCCACTATGAGTCTGGGTAAAATAATGTCCATCAAAGGGTCATTCAACTATAAAGGAGACTCAATGTGAAAATTATCATCTAGTTATTGGGTGATACGTATATTTAATGCATTGTTTTTAGTATTAAAATGCATCAATTTTATGAATTAAATGATTAATTATTTCTTATATATTTAATGGAATTTTTTATATTTATAAGGATATAATAATTTATGGAAAATGAGAAAAATAAGAACAAATTATTGATATTTCAACTTAGATATGGAATTCTTGGAATAAGGATGATCATGGGAGATTACGGGGATTTGAACTAAAGAATAGATATGAAAAAGAGCTAATGGATCTAGAAAAGTACATTTTATGATGTAAATGTCAATTTTATGAGACTGATTTGAACACCAAATCCTGGGGTAAGTTATTGTGTTGTGCAGGGTCTTCTACCAATTTTCTCTTTTCTTTTCATTATGTATTATTTTTTATTTATCTTTACCTTATATGTACCCATTACTAGAATGATGGGGCAATTCCCACCTTGTTATAAGTTAATTTAGATAAATGGGTATGGTTCTTTGGGATTATATTTTCTAATTACATTCACGTATTAGGGTTACTAAAATATTGAATAAAATTTTCAATATATTTCTTTTTGTTTAGTCATGACCATTGATTGAATAATTTGAAAAGAATTATTCTAATTATGAAACTAATTTTCCAAAACTATTTCATGATCATTTAATAAATAGTTAAATTAGGTTTAAATATGGTATCAAGATAAACATAAATCATTAAAACCCTAAATTACCTTACCATGGTAAACATTCTTTTTTTTATTAAATAGGGGATACCATGACCATTGGATCATCATCCTCCTAACTTTAACACCAATACTGAACAATCAAATTAATTTTTAAATCCAATTTCACCTAAACCCTAAATATTAAAATCCACAACATGATTTCCCAAACTTGATAATCAAAACTCAACTTTATTTCTCTTATCTCTCTTTCTTCAAGAAACCAAACTACTTTTCTCTCTTTTCTCAAAACCAATTTCATCCCTATATTTTCATTTTAACTTTCCAAAAACATTTGAAAACATTTATTACCATTCTTTGTGGATCAACCTCTATTTCCACTAGAATAAGTTTTACAAAAATTAGTAATAGTAGTTCTTATAAATTTTTCACTTTGAAATCCCTAACAAAAATAATAATGATTTAGGGTGATGTCAAAACTAGATCCATTTTATGGGAAGGGTGTTTATATGTGATTAGTATTTTTTAAGAATTTTACTTTTTTATTTTTCTCTTTTCCCCATTTTTACTTGGAATTGTGGTTCTATAGTTTTAGGTACCAATTAGGTGCATTATTAACCAACCAGAGTAAAGCATAAACAAGAAGAGTTTTCCTTTAATCCTGAAATCGAAATGATACTCAGAATGCAGAAGAAGAACATACAGCAAGAACAAGACTTCATGGATATACAAGATCAACATCAAGGAGTTCTCTAATAACACCAAGGAATAAACCTAAGGGTTAAATCACTAATTTACTATGGAATACCCTCAAATGTAGAGGTCCATCCAGGTATTGTTATACCCCCTATAACTGCTCAGAATTTCAAATCAAGGTGATGGTTAACCAAATAATCACACATTACATCTAATTCATTGAGAAGCCACATGAGGACCCCAATTCACACATTTAGAGTTTCTTGGAATTATGATACACATTCCAATTTTAAAACGTCACATGTGATGTGGTAAGGATATATATTTTCTATTTCTCCCTTAAATAAAAAGAACAGGAATGTATCCAAACACTTCTCCCACACTTGATCACCACATGTGAGGATCAAGTAAGAAAATTCATAAAAGGTTTTCCATACACTCAATTAAATGGATCTCCATTTAATTATTTTAAATTTTGAATAAATAAGTGAATAATAATTAAATTGTTCTTGGGATAAGTTTAAAGGCTTAATAGGATGATCCCTCAACACAAAATCAAAACATGGTTCCAAATTCAAACCGTTTACAAAATTCAATCATAAAGAAAATAATTATATAGTTGATACTATTTTAGTAAGTTCACTTATGTTAAATTTACTAAAATAAAGTTATGCGTTGTTAGATGAAATTTATAGTAAAAGTTTTCAATTGATGCCATAAGAATTTCATGTATGAGGTGCGTATATGGTAGAAAACAACTGGGTTTCCACCCAAATTCCAACTATATCAATGAAACCAGATGTTATTATAGACAATAATAATACCCATGGTATGTACTATGAAGATGTAAAGTATTTTGAATATAATTATCAAAATTATGTATAGTAATGGAGGTCACAACAAGAACAATAATAAAACCAAGGCAAGGGATTTTATCCAAGTTAATAAGGTTTTCAACCTCAATACCAAGGTCAATCACAAAATATCAAGTCCATATCATGTAAGAGGTATTGGAAATATTTATGAACACAAATGGGGATTTAGTTATGAAATTAAGGAATAATAAATGAACCAAAATGTTGTATTGTGAAACATGGAGATTCAAGTTAGTTAAATCATCGAACAACTTTGATATGGGCCAAGAGGGTATTTTATAAGATACCCCAAAGTGCACCCCTTTGTTGACCTCAATTCCAACTACTTGATAAGTGGAAAATAAACCAAAGGGGTGATGTAAAAATTATAATACAAGATGAAAAAAATAGATGAAAAGAAATAAAACAACAAATAATCTAAGGAATTCATTATATAATAATCTTGAAAAATGTACCAACCACCATTAACATTTTCATATTGGGTGAGGTAGGTTAGGATTGAAAAAAAGAGAAGAGTTTCTAGAGATTTTCACAAAATAG
The DNA here is from genome assembly GCA_963277665.1 of Viscum album. NCBI lineage: Eukaryota > Viridiplantae > Streptophyta > Magnoliopsida > Santalales > Viscaceae > Viscum > Viscum album. Next base: position 13,837,594 of record OY728157.1, on the reverse strand, counting down.
TTTATCAATATAACATTTGTTGAAGAAATTGTGAATATTCCCATTTGTAAAATGTCAGTGAGGGAGTTAGTATCAAACCAGATAAATCTTGATGAATTAGGTATCATTCCACTGGTATGGGAATTTCCAGTGGTCTTATCAAGTATCTTATCAAAGAAGCAAAGTGATTCTAGTAGTTTTAATATTTTGATCAATATTAGTTCTAATGTTTTTGCTAGTGTTTTATGTTATTTAGTTACAAGCATAAATATAATTTCATATTCAACATTCAAGAGATTAGGATTAAGATAAATAAATACGACTCAAGTTAAGATCCAACTAGCTTATACAATAGTGAGACATAGTCATTGAATACTTGAAGATATCATAGTTAAAGTAGAGAAGTTATAATTTCCAATGTATTTTCTTGTAATGGAAATGGATGAAGAGAATATCTCATTAAATTTTGGAAGACCATTCCAAGATATGGGGAAGTCACTGATTGATGTTCAAAATAGGGAGTTGAGTTTAAGAGTTAGTGAAGAAGAAGTGAAGTTTAAATTACATTGGGAAATGAATAATATATAATAAATAGGTGAATAGTTTATAGAGGATAGTTTTTTAGAATTCAAGTTCACTACTATCCATAGAAGGAGAGCTGAATTAGCTACTATAAACATGAAAGAAGAAGTTGAAAAATAGCAGATTAAAGGTAATAACTTTCTAGGAAAAACTTAATATAGTAGAGGTACTACTATCCTAGAGGAATTCAAATAAGAACAACAGTATTGGGAAGTTATTGACCTAACCTTTGATTTTTCAAGAATGGATAAGAACAGTTGTACTAGACCCATAGGGGCTGATATGGTACTTACTAGAGGAGGAGTGAAGCTAGTTTCAAATAAAGGGAGAGGGTTCATCTATATAGAGGAGTCAAAATTTCAAAACTATGTAGATTTGGACTGGGTAACCTCTTTCCTACCCTCAATCACTAAATCTTCAATAGGAAAGGTCCAGCCAACAACATTAAACAAAATCACATCTGGGAGGCAACCTAGGTTTTTAGGTTTTTCATTTTCCTATTTTTAGGCTTAAAAACTCACCCCAGAATCATTTAAATTTCATTAATAATGGATTTTACTTTGAATTGTGTGTTTTCATTTTTCAGGACCATCCAAACTTTATCAAGCATTATTATAAGGGGCTATATGAAAAATTCACATTGTGAACCTGTAGTAGGCATAACCTATAAAGCACAAAGTTAATGCATCAATGAAAGAGGAGTAAGTGTTTCAATTCGATAATTTATACAATATTATCAACATTTAATTTTCTTTTAGAGTTTTAACTTCCAATTTTATTTCCCATATTTAATTTTATCTTCAAACAAATGAACTAGGAGACATAAACTCCATACGATACTTGGAATTATAGTATTTTAAATTTCTTTTTGAATTAATTTTAATGAGAAAATTTGGAAAAGAATTAGTAGGCATAATATTTGGTTTTATATTATGAATATCATTATTTAGGATAAAATTTTGATTTTTTAGATGAGGTTTTTCTAATATTTAGCAATACTTTTAATTTTACATATTTTCATTAATTAATTTTATTATCTATATGCATTTCCAAGAGTGATTTTACCAACCATTCATCTCATTTTTGAGACATTTTTTGAACCAATATTTCCTATTTTATTCTATAGTATATTTCTTGAGAGACTTAGGCATGATCTCTTTTTGAACATGCATAACATATTATCAAATTTATGACTAAACAGAATCACTATTAACATGATTGAGGCAAGTTTTTATTAACCCTTTATACTTGGACCCACCTTGACATAAAAAAAATTTCCTAAAGAATCAATGAATGAAAATTATAGGAAATGAGTCACATTTCAATCCTATTATATCAATCTATACCCTAATATCTGTATGATCCATGATATTTAAAAGAATAAGTATGGGGGAAAGGATTTGAATGGTAAATAGAGATATATGTTAGTGATCAGACTTTGTTGAGGATTTTTATTATGATTTAGGAAGAGACCATGATATTATTCATTTTATTTTATTTTTTTCACCTCTCTTACTAAAAAAATGGGTAAAATGGGTTGTATCTTAGGAGGATCAAAAATCATCATTGTTAGACCGGTAATGTTTTTATCATATGTGGTTAGGTGGTAGATGTGGGATTTTTCTCTATAATAACATTAAGAATATATATATATATATATAAGAATAAAGGGAAGACTTATTCATTATTAAAAAATGTATCATGATCCCACTTTGATATTTTATTGGGGTGAAAGAGAGATGAAAAGGGAGATTTCTATTAATCTTATCTTTTGTATATGATGCATTATCTTTTAGATTCATGGATACTTTTTGAGATTTAATTTTTTTCACACCATTCCAACATGACCTAAGCCTCTCATCCATTTGAACATAACTAAAAAAACATCACGATTATTTGTGATTCTCTCTTTAAATAATGAAGATGCAGGATGCCTTAAAATTTTATGGTTAGTGGCATATTTTTGAGGTATAAGCTAAATTTAATTTAAACTTGTTACCATTATGATGATCAGAAAAAATAAATGTAAGGTAAATTAAAATTTTAATGTACATTAATAATGAATTGAAAATTAAAAATGCTTGAATGAAATGCATAGATAGTAAAAAATAAGAAAAGTAAAACACTTGTTTTTTTTGTTTCTTTAAAATTTGAGGCATAGATGAATTTTCATGTGTCAAGCGCAAACATTTAAATTTACCATTTAACCAATTTATTTTTTTAAAATTGAATCTAAATCATGGTATGGTGAGCATCCTTTATAGCATGTTGAGATTCAATCATTAGGAACAAGTTTGAATTCAAGTGTCAAGTATTTGAAATATACATTTAATGCATACAATTTAGTATAAATGAATTACTTTTATGACTTAAATGATAAATTATTACCCATATAATTAATTGAATTGTTCATATTATCTAGGGTATAATAATTTATTAAAAATGAGAAAAATTAGAAACAAATATTGTTATTTCCAATTAAAGATGGATTTCCATGAAAAAGGATGATCATATGAGCTTTCAAGGGTTTAAAATGAAGAATCAAGATGAAATAGAGCTTCTAGAGTTGGAAAAGAAAATTTTATGAGATGAATTTCCATTTTCCGATGTAAAAATATTGTGAAAACAAGACATAAAACCAAGGCATAAATAGAAAAGGCACCCAAGAGAAGAAAACCATGTTTCACGGTGTGACACATATACATCACACCATAATACATCCCTAAAATTTCAAAATATCGATTTATGACATAAATTCACTTATGGGATGTTGTGAAATGAAAAAATATGGTTTAAAATAACTATTCACAATGTAAAAAGTTTGGAAAGAGTAATAAAATGCCAGATTGGATGAGATTTATTACAGGAGGCCTCCCATTATGACCTAAAATGGACCATAATTGCATTAAAGACCCATGACTCATTTTTAATGAATTTATGGGTGAATTAAATTTAATCCAAGAACCCCTAGAGATCTGTAAATATAGGAACAAGATACTTATTCCAAGGATTGATCTAGAGGCCAAATCTTGGGGTGAGTTATTACGCTTTACATTTTCCTCAACCAGTCTTTCTCGCTGTTTTCATTATGAATTATTTTTTCTTTCTCCTTCCATCTTACTCCATCATTACTAGAATGAAGGTTAATTACAAAATATTTATATGGTAATATAGATTAAGGGGATAGGTGCTTTGGGATTATATTTTCTTATTACATTCATGTACTAAGGTTTTTGTAACATTAAATAAAGTTTTTAATTTTTTATTTTATAAAACATATCCATTTATTGATGAATCTGAAAAGAACTATTTTAATTACATAACTAATTTCCCTAAACTATTTCATGATCATTGAATAGTTTAGGGAAAATAAATTTAAATATGGTTTCAAGGTAAACTTGATGTATTAAACCCCTAAATTACCCAACTATGAGAAATAGGGTATTTTTGGATTAAGGAGGGGATACCAGGACCATTAGATCCTCCTCATCTTGACTCTGACACCAATACTAAAAAATTAAAATAATTTTTAAATCTTGTTTAAATAAAAACCCTAAATCTATAAAACCTTGGCATGATTTTTCAAACATGATAATAAAAATCTGATTTTCTTTTGCTTATATTCCTCTTTCATCAAACAACCAAACTACTTTGTTCTCTTCTCTCAAAACCAATTTCATCCCTCTATTTTCATTATGACTTTACTAAAATATTCTGAAGCATTTCTTCCCATTCTCTATGGATCATCCTCAATTTCAACTATAATATGTTTTAAAATTATTTAGTAATGATCAAGATTATAAATTTGTACTTTGACATCCCTAAGATAAAAAATGATGCTATGGGCCGATGTTAGTGGGTTTCAAAACATGATATAATATGTGAGTCATTGACTCCAACTAATCCTTTTCCACTAGAGGGTTTATCTCACCTAGACACCTAAAAGTACTCTATTGTTGAAACTCATATATCATACTTAGCTAGTGACTGGTATTTTTCTACTTAGTAGGGACTAAATCTTCTTCACATGATCATCTTGTATGTACACAATATGGAAAGGATCTACCCCACTTATGGGGTAGAGATACCTTCTAATTAGGTCTCTAAATTTGATTTCTCATCACCTAAAAGATTAATTAATAAGGCTCTGACACTATTATTGTATAATTATGACCATTAATCTAATTACTAGATAGTTTTATTTTAAGAAGAATCTTATATTTAAAAAAATATAAATCCATGGCTACCAATGTATATCTATGTGTGATGACTAAAGAAGGATATATAGAAAAAAGTAATAAATAACACGATATATGATTGATATAGAAATTTTTCCCCCTATAATATTATTCCGTAGAGTTCTAAGTTCACTAAATAATTATTAAAGTCTTTTTCGAAGGATACATCATTCATTTCACCTATGTTGGGTTCCACATTCTGATAACTAAACTCTCAAGTATTATTAACATTTTCACCCTAAATTTTCCAAACCAAACATCAAAAGACTCAAAAATACAAACTCTTTCCTTGAGACTAACCCACTTTGATACCATTATAACATGACTCAACCCACTAGGGCCCTAGTTGGGTTGGAAATAATCTAATTTTTTCACCTTAATCCCACAACTAACAGTTCTAGGGCAGGTGACTAGAACTAATAAAGTGTGTCACACATCTAAGGCTTTGGTTTATATGAAACCTATAATAGATATACATCTATATAATAATTGGAATCCAACATCCACTAAATATACATATAAATAACTAAACTGCATCAAAAATTCATGTATATAAAAATAGAATAATATAAAAAATTTATACAGAAAAACCTTGAAAGAAACATTATATAAAATGAAATACTAACAAGTGAAACAAAGGAATAATAAGATAAAATTCATCCACACTGTAAGAACTACTTGGAATATCACCAACTATAAATTTCACCATATAAAACCATAAAAATCTACCATGAATTATCTTCATGAAATTTAAACTATCACTATATCCATCAAGACTACCACCAAAATGCACTTCATCTGCCAAGACACAACACATGTTGGTGTGAAGCCCATGCATAAGTGAGTATAAGCTTACCAAGTGGGATGCCATGAAAACAAAAAGGGGTTATGGAACAAAATATTTTCCAAAAAATTGTAATAATAAAGAAACTAAAAAGAACCCATATATACTTTATAGATAGATAACACATAGATATATAGGGATTCCACTTCACACGTGGAATATAACCAAAGATGATCATAATAGCATATTACTAGAAAGGATTAAAGTCAGAAAGCCATCTATAAGGCAAAAAATATATATTCTCTACATCCTTTGCAATATGCACATTCATTCTAAAAATTTATTAGTATGGGTCCACTCATCTCTAAGGAGTGAATGTTGATCGAGGGAGTATTTAACATTAAGAGGACCTTCACCTCATCATGATAAAATTTTCTACCTAGGAATTAACATATTCATGGATGGAAAACCAACACCGCACCTCTAATGGAAGTATCTGAACTCCATTTTCTTATCTTTCATAACCACCAAACCATTTATCCCTATTACTATAGTGGGGATTCACACCTCATCAATGAAAATGGGTGTTGATACAGGAAGTACCTAAACCCATAGATAGATGGTCTCACTCTAACACAGAATGGAGTACTGACTCTATTTTTCATATAAGGTATCATGATCAGTCCTGAGTATGTCAATAAGGGAGTACATGAACCCCATGTAAAGAGTATCATGACATAACACACAAGGGATTACCCGAACTTAATTTCAACACCAAATGCCTTGCCTAAACCCTTTCATCAACTTTAAAAATCTAGGACCATCAAACCACACAAAACACCTCTCACATAGCCTTTACTGATAAATAGAATCACACCATCACACTTTATATGGAAAGTTCTTATAATATACTATTAATGTGTCCAATTATGGCACCTTATTGATAATATATGAAAAACACTATGAAAAGGAGTGTAATCTTCCTAACATGGTGTGTGTGGCTCAAATAAAAGTTGGGAATGTAATTTCATTATCCTTTCATCTGAAGTTAACCAACATGTAATTCTATTATGGTGAAATAGTTCATGGGAATTTTAGTGAAGTCAAGCATATATCAAATAAGCCTAAGTCATGTAGTTTATATATTCATATAATGTTTCTCTCCTAGAAAAATTGTGTGAGTTTCAAGGGGTATCTGAACATGTGAATTGTGTAATCCCATGTCATGCATCTCCTAAATCATGGAATGAACTATAACTACATGTCATATGATATTTGGGGGTTGTTCAGTGTGTACTAATGCACTATGAGTCATGTGTTTTAGGTCATATATGAGTCCAATCCTACCCCAAATTTCATGTGTGTCTAGCTAGATGATCTGGTTAGTAATCTAGTGTACCATTAGTCATGTAACAAAATCATACATGATATGTGCTATAATAGTACATGTCATTTGATATTTAATGAACTGGTGAAACCCAGGCCACCAATCAATAATGGGACCTAGTGTGTGTACATTATACTATAGGATGTATAGTTATATCTTTTTCATGAGATCCAATTTCTCCACTACCTCCATGATTTCTAGACCCTTTCATCAATTATTCTATTTTTCTAGTCTATTTTTTCTATAATAATTATTTTTTCTATTATTGACCATAGAACTAAGATCATAGTTGAGTACTATCCCCACTAAATTACACTAAAAAGCCTCACTGTGACCACCACACTACCCACCCAAACCTTTCTATACACAATCCCCCATTGCCTCTCATTGGATTATTATACCGCTTTTAGCTGACCATCATAGCCTCTTTCCATTAACATAAAGCTAAAATACTACCCATAAAAAAATTCAAACTATTTTCCATTGCCATGGCCAGTGGAAAAATATTTTTTGTATAAGGGAAGGGGAGTGAGATGTCAAAGATAGAATTTTGGGTAGTTTAATTTCATCAACTTAATTTTTTTTGTCACCATTATCAATTAAATAATCAAATTTTACAAACTATTTGATTTCAAATCATTTCCAATAACTATAATTGCATAAATATTAAAGAAAAAGTATGTCCAAACTCATGGATATTACGCCCAAGATTCAAAACCAACATCAATCTATGATTCCATAATCATATCTCTAGAGGATCATCTCCAATATCCTCCTGCAATCATATTGGGTCCACACTAAATAAAACATCTTTATCTAGAAATGGGTTATAATAATGAATATATTACCTTAAATCTAAGTTAATTTTTTGTTTCAAATAATGACATAAGAAGTCATGGTTTAAGGCTTGAAAACTCATACATTAATATCATTCCCCTCCTAGGTAAAAAAACTATTCCAAACAAAACCAAATTTTCAAAAATTCTTTATAAGACTCTATTCAAAAGATATTTAGAATTTCTTGTATTGTATAAATTATTATTTATTTAATAAATATGAAATATCCCTTAAAATTTTACTAACCAATAATTTTACCAAAAAAATAACTAAGGGTAAACACCATGACCTAAAATCAGTGAAAACTTAAAAAAATGGGGGTGTTTCACTATAGTAAACATACAATTTTATGAATATTATGGTTTTGAGTCTTTAAAAATAAAAAATAAGCAATGTCATTCCCAAATAAAAACTTAAGGCACTATATTTATAATTTTAATGTGTGTATTTTAATAGTGTTTCACATTTTCCTAGAAACTAAATAGAGAAATAAGTTTATAGATATCGAAGGTTATTCCCTTTATAGAGAATCCTATAAAACTATTTTATTAAAAAAATTGAGATATTTCTTGGTCTTGGAAATTATCTATACACATCATTGGGAGATAACATTTCATTTGGGAGATTATTAGAGAGTTAATGTGTAGATATTTCAAATGGATACTGATGGTAATATAGTAGATCCTCTCATTAAGTCATCAGTGAAAAATAAGTATGTGATTCATGTAGTTTCCCATGATATTTTTCATGTCCAGACCCAATGGTGATTTCCTGCTGGTCGTAAGAGCGTGACACTATAATCCCAACTTCAATAGGCAACGGGTAGCGAAAAGTACCAGGTAGGATTGAAACTCACATGGGAGGCCTTATACTAAGTTACTTTTACACATGAACACATATCCATACACCAATATAATTCAAAAAAGGAAGGTAAAATTGATACCATAATGCATGAATACAAAAAAAACCCCACATCAAAGTATGACCCAAATCTGGGAAATCCTAATGGCTAAATACAATCCCAAAAAAGCTATAAAAGAGTAAAACCTATTAAAAAGGAGGAGAATCCTATCAAAAAAAACTCTTGTAACTAACCACATTCCATCTAGCTCAACTATTCTTTGTCTTGTCCTGGTCCACCTAGTACTCAGTCTTAAGGCCTATAGTCTGCATAATACATGACATTTATGAGAAGATCTTCTGTAGGGGTGAGTATAGAATACCTAATAGGGAACCCTTGAATCTAAAAACATAAATCATCAAGAGAGAAGTAAAATCATCATCATTAAATAATTTCAATTAGAATATGGTCAATAATAAAGATAACATGGATATTCTCAAGATAGACACCAAGTCTCAAGATAATTTCTCAATCATACTACGAGACTAGGATTTTTCCCACGACTTCAAGGTAATGATCATCTAGAAGAACTAACTCCACGATCAATGCTAACGCCGATTATTCTCATCCAGAATTTCATTCTCATAAAGACTTTCTATGAATAATGTACATGGTAGATATTAGAATATGTGATACATAGATAGGGGATCACACCCATGGCTTAGAGAGGACACATGACCCTACCTGAAGTAACCCAATGGGATAAGGATCACATTCCTTGATAGTGGGTAATGAGATACCTAACCCAACCTAGGGAACAAATGATATAGGATCACACCTAGAGAATAAAGATGGATATCTGACACTATCCGAGACTAATACTATAAAGGGTATCAATCATATTATGAATAGTATGTGATGCATAGCTATAACCTCATGGGGTACACTAAGGGAACACACCCTACATAAATTGGTCTATACTGAAGTGAATAAGGCCCCCATTCTACCATTTAATAAATAAACAACTTGTATTAGGAGTGTAATTATCTTCCACTAAGTTCAGAACTACCCATGTTTGTTCCCATGTTCATCAACCCATGAACATGTACTCTAGTTGTGCCCATATACACTACTTATTCCTATGTTCCTAGATATGTCAGAGTTCCTAGTCATTCATGAGTACATGTTCATGCCCATGTACTCTAGTCTTGCTTGTTTCCATGATCATGTCAATGCCCATGTACCCAAGGGGTACACACTGATCCACCATCATCAAGTCAAATGGCATGCGGATATACCATATAGCATGTGATATTTAATTCTACATGAAAGTCAAGCCTCTGTAGAAAGGGTCCACAACGAGTGATATCATATGAACTGCATGTTGTGTGACTTGGTATTTTCTATAATCTCACAATATTTAGGAATTTTATCCATCACAGCATCCACCTTTGATCCATCCATGAAAAATGCCCAGAAACTTGGATCTAGGGTTAATTGAACTCGAATCATCACTAGTGGATAGATTTCTGCCACCCGACCACTTGGGAAATGCCTCTTGTTGAGTCATACCACTACATAACCAAATCAAGGATGCAGAAAACCCAATACAAACCCCCAATATTTCATAATAATATTCATACCTCAATCATTCTATAGATACCAAATCCATACTTGTGGAAATGATCTATAGTTCCAATTATTGATTGTGTAATGATTAGGTTATGTGTATTGTTGAACCACTAGACAAATGAAATATTAATGATGATATTATAAAGAACATGGGGATAAAATAATGAAACATCAAAGTAGGGAATGAAATTTTTCCATTGTTTGGGTTGTATTCCATTAGTTAAAAAAGAAATAATTTACCACAATCAATAAACAAATATGAACAAAAATTAAAAATTCCCAATTCTAGGAAGATAAAACAACACCCATAAATCAATGATCTACCAAAAAATCAATTTTTTAAAAGTATTAATTCTTTTTTAACATGAGATAAACAAAATAGAGATTAAATTCAATGAAAAAATTCCCTACCTTAAGTTTAGATCGATCACTAATGAAGAATGATTCAACATCATTATTGCTAGAAAGATCCAAGATCTTCTCTAGTTGAGACAATTCATTTGTAAAATTATTGATGCACTATGATACATTATCATTCATCAGTGGATCTCCCCCATGACTCCTCTTAAATCCTTAGGGTTTTTCGACTAACCATTGGGTTTTTATTTAATAGTGTTTAAATATAGATTTATTAGGTTTTGGTTTATGGAATAAATAATTTATTTATTTATTTATTTATTTATTTATTTATCAATCCTCCCATGAGAACCTTTAATCCAAGCACCTGATGTGTAAAAAGGTTATGTCACTCCTATAGTAAAACATTTATTCCAAATTTAATGGTGGTCTTAGATTTCCCATATGAGACTCCATTCAAGATTTATTCCATTATATCATAAAAATTATGCATGTGTGATATAATATTTTTAATAATTTTGTTATTTCAACACTAATACACCCTAGGCCCCAGAATCTTGTGCGGACTCAATTCCTAACATAAAAAATAATCCTCAAAATATTATAAATCTTTTACAAGGAAAATAGTGTCATGGAATTATACCCAACTAGGGTCTTTTCATCCTAAAAATCAAAAAATCCTACCCAAAGATATGAGGTTAATATGATCGAATCTAGTTTTCCCACTATTAGGTGTTATCTTAACGATTCTCATGATATCACCGAACACACACCAATGTAACCAATCATCCACAAAGGATCTTCTCTTGAAGATCCTCGATATTTATTAGGTACTCTATAAAGTTAGATTTATCCTCATTAACCATCTCACCCTAGTCAATAACATGATATAGTTCATGCACATACTTCCTTAGTTGTGAAACATGGTATGCTACCTTTCCAACCCTGCACAATATCTGGAAATGTCCAATGAATCACAAAGATAACTTGTCACCCCATTCAAATATCCACAATACTCCCTGAGGTGAGACCTATATGAACACATGGTCTCCCTTATTGAAATCCAAATGCCATCGTATTTGGTCCTCATAAGACTTTTGATTTCTCCTGGTATTCATCATCCTCTCCTAGATGATATTCACTTTCTCTATTGTCATTTGTACTGACTCTAGTCCCATGAGTACTAAATCCCCTAGATCATTCCAACAAAGTGTAAACCTACAGGATCTCTTATACAAGTACTATAATGGAGCCATATCGGAAGTGGAGTGGTAACTATTGTTATAAACAAATTCCACTAAGTATAGGTGATCTACCAAACCATGGAAAAAACCAATATGCAGGCCTAAAGAATACCCTCTAGAACTTGAATGGTCTACACAGTTTAACCATCTATCTGGGGGTGAAATAGTGTGATCAATTGAAACTGAGTCCCAAAGACCTCCTACATTTTTCTCCCTAATCATGACATGAAGTGAGAATCATGTTGTAAAAAATTTATTAAGGGTACTCTGTAAAGTTACATAAATGTGTCATAATATCTTCACTAAAATATACTCTTAAATGGAAAGAAAGTGGTCTAACTTGGTGAGTTAGTATTGATCACCCATATAGCATTGTTCCCTATAGTAGACAAAATAAAACCATCACGAATAATATAGATATACCATCCCACTTCTACTATGAAACTTCAAGGGATTAATCTAAACCCATTCAAACATAGTTCATATCCTTCACCTACTGACAAGTGAGGCATTGAGAGACAAACTTAACTATGCACTTATCCATCACTACCACCAGAACTGATGTTGAAGGTCATAGTATATCTTTTCCACACATGGATGTACTGCTAAGGGGGATTTATGAAACGCTTTTAATACCTCCTCTCATGGCATCACTAGTGCCATCATCTTCCCTTGAAAAAGGATGAATACTCCCCACCTTCATAAAATCCATCTGGAGCACATCCAATGGATATCTAAACACAGAAGGTCTCATAGTTGATATCTCTAATCTAGGGCTCCCTAACACACTTTTGAATCATATGGGTAAAAAAATTAATAGTGTTAAGATTCACCATACTCTCCCACTAAATAAAACTACAATGAGGCCAACAACTCCGACTCCATGCTTAACAATTATGAACAAGATCTCCTACTAAGATAATCTTCCACCACATTCCCCTTCCTAAAAGTATAGAATATTTCAAAGTCAATATCCTAGAGAAAATCTCGCATATAATTTTTCTCAAGATAATATATTTATAATAAAAGATATAATTGATACTATTATGATAATAATAGATGATAAATCACTCACCCATAACGCAGTGTCTCCACATTTTTTAGGAAAATACCATTACTACTAGCTCCAAATCATGGGTCGTGTAGTTATGATCATGATTTATCTACTTCTAGGAACTATAGGTAATAACAACCTACCTTTTCCTTATAACACATAAGATCCTATTTATTGAGGAATTTTATAACACTACGTACTCAACACACTCCTCGGGAAGTCTCAATATGGGAGTTCTCATCAACCTCTACCTAAACTCCTAAAAAGTATGGCAACACTTCACTGTCCACATTAAATGATTCCCCTTTTAGGTAAAATAAATCATGGGTGATTATATCATGGGAAATAAATGTTGAATCTCTAATAGTATCCTTCCAACATAAGGAATATTTTTACCTCAGACACTCTCAAGGGTAGCTCTCAATATCGTAGTGCCTCAAATGTCTTGTGTGTTAATTATTCTGACACTCAGTATACTGGGATGTCATAAATGAAGATTAACATGAAATAATTCAATAAAGGATAAAATTTTTGGTTCATAAGTACAATAAACACTATTGGGGAATTAGTCACTCAAAAATTCATCACCAAGTACTCATAGTGATCAAGGAAACATCATAATTCCATCTTCAGTATTTCCCCATCTTCAACTTAAAGCTATTGATAGCTCTATATGAAGTCATTATTCAAGAACTACATCACCTATTTCAATTGGTCAAATAGTTAATAGATTATAGGTTCTGGATACTTATTTTTTATAGTCACCTTGTTCAAGTGGTGGTAATCTATACATAACCTCCTACTCTCATTCTCCTTCTAGGATAACAAAATAGGGGTTTCCCAAGGTGACACACTAGGCCAAACCAAGCCCATAATATACAATTCTTACAATGATACCTTAAAATATCATATACCATTGGGATCCATCCAATATAATGGAATATATATCAGGTCATTACCTATGTGCATTTCTATGAAAAATTCAGTCTCTTGGTGTGGAGGTAAGCTCAGAACGTCCTTAGGGAAGACGTCCTCATACTTTTCCACTACTATAAGAAGATGAAATATCCTAACATTTTCTTATCCAAGGTTAATAATATCAAATTAATGATTAATTTATTGTATCCTTCTATCTATTATAATATTCTTCTCTACTTAGGTTTTTCTCAAAGCAATGTAGGAAAACTACATCCTATCAACTCAGACGCATCACATCCTCCACCTAAAATAGTAAATATATGCATGAACTATAGAGAGCCATTACATAGCTATAATTACATAATAAGGCCTCATTGTGGCCAAAACGTGATCCCACAAGATTCTATCTACTCCAAGAGTCTGGTCACACTACTAAAAGAAGTAAGTGATCACTGAATCTTCTCAGGTAGTAGTCTTTAAACACAAGGATCAAGCCATAGGCTCCATCGGAATCTTTAGATCTCGAACAAGGTATGTGTCAAGGAAATATTGGCTTACACTTATCTCTATTTGTACTATAGATAAATTATATAAGATAAATATCAAAACATGAATCATCCCTAGAGTCTCTGGGTCATAAGCCTCCAAAGCCTAGAAGTTCCCACATTCTTTCCCAACTCCCTGAGCATGGTGTGGACCACCTAGGGGTTATTGTGGTAATATATTGAAATAAAATCTAACTTGTACTATTTTTATATCTCTTATAGCATATACTTCTCTATGTGGACCACCCTTATCTAGTCATTATCTCTATCTAGTAAGTCCATTGACTGTCTCCCTATCTTCCACATGATGGGGTGTACAATCCCCTGTGAGATGTCTCTTCCCATCATGGGAGAAACATCACATCTCCCTAGATTGAATAAAACTATCCTGAGAGCTCTAAACTTATGACCCTCTATCCTGAGACTATCTACTGAAGCACCTCTCATGCTTGGATCCCTAATTATTTCATCATCTACCATCCAATGAATTCACAACACTAGGGTTCCTACTACCAGCACCAATTATCATCATCTACTCTGCTAAGAAGATCTATAATTCCAAGTCATTCTCTAGCACTCCAGAATTAGTAGGAATGAAAAGAGGCATCACACTAGCCCGAGTATCTCAATATAAGCCATGGTAAAAGCTTCATTCTTGAAATAATTCATCTCAAACCATATTTAGGGAGTATCATGATAGGTTAGTTAATATTGACATATACTATGAATCTGTCACGATGCCCTACTGAATTTCAAGAATCTCTTGGATATGTACCTCTCCAAAATTATCTAGGTAGAAGTCCCTTATGAAGATACACTCAAACTTTTTCTAAGAGTGAGTCTTCTTGTCAAGCGTCTGAGCCACCAGAATCCACCATATCCTTACAAAACCAATAAAAAGGATCACCTATATAACCACAATCTAATCGGTATAGGCCTTGAAAACGTGAAAAACTCACCCAACTACCTCCAGCTAGTCCCCTGCTACTGGGGGTCAGAATCAACCCGAAACCTTAGTGGTCTCTACCTCTAAAACTCATTTATTTAAATCATCATGTATACATCATCCTACCGGTAACACTAGTGAAACCTACTACTCAATGAGTGGTGGTAAGACTAGAAAACAACCCTAAGGTACTACCACTAGAACATGTACCTATATCGAAGACTCGTCACTAGGTGGATCATCCTAATGATCCTAATATGTATTCTTAGATGGATTTCATTTTGGAGGCATCCTGAAAAGGTCAAGACACACCATGGTCAAAGAGTATATCTGGGGACATGACTTAATAATGTCATGGAAACCACAACCCATTCCTATATGATACATATACCAATGTTTTCCTTATAACTAGTGACTACAGTTACTAGGTCGACAATAAGATTTTTAGAGACCTGGTGAATGGATATGTCAGTTGTTTCACCAACCCTGTATTTCCTAGCCTAAGATCCAAACTCAAGACACTTTAACACTATGGCCTTAGTTACAAAACCAAACCTCACAGCTAAAAAATATTCAAAATATGGTATTAATATGATCCTCCTCTAATACCACTCTATATTGACCTAACCCATTAGGGCCTACCTGACCGGTGATAATCTAGGTTTGACACCCCAAGACCACCTCTAATAGGACAAGGGCTGGTGAAAAGTGTTGAGTAGGCATAACAAAAACATGGGAGTCCTTATACTAAGGTACCTGTACACATAAAAACATCTTCTTACACTAGTATAATGCAAAAAGGGAAGATACAATGAAAATAAATATGCATGCATACAACTAATTCCCACATCAAAGTACAACACAAATACGGGAAATCATAAGGGATAAATACAATCCCACCAAAGATTTAAAAGATTACAACCTACTAATAATAATGGGACTACTATCAAATGGAACTCCTAGAACCAACCATGGTCTTTATAGCTCAAAATTTTTCTTTCTGAACCTGTTCCACCTAAGACTCCATCGAAAGGCTTTTCATTTTCATAAGACATGACATGTGTGAGCAGATCCCATACAGGGGTGAGTATAACATACCCAGTAGGATATCCCAAAAACAAAAAACATAAAACATCAAGAGAGTATTCAACTCATCATCCTGAAGGAATGTCAATCAGAATATGAGGCAATAGAAAAAATAACCCATATATACTCAAGATTGACACCATGTCTCAAGATATGATCACAACCTTACCAACAGGTTAGGATTCTGCTCGAGGCTTCAAGGTAATTCTCTTCCATGAGAACTTAATCCATCCACCTTTCAAAAAATGATGGAGCTCATCTGAGAAGTCATGATTATTGGGCCTCACCATGAAGAAAGTACATTTTGTAACACAAAATATTCTAATACACAGATAGGGGATCACACCTATGGATTATGGGGGACACCTGACCCTACCCATAGTAAACCTACTAGGATGAGGATCACATGACCTGATAATAGGTAACAAGATACCTAACACAAAATAGGGAATAAATGATAGAGTATCACACCTTGGGATGCACTGATGGATACCTAACTCTATCTGATACTAATCTTATAGAGGTTATTATTCATCCTATTCTCAGGATTCGATGCCTTAATTTACCATCATGGGGATGGACCAAGGGAACGCATCCTATAGAAACTAGTCTATATAGAAGTTGAAAAGGTCCTCATCCTACCTTGGAAAAAGTAATTTATGTTTATTGGGAGTATAAGGATTCTCCTACTAAATCTGTAATTTCCTATGTTTATTACCACATTCATCAGTCCATGCATGTTACTGTAGTTGTACTCATGTACAGTACTAATGCACGTGTACCTGACCGTGTCCAAGTACATGGTCGTTCTCATGTACTCTGGTCATGTCCATTCTAGTGTACCCTATGGTTATATACTAAGCCACCAGCATTGCTTCACATAGAGTGTGGATAGACCACATGGTAAGTGATATATAATTCTATATGAAACCCTATATGATGAAGTAAGGGTTTTCATGGTGTGTGTTCATCTAAACTATATGTCGTGTAACTCAAGATTTTCTACAATCCCATATTCTTCATGTATTTACACCAACACGGATTCCTACTATGATATATCTATAAAACAATGCCCATAAACATGGATCTATTGTTGTCCAAAATTGATTCATTATTTGTAGCCATATTCCAGCCTCCTGATCGCTCGATAAATTCCTCCCATTGAGCCGCATTGCCGCATCTCCAAACTATGGATGAAGAATACCTGATGTAGACTCTCAATCTTCCATCATCATTTATGATCCTCAATTGTTCTCTAAGACCTGAATCCAATAATATGGAAATGATTTGTTGTGACAAAGATTGACTTTTCAATGGGTTGGTTTCAGGTATTGTGTAATTGTCGTCCAAATAAAATACCAAATATTACTGTATAAATAACATGGAAGGAAACCATGAAACATCTTAGTGAGGAATGAATATTAGAAATTGATTGGATTGGATTCAATTTTTTGATGAAGAAATCATTGATCAAAAGGGATAACCAAATATGAACAACAATTATCAATTCCCAATATTATGAAGATAAAACAACAAATGTAAATCAATAATTGACCTGCGAATAAATTTTTTTATTGGATTGATTCACGTTCAACATATTATAAAAAATGGGTATGAAATCTAATGAAAGAAAATATTACCTTGATTATGGATTGATCACTAAAAAATAATAGTTCTATATCATTGTCGTTGTTCTGATTCAGTAACATCATTGGTGAAGACAATACCTTTGCAAAAAAATAACTTTTCCATGATCCAGTTTCATTCATCAATGGATCTTCTATATGGAACCTCTCCAATACCTAGGGTTATACAGATGACTCTAAGGCTTCTCTATAATAGGGTTTAAATAGAGGAGTATTATATTTTAGGTTATTTAAAAAATAATGATTTTATTTATTTATTTATTTATTTATTTATCAATACTCCCACAAAAAACCTTAAGATAAAAACCCAATGTGCACAAAGGTTATGTTGTGACTTGGGTAAAACTCACATTCTCGATTTAATGAAAGTCTCAATATTCCAATAAATGACTCCATTTGGGAGTTATTCCATTATTTTAGAAAAATTGTGCATGCATGATATAATATATTTAATATTTTATTATATAAACATCGAGACTCCCTGGGACCCAAAATCCCATGATGAATCTACTCCTAACTTCAAAAATATTTTTGAAAATATTATAAATTATAATAAGGAAAAAAATATATTCATTTTAATATTAGATATATCTAGGGTATTTCTCTTGTGTATAAATTTTTATTAATATATATCTTTTATGGTTTTTTATTTTATATAAGCTCAAAAACAAAAATTGTTCTAAGATTTTACTTTTAATAGAAGCATAAATATTTTTATACATATAATTCATTTTTGAATATGATGTAATTATTATCTTTTTAGAGGTAAATCCCTAAGATATATCTATTAAATGATCATCAATGAAATTCAAGGGTTTTAATAATCTGATAAGATTTTCATGTAATGGAACTTGTATAAATATTCAAAGATCAATCTTGGGATGAAATTTTTAATTAATATTTAAATTAATAAAATTTGAATATAATAGGTTTAATGTTATGTATATGTTTCTTTTTGAACTAGGAGTGAATACTATATGGTAGTCATTGGACTTAACGTTATTAAAATTTCTTACATATTCATCATTATACATTCATAACCACATTACACTATTCGATAGAATAACTGAAGAAGATGTATTTTGTGTATGATTTTGATCATATGGGGGGATTTTATAAAAAAAATATTTTATTTTTCCTCCCCTAATATTGGTAAAACATTTTAACCCCTAATTCAGTGAAACTAAGTAAATTCATGATCATGTTTAGGTGAGTGGTATTTGATATGGTTATCTATTTATTATTAACAAAATGAAATGTATTTATCTATTTTTTGTTATTATAATTAGATAATAAAGAAAAAAAAGAATTTTATAATGTAGGATAAACATATTCAATGCCTCATGGTTTAACTCGGTGTTTTGGGCAAAGGGATTTTATAGGTATGCACATGATTGATGGAGATTGAAAAATAAACATTTATATTTTTATTATTAAATAAGAACTTTTATATATCAAATAGTACATATGATTATTGAAAAATAATTCATAAACACTTTAAATGAAATAATGTACCTCAAAGTCACACATAAGTATACGAGATTGAGGATTCAATTTGGTATAATTTCTTTGTTTAAAATACGATAGAAATTTTATAATAGAGTTTTCATATTATTTCATATCTTGATAACTTTTTAGTGAAATGATATGATATATATGAAGAAAATATATGGATTTAGTGAAAGTGTGATATTAATAGTTTTATTCTTTAAAATCATAAACATAGTGTACAATTCAACTATAATTGTTCTGTATTATTAAATTATTACTTGAAATATGATATATTTCTTATAAGATGTTAGATTCTCTCATAAAAAGTTATCAATTAGTTATTTTGTATAATAAGATGCTTTTATGAAGGTTAAAAGTTTATGGGTTCAAATATTAATGTGTTTAACATTTATAAAGCATAATGGGTTTATACTAGTATGAATTTTAGTTGTAATGTTTTTTTTCTAACTCCATAATTTTTTACAATCATTATAGACCCATTGATATTATGTTATTAAATAAAATTAATATATATATATATAAAGGTTTGGGGTATCATGGAATAAACAAAATTTTATTTAAACTCGCTAGAAAAAAACATTCTTCATTTCTCTTTTACCTATAATTTGTAAGGTTATGACACAAAATTAGCTTTTGAGAAGTAATTTAGATTAGTTTGGACATTTTAATGTTTGAAGTATCACCTAAATAGGAAAAAATCCTTTGGATGGTGATTATGTACTTCATCAATGTAAAATAAAAAAATTAATATAGGCTTATTGTAAGTTAATACAACATTTTTTTTTAAATTTCCCAATTCATAGAAAATTTTATCTTTATTAATTTTTATTTCAGTTTAACTAAATTTGAGGTGTATAACATCGAATAAAATCCCAACATTATTTTATTCATCATAATAATCCTTAATATATCACTAAATCAATTAAAATCTTTAATAATTGACAAATTTTTTTATTTTAATATCAATAGTAACATTAATTCAAAAGTATCACTTAAAATAAATCACATTAATCATTATTGAATACCATAATTAATAAGATTAAATTTAACTTAAAATAAAAATATTGTAAAATTCTCATCAATTTATAAAACTGAATAAATTTAAATATTAAAATGATAACCAATAAAGAACAATTTTTACACATTTTTATTCTATGATTCCTTAAAAATATCACATCAAATTTCAAATTAAAAGGGTATTTATTATATTTTCCATGTTTAGGATGTTTTTAAAAATTAAATGTAAAGCTATCCAAATTACATGATTTTATATATTTAATTAATTTTTAATATTTAATTTTTATGTCCAAACTTTGATTTTTGTTTTATGATGTCGTGCAAGTGAAAAGAACCTTTCTATGTATGATTAATTTAGAATATTAATTGGACACATAAGAATAACTAAAATATATATAATAATAATAATTGAAATGGAATGGCTTCATGGGAGTATCTCATCTAAAAGGTGATTTCCATTTTCTATGGAAGTAGTGTAATTTCCCTCTCATCAAGGATTAAATGAATATTTTCAAAGTCTGTGTAAAAAGAATTAACTTATATAAGAATAAAATATAGAGGTGTATAAAATTGTAAGATTCTTTACTTTTTTATGGGAACTAAATAAGTGATCTATATATGGAATATTAAACTCAAAATGTCAAAGGTTGTAGAAGAATGTACTCAGTATGTTTAAGAGTATCCATAACTAATTTCAAATTAAAATATAATTTTAGAGAGACATGTATGGTTCTTTTCTTATAAAAAATGGAAAAACCAATAATCCATCTATGTGAAAAACCTTGGATATGGATAATTATAGAGATATATGTGGTTTTGAATCCCATAATAAATAGAATCATAGGTGATAAATAAAGAATAAAAAAATCTACACATCCATGTGTTAGATGATCCTAAAGTTTAGGAGAAGATCATGGACCTAAAATCAATGTTTTTCATTGATGGAAAAGGGATACCCATGTGGATTCATCATTTATCTCACCATCCACATGGAAATCATCCATGCATGAAATTAAAATTAGTTCTAGGTAATTTAGATATATTTATTCAAGTATGATGCCTCTATTAATGAATTTTTTTATTGAGGGATTAGAGTAGGGTTTAATATTAATTGTGTTCTTAATTTTAATTTTTCATGACTTTTTAACAGTTTTTTATTTTATTTCATTCATGAGGTGTTTATATTCCCAATATCTATGATCCCATACCTTCATTTAAGTTATAAGGATAATTTAGGTCTACCTAAGGGAGGATTCCATAATTTTCCAAACTATAATTAAATATTTTTTTACATTTTCTTCACCTTGATAATCGAAGAAATTAAAGAGTGATGGAGTATTGGAACTAGTTTCCAACCCTTGTATCTTCTATAGTTTCTTCTATATTGTTGCATATTATTAAATCATTCCCTATATATTCATTATGTTATAGGATGGAACCAATATATTGACATTGAATGGGTGTGATAACACACCAAGGAAGTGAATAAGGATGATCTTTATCAAGGATTATTTCATTTTCCATATAAGATGTGAGTACATAGTGTTCTTAGAGATAACCCATGCATTATTTATTCACATATAAGTAAAAAGGGTATGTGGGACTATATGATTGGTTTCACCTTTACTGAGAGTGAGGTAAAAATTTTAGTTGGTAGTGAGGGTATTCATTGTTATTATAACAATGGATGATTCTTTTTTCCCTAAAAAATTTTTTGGGCCTTCATGAATTTTCATTTTTATTATTATTTTTTTGATGTTGTACACAACCATTTCCATTTTCTATATGTTAAATATAAAAAAAATAACTAAATAGTAAAAATTTGTGTTTAGATAGCTCCTTGATATAATAAATTTATCTAAAATAATACTATATTCTATGAAAAATATAAATATTATTTTTCACACCCCATGGAAGGTTTACAAAATTTTGCAGCATTATCAATGTTCCATGTTATTCACTCATTTTTTATTAATAATATAAATAATTATTTTATTTTATTTCATTCTTTTATTTTGGTTTTTTAATAAAATATGCACATAATGAACTTACATGATAATATATATATATATATGGAAATACTAATCAAAGGTGAAAGATGTTCTTAATGATGTAAGAAGTTCCTAGTATTAGGATCATAGATAAGATATGTAAATAGTAAAATAGTTAATTAGACCAACTAAATCCTATATTCTAATAATACAAGTAATAATAGCTAGAGAAACCTTTTTTATACCTTTACTTGAAAAATAAGACTTTTTAAGCACTGTTGAAATGGAAATTAAGGAATAAGTAACACCTATTCTCTTTTATATTATGACAGAGATTGAGTAATTTGAAAAAATAATTTGAGAGCTTATTTTTCCACCCCCTACTCCAAAAATTCACATCTGGGAGGCACTACTCAAATAAAGTAGAGATCTATACTGAGGAACCTAAGGAAGATAGTTTAATATTGAATATATTTTTGTTTGATTTTATACAATCTGAATTGAAAACTAATTTTCCTTTTCATGATGTTTCATAATGAGTTGATCATTGGATTTTTCAGGAGAGTGAAGATAAAGAATAAGAGAAAATTAATTAAGAGGGGGTTATTTTTCAAGAATCAACCATAAAACTTGGTGAGGGATTTAAGTAAGGGTTAATAGAAACATAGAATATATTTGAAGGACTATAATATAATATCTAATAGGGAGATAACTCAAACCTACATTAATGTATTCAATGTATATTCAAATTGTACTAGATATTTACTTCCCATAATATTTAGTTATAGATTCATCTCATATGATTCTTTCATTATATGTTAAGGAGGAGTAAAAGAGTGTAGTGTGAAATCAATATAATATGGTACTAATCCTTCAGAAACTAGAAAACTTTGGTATCGATATTAAAAATAAATGAAGATTTGATTGAATCTAAATAATTTTAAGTGATAATTATTGATATTTATATCCCAACCAAAATAAAGATAGGATTAATTCTAAAATAATCTAAGGAGGCCCCATACCTCCTTCCACCCCCACTAAGAAATACCTACTCCACTAGAAAATGGGTGACCACACATTAATCTATCCAAAGTTTCCTCCCGAATAAGGATCATTAAATTTAAAGCACTATACTCAAGAAAATTTTGTGTTTTCTATCAGATAATTCTAGTACCTCTTTAGAATAAGTATTATAATTGATATTACCTAGTATGAGTAATTATAAACTCCACCCCACTTAAAATAGTTAACCCAAACTTATTTCCCCCCTCTATTTTCTTTTATATTTTTATTGAATAAAATTCTAAAGTTTATTATCTTTCTTATTGGGTTTCAAAATATACTTGATGTAATCTTAACTCAGGATTCCACTTTCAAAAAACTAGGATATATTTATCATTATAATTAGTTTTTACTACCATATTTTTTTGATATAAATACTATTAAATGTGTCATAGTAACATTTATGTTTGGGAGAGTGGTACAAGCCTTCTTTTATGATTTGTTTTATATTATTATTCTTTATCTTTGTTTTTTTAGAAATATTTTGAACTTAATATAATATATGGGTTTAAGTTTAATTATCATATCATTTTTGGAAAAACTTATTTGTTTTTTTATCTAAATATTACATGATTTACGATATGTCATTAACTCCCTAATTAATCATGAGAATTTAATATATTTTTGGGTTATTGATAAATTGATGCATGTAAAGTACTATCTAATTTCAATTATACTAGCCTGATATGTTTTTATACCTTTTTCAAATCTTCCTATATTTTTATTTTTCATGTGAGTCTTGAGTAAAGTTATGTTATCCACAAATTGTTATTATTCTCTTTTTAGAAACTATTAGAGATCATTGGTTGTGTAAAAATTATTTGGAAACCATTTTTAAATATATGTTTTCACTATACACTCTATTTTCAAACCTAAATAAACCTAATAAGTTTTATTTATCCCTTATAATTCCTATATAACTATTTTAGGAAACTATATGACAATCCCAAATATCATTATCAAATTTCTCTAAAAGTAAATGCTTGATCATAGTTGAACTTAAATTAGGGAGAAGGTTTTATTCTAATTTTAAAGAGAAATAAAATAATGCTAAGAAATTTATAATGGGAGATATCATTTAAATTGGTAAGTGATATCTCATTATTTTTTGAAATAAAAAATATTCCTCATTGTCTCTAAGAAAAATATGTATAAAAAGATGATGAAATATTTTGATAAAAAAATAATGAGATAAAATAAGTTAAGAAACATCTATTTCTAATATAAATTTATAAAGTTTTATTCTCTAATGAGTCCTTGAAGAGTTTATGGGAGAATCAATGTATAGTAAGTGAGTGAAGATACATATCTTGAATGTAAACTAGGAATAATGCATTTCGCCTTGAATATATTAAAACCTTCTCATATACCTCTATTTTTAATATAATCATCTAAAAAATTTAACAATATAAAAACCCATGTAAACCCCTCATGGTTGATATACACTAATGACTCTATTTATTAGAAAAACTTGAATTAAAACAAGACTATAATAACCATTCATGTACATGATAAGAAAAAACCTTTTACAAAAATAACTTAATAGAAGATAGATGCAATTCAAGGTAGTTTAGGTATATATATATGTGTGGATGGATCAATGGAATTAAATGTAATTTCATGAGAATAATTAAAAGGTCTTGAAATAATATAAGAAGTAGGATAAATCAAAGGATGTGGGAATTAAAAGGTGTTATCATTAATGGATTGATAAGTTTATGTTCACCGTGGTTTATGTTATTTTCCCTAGAGAGAAAAATATAAGCATGGGGGGAGTTAAAAGACACTATTTTACCTTGTTTTTATTAAATTATTCATTGTAAAGGTCCCCTTCAAATTTTCCATTAAAATGGAATTTTTAAAAATATATATATATTTTTGGGACTTAAATGTAAAACTAGCATAACTTCATATTTTATATTAATTTAATTAATATTATATATTTAATTTTCATGGAAAAATGTTTATTTTTTTGGTTTGATATTGTGTAGGTGAAGACCAAGTGGGCCACATAAAATTAATTGAGGGTCTAAACTAGTAATGTAAGAATAACTCACAAAAATGTAAGGATAAACACAAAATTATCCTATTTGTGTATGAGTTACTCAGTTAAGACATAAATGGAATAATAGATTTCCATTTTACATGTAAGTGAGGTGATTATCCACCCATGTAAGATTAAATAATATCATTATAAGTATGTGTAATAATAATGTGAACTTACCTAAAAATAACCCAGGTCTATATAAGAATACGCCAATAAGATGTATAAATACAAATGATTCCTTAATTTGGTGTGAGAACTAAATTAGTGAGACAAATATGGAAAATGAAACTCAAAATTTCAAAGGTTATATAAGAATAAATTGAAATTCAATAAAAAAATTTTGAAACATAATCAGATTAAAGTATAATTTTATTAGGACATATATGGTTTTTTATGAAACATGATAATTATTCAAAATTCCTAAGCCATAGATGAAGATGGAGATACACATAGAACTGAATCCAATGGTAAATAGAAGATTATAAGGGAAAAAGGATACCTAAAGCTACACATCCATTTGAGGATGATATATAATTTTAGTAGAATATTTTAAGCTTAAAATCAATGTGAGAATGGAAGGAAATAGGATACCCACACATATGCATCACCAAGATCACCATCAATATGGACATCATCTATTAATAAAATAAAAATATGTTCAAGTGATTTCATCCTTGTATATTAAATGAGTAAAAATTATCCATTGATGTAGTTCTTATATAATTCATTAGAGTAGGGATTATAGTTTATCGTCATCTTATAAATTTTTGTGGTATTTTTAATAAAGTTTCATTCTATTTTCATTTCTGGGGTGTTTTTATTCCCAATAACCATGATATAATATCTCCATTTAGGATGGAGGGATAACTAAGTTTTACCCAAGTTATGATTCCATGATTTCTAATGTTTACTTGCATTATTTTTCTTACGTTGTTTTCTCACTGAGAATCTATAGGGTGAGGGAGTGAGGGATAAGTGAAAGTTGATTCTCACCCAATTTTATTCTCTATTTTCTTCTACCTTGTTAAATATTATTAATTCATTCCATTTATCTTATTGTTTGTATATTAAAACCCCTATACATTGATATTGATTGGAATTTATCACACGTCAAGGAAGTTAATATGGATGTTCTCAATTGAGGATTATTTCATTTGCTTATCTATATAAGAGGTGAATGTATGGCATGGTTTTTGATTTGTAGTTCACTATTCATTAACACATAAGTAATAAGGGGATGTGTTCTTGAAAGATGATAGGTTCACATTGAGTGGGTATGAGGTAGAATTTTAAGATTCGGTGAGGGCATTCATTAATATCTAATCGAGGGTTGATTCTTTAATT
Organism: Viscum album; assembly: GCA_963277665.1. Lineage (NCBI taxonomy): Eukaryota > Viridiplantae > Streptophyta > Magnoliopsida > Santalales > Viscaceae > Viscum > Viscum album. The sequence goes on along the minus strand of OY728157.1, from coordinate 13,810,545 downwards.
CCTATCTTTTTTGTTTAAGTCTTCATGAATGTTCATGTTTGCTTCATTCACTTTTCTACATTCCATACACAACCACCCATATTTTTCCTACTTTAAATATAAACAAAAATTCCAAAAATATAATAAGTGGATAAAAATAGTGATTATTTAGCTAGAAACTTAAGATGAAACCTTGGTGTATAATAATAATTCATTCTAATAGAAATATAAATATTATTTTACTCACCCCATAATAGGATTTTCAATAACATTAAATAAATTTATAAAAATATCTTAGAAAGAAACAATATAATAAATGTTAAATATAATAATATGTATGTGCAAATTTATATGATAAAAAATATAAATGATATAAAGAAAATAAAAGCATACAAAATATATTATAATAAATAATTATTCTCATGAATACCTTTATAGTGACTATTTCTTATTACCTAAAAGTCAATAACTTCATAGTAATCATTATTTTATAGAATCCATGATAATAATGGAGAATAATCTAAAAAATAAATAAATGATTCATTAGTTTCATCATTAAGGGTGATTATATTCTTTTAAATAAGTACAACCATGTTGCAATTAAATAGATCAACCGTATAAAACACTTTTTTCATTAATTTTCTTGACAAACATCTCATCCTTGTACCCTAATATTTTCCCAAACCATTTTTCTATAACCAATTTCAGAATTTTTAATTTCATTATTGATTTTATCATAATTTAATATGAATATGAGACCATAATTAGGATATATCATCTCACAGTATCTCTTCATTAACTCATAAATATTGAATTGATGTCAATAATAGGTTTTTATATTTAAAACTTTAAAAACGAAAATATTGAAATAAAAATAAATATTATTTTACATGATAAATTTCATAATATTTGGTATAAAATAAATAATAATTAATATGATACTCATACTAGGTAATAAAATCATAAAATAGTCAATTATATTACAACATTAATATATCATAAGTACTTGTATCCTTTATTACCAATTCATTAAACTATATCATAGTTGGATTATTTTTATCACTCATAAACTAATTATCATTTATAAAGTTTTTTTACCCATAATTAATTCTTATACATGATTTATAAGACTAAACTTATTTAGTGTCTCTAAAAATGTAAAAATGAATTAGAGTGTATGATCACATATCATTGATGAAACTCTTACCCTTTATTTATATTTACCATCAATGTAGGTTTCTTCATGGGAAATCATTGAAAATATAATAGTTTAGACATTATATAATTAGTCAGTATAAAATTAAATAAACTCATTTGAAATATAATAATAAATTAAATATTCTTACGGTTGTTATTGAAACTTCACATATCACTTAATAAATTTTCAATTTTATACCAATGGATATAACTTTCATAAATAATATTTTTCATTCAAACTTATTTCTCTGGACATAAATAATAGTGACACTAGTGCAGAAAACGTTTTTTACATCACCATTTTTCACGTCAGTTATATATAACCGACGTGATAATCTGTGAAATGTGGATTTTTACGTCGGTTATTTTATAACCGATGTAAAAAAATGCGGCGAAGTATATTTTTAACGTCAGTTATTTTAATAACCGACGTTACAAATCACGCGTGTTCATTTTTTACGTCGGTTATAAATTAACCGACGTAAAAACCCAAAGCGCGGGGTTTTTTACGTCGGTTATTTGATAACCGACGTAAAAAATGAGATATCGATGAGTTTTTTACGTCGGTTATTTTATAATCAACGTAATAAACGTGGATTTTGAGGCCTTTTGATGTCAGTTATTTTATAACCGATGTAACAAAATAACCCGCAGAAGTTTTTACATCTATTATACAATAACCGACGTAAAAAATTGTGATTCCTGATATATTTTTTACGTCGTTTATTCTATAACCGACGTAAAAAACCAACACACGGATTTTTTTACGTCGGTTATAAAATAACTGACGTAAAAAAAGCCATATTTGATACATTTATAACGTTGGTTATTAAATAACCAAAATTATAAAACATTTAAAAAATTAACAAGCCCCGTGGATTGTCATTTACGATTTTTCGATCGACAGTCCGGAGGCTCGTCTCTCCCGCGCGGTAAACCCTAATTGGCTCGTCAATCTCGCAGCGTTAAACTTGTTTTGCCTTCATCGTTTATCATCTCTAATCTCCTCGGATCTATCATCTCAACTCACAACACTCAAGTAATCCTTCCATGAATTTATTTCGTTCTTTTTTTTTCTGGATAGTCTATATTTATGTTTTGCGATTTTTGTGTTTAAACTTGGTAAGATTCTTCCATTTCAAACCCTCTTACCTCTTTTTTCCATCATCATCTTATTTATCATCCCCAGATCTATTAGATTTACTTTCAATATTCACGTAAGCCTCAACTACTTCTATTTAGTTTGTTTTTGTTTCGTGAATGCCTGACATTGATGGTAATTTTTGTTGTCATTGAAAACTAATGATCTCATTCACCTATATTACTGCATAGAATGGTTATTGATTAAATGTACAAATTTGGAAATGATATTTCATGTGTTGTTGTTGCTTATGTTTATCCTATTTTATATGAGAATCTATTAGACATATTATGTAATGGTTGTTGACCTCTATGGCCCTTCGATGCATCGCTATGTCTCATGATTCCAAATAAAAATGGGTTCTGCTAAGGGCTTACCCTAGTATTTTTTGAGGCCTTGGCCAAGGCCTTGAAAATATGTTTAAGATTTCTAGAATTATCCATTACCTCATTATGGTATTAGTTATTGAGAAAACTTGTGATCATTTGACTAGTTGAATATCATTGGTTATTTTTAATTATCATATGATCATTTAAGTAGCCATATTTAATAATATTTAATTCCATCTATTTCATGATGAAGTATATATTAAATCCATGTGTTTTTAGTTGTTCACCATGCCTAGTTTTTATATGTAAACCATTGTTTGGGGGGTTGTCCGGGGGGTGGGGGGCTGTCCAGAGGCTTGGGGGGTGTCCAGGGGGGTGTCCAAGGGGTTGGGTGGGTGTGGTGGGCTGTCCAAGGGGGTGGAGCCTATCCAGAGGGTTTGGGGGGTTTTCCGGGGGGTGTCCAAGGGGGTCGGGGGTGGGGTGGTGTCCAGGAGGGGTGGGGGTGCTGTCTGGAGGGGTGGGGTGCTGTCCAGGGGGTGGGGGTTGTCCAAAGGGTTGGGGGTGTCTAGTGGGGTGTCCAAGGGGGTAGGGGTGGGGTGGTGTCCAGGAGGGGTGGGGGTGCTGTCTAGAGGGGTGGGGGATGTCCAGAGGGGTGGGGGATGTCTAGAGGGTTGGGGGTGTCCAGGGGGGTGTCCAAGGGGGTGGGTGGGTGTGGGGACTGTCCAAGGGGGTGGGGGCCTGTCCAGAGGATTTTGGGGGTTGTCTGGGTGTGGGGGTTGTCCAGAGGGTTGGGGGTGTCCAGGGGGGTGTCCAAGGGGGTAGGGGGTGGGGGTGGGGTCTAGGAGGGGTGGGAGGTGCTGTCCAGAGGGGTGGGGGTTGTCCAGGGGGTGGGGGCTGTCCAGAGGGTTGGGGGTGTCCGAGGGGGTGTCCAAGGGGGTGGGTGGGTGTGGGTGGCTGTCCACAGCGGTGGGGGTCTATCCAGAGGGTTTTGGGGGTTTTCCGGGGGTGGGGGTTGTCCAGAGGGTTGGGGGTGTCCAGGGGGGTGTTCAAGGGGGTGGGGGTGGGGGTGGTGTCCAGGAGGGGTGGGGGTGCTGTATAGAGGGGTGGGGGCTGTCCAGGGTGTGGGGGATTCCCAGAGGGTTGGGGTGTCTAGGGGGGTCCAAGGGGGTGGGTGGGTGTGGGGGGTTGTCCAAGGGGGTGGGGGCCTGTCCAGAGGGTTTTGGGGGTTGTCCAGGGGGTGGGGGTGATTCTTAGGTTTACTCCATTTTCTCCAATTTTCTATCAACCATATAGGCGCCATGGTTTTCTTTGATTCAATGGATTTTAAAACTGTTATATCTAACTATTTTTTGTTTTAAAAATAATATTCAAGAATATTTTTTAAAATACCCATAGATTTTTTTTTTTTTCAAAATTGTTTTACATTCAAATTATGATTTTTTTCATATAAACATATATTTGTCTTATCTTAAAAATATATATATTTTTTATATTTTTTATTGGTAATAATGAGTCAAAGTTGGATTACAGCACATCGAATGAGCAATGAATATGAGGAAGGTGTTGATGCCTTTTTGGAATTTTCTAAACGAAATGTTCCAAGTAGTGACATTTTTTTCTGTCCATGCCTGAAATGCTTGAATATGAAGAAGTTGAAAAGTAGAGAGATAAAATATCATCTGATTTGTCATAGTTTTAATCCGAGTTACTGCCCTTGGATTTGGCATGGTGACACTGGACAGAATTTCACTAATGATGATGATTCTCAAGATGGTAACTCCGATGGAATTGAAGAAATGATTCGTGATATTGTAGCAGAACAAATTGAGATAGAACTGACGGTTGCGCGTCTATATGGTGATGCGGAAAAATCATTATATCCTGGTTGTACAGATTTTATGGTTTTTTTGGCGGTATTAAGATTGATTAATCTGAAGTCGAAACATGGATGGAGTGACAGAAGTTTTACAGAGCTGCTACAATTGATGAAAGACATTCTTCCAAAAGATAACGACCTTCCAGATTCACATTACATGGCCAAGAAAATATTATGCCCGATGGGATTGGGATACAAGAAAATACATGCTTGTCATAATGACTGCATTATATATAGGAAGGAATATGAATTTCTGTCAGAGTGTCCTAAATGCGGGACATCACGGTATAAGGTGAAAGAAAAATCACAGGCTGATGTAGAGATTACAAAGCTCCCTTCAATGTTATTTTGGTATCTTCCTATAATTCATCATTTCAAACATTTATTTGCTAATTCACATGATGAAAAAAGGTTAAGATGTCATGCTGATGAGAGGGTATGTGATGGAAAAATACGTCATCTAGCTAATTGTCCACAATGGAAGAAAATTGATGTGCAGTATTCTACATTTGGAAATGAAATTAGAAATTTCAGACTAGGGTTGTGCACAGATGGAATGAATCCATACCGAACCCTCAGTTGCACACATAGTTCATGGCCTATTTTATTAGTAATTTATAACCTCTCTCCTGAAGTTTTTATGAAGCAAAAATATGTCATGTTGAGTATAAAGATCTCTGGTCCAAAGAAACCCGGCAATGATATTGATGTTTACTTGTCACCGTTGATTGATGATTTGAAACTGTTATGGGCTGATGGTATTAGGGTGTATGATTCTTATAAAATGGAATATTTTCAACTGCATGCAGTGCTTCTGTTCACTATACATGACTTCCCAGTGTATGGAAATTTGTCTGGATACAGTGTTAAAGGGAATAAAGCATGTCCAATTTGCGAACAACAAACGTCATATTGACAATTGCATCATGGGAGGAAAATAGTGTACATGGGTCATCGAAAATATTACTTATGGATCACCCTTATAGAAGAATAAAAAAGTCATTCAATGGCTCACAAGAATTTGATACTACTCGAAAACCTTTATCCCCTGATCTGTATTTTAAGAGGGTGAAAAACCTTGATGTGACATTGGGAAAGACACAGAAATCCGGTAATGATAGACATATTTGGCATAAAAGGTCAATATTTTTTGAGCTACCATATTGGAGGTATCATGAAGTTAAACATAATATTGATGTCATGCACGTGGAGAAGAATATATGTGATTGTTTGATTGGAACATTGTTAGATATTAAAGGAAAGACAAAAGATGGGTTGAATGCAATATTAGACTTACTATCAATGGGAATACATTTGGAGTTAGCTCCCACTCCTAAAGGAAGATGAACATTTCTTCCCCTGGCTTGTCATACATTATCGAAGAGGGATAAAATTAGCTTTTGTCAGTGTCTTCATGATATCAAAGTGCCTCAAGGTTATTCTTAAAATGTAAAAAAATTTGTCTCATTGAAGGACTTGAAGTTGATAGGTATGAAATCACATGATTGTCACGTCATGATGCAATAAATTCTAGTAGTTGAATTGTGTGGAATATTTCCCATTCACGTCAGAAAGACTATAATAAAGTTGTGTTATTTTTTCAATTCAATTTGTAACAAGGCGATTGATGTGAATGCTTTGAACATTTTGGAAAAGGATGCAATTTTTATACTTTGTCAATTGGAAATGTATTTTCCTCCAACTTTTTTTGATATAATAGTGCATTTAATGATTCATCTGGTTCGAGAAATAAAGCTTTGTGGACCTTTATATCTTTTTTGGATGTATCATTTTCAAAGGTATATGAAAATATTAAATGGGTATGTTAAAAATCCATATCGACCTGAAGCCTCCATTATTGAAAAGTATATTTCTAAGGAGGTAGCATAGTTTTGTACGAGATACTTGGATGCGGCGCAACACATAGGTTTACCTCCATCTTGCCATGAACGAGTTAATAATGAGGGAAAGGGGATTTGTGGCTTGAAAGTCAAATCATTGTCAGCTGAACAGATGAAGAAGTTAGAATCATACATCTTGAATAAAATAGTTGATGCTCAAATGTATATCACATTGCATATTAATGAGTTTAAACAATGTCATCAAAATAAGAAAGAAATGTGGATTTTGAATGAGCACAACAATACTTTTTTGTCATGGATTAAAAAGACTTTGCTTGGTAGATCAGATGTATCAGAGACATTAAAATGGATAGTGGGCGGTCCATGTTTAAATGTGATAACATGGTCCGGTTATGACATTAATGGCTATACATTTCATACGAAAGCTCAGGACAACAGAAGTGTAGTTCATAATAGTGGTGTATTGGTGTTTGCGGAAGCAATGCATTTTTCGAGTGCTAAGGACAAAAACCCAATTTCTGCATCAAGTGCATATTATGGAGTGATTGAAGACATATGGGAGGTTTATTACTTTAAAATTAAAGTTCATGTTTTTAACTGTAAATGGTTTATCGCTAACAACAGTGTCAGACACGATGAATTTGGAATGACACTTGTTAATATGAATAGATTGGAAGACACAGCTGATTATTTTATAATGGAAACACATTCATAACAAATTTTCTATGTAGTAGATCAATCAGATATGCAGTGGGCTGTTGTTTTACAAGGTAAAAAACAATATGTTGGTGAGGATGAACTTGATGAAGACGCTGATTTATGTGAGATCCCTACTTCCATGGAAAGATTAATATAACATAATGATGAGCATGTTGAAGACAAGGTTTGTGCCATAAGGAATGATCACGATGAAGGAATTTGGAAAAACAATCCATTTGTACATTCCTAAAATTACAGGTAACATATGTTTATTTCTTGTTTACATTTATTTTTTTCATAAATGTTAGATATTGTAAGTTTTTTATTTATTAAAACATGTTTTAAAACAAAAGAAGTATAAGTTTTTGTTTGTTTTAAGTTTGTTTAGTTTACTTTATCATGTTTATAACCATTACATGAATTATATATCTATTATTTTTGTTCAGTGAAAATTACTTTACCATGTTTACCAGGTTTATCATGTTTACCATGTTTACCATCTTCACCATCTTTACCATCTTTACCATTGTTTAACATGCTTACCATATTACCAATGATTACTATTACATAACTTAGTACACTTCTCCATTTTCTGATTATAGTAGTATTAAAATATTTGAATTTGTATATTTTTGAACTAACGTTTGTTTTTTTTGATTTGAAGGATAATGACAGATCATTCAGTTGATCAAACTCATGATTCTAGAGATGAGCATATTTCTGGTCATACCTCTGGGGATGAACATTCACATTCTCCTATTACGACAAAGAGTTCAAAGTTTGGTAAGCGTGGGTGCACACATTTACCAAAATTATCACTTTCCCATACGTAGGAGTAGAGGATAGTCGTTGATTTTGATGATGATGATATTCCTAGAGGTCCGAATGCAAACGATTTTAAGAGTTTTGTAGCAACTCAGGCTAAGAGAAAAGTAAGCATTCTGTATGATGACTAGAGAAGTGTGGATAAAGCGATAATCTCTCAGTTGTGGGAGACGATTTTGGTAAGATCTTTTGTTATTGTTTGACTATTATTTTGATGTTTCTAGTATATATAATATGTTTGACCTCTTCTTTATCAGATGACATTTGATATTCCTGACACTAGAGGAGTCAGGAAGAAATGATTATCGTTGGCTACTAGGAGATGGAGGTATTTCAAATCAACCCTCTCATATGATTTCATTTATGGTCATAGGAGTCATGACAATCCATGTTGTATATATGCTTTTATAGATGAAGACACATGGAGACAGTTTTTTGAAAGTAGAAGAAAAGAGTCATTTTTTGTAAGGGCAATGTAAACTTTTATAAGCTTTCTTATATAAATGATCTTATTAATGTTTTGTTAATGATTTCTTATTCTTAATTTACAGAAAACAAGGAAATATCATCAGGATATCCAATCTAAAAATGTATACCCTCATAGTTTATCTTGTAGAGGGTATGCATTTTTTGAAGAACAAATGATGGCGGAAAAATTTCAACAACTAAGAGCTGAGTCTTCAAGCTCTGGAGAGGTGTCCCCTCCATCCCATCCATATAGACATGAAAAATGGAAGAGATCTCAGAAGGGAAAAAAGGGAAATATCTTTCAGAAGAATCGATAATCATAGCTGAGAGGATTGTAAGATATCTATTTTATTTATTTAAGTTAACTAGTTTCTTCATATAATTTCAATCATTACAGAAATGTTCAATTAATTAATACAGGACTCTCTTGAGGAGTAGAGTCCGTAGGGGACATTTACAGCTACTGGGAGGGAAGATATTTTATCTGTAGCATTGGGAAGGCCCAAACATCCTGGTCGTGTAAGAGGATATCTGGCAGGTGTATCAGTAAGAAAAGTTTTTCCACGTTCATCAACTTATAATGTTGAGGGGGTTTATAAAAAAATTAGAATCCTTGGAGGTTGAAGTTCATAATATTAATGCGACGATGGAGGACAAGATTAGAGCATCGGTGCAGTCTATGTTTGCAGACATGCAAAGACAATTTCAGATTGTAGCTCCCACTCCTCCACCTCCGCCAGTAGCTCTCACTCCCCCACCTTAGCCTATGGACCCTATTTTTTATCCTACTCCTCTTCCGAAGCTTCCTACTTATTGCGAGTTGTATGTTGATGATTCTCAACATCATATAGTATCATATGGGTTGGTATATTGTATAGGAGATACAGTTCATCATCAAAAATTAGAGGTAGAGAATCAGAGGGTCATTGTACAGGATATTATAGATAGATCAGCTCAGGTACCATTACCTACAGATGAGGTGGTGACAGTTGGACGTAGTATCAGCCATTTTTTAATTTGGCCATCCAGACTTCTTCGACTCATTACCAAAGAGGTATGAATGTTATATCTTTTATTTTATTTTTTATTAAAGTTTTTTTATCATTTGAAAACTAATATATTTTTCAATTTATTTTTACAGGAATAATTCAAAGGTAAAGAAATACTGTATAAACAACAAAAAAGACAAATGGCCATGACATCAGATACAAATTCTAGTAGTCTTAACATATTGTCAAGATATTCAAATTTTTTGGTGGGTCATTATGAGTTTCCAATGGAATCTCATGTTTTTGGACGTGAAATAAGTGTGGGGATTATGAAAACTGATATCATGGAGCTTGTTACTGGAGATAAGTTAGGCATCAACGTGGTGCAAATTTTTTCCATGTAAGTCTTACCACCTTTTCCCAGCATTATATTTATTAAAAATGTATACTTATGTATGTTTTTTATTAGGTATCTTTATAAAATTTGTGAGAGGAATGAGCTGACAGATGTATATGGATTCATGGACCCGAAATTGATTTCCCCTAAAGCATGTGCATTTAATGAGGAACAAACAATGGTTTATATTGCTGAAAGACTTGAAAAGAATATAGTCACACAATGTTGGATGATTCCTTTTTGTGAGAGGTATGAAACACATCTCTCTCAAAGAGTTAATTATCTTTTAACATAAAAAACCAATAATGTTAAATTTTCTTTTTATCAGTGATCATTGGATGTTAGGGGTTTTTTCCCAAGGGAGAAAGAACTTTATTGGATATGCTCTGTCCATGATGATGTGCGGGAAAGTTTTAAGAATATATTGGAAAAGTAAGTTTCAATTTCTCAATAGTTTTTTATATTATAATGAATTTTAAATTTACCCCATTCGTATTATTTTCTAACAGTGCATGGACCTACTTTCGAAAAAACACAAAGAAAAGAAGTGCAAAGATCAAATATGTAAATGCGAAGGTAAATATCAATTTATAATTTGTACTTCTTGATTTATTACATAAAAATAATATATTGAATTTACACTCATTCAAACAGAATTTTCATGAACAAAAAGGCGTCATCGAATGCGGATATTATATGTTAAGATTTATGTATGAAATAATAAAAACTGGGAAAGTTGTGAATTTTGACCTAGTAAGATTTCCTCTTAAACATTGCCCTAATATTTAAATTTGATTTATTAATTATACACGTTAACTAATATCCTTTTCATTTGTAGCTTTTTGATGACCCCCAACCCTATACTACTGAAGACATCAAACACTTACAAGTGGAGTGGTCAAATTATTTTACAGGTTTGATTGAATTTTAGTTGTTTGTAATGTAAAATGTAATTTTGAATATTGTCGTTGTAATTGTGTATTTGGTAGTCATTTAGGTTGGATTTAGTTTTTTTTGAAGTTGACAGTGTAAGTTGTGAATGTTATATATGTGAATGTTTAATTTTTCTCTACTTCTTGTCTTGGTCTACTTATGATGGTTTTTCTGGTATGGATTCTGGTCTGGGGGGAGGGGTTCCAAGGGTGTGGGGGGTGTTCAGTGGGATTGGGGGGTGTCCAGGGGTCTGGGAGGGTTGTCCGGTGGGGGGGTAGTCCAGGGGTGGGAGGGTTGTCCAGGGGTGTGGGAGGGCTATCCATGGGTGTGGGAGTGATGCCCAGGGGTGGGGGTATACATGAGGGGGGTTTTCCAAGGGTGTTTGGGGCTGTCCAGGGGTGTGGTGGGGGCTTCAATGGGGTGGGGGAGGGCTGTCCAGGGTGGGGGTATACATGAGGGTGGGGGGGTTGTCCCGGGGTGTTTGGAGCTGTCCAGGGAGTTGGGGGCAGTCCAGGGGTGTGGTGGGGGCTGTCAAGTGGGGTGAGGGGGTGAGCGGGTGCTGTTCAGGAGGGTGGGGGTTGTCGAGGGGTGTTTGGGGCTATCTAGGGGGTCGGGGAGCATTCCAGGGGTGTGGTGGGGGCTCCAATGGGGTGGCAGATGTCAAGTGGGGAGAGGGAGTGATGTTCAGGAGGGTGGGGGTTGTCAAGGGGTGTTTAGGGCTGTCCATGGGGGTCGGGGCAGTCCAGGGGTGTGGTGGGGGATCCAATGGTGTGGGGGCTATCAAGTGGGGTGAGGGGTGTTGTTCAGGAGGGTGGGGGGTTGTCGAGGGGTGTTTGGGGTTGTCTAGGGGGTCGGGGGCAGTCCAGGGGTGTGGTGGGGGCTGTCAAGTGGGGTGAGGGGGTGAGGGGGTGTTGTTCAGGAGGGTTGGGGGTTGTCGATGGGTGTTTGTGGCTGTCTAGGGGGTCGGGGGCAGTCCAGGGGTGTGGTGGGGGCTCCAATGGGGTGGGGGCTGTCAAGTGGGGTGAGGGGGTGTTGTTCAGGAGGGTGGGGGGTTGTCGAGGGTTGTTTGGGGCTACCCAGGGGGTCGGGGGGCAGTTCAGGGGTGTGGTGGGGGCTCCAATGGGGTGGGGGCTGTCAAGTGGGGTGAGGGGGTGTTGTTTATGAGGGTGGGGGTTTTCGAGGGGTGTTTGGGGTAGTCCAGGGGGTCGGGGGGCAGTCCAGGGGTGTGGTAGGGGCTCCAATGGGGTGGGGGAGGGCTGTCCAGGGGGTATACATGAGGGTGGGGGCTGTCAAGTGGGGTAAGTTTTATATGTTATCAATGTAAATGCTTAAATTTTCTTTAGTTCTTGTTTTGTTCTTTTTCTGTTTTTGTGGTACGATTTCTTGATTTGGTTTCTGGTTGATTCGGTGGGAGAGCAGAGGACTACATTAAATTTTAAAAAAAATTGACTTCTACGTCGGTTATTTTATAATCGACATGATAAAGAAAGCAGGAAGGGTTTATCATGTCTGTTTTTTTAATAACCGACATGATAAACACCTGTGGCATGGTTTATCACGTCAGTTATTTCATCACTGACGTGATAAAAATCCTGGGAAATGGTTTATCACACCGGTTATTAAATAACCGACTTGATAAAAGGCCTGGGAAATGGTTTATCACGTCGGTTATTAAATAACTGACATGATAAAAGGCCTGGGAAATGGTTTATCACGTCGGTTATTAAATAACCAACGTGATAAAAGGCCTCGGAAATGGTTTATCACGTCGGTTATTAAATAACTGACGTGATAAACCATTTCCCAGGCCTTTTATCGTGTCGTTTATTTATTAACCGATGTGAGAACCCCCTCCCCCCCCCAGACTGGTTTAGAACGTCGGTTATTATATAACCGACATGATAAACCATCTCCCAGGAGTTTATCACGTCGGTTAATTAACAACCTACGTGATAAATTGGGGGCGGGGTTTATAACTTCGGTTATTATATAACCAAAGTGATAAATCCCCCTCCCCCCTGGTTTATCATGGCGGTTATATAATAACCGACATTATAAACCCCCCCCCCCCCCCCCCGGTTTTTTCACGTCGGTTTTTAATTAACCAATGTGATAAAAATCGCGATGTTATGTTTTTGACGTCAGTTTTTAAATAACCGACGTAAAAAACGTTATTTATAACGTCGGCCATATTAACGTCGGCTAAAAACCGACGTAAAAAATGAAAAATAACCAATGTAAAACATGTTTTCTGCACTAGTGTGAGTGTACCATTATATCAAAAAATGATGATATGATGTGTATAAAAAGTTGGCCTAATATAAGGGAAACTTAATTTTCTAATGATTCCAATATATGAATGTTGATTACCTTGTTATAATATCATTAATAAAAAAAGCATAATTTTATGATAGGCTATCTAAAATGCATTAGAAATATGTCATGAACTATAATAGGTAAAAATTATTAAATTTTATCTTCATAATCATGATATTCTGTAATTATTAACATTAAAATTATTATTAAACATAGTTTTATATATTTTAAAAAACTCATTGTAGTTCATTACTACTATATAAACATTGATGTTATTTTATTCTTATTCCATAATGTTATATGAAAGTTTAGTGGAAAATAAATCATATTTATTTTAGAATATAGGGTTATATTTTGTACATCATTTCATGATTAGTAATTGTTATATTTCATGAAGTATATCATTAGTCGTGATATTTTTGTTTATCAATGATCCAATCGAAATATAAAAATCATTTTTCAATATGCCTCTATCAATAACGTGTCTTATATCCTAAAACAAATAACAAAAATATTAATTAAAAAAACTTCCTTAAATAAATTTGTATCAAATGATAACCTTGTGGATTACTTGAGTGGTAAGGTCACCACATAAATCTGCATGAAACCCGAGTTCAAATTTTGAAGGATGTGAATTTATATAGAACTATAGAAATATTATATCATTATAGCAGTGCATCTACTATATAGAGAAACTATATCGGAATAAATATTCATCTAAAATGGGATTTTGGTCTATATATTGGTCTTTTAAATCATACGACCATCAGGACATCATTATCCTTTAGGAAACAGGTCCTATGGGTCATCATTCGATAGCCTCAAGGCTGGATGGAGAATCTTATACCAGTGTATGTGATGTTTTGATGGTTACCAACAATGACACAAGGGGCCAAATGATTATATTTGTTTTTGGAAACTGGATGAAATAAACATATTTCAAATAACACTTAGATCCTCAATATGGGGTGAATATTATAGGCTATATAAATGATGTAAAGTAATCTTACTAGAGAATGATAGGATGGAGATCGAGGCTACTACATATTAGGTCTTTATTCCACTGGGCCTTTGAGATATGTACTAGACGGCATTCAAGAATGTATTAAGGGGATTTTGGGCTATGTAAGGATTCCCTCTCAACCTAGTAAAAATGAGAATTTATATTAAAAATAAATTTTAAATGGAGTTAAAAATATGATTCAAAAAATATGTAGACAATGTTTTTTACCCTTTCAATTATTTATTTTATAATTTAACTACTCTTGAAAAATATCATATTGTTGAAATGCATTAAATATATTTTTTAAAAATGATATTAATGATGGATTCATAATTTTTCTTAATGGCCTACATATATTATATTCCAACCATAATAAATTTGATGAAAATAAATTACTTATTTGTAAAAATAAAATGTTTTTATATCCCTTGGTAATGTATTTTAGATGGTTATCATATAAATAAAATCCATTTAAGTTAAAAGTTATATAAGTCATAAATAAAAATTACTGTTACGATATTTGTAGAAAATAATATCACCTTCATTCAGTAATAGCTTCAATACATTAACCATTATTTTAATGTAAATGTAGATATCATTTCTTGACATATTTAATCCTAAAATCATCCTAAAAAAGATAATGTATTTCCAATTTATAAAAAAATATAGGGACAATTTTTAATTAAAACCAAATACTTATATTGGAAACTAAGGATCTAATAAAGAATTATTTCATCATTAAATAGATGAATAATCAAATATTATACATTATTTCTCATTTGGGGATATAATTGATGAATTATTCTCCACTTAGATGAATCAATTAGATATTTGAATTTTATAAAAGATATTCATTCAATTTCATGAAATATTAACCTATCTTAAATCCTTAAAATTTAAAAATAAATAGTTTATCCAATATTTTATTAAAAATACCATAATATATTAGTAGAATGAATAACACCACCATAAGAGAAGAAACACCATGAACTACCTCTTTCAATTTATAATGTGAAGTCTCATGTTTACAAAACTATAGTAGATCATAAAATTTAATTAAATAATGAGGATAATATTTAAGTTGTGAATGTATCTTTTTATACCCTAAACATGTTATTGATAAACTTTATTTTTCATAATAATCGGTATCTAGATGTTCATTTCCTTATGAATATATTTCATTCAAAAATTCATTAAAAACTATCAAACTCGTATCCTTTTATCTTTTTATCTTTTATGTTAATAAATTTAATTATTAGTGATAAAACTATGAATTTAACACAACCTAAATATTTTAATTTCCCAGTATCATTATATAACATTTCATACATCATAATTTTTTGGAAAGTGTCATATCCAATATCAAAAAGCATATCCACTATTCAATTAGAAAAATTTATATGAAAATCCTCCTCATGGGACATTTAGAGTATTTTTATTTCACTCTACAAATTCAAAAATGAATAGTTGAGAATAAATAATTCTCAACTTTAAGTATTTTGATTTAAATGATATATAAATTTTTATTTTGCCTATAACATTGGTACATAAATGATTAGAAATTTATTTCTTGTAACATATGGTTTAACAATTCCCATGATCCCATAAATTCTATTATCATTTTCAACATGTTTACATGAAGTAGTAATTTTATTGAATAAATATAAAATTTTAAAATTATATTAATAATAATTTAACATAAAATAATAAATTAATTCATTAATTTTATGAATAGTGAATATTTTAAAATTAAAAATAAACATGGTACAAAATTATCAAAACAATAGTATATAATTTTAATGAAATTAATTTATGGTGTTCAAACTTAACTAAAAATAATTACTCTAAACCCTTTATATAAGTTCTCTAATTATCCATTGGCATAGTATTAACTCAAAAAATAGAAGGGAATATCACTGATATTGTCCAACGCACTACCACATATCATAATATTATCAGTTCTTGGTTTTAGATTTATTGGTTCTAAAATATCATTAATTCCAGTGATTATAAAAACAATTATCTTCTATCATCACTGAAAAGAACTAATAAACGTATATTTTATTAGTGATTAAGTTAAAAATGATAAAAGATGGATTTTATTAGCTTTAGTTTTAGTGTTAATAAAAAACTACAACTAAAATAGTGTGTTTTTGTAAGAACAGTATACTACAGAATCAAAATTCATAAAGGAAAATTAATTAAAAATTAATTTACATTACAATAAATTAAAATTAAAAAAAACTTATATTTCAATACATTAAAATTACATTGATATGTACAATTTATTACAGAACCAACTCAAAAACAATCCATGATATAGGAAACTGTGTGGCCCTATATTCAACTACCATAGGGAACCACATCCAATAGAGCCTAATTACACTACCAATTTTCCAATACACCACCACCAACTTAATTAAAATTAGGGTGTACCTATAGAAAAAAATATTTTAGTAATACTATAAATAAATAAATAAAACATAAATATGATAAAATAATGCATAAATAAAAAAATAAAAAAATAAAAAAATATTGGTAAAACCTAAAACACAAATAAAATGGATAAAAAATAAATTCATAAAGCATATTAAAAAGTAATACGCCTCTCTCGTCATGTTTTCTTGATTTTGAGTATGTGATTCACTTTCAATCATAATTGACACACCATGTGTTAGATTTACATGTGATTTATTTCCACATTTCACAAATGGATATCCTATCATTGTATGAAATTATCATGAAAATCAAAATAATTTTACTCTATTTTGACTATGTGAAGTAGATTTTGAACAAAAATTCCAGTTTAAAATTCAAAAACATGAAATTTTTGTTATACCAATCACACCACAAGTAATATTAACCTTAAATTAATTAATACAGTTAAAAAATGAATAGCTGGTCATTTTTATAGAATATCACAAAAAATTTATCATGTATGCTTTGTTTTTAGTATGTGACACATTCTTTGAACTACAATATAAATTTTTAATAAAAACATGTACATTTAGTCATATTTTCCACACTATGTATTGAATTGATATGTAGTTAATTATTACAAATTTAGAATTAATTACTGATATTTTTTCTATATTATCAAGACAATTCAATAATTTTTATGTAGTTTTGAGTATGTGGTTCATTTTTTTAACTAAACTTTCACTTTTAATTGAAAATAAACGCTTTCAGGAATGTCGGCCACACCATGTATTTAATTTATATGAGTTTTATTTAAATACATTATTAATTAATTATTAATATTTTTATAAATTATTAAGAAAATATGGTCATTTTTCTTAATTTTGAGTTTTTGACACATGTTCTGAACTAAAATATCACTTTTCAATTATAACATACACTTTTGGTCATAACAATGACCCTATTTATCATATTGACATGTATTTGATTCTTATTAATCAATAGTGAATTAAAAATATGTTTTATAAAGTATTTAGATAATATAATTATTTTTTAGTATTTTTTAGTATATGACGCATGTTGTGAACTTTGAGCACTACATTCCTAACACCCCCATCATCACGGGGGAGGGTGTCTTTCCCAAACATCCCAGTGGGAGGATGAATGTCTATCCACCCTCTCTTCCCTTGTCCCCCTTTGAGGTGGTGGTAGCCCAATATTCTTTGGGTAGGTTTTTGTTTTTGAGTCCCAGGTGTGTGCGGGTGAGTTTTTCTTTCCCAGGTTTCCTCGAGATGAGATGTGTTGTACTTTCCCATGTGTTTTTGGGATGTGGTGTGGTTTTTGAGGCCCATGTGTGTATGAGAAATATGTGATATGGTTGTGGACCAGGTGTCTGCGGGTGGGATGTGATGTGGTTCAAGGCCCAGGTGATGGAACGATATCTATTTTGTGGGGCCCAGGTATGTGCGGGTGGGTTATGATGTGGTTCTTTCAGAAGAGTTTTGAGCGAGAGGACAATTTTATTTAGGAAAAAGAGGATAAATCAGTGAGAAAGTGGTGCGGGTTACTAAAATCATCAATGTGATTACTATATTACTTTACTTGACTTGCATTATTTGGTGAGCATTTTTTGGTGAGGTTGGGATGGTTAGTATACATGTTTAGGTTTTGTTTGGTTCTGTTGTTTTCTGATGGGTGCATTAGTATGCTCCTCTCACTTGTGCCTGAGAGACTTTAGTTTTCCTACTCAGTATACTTGTATGTTCACCCTATGTATATAAAACTATTTTTAGGTTTCTAGGAGGACTACGTGGACTGTGCTGGACCTTACTAGCTTAGACGTTGAGACAATTGTTGTTTCTCTTCTTAGACTTTCTTTTGGTAATTAATTTAGAGTTTTTATTATAATTGTAACAGTTCTATTTTAAACATGCATGTGGGATTGATTTGGATTTCTTTTATATATACTTATCATAGAGTTCTTTTGGGATGAAACATCTTATCTCATGATCTTGTTTCTTTAAAAAGGGAAATTCCTCCCATTTTGTGAGATTGTATACCCTTGGTGTTGGTCACCACTCTCGGACCTACTAAAGGCAGGGACTTAGGGGTCATTATCTCTCTTTATTCATTTCTATCCCAATAGGGGAATCTTTAGAGGTAGGGGGTCATAACACACATTAATACACTCTTTTGATCAATCAATGGTGTTGAATTCCTAACTTTAATTTTTTCTATTTTGTGTAGTCAAATATCACATTACCATCTTATTAAACCCTTAAATTTTATTAGTATCACCATTGCACATTTGAATATAGATCTACTCATCTCAAATATCTCATTATCATATTCATATACCTTAATTATGAATTGATTTAAGTGAAAAGGATTGTATACTGCATTATATCTTAATGTTGTGATGTTTCTATTAAATGTAAAGGCATTTGCAATGAATTTTTTCAAAAAAAAATTATATTGTATCCCATCTTAAACTTATGTATTGAATCTCAAAATGTTGTGTATTTGGATGATTTTTTTGAATCATTCGTTGTTTATTCATATACTTCCATGTATATGGACAAATTTTAATTAGTGTTATAAACTTATTAGTGACTTAGTAATCTTAAAATGTATTGTATGAATACATTTAAATTTTCATACAGTTTAATATAAAATGTTATATAACTAGTTTATATTCATATCAAAACTTTTCTTTTTATGTGAGCATATTCATACCTTAAAAAATCATGTATTAAATATG
The DNA here is from genome assembly GCA_963277665.1 of Viscum album. Taxonomy (NCBI): domain Eukaryota; kingdom Viridiplantae; phylum Streptophyta; class Magnoliopsida; order Santalales; family Viscaceae; genus Viscum; species Viscum album. Next base: position 13,791,352 of record OY728157.1, on the reverse strand, counting down.
TAGACTGCATATTATGAGTTACAGTCAATATAATGTTGATATTATTGGTAAATTAATAATAGGAACTATCAATTGGTTGCTTTAAATATTGTTTTTATATTTTGATAGATATATTTTCATGTAATTACACATGCATCACATGGTATTAACACTAAAATCATTTTTCTCCCCATAAATTGGGATTTTTATTGTATCAAATGAAGTAGATTTATTAAATTGTTACATTAAAATAAAACATGTTTTCATAGAATACAGAGAACATAATATTCTTTTCACAATTTTCATAATACACTAAACCTAAATAATATATAATATTAATTATTCATATATATATATACACACACACACATATATATATGTACCATATTAAAAATTCATCATTGTGTTGTTTGAACCCTACTATACGATTATATTATAGTATGAATTAATGTTTTAACTAATAATTGTTGGATTTTTCATGCAAAAAAATTAGAAAATTTGATGATAAAGATATTAATCAAAATGTAAAATGCACACTTGATTTGGATTTTATTCAATAATATTCAATTTCAAGTTTTATTTAATTTCATTCATAAGGAAATGAAAAATTATAGAATGGTTTAACTATATTTTATTTTTTAAATTACTTCTATTCATTTATTTTTATTATTTACCATTTAAATTTGAACTTATATTATATTATTGTCTATAATTTAAAATTATAATTTTCAAATATGCATATATATTTTTTTTATTTCAAAATTGTGTAACTTTAAAATATTTTAATCTATGATATAAATTTAAAATTAGTTTATCTAGAAAATATATATATATATATATATATATTTTATTTTTTATAGATAATAACCAGTCAAAGTTATATTACGACACTTTTAATAAGTGATGAATATGAGAAAGGTGTTGATGCTTTTTTGGAATTTTCTTAACAAAATGTTCCAAACAATACATGTTTTTCTGTCCATGCATGAAATTTTTAAACAAAAATAATTTTAAAAGAAGATAGATCAGATATCATTTATTTTTTGATGGTTTTAATCTATGTTACAGCCCTTGGATTTGGCATGGTGAAACTTGGATGAATTTTAGATCTCTTAATGTTGATGCTTTATAAGAGGATAAGTCTGATCAAATTGTAGAAATGATTCATTATATTTAAGTAGAGGAAATGGAGAAATAAATGAAAATTGAGTGTCTATATAGAGATTTTGAAAAACCATTGAATCCAAGTTATATGAAATTTATGGTTTTATCGATGGTGTTAAGATTGATTAACTTGAAAGTGAAACATGGATGGAGTGAAAAGAGTTTTATATAGTTTCTATAATTATTGAAATATATTCTTCCTAAAGATAATGATCTTATAGATTCACATTATAAAGTGAATAAAATAAAATTATTGATGGGATTAGGGTATAAAAAATTGCATGTTATCATAAATAATTATGTTTTGTATAGGAAGGAATATGAATTTCTTTCAGTGTGCCCTAAATGTGGGAGGTCATGATATAAGTTAAAATAAAAATCACAGTTTGATTTATAAATTATAGACACCCATGCAATGGAATTTTGGTATATTCCTATAATTCCACATTTGAAACATTTATTTGAAAATTAACATGATGCAAAAAGGTTGTTATGGAATACAGATGAGTGGATGTGTGATGGAAAATTATGGCATACAACTAATTTTCCACAGTGGAAGAAAATTGATCACTAATTTCCTACATTCAGAAAAGAAGTTAGAACTCTCAGAATTAGACTGTTCACAGATGGAATGAATCCATATCGACGCCTTAGTAGTATAAATAGTTTATGGCCTATTTTATTGATAATTCACAACTTATCTTCTGAATTTTATATGAAGAAAAAATGTATCATGTTAATTTTAATGATATCTCGACCAAAACATCCTAGAAATGATATTGACATTCTCTTTTCACCATTAATTGATGATTTGAAAGTATTATGGTGGGAAGGTATAAGGGTGTATGATTCTTATAAAATGGAATATTTTCAACTAAATGAAATTATTATGGTCACTATGAATGAATTCACATCATATGGAAATTTTTTTGTATAAAGTTTTAAGAGTCATAAAACTTGTCTAATTTTTTAACAATAAACTTCATATTATCAACTGCATCATGGGAGGAAAATAGTATAAATGGGTCATAAAAACATTTTTTCTATGGATAACACTTATAAAATATTAAAAAGGAATTAAACAAATCAAATGAATTTTATATTTCTCCAAAACCATTATCCACTGATCTTTATTTTGATAGGGTAAAAACATTTATTTGACATTTGTAAAGACACAAAAAACTGGTAATGATAGAAATATTTGGAATAAAGGGTCAATATTTTTTTAGCTACCATATTGGAGATATCATGAGGTTAAACATAACATTGATTTCATGAACATGGATTAAAATATCTATGAAATCTTGATTAGAACATTGTTATATATTAAAATAAAAACTAAATATGGGTTGAATGCAAAATTGGACTTACTCTCAATGGGAATATGTTTGGAGTTGTCTCCCACTCCCGATTAAAGGTGAAAATTTCTGCCCCCAACTTTTTATACATTATACAAGAGGGATAAAATTATATTTTTTCAATGTCTTCATGATATCAAGGTTCCATAGGTTTATTCTTCAAATGTTAGAAAAATTGTGTCTTTAAAGGATTTGAATTTTACATGCATGAAATCTCATGATTGTCACATCATGATGTAAGAGCTCCCATCAGTTTCATTATGTGGAATATTTCTCTTCAATTTCAGAATGACTATAATTAAGGTGTGTTATTTTTTCATTTAAATTTTTAATAAGGTTATTGATTAAAATGATTTGAAGATTTTGGTGAACGAAGTAGTTTCTATAATTTTTCAATTAGAAATGTATTTTCTTCCATCTTTTTTTGATATCATGGTGCATTGGTTCACTTGGTGTGAGAAATAGTGATTTTCATACCTGTATATCTATTTTGGATGTATTCTTTTAAAATTTATATAAATATATTGAAGTGGTATGTTAAGAATCCATATCAACTTAAAGCCTCCATTTATGAGAATTATATTTCTGAGGAGGTTTTAGAGTTTTTTTCAAGATATTTTTTTAGTAGAGCACATCAGTTTGCCTACATCTCACTATGAACAAGTTAATTATGGGGGAAAGGGGATTCATGGCTTTAAAGTCAAATCATTGATAGGTGAACATATAAATAAGTTAAATTTATAAATCTTGAATAACATAGATGGTGCACATCCATATATAACATTGCATATTAATGTGTTAAACTAATTTTATCCAAAGAAGAAAGATATGTGGATTTTGAATGATCATAATAAAACTTTTTTTCCATGGTTTAAAGCAACCATTCTTCGGTAGATCCTATGCATCAGAAACATTGAGATGGTTAGAGGTTGGTCCAAGTTTAAATTTTATAACATGGTCTAAGGATTAAATTAATAGATATACATTTCATATGAAAGATCAAGACTACCAAAGTACGATTCAGAATAGTAGTGTATTGATGTTCATGGAAGAAATTAATTTTTCGAATGCCAAATAAAAAATACAATATTTGCATCTACTACATATTATGGAGTCATTGAATAAATATGTAAGGTTGATTACATTAAATTTCAAGTTTCAATGTTTAATTGAAAATGGTTTATTAGTAAAAACAGTGTCATACATGATGAATTTGGAATGACACTATTTAATATGATAAATTGGAATACACATCTAATCCTTTTATTATGGAAAACATGAAACAAAAATTATGTTCTTGATCAGAACAATATGCAGTGGTTTCTTGTTTTATAAGGAAAAAATAGTATGTTGGTGATGATAAACTTGATGAAGAGGTTTATTTAGGTGAGATACCAAACTCTCTTGAAATATTAACAAAAAATATTGATGATCACATCATATACATGGTTTGTGTCATACTGAACGATCATGATGAAAGAATTTGGGGGAAAATCCTTTAGTACATTCCGAATATTAAAAGTAATATATGTTTATTTCTAGTCTAATTTTAAATTTTTTATAAATTTTTAGATATTTTAATTTTATTTTATTTATTAAAACACACATTATAACTAATAAGTTTAATAGTTTTTTATATTAGTTTAATTTTATTTGTTTTTCCATTTTTACCCTCACTTAACTTATCTATTAATTGATTTTATTGAAATTTTAAATTTAATATTTAAAAAAAAAACAAAAAATATTGTATATGAGTATATTAAAAAAAATTATTTTTGGTGTCAAAAAGATTTATGAAGTTGTATAATTTTTACTATTCACACAAAATTTTTGGTTTTTTATTTATTCATATATGTCATTTCATTTCCCATTAATATTGTTATCATTTTATTTAACTATAAAAAATATAAATAAAAAAAATTTAAGTTTATTTTACATTACTTTTTGTTTTATAATTGTTCATTTTTTATTTACATTTGTATGTAATAGTTGGATTTTTATATTTTTGTACAAATGTTTTATTACTTCAATTTTTAGAATAATGAAAGATTAATCATTTGATCAACTACATACTTCTGGAGATGATCATACTCATACTTATGGGGGTGAACGTATGCATGCTTCTATTGATGAGCCTCCTCATCCTTCTTTATATGATATGTCTACTTCTATGGGGGGGGAATAGTTTGAGGGTTGGTAAACATGGCCCCCCACATTTACCAAAATTATCAGTTTCCTATATCTTAGACTAGAGGATACCAGTAGACTTTGATGATAATGATATTCCAAAATATACAAATTCAGTACAATTCAAGACATTTGTAGCAATGGAGGCTAAAAGTAAAGTTAGTATTTTGTTTGATGATTGGTTAAAGTGTTGACAAAGTGACATTATCTCACTTGTTGGAGACCATTTTGGTAAGATCATTTGTTATTATTTAACTTATCTTGAAATTTTTATAGTAATATATGTTTTCCCCCTTATTATCAAGTGAAATATGACATACCTCGTAATGGATGAGTTAGGAGGAAATGTTTATCATTGTATGCTAGGATATGGATGGATTTTAAATCATCCCTCACATAATAGTCCATTTTTTAGGATATTAAACATAATCATTCATGTGATATATATCCATTTATAGATGAAAATACATGGAAGAAATTTATTGAGAGTAGATGATAAGAATAGTTTTTGGTAGGTATAATGTTACCTTTTATAAGTTTTTTAATATTAATGACCATGTTAGTGATTTTTTTATTTTAATTATTAAGTTACTATAATCAAGGAGATCTCATCAGGAGATCTAATCTAGAAACGCATACCCTCATATGTTATCTTGGTGAGGGTATAAGTTATTGTAAGAACAAATGAAAGTAGAAAAACTTCAAAATATGAGAGTTGAGTCTATAGAGTCTGCAAAGGTTTCCCCTCCACCCCCTGCTAGACATGAAAAATGGAAGACAGCTCAGATGAGAAAAAAAGTACAATTTCTTATGAAAGTGTTGAGGGTTGTATTTGAGAGAATTGTAAGATATTTACATTATTTATTTATTTAAGTTAAAATAATTTATTATATATTGTGATTAATTACATATGATTTCAAATATTCCATATAGGATTCTCTTGAGGAGAAGAGAATATGGGGGGTCTTTATAGCTGAGGGTAGAAAGGATATTTTTGCTACAATATTGGGAAATCTTGAACACCTGGGTTGTGTATGAGGATACTCGATAGGTGTATTAGTAAAAAAATAATTTCCACATTCAGAATATTCTTCAATGGGGGATGTTTATAAGAAAAGAATCTTTGGAAGCCGAAGTTCAAGATATTCATCTGATGATAGAGGAAAGGATCGGAGCTTTGGTACAGTCGATGCTTTTAGATATGAAGAGATAGTTTCAGAATTTTGATATGACTCATCCACCTTCTATGGTAGATCCCATCCCCCCCTAATTATCCCACTCATACATATCCTCCTTCAGACCTCACTCCTTCTTATCCTACCCCTACACCCCCTTCTCTATATATTCTTAGTTATTGTGAGTTATATGTTGATAATACCCAACATATTATTGCATATGGGATGATATTTTATATTGTATATGTCATTCACATTCAATAGATAGAGATATATAATCATTAGGTCATTGTATAGGATATTATAGATAGATCGGAAAAAATATCATTTCCTAAAAATGAGGTGAGTATAGTTAGACAAAGTATTAACCATTTTTTAGTTTGGCCATCTATACTTGTTCATCATATTACCATAGAGGTATGTATATATTTTATCTTTTATTTTATTTTTCTATTAAATTTGTTTTATCATTTTAAATTTTACATATTTATATAGTTTTTTACTAGAATACTTTTAAGGTAAAAAATTAATATATTGATAAAAAAATAGAAAGTGTTATGCCTTTAGATACAGTATCTACTAGTCTTGATATATTTTCAACATATTCAAATTTTTTATTGATTGTATATGTGATTACAATTTAATCTGTTGTTTGTGGGCATACAATTTTTGTGAGGCTTTTTAAAAGTGATATCATAGAGCTTGTAATTGGAGATCAGTTGGGCATCAACACAATGCAAATTGTTTCCATGTAATTTAATTAAAAAAAATATTTATGTTCGTTTAATTTATTGAAAATTTATAATTATATTTTTTTTATTAAGAATATTTATATAATTTGTGTAGAGAACAAAAAGATAGATGTATATAGATGTTTCTGACGCTTTCACTAGGGTGTGCCTCCTCATGTCGTCATTGACAGTGACAGTCGTGTCTATTTAGCCTCATTCCCACTTTCTAAAGGTAGGCAGCATTCATCACTTCTTCAGAGATGTCTGTTCCTTGATCAAAACGGGGTGATGAGATTTCAGTACATTTTATCATGGATTACTTCTCCTAATTATTCACCTAGTCTGGGTCTCCCTTAAAGATTAAGACATTGTTCTTGAATCTCATTCTCAGTGTCATATTTCCATGGACACCATTTAATTATGCTGCTTCCACAAGGAAATTCCAAATGGTTAAGTCGGGGCAGCAACCTTCAGTTAGGGAAGTAGTCATGTTGGGCATCACTGGCATGTCTGTAAGATGGAACCTTGGTACACCTGAATTTTCCCTTATGAGAGGGATTATTGAGGGTGTGGAATCTCAAGTCATCCTACATCAAATGCGGGGAACCTTATTCCATAGGCATGTCTCTGAGTTTTTCATCGGCTTCCCATGTTTAGCATGAGAAATGGCTGAGTTTATCATCTAGCAGAGATAGATCAGACTGATCAAAACACTGATAAGAGTGGATTATATGGATATTCCCCTGGGAAGGATCATCTGGAAGGTTTACTAGGTAGATGGATCAGAACGCCGAATGAGGACGGACTCGGGATGGTGTGTCCTAAAAATGGAAGGTTTCACGCCATGAAGGTTGATCGAAACACCGCAAAGGTCAGATCAGATAAGGTGGGTCCTATAAAAAGGGACACCAGGGTTTATTGTTGGTTGGGATTTAACCTTAGAGAGGCTTCCTATGTACCCTTTGTAGAAGATAGGGATCGAAACCCACGTAGTTTGAAAGGGTGATGTGGGGCTTATGCGTGGGTAGTTTTCCTTCGTAAGAGCAGAACTCTTGGTTGAATGAATATGGATTTTATAGGTCTTATGAATGGTTAGATTACCATGATTCATAAAGGGTAGCAATTGGATATATGGCATGATGTCATCGGGATGTGGCGGCCTGGTTAAGAATCAGAATGGATGATATAGGATTGGGTGAAGTGGGTGGAATGGATGAGATGGAACCGATGTGAAGATGTAGGTTATGGGATTAAACCTTATGGAGGATTCCTACATATTCTAGTGGCTGGGAATTAAAGTAAACGTAGTTAGGGGGAGATGAGACACCTGAGGAGGCGGATCATGATAAATGGAGCACATGAAAAAGGATCTGAAGGAAGTAAACCCTCCAAGATGGGACATGATCCTCTTGAGACACAAAGGCTCGAGGGAGAGACCAGGATGGGAATGGATGATGGGCTTGAACCTCAGAGAGGCTTCCTACATACCTCGTATAGAAGATAGGGATAAAATTCCATGTAGTTCAAGGATAGATCATTAGATCAGGGTGTACAGAAAGGACAGTAACCCATAGACATGTTGGGGCTTATGCATGGCTAGCGGCCCATCACAAGAGAGGAACTCTTGGTTAGAGGAGTATGGTGAAGTGTGTGGTTTATGCATGGTTGGAATCCCTGGTGGATTAGAACACCCCAAAGAGGTGGATCTGGGATATGTGTCCCCAAAAGGGTAAGTATCGCATTAGGAGGGTACATCCCTTAGGAGAGAGTACCAGAGTTTATCATAGGTTGGGGTTGAACCTCAAAGAGGATTCTTATGTATCCTAGTGGTTGGGAATCGAAACATGCATAGTTCGAAGAGGTATATGATTTAGAATCATGTGGGATAAAGTTGAACTAGTGTGAAATGTAGAGAACATATGGATTGTGGGGAATGAAGGGCTTGAACCTCAGAGCGGCTTTCTATGTACCCTATCTAGGAGACAAGTATTAAAGTCCACATAGTTCATATGGGTGTAGTTTAACATCGTATAGGATGAAGAGAATGGGGATTACACATGATTAGATACCTAGGGAGATTTCATGGTCACTGCTAAACTCTAATCCCATGCGATTCATGCTCAGTGTGAGAAACAAGAGGTAGTAGTGGGACTGAAGATCATGTCGCGAATGGTGCGACCACAAGGGATGGTGTAGGGATTACATGTGGATAGTAGCCAAGGGATATGGATACTGGGACTTACTCTAGGAGGGAATCCCAAGGATGGTGGTCCTATTTACGAGGAGGATATGGAAATCGTATAGGGAATACCCTATCAGAGCCTGTCGTGGCTTGCATGAATACTGCCTGAGGCGCACATCACAACAAATCCCAAAGAGAGAGAGGAGCAGGAGAGCACTGGTTCTTGTTCTCCTTCTAGTCCACCCCATATTTTCATACACACATTAACTCATATTTTATTGTCATGTGTCGGGGATGATGGTGATTGATAGTTTAATGTCCTACAGCTCAGATGAGGAGGACTCAATCCTCACCCCTTGGACTTACATAACTTGTACCAACCCACAATTGGGGGAAGTAAGACACAAGAAATTCCAGGAAACAACAAGGTGTAGGAATGGCCACTATAGGGGATCATGTTAGTATGGATATGCAAATAAATAATAGTCATTAGTGTGCCTATGCGAATAAGCATAATGCATAGAAACTCTATATGAAACACCACTAAAGGAACCATGAAATAACTTTGCACAATCCTAGAAGGCCAAATGGGAGAAGGGTTTGTGAAGCAAAAGGCCTCGCAAAGTGGTGATTCATGAAGGAAAGGTTATTTTAAAAGATAATGGGCTTTTCAAAGGAAAGTGATTTGCAAAACATGGAAAAAGGATCTCCTCTAAGGGAGGAGATTTGCAAATCATGATGACTCAGCTGAGGCATGGAGTCAACATGTTCTTGGAGGGTGATTCATGAAGGTTGAATGCTTCATGAAGACTCGAGTTCCCACAAGGGACTCCAACCTTTGCGATGGTCGTAGGGCTTCATGAAGGGAATCCCCACTTAAATCAGAGGGAAATTAGAGTAAAGGGAAAGATGGTTTGAGTGCTTAGGTACCTTGGGTGATGAATTTATTCATTGGTTCATAGATCAAAGGGTTCTTATTGAATTGAGATCTCAAAAGGGGAAATGTTTTGGTATTGATCCTTTTATGGGTGGTGAACATTATATTTATAGGCACTAGGCATCACGATTCTTCGAGGGTTCACTGCGAATGAAATGGAACTTCACAATCGAAGGAAGCTTCATCAGACTCACAGAGGATTTCGTCATTTATATATGGAAATCACAAATATATCTATCAGGATTTCAAAGGCTTCCTTCATTTCTCTATGGTGGTCTCAAATTTATCTTTCAGGATCATAGAGGCTTCTGTCATTTCTCTACGGAGGTCGAAAAGGAGTTTGTTGTTCCAAATTTTTTTCCATTCACAATGCTGAAAGGATTTTCAATGGAGCTTCGGGAGGCAGGTTATTTGGTGATTTTTATGCCTTTTCCATTTAAGAATGGATTTCAGTTACAAAAAAATTATCCCCTTATAATGGGATCCGGGGAGAAAACGAGGGTCTGATTATTAGGGTAGATCATTGAAAATATAAAGAGCACGAATTTGACTTGTGATTGGGGCACGTGGAGTGCGGTGTGAGATCTCCGCAAAGATCAAGGCATATGAGGGTGTCTTGAAGCTCATGAGTCCATTGCCTATAAATTCATCTTGAGTTCCCCCTTTGTATGCATCCTATTCTCTCAAACTTGTGCTTGAGATATCAAATCTCAAATCTCTATCACACTCTACAAACACTCTTTGTAAACCAGGTTCCACAGATTGGTGCTTTATGAACGCTTCTTAGAGAACTGGCACATCACAATCCCTTGTTTCTCTGTAAATCACAGAGATTCCTTTGAGACTCTGCAATTGTGTGCTCCATGAGCCATGATTTTTGAACTTTCTTCATGAACTTACTTCGTGAATAGAAAATAAGAAGAAAATATGCTAAAATTCTTGGAAAAAAATGGCCCAGCAAGGAGATGCTCAGGAGGTCCTTGTAGATTCCGCTCAAAGGGAAGACATGATGAACAATCTTGAGCTCAGATAATGTGTACAAATTCATTATAATCACGAGTCTCTGATGGAGCTGCTGGTGGAAGGGTAGAAGAATTACCCTATTTGAAAGAGATTAACATTGTGCAGCTTCAGTATGAGGGATGATGACTTTATCCCCAAAGCATGTAGGGATGAAGTGGTTTACTACTTTCAGGGAATTCCATGCCAATATTAGTGGTTCAGGGATGCTAATGGTTATGCCTAGAAAGACCATACACCAATTTTTGATGAATACCTGTACAACCATGTCAATAATATCGATGGGAAAGCATTACAACCATAGGTATCTCCACTAAAATATCACACCATTATTAAGGTGGTCATAGGGAACCCAGATAAAGAGTGCATCGATAGTTGGGACCTACACCGAGGCAGAAACTTCACAGACGAATAGTCATGGGCCTACTGGGTCAATGCATATTGTGATGAATTCGAGGCAAATCTGAGGTGAGTATGCATGTATAAGGTTGCGTGGGATTCTCAATTCCACATCTACCAACTGGAGAACATGATGTTAGAGCTACTGAGTAGGTGGTCTTTGAGGACCAACACTTTCCATTTTCACCACGGGGAGTTCAGCATCATCCTTTAGGACCTCCACCAAATTTTAGGTGTTCCCATCCTAGGGGAGATGTATGAATAATTCCTCCCTATGGATAATACATGGGAGGATCTGGATTAGATTCCATGGCTATTAAAGATGCTGATGGACCTGGTTCTAGGTGAAAATAAGCAGTCGGTGAGGGATTTCCACTTCAAACAATGGTTTGAATGTTTACTAAACTTCTCATTGAAACATCCTGCTAAAGGAGAAGAGGCACCTAGGAAACTTCCGACAAGGCCCCCCACCTATCCAAGGGGGGATCAGCCCAGTAAGGAAGGTTTATACTAGCGAATTTTAGAGGACAACCAATGGAAGCTGTGGGGGTACAGCGTTAACACTGATTAGCAACTAGTGGTTAGGTTGGCTGGGTTCATTTCTACACTCATTTAAGGATGGATGTTGTCAGTCAGATATGCACACATGGGTGCATGGATGAGCACATTTATCATTGAATCCATGGTGGTGATGGGGTGATTCATCAACCTTGGGATCCCAATGTTGGCGAAGATGTACAAGGTGTTGTGTCACATCATTGAGGGGAAGAAGCCACAGTGTGTATGCAGATCAATGCACTTTTTGTATGGTTGGATAGCGATGCATGGTGAGTCATTTCACCGAAGGTATATTATTTTTGTCCCAAATTATTTTTACCCTAACAATTATAGCACCAGTAAGGGGTAGATACATAGGGAAAATAGTTGTTTTTATCTTTCTTAACTTAGTTTGTATTTTTTTAAATTAAGTTTTTTGAATTTAGAGTCGATTATTGTTGTTTGGATAAAAATAACAATTGGTTTTAAGTTTCTTTTAACAAATTACTTAACAGGATAGAAGTAAATACAAGAAAATTGATTTTGATATAGATAAAGAGTGACATGCATTGGGGTTATGGATTAATGAGAAGTTTTTTATTAAATCAAATTTCTTATGAGGTTGTGTTATTCATGATAACTCAACACTCTGGGTTTCAATTTGTAATTAAGTTTTCTTGGTCCGGTTACCTTAATATTTAGAGCTGAAGTAACTAACTCCTTGGTCGGGTAGTTATTGTTTCACAGATATTTATTTGGCTTAGTCCATTTTGAGTTGATGAATACTTCCAATGGTCATGAAATTATTCGTCGGTATTCTTCTTTTGAATCCCTAAAAATTCTTCCCTTGGTCTGGTACAGAATTTCTAGTGATAATTAAAATTGGTTTAAGAAAAATAAGAAGAGATTAAAAGGAATGAACGCATTCATAACATCTAATTTAAATTAAAACTCATCATATCCCACAACCCCAACACATTGGGTGTTTAGTTACACATGGAGGTAAAGATAAACACAAGACTCTTGATACCTGATGTGATCATGCTTGAAACTTTGATGTGGAAATGATTCTTCGGTAGATGGTGGAATGACGGTGGAATGACGGCAGAGCATCTCTCCTTCGGAACTTCGGCCCTTTTCTCTACACAATACTACACCGCACCCTCCCTATAGGTCTAGAGGCCAAGGAATCCTTTTATAGAAAAACTAATTACAAGGTGTGTGGAAAAAGTACACGCCGTGTACTTTTGTCAACACATTTTTTCCTTTGTTTTCTCTGCTGGTAGGCGGCCTAACACGTCGTCTTTTACTTGGAACACAGTGCTGCCTGGTAGGTAAATGTACACTGCATGTAGTTCCACCATACATGGTGTGTAGTCTCTTCTTTCAGTCACCAATTGCTTCTAGAAATGTATACATGGCGTGTATCAGTGGAACACGGTATGTACCCTTTAGTCGGCCACATGGGCATGTAGACTCTTCTCTTCCACCAACTACTTCTAGAATAGTATAAACAGCATGTATAGTTTGAACACGGTGTGTACCGGCTTCTAGTTACTTGGGCATGTACTTGTCCTAGTCAACCCATGTTTGATCTTGAATGTACACGGCGTTTATATAAGTACACACCGTGAAGTTGTAAATTTTTTCTCTGTTCTTCCCCATTTTGTGTATTTGTCCATAAATCTCCTAGAAATGAACAAGATCACCAAAATCAAAGTATTTGTTCCCTAAGAAGTTGGTAATTGCTGAAAACTCGTTCTTATTTTTCAATAGAGTATATGAAAATGTATACACAAATCTGGTGCATCAAACCCCCTCATACATAGTCATTTGCTTGCCCTCAATCAAATCTCAACATCTAATTAAAAGATTCTATATTTTAAAAGGAAGGAATTTAGTTAATCATAAATGTAAATAATAAATTATAGGAAAAATTTTCAAAAAGAATACAAAACAGTTTCAATCCAGGAGATATTCTAATCATGCCATATATATAATTCAATTAACTACTTTCATCCTCTTTTAACACATGTTTCAACCTTTAAAAAATAAGCAAGCCACTTGATGATTTACCTCACCAATAATTACTCACACTCAAGATGATTTTAATAAGAGTTATTCTCAATCAAAGATATATACACTCTATCCATAGGTTTGCAAGAAATCTAGTTCTCTACTTTATAAAATTTGACTTACAAAAATCATGAGGACTTTTCAATAAGAATCAGATGTTTCTATGGCTAAAGGTTGGTAGGTAAAGATGTGAAAATAACTCTTAGGCTTGAAAAATGAGGTTAAATTCTTAAATAACAATACATGATATTCATAATTAAGCTCAATGTAAAAAACTTCCTCAACAAGTTTTATCAAGTAATCTCATCACCGCCATCTTCTTTAGCTGAGTCGGAGTAACAAAGCAACAAGTGAGTATAAGGCTCCTTTGTTTGTACTATTTTTTTTAACAAAGGAGACCTTTCAGAAATTCAATGAATAGAGGTTTGGAACCCTTGTTGCTCTGAATAATCAAGAGGCTCTCCCCCATACTTAAATTCATGACAATTCACAAATTTATACCATGTGTTTCAGATCCCTTCTTTTGAGCTCAAATGAATAATCATGAAAAATCATAAAATAATTAGGGTAGGAAGGGAAATAGGCTTGTAATATGGCTTCCTATAAAGTCTATTCATGGTTTCTATGGGCTTTATGAAGAAAATATGTAGGTTAGGTCTCAAGATAAATATATTTAAACAATCTAATGCCTCAATAATTTTAATGTAATTCAAAAATTCCTCATGTTTTGAAAAGAAAACTTGAAAATTCTGGTAGTTATGTATATTCTAAGAATCTCTCAAGAAAGAGGGTATTAGAAATAATATGAAAAAGGGTTTAGAATACCTCTCAGAAGTGGGAAAAATAAATAAAGAGACAATCAGGTCATGACTTTCAAATAATTTATTAGTCTAATCGATGTAATTATCCAAGGATTACAAGTTTCAATTTAAACTATATTAGAAATCATTTTAAAATACCTAAGAACCAAAATAATCATGTAACTTTTTAAAATTTTCAACTTTCAGCTTTATTATTTTAAAAATATGGTTAACCAAAGTGTCTTTACTTTATAAAATATATATTCTAATAATGATGTCTCCTAGAATGATAAAAAGGGTAAAGACTAAAGTGGTTGAGAGATGCCCCCCATACTTAATACCGCACATGGTCCACCAAGTGCCAAAAAGAGGAACAAGGTAAGGTGGGGACACAATAGTGGACCAGACCGAGGGAATGTAAGGAAAGAAGTAAACCTAGAAAGAAAAGTAGACAATGGAAAAAAAACTCCCCTCGTGTCTAGGCATAGGAAAACGTAATGTGATGTAAAATTGCATCCCAAAACATGCCAGAGTACCTGTGAGGGGGGAAGAAAGAGAACACTGCTAGAAGCCATAACAGACACAGGCATAGGATATCACAAAAAATATATATACAATGAAAATCATGTGTCCAAAAACTAGTTAGGGAGTCACCTCAGAAGAGGAATCATCCAGTATAGAACCA
The DNA here is from genome assembly GCA_963277665.1 of Viscum album. Lineage (NCBI taxonomy): Eukaryota > Viridiplantae > Streptophyta > Magnoliopsida > Santalales > Viscaceae > Viscum > Viscum album. Next base: position 13,776,122 of record OY728157.1, on the reverse strand, counting down.
GCTGGAAGAGATAGATCAGGAGCTGTGGAAACTGGAGGCTCAGAATCTGCACCCGGAAGAGAAGTTGAAGAAGTAGGAGTCACAGGTGCTGGACTCAGAATGAGAAGCTCGGCATCACTCACTGAACTAGCAGTAGTGGTGGAAGTGGTAGTAGCGGCAGCTGAGCTCACAGTGGATAGGAGAACGGAATCCGTGTTTAGGGTAGTGAAGGGCGGTGGAGCTATAGCAGAAGGGCCAAAAACCAAGGAAGAGGCAGGTGGCGGGGGAAGTGGAATACCAAGATGCTGAAGAATAAGCCCCAACAGATTCTCCATGCGGTCCTAATGACTATCGATACGAACCAAGTGCTACTCCATCATGGCTAGGAGAAGGGAAAGGTAAAGATCGACCGAGGGTGAATGGGTAGGGGTGGTATAGAAGAAGGAAGTCTAGAAGAAGAAGGGTTAGTGGAAGGGGTGGAGTGGGGAAACTAGAGGGGGTGGGGAAGGAGGAGGAGGGGCATCGGTGGGTGCAAGAGGGTCAGTTGGTGGGCGGGGTGGATCCTAGGCAAGGACTTAGGCACCCCCTTCTTCTAGACCAATCTCATGCGAATAAGCATGAGATAGTCCATCTGTTGGGGGGAACCTAACAAGTCATGTGGAAGAGAAGGCTCAAAAACCCCGAGGTGGTGGGCAAGGCATGTGGCATAAAACCCGTCATTCAAGTTTCTCTGATGGATAGTAAAAATGGAATGGAAGTAGGAGGTGGTGAGGTAAGGGAGGTCTGGGAAGTCCTACCGGATGATACAGTTAAGGATATCCATGTCACGACCGGTAACGACCGCCATATCCTCATGGCAGGGGAAAAGAATGGCGCTAAATCACCATTGGGTAAAACAGAGGATGGGGTCAGTGATAAGAGTACTCTTCTGGGAGGTAGGGGTGTAGCGGTGGTCAGGCCCAGCAATCTCCCACCCCATAGCAACGAGAACAGAGCGCTCAGGTCAGGTCATCGAGGAGACAGAGGGTGGGGTGATGAGATGAGGGTAGAAATCACACCCTCAGCTGAACTCGATCATGGTAAGGTAAAATCGCTGGCCGCCCAGCCAGAACCGAACCACGGGTACCGCATCACTAGGTGTCTCCTGGTACTCGGCTCCATAGAACTCGAACAAGGTAGCAAAATCCAAAAATAAATCGCAAAAAACAGGAGTGTTAACCTGGAAGATCGAAAGTAAGGGAGTATGGCCGAGAAGATCCTCCAAATCGCCCCAGATACCGAGCTTCTATGGAATGCCGCTCTCCCGATAGAAGCTACTCAATGGAATCGGGCGGTGAGAGAAGCACCAGACCCTGTCATGTGCCAAGTCGGTGACCGATAACACCATGCACGGGTAGGGAACACCTGCAGGTCCCAGTCCAGGTGGAGGTGCAGCAATAGGAGCTGGCTCTGGGGGGTGGATCTGCTGAAGTAGATAGAGGCCCTCTATATGAAGCGGTCGATGTGGGGCCAGCAACTAATAAAAGGGGCATAGAAAGTGCAGTGGCCGATGGAGAAGAAACTATGGTGCTCGGAGGCTCTGGATGGGGTGGTGAAGTCACAGTGCTACTAGAACCAGCCTCGACTGAGGGATTGAGGGGTGGAAGGATGGCCAATGGAGGGAGCTTGTATACCAAATCATCTGGGTCTGGCTGCATCGCAGGTCAGAGTCGTATCCAACGATAAATGGGTCTCTCTCCCTCAGTGGCGGAGGTGGGCTGCTTCCCACAGGAAGGATCTCTATTTCCATAACCTGAAAGTGAAATAAAATCTAAACAAAAGAAAAAGAAAAGGAAAGGAAACAAATAAAATGTGATAAAACTAAAAAAAAGTACACAACGTGTACATCTAGAGTACACGGTATTTAGTGAAAGTTGAGTAGCATCCCGTGTTCTCTAGATAAACACACTGAAGGAGCAGAAGGTAGACTAGAAAGGGTACACGGCCTGTACTGAACATACACGCCATGTTCATGAAAAGTGTACATGGTCATGTATTTATAAAGATACAGCCACAATTTTAACATTTCTAATAATAAAGGACACTCCCTGTTTGATGCAAACACATCGTGTATAATAACAGAGGTAAATGGACGTGTGAAGAGCAAGACACTAGCTGGCTGAAAGAAATGATCTACACGGCATGCACCGAACACACACGTCATGTATAAGAACATGGTATGTGAGGTCGTGTGAAGTGATACACATGGGTGGGCCAAAAAAAACAGTCGACGCGGCGTGTACCGAACACACATGTTGTGTTCATGAAAAAGTTGTGTGAGGCTGTGTGTAAAAGATACTCGGGCATTATGGGAGAAGGTACACAGTGTGTTCCAAACATACACACTGTGTAGTTTTAAATTGTGAAGCATCTAGTGTGTGGTCATGTACAAAAGTACACAACGTGTGTTCTTCATATCGTGGTCATGTACCATGGAAGCCAAATGGTCAGCTCATCCTGAAATCACCCTAAACGCTTCTAATAACTTGAAAGAGATGTTGTAGAAGGGCGTACCTGGACCGAGGATCGCAATGCAAGAGAAATCAAAACCAAAAACGCCCAAAATCTACAGATTTGAGCTAAGGGGGTTCAGGTATCGTACGGGGGAAGAAAACGGGAAGAGGGGGAGCTCCCCGCGACACGGGCTGAAGTCGGGTGGTCCGCGGATTATATAGCTAAGGTACACGGCATGTACATACAGACTACACACCATGTATCTCAATTTTTCTATGAGAACAGTATAGATATATAATTATTATAGTAAAATATATAATAATTAATATTAATAATTAAAATATTAAAAGTAAATATATATATATATATATGTATATACATAATTTAAAAATAAAACTATACACATAATGTATCAGGAAATACACGTCATGTGTTCTAAAATTGTAAAAAGAGAAGTACAACCTTTGGTCTGGTGCTAGGGGTGAGGTTCAAACCGGCGATCGGTCGTTCCGAACGGAAGCCCTCAACCACTGGAGCGAAGGTTGTACTACTGCTATAATTTATCATTTATATATAGTTATTGTATATTGACTATATTACATGGGAAGAAGAAGATGCACGACGTGTGGTTTTTAATTATACAAGAAGGGGATGAAGCAGGGATATTTGTCGAGGTCAAACCCTGGTCTTTTGGAACCAGGGCCGAGAATTTTCCAATCTGCCAACTTCATCCAAATGAATTACTTTATATGGAAATGTTTTTAATTTAGTATTGAAAAATATGGCACACATGACGTATATTGAAATACACGCCGTGTGGTTTTATTAAAAGGGTAAATGATGGAAATGGGGCAGTTGTCAGGATTCAAACCCGGGTCTTTTGGAGCCGGGTTACGATCTTGGCCAACTGATCCATCCCCATCATGGTTTTTCTTATAATTAAATATATATATATATATATATATATATGTAATTTACTACACACGCCATTTAAGAAAATATGAAAAAGAAAAAGGAGTAATCCCGTACCGAAGATAGGTCAGGAGGATTCGAACTGGTGATGACTTGGATAAACTCCAGTGACCTTACCATTGGCATCGGCATCGACATCATCCCTGTTTATTTATTTATTAAACTGCATATTTATAATAGCTAGAAAAATGAAAAGGGAAAAGTACACATCGTGTAGTTTTGGTACATGATGTGTATCCTCTGGGTTTCCTCCTAGGAAGTGCCTTTGTTTTAGGTTGTTGGCTTGACCTACTTACCTCATTTACCTGAGCTCTATGGTGGATAATGGTCCCAATAGTAGCCGCCCTGACCTTCTAGGAATTTTAGGTCCTCTGGCTCTTCTTCAACTGGAATTTCTGGAATGAAAAAGTTATCGTAAATAAAATAACATACCATATCATTCACTAAGCGATCATCCACAGTAGTTATCGCATAACATCCATCATGATCGGGTGATGATGCATGCTTGATGGCCTTGAGGACATTGTAGGAGACTCTCTCGTCTCCTACCTGGAAAATCAACTCCCCTTGGTGTGTGTCAATTAGTGCCTTCCCAGTTTCCAAGAAAGGTCATCCCAAAATGATAGGTTTCTCCTGGTCATCTTCCATATCAAGGATGATGAAATCTACAGGAAGGATCAGCCTACCTACCTTGACTAGCACGTCCTCCAGTAGTCCCTTCGGATATTTTATGGATTGATCAGCAAGTTTAAGGGCTACTCGGGTAGGCTTCAAATCATGGAGACCTAACTTCTTGAAAACTCCAAGGGGCATGAGGTTCATGATGACCCCTAAGTCACAGAGGGACTTCCCAAACTTGTATGGACCAATGGTATAGGGAATAGTGAAACCACCTAGATCCTGGAGTTGGTAGGAATTGAATGTTGGATGACTGCAGAACACTCCTTGGTTAGGTAAATGGTGCCCAGATCCTCCATCTTTCTTCTGTTGGAGAGTATTTCCTTCATGAATTTGGCATAAGTGGGCATCTTCTTCAATTCCTCTACAAATGGAATATTTATGTATAGTTTTTTAAATACGTCCATGAATCTACTGAACTAGTGGTCCAGCTTTCTCTGCTTCAATCTCTCTGGGAAGGTTAAGGCAGGTTCAAAGGGTTTGACAACCTCCTTCCCTTTATTCTTCGAATCCTTCTTCTATGGGATTTTGGATGAGGAGGGGTCTATATCGGTACCTTATTTATCAATGGGGGTATGAATGCACCTGGCTGTGCTGGTTGGTTCTGTTGGCGCTCTTTTCTACTCCGAAGCATGACAGTATGGGCCTCCTTACTTGGGTTCTTCTCTGTATTGCCCAGTAGACTACCAGGTCGCCTTCTTGAGAGTAGGTTTTCCAATTGGATAATTTGGTTCTCTAGGCCTTGAATAGAATCCTTCTGATTTTGGAACCTGGTCTCAGCAGTTGATATAAATTTGGTCATGAGATCCTCTAACCTTGAGGTGTTCTTCTGTTGAGGTGGTTGTTGAGCTGGTGGAGGTGGTGGATGTCATGGCTGTTGTAGGTGAGGGTTCTGATACCCTTGCTACTGATAAGGTCCCTGTTGGGGCTATTTCTACCTATGGTATTGGTTCTGATAAGAAGGTTGGTTATAGCTAGGTAGTCATTGGGGTGGAGGATTCTGCTGTTGTTGGCCCCACCTTGTATTTTTTTGATCACGCCATGTCGGGTTCAGGTACTACTGGTACTGGTTTAGCCCTCGATTTTGTGAAAAATAACTTACCTCGCTTGTTGATGGGCCTCCAGCAGAACCTGTACATTCTCCCATGATATAGTTATCACCACATTCACTACACGTTGGATGGTTTACCGCATGTACTTGGGACGTGCTCTTCAGATTGAGCGTGTTGATTTTCTTAGACACAGCGTCCAACTAGGAAGCTAGCATGGTAGTGGAATCAATGTTATGCATACCTCATTTCTATGTGCTCTACTCAGAATTCCACTAGAAGCTGTTGGCATACATGTCCTCTAGTAGTTCGAATAGTTCTTTGGGGGACTTCCTCATTACCATACCTCCAGCAGTAGCATCCACCACGGACTTGGTATTAGTTTTTAACCCTCCATAGAAGGTTTGGACCTACATCCAAAGTGGAAGCCCATGGTGTGGGAGTTTTTGAAACATCTCTTTGAAGCGCTCCCATGATTCGTACAATGATTCTACGTCATGCTGTTGGAAGTTGTGGATCTCATTCTGCAGTGTCGCCGTCTTTGAGGGTGGGAATTATTTGGATAGGAATGCCCAGGCTAACTTTTCCCAGGTGATAATGTATCATTGCGGCAATCCTTTAATCCAATCTTTCTCCTTATCCCTTAGAGATAAGGGGAAGAGGTGAAGATAGTTGGAATCTATAGACACTCCGTTATAGCAGAATGTGTCGTAGAGCTCCAGAAAATTGGAGAGATGGGCATTGGGATCCTCACTGGACAGGCCGCCGAATTGAACGGTGTTCTGGATCAACTACATGATGGCAATCTTGATTTCGAAGTGTTGAGCCTGCACCGGTGGACGGATGATTCCCGTATCATCTCCATGGATTGATGGCAGGTCTTACACCATGATAGTATGACGTGGAGGTGGCTACTGAGGAAGAGGAATCGGTATGAATTGTTGGTCCTGAGGGGCATAGAAAAGCCCATGACCTTGGTTGAAATATGGAAACTGCTCTGGTTGGAATTTTTGGAGCTGTTGAGGGTTCTAGTTGTCATCTGGTCTTAAATGTTGTCCATCTCCTTGGACAGCAGCTGGATTTCCTTCCTCATTCTGCGCTAGTGGAGTCGTTTGGTTGTGTTCGTCTATTAGATCTCATTGGTGCCTTAAAAACGTCTGTTTGATCTCCGAGTCAGTTGGAAAAACCCTGATGACTTAGTGTTCTTGGAACGCGTGAGGTGACCGCTCATACACCTAAAGGCCAACACAAAACAAAACAAAACAAAACACTAAGCATAAACGAGGAAAATGAAAGATAAATAGAAAAGAAATTTTTGTGAATTTATGATTTTTATTTTCACTAAAATTTGATACATATTTAATTAAAACAAGAATAAAATTAACTCTGGCTTCCCCGGCAACGGAGCCAAAATTTGGCGAGTCATTTAACCGAAGGTATATTATCGGTGTCCCAAATTATTTTTACCCTAACATGTATAGCACCAGTAAGGGGTTGATCAACAGGTAAAAATGGGTTATTTTTATCTTGCTTAACTTATTTTTTATTTTTTTTAATTAAGTTTGCTGAATTTAGAGTTTATTGTTGTTGTTTGGATAAAAAGAAAAATTGGTTTTAAGTTTTTTTTAACAAATTACTTAACAGGATAAAAGTAAATATAGGAAAATTGATTTTGATATAGATAAAGAGAGACGTGCATTGGGGTTATGGATTAATGAGAAGTTGTTTATTAAATCAAATTACTTATGAGGTTTTGTTGTTCATGATAACTCAACACTCTGAGTTTCAATTTGTAATTAGGTTTCCTTGGTTCGGTGAACTTAATATTTAGAGCTGAAGTAACTAACTCCTTGGTCTGGTAGTTAGTGTTTAACAAATATTTATTTGGCTTAGTCCATTTTGAGTCGATGAATACTTCCAATAGTAATGAAATTATTCGTCGGTATTCTTCTTTTTAATCCCTAAAAATTCTTCCCTTGGTCTGGTACAGAATTTCCGGTGATAATTAAAAGTGGTTTAAGAAGAATAAGAAGAGATTAAAAGGAATGAACACATTCATAACATCTAATTTAAATTACAACTCATCATCTCCCATAACCCCAACACATAGGGTTTTTAGTTACACATGGAGGTAAAGATAAACACAAGACTTTTGATACCTAATGTGATCATGATTGAAACTTCAAGATAGAAATGATTCTTCAGTAGATGGTGGAATGACGGTGGAATGACGGAAGAGCGTCTCTCCTTCAGAACTTCAACCCTTTTCTCCACACAATACTACACCACACCCTCCCTCTGGGTCCGGAGACCAAGGCCTCCATTTATATAAAAACTAAATACACGGTGTGTGGAAAAAGTACACATCATTTACTTTTTTAAATGCGTTTTTGCCTTTCTTTTCTCTGCTTGTAGGCGGCCTAACATGCCATCTTTGACTTGGAACATGGAGCTGCCTGGTAGGTAAATTTACACGGCGTGTAGCGCCGCCATACACGGCATGTATTCTATTCTTTCGGTTACCAACCGCTTCTAGAAATGTATACACAGCGTCTATCAATGGAACACGGGTTGTACCCTTCAGCTGGCCACATGGGCGTGTAGACTCTTCTCATCCATCAACTGCTTCTAGAATGGTATACACGGTGTGTATAGTTTGAACACGGTGTGTACCGGATTCTGGTTACTTGGGCATGTACTTGTCCTGTTCAACCCATGTCTGAGCTTGAATGTACAGGGTGTGTATATAAGTACACGCCGTGTAGTTGTAAATTTTTTCTCAGTTCTTCCCCGTTTTGAGTATTTGGCCATAAATCTCTTGGAAATGAACAAGATCACCAAAATCAAAGTATTTGTTCCCTAAGAAGTAGGTAATTTCTGAAAACTTGTTCTTATTTTTCAATAGAGTATGTGAAAATGTATACACAAATTGGGTGCATCAATGCACGTGAGGGTTTATGAGTATTCAAACCCCATTTCCCCTCTTGGGTTAGACTTTTGACCAACTATTATGAACGCAGTGGGAAGTTTCCCTATCAAGTTGGCTTCACTGGTAGTGATAAATAGAGTATTGAAGGAAAAAAATCAATTTCAATCCATTACCACTGCCAATGGTAGTATTCACCGATGATGGTTAGGTAATTTAGGAACATTAATCATATATTCTACCCTTCTGAGGTGGAGTTCTGGTGGCGTGGGTAAATCGCGAGCCTATCTGTGAGCCATATGCTCTACATCGCTTTGAGAGGAAGTTTTAATTCATGAATAGGTTAACCCTAAGAGTATACCTTGGGGTAATCCATGAGTATCATCTATGTATGATGAGGCAGATGTGACTCATGTTCACATGGGAAGATGGGAAGATTCAGAATGAGATGCCTCCTCCTACTGCTGCTTAAGGGCTAGTTAAGGAGTAAGAAAAACACTAGGAGACAGCCTACTCGGGGGAGATTCTAAAACAATGGACTATCCATGTTGATGATGGCTTTCCCCCTTAACCCCGAGGTTGGGGTCAGAAAATGGCAAGAACGCGTCGCGGTTGAAAATCTTGTGCACATCGTATTGGTAGAGTTGTGGCAGTGGCTAGGCCAGTGATTCCAAGGCCCGCTCTGGGCGGGAGTGGAAGATGAATGATAGTAGAAGATCCAGTGGCTCCAACTCGGCAGAGCCTAGAGAAAGTAAGGACACAAATAGGGTTCCACAGAATACCTACCCAAGCTCCTGGGAAGTGGCTACCCTGCATGGACATACCTAAGGATGTTATTTACCTAAAGGCCTGGGAAATCTTGGATGTTAACATAAAATTCCTTAGTCTTTCCAATATATAGGATCATCTTAATCAAATTGGGATGGATATTTCAAATATTTTTCAATCCAGGACCATCTTTTTGTGTCTCACATAGAGGGGGAGCGATGCTGTAACACCCCAATATTTCATAGTACGTTATTTCTTCAAAGTAATTTAATAACTTGCACTACACGCAACACTGAGTTCAAGCACATCACGACTTACCAAACTAGTCATTCAAAAGTGGTTATGAATAGTGTTAACTAAATTTTGAACATTATATAATCCTTATAATTTTAGAATCCATATTATGAGTTTCTTAGACATAATGTAAGAACTAATTCATTTTTTCAGATAAAAGAAGTATTTTTCAAAAAATGCACTTTTGCCGCCTTTTAATGGTGAACCCTTCTTAAATTCAATATTTGAAACTTTTATATATTAAATTTGACAAAATAAACTTCTTCTTTAGAATCAGGATATAAAAATTTAGTTTTTATGAATTTGTGATGTTTTTCTGATAACTTTCATATTTTGATGAATAGTGAAAATTACTAAATTTTAATTAAAAACAACTTTTTTAATAGAAATAATTATTAGTGATAAATTATGAATTTGAGTGATTTTAAAGTATAATTAGATTATATTTTTACCATTTAATCCAATTTTGGTCATTGGACGTAATTTCACATTTAAACTGGACATAAGCAAGTGTCAATCTTTTGATAGTTATTATTTCTTAAAAACACGCTTTTTGTTTTGACAACGGGAATTAATTTTAAATTAATTTCTGCCACTTTTGTGTTTTGAATTTAGAAAAATGGATTCCATATTTAGAATCAAGAGTTCCAAATTGTGTAAATAGGTAACTTTTATTTTTAGACATTTTGAATAATTACTTCGGTAAATATTTTATTTACCTTGGTTAAAGGGTAAATCCGGTAAATAAGGGTAAACAAATAATATTATAATAATATTAAATTACCCTAAAACGTGTCCTAACCCTATTGGTTGATACATATCCAACCATGGGCATCTTGGGGTCGATTTTGGGACCCCATGGATCCACTTGTAAGTGATAATGACACTTTATATTAATTAAGTTAAAGTAAATACAAAAATGACATAAGCATATATCTTTTAGGGAAAAAAATTACATAGGTTTATATATGTTATATTTTCGACTATAAATATTCATTATAAAGATAAAAATATTTCCTACATAATGGTATTTTATTTATAATTTTTATGCATTGAATAATTAAATTTATTTATGACACAATAATGATGCAGTATTTTCCTTATTAATGAAAGAATCAAATAATTGGTATTATAAATGTTAAAATAAATATACTTTGAAAGTTTTGATGATATCCACAATTTTCATTGGTTAATATGACATGTTATGGTTGCTTAAATGAATTTTTTTCAAATTAATAAAGTTTTTAAGACTTTAAAAAAAAATCAATTATTAAGTAGTGTCAAAATTGACATAAATGAGTTTTTAAAACTCATATTATATTATTAATTGATATTCTATTCCTAAAAATCTAAGGTTCAGCCAAATTACTTAAATAATGATATTTGTATCATTAATGGAACACTTGGGGTCTCTTTGAAGTATATAGTATGTTTATTAACTATATAATATAAAAATACAAAGAGACATGGTAAATGTCAAACTATTTAACTAATAGTTAAATCAAAAAGATAAAGTTAATATAGTGACGCAAACCAGTATAAAACCTATTGGTTTAGTGGTTTTTGACCTATACCCACTTTAACCTTTAAATAATCCACTTTAGAGCCATTAGAAACCGAATATTAATTTATTATAAAATAATATTTCTAGCTTTTCCTAAGGTGCCCCTCACCCCTCTTATAAAAGGTCACTCACCCTTTTCTCTAATTCACAAATTCAAAGCATTTTTTCTCAGCCAACCCCTGCCCAAATATTATCACAACTTCCCTCACTTCAATCTAGAGGCCTTATTTTGATCAAAAATCCAACCTAAGGATCCCTTTTGATCAAATCAAAATGAAGAACCCGAAGAAGAGGTATTGTTTTCACCACCCTCTTTCAAGTTCCTTTCTTCTTCCACTTCTTATTTCTTTTTTATTTCCATTCTAAAATAATAAATCCAATATCTTCTATATACTATGATTTTATTATAAATATTGTACAACCATATTAAGTATTCTATTCATCCTTTGAATGACATGTCACCATACATGCGTACGTACGGCTTACCGTCTCCACGTCGTGGTGTAATTGTTATTCAATACATTATCATTTTGATGGGTATGATAATGATGTGAAATTCATATAAATAATAAATATAACATGATAATGATTATATATATATGATATATTATCCAATTAAATATTATTTTAATGTCAAAAGAATGATATTGTCGCTCGTGCGTACGTACGGACTACCGTCTCCATGAACGCGATGAGATTCATTCTCCATCATATCCATTCAAGTATAATTATGATTTGATGATTAAAAATAATGTTTAAGGACTTGATATCATTCTGGATATGAATAATATACAACCTATCCATAACAAACACATCTTATGTAACAAAACATATAAGTTAACACCCAAAATGATGATAATACTAAGATATTATTAACAAAGCAATGTTAAAAGACCATATATGATATTATATTAATGTATATGATTCTTGTATAATTTAATAACAATTATTTCACCAATATATAGGAGTTTAACCTACCCTTTACCAAGGAAAAGTACAATTTAAGGGTTTATTTCACAATCTCTTCATCATCTGAGGTTTTTTATACGTAATTATCTACTGGGACCTCTTTATCATCAACATCCACGTTTCTTAAAAATGTATTTCAAATCATTCTTACTATTTTACAGACTATGGGTTAAAGTCATTTATACCCTTTTTTGAATTTTTATAAGATTTTTATAAAGGAATCTTTCCGTCATTTTCCAAATAATTTCCTTTTTAACCTTTTCGACATAATTAAGGTAAGAATTTATTTTTTTTAACTTATACGGAGGGTGCGGCTATTTTACGCCATTATAAAATCGTAAAAGCTTCACTTACAATATTATAAGAATATTTTCAAATTAAATGTTTCCTTTTATAATTATGTAAATTTTAAATGATTTAAAAAAAGAGATATTTCTCTCAAATAGTTTTGTTTTCATATATGTCACAATCCTTTGATGGATTTTAAGCTTATTTGAAGTTGATTTATTATGATACAAAACTTCCATATTGTATTGAAGGTTTTGTGATATGTTTGAATGTGGATGTGTTATTTTTATAACTTTCATGGTTTATGGAGAAAGTATTGACATTTCGTATGCTAGTTTTAATACGAATGTTTATGTTATGTTTAAATCTGTTCATATGAGGAATGCATTGGACTTAATAAGTGATGGGTGGAGCCCGCTATAGCTCCTCGATGCATCGATAGGTCTCATGAGACAAACTAGTGTCTTGGAATAAGGCATTGACAAAATCTTATTTGTAGTCTTGGAACAAGGCCTTGACTATGTGGTTATGATAGTCTGGCATTATGAATTCCATTATTATGAAAATGGTTATTGATATTGCATGTGATTATTCGACAAGTAGAATATCCATGTGAATAAGTAAATGGAATTATTTCATTTTAATTTTCCCATATTATGCTGAATTTCAAGTTTAAAAGGCTTTTTTATTAGTTATACATTGCCTTAAATGTTTATACTTATTTATGAAAGTTTCCGCTATATTGTTATCCTTACTGAGCATCTGAGCTCACCCCTTTCTATGTTTTATTTTTTCCAGGATGTGAAGAAGTATTTAATGAATGACTTGTAGGGATAGTATGAGGGGATATGAGTGTGGTCTATGGAGACAAGATGTTTTTATAGTTTTTCACTTAATGATGTAATGTAAACTTTATGAATTTATCTAGTGTTTCTAAGGCTACTAAACTAATCGGTCTTTCGAGACTTGATCTTTTGTGATCATGCCAATGTTATGTAATAATGCACCAACTCTGGGTAACTGGGGTCGGGGCATTACAGTTGGTATCAGAGAAAGTTTAGTACAAACCTTGGAAGCTATATTTATATAAACTCTGATTATAGCACATAGATCTAAGTTGGAATTTGAGGATTAGTATATAAGAACTTCCTAGAATTTTGGTATTGTTGAGATTTTGTGAGTTTTTCGAGCAATAAATCCATGTATGGATACGAGCAGGTAGAGGCGGATTTGGTGTAGATGTACCTAGGGGTAAAACCCGAAAACACCGCTTTGAGCTAGACTCGAACGGGAACTGGTGCACGAAAACGAGCCTTGTTGCACTCTTGGTTATGAAACTCCTGGGGGATATGCTTAGGATAATTCTCATTTTCTTTACAAATCATTATGAAGGGTTTATGAGTATATACTTTCTCAATGAAAACATATTTATGATTATGGATTATATCCACAAACCGTTCAATTTAAGTTAGGTATTTTACAAGTTTGGAATTATTCATTGCAATTCATAAACTGACCTAGTTTATGCCATTGTATAGAAATGGTGCCCAGTAGAAGGAATGTGAACTCCAGCAGTACGTATGATCCAAAGAGTAAGAAGGATCATATCTTTCACGGTATTAATCCAACATTTAGAAGGGAAATAGTCTCCCATGTATTCTCAACATATGAAGAAATAGTATCATGTGTTAATAAGATAAGTAAAGAATTATCTGAGTACTATGGCTTTGAAGGGAAGCAAGAGAAGAAAATGATGGAAGAGAGAAAGGTGGATAAAGGGAAGAGGGAGAAGAATAATTTTTCCATATGTGATAACTGTGGGAAGAAACACCCTAGAACATTCCTGAAGGGAATGGGATTTTGTTATAAGTGTGGAGAAAAAGGACACCAAGTGCGTGACTGCAAGGGTAAGAAAAAGTTTTCAAATGTACAATGCTTCATCTGCAAGGAGTTGGGACACTACGCAATCCAATGTCCAAATCATTAGAGTATGCCCCAAATGATGCTATTGGATAATAATCAAGTTATGATACTAACACAGATGAGGAGGAATGATTATATTTCTTATGTTGTTATTAAATAATTATGTTATTTGAGTGTTTTATCAATGATCTACTGGTTATAATAATTATGGAGTATATAAGGATTGTACTGTAGTACTATTTCATTAAGGACTTGAGATTGTGTGGAACCAAAAAAACTGACTCAATAGCAGGTTAAATTTTTGGAGAATATTTGGTTGAGAGAAAGATAAACCATAATATGGTTCTGATACTGAGGTAGTGATTTTGGAATAATACATGATTGATTTGGATAAATTGTATTGGATATTCTTGACTACCTTGAAACTGATTAATGATTTGTATATTCCATCATTGTTGGAGTTTACAACATTTTTGGATAGAAGGAATATATCCATTATTCTATAAGGAATAATGGAGCCTGAATGTAATTAATATAGTTTTATGGTAATTCAGGATGTTGCAGTGTTTTAAAAGAATATATGATGAAGGTGTTCACATGTTATTACGTAGAAAAAAGGATCTTCATTGTGTTTACCTACCTTATAAATTTTGGACTGTGAGTTTGGACAGAAGTATTTTGGATAAGTCTAGTTTGAGATTATTTTTGGATTTCCATAAAAAGGACAATCTGGAGGTCAGGCGACAACCCGTCGCATCCGGAAAGGCCACGAGAATTGAACCCGCAACCGAAGGGCGACAAGGGTGTATCACCTACCACTAGCCCATGTGATGTCCTAGATTGAATAATGTAGTTTTTTTTAAAGGTATGGTAGATGAATTATAAATTCATTTTTTTAACCCTATACGAATAGGATAAATAGTATTTTTTTAAGTTCTATTATCTTTTAGAGTGAAAGATGAGTTTGTGGTAGAAATTAGTTAAAGGATGGAACTCTACATGTAAAGTATATATTTTTCTTCTTATCTTACTCTATGAAGAAATTAATTCTTAAACTTTAGTGAAGGGATATTAAAACCAAAAATTTGTTATCCTAATACCTTATGTTTTGTTGAACCGATGGTATTTTAAATCATTATAGATTGATGAATTTAAGGCCCTCAATTTTATACTTTTTTGTGATTGATGACCACAATCACTACCTATAAATATTTACATTTTTCCTCCAATTATATCTCTCTAATTTCCACCAATATTCTCCTAATCGAGATCATAATTTGGTGGTGACCCTTTCATTTTCCTTTTCCTCTTATTAAGACTAAATTTTATTAACCTAATTTCCGATGTGGGTTTTCCCAAAGGTATTTTCTATTTTCAACCTTTTATTATAGAAGAACAATTTAAAATTGTGAGGATGCAATTTATTGAAGGATGGAAGAATGTAACACCCCAAGATTTCATAGTACGTTATTTCTTCAAAGTAATTCAATAACTTTCACTACACGCAACACCGAGTTCAAGCGCATCACGACTTACCAAACAAGTCGTTCAAAAGAGGTTATGAATAGTGTTAACTGAATTTTGAACTTTATATAATCCTTATAATTTTATAATCCATATTATGAGTTTATTAGACATAATGTAAGAACTAATTCATTTTTTTCAGATAAAAGAAATATTTTTCAATAAATTCACTTTTACCGCCTTTTAATGGCGAACCCTTCTTAAATTCAATATTTGAAACTTTAATATATTCAATTTGACAAAATAAACTTATTCTTTAGAATCAGAACATAAAAATTTATTTTTAATGAATTTTTTATGTTTTTCTGATAACTTTCATATTTTTATGAATAGTGAAAATTACTAAATTTTAATTAAAAACAACTTTTTAAATCAAAATAATTAATAGTGATAAATTATGAATTTGAGTGATTTAAAAGTATAATTAGATTATATTTTTACCATTAAATCCAATGTTTGTCATTGGACATAATTTCACATTTAAACTAGACATAAGCAAGTGTCAATCTTTTGATAGTTATTATTTCTTAAAAACACGCTTTTTGTTTTGACAACGGGAATTAATTTTAAATTAATTTCTGCCACTTCTATGTTTTAAATTTAGAAAAACAGTTTCCATATTTAGAATCATGAGGTCCAAATTGTGTAAATAGTTAACTTTTATTTTTAGACATTTTGAATAATTACTTCGGTAAATATTTTATTTACCATGGTTAAAGGGTAAATCTGGTAAATAAGGGTACAAAAATAATATTATAATAATATTAAATTACCCTAAAACATGTCATAAACCTTTTGGTTGATACATATCCGACCATGGGCATCTTGAAGTATATTTTGGGAGCCCATGAGGCCACTTGTAAGTGATAATGACACTTTATATTAATTAAGTTAAAGTAAATACAAAAATGACATAAGCATATATCTTTTAGAAAAACAATTTTTTCATAGGGTTATATATGTTATATTTTCGACTATAAATATTAATTAGAAATATAAAAATATTTCCTATATAATGGTATTTTATTTATAATTTTTATACATTGAATAATTAAATTTATTTATGACACAATAATTATGCAGTATTTTCCTTATTAATGAAAGAATCAAATAATTGGTATTATAAATGTTAAAATAAATATACTTTGAAAGTTTTGATGGAATACACAATTTTAATTGGTTAATATGACATGTTAGGGTTGCTTAAATGAATTTGGTTCGAATTAATAAAGTTTTTAAGACATTAACAAAAATCAATTATTAAATAGTGTCAAAATTGACATAAAGGAATTTTTAAAACAAATATTATATTATTAATTGATATTATATTCCTAAAAATATAAGGTTTGGCCAAAGGAATTATATAATGATAGTTTTATCATTAATGGACCACTTGGGGGTCACTTGGAAGTATATAGTAAGTTTATTGCCTATATAATATAAAAATACAAAGAGACATGGTAAATGTCAAACTATTTTACTAAGAGTTCAATCAAAAAGATAAAGTTAATATAGTGACCCAAAACTGTCTAAAACCTATTGGTTGAGTGGTTTTAGACCTATCCCAACCTTAAAATTTAAATAATCCACTTTGGAGCCATTATAAACCGAATATGAATTTATTATAAAATAATATTTCTATCTTTTCCTAAGGTTCCCCTCACCCCTCTTATAAAAGGTCACTTCTCCTTCTCTCTAATTCACACCTTCAAAGCCTTTTGGATCGACCAACCCCTGACCAAGTATTCTCTAAACTTCCCTCACTTCAACCAAGAGGCCTTAGTTTGATCATAAAGACAACCTAAGGATCCCTTTTGATCAAATCAAAAGGTAGAACTCGAAGAAGATGTAATGTTTTCACCACCCTCTTTCAAGTTCCTTTCTTATTCCACTTCCTCTTTCTTTGTTATTTCCATTATAAAATAATAACTCAAGTTTCTTCTATATACTATGATGTTATTATAAATATGGTAAAACCATATTCATTATTCTATCCATCCTTTGAATGACATGTCAACATACGTGTGTACGTACGGCTTACCGTCTCTACGTCGTGGTGTAATTGTTATTCAAAACACTATTATTTGGATGGGTATGATAATGATGTGTAATTGAAGTAAATAATAAATATAACATTATAATTATTCTGTATATATTATATACCATCCAATTATATAGTATTTTAATATCAAAAGAATGATATTGTCACTAGTGCATACGTATGGACTACCATCTCCACGAACGCGATGAGATTCATTCCCCATCGTATCCAATCAAGTATAATTCTCATTTTATGATTAAAAATAATTTTTAAGGACTTTATATCATTATATATATGAATAAGATACAACCTATCCATAAAAAACACGTCTTATGTAACAAAACATATAAGTTAACACCCGAAACGACGATAATACTAAGATATTATTAACAAAGCAATGTTAAAAGATCATATATGATATCATATTAATGTATATGATTCTTGTATAATTTAATAAAAATTATTTCACCATTATACAGGAGTTTAACCTGCCCTCGACCAAGGAAAAGTACAAGGTAAGGTTTTATTTCACAATCTCTTCATTATCTGAGGTTTTTTATACGTAATTATCTACTAGGACCTCTTTATCATCCACATCCATGTTCCTTAAAAATGTATTTAAAATCATTCTTACTATTTTACAGACTATAGGTTAAAGTCATTTATACCCTTGTTTGACTTTTTATAAGATGTTTATAAAGGAATATTTCCGTCGTTTTCCAAACAAGGTCCTTTTTAACCTTTTCGACAGAATTAAGGTAAGAATGTCTTTTTTTAACTTATATGGCAGGTGCGGCTATTTTCCGCCATTATAAAATAATTTAAGCTTCCCTTATAAGATTATGAGAATATTTTCAAATTAAATGTTTCCTTTTATAATTATGTGACTTTTAAATTATTTAAAAAAAGAGATATTTCTCTCAAATAGTTTTGTTTTCATCTATGTCAACATCCTTTGATGGATTTTAGCTTATTTGAAGTTGATTTATTATGATACAAAACTTCCATATTTTATTGAATTTTTTGTGATATGTTTGACTGTGGATGTGTTATTTTTATACCATTCATGGTTTATGAAGAAAGTATTGACATTTCGTATGCTAGTTTTAATACTAATGTTTATGTTATGTTTAAACCTATTCATATGTGGAATTCATTGGACTTAATAAGTGACGGGTGGAGCCCTCTATATATCCTTGATGCATCGGTAGGTCTCATGAGACAAGCTAGTGTCTTGGCACAAGGCCTTGAAAAAATATTATTTGTAATCTTGGAACAAGGCCTTGACTATGTGGTTATTATAGTCTGGAATTATGCATTTCATCATTATAAAAGTGTTTATTGATATTGCATGTGATTATTCGACTAGTATAATATCCATGTGAATAAGTAAATGTAATTATTTCATTTTATTTTTTCCATATTATACTGAAGTTCAAGTTTAAAAGGCTTTTTTTATTTATAAATTTCCTTAAATGTTTATGCTCATTTATGAAATTTTTCGCTATATTGTTATCCTTACTGAGCATCTGAACTCACCCCTTTCTATGTTTTATTTTTCCCAGGATATAAAGAAGTATTTTATGAATGACCTATAGGGGTAGTTTGAGGGGATATGAGTGTGGTCTATGTATACAAGATGTTTTTGTAGTTTTTCACTTTATTATGTAATGTAAACTTTATGAATGTATATAGTGTACTAAACTAATCGGTATTTCAAGAATTGATCTTTTATGATCATGCCAATGTTATGTAATAATGCACCGACTTTGGGTAACTGGGGTCATGGTGTTACAGATGCATAGCTAAGTTGGAAGACTTTGTGCATTCTCAGGGCACCCCACAACCAATGATGGATCGGGTGAAAGTATTACTTAACCAAACATCCCCACCACAAGTGTATGATACTAAGATAAGGGATCACTTCAATTTGCCTAAAGAATCAGAGGGGTCCTAGGGAGAAGATGCTGACAGGGGGAGCCTTTTGCAGGAAGGCGAGGTTGTGGCCTCAGAGCTGGGAGAATTCACCAAAACCCTTGAGGTAAGATCTAAACCATTCCTTTGCTCTACTTACTTAGGTTATCTAGTTTTCTCAACTTAAATTTGTTCTATGTAGGGTATCCTCATAGAAATGACCCCTTCTAGTGTGTCAATGAACATAGAGGGACAATCTATGGGGCCTATGTTGGGAGAAATGGCGAGTACAGGATCTAGTCGGGTTGTCTCAACCAGGGCGACCATTCTATAATATTAAGAGTTCCCAACCATATATGGGGGGACCACATCTTGGGTTTCTGATGGTAAAAACTTTGACACACGATCAAATATTCAACCTTTGTACGTACTCTTCCTTATATAGATATAACCATCGTCCTCCCAATCAGGCCAACTGACATTATCTACACCTCAAAAAAATTCAATCAACAATCGTAATGCTAATGAGGATGGTCAGGGTTCTCAAATCTCTTTTCCTGATGGGAACACTGATCAACCTAGAATCAAATTCCTGAGCTGACCAAATAACAAAAATCATGGTTGTGGGTATAACTGCTGGTGGGACAGAACCTGAACCTATCGAGGTGGAATCCAGCGATGAAGATCAACCACATGATATGGAACCCATATTATCTGATGAAATTCCAGAGGAGGATCATGCTATAAAACTTCTATATTCATTCTCAGAATACAAACCTACTGACCCAGAGGAGCTAGATAAAGTCGATTCTGATGTGGAGGATAGTTGGGTTGTCTATCGTCGGTCATGAAAACTCATTAAGCACTTCATTGATGACACCCCACAAGAAGAGTAGATAATCTGGTTCGGAAAACTTCTATCTTGGATACGTGACCTATGTTCTAGAGGGTTGGATGCATGAAGTATACACCTTCTCATCTGATATTACCTTATTGAGAAAGTATGATAGAATGACCGCATCCTCAGTGTTTCCTGGTAGCGGAGGAAGTCTGTCAGCATTCAGAAGCTTCAGGAGGTTGAACAGGATATCCAGTACTTATAAACATGGATGAATGACCAATCTTCATTTACCAACACACAATAAAAACTCATATCATGAATACAGATTCAGTTAGAGGAAATCGAAGAGAAACTGATGCGAGCATCCCGTGAGGTGGCTGATATCCGGGCTGAGCTGTATCGAGTATGGATTAAGGCTGATGAACTGTGCCCCATGGCCAACAAAGAAGTAACGAAGCTCAAAAGATGACAGAAACTCCTGGATGCCACCATCAAAAGGGTGGTAAAGCTGAGACACTCCATTGAACAAATCTATCCCCAGGTACTTTTATTTTTTTAATTCACAAACATGTTTTTATGCTTGTTTCTCACTGAAGCTAGATGTATGGAAATCTTTGGTGCTTGATTTGATTGTTGTGCCTTGATCTTACCTATGAAACAACTAAAGACTAATCCATAAGATAATGTGGATCATTCCCAGTGTGATAAACAAGGTATGACCATGTAATTTCTCACTTTGGATATGAGAGAATCATTCAACCATCAAACACTCGGGATCTGACTAACAACCCTAGGTTTTTAAACTGAGAGGGGGGGTTGGGACTGGAGAATAGGGTTCTTAGAGTATCCAAATTTCCCTTTCAAATGTGCACTAATGCATGAGAGGGGCAACATCAAGGGTATTGGAATCAATCCAAACAAATGGTAATGAGAAGGGTGAATCACAACACACAAAAATTCGGAACACAGTGAGGGTGGAATGAAGATGGAAGATAACTTATGACCATTTTCTAGACACATTATCCATATCGTGTTAGCTTGAAATGGGATAAAATAAATGAGGGACAACTGCTGGCCGAATTTGAAAACATGGGGCCTAACTCAAAATGTATTTCAATGTATTTCGGAATGTTGGCAAAAAGTGATAGATGAGCCATAAGGTTGGGAATCCATACCATCAGGGGGTTCTTTTAGATGTGAGAGGAGATGGGGATCCAAATAAATGGCATGAAAATGTGGATATGGAGTGATGTAATCTTTGAATGTATTCTAACTCTATTGAAATTACACCACCATGAAGAAACTACATTGGTGTGAGTTCATTGATATAAAAAAAGATAAAACCTATATTCTAGGCAGAACCTCTCTAGTGAGGAACGAAAATACCTTACAGTTTTACATCATGCCAATAAAAAACAATACATGCATAGTTTAACATCATATGGTAAGGATGATACATGGTATATTTTAGCATCATATAACTATGATGTTGCACACGGATTAAGGTCATACTTCCTAGACCCTAGATAATAGTTTAAAGTCATGTTACCTGGACTAGAGACTTATTGTTTAAGGTCATAGAGTTTGGACCATAATTGGGGCCAAAGGACCAGGAGGGTTTATGAACCTATGGGTAGGCCTGAGGTGAATGACTGAGCATCAATATGTATCGCATAAGGATGGTAATAAAGCAGCATATAGTTATTAGAACAATCCTTCCATGCATGTCTGACTTGTTCACAGATAAAATGAGGAATTTGATATATCTTATTTTTTCTTTTTTTGTTGGTGTTTTTTTGTAGAGAGATCAGTCTAGGATAAAAAGTTTAGGTTCCACTGTAGGAATCAAGCTGTATATCAACCTTTAAAAATAAAATGGAATATGATCGATGCTAAGGGTGATTCCCTCTCAAGTGAGAACACCACAATGTTGTTCTGTTTCTCATCGTGCAACTAGGATGATGATGTTGTAGTTTAATGTCATATGATAGGACCACTCCATGAACTTTAACATCATGTGATAAGGACATAGTAGTTTAACATCATGTGGGGAAATATATATCCTATTTTATGGTCATAGAACTTAGAACATGAGGTTGTGTAGTCCTATGTGTGGGTATTACCCTGCCAAAACTCTTAAGCCCACATGAGCTATGCTCGGTGTTGGAAATAAGGGGTGGTATTAGGATTTTCCAATCACATGAGATTTTACAAAAATAAAAGAGAAATATCGGGTGAGAAAATCCCAACCAAACTGACATTCTTACTCGATGTACATGAATGTACAGAGGAACAGAAGGGAGGGAAAATATGAACCACTGCACCTGATACTGGGGACACAATAGGGGTGGCATAAAGACAGAGGACAACGGTTGACCATGTTCAAGAAATGATATCCATATCATGTAACCTAGGATGGGAACAAACAAGTGAGGGTTTATTTTTTACCATATTCAAAATACGAAACTTGTCTCAAAATGTCATTCAAGATCCTCTGGGAAGTTAACCCAAAATGGTAGGTGATCCTAAAGGCTGAGCATCCATACCATTTGGGGGTCCTTTTAGATATGAAAGATGATGATACACAAACAAATGGGAGACATGAAGCATGAGCGTACCCATGTAGTCTAACATCATGCGATAAATATAGAGTAGAGGAAATGTGATATCAAGGGAGGTACATGGTGCGGTTTATCATAAAACCAACATGAATGAGAATCAAGGAGGTTCTATACCACATCGTATACTTCCATGAGAAACCTAGGCCAATAAAGGGGTGAAAAGGTTCGTAACACTGCAGTTGGGCCTAGGGAAAACATTTTCAGGCATCACTACATATCCCACTAGGGTGAGAATCAAGCCA
This sequence comes from Viscum album, assembly GCA_963277665.1. Taxonomy (NCBI): domain Eukaryota; kingdom Viridiplantae; phylum Streptophyta; class Magnoliopsida; order Santalales; family Viscaceae; genus Viscum; species Viscum album. The sequence goes on along the minus strand of OY728157.1, from coordinate 13,753,036 downwards.
CACGTAGTTCTGGAAGATGGCATGGTAGATTGACAATGCCAAAAAGGGGAAGAATCTTCTCAGATGAAGACATCATAGTTCTAGACAGTTTATCATCATACAACTTGGATGAAAAGGGCATAGTTTAACATCATACAATAAGGATGTTGGGGATCTTAGTTTATGGTCATAGAGCTCGGACCCAAGGTGAGGCTTTAAAATCGGTAATCTATAGAGTGGTGATATAAAGTGATATGATGTGAATGAGGACTAGAAAGATCCCCACCACACCACACATTCTTGAGGGAATTCCCATATGGTTTAAGGCCATGAATCTTGAACCCTGATATGTAGGCTTCTAGTTTAAGGTCATAGGGTTCGGACCATAAGGTGGTACAATTCTTCCTTGTGGGTAAAAATCTTACCAAGACCCCTAAGCCTGCAAGAGTTGTGCTCAGTGAGGGAAATAAGGGGTGGTGAATATTTTATGGCACATGGAAGCACATGATAGGAGAAATGGGGTGTGGAGTCAAGAATGACCCCACGACACTGATCCACCCACTCAACATGCAAAGGTGCATGGAGGGGTAAAATCAATAGTGTCAAAAAATCTGGAAATGAGGATGTAAAGAGGGATGTGACTCATAGATTTCAATATTTAGGACACAATTAGGGTGTCATAACGGTAAAGGATAACTTTTGACCATGTTTGAGACACAATATTCATATCATGTAGCCTGGGATGGGAACAAACACCTGAGGGTTGGCTGCTGACCATATTCAAAACACGGAACCTGGCTCAAAATGTTTTTCAAGATCCTCCAGGAAGTTATCCTAAAATGGTAGGTGATCCTAAAGTTCAAGCATCCGTACTTTTTGGGGGTCCTTTCAGATGTGAAATATGATGATACCCAAATAAATTGGACACGTGAAGCATGTAAATAGAATGAAAGCATATCCATGCAGAATCCAAGACTCTAATCCCTGTACCACAGAGCATATGAGCATGTTGATGAGGCATAAAATAGTTCAAGGGACTCAATTAAGGGAAAATGACTCTAAAAGACAAGTAAAGGAAAGAGGAAAAGAGGGTTGATGAACCCAGGGCTGGACCTGAAGACAAAATGTCTAGGCATTCATACCTTTCCCATAAGGATGGGAATCAAGCCATACATAGTTCTATAATGTCGTGTAGTTTAAGTTCATGCAGTAAGGATTAATGGGGGAGAGATATCCCAAAGGGGAAATTTTTATGGTGTGGTAAAGTAACCCAATGTGAATGAGGAACAAGTAGGTATCATACCACACCATTCACAATCCCAAAAGAGAATTTAGGCCAAGGGGCCAAAAGAGAAATTGGAGAACACAGGGATGAACCCAATGACATAACATCTAGGTGTTGCTACATATCCCATAAGGATGGGAATCAAGCCATATGTAGTTCTAGAATATTGTGTAGTTTAACATCGTTTGATATAAATGTGGATAAAGGATGCTCTCAGGGGAGGAACATGGTATGACTATTGAAAACCCGATGAAAATTAGGACCAAAGTGGTCTCAACCACACCATATGTTCCTATGAGGCATCTAGGCCAAGAGGCCAAAATGATGAAAGATCCGTAATACCTAGGGTTGGGCCCAAAGAAAAAAAATTTGGGTGTTTCTACATATCCCATAAGGATGAAAATAAAGACACACATAGTTATAGAATTTTGTGTAGTTTAACATCATGTGGCAAGGATGAATGAGTAGTTTAACGTCATGCAGGACATTTGGTGCAGTTTAGCATCATGCGAGATGATGATGTTGGGTAGTTTTATATCCTACTTCCTGGGTAGAGAAGAGGGGGAGATCTTTGAGGAAGGATTGCATGATTCATCGGATGTAAAACCTAACATGAATGAGAACCAAAGATTCCTCATGCCACACCACACGATCCTGGGACACTTAGGCCATGGGGCCAAAAGGATGAAAAAGATTTGTGGTACCTGGGGTTGGACTCAAAGAAAAAATGTATGGGAATTCCTACGTATCCTTCAAGGGTATTAATCAAGCTATACGGAGTTCTAGAATGTGTCGTGTAGTTTAACATCCTGAAATATGGATGTCATCCTAATGGGGATGTGTATGGAGTGGTAAAGTAACCCGATGTGAATGAGGAACAAAGAGGTTCCCACACCACACCATTCACAATCCTATGATCAAAAGGGGAAATTTTATTTTATGGTCATGTAGGATGGACCATAAATTCTATTTAGTTTAATGTCTTACACGTAGGATGAAGAATTTTAACATCATGTGATATGGTAGAGATCTTGGTTTATGTTCATGGAACTTGGACTATAAGGTAAGTCCAAGAAGGGACATAAATGTTGAGGAACCTAGGGATGGACCCGAAGAAAAAATGTTCAGGTGTTCCTGTGTATCCTATGAGGGTAGGAATCAATCCATACGTAGTTCTGGAATGTTGTGCAGTTTAACACCATGTAGTAAGAACAAATGTAGAAGAATAAGTATTCTTAAGGGAAGTTCATAGTAAGGCTGTTGAAAACCCAATGAAAATGAGGAAAAAAGAGGTCTCATCCCACACCATGCACTCCTAGGAGAAACCTTAGGTTGTGAGGCTAAAAATGGAGAAACTTCATACTGGACCCAAAGACAAAATATTTGGGTGATCCTACATATCCTATGAGGGAAGAAATCAAGCCACACATGGTTCTGGAATGTCGTGTCATTTAATTTCATGTTTTAAGGATGAATGGGGACAGTTTAATGTCATGTAGGATGAACTAAAAGAAAATGGGGCATGCGGTTTAACGTCATACAGGACATGGGATGTAGTTTATCATCATGCCTGATGATGATGCTGGGTAGTTTTACATCTTACATCCCAAACGGAGCAGGTTAACATCATGTGGGATGGGAGAGGTCCTCATGTGAAGTACTACTTAAGGAATGTATCATTGGTGGGAGGAGTGATATGATCACTATCCATGGTGATCAAAGAGTACGCACTGTTGGGGTAAACCTTGTGAACAATATAAGGTCCCTCTCACTTGGGCTCCAACTTGGGTGGTTTCTTATAGGGTATCATTGGAATTCTTAGGTCCAATACCATGTCACCCTGAAGGAAGGATAGGAGATGAACTTTCTTATTGAAAGCCCTAACTATCTTGTTATGGTGCCTCTTCAGATTGTGCAGGGCTCGAAGATGATTCTCATCGAGGGCTTCTAGCTCATCTAGATGGACTTCCTCTATCTTTTTTGATGCCTACTGATCATAGAAAGTTGTACGAAGTGATGGTAACTGAATCTTGATGTGAAGGACTATCTCTACTTCATACATTAGAGAATATGGGGTCACTTGTGTAGAATTATGAGTTTTCTTCAGATAATCCCAAAGAGCATTGGGGTTCTTGTCCAGACAACTCTTATTATTTTAACCAATCATCTTTAGAAAAATGTTATATAGGGTCTTATTGAACTCCTCGATCTTTCCATTTTCTTACACATGATAGTGAGAAGTGTGATTAGACCGTATGTTTTACTTAGCATACAATTTCATCAGCTCAACTTCTCGAAAGTTGGTGACATTATCGGTGAGGACGACATGAGGAACTCTAAATTAGTGGATTATGTTAGAGATCATGAAATAAATGATAGAATAGACCTTTAATTCCTTGAGAGGAATTGCTTCTGCCCTCTTAGAGATGAAATCTGCAGCGATCATAATGAACCTATACTGGAGAGTTGTTGCTAGTGGATATGGTCCCATGACATTAAGCCCCCAGAACAAAAAGGGTCAAGATTACTTGGTAGTATGGAGAGGATATGGGGGTTTGTGAACAAAATTGTAATGCATCTAACACATGTGAAACCTCTTAGATAACTTGTTACAATCATGGACTATGGTGGGCTAAAAGTATCCCAACCTTCTGATCTGGTGGGAAAGTTTCGACCCAGTCTGATGAGATCTGTAGGAACCAGCATGTATTTCCTGCATAACATGGGAGGTCTCACCTCCTTGAATGCAATGGAGGAGTAATCCATCAAACCCACATTTTTAGAGGATCTGTTCAAGGTTGGGACCACCCTAAAGGGTGAATTTCACTACACGTCGATAGATTCGTTCACATTCAACTCTTTCTTTTAGGGGATAACTATATCAAAGGTACTCGACAATGGGAGCCATCCAACTAGGGATTTATTATACTATAGAAGGGAGATATGGAGGTCCTAATAAAAAGGAATTGATGGTAATATGGCCTACCTGATGACTTTCATCATCATCTGAAATGACAGGAGTGATGACTCTTTGATGTGCCACATAGATAAATAGGTAGTTCTAGTCAGGCTTTGCAAGAGACGTGTCAAGGCTGGCCAAGGCATCGACTTGACCATTTTGTGACCTCAATAAATAACTAATATTATCCCAAGAGGGGAGTCAGTCCATCATCTGGTGGGCACACTCTAACAAGGGAACAAGATATGGATTACTGATGATGTAGTCGCCGCTAATTTTCTTGATGACTAGCTCAGAGTCCCCCTTCACATGTAGTTGGGGAACATCAACATCAAGGGACAAATTGAGACAAGTGATAAGAGCTCAATACTATACTTCATTATTGGTGAAGCCTTCTAACAATAATAATGAATAGGAAAAGGCATCCAATGTAGGCGTGATGAAGATGATACATAGGACCATCCTATTGAGTTTGGGGTTGTTGAGCCTTCTACTAGTTGGGATTTGTGAAGCACCATAGAAGTGCATTTGCAAACATGGAACAACATGATCCACTGAGAGGATGGCCTCATCCAGGAATTCAAGATATAGAGACTACTCTGCAGGGTCTAGATGGGTGGCCATAAAATCCACTAATGCATGACCCTTGACATATTTTTATGAAATGAACCTAATGTTGAACTGTTGAAGGATCACTACCCACTGAGCTATATGGATTTTCAACATAGGTCGGTTCAAAAAATACTTCAATAGGTCCACACGGGACACCATTTGTATCTTGTGATACTGCAAATAATGTTTCAACTTTTTTACTATGAAAACCAGCATGAGGTAGCTCTTTTTGATAGAGTAATATCTGGTTATAGTGTCGAGGAGCATGTGACTCTGATAGTATAAACTATTCTTTGTCCCCTCATTATTCTTCTGGGTGAGAAGGGTGTCAAGGTACCATTTCAAGGTGGTCATGTGAAGGACCAATAGATTATGAGAGATAGGTAGCATCAAAACTGGAGGTAGGAGTAGATACTACTTGATCTCCTCAAAGGCGGTTTGACATTCTTCATCCCAATGGTAGACGGAACCTTTCTTCATGATCCAAGAAAAAGGCTTACACTTTCCATAAAAGGTCTCAATTAATTAGAGTATATAGGCTAATTGGCCTTTAAATCCTTAGATCCCCCAAATGTTTCTCGAATGAGGCATCTAACTGATGGAATTTATCTTCTCTGGATCGATATCAATGCCTCTATATCTAACAAAAAATCCAATAAACTGTCCAGAGGTAACCTCGAAGACACACTTCAAGGGGTTAATCTTCAAATGGTGGGAGTAGAGGAATCCAAACACCTTATAAAGATCTCTGATATGGTTTTTATGCTGGTAGGATTTGACCACCAGATCATCCATGTAGCATGCCACCAATGTCCTGAGAAATGGTTTGAATATGCGGTGCATAGCACACTGACAGGCAGCTCCTGCATTTATCAGACCAAAAGGCATTACCTGGTAACAATATGTACCTTTCATTTCTTTTAATTTGGTTAAAGCCTCGTCCTTAGGGTCCATTCATATTTGATTGTATCCAGAATACTCATCCATGAAGGAGAGAGCCTGGAATCCAGCGGTGGTGTCAATCAATAGCTCTATCACGGGAAGAGGAAAATTTTCCTTCATATAGTGACAATTAAGATCCCAGAAGTTGATGTAGACCCTGATCTATATGTTCTTATTTCTAATGGTAATGATATTTTCCAACAATATAGGGTACCATAATTCCTTAATGAAGTTGGATTTGATAATCTTATCAACTTCGACCGCGACCATGGCACTGTGAGAAGGGTTGATCTTTCTAGGTGGTTGTTTGAACCCATGAAGACTTACCAGAAAGCTGAGGTGGTTGATAAAAACCTACAGATCTAGTCCTTGAATCTTTCCATATCTCTATGTGAATACATCTCAATGCGGCTTCATGAAATCCACATACTTTTGTTTCTCTTCTCCAGGCTTAGTTGTGCTAATTAGTGTCGGCCTTGGGTCCAAATTGGTACTGAGATTCACCTATACCAACTCATTAATGGTGTAAGATATTCCTTCTTCGAATTCGAGAGGATAATCTTCTAAATCCTCTTCATCATCCATAGTAATAGGATCATTGAAAAGGGGAAATTATTCTGGGTTAACTGACCCTGATGGAATGCTGGTTCCATCCAAAGAGGTGGTGGAATCTCCATCAGCGGACCCCTGCACTTCCAAAACCATGGATAAAAAATATATTGATCCAATCCCATTAGGAATTTTCCTGAGGGAGCATTCTTGATGATATAAAATAAGTAATGGCATGTTGGTTGGAGTCAGTTCATCCCAGCTCGGAAAAACATGCTGGTATGGTGTATAGTTGTTTCCATGGAATAAACATCTTAATACCATATAGGGGTAGGGGGTTCTGGTATCACCTGATCCTGGTTCGTATAGGAATATGATGTGATCCTATGACGTTCCTTGCATCTGGGAACATGTATCCCACTCACTACAGAGAAAAAAAATCAATGTCCCTGGTCTGGGGTTGTGGCTTCTAACCAGTGAATCGGAAGGATGAATGCATCATCCAAATCTAACCATGGGTCAGTTGACAGAGTAATGTGCTTAACCTCATTAGCTTTAACCTTCTTGTCCTTGATCTTGTAATATTCAGTGTCTAAACATTGGTCTTTACATGATGTAAAGGGAGATTCATCACCCATAATTACACCCAATCGACCATTAAGGAAGTACTTGAGGTATTGGTGATATGAGGAGGGAACTACCATGTGAATATGGAGTCAGGGTTTAACCATCAATGCATTATAAGAAGTGTCCTATGAGATAACCATGAATTCAGTGTTGGAAACCAAGCCACCAAACTGAGTATTCATATGAATTCATCCACACGACCTCTATTTAGTCTATTCATAACCCTAAATCTATAGTTTAGAGGGATCTAGACCTGCTTTAGACAGCCCTAGCTTGTAGAGAATCCAAGTTGGGATGATATTGATCCCAAAACCTATTTCAAAAAGGTAGCGGTGGACTTCCACACCATTAATCTATCCTATGATTTAAAATGGGTGGATGTTTCCCTATGAAAGGGAGCCTTCATCTTCTCTTGAGAACGATATGACAATGTAATATCTTGTACACTCAGCTTCCTCAGCATGGAAGACTTTTGTGGCCGCTACCTCTATTTAGAATTGGAGGGGCCTTATGAAATATGAGGTATTTAAACATATATTATGACATTAATAGATCCTCAATGATCAAAATATTTTTAGGAATGTTTTCAAGGTGCTTAATCACATCATACTTCCATGTTAGTTGTAAATTTCTACCAGAAGGGAGTTGCTCTATGGTAGGAAGTATGACGGGCACTACCAGTCATACCAGAGGATTATGGATGGTGTTGGGAATACCCTGTTGTTCACTAGATGAATCACACAATGTGACTACCGGTTTATCATATTACTAAGTTCCATCCATGGCTGAATGCAGCTGAACATGATGCGGTTGTGATGGCTCTACCTGATCAAGGAGAAAAAACAGTGGTGGCTGCGATTGTGATGAGATAGGATGAGAGGAATGTGCATGTTGAGCTCTATGCTGAACATTTTGTCTAGTATCGATAGCATACATGAATTTTATAGATACACTGTCCTAATCATTCTGACGATTCATGTTTCTTCAGTTACGTCGACAATGGCATCGACCAGGAACATTAAGAGAGCCTTTTAGATTCTCCTCATCACTGGGAACCATGTACGGGTCCACCATCTCGATGTTATTTACTGAGGCATACTTATGGTCATCACTTGAGTAATCCTCCATTTCTAGGATAATTCTTGGAAAAATCCCCATTTCTATGGGCATGAAGTTTCCAAGGGTACGAGACAACTTTGGCACTGGCAGAGGGATTTTTTTCCCTTGCACCATTGATGTCTTCTCTTTTGAGAGGTGGAAGGATGAGATGTGGATGCAGAAGCGATAGCTAGGGAATGTGTAGTGACTTTGAGAGGCTTGGGCTAATTAAAGCAGGAATGAATTATTCCATGTGCATGAGCAACTTCTTTTCAATCCATCCATTCATCATATTTTTGTGACCCACATATGGAGTCCTTATACCATTCACCTTCACTATTTCTGTCTAGCATTACAGATACACATGTCGCCTGCACTTAATCTAGACCCAACCTGATCAAATTGTTGTCTACCTGGTCCTGAAGCTATCCCTTGAACACATAGAACTTTTTGAGGGTATGTCCAAGGAATTAGTGATAGGAGAAATGGTTGGGATGATCAGCGAGATTAGTCTCTTTGGCTCTTTTGAATTTTGGCAACCATAGGATTCCCTGATCCACAGTGCTCTGTAAATAGCCAGAGACATGAGCTTCTTCAAATGAGTAGGTCTAGTTCCTCCTATCTAGGAATGGGACCCCATGAGCCTGTCCCTAATGGGGGCCTAGATCCTGACGAGGAGGTGGAGCCTAATTGTCCCTTCTAGGTGGAAATGGTGCATTACGCAGTAGTTTTTGTCAATTTTAAGGTGTTCGACACTAAACCTGAGGTTGAGTCCCTCGATGAGGATATAGAGGAGGCACTTATAGAAAAACACGAGTGGCCTGGGGGCCTCTACCTATTCAATGGTAGTTTCCTCGACCTTGGATACTCTTCTTTCAGGATCTATGGGAGGCAACGAGTGTGCCTTCTTGGCTTACTGCAAGGCTTCCTCTAGGCGCTAATCCATGTTAGAAAAAATCCAAGAATCCACCTTGTAATTTCTTAGTTATAAGATACGGAACCAGTTCTGTCTTGATGTTTCCCACACACATCTTCAACAGCTGCTCTTGAGTCATCAGCATATCAAGTGAATATGTGAGGCCCTTCCACCTAGAAAAAAAAAATTATGTGCTCATCTGGTCATTTATTTCACTTAAAGAGGTCGGTGATACTAGTATTCTATGGGGTGAAGCTGAACTGATAAAAAAACTACCTACGAAGATCCTACCAACTAGCTATAAACTTGATGGGTAGTTAACTATACGAGACAAACGCAGGCCCTTCCAAGGTCTGTATGAAACACTGTAGCTTGGAAGATTCCTATTGCACTAGAGTTCCTAGAATGGATCCACACCTTGAGATAAAGTGGGCCAAATGATGTAGTGGATTTCTTGTCCCATTGAATGGGAAGAAAGTAGGATTACCAAATCCCAGGTGTATCATCATATCATCCACCCATGATAGATATGGATTTCCATCAGGTGGGATCACCGCCAATCAGGTTTCAAGGGCCTCCAGGAGAGTGATGAGATTGGCCATCAGATCATCCCAGCAAGGGTTCCTATCTTGGTGAGAATCCCTAACCACTAGTGCATTGGCGGGATCATCAACATGATAGGTGGGCCCAGTGGCTCATGGAGCGGCTGGTGGAATGACCCTAGGAGCTACTAGAGGGATGACCTATGGAATAGATGTGGGATCAACCTGAACCACAACCTAAAGGGATACTGGGAAAACAAGGGAAAGATTCTCATGCAGATCGGGTGGATTTGGAAATGCATATCATGGCCTATTTCTATAATATATGTCCTCTATCTTGTTGGTATATGTAGGGCTGTTAAGATAAATGGGAGGAAACTCTCCTGGGGGAGCCTGTACCTGCCCCTGCTACCCCGGTGGAGTACGATTGGGATCATACCAGGGATCACCATAGTCTGGAAGTCGCTCTTATACACACTCATCAAGGAGATCATCAATGATCCTTTTCTGTTCTTCAAGCTGTTAGAGAAACGTGACCTTCTTGGTATCATCCTCCATCTTCTACACTAAATCAGATGGGTAAGAGGGATTAGTAGTCCCAGTGTGCTCTTTTCCCTTGTTGGGGTCCCGGTCGAGGGGCAATGACTTGGTGGGGTCTACAAGTCCAAGTAAGTGTCTTTGATGTTGATTGAAAACTTCTATGGGATAAAACAGATGCAGTACTGTCCCCAGAGGTAGGTTTTCTTTGATGAGTCTTGCCTCAGTTTCCTTATCTGTGAGATCGATCATGTTTGCAATAATGACTCTTGGTAGTATATCCTCAATATCACCGAGTTGGTTAGGTTTTCATAGAATCAGGCTGAAGTGAAGGGAAGTATATTGACCCTAGCCACATATAAATATTTGTAGAGATGCCTCCTCAATAACTCAATGGAGCACAGTGAAGTTCTGAACACATCATTACTGAAGAGCCGAGTGATGATCGGGCGACATAGGGTACTGAGCCACTGGAAGTGAGGCTAACTCAACTAGGAAGTATTGTTGGATGATGTCATTATAATATTCCTAGATTTTTGGATAATTCAATCAATGATGAAAAAGATTTAAGTGCAACATCCCTATGGTTCGGTAGAAACACATGACTTCATCCTAGGTAAGCGAATCGAAAATGCTAAAGTCTGAAGTAGCGATTGGCCAAAACATATCAGGAAGATGGTCCTCTATGAGAATGTTCCACACAACTCCTTTATTTGAAATTAGGATCCGGCCCTTGGTTTCCTTATTATTTAATTGTGGGCGGTTGAGGAACTGGTAACAGTACTGATATGGACAACTATAGTGGAGGAATGGCTAGTGGAGAGAACATTACACGAGTTGAAAAGATGCTACATATTGGGCTATCACTCAAAGATGGTACTGAATGCATCACCACGTCCCTATAGGATGGGGTGCTAACCATAACTTCATGTGTGATGGTGGTGTTAACTGGTGGTAGATATGGATGATTCTCATCACACATCACACCTTAGAACAACTCTTTGTGATCTCTGGACGAGGTAGAGAATGATCCTGGTGATGACAGAGTGGACTGCATGTCCAGACCCTAAAAGGGATCCAAATATTCCTCCTCTTGTATATATCTGTGAATAGATTCAAGGATTTAGTGCATTTAACTTTATAGAAGGATGAATATTACATGCTTGGTTCATGCCCTAGACTCTGATGTAGAGGATTGGGGTAAAGGCTCTATCATAGAATCAAACTCTTCTTTAGAGTCTTAAAATCAGACTAGATGGATAGTGATCTGGTGTTGTGTGAGATTCTTCCTTCGTTGGTGATGGTTTTCCCTTATTCCCCAGGATGGTTCCTTAGGGCAGGTTGAATCTTCAACATGGGTAGGACCTCTATGAAGGATAGTGCTGGAGTGGGGAGGGCCTCTACTGGAGTTGGTAGAAACATGGGGAGGGCCTTCATATTGATTATGAAAGCAGGGAGGATCTCTACTTTGGTGTGTTGCAGTGTGAGGAGAACCCGAGCAGATGTCAAATGGAACAAGGGGAGGACCCCCATGCTGGAAATCCTAGGTACAAGGAAGACCCCCAATCAAGTTGTTGGACATGTGGGGAGGACATCCGCTTGAGATGATGAGAACATGGGGAGGACCTCCATACTGATGAGTGATGAGGCGAGAAGGAAATTCGTGTTGATAACCTAAAATATGGTGAAAATATTCATACCTAGGATCATGGGCACTAGTAGGACCTCCATATTTAACATCAAAAATGTGGGGAATACCTATACTCGAACTAGAAATGGTGGCATGGGGGGAACTCCCATGCTGGGTGTGAGGGCGGGGATGACCTCCACCCTGGCTGTCGACGGTATGGGGTGGACCTCCGTACTAGATCTAGACATCATGGGTTGGACCATGATGACCATTGCTCATTCCAGCAACCATAAGAGTCAACCCATCCCACCCATGGGGTAGTTGGGGCCTCAATCCCTATTGGACAGAGGGGTTCCCCTACTTGGTAATAATAGGTAGTTGATAGTATGTGTCGGCGGTGTCATGGGCCACTGAAGCTGTAGAAGATGAAACCTCCTAACAGGAATCTTCTTGAGCTTGCACCCGATGTCGGTGTCAGGTTATCTGAGTCGAGGATGATGATGCAGAGGTAGATACCACCTTTTCCTCGTCCTGAGAGACTATCTGGTAGTGTTGATGTAGACTGGTGGGATCCCTCCTTGGCGGCTCTTAGGTGACATTCATAGCTAGGATGAATCAGACATCCATCACCTTGTCAATGTAGGGGAGTGATTCATAGGAGCATTCTGGTGAGAGGTTCCAAAAATGGTTGTATGAAGGAGTGGGGAACAATCTCTCTCTACGCATCCCTTGGGGGTGGTGATGATGGTTGGGTACAAAAGCCTCAAAATATTGGTGGTCCATGTCCCTAGTTGGGATAAACCCCTCTAGTTCATACCATCGAATAAGAGTATCAATCACCCTCCTCTAGATAAACTCTGAGGGTGGTATGGGGCATGGTCTCCCACTATCCATGGTTGTGGACGACGTCGTGGAGGATGTGGAGCTTTGTGGGATTGACTCATTAGCATTGCCCCAAACCCTATGCCTGCAGGTGGGAGGCGACTAGGTTCCTGTAGCTTGGGTCCTACAAAGCAGGAATATTAAGCTACTAGAACGGATAGTAGGAAAGTAGTGCCTAGTGCCCTGGAGTCTTCCAGTCTTCCATCGATGGATAGAAAAATCCATGCCGATGATGTCACAGACCGGAATCCCTAATGATTAACTACCCCAAATTCAGGTGAGTTCCATACCAGACCCACTATTTTCTTAGTGGGACCTAGCACCAGATGACTGGATTCGATGACACACTTATATGCTGATGTATCGAATGCTACTAATACCCATGGTCGAAGTAGAAAATATTAACATTGGTTTCACCATTTTTGTTTCTGACGTTTCACTGGGGCGTTCCACCTCACATCGTCATTGACGGTGATAGTAACATATGTTCCCCTGCATTCCTTCTTTCCAAAGGTGGGTGGCATTCATCACTTCTTTATATATGTCTTCTCCTTGATCAAAATGGGATGATGGGATGTCGGTCCCTCCTTCCATGGATTCTTCCTTGAAATTCATCACGTAGTCCAGGTATCCCTTAAAGATTAAGACATTGTTTGTGAATATCATTCTCAATGCCATCTCTTTATGGATGTTAATTAATTATGTTGATTCTGATAGGATATTCCAAAGGGTCAAGTAGGGGAAGCAACCTTCGGTTAGGTAATTAGTCACGTTGGGAATCACTTGCATGTCTAGATGCTAGAACCTTGGTATACCTAAATTTTCCCTTATGAGAGGGCTTATCAAGGGAGCGGAAGCATGAGGCATCCCGTGTCGAATTTAGGGAACATTATTCCAAAGGCATGTCTCTGAGGATTTCCTCAGCTTCCCATGTTTAACATGGGGTATGTCGTGAGTTTAGAATCTATTAGAGACAGATTAGACTAATAAAAACACTAATAATTGTGGATCATATATATATTCCCCTCAGAGGGAGCATTTAGAAGTTTTACTATGTGTATGGATCAGAACACCCAATGAGGATGGACTTAGGATGGAGTGTCCCAAAAAGGGAAGGTTCCACACCATGAAGGCTGATCAAAACACCGCAAAGGGTGGATCAGATAAGGTGGGTCCTAAAAAAGGGGACACCAGGGTTTACTATTGTCTTAGATTTAACCTTATAGAGGCTTCCTACATACCCTATGTAGAAGACATGGATCAAAACACACGTAATTAAAAAGGTTGATTTGGGGCTTATGCATGGATAACTTCCCTTTTCAAGAGGAGTACTCTTGGTTGAATGAATATGGATTGTGTGGGGATTATGCATGGTTAGTTTCTCAGGTGCTGCAAAGAGAAGTAATTGGATGGATGGAATAATATCACCAAGATGTGGTGGCCTAGGTAAGAATCAGAATGGATGAAAAAGGATTGGGTGAAGTGGGTGGAATGGATGAGATGGAACCGATGTGAAGATGATGGTTGTGGGATTGAACATCAGGGAGGATTCTTATGTATCCCAGTGTCTAGGAATCAAATTACACATAGTTCTGAGGGTGATGAGACACCTGAGGAGGAAGTTAATGAGAAATGGAGGGCATGGAAAAGGATTTGAAGGATGTGAAACCTCTAGTTTGGGACATGATCATCACGAGATGAAAATGCTTGAGGGTGAGACCTGGATAGGAATGGATAATTGTATTGAACATTTAGGAGGATTTCTACATACCCCATGTAGAATATGGGGATCATAGTTCACTTAGTTCAAGGATAGAGCATGGGATCAGGGTGTACACAAAAGACACTAACCCAGAGACATGTTGGGGATTACACATGGATAGAGTCCCATCGAAAGAGGGGGACTCTTGGTTGGAGGAGTATGGTGAAGTGTGGGTATTATGCATGGTTAGCATCCCAGGTGGATCAGAACACCCCAGAGAGGTGGATCTAGGAGATGCATCCCAAAAAGAAAAAATATCGCATCAAGAGGGTACATCCCTTAGGAGGGAGTACCAGAGTTTACCATAGGTTGGGTTTGAACCTCAAAGAGGCTTCCTACATATCCCATTGGATGGGAATCAAACCCTTCATAGTTCAAAGGGGCATACAGTTTAATGTTATACGGGACAAAGGTGAACCGGCATGAAATGCACGAAACAGATGGATTGTGGGGAATGAAGGGCTTGAACCTCAGAGAGGATTCCTACATACCCTGTCTTGGAGAAAAGGATCAAATTCCACGTAGTTCATATAGGTGAATTTTAATTTCATATGGGATGAGGGGAATAGGGATTATGCTTGGTTAGTGGCCCGGGGAGATGTCAAGGTCACTATTAAACTCTAAACCCACGTGAGTCATGCTCGGTGTTGGAAATAAGTGGTAGCGGTAGACCTGATGATGGTTTCATGAAAGTTGAGAACATGAGGGATGGTGTGGGTCTTATGCATGGTTATAGGCCCAAGGATATGGAGATTGGGACTTACTCTAGGAGAGAAGCCCGTGGAGGGTGATCTTATGTATGAGGAGGATATGGACATCATATAGGGAACACCCTATCAGAGCGTATCGGGGATTACGTGAAGACAGCTCGAGGTTCACATGGAGAAAAATCCCAAAGGGAGAGAGGAATAGGAGAGTTATAATGCCCATTCTCCTTCAAGTCCACCCTAGCTTTCCATGCATGTGGAAACTCATAGTTTAACATCATGTTTTGGGGATGATGGTGCTCAGAATTTTAATGTCCTACAGCTTGAATAAGGATGACTCAATCCTTACCCCTTAGACTTACATAACTGGTACCAACCCATAATTGGGGTAAGGAAGACATAAGAAATACTAGGAAACAATGGGGTGGAGGAATGGTCACTTTAGGGTCTCATGTTAGCTTGGTTATGTAAAGAAATAATAGCTGTTAGTGTGCCTATGCGAATAAGAATATAGAAGAGAAATTTTATATGAAAGACCACTCGAGGAACCATGAAATCACTTTACACAAGCCTGGAGGGCTACATAGAAGAAGGGTTTGTGGAGAAGAAGGCTATGTAGAGAGGTTCTTCACAATGGAAAGGCGCTTCACAAAGAGAAGGGGTTTCACAAAGGAAAGTACTTTGGGAAGCATGGAGAAAAGGATCTCTATTAAGGGAGGAGCTTCACGAAGTATGATGACCCAACCGAGGCATGGAGTCAACATGTGCTTGGAGGGTGCTTCGTGAAGGTTGAATGCTCTGTGAAGACCCAAGTTCCCAAAATGGGCTCTTACCTATGTGATGGTCATAGGGATTCATGAAGGGAATCCCCACTTGAAGTAGAGAAAAATTGGAGCAAAGGGAAAGCTAGTTCGTAGTGCTCATGTACCTTGGGTGATGCATTTTATCATTGGTTCACAGCAAAAAGGGTGCTTCGCAAATCGATAGCTTGGAAGGTGAAAGTTCGGGGTATTGATCCTTTGAGGGGGGTTCAAGCATCATATTTATAAGTACCAGGCATTATAATGATCTCAGGGAGTGTCTTGAAGTAAATGACGCTTCACGATTGAAGGTGACTCTGTCAAACTTGTAAAGGCTTCTATCATTTGTCTGTGGTGGTCATAAATGTATTTATCAAGATCATAATGGATTAAATTATTTTTATACGGAGTTCACGAACATATCTATCAGGATAATAGAGGCTTCCATCATTTATCTATGGTGGTCACAAATGAGTTCATTCTACCATCTTTGCACCGTTCGCGGTGTTGAATGGATTTGCGATGGAGCATCGTGAGGCAGTTCCTTTGTTGATTTTTATGCCTTTTCCATTTAAGCATGGATTTTGGTGCCAACAATGGATTTATGGACCCACAGTTTATTTATCCTATAGATAGGATAACGGCTGATATATAAAGAAAAGTTTATATTGCTGAAAGATTTTAGAAGAATGCAATTATTCAGTGCTGGATGTTTTCATATATTCAAGAGTATGAAACATATTTCTCAAAAAGTGTTATATATCTCTTCACATAATAACAAGTAAAATTAAATTTTCTTATATATTAGTGGTCATTGGATGTTGGGTATTTTTTTCCAAGAGTGGAGACAATGTACTAGCTATGATCTATCCATGGTGAAGTGAGAGAAGATTTTAAGAATGTATTGAACACGTAAGTTTGAGTATTTTAATAATTATTTACATTATAATGAATAAAATTTATTTTATTCATATTATTTTTAAATATTTCATGTAATTTATTTAGATATATGATATAAAATAAGTGCACCAAGATCAAATTTGAACAAGCTGAGGTGAATTTTTATTTACAATTACTAAATTTTGGATATATTACTTAAAAATGTTATTTTGAATTAAAATTTCTTTGGAATAGTATTTTCATCAACTAGAAGGTGTAAAATAATGTGTATATTATTTTTTAAGTTTTACATATGAAATAATTTCAACTATGACAGTTATGAAGTTCCAGAAGGTTAGATTTCTTTATAAAGTTTTCCTTAATATTTCATTTGTTTTATTGAAAATACAAGTTAAATGATTTATTTATTATTTGTAAATTTTTTATGACCCATGGAAATATAGTACATAGGAGTTGATACACATACAAACTGAATTGGAAAATCATTTTACATGTTTTATTTATTTTTTGTTTAATTGTAATATATGTTTTCAATTTGAAAGTTCAGTTATAAATGTCTTTTTATGGATGTTTTGTTGTCCTTTTAACATACTTTTCTACTAGTTTTTTTCTCTTTTATGTTTCATAGAGGAGTAATAAAAATGAAATTATTAAAAAAATAATCACCTTTTTTATTTGATAACCGATGTGAAAAACAAATTACCCTAGTTATTTCACAACAGTTATCCAATAACCAATGTGAAAAACATTTTATCACGTCGGTTATTTTAAAAAACTGACATGATAAAATGTTTTTCATGTAGGTTATTGGATAAATGATGTGAAAAAACCTAGGGTAATTTATTTTTCATTTTTTTTATCCAATAACCGATTTGAAAACCCCCAACATAGATTTATTTACAACATCAATTTTTAATTAACCTATGTTAAAAAAATTATTTACAACATCTCCTAATAACTAGTGATAAAAAGAAAAAAATATGTGAGAAACCATTTCTTCACTCATGAGTGTGTGAAAACTCCTTCTAGAGTTGCATATATATCTGATATATTATTAAATATATAGATTTTTTGATGGTTTTGCCCATTCCTTGATGGGTAAGAAAACTAAGAAAATTATAAAGTAATATTCATTATAATTGTATTAATTATGAAATTTTTATATTATATAAGTCATTGGATGTTAGTCATGTTCTGCCTAAATAAATGAAAATTATATTGGTTTTTCTCTTTATTAGGTGGTGTTTGTAAAAAAATTAGCAACTTGTTAGACAAGTAAGTTTTATTCTTTTTTATAAGGTTATTTTTAATTATTACTGTTTATAGATGTTTTTTTAGTTGATATATATGAAAATTCAGGTCATTTAAAAAGTTTAACAAAAATCACTTATCGATTAGGTATCCAAATATGATCTAATACATGGATGTAATGGTAAATATATTTTATATTTCATAATATTTGTGTTTTGTTATATATATATGTTGGTTTTTATTTTCAATTTAATATTTTATAACCTCATTTTTTTCATCAATAATGATGTGTAGAATGTGGTTATTATGTTTTAAGATTCATGTATGAGATAATCATAATTGGTTCAATAAATGAAATTAATAAGGTTAGTTATATTAATTATTTTATATTTTATATCAAAATATTCTTTTTTTAATCTTATAACATTCATTGTTATTCTATATTTTCAATGATATTGAGTCATATACGAATAATGAATGTACCCATCTTTACAGTTTGTTTGCAAAATATTTTTTAAGTATGATTCTGATTTAAATTATCAGTTGTATCTCTTTTAATTAAATTTAAAAAAAATGTGTATTTAGATAATCAATTTCTACTTTAAGTTAGTATATTTTGTTTATTATTATATGTTTTTTATCAATTATATAAAGGGTTATAGATTTATAAAAAAATATCAACACTATATATGCCTTCAAATTTCTAGGTATGTCTCTTTTATTTTGGTTCTTCTTTCCACAATTCTTCCACATTCAATCATAGGTTTTATTCCTGGTTCTCTTCCATTACTGTAACCCTAATTTTCTCAACCAGAATTAATTCATCTTCTATTTTTTTTGTTCTTCCTCTTTTATAACCCTAATATTGTGTCCCTGGTTATATTACTCTTCTAAGTTCAATAGTTCTTCCCTATATGTATTGTTGGGTCTTTATTGCAAGGATTTGATAATGATGAATCACTAAAAATTTATAATTATTATTCGTTTTATTTGCTTTAAAGTGTAATAAAAATACCATTTACCTATTTATTTTCATTGGAATCTTCTATAAAAATGAATTTTTAATGTTTCCTTTTTCATTTTTGGTAATCAGGACATGAGAGGTTACAAATAAGACTGATTTAATCTCTATTTCCTTCACTTGGCATGCAGAAAGTGTTCATCATGTGAAATATTTTAATTCAAGTGATTTTATGATTTTATTGGTTTTCTATTTGACCTATATTTTCTAACAACATGAGAGGTAATGTTTATACAATGAAAAAAAATATTGTGATCAATATATATACCAGAAATGAAATTTTATTTCTTGCATAAAAAATACAATTTCATATTAGTTCTGAATTAATATTACTTATTGAATGTATGTGTTTTAGTTCAGATTTGATATGTAATGTGAAAAACTGATTTGTATTAATGTGAACTATATGTATTGATCAAAATAGTATTTGAGAAGTAATATTAGTTTAGAACGTATCTCTATTTTCATCAATAAAAATTAGAATGAAGCTAAACTATTTATTTTGATCAATATATATATATATATTTTTAGAACTAATATTTTGATCTAACATATTCTATATCATTAAATGTGTCTAAAAAAATAAAAAACATATAAATTTATTATTTTAGAAATAAATTTGTAATTTTAAATTTAGTGAACAATTTTTTATTTTAATATATTTTTTAATTATGTGATTGAAACTTTTGGTCTCACTTTAGATAAGTGATATGTGGTTTATATTAACAATTTTTAGGAATTGTATGAAAATTTTTATTATATAGAATACATATATGAAAAGTGTTGTCTCGTTTTGGATTTGAATTACACTACATTGTGGATTCATATTTCATCTACCAATAAATTTTTTAATGTAGAAAAATTTTCTGTATGATTTTCATGAAAAATATCTCACTCAATTAGGGTAGTCTGAGTGCCTTTAGGGTGAATGGGATATACTGATTACATTGATTTCTAGCAGTGACCAATAGTGGGCAAAAATTATCTATTTATATATTTCTCTTTCATGTTGTAAAAACACTTATAATTGACATGAGGAATGAATATGGGTGAAATTTATATAACACTTTACCTAATTATTTCATATAATGATCTAGATTTATTAAAAATACATGTATTTGTTTAGACTTACAAGTATGAACATGCTTAATGTTATCTTCTAAGTCACACTAGGTTTAAGGAATGGTATGGATATTATTCATGAATCAATACTTCCCAATGATAGTATGCAAAGTGGTTTATCAATTATAAGGAGGTTGTAATTATTTTACTTTCATAGATTTGATAAATGTAATAAATATTGAGTATTTTCATTTGATGAATAATATTTTGTATATATTTCCCTTCTAGTAGAAATTATTTTACTAAAAATGTTAATGGTGGTTTCACTTCATCTATTAAATCGGGTATATATGTATAAAATTTAATTCTAAGAGCATAATTTACTTAGACATATATTCAATGTTTACTTTAGTTTATTATGGTGTTAGGTAAAACTTCTACTCATATGTTTTTTATATCCAATTTTCAAATTTTCAACATTTAATTAACAATGTACCATTAGGAAGACATGAGATATCTAATTTTTTTATATAGGTTGTGGCACATTATGCAGGTATGTCCTCGTAAAATTTTATTTATGGATAATGTTTATTATTTATCAATTATCAAGTTCACATATCTCATCTTTTCACAAATTCTTAGTCCTACAACAACATCATCTACTAATTCTACTACACCTATTCTATACTGTAGAAAGAAAACAATTTGTGATATTAAAAATTGTCAACATGTAACATGTTTTCATGTTTAAAATTATCATGTGTAATATTATATAATTTCCCTATTATTTTTTGTTATGTACTACAATTGAAAAAACTAATCACACTATTTCCTAGTCTAAAAGGTGTTTAACTACATATAAAATGTAGAAAATTAAAAACACATAGTTGGTATTATGAATAATGCGACACATCTATTAAGAAATTTAAAAATTATGATGGAAATATTTGGTGTCACAATTTCAATTCATCTCTTGCATGCACTGCAAGGTTTTCATTTCTTATTTTCCATAAATATTATTAAATTTTCTTTGAATTTGATATTTTTGTAATTTATTAATTTACATATATGGTTGTCTAATGTCGTTTGAAAATCCAAAAAAAAGAGTACAACTACTGGTGACTGATCACAAAGACTAAATTTTAGTTGTTCTCTTTAACAAGTTTTGTGATTTATAAAAAAAAATAGTTACACATCTATGAGATGATTTTATATAGGAATGAATATATAATTGTTTATATTATGTAAATATAATTACACTTGAAATAAATCATCTTTTTTAGGTGTTTATACATATTTTAAAACATAATATGATTGATTGAACCAATATCCTACATTTTTTTATCATTACTTTTTTTACTTCGGTGTAAATTATTATTAAGTAAATATTTTTCTGATTTTAGTTTTAAAATTATGTTTGTTTTTATAGGTATGTAGTCTATTTTATATGTTGTGTATCTTTTTTATCTTATTATATAGGTTTCTAGGATTTGGGGCATGTAATTATTCTATTTTTTAAAAAAATTAAACATTCCATGTTAGTTTTGTAAAAATAAACGTTGAAAGTAATCACTGAGACTTTCAATGTTGGTTATTACATAAAACCAATATTGGAAGTCTAAGCAATTTTTCAAGGTGGAATTTCAATGTTGGTTTTATGTAATAACCGATATTGAAATTGTTTTTTTAATGTCATTTGATATATAAAATTGACATTGAAAATCATATGTGATTTTTTAAGTTGGACTTTCAACATCGGTTTTATGTAACAATTGATGCTGAAAGTGTTTTTTAATATATTTTTTCTATAAAAACTAACATTGAAAATATTAATATTTTTCTCCATTAAAATAATAATACTTTTGACATTGTTTTTACTAAAACCCGACATGAAAATAGTTATCCTATCTTTTCCATTTCAGTTTTACATTAATACTAATGTGGAAAATTATTTTCAATGTGGGTTTATAAAAAACCAATGTTGTAAAACCCCTTAAATTCACTTTTTAGTTAATGTTTAGACATAGTTTTTATTAAAAACGATGTTTAAACTATTATTTATAACATCACTTGCAGAAACATCGGTTAAAAACCAACATTAAAACGTAAAAAAACAATGTGGAAACATATATTTATACTAGTGAGGATAAGATAACATCAGTGAAAATCCTAGGGATTTGACTTTTTATAGGATGAAATCCTATAATTTTGGTAAATTTTTGAGTTTGTGGTTTTCCTAGTAATTATATCCCTCTATATACTAGAAAGTGGATGTTGTTATGGTACAGATTCACCTAGATGTAATAATCCTAAAAAATTCTAGTTGAGTATCAACTAAATCTTAAATCAGTGCATGATGAGTGGGCCTAAGACTATACACCTATATAGACACTCCTGAGGGGATATTCTTTGTTTGATTACATTCTCTTTATGAACTATTATGAATTATTACAATGGAATTTTAGGATCTAATATATACCTAGTAAGGTTAAATAACCTGATAATAATATTCCCATGAACAACCTAGATTAAACTAAAGGAGTTGTAGGCTGATTCAATTATAAAATAATTAAATTGAAAGTATCATTAGTTGAAATGAAGGTGTTGTTGGAAAAGTCATATTTGGATTGATTTTTCAAATTACTGTGATTATTTACTCTAATTTTATTATATATTATCATAATAATTTTGGTTTTAGTATTTATTTGAAAATAAGATCAATAAAATGAATGTGTAGAAGGTATGTCCCTATAAACTCTTATATCAAATTAAATAAACACATTTGGTATAAATTTTTGAAATAAGATAAAATATAAATACGTGCCTATTATGTGGGTAATGATGAATCTTATAGTATCTAATATTTTGAGGTTAGTATCCCATTAAAAATATATATATTGAGTTTCTTATCGATCCATTTGATTATTTTATTAGTAAGTGATAATTAAAATTATGAGGATACAATTTATTTTGGGAAAGAATGTAACACCCTAAGATTTAAAAATATATTTTTCTTTAAATAAACATTTTATCAATAAATTATTTTACATGAAACACCAAATAAAAATGATTTGAAATGTATTAGATTAATATTATTAAGAAAATTTAAGAATAAAAAAACTACTGGTAAAAAAAATATTTTAATCAATTAGAAATACATACAAAATAATATTAAGAACACATAATTTTTTAAAAGGTCTGTTCTAGTCTAACTATCTTGAAGGCCTTGTATTTTTATTCATTTCTTGGATAATTCCTTTTTTAACTGGGTTGTGAGGGAACCCTTACATGAACCATAGACCCAAAGGCCCAAAGACTTTACTACACTTGGAACTACCCCTCCCCATCATCTGCTTCATTGATGAAACCTAGATCCCCACCTCACATGTCTGATCATATAGCACTTACCCATGCATATTTTCATGGTTCCCACTAATGGCGATTGTCATACCCTCTCTTCATTCCCAATCCAGTTAGCTCTGTTTGGTGTTTCTATTTTAACTAATTCCTATTCTAGGGCATGCACTTGTGTGGTCTGGCCTGACTAATTCTTATCTCAGAAGACCCACGGCCCAAAAGTCTACATATTTGAGGCCTACAGCAGACCAGAGGACCTATGGCATGAATTCTAATAGTTTCTTGAAGGCCTAATGGTTTGTAGGCCCAATACGATGGCCCAAAGGCCCAAATTGAATTAATAGTGTATGATGTTATAGTACCTCTTTAGTACCTTCTATAATAAAGTAGAAATATCCCTCTGTCATAATTTTATCATGGGTTTCATGTAGGATTATGGGTAGTGTTAACCACTTAGATACCACCCCAATTGTTAATGTTTTGAAAGTTCATTTTTCAATAAAAACAATTTTTCATTATATATTATATTTTCATATAAAATTTAAATTTATAAATATTATTTTGTATAATTAACATCATATTTTAAATCAACATGTCAAAATTATCTTAGGGTGGATTTTTGAGATTTTTAAAAAATAATTGATTTGTATGAATAGTGAAAAAATTCCAACTTTGTTAATACTGTTACATTTATGAAATTATAATAATAAAATAATTACTTAAAATATTTAGAAAAAAAATTTATATAGTAAATATATATTTATAATATATAATAAATAATTTATAAATACTATATGGAATTTATAAAACTCATGTTTAACCTTTTGGATATATAAGTAATATATTACTCTAAAAACAATTTGTATTTTCTTATATTAAAAAAATAAGTTTTCATCACTTGTATAAATTTAATCTAAAAAAATGGATTTCATATTTTATATCAACATGTTCATATTATGTAATAAGTTCAATGTCATTTTTTACAATAAAATTATGATTACTAAGAATAAAGTTAATGACCAAGATAATGATGAAAGAGTTATTATTCAAAGAATTATTTTATTAAAATTGTGTACTTTTTATCTAATAAAATAAATAAATATATTCTCAAAACTGAATCTAATATGATTTTTAAACCTATATATAAATATATTAACACTCATTCAAGTGGAAATCAATACTAAATAAGACTAAGAACACTTAATGGTAAAAATATTTTTTTCTACAAAAAAAAATTTCTATATATTTATTGTTTTAATTTAAAATTTTATTTTCTATTATTTATAAATTTAATTAGATTATTTTTATTTAAATTTCTATTTATAAAATTAATATTTGGTAATAGGGTTTAAGGTGTTACCCAAGGGAAAACATTCGAAGGGAGAGATGATGTTTTCATCCAAACTCTCTTAATTATTCTCTTATTTTAACCTCTCAAATATATTTTATACATGAAAGTATGAGTATTATTATAAATTAGGATAAATCTAGAAGATATTCTAGTGTGTCTCAATTGTGTATAAATGTTTACAAGTGTTTTAAAATGAGTTTCCTATATAACTAGTCCTCAATGACATTAAACCTTCTATTTCAGGAATGTGTGTTTATTGTGAGATATAATGTTTAAATTATTGAAATATATGTATGTTTTTTTGGTAAATTAAACTTGGTATCTAATATAATTTTTAAATAAAAAAATAGGAGCTGACCTGGGAGTGTGGGTCTAGGGTGCCTCAGTGACACTCCAAAATTTGCACCTATAACACAACCATATTGTTATAGATGATTCAAGGACACTAAAAGTAGTTGTTAATTAGGTACAACTGATGATGATTCTTATGTCTAAACTGGATAAAAAATATAGAAAAATATGTATTCATTTTTATGTAATACTAATTCAAATAAAAATGATTTCTTATTATGCCATACTTACAAATGATCATCATACTCTTTATGTGATTTTATCTTCTATTTTTTCCTATTTATTAACATGATCCACATTCCATATATTATGAAATGGGATGTAAGTGGGGAATTGTATTTTGATTTTTCAATCTAAATATTAAAAAAACATAATTATGTTTTTTTTCATAACACATAAAATTATTACTGTATATTTAAAATAAATACCATTTTTTTCAAGTGAAGAAAACCCCATGATTTTTTTATGGTTAGGGTACATTGGTTTTGATGCAAGTTTCTTATTTTATTCACTCATTTTTTATTTCAATAATTAACAATTCTTTATTAAAGTGATAAATAAATATATTGTTAGGTAAAATGTTACTAATTACAGTGTACCTAAAATGATGCTTTATCACGACAACCAATGAATGCATTCCATATTTCTTATTTCATCATGTTTTCATATATATGTGATATGGGTGGAATTTACTTTCCCTTACATATCCCTGAGGTGATGCTTTGTATTAATTATCTGAAAGTCTCTATGATCCTTTCTAGTTACCATTAATATAAATTTCATTCAACAGTTATCTAATATAAATGCACTCTATAAGGGGTAATGAGGAGTAAATTAATATTTCATTATGTTATCTAATATAAATTCACTCTATAAGGGGTAATGAGGAGTAAATTAAAATTTCATTATGTTATATTTTAGTAAATTAGAGAAATAATTTGATAATGTTACACTAATATCTTCCCAAATTAGAGTCTTCATCACATTAAAAACATTTTTCTACAAATCTATATCTATCATCATGTGAATTTGAGTGGTGAACGCAATTTAATTATTGAAAATGGATTTTTTTGGGGTCAATATGTTGGTCGTGTTCATTCCATTCAACCTTGACTTTTATTCCTTTTCTTCTAGCCTTAATAATGTTTCTAATGATGTTGTGTTATGGAACACTAGTTTTTTATCAGTCATATATTTTTCACCTTCTATCATTTCATTGATTTCAACATTATCAATATGTTCTTTATCGTGATTAGAAGAATCAACATGTTGAGAAAGCTACTATTCCTTGTGAATGGGGGCATCAACATGTGGAGAATCCATTATCTGTATAGTTAGTTGAACATTTAATTTATATTATGAATATTCATTAGTGAACACATAATATTATGATGTAACACACTGTATATTAAAAAACTTTAACCTAACTATTGAACTCTCTTTTTTTATTTAAAGGTTGAAGGAATGTTTCCCCTCTATCGAGTATTTAAATCTCTTCATTGTGGTCCCCTATAACATATAATATG
The DNA here is from genome assembly GCA_963277665.1 of Viscum album. NCBI lineage: Eukaryota > Viridiplantae > Streptophyta > Magnoliopsida > Santalales > Viscaceae > Viscum > Viscum album. The sequence continues at coordinate 13,726,390 of OY728157.1, read as the reverse complement.
CTTTTATATATTTGGACCACTACGAAATTATTTTATGTCCCAATAAAAGGGTCGTCCTCCTTGGAATTTTTATTTGATCATGCAATGGTTTTAGTCAAAAACAAAGCAATTAACCAATTTATATTTGCAGGATCCAAGACATAAAATATTTTCACTACCTATGATTCCATTATGAATAGTTCATCCATGTACCCTTACTTAAACTCACTTTAATGAATCTCAATTCATTGATTTTAACTGCACTCATGTTATCAACCCATTTGAATCGAAAAATCAGCCATTGGAATGTTGTATAATTCAACTCCCATATTTGTTTTATGATGACAATGTATAACATATTCATGTAAATTAGATCTTTTTCCTTAATTCCATATATATTAATCACTTCAACCACAATATTAACTCCACTAATGTGTAATGTACTTCATTCATTCGATTTCTTTGTATAGAAAATATATCCATTCATTACATAACCATTATAATATAATACATGTACACTTTGTCTCCTAGCTAGCCATCGAAGGAATTGTGAAATTGAATTAGGATTCATAGATAAATCCTTAAAAATAGTGTCTTGAAATAATCCAATTAATTATCGATTATATGTATTTGAAATTTATATTTCATACCTTTATGGATTCAAATGCATTAGAATTACTTAGTGGGTTTCAACATATGGAACAACCTATAAACTGTTATGTAAAACATATAGGTTGGCCTTCTCCTAATCTATAATTCTAATTTTGACAACATCTATTTTGGAAATTCCTTTACCCACAAGGTTCCTTTTATGAATTGATTTTGGGAAACCAATTTTATCCATATCAGATAGGAATTTGATACAGAATTTAATGGTCTACTCAATAATATATCACTCTATAATAAAACCTTCTTATAGACTTATATTTTTTATGTACCCTTAAAAATATTTATATATCATTAAATGGGGTACATCCATCTATAATTTTTAGGACCAAATAGTCAGATCTCTCTAAACAAGTGAATTGTCACATAATATAACAACGGTGGGAAGAACATCTCCAATTTAGTTAATATTTTAGCAATTTATTTTTCCATAGTTTGAAACATGGTTTGTTCAATAACTTTAATACATATAGATTTGAAAAAGAAAAAAATCTTAGTTAATGTGCATTGAATTTTTTTAGGAAGAATGTAATATAAAACTACAAGAATTAAATCTGGAATCAAAACATGAAAATCATGTGATTTTAGGAACTTTAACATAAAATTAGTCTTTGAAATGATATTCTTGATATTTTATTAATACTGATATTAAACCTTTACATTATTTAGTAAGTTTCAAGAATGATATCTCTCTTTCTTGGAAAGATTGTAAGCAACTGGATGAAGAAAAGTCATCCTTTCACCCTTCACTAGTAATGACTCTTCCATTATCCCCATGTCAATAATGTCCTACCTAGCCTTAATTTCATCCTTTTTTTAGATGAATTTAGTATTGTTTTAATTAAACTATCACATATATTTTTTTCTATGTGCATGACATCAATAAAATGTATGATGTATAAATAATATCATTATGGTAATTAGAAAATGATAACTTTTTTCAATTAGATTTTATAATGGTTTTCAAAGAAAGGTTTTCCAAAAATGGTGATCATATCCTTTACAAACTGTTGATCACCTATTAGTGGAGATAGTGTTATACCTTCTTCTGGATTTCCATCAAACTATGTAGTCTAGGATATGAATTTTTTTCACCAGGTTCAAAATTTGTGATGTCCAATAAACACAATATTCAATGAATTTATTAGTTTAATTGAGTGTGTACCTTCTTCACAAATGGTACACCCAAATATTTATTTAATGATATATCCTAAAAAATATGTAAGTATGAAATAAATTTATCTTCCTTTAAAACATGGATCTCAATGTAAAATATTCATTTCTATAAGAATCATACAACATAACAACTGAATCCCACAGTAATTTTAGATCTTTAATCAATGGATATGGATAAATATCAATATCATTACATGATTATTTTGATCCTAATATAAGAAGAGAAAACATAATGTATTTTCACATCATGCATAACTGTTTTGTTAGAAAAGGTTACATGGATAGCAAGAACAAAATTGTCTGATAATTTGATTGTGGTGGTTTGATATATGTACAATCATTAATATCTAGTTCATCATACATGCTTATATTTCATATAAAATCCCAATAGTTCCCACATCTTTAATTGGGTACAGACTTTCTTTCCAAATTTTGGCATTTAATTGGGGTTTCATGCCCAATAGTACTTCAGAACTCACATTGGTTGAGAGGATGGGAGGTCAATCTTATCACACCCTTTTGGGGGGAAAATTGTTTCCTACTCTAAGAATATCTTATAGATTTAAGATATGTTTGTGAATATCTTCCTAATCACGGTGCAGGAATGGTTACCATAACATAATGATCATGTTTGAAACCCCTCTATGTGAAAAGGGAGATCTATTAATGATTCCATTTGTATGTATCTGAGGTCCTTCATCCATTTCCTCTTGATGGGTGGTTGCTTATGTATTGAATCCATATAACTAGGAACTTCATAATTTTTTTTCATCCAAGGAGGAAATTAATATATCGAGGATGGGATTAAACCTCTATGAGGTGTCTTACCTATCCTATTTATAATAGGAATCAAAACCCACATAGTTTGTTACACCTATGTAATTTGATTTAATTTTGAAAAGATATATATGAGGGAACTTAGTCACTAGTTATTAAGCTTGATCCTTAGGTAGGTATCCTATGTATCTATAATATGGAAAGAATAGAATTCACCATAGTTTGATCACACACTTGGGACTTGTCTCAAGGTAGATGCCCTTGTATGGGGGTAGTAATATCATACCATTTATTGAGGCTTACAAACTGAGGATTACCTAGCTAGTGGAGATTCATTATGTGAATGATATGACCATTAAAACTAAGTAATCCCACATAAACTATGCTTGGTGTGAGAAATAAGGGATAGAAAGTAATCATTATCACTACATATGGATGTAGGACCTATGTGTTGGGAAATCCCTTTGAAAGTTTAATATAGATCTCAGACCTTATGAAGGTGGCCTACGTATCCTGGTTATAGAATGAATCAATTTCATTGTAGTTTGGTGATCTTCCTAGTCCGTTTATGGATGGGGAAGAATGATTATCTCATGGGGGTGATTGGGTCTCGATGTTTTGATTATCGTTGACATAATGGGACTTACACCAAAGTGGATTACCATTCGAGATCAGGCCTTAGGAAGGTATCCTATGTATCCTGGTTATAGACAGAATTAGAGTTCTTGTAGTTCAATTAATTGGGAATACACACTGAATTTTCCCTAATATTGGGGAAATCATATCATTCCACTGATCTGGGATTACACACTGATGTTTCCTTGATATGTTCACTAGACAAGGTTATCATGTCTTGGGATTCCTTCTTGACTTCATGTGCTTATATACATAACCTGATTGATTTTCTTCATGACATGCAGGGGGATGTATATACATGTCTAGTTGTATCATGGACATGTCCAAGAAAATTCTCATGATCTGGTTAAATTTTCCTAGGGACATCACATAATATGAATGACATATTTTGTGTACATCGTGTGATCAGTGCTAACTCATATATAGGTGGTTTTGAGACCTAGCTATCTTGTGTCGTTCGTCTTTCTAACATGTCTAGGGATGTCTGGACAAGTCTAGAGACAATCACGTGATCTAGGATAACATGTTTTAAGGATGCCGCATAATAAAGGCTGACATTTCTAGAGGAAGTTTCAAGATCTAGCTAACTTATCCTGGTGTCATCGTGAAACTTGTCTGACATGCTTAGAGGGTTCCATGAAATCTGGCTGATAAGCCCAATGGACTTCATGAAACCTAGATGAAATACAATTGAGTCATCTCATAATTTTTGCAACATGCCTGAGGACATTGAAAGATTTGGATGGAGAGCCTGGAGGGATTCGTGAGACTTGGGTGGCATGCCCGGAGGATGTCATGTTACTTGCTTGACATGTCGAGAGGACATCGCATGATCCAATTGGAATGTTGAGGGGACGTTTCATGACTTGGGAGACATGTACTAGTATTTTCTCATGATCTCTATGAGTCGCGCGAAGCTCATAAAGATCAAAAAATCTATCTTCGCATTAGTCTCCCATATTTTAGTTTCTATTCCAATTTTTTATTGCGTGTGTGTCTTAGATTTTTCTTTGTTATCTTGTTTAAGTTTCACGTGATACAAATGATATGTGAGGCCTCCTTCACATAACCCGAACTACATAATAGAAGTCCTTATCATGATCCATCAAGTGGTCATGTGAAGTTCCTATGCATTCTACATGATCCCTTAAGTTGTTCCCTAGATTTTACCTGGCAGAATACATTTACAATCATGTGACCAGTTGCTCTGAGAATTTTACTCTGTATACAATCAATCATGGATTATTGTATGTGTATTCTGTAGATTTTTTTTTTGTGCTATGGGGGGGGATTTATAGGCCTCTCTACCCCAGTTATATGTTGCCTTATGTGGTGTGTATCTCACAGATTCAGGCTAGATCTAGTGGAGGGAATTGGTATTACATGCTTCACATGATCCAGTTGTGGGTTATTTGGGGGGCATAGCATGATAATCAAAGACTGCAAGACCGTCCCATCAGTGCCCTCATTTATTGTATTTATTTCAATTAAGGGGTTCTTTCATAACCATGTAGAAATGCCAAGTGGCTTTTACAAGGTCGGTCCAACCTATCTAGGGGCCTTTGTAAGATCAGGACGCCTATTGAAAGGCTTTCGCATGATTTGAGATGATTTTTATGGGGCCTTCCATGAGACAAAGGTGGATTGATAGGGGGATATGTGAGATCAATCTAGCATTAAAAGGGGTCTCATGGGACTATGTTGTCTTGTCGAGGTGGGCCTCGTGTGAACATTGGTGATTGCTCGGGGTGTATAGCCCCATTCTCATGAAGGCCAACATATCTCATTCTGTAAGAAGATTATATCATTTTACCTTTTATTTAATTCTTTATTTTACAAAGGCTATGGTTTTGTGTCTTAAATGAGTGTTGTCAACGAAAATCTCTCTCCTTGTTTGAGATGGACCATGTGACCAATAAAGGGTATTTTGGTGATGTGCGAGCATTGTCATAAACAACCTTTATGTTTGTATTTAGAGTTGGTAGTGGTATTACATAGTTGAATGGACATGTCCAAGAACCTCCATGTGATGAAGGTGACATACCATATATATCTTTCATGACATGGTAGAAATGTCTTTAGGGATTTTGTGGTGTCATATGAACTGCATGAGCATATTTTATAAATATTTATGACTGCATAAGGCCTTCATCCTCTGCATCTTTTTACCCTTTATTTTGAAAGGGTTTTGGATTATTTTCAGGCATCTGCCATTTGACAATTCATGTGATGTGAATGAGTTCACTTGGAAGCCTCCTCATGAATAGATAATGTCTTGGATTCCTTCGAAAGAACCATAGGATTGTCCGAGGGGGCTCTACATGATCTGATGTAGGTCATGAGCTACACATGACCCATTTGCATGAACTTTCGAGGGTCATGTGATAGCATGTTCTTTGGATGTTTATAGGATATGTGATTTTTTGCCACCTTATTATTCCTTTTCTTTGTGGATAAAATAATGCTCGTGTTTCGAGTATTTATTCCTTTATATATTTTCTGATTCTCATTTGGTGAGCATCAATAATAACTATAGTGGAAATTTATAATTTAATAATGTATCTATCCATGAATTGTGAGTGCTACTTTGTACACCAAAATCATTCATTCCATTCGTATATAATTAAATATAGAGTTTTCTTTACTCGTTTCCAAATTTAAGATACTCATGGTCAATTTCTTACACTGAGTAGAGTCTGTTGGGTGATGAATTTTTCCATATTTATTTCTATTATTTTCTCAATTTCAATTTCCATATAGTCTCTTCACTTATATATAGGCACCTAAACCTTGTAATGATAGGAGAGTACCATACAACATTCGAAGAACTTAATTCATCTTTCTTGAATTGAAACACACCACACCTAGGGAGTTTTTTATGTGATTCACAGTCCTTGAAAACAATATAGAGTCATTTTAATAGACATTTTTTCTTTCATAAGTCATACTTATTGAATATATAAGTCTTTTAGCATCATATGTTTGTAAATTAAGCTCATTATCTTCTGGTAGATTATCATTTTAGAGAGAAAGTTGTTATGTAAAGTTGGTTTCTCTCCATCCGTTTCTAGATTTCAAATTATATAGCCTTAATATGGCTAAAAATGTTGTATACTTAGTATAAATAGTATAAAATGGAATCTTTTCACAACTTTTTAACTGCTCAAACATATTTGGATAATCACAAAGTTCATTTTCAACTTCCATTGTCATTTCATCAACACAATCTCAATCACCATTTTTACATGTAATCATATCATTGATACGATCTCCATTATCGTTCACACTTGTAATCATGTCATATAATTCATAAAACATAGTGGTATCCCAATCACCAGCTACATTCAAAACAAATATCAAAAAAAATTATTTATTTTTTTAAATGTTTCTGAAATGTTAGAAACAATGTAATCTCGTCGATTTTGGTTATTAAGTTTTTAAATTTATGAAAGATATCATATTTCATCCACAAACTAGCATCCCTAAAGAGGTATTTCCTAAATTTATATGTTTAACATATCCCTGATATGTGTGAACCTTTGTTTCATCTAATGTTTTTGAATATTTTATAATTATTAATTTTTTATATGTTTAGAGTTAGATATATTACTTAGACTATTTTAAATTAAAATAAACATTTCTAATGAAATAATTCATCTACTTCATGTTTTGTGAACATTATTGTTAAAATATCTCTCTGTCTAAATTAGTTTTTCTAGTCAAAAATGAAAATATAAAGGAGCTTTAATGATAAGACCATAAATCACTTTGTGGTTGCTCATACCCTATTGTGGTGTATAATAATGTGAATTAGGAAAATGGTCATGGCCTGACTGTGGTCTATAAGTATATTTCAGTGAGACGGATATGCGGAACAACAAATAGATCACATCATTGTTAATGTCCTTTCAAAATTTCAATTTTTTTCAAAGTCAATGTACAAAATAGAATGAGCTAGAAAAAAACCTTGGATTATAGTGTTTAAAATGAAGTGTATTAGTAGTGTCCTTGTTGATAATGAAAAATATAAATCAGCATGTTAAGGTTTAATACATTTTATAGGAGGTTATTTTGTGACATACCTAAATGAAACAATGAGACAATTATTCTCATCATGGAAGATAATCTATTTAACTAGTGTTAAACTATTTTATATGTGATGTGGTAGAACCACACAGTGGTTGATATGAGACATATATTTCCAAGATATGTAAAAATTAATATTTTAGGAAATAAAAATATTATATCCATGGTTTTTTTAAATTTAATAGTTAAAAAAACACATAACATGTGTAAAGACCCAACCCCAGTTTCCCAGAGCTGGTGCCTTATTACATCAAATTGTCATGGTTATAAGAATGTCATATCCCAAAAGAACGAATAGTTTAGTATATTTGGAATTCCATATTCATACATAAGTTCAACATTACAACTTGAAATAAAAAACAACAGATAAGTTCCATTGGGAACATCCACCACTCTAAGATTATCCCTAAAAGTCGATCATAATATACCTCTTCATGTGCTGGGAAAAATGAAACATAAGAAGGGGTGAGCTCAGATACTTAGTATGGGTAAACAATACAGTGTAATATATCATAAACATAAACATTAGGTGTGGTGAATAATTGAAAACACATGACTTTAAAAATAATAAACCTGAACACATTATGGTAGGAATATGAGTTGAGTAATTATTGTAATAATAAAACATAATCATGAGTATTATAATAGTAGAATAACCACATGAACTATGAATTTATAGATTCATAATGAGGTAAATTCATATTTCATACATTCTAAAACATACCGTCAAGGCCTTAGCCAAGACATCTAAAAATGATTAAGGCCTCAGCCAAAACCATATCTAAAAATGGGCAAGGCCTCAACCAAGTCCATATCTACTTGTCTCATGAGACCTAACGATGCATTGAGGGGCTATAGAGGGCCCCACCCATCACATAATAAGTACAATGAATTCGTTATATGAACATGGATAACATAAACAACATATACACATGAGATATAAATAACTTTCCCCAATCTGTATCATAATCACTAACCATTCTGAGTAGTAATATGAATGGTATCAAAATAGCACATCCATAGTAAAATTGACCGTAAACCATTAAATATAATATGGTATATGATATCGTAAAATATCATTCCCAATAATACATGAGAATCAATAAGAGTGTTGAAATAGATGAAAATACTTTTATAAAATCATCGAGTAATTCTTGAGGTAAATAGTCTTTTATTTTAAAAAGAAGAGTTCTTTTGAAAAATCTTTATATAAAACCACAAGTTAAGTAAGATATTATTTTCATAATAAAATTAGTGATTTTAGAAAAATAATGGTTGCAAAAACAGATTATAGAGTTCCTTTGAAAATAGGTAAGAAATTGAGAAATTCCCTTGAATCGGGCTTGTATTTCAGAAAGGATTTTGAAATTTCCTTTTAAAACATGTAACTCACATAAAATAAAGAAGGATTATGGATTGTACACATACATATAACATTCACAAAGAATTTATGAGGAGTTCATAAGAATAATTAATAATTTAACTAAGATAAAGAGAGACAAAGAGTAACCCAAAAGAAAATGGAGGATCGGGTAGGAAAACCATTACCTTAAGTCTGAAGGTGTTCCTCACTTGATCTTAATGACCTGAATAATAAAATTTATGTTCATAAATTAATGATTAATTTACATGTAATTGATTTATTATAACCTTATTAGGTTCATTCAAGGCCTTTTTATGGGTTAAGAGATTCAATTTCATTGTTTGGGAGCATTTTCTTCCTTGGTTTTCATGATTGATACTTATATTCATGTAAAGATAAAAATGTAGAATGAGAGTGGTTGTCCAAAATAGAAGTTGTGTGTTATTATTGAACAACTAGAATATTACATGGTTATAAAATTCATTTGGTTATTGTAAGTGAAGATGAATCATTATATAAAACTTTAATGACAATTGTTTGGGTTAATTGGCGGTTTTTTATCACAGTGAACTCATTTTGATTTATAAATTAATATCATGTGTACAAAAGGATTAAAAAACCTTAAATAAGTTATAATATATATATTATAGTTTGGTTCAACCATAAAAATGGTATCATGACCATAATTGAAAATGGTAATAGAAATTGAAAACTCGTCGTCCTTGAATGTGATAAATTAACACATCTCGGATGGTGTTTTCATTTCTAGTATAAAATATGGGGAAAGGAGAGATGATGATAAATTATTACTTTATCATAACAACATTCAAGTACATGTAAGGTACTGGATTAATCACAACATTTGTATGAAAGGAAGTGAGGAAAGAAAAAGAAAAGAAAGGAACTTGAAATAAAATAAATGAAAAGAGGAATTTACCTATTGATGTAATCTTCCTTGAGAGCCTCTTTAGAAGAAATGTTTTGGTCTTTTTAAGAGACCAAGGGCTAACGGATGTGGGGGAGGAGCTTAGGAGGATATTTGAGCATAATTTAGATAAGGCACAAGGCTTGAGAGGAGTGAATAGAAGAGAGAGTGAGGGTGTTATAGTGGAGGAGAGGAGGGTTTTCCTATCATTTTACTCATTATTTTATTATTTTGCCAAAGACAACCAATAGTATTGATTCTTGTGACCAAGAATAGTAATATGTGCTTGTGAGTTCAAACCAAGTGTGGTTACATCAGCCATGATGCTAGGAATAGTGACTTTAACTGATAATGTATATATATGGTAAATTACCATATTTTGCTATTCATTACAAATTCGAGTATTTCAGAAAAATTCCAAAAATTCGCCCTAACCATTTTTTGATGTGTAGAATTCAAAAATGAACTCCATTTTTTGAAAATATTTTTTTAAATATTATTAATTTTATTTTTATATAAAATCATAATTTATTTGAAAAAATAACAATTTTAAAACTATAATCTGTTTTATATCACCTTGAAAAATTAATCAAATCTCATTATCTTATAACCTTGAGATAATAAAATAATAATATGATTTACTATTCATAAGGGTCATATTACTATTTATAAGGACATGTTACCATTCACCAAAAATTAAGTTTGTCTTATCATACTCTAAATATCTTACTAAATGCAACTGTGTATGTTAGTTTTTCAAAATTCAAATCATAGAGGTGGAAAAATTATGTTTACTGGCTATGTTATAACAAAGTGGTGTTTTGTAGAGACTCAATGTTTCATGCATTCAATATTAAATTTATTTGCAAAATCTTGGGGTGTTATAACATGGGCCTACAATGGCCATGTAATGGGATCCTTTTGCCCATAATAACAAGAGTAATGTGTTTGTTTCAATAAAAAAGGGGGTTCCCCCTACTTGTTAAAAAACACACATTATAACATGGAAATAAGCAATCAAACCATGGTTTAGCTACTGAGAAAAAATAATGATGACTATTGTCACATTTAAAAGTGAAAAGAGAAAAAACATAATGAAATCATTCTTCTAAAAACATAGTATGAATTAAGAAAAATATTTTTTCATAAACATACATGGAATATGTGTCTTCAATTAAATGAAGATACTGATAAAAAATTATAATTGAGAGAATCAACATTGAAACATAAATATTGAGAGGGACAATAATAGTGGAAGATAGAATCGACTGAGATAGTATTTTTGATGAGTTTGTGACTATTAAAAATTAAGTAAAAAATATGATATTTTTGTATCCATCGAGAGATCATTCTGAAAGGAGAAGAATAGCCAAAAGTTGTCTGAGTGAGGGGCCAAACATCGAGCAGATGAGAAGAACAAATAAAAATAATGAAAACTGACACCAAAACATAAAGCAAGAAGAACCGTAAAAAACATGAAAAACTATGCAAGATCCATTAAAAACAAGAAAAGAATAACTTACCTTGGGTTTTGAGAGTCAATTTATCCAAAAGATTCGAAAGAGGAGGCAATAGACTTCATCTTCGACGCGATCTTAAAAGACGTGAACATGAGGCGATCTATGTTATGGTTCTTTTAAAATATAGGAAGATGTTTTTTTCAATGCTAATAAAAAACATTGATAAAAGATACATTTATCTACGCTATAAATGGAAAGCGCTGATAAATGTAGAGTTTATCAACTCTTGCTTTGCATTGATAAAAAGATGTTTATAAACGCTTAATTTAGTGTTGATAAATACTAATGGATAATAAATAATAAAAAGTATTTTAAAAATAACAATAAATTAGTAATTATATAAAAATGAATATTAAAAAAATACAAAATTGCTTTATGATACAAAAAATAAATATAAAAAATAGATAAATTGCAAGAAAAATTTAAAATAAATAAACAATATTAAATGTATTAAATGTATTAATAAATGTGATAATATTATGATAATTGTGTTATGTTATGATAAATGTATCAATATTATGATAAATTTTTTATAAATAAATTTGTTAATATTATGATAAATGGTTTATTATTAAATGTATTAATATTTTAATAAATATTATGAATAAAAGTATTAATGTTATAAGAAATTGCATGTTACAAAATTATTGTATAATAAGAATTAATATATATCAAAAAAGAATAAATATAATTAATTATTAACTGTATATGAAAATTCTAATTATCATTAAAAATATTATTAATTATATAATTAAATAAATATTTTTTAAAATATGCCATTAATTAATAAATGTATTAGTAGTAATATCATGTATAAATGTATTCCACAATATTTATTTATTTAAGGTTTTGAGGGTTACATGCAAAGGAAAACACACACACCGCCGGTTGGCTAGCAGGACTTAGACGCCCCCCCCCCCAAGGCCAGACCCATAACTAAGAAAACCAATTATAATTGTGGCATGAAGGCTTAGTGTGCTTGAAAGCCCATTACATGACACTAATACTCTATTTTGGTCCAAAGGCATTAGACTGCATTGGTATGAAATTGGGTTTGCACCCAAGCTTGTGTTATATAGTCTGTCTGTGTCATCGTGCCTGCGTCAGCTTGCGTCTCCATCTGTTTGTGTCACTGTACACACACACAGAACATACACATACACATGCACACACACACATGCAAACAAATCCATATGTACACGTGTGTGTGTAAACAAACACATAAATATAAATACATATGTTTATGGTGTGTCCATATATATATATCAACACACATAAATATAAATATATATGCATATGTATGTTAATTATAAATTATATAATATGAATATAAATATATATATGTATATTGTAAAATTAAAAAATTTGAATTGAAATATATTAAAAAGAAAGTATAAATTATCAATGGATAGTGTTAACTATTGTTGAATTTGTAGTAGTACATTTCACTTTTTATTCATACAACAAATATCAAAATAGTTAGTTCTAGGGGTTTTGTAAATTTAGCAAATTAAACCAGGTGTTGTAAGTCATACATAGAAAACACAACATTAAATTGAAATGTAATGGTGTAACAAAAATCATAATAAAAATAACATTAAAATGATGGATATTCTTCAATTTTATGAGAATCCATAATGTGGGCTGGCAATAGCTTGTAGGGGCATATCACCAACAACAATTGGTTGTGGGTGCGGTGAGCATGAGCGGGTCAACCTTCTCATTATTATTGCACAGTGAGTGGACGGTTGTATTCGGTGGATGCATGGCTTTGACATCAAGATTCATCATCAAATGATCTCCCATCATTACATCATGACGTCTTTACTTCCATGCATTATATATACATAATGAAATGCTCTCCCTCCATCACATTGCCGTCTGCCAGCACTGACGCATCATCATGCATGCAGGACTTTATGATAGTCATGATTATGATATGTATGGCCATATGCGGCGGGCAACCTTCCAGGGAGACTTATGAAACCATCCTATTAAAACTATATTCATTATAAATTGGTTTCTTTTTTCCAAAGCTATTCTTATCTAATACTATTTAAAAGTTCCCGCCATTAATGATTGAAAAACAAAAAACATTAACTAAAATTTCTGTTTTCCAAAAAAAAACCATCAATAAATTTCGTATAACATTAAAAGTCTGCTTTTACAAATGTTTAATAAAATTCATAAATTTATATTTTCAAAAAATATATAACAAGTCTTTTTCGTTAAAAATTATAAAAAAATACATATTCTAAGTTTCAACTCTAGAATTTATATCCATTAAATATCAGTTTTAAAAACAATCAAATATGCATTGAAAAAAAATATTTTATACATTAATATTCATTTACAGATATTAGAATATAAATATAATTATATATATTTGTTTATTAAAACACATATGTATATGTAAACAATATTTATACACCTTTAGAGGTATATATATATATATTCATATATTTTTATAACGTAAAAAATGGTTAGATGTTTTAAATAAAATGGATGATAATTAATTCCACATGATTTATATAATTTTTTTTAATGAAATTTTAAAATATGCACTAGTAGAAAAAAGGTCAATAGCGGCCACCAAAAGTCATTTTTAAAGGCCTATAGCGGCTGCCTAACATCCACCAAACGGTGGACACTTTAGGCCCATCGCTTTTGTCTATAGTGTCCACTATTTGGCGAATGATATAGACCAGGTTGGGGTCACCTATAGCGACCACCATTTGACCAGCTCAGGATCGCCTTTAGCGGTTGTCATTTGGCGGTTGCTATAAACTAGCTCGGGATCACCTTTAGAGGCCGTCGTTTGACGGTCGCTATAGACCAGCTCAAGATCGACTTTAATGACTGCCATTTGGCGATCGCTATAGTCCAACCCGGTCAGGCCTATAACGGCAACCATATGGCGGTCCCTATAGGTTCACTTGGTCTAGCTTTTAGCGGCTGTCTTGTGGCGGCCACTATAATATTTTATTTAAAAAAAAATCACGGCATAATTTAAAAAACCACCATATTCACCACCATAGATCGGGACAAGGGCAACGCCAACCTTTATCAACGCTAAGAAAAACACGCTGATAAAAGGGGGGTTTTATCAACGTTTTTTTACCACTAATAAAATGAATATTTATGAGCGCTATTATTAGCATTGATAGAAGTTTCTAATTTTTTTTATTAATTTATATGAAATTATTATATTTATATTCAAAAATAATGTTTATTTACACATTAAATAAAAAACACGTGTTTATAATTAATATTTTTTTAAAATAATTCAAATATATATATATATATATATATATATAATGTTTAAAAAAAAGTATTTATAAGATTATAATCATATATTTGTAATTATATATTTGTAATTATATATTTGTAATTATATATTTATAATTATATATTTATTATTATATATAAATACTTTTTAAATATATATAATTATAATTATATTTATATTTATATTTATTTATATAAATAAATATATGTTTCCAATGAATTTAGTGAATAAATATATTGATGCATGAGTATAATTGACATGCATATGTTATGTATTCATCATGAATTAATGTTCATTTATACACTACACCATTATAATTATTTAGTCATGTCGTCCATATGTGGTGACTTGTTTTTTTATTATCTGAACCCAGGAATTCTGAGACTATCGGGATAACACTTCAATTTTAACCCCTTCATCAGAAGCATAATAATGCTCAGGTATGAGTCAGATTTCACGGACTTGGCTAGGTATTCTGGCATCCATAGATTTTGAAGGACATTGCCTTCTGCATTGGTGCCCCGCTCAAACTTGATGACAACACCATCCAAGGCAGGTTCAAATACTATGTCAGGGTCTTGATTGATATTGAATTCTTGAATCCTCAACTGGATAGTTTACGACTCATTGCTGATGGTGAAAATATTGATGTTGAAGTTGAATATGAATTCTTACCCAATTTCTGTAGTTTTTGTGAACTTTGTTGGACATGAGATTGCCAGCTGCAAGAAGGTCCAAAAGCTCTAATCCGCGAATGCTAAAGGCACTGGGGTGGGGATTGGTGTCCTCTTCTAAAGCTAATGTGAAGGAGTATGGTTCCTCAAATGATATGGGACCTGTCATTGCCAGGGAACCTGCTTCCTAGGATAACGTAGATTGCCCATCATAAGATGGTTTGGCTGCTGTCAAAGTTACTGATTTGGATGTTGTTGGTGCCTAGTGTTTTGCACTAGGTGGAAAACACCCTAATACATCTCATCATGGACCCCCTCTTGGTGATACTGTTGTAGGGAATGGTAGTAAATCCTTTCTGCAGGCTCTTACAAGTAGTGAAGGGGAGATGCAGGGGCAAACCACCACTCCAGTGCAGCAGGTGTCTCATGGACATGCTGGTGAGTTTGATTTGGATAGAGAGCATGCTGCTCAGGTTGCAGTACATTTACAATTGAGCCAGGAGGACTTCTTGACTACTTCTGGCAAAAGAAAGGGGAAGATTGCAACTAACTCTTGTATGCAAGCCAAACCAACTAAAGGTTCCTTGAGCAAGATGACTTCACCCATTTCCCTCTCTAGCGCTACTCACCCGATTGAGGAGGAGGCTCATGGTGTAACACCTAGTGACCAGCAGGAAAGGGGTAGCAAAACATGGGATAATGTTATGCCAGAGACCTCTGATATCCAGAGTCCCGGTTCAAAGGACCCTCGCCTTTACAACTTAAGTTTGATTGACATTTTAAATAGATCTAATAAGAAGGATGTCTTCCGAGAGGAATTTGGAAATGCTCATGGTGTTTTTGGCACTGAAGCTGGCAAGTCAGGTTTGGAGGACCCAGGCTCGGTGGAAACCCCATCAAATGATGATGGAAATTGGAAGCAACCCAAAACATGGAGGAGAGGTCGCCACTCGAGAGCTAGGGGTGGTGGTCGTTCCCATAAGTGACTCTTTGTTTGTTCTTGTAACACCCCGAGATTTTATCAAAAATATTCTTTTTAATTTCATTAATGTCTTGTGTTGTACGCTACACCAAAAGGAGCTTGCACAACACGCATCATTGAATTTCCTTGCATTACACGCAATCACGAACTTCCTCGATAGCATGTGTAGTACGCAATACCGAGTTTTACTAAACAACGATATGCTATTAAAATATTATTAAAACTAACCGTTATGAATAGTAATAACCACGTTTTAAAATTTTTTAAATTTTATTTTTCAAAATGGACTTCATTTTTGGATTCGGAATATCGAAATTAGCTTAGGGTGAAATTTTGGTACTTTTCGGATATCTTTCATTTTCTGATGAATAGTGAAAATTACTAAATTTTAATTAAAAAAAACCTTTTTAATCGAAATAATTAATAGTGATAAATTATTAATTTGAGTGATTTTAAAGTAGATTTAGAGTATATTTTTATAATTTAATACAATTTTGGTCATTGGATGTAATTTCACATTTAAACCAGACATAAACAAGTGTCAATCTTTTGATAGTTATTATCTCTTAAAAACACGCTATTTGTTTAGACGACGAGAATTAATTTTTAAATTAATTAGTGAAACTGATATGTTTTGAATTTGGTAAAATAGACATCATTTTTGAGTTCATAATATCAAATATAGCTTAGGCCTAATTTTTGGTATTTTTCTGGAAACTTTCATTTTTTGATGAATAGTGAAACCACTAAGTGGTAGTTAAAAAAAATGAATTTTTCATAAAACATAATTTTACCGCTTCTGTGAGTAGAATTTCAAAAATCCGAGAGACACGGTTGATGTCAGTAAGTAAAATGTGGTTCAATGAGATGAAAATAATTTTTGGTGAATAGTAACTTTTTACTTTTATTTACCACGGTTAAAAGTAAATAGGGTAATTAAGGGTAAAAATGATATTATTATTACCCTAACACATGTCCTAATTCTATTGGATAAGTGTAATTCGACCAAAAACAACCTTAGGAATAAAATATGACCATTTAGGCCCACTTGAATTAGATTAGGATATTTATTATTAATTTATTTAAAAAAGGGTTAAAATAGTTAAAATCAAAGTTTAATAAGAAAATAAATTTTAATATAGGGTTATACATAAGATAAATTCGACTATAAATATTCATTAGAAAGCTAAAAAGATTTCCTACATAATGATATTTTATTTGTAATTTTTAGACTTTAAATAAGTTAATTTATTTATGACACAAAGATGATGCAGTAATTATCTTATTAATGAAATATTGACATAATTGATGTTATAAATACCCAAATAAATGTAATTTGAGACTTTTTATAAATTACACTAATTTTATAGGTTAATATGACATGTTATTATTTATTTAATTAACTGTTTTTGAACTAATCATTCTGTTATGAGTTTCACAAAAATCAATTACTAAATAGTGTCAAAATTGACATAAAATAGTTTTTAAAACAAATATTATATTATTAATTGTTATTTTATTTATAAAAATCTAAGGTTCGGCCAAATGACTTATATAAGGTTATATATATTAATAATAAACAACTTGGGGTTTTTTTGGCTTGTTATAGTGAGTTTATTAACCATATAGTATAAGAACACAAGAAGACACGGTAAAAGTAAAATTATTTAACTTATTGATAAATTTAAATGATAAGGTTAAAATAGGAACCTAAACTTGTCTAAATTCTATTGGATGAGAGTATTTCGACCCATCCCCACCTTAGATTCGAAATAAATCAATTTGGAGCTATTTAAAACCGAATTTGGCTTTATAATAAAATAATATTTTTAGTTATTCCAAAGGTGCCCCTCTCCTCCCTTATAAAAGGGAACCTCCTCCCTCTCTTCCTCACACCACTTTGAGCCTTAAATCTCGGCCAATACCTACAAAATTCTCTTCTCCACTTCCCTAGAAACATCCTAGAGGTACTGGTTTTCTTCAAAGACCAATTTTAGTGCCCTAAGAGGAGGACTCAAAGAGGCGCTTCAAAGAAGAGGTAATGTCCGTTACCGATTCTTTCAACTTTATTTCTTCTTCCACTTCTTCTTATTAGGTTGTTTCATTATGAAGTAATAACATCAGTATCACTCATATACTGATATTTTATTATAATTATGAAACAACCCTATTTCACCATCTATCCATCCTACGGAAAATGAAATCACCGCACGCGCGTACGTACGGAATACCATCTACACGCCGTGGTGTAATCTATTTTCCACCACCACCTTACTTGGATGGGTATAATGGTGTACATAATAACTATACATGATTATTGTAAAGTGATATTGATTCTTAAATAGTATACATACACTCTAAAACAATTCCACGATCATGAGAATGATATCATCGTTCGTGCGTATGTACGGACTACCGTCTCCACGACGCGATGAGATTCATTCTCCACGTTAACCATTCATGAATGATTATAAAGTATATATAATAAGTAATCATGAAATATATGACATAATAATGATACTGGATTTATGTGTATATATATGTATGTCATCTACTTAATTCCATTCAACTCAATAAGAAAACGAAAACAGCGTTCATGCGTACGTACGACCTACCGTCTCCATAAACGGTGTATTTCTTTCCATTTACTGATCTATTATATATATGTATATTCTGAATATATATCATATATAAATCATGTTTTATATTCTGTAATTAAGTAATCATGATCTAAGTAATCATATGAATAATTTCAAGTCAAAACACGGACGACAAATGAAACGATTTTACCCAAAATGCTATTTAACATGGAATTTACAAAAGAACGGGTAAAATAAAGTCATAATTGAACCATATATGATATCATAACAATGCGTATGATTCTGTAATAAGTGAATGACATTATTTAAATCATTATACAGGAGGTTCTGACACTTACGAAGTAAATCGGACTTAAGGTAAGGGAAAATATCACAATCTCATTTTTATCCGAGATTGTTTATACTTTGGTATTTACTGGGGTGTATTTTATCATCCACATCCATGTTTCCTCAATATGTAATATTATTTCCATCCACCTATTTTTTTTTAAAATCCTATTTTACCCTTCGGTGAGTTTTTAGTAAAAGATATGAAAGGAATCTTTTGTCTCTTTTCGTACGAGGTACTTTTTTTTGACTTTTCCAACAAAAGTACGAAGAATGTTTTTTTTAACTTATACGACATGAATGGATTTTTAAAAAATTATTTCCAAGAATCTTCCTTTACAAGTTATCAAGTTTATTTTTAATCAACTTCTTTTAGTTTATAATTGTATGAGATGTTAAGAAAGGAAAAATGTTTTTGAAGTAGAAAGGATATTTTCCTCAAGAATGGAGTTCAAGTGTTTTATCAAAATTATTTTCCTTCTAAGATAATAAAGGGTTCTGTTTTCATCCCTATTATTACATTTATTTGATTATGTTGTGATGTAATTATTTTTATGAACTCCTTTATCTTATATGAATTGTTTTATGATGTCATGATATTTAAGATTACCATTTTTATTTCATGGGTTATGCTATGATGTATGGTTTATGATTTTGTGGCACACATAAGAATGGTATCATTATGAGATGGGTGGGACCTATATCTTCCTCCAATGCATTGGGTAATGATTTTATATCTCATGAGATAGAAATGGCTGGAACGGCAGGTTAAACCGGTTCAGTGAAACAGGGCTGAAACGAGGAGTGAACTCGGTTCAGAAATGGACTTTGTCCACTAATATAGTCTTGGCATTGAGTCTTGATTAACAAGAAATGATTCTCTATGATTATGTGTGTATTCCAAAAACTTTCATGTTTTAAGTTATGATTATTGGGATTACATTTCACTACTATGATTTATCCCATGTTATGATATTATGATCTCTTTTGCAGGTTAAGATTTCCAAAATGTTATGTTCTTATGAATATGATGTGATTGATATTTCTTTTTTTTACCCTTACTGAGCATTTGAGCTCACCCTTTTATGTTTTCTTTTCCCCAGGATATAAAGAAAGTTTTTAGGTAAAAAAATAGAAGATCTTTATGGGAGATGTTGAAGATCTTTCACCACGATTAGAATATTATATTCCGAGTTTCCAAAGACACTAAACTATTAAGCTCCTTGTGTGTGTGTTTTTGTTATGTACTAAGTATTCCACAAAAGTAATGTAATGTCCATGTACGTCAAGCTTCGGGTCTCTACATTTGGTATCAGAGGAAAGGTTTAGTCATCCTTTGGAAACTAGGATGCAAAAACGTTAGTGAGATCCCTAGAGATATTTCTAAGGATGTCTCTAAGTTTAAGTATACATATAGGTTATAGTCCTAGAATTGCACTAATGATCTTAGAATTTAACCTAAGATGTTAGATATTGAGGGTACTCCCCCTTTACTATGTTGTTTTCTCTAGCATGATTTTTGCCTCTCACAGAATTCTTTTTGTGTTTTAGTTAATGGAGGGAACCAGAAGGAATTCGGTTAACATTGAATCCAATAGACAAATTGGTGACTATGATCAACAAAATTGTGTAATTCCTAGAGAGAAAGATATTGTGATTATGCCGAATCAGTCATCGCGATATATGATTAACAAGGTGAAATTTAGTGGTATGCCTAATTCATCAAAGAAGAGGAAGATAAACTATTATGAATGTTCGCATGTTGAGGAGCATAAAGAAAGGAAGATTGAGATTTCTAAAGAAGAGAAGAAGAACCTTGAGGAATACCTCAAATGGAGGGACCGATGTTATCTATGTGGAGAAAAGGGTCATAGAGTGACAGACTGTTATGGAGTTCAATGTATTATTTTTGGAGAACATGAGAATTACCCAACTCAATGCCCTGACCTAAAAAGTTACTTCTAAATCAAGGAAGGACTTATTCCAGGACAATACTTGAAGAGGATGGATTGAAGTGTTTATGTATTGGTATTCAAGAATAATGTTGTTGAGGTACTTTTATTGTGTATTAGAATATTTTTGTATTATTCTATTGTGGTTTTCAATAATTTTAAGGTACCAGTAACCATGAAAAGTGATTCAAATATTTTGGAAAGCAGATGATATGCGCATCATGAAGGGATAAGGAGAAAATGAAATGTTTGACAGTATTCATGAGATCATGATTGATATAAGTACTAAGTGATATCATGGTTTGAGTATAAAGAATTTTTAGGATTTTGGTTTGTGGAAAGTGTTAACTTTTAACTACATTCATGTTTTCACTAAGGTTCAATGGGTATTCATTCTTCAAGAGAATACATGATTAAGGTATTCACATGTTTGTAATTTGACCAAAAAGATATATCTTATGATATATGGGGGATAAATTATGACATTCACGTGATTGTTATGTGACATTTTAAGTAATCATTTTCTTTATACTATGAGCTTGGACCGAAGTATTTTTGATAAGCCTAAAGATTGGAATGGATTATGTTGGACATAAGTTAGTATTGTTTAAGGATAGAAGTTTTTTTTCGATATTACTTATGGGATGTTATAGTAATATAGTTTAAAAAAAAGTACAACCCGCAGGATGGGCGACAACCCATCACGTCGGACAAGGCTGTGGGAATCGAACCCACAACCGAAGTGCGACTGGCCTTTATCGCCTCCCACTGGCCTACAGAAAGTCTCTGTTTAGTAGAAAATAGTTTTATTATATTAAGCAGTATGATATATGAAGTATAAGTCCATTTTAGGAACCATATATGATTAATTTCACTATAGATGGACTTACGTATTTTTTGATAACTTTTCTAAACTTTTGTTTGAGACATATGGAATGACCCATCATTCTATCACATGATCTGCTAACACTTCACGAATAACAAATTCAACTTCATTTATTTAAGAGATGAAGTGGAAATTGTTCAAGGCATGAAAAATAGTGAGATTGTACCAAAATAAAGTAAGTATTTATTCTAATTCAAATTATTCAACTTTAGGGAAATGATCTTGAAAACAAAAAATGTTGTCCTAGTGCTCTTATATCTGATGAATCAGATGGTACCTTAGATCGTCACAAATTTATGGCTTTGTGATTGCTGGATTTTCCATAGCCATGTTCTCTACCACTCTCCATCAGAACATGATGGTTAGATTTCTCTTCCATATCTATATTTTCACCTATGTGGAAACCCAGTGATTAGTTTATTTGGGTAACCGTTACATTTCATACTTTTGTTTTTAAAGATTGGTTTTGGTATTCCTTTTTACGATGTGAGTTTCTATTAAAGAAATTTTCGAGTAGTAAACCATTTATAACCCCAACAAATTTTGAGGGCGAAATTCATTTTAAGGGGGTAGAATGTAACACCCCGAGATTTTATGAAAAATATTCTTTTTAATTTCATTAATGTCTTGTGTTGTACGCTACACCAAAAGGAGCTTGTACAACACACATCATTGAATTTCTTTTCATTACACGCAATCGTGACCTTCCTCGATAGCATGTGTAGTACGCAATACCGAGTTTTACTAAACAACGATATGCTATTAAAATATTATTAAAACTAGCCGTTATGAATAGTAATAACCACTTTTTAAATTTTTTTAAAATTTATTTTTCAAAATGGAATTCATTTTTGGATTCGGAATATCGAAATTATCTTAGGGTGAAATTTTGGTACTTTTCGGATAACTTTCATTTTCTGATGAATAGTGAAAATTACTATATTTTAATTAAAAAAACCTTTTTAATCGAAATAATTAATAGTAATAAATTATTAATTTGAGTGATTTTAAAGTATATTTAGAGTATATTTTTACAATTTAATACAATTTTGGTCATTGGATGTAATTTCACATTTAAACCAGACATAAACAAGTGTCAATCTTTTGATAGTTATTATCTCTTAAAAACACGCTATTTGTTTAGACGACGGGAATTAATTTTTAAATTAATTAGTGCAAATGATATTTTTTGAATTTGGTAAAATAGAAATCATTTTTGATTTCATAATATCAAATATAGCTTAGGCCTAATTTTTGGTATTTTTCTGGAAACTTTCATTTTTTGATGAATAGTGAAACCACTAAGTGGTAGTTAAAAAAATGATTTTTTCATAAAACTTAATTTTACCGCTTCTGTGAGTGGAATTTCAAAAATCCGAGAGACACGGTTGATATCAGTAAGTAAAATGTGGTTCAATGAGATGAAAATAATTTTTGGTGAATAGTAACTTTTTTCTTTTATTTACCACACTTAAAAGTAAATAGGGTAATTAAGGGTAAAAATGATATTATTATTACCCTAACACATGTCCTAATTCTATTGGATAAGTGTAATTCGACCAAAAACAACCTTAGGAATAAAATATGACCATTTAGGC
Organism: Viscum album; assembly: GCA_963277665.1. Classification (NCBI taxonomy): domain Eukaryota; kingdom Viridiplantae; phylum Streptophyta; class Magnoliopsida; order Santalales; family Viscaceae; genus Viscum; species Viscum album. Next base: position 13,702,954 of record OY728157.1, on the reverse strand, counting down.
CCACTTGGATTAGATTAGGACATTTATTATTAATTTATTTAAAAAAGGGTTAAAATAGTTAAAATCAAAATTTAATAAGAAAATCAATTTTAATATAGGGTTATACATACGATAAATTCGACTATAAATATTCATTAGAAAGATAAAAAGATTTACTACATAATGATATTTTATTTTTAATTTTTAGACTTTATATAAGTTAATTTATTTATGACACAAAGATGATGCAGTAATTATCTTATTAATGAAATATTGACATAATTGATGTTATAAATACCCAAATAAATGTAATTTGAGACTTTTTATGAATTACACTAATTTTATAGGTTAATATGACATGTTATTATTGATTTAATTAACTTTTTTAGAACTAATAATTCTGTTATGAGTTTCATAAAAATCAATTACTAAATAGTGTCAAAATTGACATAAAATAGTTTTTAAAACAAATATTATATTATTAATTGTTATTTTATTCATAAAAATCTAAGGTTCATCCAAATGACTTAGATAAGGTTATATATATTAATAATAAACAACTTGGGGTTTTTTTGTCTTGTTATAGTGAGTTTATTAACCATATAGTATAAGAACACAAGAAGACACAGTAAAAGTAAAATTATTTAACTTAATGATAAATTTAAATGATAAGGTTAAAATAGGAACATAAACTTGTCTAAATTATATTGGATGAGAGTATTTAGACCCATCCCCACCTTAGCTTCTAAATAAATCAATTTGGAGCTATTTAAAACCGAATTTGGCTTTATAATAAAATAATATTTTTAGTTATTCCAAAGGTGCCCCTCTCCTCCCTTATAAAAGGGCACCCCTCCCTCTATTCCTCACACCACTTTGAGCCTTAAATCTCGGCCAATACCTGCCAAATTATCTTCTACACTTCCCTAGAAACATCCTAGAGGTACTGGTCTTCTTCAAAGACCAGTTTTAGTGCCCTAAGAGGAGGACTCAAAGAGGCGCTTCAAAGAAGAGGTAATGTCCGTTACCGATTCTTTCAACTTTATTTCTTCTTCCACTTCTTCTTCTTAGGTTGTTTAATTATGAAGTAATAACATCAGTATCAATCATATACTGATATTTTATTATAATTATGAAACAACCCTATTTCACCATCTATCCATCCTACGGAAAACGAAATCACCGCGCGTGCGTACGTACGGAATACCGTCTACACGCCGTGGTGTAATCTATTTTCCACCACCACCTTACTTGGATGGGTATAATGGTGTAAATAATAACTATATATGATTATTGTAAAGTGATATTGATTTTTAAATAGTATACATACACTCTAATACAATTCCACGATCATGAGAACGATATCATCGCTCGTGCGTACGTACGGACTACCGTCTCCACGACGCGATGAGATTCATTCTCCACGTTAACCATTCATGAATGATTATAAAGTATATATAATAAGTAATCATGAAATATGTGACATAATAATGATACTGGATTTATGTGTATATATATGTATGTCATCTACTTAATTCCATTCAACTCAATAAGAAAACGAAAACAACGTTCATGCGTACGTACGGCCTACCGTCTCCATGAACGGTGTATTTCTTTCCATTTACTGATCTATTATATATATGTATATTCTGAATATATATTATATATAAATCATGTTTTATATTCTGGAATTAAGTAATCATGATCTAAGTAATCATATGAATAATTACAAGTCAAAACACGGATGAAAAATGAAATGATTTTACCCAAAACGTTCTTTAACATGGAATTTACAAAAGAACGGGTAAAATAAAGTCAAAATTGAACCATATATGATATCATAACAATTCATATGATTATGTAATAAGTCAATGACATTATTTAAATCATTATACAGGAGGTTCGGACACTTATGAAGTAAATCGGACCTAAGGTAAGGGAAAATATCACAATCTCTTTTTTATCCGAGATTGTTTATACTTTGGTATTTACTGGGGTGTATTTTATCATCCACATCCATGTTTCCTAAATATGTAATATTATTTCCATCCACCTATTTTTTTTAAAATCCTATTTTACGCTTCGGTGAGTTTTTAGTAAAAGATATGAAAGGAATCTTTTGTCGCTTTTCGTACGAGGTACTTTTTTTTGACTTTTCCAACAAAAGTACGAAGATTGTTTTTTTTAACTTATACGACATGAATGGATTTTTAAAAAATTATTTCCAAGAAGATTCCTGTACAAGTTATCAAGTTTATTTTTAATCAACTTCTTTTTGTTTATAATTGTATGACATGTTAAGAAAGGAAAAGTGTTTTTGAAGTAGAAAAGATATTTTCCTCAAGAATGGAGTTGAGGTGTTTTATCAAAATTATTTTCCATTAAGATAATAAAGGGTTCTGTTTTCATCCCTATTATTACATTTATTTGATTATGTTGTGATGGAATTATTTTTATGAATTCCTTTATCTTATATGAATTGTTTTATGATGTCATGATGTTTAAGATTCCCATTTTTATTTCATGGGTTGTGCTATGATGTATGGTTTATGATTTTGTGGCACACATAAGAATGGTATCATTATGAGATGGGTGGGACCTATATATCCCTCCAATGCATTGGTTAATGATTTTATATCTCATGAGATAGACATGGCTGCAACGGCAGGTTAAACCGGTTCAGTGAAACAGGAATGAAACGAGGAGTGAACTCGGTTCAGAAATGGACTTTGTCCACTAAGATAGTCTTGGCATTGAGTCTTGACTAACAAGAAATGATTCTCTATTATTATGCGTGTATGCCACAAAGTTTCATGTTTTAAGTTATGATTATTGGGATTACATTTCACTACTATGATTTATCCCATGTTATGATATTATGATCTCTTTTGCAGGTTAAGATTTCCAAAATGTTATGTTCTTATGAATATGATGTGATTGATATTTCTTTTGTTTACCCTTACTGAGAATTTGAGCTCACCCTTTTATGTTTTCTTTTCCCCAGGATATAAAGAAAGTTTTTAGGTAAAAAAAGAAGAAGATATTTATGGGAGATGTTGAAGATCTTTCACCACGATTAGATGATTATATTATGAGTTTCCAAAGACACTAAACTATTACGGTCCTTGTGTGTGTGTTTTTGTTATGTACTAAGTATTCCGCAAAAGTAATGTAATGTCCATGTACGTCAAGCTTCGGGTCTCTACAGTTCTAATGCGTTTTGACAATTTTTTGTACTCCCCCTATTCTCATGTACTGTATGGATTTTATTTTCAATAAATTTTTGAACCATGGGATTACCCATGGTTCGTGCTATTTGGTATAGAGAGAGAGAGAGAGAGAAAGAGTAGTTGAAGTCTGACTTAGTGGTAAGCACCCTGTAATACTACATAAAAAACCTGGGATCAAATCCAGGAAACATCAAATAATATGAGGTTTAAAGGGGCAGTGGCGTCCAGCCGGTGCAGCGGAGGCAGGTCATGAGCGATGTGCAGGGTAGCTCAGTCAGGCGAAGAAATCACGGCTGGGGCGTGTGGGGCGACTCAGTCAGGTGATGAGAATCACAAAAAGAGTGTGATGTGGGGTAGGTCAGGCGACGATCTTTGTGGAGACTCCTCAGGCAGATAATTGTAATGCAAAAAAAATAGTTGTAGGTTTTGGGCACCTGGTCTACAAGTTTTGTAATGGATTTCATGTCCACAGGGCCTTTAGACCATCAAAAATGGGTGGGTTATCACTTGGGGGGCTATGACCCACCTATCGGGTTGTGTGTGTTGCATTTCTATGTTTCATTGTACTTGTACCTGTAAGTACCTATAATATGTATATATATATATATTAACATATTTATAATTATAAATATTTAAATATATATATGTAAATAATTACAAATCTATAATAAATATATTTATTATACTTATATAGTTATAAATATACCAGGAAGGTTCGGGATCCAAGCATACTCGGTCCCAAAAATTTATTAAGAGAAATAAAGAAGAGACAACCAAACACAAATGCGGCAGGAGTGCCACCAAACACACATTGGCAGACCAACACCACCCACAAGATAGCCAGAGAAAAATTCCAACAACAAAATAAATAGTCCAAAAGCGCAAAAACAAAGAGGCTTGAAGACCCAAGTGGCCCAAATAAACCCACATAAAAAAGCCTTAAGGCCCAACAATAAAATTCTCATCCACCCCACAATCCAACTACTGACACCCCACATTACACATCACCATCACACGCACTAGCTGCCTACTAGCCCTAGAAACATGTCCCGAGGTCAACTCGGGTGACCACCCCGCGCCCTGAGGATAATTTCTCCAATCTCGACTTGTCGTCGACCTGCTCTGACACCAAAAGTTACCACGATCGGAAATCACACAGACAATCTATCATCCCATCGCTACAGTCGGTCCGATGAGTTCGACCTCACCGAATCTTCCCACCATCACCCCACCTATCAGCGGGCATGCATCCTCCCGAGAGATCCACCCGAGAACCGGGCGATCTCCTGTTCCTACAAACGCCGACCACCATCGTTGTCGACGTCCGCCAGCCTGGTTGGACTTCACCACTAGAATCACCATTGTCACCTTGCCTACATTAGCCACCCACCCACCTTGAAATCCATGCGGAACCTTTCATGCCATGCGTCGAACGACTCCATCAGGATCCCAATCTTGCCATATTTTCCTGGGAACGATCCTGCATCGGCCGACACCACCAGGATCCCAACTTCGCCTTCTCCACATTGGGTCACCTTGAAGAACTCTAGATCTGAAGTCTATCAGAGGACCACCAACAACAGGGAAAAAAAATCCCTCCACCACCACCGAGTGCAGGTGCGACACCCAAAAAATGCACACTAAGGAACTCCGGTCACCAGACCTGTCGACAATCCGGCTGTTGGTGAGAAGAGCGACAGTGGGCATGAGCAATGCGCCTAGGACTACAGCTGGCACCTGGATCCCGCTGAAGTCCAAGGTCGATGCGACCTGATGTCCGAAAAACTTCATATTGTAGCCCTAAATCAGTACACTATAAAGGCATACTGAAATCCTTCACCGACCAAACACCAACTCCACCATTCGGCAAAGCAAATCGAGAGAAGCCATCCTCCTTCGTATCTAAAGAAGCTTTAAGCAGCTCAAATATATTATGTGGGAAACATAGATCGAAGAGATCCTTGTATCCTACCACATCAACATGAGAGATTTTTGATTTGGAGCGATCATAATAATGATCATCATTCAATGATAGAGAGGGAACGTCTCCCCTAGTGAGAGAATCCATCATGGAAATCCAGGTTATAAATATATATAATTATATATATATATATATATATATACAAATATTTATAAATAAATGAAAATATTTATAATTATAATTCTAAATAAATATAGATATATTTAAATAATTATAAAATTATAATAAATATATTAATTATATATATTTATAAAATTATAAATATAATAAGCTTTATGGGAGGGTTATCCCCTTGGGGGGGGGGGAGAGGCTATGACCAACCTTTCAGGCCTATGTGTGTGGTGTGTGTTTGAAGTAATTGTACCCCCAGAGCACCTAATATATATATATATAATAAATATATTTGTTATAATTTTATAATTATGCTAATATATATATATATATATATATATTTATAATTCTTATAATGTTAAATATATATATAATTAAATAAATATAATTATAAATATATACAAATATTTATAAATAAATACAAGTATTTATAAATAAATACAAGTATTTATAAATAAATACAAGTATTTATAAATAAATACAAGTATTTATAAATAAATACAAGTATTTATAAATAAATACAAGTATTTATAAATAAATACAAGTATTTATAAATAAATACAAGTATTTATAAATAAATACAAGTATTTATAAATAAATACAAGTATTTATAATTATAATTCTAAATAAATATAGATATATTTAAATAATTATAAAATTATAAGAAATATATTAATTATATATATTTATAAAATTATAAGTTTAATAAATATAGTCATAATAATTTTATAATTATTTAAATAAACACACACACACACCCATATATTTTTAGAATTATAACTATAAATAAATATATAATTAATGTTTATACAAATGAGAAAATGAACAAATGAAAATGTTTTTAGTACTAAGGATATAAGTCCAATTTATGTGAATATATCATACTTTGGAATCATCAAAAAAATATGAGAGTTGGATTATACAACATTCCAAGTGCTGATTTTTTAATGCAAGTGGGTTGATAATAGGAGTGATGTTAAAATATATGAATTACGATTTGTGAAAGTTTATTTTTAGTAAGGAAGGGTACAAAGAAGAACTATTTATAATGGAATCATAGGTAGTAAAATAATTTTATGTTCCAGATCTCGAAAACTGAAAGTGATCAATTGTTTAATTATCGACCAAAACCACTGAAGATTCAGATGAAAATTCAACTGAGGATAACCCTTTCATTCGGACGTCACAATCTTTTCACAGTGGTCCCAATATAGCTGATTTTTATGTAAGAGGATATAAAAATGAAGGTATTTGGATAGTCGATAGAGGGGTCAAATCCTTTCAGCCATAAAAAAAGAGAGTTCAATAATTAGGTTATATATTTTTTGTAATATACATCGTGTTACCTCATGTTATTTTCTTTTCACTGCTGCATTTATGTACTCTAAATTAAATGTTAAAACACTTCTATAGATGATGACTTCCTCATGTGCTGGTGCTCCCAATACTAAGAAAAAATAAGTCTATAAACCTATTACTACTCACAGTGCATAGAAACAACGACCTTCTGCACATGATGGTGCTCCTAATCCTGAAGAACAACAAGTTTCTCAACCAGTTTCCACTCCTAATATAGAGGTACAACAACCATCTGTACATGCTGATGCTATCGCTATATAGGAACATATTGACGATGTGAATATGAAGAAATGGTAGGAGACAAAGGACCAGTGACACATAAAAAATAGGAGCATCATGGTTTGACAGTGTTAGTAAACATCATTACGGAAAAAAACAAAGGAATCAAATATGAGGCCAGATGAAATGCTTAGGGCCAACATGTGAACCTAAATAAGGCCATGTTAAATAGTTACATTAGAATATTCACTCGATAATGTGTTCCAATTGATGTAGATTCATGACACCATATTGTGGCCGAGATTAGGACACTAATGTGGGAAGATATTATGGTAACATTATGATATCATTTATTTATTTTACTAAAAAATTAAATAATGAAGCATTGAATTAATCTTAATCATCCCTTACAGAGTACATTTATAGTAGATTAATCCCACAAGAAATATGTATTAATTCTTGTTAGAAGGATTCACAGAGAATTTCTCATAATTCCAACGAGACATAATATTAAAGATGTTTAAGGGAAAATAAACCCACACCCACCACTTATCTATGAACACCTGATAACCTAAGAAGCGTGGGATGCGTTTACTAGTCATCGTGTGAATGTGTCTTTTTAGGTACATTGGGGCTAGTGATATGTTGTTTAACAATACACGGGTTCATCACTTTGATTGGATTTTTTTATTTATTAAACAAAAAATGAGTGATGGAAATAAATAATGTGCATTAAAACCAACATACCCCTACTATAAAGTAAGGATGAAGTATGCTTTACTTAAAAAAAATTGGTACATATTTTAAATATACCTTAATAATTTTATGTGACATGAAACAAAAACAAAATTATGTTCCTCTATTTATATGCATATTGATGACTCCAAATCCAAATCCACTTCTATCCCATTCCATGTTCTATGGAAGGAGGAATGTGAAAATAAATATTGGATACTAATAGATGAAAACACAAAAAGTGTGGGAAACATGTGTAAGTATGACATAATAATTTTTTTTTGCTTTAAATCACAATTAAATAACAATGATTACTTATTTTTCTATATTTTCTATCTGACATAGTCATAGGAATCAAAAACACCTATATTGGATGACCACCTACCATCAGTGGCCTTGAAGCAGCCATAAAAGTATGATCATGTTAGAGGTGTGAGTTTTGGGGTGTCACCCTGAACATATTTTGAGAAAAAAACAAGAGGAGGATCAAAGTTAATAAATGAAACATATGAGAGAAAGAATATCTACCCTTGAATAATAATTCCAATGGAAGAGATAGTTGATAGTAAATTTTATGGGGGGGGGGGAAGAGAAGAAACAACTCAAGAATAACCATCACGTGAAGATCCCACCCACCCCCACTAGATTTGAGGCAAGGCATTCCCCTTAAAAACATGTCTTAGACGAGGTAATAAATGATCTAATAATTGTTTCTATGAAATGTGAATTAGATAGATACCAATACCTTTCCTGTACTGATATTCTACAAAGTGATAATGACTATGATTTATATCTATCAACACCTACCCATTGCCTTGTAGCAAGGGATACAATGTTCAATATCCAAAATGACAAGCTACACAATAGACCACTTCTAATAGGGCATGTGTGAGTGTAGATTAGTGTATCCCATGAGCCGAGCACCGAGCTACCGGTTCCAATTGATGAGGAATATATTCATAAGGTCGAACAAGTTTTTTGAACATTTATCGTAGGGCTTTCATATATTGTAAATAAACATGTTGTTAAGTAGGTATTCATTTTAAATTTATTTTTCAAGATAAACCTTTAAAAATGAATGAAAAAAGGTCTAAACTGATGAATGTTATTAAAAATAAACAAAGATAAGTGGGTGGAATGAAATACCATCTCAAAACCATCTAAAGTATTAACCAACTGATCAAGAGTATCTACCGAAAGCACCTTTACCCTGCCCAATCTATATCCACATTTACTATCATTAAAGTTTCATGTGGATACAAAGTTAAAAAATGGTTGTAGTCACATAATTGATTTTGAAGAAAATATGTATAGATAGGAAGTTTAGTACTTCATTAGTGTTGAGAATGTAAGAGAAATCCTCAACCATGATTGGCTAGGTGGATCAGTTGTAAATGTATACATGAAGTATGTTTTCATGATTTTATTGTCTGAAAGTTGATATATTATGTTAATTATGAATAAATAAATTTTATTTTTTGGAAGGCCTATATATAAAAAACAATTGAAGGGATTTCCCCATGAAAAAAAACTGGACTTGTTAGTCCTCATATCTCCTCTACAGAACAACCAAAAATAGATTCCAAAAAAAGATAAAATAGTGGAAGACCTGGTCAAATCATTTGAAAGAAAACTTTCAAATGAAAGACTCTACTTAATACCCACGTTGTATGAGTAAAACTCTATAATTTAATAATATCAAATATAATTTCATTTATTTCATTAATTATTCCTTTTTTCATTTTTAAGAAACATTGGATACTCATTATGGTCAATTTGGATACTCTAAAGATTTATTTCCTGGATTCAATGCACGAATATCCAACAAAATGATCACACATGATTAAGATTTTTCAATTTTTAATACACTAAATGCAACATTTTAGAACTAAAAATAAAGTTATATAATTTAGATTATGTTTTAATGAGGATTCTGTTATGATAGGGTTATGCATTAATATTGTGAAAATAAGGAATGAGGCTAGTGGATAAGCATGAGAAGCATGAAAAGTACTACGAATAGGAAAGTATCATGGTATATATAATAATATTTCACTATCCAAACACATATAAAAACAAATTACTTATTCTCTTCAATGTTTCTACAATGTCTGAAACAAAAAATGGAAAATGTTGTGGTTATTATGTTTGTAAATTTATGAGAGAGATCATATTCTATTAACAAACTAGCATTTCTAAAGAGGTATTTTAAAATATAATTACTATTTAATGTAAAATATTTATTAATAATTTGTGTATTTATATTTTTCTAGTAATACTATGACTGTAAAAAAGACTAATATTCACAAGATGATATATATTTGATTAGAAACGAATGGGAAACATTTCTGATGGAAGAATGTACACACATAACATGAAGGCGTGACTTCCATAGAAGTAGTGGATTGTTTCATATTTATGTTTAATTTAATTATTTTTAGTATTAATCACATAAGAATTTATTTATTTTACAATTGGATTCCTTTGTTTGAGTTGGGTTGGTTTTTTTAAATATGCTCATGCTCGTGAGAAATCAGACTTTGAGGCTGAAACTCAAAATTCAATGAGAAAGTAATGTTTTTTTAATATACTATGTTTTTCCTCATAATATTATCTATTCTATATTTAATTAACATAATCTAAGTGCTTATTTTTAATTAAAATTTTTATAATTTTATCTACTATTTGTAAGTTAATTTCCTTATCATTTTTATCTAACACTTATTTAGTTTTTTTACAGACCTTTACGCTTTCCATTTCTTCTCTTCGTTGAGCTGACAACACTGTATAGAGTCAATTTCATTAGGTGGAAAAACTTTCTCACTAAAATCCATAATAGTGGAGGAATATCATGTGCTCATTGTGGTGACTTCTCGTGATATAATGGGAACATGAGCTTCCTCCACTCTCTTGGATTTCAACAATGAGAAAGGTTTTTATACTAATAACACTGAGTCAATATGAATTGTTGAAAGTTAGATAAATAAAGGAAATGGAAATCATTATAAAATTGGAATTTAAGGATTTTTTGAGACTTTGGGACATATAGAATTCATACTCACCTCAATCTGACACACGATGTGACAGGTATGACTCAAAGTGCCTCTTTCTATTTAAAATTGACATAAATTTTAGTAAAAAAGAAAACTGACACACTTAAAACCAAGTAAACCTTTCCATATTGTTTTAATACTTTAATATAATTTCCCATAAGTCATTTGTGACATGCAGGAATTAGCCACACCTCAATCTGATACAAGATGTGCCTGATATGACTCAAAGTGTCTCTTTTTATTTAAAATCAATATTAATTTTAGTAAAAAAAAATTGGCATACTGAAAACTAAGAAAAATTATTCAAATTGTTTTTATACTTTAGGAAAATCATCTATAATTCATTTATAATGTGTAGGAATCAACCACACCTCAATATGATTCATGGTGTGACTGGTATAACTCAAAGTGTATCTTTTTTTTAAATTGACATTACTTTTAGTAAAAAGAACAAGTGAAATACTTAAAACCAAGAAAAACATTCATATTGTTTTGATACATTAGGAAAATTATTCTTGAGTCATTTTTTACATGTAAGAATAAACCCCACCTCAATCTGATGCACAGTGTGACCCGTATGACTAAAAGTATCCATTATCACTTTAAAATTGACATTTTTGTTCAAATAATTTCACTCACTAAAAACCAAGAAAATGCACTCTGATTGTATTGATAATTTAGAAAAAAGATTAATAAGTCCTTTGTGATGTGTATGAAAAAGTCTCACATCAAAATGACACACTATGTAACCATTATGACTCAAAATGCGTGTTTCCAGTTTGAAATGACATTTTAGTAAAAAACAAAATTGGCATATTGAAAACCAACCAAAAACATTTGAATTATTTTGATACTTTAGTAAAATTATCCATGAGTCATTTTTGATGTGTAGTATTTAACCAAACCTCAATAAGACACATGATGTGACTGGTATGACTTCAAATCTGTATTTTTATTTAAATTTGACATTAATTTTAGTAAAAAGAACAAGTGACATATTGAAAACTAAGAAAAAGAATTCATATTGTTTTTATATTTTAGGAAAATGATCCAGGAGTCATTTGTGATGTGTAGGAATTAAACACACCTCAATCTGATGCACAGTGTGACTAGTATGACTAAAAGTGTCTATTATTAGTTTAAAATTAACATTTTAGTTCAAAACGTGTCACTCACTAAAAACCAATAAAACACACTCTGATTGTATTGATAATTTTAAAAAGAAATTCATAAGTTCTTTTTGAGTGTATGAAGGAGTATCACATAAAACCGATGCATGATGAAACCGATATGACTCAAAATATATGTTTCCAGTTTGAAATGACATTTTAGTAAAAAAACACAACTGACATACTAAAAACCAACTAAACACATTTAGGTTGTTTTGATACTTTAGGAGAATGATACATGAGTCATTTTTGATGTGTAGAAGTTAACCAAACCTCAATACGACACAAAATGTGACCAGTATGACTCTAAAAATTTATTTTTATTTAAAATTGACATTAATTTTAGTAAAAAGAAAAAGTGACATACTGAAAACTGAGCTAACACATCTAGATTGTTTTGATACATTAGGAAGATGATCCATGAGTCATTTTTGACATGTAGGAATAAACCTAACCTCAATCTGACACAAGGTGTGACCAGTATGACTCTAAATGTGTCTTTTTTATTAAATATTGACATTTTATTAATGTATTATTTCATATTAATGTTTCATTTATTTCTTTATAGTATTACAAACATAATCTTTGTTTTATAATATATGTGGAATATTTTTCTCAATTTGAGATGATTTATTCAGCAACTGATACCATGGGAATACATTTTTGAGAGGGGATCACGAGCATCAAAATATGAAAAATTAACGTTTTTAATTTTTTTTGGATAATTGTAAATGTAATTATATAAAAAATTGTTTGAAATGTATATAGCAGTGTCTTTTTGTATATACCATGGAAACACATTTTTTTATTCATGGTGTCACATTAATTGTATATAGAATTTTTTGAAATTACAGGTTTTTACTCAGTGTGCTGTTATATTAACAAGACATTGCAGTTAGCAAGGCCTTTATCAGCACTAAAAATAACGCTGATAAAGGAACCCCTTTATCAGCGCTGCAATTAACAACACTTCTTTATTACTATTAAAATCCATTTTGAGTGCTATTAAAGGCTATATGTGTAATAGTGATTTCAAAAATAAAATAAATATTTCCAAAATATATAAAACCATAGGCCTATAAATATCTTTTTCTAATCATATTACAAGCTCCATACCTATCATCATATAAAACTGCATGAAAAAATATAATAAAATAATTAGTGTAGTAAAAAATACCACAACTAATAATTGAAATAAAATAAAATATTTAAATTAAAACATAGTAAAACTAACCAAAGTTATTCGATTTTGAAAATATATTAATAATTTATAATTATTTTTTTAAAATTTTAAACTGCTTATTCTTTCATTCCGAACACATCACGAATAATAATAAGAATACTGTCTTATGATTTCAAGTCATTCCAAGGTTGTTTTCTATATATCTAACCGTTAAATGAATGTTTTAATGTTTTATGGAACTAAAAGTGCGTTTTCTATCATCCCAAGAAAAGAGAACCTCAAATTGACATATCGTCTACTTGACCACTCACAATTAACTCTATGGTTGTTTTCATCTGATTTCACGACATTCATAGGGTCATTTGGTTGGTTTTGACACCCACATGTTTTTAAAGGGCGTCAAACCTTTAAAAACTACATATCCAATCATTCTAGGAAGACTGCATGTCTAATTGATGTGTCTTCTCCTTGCACATTCCAAAAATAATAATAAGACAGTTTTCTATGATTTCAAGTCATTTTATGGTTGTTTACTATGGATTTGACCATTAAATGCATGTTTTGGTGTTTTATGACATTAAAAGTATGTTTTTGGTTCTCCTGGGAAAACTCCAGCTCGAATTGACGTTCTATCAACTTGAACATTTCAAAATTCATTATATGGTTGTTTTTTATGATTTAATGGCATTTATATTCCATTCATTAGGTTTTGACCCCTGAATGTATCTTTATAAAGGGCGTGAAACCTTTAAAAACTACATATTCAGTAATTCTAGGAAAACCTCTCATCTGATTGATGTGATGTATGCTCGTACACATCAAGAATAATAATAAGATGGTTGTAATGTGATTTCAAATCATTCTGATGTAATTTTCTATACCTCTGACTGTTAAACACATGTTTTTGTGTTTTACGACACTAAAAACATGTTTTACTTCATCCTAGGAAAATGACACCCCCAATTTCATATCATAAACTCAAACATTTTACAATTCAATCTAAAGTTTTTATCAACTAATTTCATGGAATTTGGAGTTCTTTTAGTTGGTTTCGACCACATGTGTGTTTTTAAAGGGCATCAAACCTTTAAAAACTGCATATTCAGTTGTTTCGGTTAGAAAACACGTTTGATTGATGTGTATTATCCTCATAAACATCAATAATAATAATAATACGATTATCTTATTATTTCAAGTCATTTAGGGATTCGTTTCTATGTATATGACCATTAAACATATGTTTTGGTGTTTTATGACACTAAAAGTGCATTTTTGGTCCTCCCAGACAAACGCTAACTCAAATTGACATTTTATCTACTTGAAAATTTCAAAATTCACTCTTTGGTTGTTTTCATCTAATTTCATGACATTCGTATGCTATTTGGTTAGTTTTTATCCCCACAACACACTATTTTAAAGGGCATCAAACATTTAAAAACCACATATTCGATCTTTTCGGATAGACTTCTTGTCCGATTGATGTCTGCTCATACACACCACAAATAATAATAATATGATTTTCCTATGATTTTAAGTAACTTTGAGGTTTATATATATATATATATATATATTACCATTAAACACAAGTTTTGATGTTTTATGACACTAAAAGTGTGTTTTCTGTCATCCCATGAAAAAGAAACCTTTGATTGGCATACTGTATATTCGACCATTTAAAAATTCATTATATGGTTGTTATCATTTGATTTCATTACATTAGAAGGTTGTTATTCTAGTTTAGCCCCCCTGCATTTTTTTAAAGGGTTTAAAACCTGTAAAACCTATATATTTGATTGTTCTAGGAGGACCACACATCTGGTTGACACAATGTATCCTCATACACATAAAAAATAACATTAAGATGGTTTTACTATGGTTTTAAGTCATTCTGAGGTAGTTTTCTATGGATATGACTGTTAAACATATGTTTTGGTGTTTAATGACACTAAAAGTGTGTTTTAGGTCCTCTTGAGAAATCACCTACTCAGATTAATGCTTTGTATGCTTGACTATTTTATAATTCACTATATAATTATTTTTGTTTGATTTTATGGCACTCAAATGTATTTTGGTATGTTTTGACCCCCAGACGTACCTTTTTAAAGAGCACAAAACCTTTAAAAACTACATATTTAGTTTTTATAGGTAGAACACTCATCCAATTGATGCAATGTATGATCATACAGATCAATAATAATAATAATATGATTTTCTTGTGATTTCAAGTAATTTTGAGGTCATTTTCTATATATCTTACTGTTAAACACATGTTTTGGTGTTTTATAACACTAAAAGTGAATTTTCCATCATCCCTAGAAAATGAAATCCCTAATTGATGTACCATATACTCCACCATTTCAAAATTTACTCTACAACTATTTTCATATTATTTCACATCATTTGGAGATTGTTTGGTTGGTTTTGACGCCCACGTGTTTTTAAAAGGTGTTAAAACTTTAAAAACCGCCTATTCGGTCGTTCGGGGAAGACCAAAAATCTGATTGACATTAAAACTCCTAATATACATCCCAAATAATAATATTATTATTTTTCTTTGATTTCAAGTCATTACAGGGTCGTTTTCTATGGATTTGACCATTAAATGCATGTTTTGGTGTTTTTTGACACTAAAAGTGCATTTTCAGTCCTCTAAAAAAACGTCGGCTCATATTAACATACCATCTACTTGAACATTTAAAAATTTACAATATGGTTTTTTATTTTGGTTTCACGGAATTTAGATGTCATTCAGTTCATTTTGACTCCTAGACACACCTTTTTAAAAGGCGTCAAACCTTTAGAAACCAATTTTTTAGTCATTCTAGATATACTGCCTGTCTGAATGATGTACCATCTACTCGTACACATCAAAAATAATAAAAATATAGTTTTATAATGATTTAAATTTATTCATAGATTTTTTTCTATATATCTAACTGTTTAATACACATTTTGGTGTTTTATGACACAAAAAGTTCGTTTTCTGTCATCTTGTAAAAACGAAACATCTGATTGATGTATATGCTGCTCGACCATTTCAAAATTCACTCTATAGTTTTTGTCTTCTGATTTCATAGCATTCAGAAGTTGTTCAGTTAGTTTTGACCCCCCGTGTGTTTTTTAAACAATATTAAACCTTTAAAAATAGCACATTCAATCGTTCCGGCTAGACCGAACATCCCATTGACATGTATTCTCCACATAAACATCAATAATAATAATAAAATTATTTTCCTATGATTTTAAGTCATTATAGGGTTATTTTCTATGTATCTGACCATTTAACATGCATTTTGGTGTTTTATGACACTAAAAGTGAGTTTTTGGTCCTCAAATGAAAACGCCAGCTCATATTGACATTCCATATACTTGACCATTTTATAATTCACTCTACAATTGTTTTTTTCTAATTTCATGATATTTGGAAGCCATTCAGTTGGTTTTGAGCCTCTGGCGCACCTTTTAAAGAGCATCAAACATTTAAAAACTGCATTTTCAGTCATTCCAGATAGACTGCTCATTTTATTAATGTGTCTTATACTCATACACATCAATAATAATAATAATATGATTTTAATATGATTTTAAGTCATTATGAGGCTTTTTTCTATATATCTGGCCATTAAATGCATGTTTTGGTGTTTTATGACACTAAAAGTGTATTTCTGTCATCCTAAAAAAACACCTTTGATTGACATAAAAATATACTTGATCATTTCAAAATTCACTCTACGATTGTTTTTATATGATTTCATGGAATTTAGAGGTCGTTCGGTTGGTTTTGACCCTCAGTGTGTTTTTAAAGGACATCAAACCTTTAAAAACCACATATTTAGTTATTTCAGGAAGACCACATGTCCGATTAATATGTTATCTCCTCTTACACATAAAAAATAATAATAAGATAGTTTTCATATTATATTAAGTCATTCTAAGGTCGTTTTCTATAGATCTGACCGTTAACCACACGTTTTAGTTTTTTATGACACTAAAAGTGCCTTTTCAGTCCTCTTAGGAAAACCCCAGCTCAGATTGATTTTTGGTCTACTCGACCATTTCAAAATTCACTCTATGGTTGTTTTAGTCTAATTTCATGACATTCAAATGTCATTTGGTTGGTTTTAGCCCATAGATGCACCTTTTTAAAGAGTTTCAAACCTTTAAAAAATTCATATTCAGTTTTTTTGGGCAGAACATACATTCGATTGATGTTCCATCATCACATACATGTCATAAATAATAATAATATGGGTTTTCTTTTATTTCAAGTCATTTTTTGGCCATTTTCTATATATATTATTATTAAACTCACATTTTATTTTTTTATGGCACTAAAAGTGCGTTTTTCGTTATCTTAGGCAAACAACACCTCCAATTGATGTACCATCTACTTGAAAATTTTAAAATTTACTCTATGGTTATTTATTTAATCTTATTTCATGGAATTTTAAGGTCTTTTAGTTGGTTCTGATTCCCATATATTTTTAAAGGGAATCAAACCTTTAAAAGCTACATATTTGGTAATTCTATGTAGACCACATGTTTGATTGATGCGACAAATCCTTGTACATGTCAAAAATAATAATAATACAGTTTCCTATGATTTCAAGTCATTATGAGGTTGTTTTCTATAGAAATAACTGTTAAGCCCATGTTTTGGTGTTTTATGACACCAAAAGTGTATTTTTGGTTCTCTCAGAAAAACACAAGTTCAGATTGATATTCCATCTGATCGACCATTTCAAAATTCACTCTAGTTTTTTTCATCTAATTTCTTGGCATTAAGACGCTGTTTAGTTGGTTTTGACCCCCAGACACACCTTTTTAATGGTCTACAAACCTTTAAAAACCACATATTCAGCCATTACGGGAATATTTCACGTTTGTTGATGTGTCGTTTACTCATACACATAAAAAATAGTAATAATATGGTTTTACTATTATTTAAAGTCATTACAAGGCCATTTGATATATAACTAACTGTTAAATGCATGTTTAGGTGTTTTATGAAATTAAAAGTTCAT
Organism: Viscum album; assembly: GCA_963277665.1. Lineage (NCBI taxonomy): Eukaryota > Viridiplantae > Streptophyta > Magnoliopsida > Santalales > Viscaceae > Viscum > Viscum album. Next base: position 13,684,911 of record OY728157.1, on the reverse strand, counting down.
TTTCCATCATCCTAGGAAAAAAATACTTCTATTTATGTAATGTATGCTCTACCATTTAAAAATCCACTCTATGATCTTTTTCATCTGATTTCACAATATTCTTAGGTCATTCGGTTGGTTTTCCCCCTACATGTTTTTAAAGGGAATAAATCCTTTAAAAACCACATATTCAGTTGTTCTGGATAGACCACACACCTTATTGATGTCCCTTCTCCTCATACACATAAAAAACTAAGATGGTTTTCCTATGATTTTAATTCATTATGGGGTTTTTTTCTCTAGATCTAACCGTTAAACATGCATTTTGGTGTTTTATGGCACTAAAAGTGTGTTTTCAGTCATCCTCATAAAACATAAGATCATATTGATGTTTTTTTTCTATACCATTTCACAATTCACTCTATGGTTGTTTTTATCTGATTTTGTGGCATTCATATTCCATTCGGTTGGTTTTGACCCCCGAACACACCTTTTTAAAGGGCATCAAACCTTTGAAAACCACACATTCTTTCATTCCGGGAAGACCGCACATCCGATTAATGTTATGTCCACCCTTACAAATTAATAATAATAATATTATTATTTTATAGTGATTTAAAGTCATTCCTAGGTCTTGTTCTACATATTTTACCATTAAATGCACGTTTTGGTGTTTTATGACACTAAAAGTGTGTTTTCCGTCATCCCAGGAAAACGAAATCTCTGATTATCATATCGTATGATCGAGCATTTCAAAAATAACTTTTAAGTTTAATTTTTTATTTCATGGAATTTAGAGGTCATTTATTTGATTTTGACCCCCATGTGTTTTTAAAGTGCGTCAAACCTTTAAAAACCACATATTCGATCATTCCAGGCATACCACACACCTGATTGATTTTTTTATCCTTTTACATATCCAAAATAATAATTATATGGTTTTAATATGATTTTATGTCATTATAGGGTTGTTTTCTATGTATCTTACCATTAAACACGTGTTTTGGTGTTTTATGACACTAAAAATGCGTTTTCAGTCCTCTAGGGAAAATATTATTTTTGGGACAGAAAATTGGTATCATACCTTAATTAACCCTTCCTCTCACTAGGTATAAAACATTTTTTGGAAAAAATTGGAATAATACCTAATGTTATAGGATTTAGTTCCATTTCTTAATAATTCATTTACATAATTGTGAACTATAATGTAATACCCATTTTTAAGGCATAAATTTTCATCACTAGAAAAAATGAAGCAATATATTTAGTCATTGGTTATGGACATTTACATAGCTTAAATAAATGGTATTATAGCTTGTATAGGGATTAGAGATCATTCAGATAGAGAAAATAAAGATCTGGATATGGATACAAAGGTGAATAGTTCTTTATGGGGAAATTTAGCTAACTCTATCTATTCAAAAGTAACTTCACACAAGACCTTGCATGAAATTTGAGAGAATATTATGAATACCTATGAGGGTGATTCACATTTTTAATGAATTATTAAGTATTATATAATAATTGTAATGATTTTGGAATGAAAATGAATTAAGAAGTTGATGCATTTTTTGATCGGTTAGATGCTACCATGGAAGTAATGTGCTATCTTATGTAGATAATTAATGATACAAAAAAATTCAAATTAATCTGAAGAATACTACCACCTCAGTTCATTCCATTTTTTTGGTTATTAAAGATAATGATCTGAAATAGGTAACATTAGGAAGAATATATAACACACTTATGGGAAATGAAACGAGGAGTAATGATAATTATTCTATACTTCTATAAAATTATCGCGAGAAAAAATTCAATGATATGAATAAACTGCCAATCAAAAATAAATATGGAAGTGAATAATTGATGAGGTGGTATATTTTCTTTCCCCTAAGATCAAAATAGGAAGAGTGTAATTCATTGGTAAGTTTCCTCATGCTTGAGGTGAAAGTTTGATGATCAATAATGATTTATAATCCTAGTATGGAATCTGGGTGTTCAAGTTATTTAGCTACTAAAAAAGCTATGTAAGATGAAAAAGTGTACACTAAATTAGTAATTAATAAACCACATGTGTAGTATTCTAAAATAAAAGGTAAATTAATGGAATATCTTGACTAAAATAAAATACAAGTAGTGGTTGATGAAAACCCACAAGAACTAGCATCTTTCTTAATGATTGAGATAAAAAACACTCAAAATATTACTATTGATTCCACAAATAGTGAATAAATACACCAAAAGATAGGTTTTATTACTATGTGAAGATAGTGCATAATTTTTTTTGATCCATTACTAAGTGATATTTTATAGATTAATAAAGTGAAAACCCAATGAGATGAATTTTATTTACTAAATGTGAATTTATTTTCTTATTTTTTTTATTATGGAGGTTTTATCATGACATGATTATTTTTCCATATAAATTAAAAAATAAGTGACCAAAAGGAGACTCAATGATGGAGTAAATGGTAATATGAGACTTCATCAAGAAAACCAAAAATTGAAAACAAATTCTCAATTATTAAAGTTGAATAAGGATCGATGGATCAAGAGGAACATAGTCATATACATCATCAAAAAAGTTTAATTCATTGTCATTGATTAAGAAGAGAATATATGAGAAATCCAATATTACATAGATATCCTTGATGGAAATGTTCAAGTCTAGAACCTAGATTCTAGATAGTAGTTATAAATATCACATGATGGGGAATAATTTCATTATTACCAATATCAAATAAAATAAATACGGACCAGTTCATTTTGAAAATGAAGGGCTAAAAAAATTATTTTCTTTGGGAAATAATGTATTAGTGGAAAACAACTAAGGCGCCTATAAGTACTATGATTTTATGACCTCAATAAAAAATTACTTATTGATAGTTAACCTTATATATTGATTAATATGGTGAAATTTAACATGAAAATTCACACAATCAAAGAAAGTGATGGATTAGTTGTTTTTTAAGGGTGGTGCATAAGGGGTAAACTCTATCATATTGATAGATAATAGGATAGGTGTATGTTTTCCATGGAAGACAAAACAAAAATATTGCAAAAGGGACTTAGCAATATGTCCCAAATATATTTAGAGAAATTGGTATAGAATGAAATTCTTGATATCTACATATGATTAATTAGATCACACAATTATATTAAATACTATTCAAAAAATAAATATTGATTGAAAACCATACAATCCAAAAGAAAATAAGTTGAAATGATTTATTATGATAGTGAATATGGATGCGTGTTTTCCAATGATACCCAAATCCATGGATGGAAAAATATATTTTTTCTTATTTATTAATGAATGATTATCCAATTAAATAGGATAATATTCATTGTTAATATATATAATTTTTATATGCTTCATTATTCACAAACACTATTTTTAGATCATTTTACAAATTGAACATTATTTTAAATTATGATTGTAATTACTTCTTAAAGTGAACTATTACATGGTACATTTTTTAACCCCTCATTAAAAACCAAATGATATTGATTTTATTTTCATATTTTATTTTCATGTCTTCCATTCTATAAGGAACAATTCATCCATTTTGAATCACTTAGATATTCCCATTAGAAGACCACCAAAGTGGGCCTTAAATGAAGAACATTCAGAGTGAAGTGAACTAGAAATCATCCCAATAAAATTACTATAGAAGCCAAGATCTAGGCCCAATGATGATAATATTTGAAATAGATATAAAATACATGATTAATAACATTTCATCCAATAGTAAATAGTGCTAATTCATAGTTTTAAAGGGATTTCTAGGTGGCCCAAGTTGAGGATTAAATTTTGGGCCAGATTTCATGGCCCGGAAACAAAATCCCATAATTTTGAACATATCTACCAAAACCAAAATTAAATTGGGATGAAATTTTATAGGATGTTAGGTCACATCAGTAGATTCATTTTTTTCTTATATGTATCACCAAAATTGTGCCAACTAGAAGGTCATTTAGGCACCTCTGTTTGGTGCATCCATGCTGGTTCAGATTTTTGTCAAGGGTGGAAAAGTATCCACTCCATTAACTTTACACCCACCTAGACCTATAAAAATTAATTAAGATGACTTACAATACTGGATGATCTACCCAAATCTTTCAAAATTCCTATTTAAGATAGCGGTGTTAGAGGATTTAATAATTTTTTGTGCTTTGGTTCATTATAAAGTTATGACGCCACTTTGTCTTTATAATGTTATTATTTCAATTATAAGTTATTAGAATCACATTATTCTCTTAATTAAACTTATTATTTTTCTCATTTTATGTTATTTTTTTAACATTTTGATATTGTTTCATTAAGTTGTTAATTTATTCAGACAGTGAAGAGATAAACCCTTCAAACAACGGTGGAGTGTTCATTATTTCATTGTTTTTTACTTCTTTAATTCCACCCTCATGATTCTACTTCTTGATTCTATTGAGATTATAATATCAAAAATCATATGGGTTGATCCAATGTAGTATCAAGGGTCTTGATTTGATGTTATTTCTCACTCTATTAATGTCTAATCAATTCTATTATTTGTGAATTTAATTTGATTATCTTAAAACTTCTTCATCCTTATTGAATTTTAAGGCCACAAAATTCAAGTGATAATATGAACATTTACCTTATAGTGACCATAAATATGTTCCTCCAAGTGTATAGGTGATTAGTATTATTGTGTGTTGGAATTAAACCAGCAATTGATTATGGTAGTTTTACTTCATTGAATGAACCCATCTCAAATTTAAGAAATAGAAATAGTCTAAAAATGAATTAATCCAATCCACCCTAATAAATAACCTTATATAAAATAATTTTCTCATAATTTTAATTTATATATATCTCTTAGTTATTATTTAAACCCATCTAAAGTAAACCCAAATTTTCCTACTTCGCAACAAAAAATGATCCATAGAATGTATGTGTCTATAGGTTTCTTATTAGCTCTTTGAGGATTTGACAACCCAAGCTACACTATAAGAAATATATTAACCCTAAAAACTTGGGTAAATTTGGGTGAGACCAAATTTTGGAATAGTTGCTCGGGAACTAAGTAAGTATCTTAGACACTCACATCTTTTCTCACCTCACTTCTCTGTTCTCACACTCGATTTCATTATTATGGAAAGCCAATTTGAAAAAACCCAAACATAAAAAAATTATACCTAATTTTACCACCCTGTACTAAGTGTGATGTACAATAAACATCTATATTTCTATTGGTGGTATAATCAATAACATAATCAACCACAATGTTTGAACTCCTATCATCCACAAAAAATTCCAACCTATAATGATTTTCAATCCCCACAAATCCAATATGAACATCCTCCTATGAAATTCAAACAATATAATTATTCATTTGGAATAAAAAATTTGGATCAACCCCTTTCCTAACCTTATCCACAACCATTACTTGAAAAACTGTGTCATCAAATGGATAAAATGACTTTAGAGGTTTCATCATTGAGAGTATAACTATAATGTATTGAAAAGGTTATGGAACTACTTCCCACTCACTTTGTACCTTCAAAAACATCGATAGAATAATACTTTCACACACAAACCTATCATGAAAATTCTAAAGAATCATCATGTGAATTTAGGAGACCCGATGAATAGGAAGGAATTATTGATGGGTGTTTAAATCAAGAAAAAAAAATGATTTTCTATATCCACAAGGGGGATATTTTTCATCATGAATTGAGTGTCTTGAATATTTTTCCATTGATGTTTTTTCATAAGAAAAAACCATTGAACCATTGGGGAAAATCTTGATCTATTATTTTGTACCAACCACTAACACTAATTTGGAACATTTGGGGGGTGAAACATCTTTAATAATGCAACCAATTGTTTCAAAAAATTTGGTAAAATAAATTGATTTTGATTCACATTTCCAATATTCATTTAGAAATTTCAATTAATAAAAACTCAAAATTATTTTCCTTCCTTCCCAACTCAAGTATCCCTTCATAGGTGATAACCAATACCTTGTGTTAGTTACTCATTCTTCTCTTGAAACTGATAAATTAGGAATGATCCTTAATGTCTTAGGAAGAAAAATAGAAGAAACTTGATTTACCATTTCTAATATTTTTTGGATTTTACAACTCATTTTAGAACACAAGATTACACATGAAACAAATTATAAACAAAGAATAAATCTCATTTTTTTAGAATTGGAGAAAAATGTGGTCCTTAAAATGTTGAAAGTTGGTATTGGGTATGTTAGGGTAATCCATGTCGAGCTAACGAATTTAAACTAATCACTTTTTGGGAGGAAACCAAACATCATCATGAATTTTATTTTATTTAATTTTATTATGTTTTTGTGTATTTCTATGTTTTAAAAAATAAATTTAAAAACAAAATAAAAAATAATTTTTTTCCTTCTTCTTATTTCCTTCTCCTTTTCTTTTTGATCATTTTTTCCCTTTTCAATTTATATTTCTTCTATGTAATGTGTGTTTTATTTTATTTATTTTCTTTTATATTTTTTTATTTTTTTTTAAAAAGTGGGAAGTAAAAAAAATATTAAAAAAATAATGTGTGTGTATATATATATTTTTGTTCAAAAGTATACCTCGCATGTCAAAGGTGGGAATAGAGGGACTCGAACCCACAAACATTGGGAAAGAGTTGCATACGCCTTCCACTGAACTACATGGCATGATGCTTTCTACTTATTCTTTATATATATATATATATATATATATTCCTAAAAGGGTAGGTCACAAGTTGAAGGCAAAAAAACCCATCATGGGACTCGAACCCATGACCTTAGGGTGATAATGGAGTGTGCCTTCCACTAATCTATGACTTACCCAGAATACATAATCCATAATATATATATATATATATATATATGTATTTATATTTAATAGTGTTATATATATATATATATATATATATATTTATATTTGATTTTTTATACCTCATGTCTGTGTTAGATATGAAAAATTTAACCGGGATGCCTTTTTTGTCTCACTCATTTATTTTTGTCTTTGTTTATTTTAGTCAAGGTAACCTCTTGTGGTTTTAATAATTTTTAATTTGGTTTTTATGTGATAAGTAGGGGCTGTTGAGTTTGAAGTTTTTCAGGGAAATCACATACCTCCAGAAATTCCACACCATTCAACCATCCACTATAGAGAGTTCATGAGTGGCATGGGGATCTAAGGATCAATTTTTTTGTGGAATGTAATTCATCATTATACCACCACGTGACATTTTTCCATAAATTGTTTTTAAATTTTAAATTTGGAACTCCTCTCCTCTACCTCTACCCCTTATAAATTTTCTATTCTTTAAACACCGAGGACAATGTTATTTTACATTGGGGGGAGATTAAATAAAAAAATTTATTTTATGTTCAAGAAAATATATATTTGAAAAAAAAAGATTTGAAATGAAAATAAGTGACTTAATTAAAGGAAAAATTTCTTTAACCTTGAACGTGATAATACACATTTTACACCTTGAAACTGAATTTCAAATAATTTTTCAGGAATTTATTATGATTTTAATCCATGGTTAAGTTCATAAGAACATATTTTGGAAAGTGTGTCTATCTAATGTGATTTTTTATCATTTATATTTTCATCCAAAAAACAAAAATTTACAATGCACATCATTTGGATTTTGGGGTATTAGTTTGTGTTCATGGGGTCCCTCAATAAATAACATAGGTTTGGTGACTATTTTAATTTTAACATGGGTATTCAAAAAAATGAAAAATAAAAAAAAATTATATATAAAAAAACAACAATAATTTTGTGCATAGATAAATGGAATGACCCAATGCATGGATTTTGGCACATGGGGATCATGAATCCATAGTTGTCTAGCCTATAGTTGGTAATTTTATCTCTATTTTTGGTCATTTGAATTTATTTTTTGATTAAGTTAACTTGAGATGATGCCTGAGTATATGGGATTCACTTGGTTACCTAAGACATTTGAGCTTAGGAGTTTTCAACAAAGTCTCGTTATAGGGGTTGAGTTGATTGAGTTAAATTTAAATTAACATGGAAAAAGTGAAAAAAAGAACAATCATATTAATATTAAAATGTGATTCCACCTATCTCTTCCATCTTTACTCCCTTGAATAAAAACTAACTCCCATGTCTATTGAGACACACAACACATCGTCATGCTTAATTGAAATTGGTTGAAATGTGGTGATGGATTTGAACAAAGTAATGGACCTGGGCTTGGTCTATGCTTGTTAATATATATTTTATTAAATGATGTTGATGGGTTTCATAATTGTTTGGTATGAGGTCTTTTATTGTTTATTGTATATTATAATGTTTTTGGAAAAGGGAACTCGAATTTCATATTTTTGAGATACATTTTTCTTGGGACTAGAAAAACTAAAGTTAGGGGGTGTGATTAGACACTTAAACATGATAATATTAATTTTTAATATATATAATTTTAATATTATTAATTATTAATAAACACCATTTTTAGTGCATTTTAAAAATTAAACATTATTTCACATTATGATTGTAATTCCTTTTTAAAGTGCACTATTAAATGGTACATTTTTGAATACCTAATAAAACACCAAATGTTATTAATTTTATTTTAATATTTTATTTTCATGTCTCCCATGATATAAGGAAAAATTCATCCTTTTGGAGCACTTAGATATTCCCATTAGAAGACCACTAAAGCGGGCCTTGAACCAAGAACATTCTGGGTGAAGTGAACTAGACAGTAACAAAAAAAATTACTATAGAAACCAAGATCCAATCCTAATGATTCTAATATTTGATCTTGAGATAGAGGAAATGATGAGGAAAATTTAATACAACAGTTAAAAGAGCTAATTCTGAGTCTTAAAGGGAGTTATAGCCAGCCCAAGTTTAGAATTCAATTCTAGGCCAGATTGTGTAGCCCATAAAAATAGCACATTATTTCAACCATATCTCGAAAACCCAAAATTAATTTGGGATAAAATTTTACAATATGTTAGGGAAAATATGTAGATTAATTTTATTCTTCTATTTCCCACCCAAATTCATCCATTTAGAAGGACATTTAGGCTCCTCTATTTGGTGGATGCAAACTTGCTCTGATTTTTTGTCAAGGGTGGAAAAGTATCCGCTCTATTACCTTTACACCCACCTAATAATACCACCATTAACTGGGGTGACTGCCAATATTAGAGTCTCGAACCAAGGCTTTAAAAATTCCAATTTAAGGCAGTTTGGTTGTAGTATTTAATAATTTTTGTGCATTGTTTCGTTGTAATGTTATGCTACCACTTTGTCTTTGTAATGTTATTATTTCAATTATAAGTTATTTTAACCAGGTTAGTATATTAAAAAAACTTATTATTCTTCTCATTTTATATTTTTTTGCTAAAATTTTGATACCATTTCATTAAGGTGAGAATTTATTCACACAACTAATAGATAAATCTTTCAAACAATGGTGGAGTGTTCATTATTTCATTATTTTTCTACTTCTTCAATTCCACCCTCATTAGTCTACTTCCTGCTTCCATTGATATAATAGTATCAATGGATGGATAAAAATCTTATGGTTTGATCTAAGGGAGTATCAAGAGGCTGGATTAGATGTTATTTCTCACTCTATTAATGTATAATGACTTCTTTTAATTGAGAATTTCGTTTGTTGATCTTAAAACTTCTTCATCCTTGTTGAATTTTAAGGCCACACAAATCACATGATAATACAAACCTTTAACTTGGATTTATCATAAATATAATCCTCCAAGTGTATAAGGGATTTTTATTATAGTGTGTTGGTATTAAAATAGTAAGTGATTATGGTAGTTTTACTTTATTGAATGAACCCATCTCAAATTTAAGAAATTGAAATAGTCTAAAAAGGAATTCATTCAATCCACCCTAAGAAATAACCTAGGATCAAATAATTTTCTCATAATCTTAATTCACATAGATCTCTTAGTTATCATTTAAACTCATCTAAAATAAACCCAATGTTGACTACTTTATAGTAAAAAACAATCCATATAATGTATGCGTTTATAGGTTTCTTCATAGGTCTTTGAGTATTCGACAACCCAAGATACTCTACAAGTGACCACTTAACCCTAAAAACTTAAGTGAATTTTGGAAATACCAATTAATACTATAGTATTGAAGTGATGGTGGTTGTTTCTCATAAATATGATTTGTTCAGGTTCCTTACTCTTTAACAGATATTAGTTTAAAAAATGAATGGGATAAAAATTAAACTATTCCATGACCATAGTGGCATATATTTGACCAATGATCTAGTATAAGATAAATTTGGGAATAATGGGATACAAAATATAATTTTATCTATATGAACTCCATAAAAAATAGAGTTATTGAAAGAAAAAATTGCATTGTCAATATTATGGAACTGAAAATGATTTTTGAAATGAATAATCCAAATAAATATAGGTAGGTTTTAGTTATTAAATGAATTTATATCTATAATATATACTTATAATTTAAAAGTAATGGTAATACCCCCTATGAGGTGTTTTATAGAAATAATCCAACCCTTATATAATTTTAAGTTTATAGAAGTAAATGTGTTATTATCAACAAGGAGAAGCATCAAAAGTTTAAATATTCAAGGAATGAAGGTATTTTACATGGTTATTCATACTTTTAAAATGAATATAAATTATATAACAAAATACTTTGAAAAATTATTTAAATCCAAGATACAAATGTTATTGTGAATGAGTTGAATATCCAAAAAATGAGCAAATTTTTCTCTAAAACATTGATGCAACTGAGGAAGAAAATGATGATGATATGGAAAGATTATTGTGATCTCAAGGAGATAAATTAGGATCAAATAAAAGTTATTATAAAGAAAACATGTAGTAGAAATAATATGTACTAAAAATAAAACTGTAATGGAGAAAAGTTTTTTGACTACACTGTTGGTGACTAGAAAATCCATGATAAAACTAGGAGTTTAGAGGAATAAAAACATGTTAAAAGTTTCATATAATCCATCCCAATGAATGTACTTATAGTCATTTGAACCCCAAAATATATAATCAGGTGAATTGAATCAATTATCAATAGTTTGATTTGGGACAAAAAGAAAGAGGGTAGATATCACTAGGGCAATTGGTCTAGACTAGTTAAGTTGTATGAGGAGGGTGTAATTAATCTAAAAAATATCAAGGAGACCATATAGTATATTCAAGATAAACTTTCATGGGAGGAATTCATTGGACATTATTTATAAGCAAGATTTATTCACAAAAAACATGGACCATATTCAGCTAGATGGATTGAATAATAACATAGAATTTTGTTGAATATATGATGTCTATAATGGCCGGTTTATTGTTGTTTGGAAAATAATATTTAGAATTATGAAAAATGAGAATTAGATCCAAGAACATAAGTTCACCACTAGATTTGTTTTTTTGAAGAAGGATCAAGTAGGTAGAGTGACATTGCTTATATCTATTTTACAAGGAATAACACATAGTCATATTTGGAATAGAGAAACAAATAATAAAATTAGTAAGAACATTGAGCATCATTTACATATCTATTTTATTATAGAAGAAGTGGTATCAACACCTATAGATCCTATTATGGATTTAATTTTATATATTCAGATAAAAATGATTATAAGATCATGTGGTATCTTTTAGTAAACAAAAAAAAAAGATTTAAATTATTCATCTAAAATGAAATGTTAAATATTAAAATGGTAACATAATTTACCTCATGCATGAGGTACATCCTTATTTGGATCACCAATGAAATCAAAAAAATTTCCACCAGCTGTATCCAAATCCTAAAACATATATAAATATTATGTATATTAATAATATCAATAAAAGTAAATATGAGTATGATTTATTTTCTTTTTTACTTGTTTCAGCATTTTTGTACCATCAATAGAATTCCACATCATCACATCATCAATATGTGTTGACATATGTGATAATTTATCCTCATACTCTGCACATAACTTTTGAAATCGCTCATCCATACTGCGTTGAATAGCATACATGGATGAATCTATCTCAATCTATGTGCGCATCTCTATATCTCTACTTGCACCCATCTCCTCTGCTCTAACAACTAAATTTCATGGGACACCAGTACCGGAAGTCAAAGAATAGCCATGACTGTTAAGCCCCATGACACACTGAAATATCTCATCTCCATACACAACACTATTAAATCACCCCTCTATAATCTCTACTAACTCAATGTAAAACTGAGACTGTAGAATATGGATAATGAATTTATGAAAAAATGTGAATAATTTCTAGGAAATAAAAATAAATTTTTTACTAAATATTTTTCTTACTATAATGAAAATAACACCAGGATCACCTGTCTGACGAGTCCTCACCCATATCGATATTCAATCGGTCGAATCACCTCGCTGGTGTAACTATAATAAATGTATCCACCAAATACATATTTATATTCATGTTATACTACAATATTTTTAATATATGATGAAATAATGAATTCTAAACTTATATCATGTCTGAGTTGTTACACATGCCGAGTACCAAGTCTGGAAAGCATTCCTTGCATCACCTGGTTACGTGAATTATGAGTGGAATCAGTATAAATTCAACACATTTAGTTGACATACATATGAAAAATTAGTGTCATTTATATATTAAAAGTAATAAATTTTACCATCATCTCCCCACTCGACCAAAACGAAACCAAATCTTTCCACTTCATGAGAAGAACACCGAGAGGGGCTCACTGTAGAATGTCTAACACGTTCAAATGGTATCCATTTATCTATATTCACCCTTACCTTATAACCCTTCCATAATTTTCATCATTTGGGGAAGAATACTTCCTGAAACTCATTTGTTCAGGTTTTAAAATTATCATATTAAAAAAAATAGTTAGTAGCTACGATAATAATATAAAAAATAATGAAAAATTAAACATTGAATTTACCTAAACCTCCCTCCATAATCTGTTAGTCTTATCCTATTGGAATGAAGTCCAATAATGATTCATTAGAGGGAATCTATGTAGGACTCATATAATATTACCTAACTAAAAAATCAATACACTAGAACCTTTTCCAACTAGATGAAAGGTGTCCTCAAATAACATATTTAATCAGGACCCACATTTCTAGGATTGAACCCCTCTATAAGGACCCTAGGGTTTGCTGGAAGATACACCATATCTTAATAAAAATAAATTCATAATGCAATTAGAAATAACTAAAATTTTAATTAAAAATTTGAAACAGTTAGGGGGATATTATTATATAAAACTACAATAAATTAATTTTAAAAAAATGAAAACTTACCAACAACATTAGGTGAATCACTCTAACCACCTTGTGACATACCTACATTAATAAAAAAATTATATAGTTAAATCAAGAAAATTTTATACATAAAATTCATAATTTGTTTACAAAGATTAACTAATTTTTTTACAATTTTTAACTGATCATGAAATTCTATCATATCTCCTTCAACTATCTCTCTGGACAATTTTATATTTTCTTCTCATAAAACTACAGTTTTTGGTCAAGTGTTTGATCAGGAAATAAGACAACGTATGGTTCCTCTCGTTCAATCATAAAATGTAAAGAACCTGAATTTTATCAATAGAAATTCCCTTCTCATAATTATTTCATATAGTATAAACCACATAAAATCACATTTTGAACACAATAAAAACTTTATAAATGAATAATTATTGAAATAAGAAGTGTTTCTATAAGTAAAAGAACCTATACCGATGAAATAGTAAATTGACCTTAGGAATAGTAATTTGACCCTTATGAATAGTAAAACAACCAAATGAATAAAAAATCACCCATGAAAGTATATATAAAATTTATGTATACTATAAATGAAAGTATGGTGTAATTATATCATAATATAAGTAAATAATTTTTTTAAAAACTATAAATTAAGTGTTGGTATTTTTATAAGTCATAAATATTTAATTAAAATTTTGGGATTAATTTAACATTTTAAAAAAAATGTATTTTCATAAAATGTATTAATAAATTAATATTTTTTGTCTTATGATTTTAAGATAATTTTATGAGACCCTAATTAATTTTTCAAAGTGTTATAATTTTTTTTTATAATTATAAATTATGTATTTTTCGAGTAAATGATGATTTTATTTAAAAATTAAATTTCTCATATTTATAGAATTATTTTCATAAAATGGAGTTATTTTTTGAATTATACATGTTGAAAAAAAATTTGGGTTAATTTTTGGGATTTTTCTAAAATAGTTGAACTTTTGGTGAATAGTAAAATATGACAATTTACAATAAAACCTAAATACATGAATTATGGAGTCATAGATGACGTATGACTGATTTAAGACCAAAATATCTAACTATAACTAATTATTTAAATATATTTTGTGATAATTCTCAAAATATTCATAGTATTGAGCCAAAATAATAAACTAATGATTACAATAACGATAAAACACCCCTCTTCTACACTATAAATATCACCCTCACTACCTCTTTTCCTCATAGCTCTAAAGCTTTGAGACTTGTCCAAATTATACTCAAATAACTTCCCAAGACCCTACCCCAAATTTAGGAGCTCTTGGTATCATTAAAAGACCAAAACCTTAACCCTAAGGAGGTTCTCAAAGAGGAGTATAAGAGGTAAAATCCTCTTTCTTTTCTATTTGATTTCTTTTTTAAGTTCTTTTCGTTTTATTATTCTCTCCTCACCACCCCTCATACAAGTGGCATGATAAATATAGTAAATTACATATAATTGAATGTTATTATGCTAATGGAATAATCCATCATCAATACCCCTTCTCCTATCCTTTTGTTAAAAAATAACGAAATCATCGCTTGTGATGTGTCAATTTACCGAATCGCGGACGATGCACTTTCATATTCATTTAACGCCTTAGAGGATGGTCATAAAACCATTTCAATGGATTATTTTTTTAAAGTTTATTTTATAACCCTTTTTATTTTCTAGAACTAACACACATATATAGTAATAAATAATAAAAGAAAACTAGTTTGTGATGATCAAAAAATCACCGTAATAATCTAAACGATTATCACTAATGTATTATCTAATGATTAATCCTTAAATCATATAAAAAAAATGATATTTATACAAATTTATACTTATATATTATCATTAATAACCTATAATTTCAATTCTGAAGAATTATTCCAATTTTACATGAACTTAATTCCTTATAAACAGGCGAACTGATCTTGAAAACTAAGAAAACAAACACTCCCAAATAATGAAATTGTATATTATAACTCATTAAAAAGTCCATAAATGAGCTTAATAAAATTAAAATGAATTAAATAAATTTATAAAAGTTTCTAAATTAATTAATTAATGAATTTAATTTTATTATATAGGATATTAAGATCAAGTACAGAACTGTTTCAGATATAAGGTAAGGGTTTCTACCCGAACCCCCATTTTTCCTTCGGGTAAATCTTTATCTCTATTTACTGAAATATAATGTAATGTTTTTTATTTATTCTATATTTTATTTATATGTTCCAAAATCATATATCCATCTCACATCATCCTTATTTTATAGGGAAATACATTTTTTAAAAAGGTTTTCTTCTCAAATCTTCCAGATAATCAAGCCAGATTAAAGGAATTTACCAATTTCTTAACCATTATCACATGCTATACATAATCTATTTTAAGACACTATTATTTTGATAAAATCACTCAATTTATTATGATAAACTATCATGGTTATTTTCTTGTTTTATATAGACAATTATTCCTTTTCTGTTTTAAAGAATCTTTAATATTTTCCTTAAAACACACTAAAATGTTTTATTTCTAAAGTTTCATAAACATTATTTTTACATGAATTAAATTCATTTTTTACATAAATTATCATGATCTATTTCTATTTTACCTTATTAATGCCCATTTATTATTTAAATCCTTTCTTTCATAGACACCATTATGATATTCCCTTATATTATGCCTTTTGACATGATTATGATACCCAATTCTCTCTGTGCGTAACCCTTATGTTTCTGTTTGATTCCTTATGAACGATTCTTCATGTAGAAAAAATATTCATGAACATGTTATGATGCATGTACCTAGATTTTTCTCTAATACATTGGTTAATGTTTAGTCTCATGAGACATCATATGCAACCGTCTTGGTGGTTAGCCTTGAATCGTGCTCCATGTGAAATGGTATAGGTGGTTAGCCTTGAATCGTGATCCTAATTTTGCAATAACCCTTGAATCATGCTTATGTCATGTTTTATGCTATTTCCACATTACTATTACTCTATTATTATATGATCCCGTGTTCTATATGTTACTATTCTGTATGTTTATGCCTTTTTATGTCATTATGTTATGCCTTGTAACCCATATACTAAGCTTTATTATTATGATTATTCCCTTAATGGGATTTTTAGATCATCATTTTGTTTATGTATTCCCCAGTTTATCTTATACAAATTTTAGGGCTCAAATCATGTTAGTATCTCATTATGAATACTAAATAAATAATGTTTTTATTTTGGTTTCATGATGCTTAATTATGTACCTAATATTCCAAATACACTAGGATTTACGATCCTTGGTTTTACTTGATGGTTAATAATGATTAAAATCATATAATAATATGTGAAAAAGGATAGGGCCATTATAGTTGGTATAAAAGGAAAATTTTAGTTATTTTGGGGATTAGGACTAGAAAACTCTATCAAAAGCCTTAGGGTTAAGACTAAGTATAAGAAAAAATCCTTAAATTTTTGTTAGTATAGAATAAGTGGTTTATCAATAAAATAATTCCCTTTCTGGACACTATAAGTGTATGTGGTTTAGGAATAGATGTACATAGAAGTAATAACTCTGACAAGGTGTTCTGGGCCTGACTTGGGGTAACTTGGTACACGAAAATGGGACTTACTGTGCACCTATTTTGAAACTCCTAGGGGATATTCTTTGGTAAATTTATAATCTCATTATGAACCACTACTAAGGGAACAAAAAAAATTCCCATAAGAATATATGTTAAGAAACAAATCATGGATAACCTATATTAAAACCTAGGGAATCAAAAGTTAGAATATACTTTTCCTGTAAAAGTTTATCCTTTTATATTTAAGGTTTCCTTATATTATTCTTATTATTTAAGTATTAAAGTACCTAATTTAAATTTATTTTCTTAGTTAATGGATGGAAATAGAAGAAACCATTCTGACAATCAATGTGTTAGACAATGTGACGAGTTCCCTAATGATATGACAAATAAGACGGTAAAGGGTGCTCAAAACACCATGATAGTACTTGCTCAACTGGATCAAGTAATGAATAATAATTTGAATCATTTGGAAATAACTCCTTATCTTAAGAGAGAAAAAGTTTTGGTTGAATCCTTTATGAGTAAAATGCCTCCCATGTTTAGTGGATATTTAATCCCCTTCTTGAATAATAGTGGATTAACTCCATTGGGAAGATATTCTCTTTCCTCCATTTCTCAGAAGAGAAAGTTGTGATGGTGGTTTATCATTTTTATGGGGAAGCCAATCAACGGTGTACACTGACCAAGAACACAAATTCAAAGGAAGAAATTGATTCCATGGATTGAGAGGAATTCAATAATATGTCTTTCTATAAATATTTTCCCTAAACCCTCCATCTCAAGATAGAAAGAGAGTTACTCAGATTTAAGAAGAAGGAAGATAAGTCTATCAGGATGTATGGAGAAAACTTCACAAGGCTTTAAAGACATGCCTATATCTTTTTCATGAACACTAAAATCAAGGTGGATCACTTCTCTAGTGGACTAAATCAGAGTCTACAAAAAGTATTGGAAATTAGAGACTTTGATAGCTACGAGGAGATTGTATGTTGTGTAATTAATGTCGAAATGGAGATCAGAGAATCTTATTGGTCTCATGGGACCAATGATAAAAAGAGGAAAATGGAATTTAATATGGGTGGATCAATAGATAGATCCCATGATGGAAAGAAAACCCAATATCCCACGTTTTAAAATTGTGGGAATAAGCATCCTGGGAACTGTCTATAGGGAACCAATAAATGATTAAAATGTGGAAGAATGGGGAATTTGGATAATATATACTAAAGGGATATGAAGAATTCCATTAATTTGGAAGAATAATGAAAGGTTCAGATCAACACTCAGCCTACAGTGCAGTGTTTCAACTACAAGGAACATTGGTATTATGCAAACCATTTCCTTAAGACATGGGTTGTTGGAGGCAATCAATAACAAGAACCTTCAAGGAAGATAGGAAGGGCGTATTCTATCACTACTCCAGAAATGGAGCCCGAAAATGATGTGGTGATAGGTACTCTGATTATTCATTCAAGAATAGAGAACATACTATTTTATTTTAGTTCTACGCATTCTTTTATATCTTACAAGTTTATTAGAACTATTCAAAAACCACTACAAAATTTGGAGGTTGAGTTATCTGTGAGAAAAAATGGGGAAATTACTACATTAAAATTTTATAACTCCACCCCAATTAATGTAAGTGGAATAAACCTACTAGAAAATCTTTTCATACTCCCTTTGGAAGAGTTTGATGCTATTTTGGACATGGATTGGCTATCTTTATGCAAAATTAGCATCGAATGTTGGTAAAGGGAGATCACTCTTCACATCCTGAAGCATCCTCCAATCCTATGAAAGTGTAAGTAGGAAGATGAATCTCATTCAGAATCATCATATCAAGTGTAGATATTATTTCCTTATGATAAATCATATCTATCTCAAATTATTGAGACAAAGTAGAGAATCATGCTCGAAGACATGATCATCACAATGGATTACATTGATGTATTCCTTGAAGAATTTCATGGTCTTCCTCATGAGCGATAGGTTGAGTTATCAATTGAACTTATTCCTGTATATCTACCTATATCAAAGACACTTTATAGAATGTCCACTTTTGAATTGAAAGATATGAAGAAGTAGTTATAGGAGAATATGGGCAAGGGTTTTATATGCCCAAGTTCTTCACCATGGAGTGAACCAGTCCTCCTCATTAAGAAGAAGGATGGATCAATGAACCACTAAATTCATTATCATGAGCTCAATAAAATCATGATAAATATCAAGTATCCCTTACCTCATATAGATGACTTTTTTGACCAGTTATATGGGGCTATTTATTTTTCTATGGTGAACCTTCGGTTGGGATATCACTAGTTAAAGGCAAGGAAGGAAGATATTTCCAAGAATGCCTTTTGAATGAGGTATGAACACCATGAGTTCATAGTGATTCCATTCATAATCACAAAGGATCTAACAATTTTCATGGATTTAATGAATAGAGTCTTTGTATATTACCTAGAAAAATTTGTGGTAGTCTTTATTGATGATATTCTGATATAATCCAGAAGCAAGGAGAAACATGAGGAGAATTTGAATACTATGTTGAAGACTTTTTTAAGGGAGAAACTATATGAAAAGTACAGTAAATATGATTTATGGATGAAGTAAGTATCATTCTTGGGGCATATAATCACCAGTAAAGGGATATTTGTGGACCCTTCTAAGACAAAGGCAATCGAAGAGTGTCTGAGGCCAACATCTGTAATGAAGATCCTTAGCTTCCTTGATCTAGATAGATATTATCGATGATTTTTGAAGAACTTATCATGATTTTAAAAACCACTAACCAAGCTGAATCGGAAGGGAGAAAAGTTTGTATGGACCAATGAATGTAGAGACTGCTTTAAAGAATTGAAAAAGAGGTTTATCACTACACCATTGCTCCCACTACCAACAAGTGGGGAACTCTTTTTGGTGTACAAAAATGATTCAAATAAGGTTTTAGGATGTATACTTATAAAAAACGTTAATGTGATATCATACACATCAAGCCAGTTTAAAATTCATGAGAAAAACTATCCCACGAAATATCTGGAGTTGGCAGTTGTGTTATTTTCCTTGAAAATATGGAAGTATTATCTCTATGGGGAGAAGTGTGAAATATATACTGATCATAAGAGCCTCAAATTATATTCACATAGAATGAGATTACTATGAATTAATAAATATGGTTAGAGATCATCAAAGATTATGACTGCTAAATACACTACTATCCTGGTAAACCAAATAAGGTGGAAGATGCTCTAAGTAGAAAGGATCCTGCATCTTTATCAATGATGTGAATTGAGAAGGATATACTGTTCTTATATTTTCAAAGTATGGACATGGGAATCATTAAGTAAATAAAATCATAAATCCTTTCTCAAATTATTGATTGACCATCCCTTGTGGATAAAATAAAGGATTCTCAAATAAATGATATGGAATTCTAGAAGAATGTTGAAGTTATGAGAAAGGGGAAATACTCAAAGTTTAAAATTGATAAGGAAGGAGTTGTAATATTTGGGTCATGACTATGTGTACCATCTGATCAAAAGATAAAGAATGATATTTCGAACGATGCACATAACTCAATCTTCTCTATTCACCCAGGGAGAAAAAAGATACATAGAAATCTATGAGAGAACTATTGGTGGGAAAATATGAAGAAAGAGATATCTGAATATACATCCTCCAATGGCCCTAAGGCCTTAATTTTTTATTGATTTTAATAATCCACCTTTCAAGGGTTGAGGTGGAACCCTTACAAGGCCCGTAGGCATAATTATTACATGGCCTGTAGGCCCTAGAGGAATTCATTTCCCATAGGCTTCAAACATTATGTACAACCCAGACTAGCTACTTGGAACTGCTCCTCCCTAACATCTTCATCATGAAATTAGCTCTCCACCTTCGCATGGTTGTTTGGATAGGCTTTCCCGTGCATGCACAAGCTTGTACCTATGCCAGGTTTCATACCCTCTCATTCTTGTAATCCGTTTAACTTCTTCTATGGTGAAAGGTCCTTGATTCTCCTTCCTTATAAAGTTTTTTCCTTGTAGTTTGTCTAGTTTTCATCTACACTTAAGGTGGATTGAAGGCCTTGAGGTGGCCCAAAGGCCTTACTGACCCGAAGGACTGGGTGGCCCAAAGGCCTTAAAGGACTCGGGGACCAAATCGGTGGCCCGATGGCCCAAACGGGATAATATTTCCGGCTGCTACAGTGCCAAACAGTGCCTGCTATAGTTCCCACCACAGTACCTACTACAGGTCTACACAGTTCCTGCTACAGTCCCTGCTATAGTAATACTATAGTACAGCTACAGTACTGCTACAATACCCCCTCAGAAATTACCCTCCATCTGAATTTGATCTCGGGTCTCCTGGATGCACTTAAGGAGTCCTCACCAACTGGGTTGAGGCTCATGTGCTCTGAATATACATCAAAGTTCCTAATATGTCAGCAAGTGAAGGATGAAAGAAAAAATTCTAAGGGTAGGATGAAACCACTACCCATACCAATATAGAAGTGGGAGAACATAACCACGCACTTTTTCATAGGAATTCCAAAGACATTCATAGGAAACAATGCTATATGGGTTTTTGTGGATCATATTACAAAGAAAAATCACTTTATTAAAATTTTAGAGGACTTATCATTGGATCAACTTGCATGGATATACATTAAAGAAGTGGTAAGAATTCATGAAGTACCACTATCGATTGTATCCCATCGAGATCCGAGATTCACCTCAAAGTTATGGAAAAGTCTCAAACATTCTCTAAGCATAGAGATGAACTTTAGTAAAACTTATCATCCTCAAACTGATGGAAATTCTGGGAGAACTATTTAGGAACTATGATACATGTTGAGAGAATGTTATTTATATCTCAAAGGAGGATGGGACCAATATATTCCACTATTCAAATTCTCCTATAACAATAGTTTCCACTATAGAATCTAATTAGCACCATATGAATCACTTTGTGGGAAAATTTGTAGAACATAGACATGATGGGATGAAGTTGGTTAACATAAGCTACTAGGACCTATAATGGTCTACGAAATGGTGGAAAAGGTGAAAACCATTCAATCACACATCAAGATAGCCCAAAGTCAACAAAAGAGCTATGTAGACAATTGAAAAGACCTTGAGTTTAAGGTTGGAGACATAATATTCCTCTGCATATCTCCATAGAATAGAATCATGAGATTTTAGAAGAAAGAAAAGCCAATTCCCACATATATTGGCCCCTTCAAGATCCTTGAACATGTTAGAGTTGTGGCCTATTAACTAGCACTTCCACTAACCATGTTTCAAGTACTTGACGTATTCCACATATACCTATTGAGGAAGTACATACTAGGTCCCTCACATGAAATAAATTCAGAGGTGGTATAGTTGGAAAATGATCTCTCTTACCAGGAATAACTAGTGAATATCTTGGATCATAGAGATAAAGTTCTACGCAACAAGACCACTCACCTGATCAAAGTACTATGAAAAAACCATAAGTACGAATAGGAAACATAGGAATTAGATGAAGTGATGAAGGAGAAGTCCCCTCACTTATTTTCCCCTTAGTTTACAAAACGAAATTTCAAGGCTGAAATTTTATTAGGGGGGAATAATGTAACGAACTTGAATTTTATCAATGGAAATTACCCTCTAATAATTATTTCATATAGTATAAACCACATAAAATCACATTTTTAACATAATAAAAACTTTATAAATGAATAATGAATGAAATAAGTAGTATTTATAGAATTTAAAGAGGTTATACTGATGAAATAGTAACTTGACCTTAAGAATAGAAATTTGAACCTTATAAATAGTAAACCAAAAAAATGAATAGTAACCTCACCCATGAACAAATAGATAAAATTTAGGTATATTATAAATAAAAGTATGATATAATTATATCATAGTATAAGTAAATAAATATTTTGAAAGTTATAAATTAAGTGTTGGTATTTTTATATGTCATAAATATTTAATTATAATTTTGTGATTAATTTAATAATTTAAAAGAAAATGTATTTTTCATAAAATTTATTCAGAAATTAATCTCTTTTTGTCTTATGATTTTAATATAATTTTATGAGACCTTAATTAAAATTTTAAAGTGTTATAAAATGTGTTATAATTTTAAAATCTGTATTTTTTGAGTAAATGATGATTTTATTTTAAAAAATAAAATTTCTCTTATTTATAAAATTATTTTCATAAAATGGAGTTTATTTTTGAATTATACATGTCAAAAAATTAATACGGTGTATTTTTGGGATTTGTCGAAAATAGTTGAATTTTTAGTAAATAGTAAAATATGATAATTTATGATAAAACCTGAATATATGAATTATAGAGTCATAGATGATGATGATGTAATTCCAAAATATCAAACTATAATTAATTATTTTAATATATTTGGTGATAATGATCAAAATATTCATATTCTTGAGCCAAAATAAAAAATAATGATTAAAATAATGAGAAAACACCCCTCTCCTCCACCATAAATACCACCCTCACCACCTCTTTTCCTCACACCTCTCAAGCATTGAGACTTGTCTAAATTTTACTCAAATAACATCCCAAACCCCTCCCACAAATCTAAGATAAATTTTTATAATCAAAATTCCAAAACCTTTTCCCTAAGGAGGTTCTCAAAGAGGAGGAATACAAGAGGTAAAATCCACTTTCTTTTCTTTTAATTTATTTTCAAGTTATTTTATTTTTATTATTCTCTCTCAAATCCCATAATAAAAGTGTCTTGATAAATATATTAACTTACATAAAATGTAATATTATTATGCTAATGTAATAATCCATCATCAATACCCCTTCTACTCTCCTTTTGTTTAAAAAATATATATGAAATCATCGCCCGTGATGTATCAATTTACCCACATCATGGACGACACACTTTCATCTTCATTTAAAACATTCAAGGATGGTAATAAAAACATTTTAATGGTTTGATTTTTTTAATTTTTATTTTATAAAACTTTTTATATTCTGTAACTAACATACATACACAATAATAAATAACAAAACAAAACTAGTTTGTGATGATCGAAAAACCACCGTAATAATCTAAACGATTATCACTAATGTATTATCTAATGATTCATCCTAAAATAATATAAAAAATGATATGTATAACTAGTTAAACTTATTTATGATTATTAATAACCTATAATTTCAATTCTGTAGAATTATTCCAATTTTACCTGAACTTAATTCCTTATAAAGAAGCGAACCGATCTTGAAAACCAAGAAAAAGAATGCTCCCAAATGATGAAATTGTATATTCTAACTCATCAAAAAGGAAATAAACTAACTTAATAAAATTATAATTAATTAAATACATATATAATAAGTTATTAATTTATTAATTAATGAATTTAATTTGATTATCCATGAAATTATGATCAGGTACAAAACCATTTCAGACATAAGGTAAGGGTTTATACCCGAACCCTGATTTTTTTGGGTTACTCTTTCTATATATTTAATCCAATGTAATACTTTTTTATTTTTGTTTATTTATTATAAATTATATTAATATGTTATAAAATCATATATCTAGATCACATCATCCTTCTTTTATATGGAAATACTTGTTTTAAAAAGGTTTCCTTCTCAAATATTCTAGATAAGCAAGCCTGATTGAAGGAATTTACCAATTTCTTACCCATTCTCATGTGCTATCCATAATTTGTTTTAATACACAATTATTTTTATAAAATCACCTATTTTATCATGAAAAAATATCATTGTTCATTTATGATTTTATACAAACAATTATTCCTTTTTCATTTTAAAGAATCTTTAGTTTTTTCCTTAAAAGCACTAAAATGTTTTATTTCTAAAGTTTCTTATACACTATTTTTATATGTATTCACTTTATTTTAAAATCAATTATCATTACCTATTCCTATTTTCCCTTATTAATTTCCATGTATGATTTAAATCCTTTCTTTTATGGACACCATTACGATATTCCCTTATATTATGCCTTTTGAGCTGATTATGATACCCATTTCATTCCATGAGAAACCCTTATGTTTATGTTTGATTCCTAATGTATGATTAATAATATGGAACACATATTCATTAAAATTTTATGATGGGAACACCCAGATAGAACTCCAATGCATTGGGTAATTTTTATTCTCATGAGATGTCATGTGCAACAGTCTTGGTGGTAATCATTGACTCATGCTCTATGTGAAAAGGTCTAGGTGGTTAGTCTTGACTCATGATACTCCATGTGAAATGATACTTGACTCATTATTATGTCATATTTTATGTTTATTTAACATTATTATGATTCCTTGATTATATGATCCCATTTTTTTTATGTTATGCTTCTATATTTTTATACCTTTTTATGTCATTATGTTATGCCTTCTAACCCATGTACTAAGCTTTATTCTTATGATTATTCCCTTACTAGGATTTTTATCTCATCCATTGGTTCATGTAATACCTAGGTTATACTATGAAAATATAAGGGCTCAAATGGAGTTAGGAGATCGTTATTAATATTAAATAAATGATGTTTTTATTTTGGTTTTGTGATGTTTAATTCTATAAATAATCTTCTAAAGACACTAGAATTTATGATCCTTGGTTGTATTTTATGGTTAATTTTTCTTAAAATCATGTAATAATATGTGTAAAAGGATAGGGCCATTATATTAAAACCCATATTCTAGAAATTTTCACCATAACTTTCCAATTAGAATCAATTCCAAAAAATTAAACTTACTTTTCTTGCAATGTTAATATGAAGGGATAATTGCTTACTCAGTCATCTTTATATAACATATTGTTAAAGTTTACCAATGTAAATTGTAAATGGTAAAATTTCATTCCATGAAATAGATCAACCCAATCACACCTTAATAATATAATATTTAATCAATGACCATAAATAACCTCAATAATCCATAATAATAACTAACATCAAGAGATGAACAACCAACACAACTATTCTATATTGCTTGGTTTACATCAACATCACTTATATGAAATCATAATCCATTAGCATCTAAATACTTATATAAATGAACTGTAACAAAAAGGACATAAGCTTGTTAACCTAGTTCTTCAATCATAGTATGAGCACTTGAATCATACATCTTGTGAATCTATAAATTTCACATAACTAAATGGATAAAGGGTTGTGAAAATACAACTCAGTTACATTATAAAAATATTAAATCAATTATTTATACATACTTGAGTCTTGAATCACTCATGAAATATGTTGAAATGATGTTTTTGGATTTGATGGTGAGTTTCATGGGGCCTTTCCTATTTCAACTCAATGATATGCATCCTAAATTAGAACACAATAAATGGTAAGTAATAAATTAAATATAGAAATATAAGGAATAATAGATAAACTATGAAACTTAATATATCAATGGAATAACCAATGGAGTGTTGAACATCACATATCAATGAGATTGAACCCACTCATAATTGTGCATATCAAATGTTATATGTTCTCTAATTTGACCTTTTCCAATCCAAGTGGTTTTTCCTAATTTTATTTTAACCTTATCAATATATAAAGCACAATAATTAGTTCACTCATCCATCAAATAACTTTTTTAAATTTAATTTTTTGGATGAGATTTGTTGTGCACATACTGTTTCAATGTATTTAAGTATAAATATATTAGATACATCCACCTAAATTTTATGGGACTTCCAGCCTGACTTCACTATTTAAATGCATAGTCAATCTGACCATGACATCAAAAAGATAGTGGAAATAGTTTATCTAGGTGAAATAGTGCAAGAAAAATCATGTCCTACTACTTTTTCAAACCACTCATGTGATGATTCCTTGAAAATAGTTGTTTGAAAAAAATAGAAACTTCAATCAACAGATCAAAAACATGGGTAGGTAAACAATCAAAAAATACAATTGGGATTAAATATTGAAGTGAAATATGATTATCATGACTTTTCAACCCTTGAAATGTCAGGCTCATCATATTGACACGCTTGGAAATATTATAAAAATAACCATAAATCACCTTTATGGTCTTCAAAATTAATAGAAATGTTTCATTATCTTTTTTACTCATTGTATACTATATAGAAGACATGCTTTTCGGATTACTATCACCCAACTGCAAATGTAAAGATTTTATCAATCCCATTTCTTGAAAATCATGTTGATCATTGTAACTATCCTTTAGTTTACCCTTGATTCCTAAAATGGTGCACAATATATTATCACACACATTTTTTTCAGTATTCATTACATCAAAATTATGTCTTATAATATTATCTTTCCAATAAAGAAATTTTAATAAAATACTATGCTTCTTAAAATTACAAACATGTTGTCTATTTGAAACATGAATAAAAGGAAAGGAAGAATCCAATAAATCCTAAAAATAATATATTGTTTGGATATTTTTTTGATCAATTTTTTCAAGAATTTGAACCCTAAAAATTATTTGTGGTGGTGGTCCATGCTCTCTATTTCCATAAAATGACACAATATCTTTTTTGAACCTGTGAAATGGTGGAAGAAAGCATCTGTGACCAAGTTTTTCCCATTTTATACATTACTTAATCCATATAGATTTCTTAATTTTATTACAATAAGGGAAATAAAATTCTCCTTTTTTACTCCAAGCTAATAAGTTAACATACAATGAGAAGTCATTAATTGTCCATAAAAAATAATGATTAAGTCTAAACATTTCATTAGATACCAAGTCAAAATTCACTAGACCATCTAACCAAAATTCTTTTATCTCATCAATAAAAGGTTGAATATAAACATCAATTTTATCAGAAGGTACTCTTGGTCCATAAATTATAGTTAAAAGTAACAAAAATGGTTGCTTAATACATACCCATGGGGAAGGTTTTATGGAACCAAAACCATTAGCCACGTACTTTGTTTCACACCAACCATAGACCTAAATAGGTTAAAATGATATGCTACCAAACCATGTCAAAAATTATGACCATACTGGGAAATGTACGAGTGTATTTAATCAAACTATTTACATACTAAATAATCTACCAGGTGAGTTAATTTATTAACCTCTTTGTTTCTCTCTGAATTCCAATTCATTAGTTTAACAATTTTAGCTGACGTGAAGAATCTCTTCAGCCACAGTTTCAGTGAGAAATAATGCATATGCTTAGCAAAAACTTGTTTTCCTTGATTCAAGACCCCATGAGGCAGAATATGAATACCTTGATTAATCTCATCTTATTTTCACCATGATTAATAGAAAACAATACAATTATTTAATTGCATATTTTTTTTCTAAACAACATAAATTTATTGAGGAAAACATCAATGGTATAATATGTGAAACCAAGGTTGTTGGACAAATTATGAGATTGATAGTATAAATCTAGAATCTATTCTCTAGTAGGGAGTAACTTCTTCAATAATTCCAATAAAATGTCGAATAAGGTTTCTATCCACCGATTTAAGGCCTTTAGGTGTAATAATTAAATGATGAAAAACAATTTAATAAGTTTAGTGCATCAATGATATAATCCAGTTTTCACATCATCAATAATTTAAAAGAATTTCAATACTTCTCCATCTGAATAAGAACATAGATTACTCCCTCCTACATCATTATTTATGAAATTACTATCTTCAGTTTGAAACTAGCGCATCATATCATTGAGCATTATATTAATTCAATCAACTATTCTAGAATTAATATCCATATGAAAACTTCCGTATTGGTGGCATGAAACTGACTCTTCTCCATGATGTGTCCATCTCTTATAGTTTTTTTAAAAACCCATTCATTAATAGATGTTCCTCAATAGTATCTCATTTGAAGGGATATATTTTTTTACATTTTCTATATGGAAAACTAAACAAATCTATTTTAAATTCACTGGTGTAATAAATAAATATATTTAATCATTCCTAATATTTAGCATAAAAACTATATGGCATGTCAATACATATCTTATCTATATCTATATATAATATAAAGAAAATGATTGAAATGTATTATTTAAATTCTAAAGAAAATTATATCATTAAAATTTTTGAACCAATTAAGCCACAGTCTGAGGAAATTTTTGAAGGAGATGAAAAAAATAATCAGTGATACCAAACCAGTTGGGGAAGTTATCAAATCCAGCATAAATAATATATAAAAACACAATTAAGAAAAATAATGAACATTAGATCCCACATTGTGAGGACCTATTCAAATATTATAATACAGATCCTATAAATTATATTGATTAAATAATTTAGACATATATATTATAATACAATATTTTACACAAATTAACTTTTCATATGTGTTCATGCACCTACACACACATAAATTCAATAAATAATTTATTCAAACACGAACAAACTAAATTAAAGGAAAAAAATAAAAAAACTGCATTGCATTGATTTCCATAAGGGGATTTTATTCAAGAAAAAAACATATTAATGAAAAAATATATGATACCCAAAAGGAAAAAGAGGGTGAAACATATTTATCTTCTATAGTCTGTGGAAATTTAAAAAATTGAAATAATACACTAAAATTTCAATGAAATAGGAGATAAAGATGATATTAATAATATTCCAGTGTCTAAAAATAAGTGAAAAAATAATCATTTCAATTAAATTTAAGAATAGAAAACCATGTATAGTATAGGAGTAAAAACTTTTCTCAAATAATTTCTTGTCCCATGAACAAGTAGTAAAATAAGGTTCAAGTACAACACCTTATATCAATATAAACTGCAATATGGAAATTTGTAAAATTAAAATGTCTAAATAAATATAAGAACTAAAAACTTCTAATAAAATTGCTCTAAAAATTTATGACGAGAAGACTAAAGTTTAATTTTGGTTCATGAAAAATTAATTATAGAAATACAACATCAAAGTAAATTATTACATGAAAATTTACACAATTATATGGTCTCAAAACATTTATTGTAAGAATATGAAACTAATAAAACTTTAGATTCTAGTTCTGGAAAAAGGAATTTAATACCAATAATCAATATAAAAAACATACCTCAACAAGGGTTTATTATTTTTGTGTGTATAATAGGAATAAAGGGGAAGGTGGTTGCTATGTAGAAGAGAAATATAGGGGAAGGGGTCCCATTATAGTAATTGAGGGGTAGGGGTTGCCATGTAGAATGGAATTGAGGGCAGGAAAGTTAGGGGCCCCAACTGAACTTCACGGGTGAGGGTTTGCGGGCATGGGGGAAGGTGTTATCTAGGGGAATGACAGAAGGTTTTCTGTAGGGGGGATCCATGATGGGGGAAGGGGGAGGGGGGATGGGGGCTCGACAATGAGAGGATAAGGGGGATCAATGGTGGGGGTGAGGAGGGGGTCCTGACAGTGGGGGGGGGATTAATAATGGGTACAAGATGGTGGCAGTATGGGGATAAACGGGAGGTATGAGGAAAGAAAATTAGGGCGAAGAGGTGGAAGTCTAGAGACTTCCATTTGGCGGTCACTAATATGGTTAATAGTGACGACCAAATAACAGTCACCCAAATCCACACTCCACATAAACTCATTTTTCTACAAGTGATGTCTATATATTTTATATTTAGATATAAATTTTATATATTATGTATATATTTATATATTTATATATTTACATATATATATATCTATACATATTTACATATAATTGTATATTTGGATATATTTTTTTTATAATGTATTTATAAATATTTACTGTAAATACATTTATATGATATATTTAAATATAATGACATGTTTATAAAAATACATTTATATATGATTTATTTACACAAAATTCATACACATACACATACACACATATTTTCATGCACATGTACAGATTTACATTTCACACATACATGGGCAAATATCTAAATATATGTATTTATTTATATATATTAGAATATAAACATAAATGTATATTTTTTTTACTGACACACACATATTTATATTTAAAAATTACATGTATAAGTATATATATATATAATAATGTATTTTTATAATGTAAATAAAATGGCTATTTTTTTATTTTAAATAAAATAAATAATAAATATTTATTTCTATATGGTTTATATATTCAAAAATAAATTTTTAAGTAAATATATTTAAATATTTATTCGTAAAATTTATTTATTATATGTAAATATAAGAAAATATTCATATATTTAATTATAAATAACACTATAATATGAATAATGAAAAAATATCAAAACCATAACATCTGTATGAATGTAATCCCTATGAATAAGTTTAGTCACCACTGAACAAAAAGGCCCTCTTAGAAGAAACTAAAAACCCATCTAATATAAAAAAATTAGGGCATCCTAACTAAAAACTCAATTTTGGAGGCCTTATGAGCCATTTTGACCTTAAAAAATATCGAACAAGGTCTCTATGGGTTAACACAACATAAATTGTTTCGCAGGCTTCAATTTGATATATGGTAGAGCTCAAATGAACATCCAAATAAAAGTTATGGTCATTTAAAGTTTAAGTCATGTTTTCAACTTATCTTAGATAATTAATTAATTTATTGATATTTTTGTCATCCAATTATTATTAAATGACCATTACTCGATAATAAATAGAAAATTATTAATTAATATTATTTTTAAATTATTTTATAAGAATTGTTTCACTAAATATATTATATATTAAGTGTCAATGAATATTTACTCCTCTATAAACCATATTTAATAAAATATATTATATAGATCAATATAAATATATTTATATATTAATATATGATTTTTAATGTTATATTATTTATGAAATATACCTTTTATTAGCATTAAAAAAAACACCAATAAATGGGGTGTTTTATTAGTGCTTTTTTTTTCTACCATTGATAAAGGTACCCCTTTATCAATACTTTTAGTTAACACTGATAAAGGGTAGCACTCAATATTGCATAATATGTAGTAGTAAAACCTAAGCACTGTAGCTAGGAATCCCAATTGGTTCTAACTAAGCATCGAATCCACAGCTCCTTACCCTCCAATAATGCCACTAACTTCTACTCCATCTACATAGATAAAACATATGCAGACATAGGTCTCATATAAGGTTGAGTATAAAAATACCAAGTAGGAGGCCTTAAAAAACATAAAAGGACTTAGATTGGAGGTTTCCACATAATTGAGGGTCAAACCATACAATTTCCCAACTCCATAAAATATAGTAGAATACAAGACATGAGATAAGTTGTGGCTCCAATTCTTAATAAACCATCAACCCAATATTACATGGGATAAAATTATGACTTGATAGTCTACTAAATATATTGAATAAGGACTCCACAAATACACCACACACCCCAAGGGAAAGCACTACCCTGCTCATTCACCGTAAGGGAAAACACCTCCCTGCTCATCTGCCTTATAGAAAATCAAACCACATTACTTCACACAAGGGGAACCACAACCCAAATCACCATGTCATAACTGAGGAATCTAATTGGTAAGATCCCAAACTGAAAAGGCTCATTGGTCACGAGCCAGCCCACATGCACTAGTTTTACCACCCACCCATCATGCAGGGAGAAAATACAAACTCATCAATGAACGTTGTTCTAGGAACAATGTCTCATGCCAAAAAAGGACCATATAAACCCCTTACACTCAATGTATTGAATACCTATTATAGAAAAGTGGGGGACTCACACCTTGAAAAATACATGATGATCTAGGGGTTTACTAATCCCACATATGGGTGAACTTCACCTCGCTCTACGGGGTAGTTCCTTGCACCATCCTACCAGAGGGAAGAAACCTTCTCATCTATGTTACGACCCAAAATGAACTCCTATAACCAATATATGCTAAATGGGGAATATCAATCAACCTTAAGGTGGATCCTCGCTCACTCATCCTAGATCCACTTGGGAAGCATACAAAATGGGAGAAACCCAGTGCACCCCTTGCACTATAAGTCCCCCAGCGCCTGAACCCATCCACATGACATGATTACCACCACCATCATGTCACTGATACCATGATAAAATGAGGAACCCATACCTTTATAGAGTTTATATACTTGATAATGTAGTACCATCCCCTTGGAGGATCTCATTCCTCACTAAATTACAAGGTCGATCAAGGATAAAATTATCTATATCCATGTAAGGGATAACCCACACCTCAAAGATGGAACTTTAGGAAACCACTATGTATGGAAAACCCACACCCCATGTATTTGGTGGAGTAATAAATACATCAATGATATGGATGAATTTTACTTCAACAATAACACTGAACCTGAGGGAGTATCCAAATCCCACCTCCATAACGTTCTCACTGTGTAGTCTTTAGAACCAACTATCTGATGAAATGGTCACTGTGAATGATCTATAATAACCAAACTACACCTGCCATAAGAAATCATGTGGTATTACATGGGAGAGAAGGTATGCACTATCCCTAATAGTAATTTATCCATGAATTCCTAAGTGAAATAGGAGTAAATGACTAACTCCCCATCATCTTATCCAAACTATATGCACCAACTCTCACTCTAGGGTGCATATGAAGGAGGAAATCTTATTGAGTCCCACACCCATAAAAAACACCATCCAGGATACCCTTCTATATAGATGGAACCACCAAAGACTAGCCCAAACTCTAGTGTTCATGACTCTTAGTCCTTTGAGTATCCACAACTCACAATAACCACCAAGAGAATATCGATCTCTTAATACATGTGAGGGTTCCATGCCCTGGTATCTAAATGGTTATAGGGGGTTGACCATCCTCACACATGTCCTATATCATTACCTAGATCCATTAACCCTCTCCATGGGGATATGATCCACAATCCTCCTCAAATCATCTTATAAATATCCACTAATAGAAAAGAGTACCCAACCATCATGTACTAGGTGGAATGATAACCTTAATGGAGTATATACTTGTAAAATTTTGGATCTAGGGTGAGGAAATGCACAAAACGTGCATGGATTTTAACAAGTTATACAAAAAAATTACGCCCAAATTCTCCATTTGGGAATGTACTAAAAATTCCAAATTATGTATTTTCCAAGAAAAATATGTTCTATAGGGTATACACAATGTGTATGCCCAAAGACTCCACCTAATCATTCACATATACTTGTATCGTCTAGAAAAATTGGACTACAAAATGTTCCTCTATGTGTACATGACATGTACCACCTGAGGATTGATGGTTTCATATACCACATCTCAAGATATTTCATGTAACCTGACATGGTGTTCACTAATACATGCCATGAACCTCACATGGGGTTCCTGGACAAGTACTTATACACACTCCTAGTCATGCACTCAAAGGTCCAACATGATGTGTCCATATTGACTATATAATGTGAATATACATTAAATTACATTCATTTCACCAAAATAATACATGGTGTGTGTTCATAAACTACACACTATGTGATCGGGATTTCTAGACACAAAAATCATGCAAACCACTCAAATTCGCTTGTTCCTTCACAATATGATCCTCTACCATTTTTTATCATATAGTAGGTATAAAAACCCCAAAAAATGTATATAAAACGACAAAAAAATAAATATAAGATAGAATTGAAATAATGATAATGAACTCATGGTAAAATTTTGAACCTTCTATGTTTTATTGACACTTTGTTATCGATGCCTTCCGATCTGACTCTGATTAGTCTCCTTAATGGGAAAGCATAATCTCACCTTACTCCCATCCCCCCTTAAACTAATGAAATCAATGAGGAAGGTTATCCTACCTTATTATCATCAAATTATGGAGATAATAAAATAAGGATGATATGAAAAAAAATTAAATTAAAATATATACCCATTTATAGGCCAGACCTGGGTCATAGAACCTGAAAAAAGTGTATTTCTTTCCTGGATAAAAAATCCATTCCAAACTCAAAAGTAATGTTAGAATTCCCATATAGGGATTTTTTAGTAGGTATTAAAAATAAAATTAACAAGAATAAATAATATTAAATATCATGAAAATATTATTCTCTTAGAATCTTGTGAAATTATAGGCCAAGGGTAAACGTCCCATCCCTAAAACTATGAATTCTTCAAAAAAAAATTTGTGGTTGTTTTCAAGGGAAAATTTCTAGTTTAACAACCTTGAAGGACTAAGGATCCAAAAATAAAAAATTAACTAATACTTTTACATAGGAAAAATGGGGTTGCTACATTTTCCCCACCTTTATGTATTTTTTCCTCAAAAAGAAAACAACCCAGGAGACTCTATGATAATCCCATAAACCATCCTCATGTGGGAAGATAACACACCCATGCATGATATCATCAAAATTATAATGGTATATAAATCCATAAGTACTTATAATTAAACTCCACTCTATAATTAATCCATTCTATATTACTCATATCAAGGATGCCACATGTAAGATTTTCGTTCCCCACATGAACATCGAACAACCTCAACCCACCATATGGGAAAATCTCTACACAATCAAAAATCACCTATTATAAACTTCATCAAATATTTAAAACTACAATATTTTTCCTACAATCACTAGATTCTCATCATCTCTGGAAAAATTAGATTCCATATTCCATTTATATCACTTAGAGATAGTCCATACACTAAAGAATTTTCTGTTATTATTTCAAGCTCCCCACTATAAAAAAGGGTGACCCTAAAGACTATTATGTAATGAAAATTTTATCATACTAGCATACACTCTTAGGTGCATCAAAAGGACCACCACACCATAAAATGATACCTCACTATTACTCATCATCATTAATTGATAATCACACACATTGACACCGTCTATCCTTAGGAATGAGGATAATAATGATTCTATCATCCTCTACTTTCTAACAATAGTAGGGGAAACATGCCTACACCACTGAAATTTTTTATATTATCATCCATCATAGATAACTTGATATGTCTCTTAAAAACCTAATCTCAACATCTTCCCAATACTCAAAAGTCTACACTTAAAATCACATAGAACAATACACCCCATCATATATCTTGATAGGTGACAGGGAATCTCCCATTAATCTCTTGTTATTCCACTAAGGTTTTAACATAGCCGATACCACTGTCTTATGATTAGTTGGATACTCACAATATCCAAAATCATGTTATATAATCAATTTCCATATTAACAAATATCCATGACCAGTGATAATGACATCACAAAGTGCTACACATGCTGATCCATCCTGTAGAAAATTTATATTGAGAGCATAACTCATCCTCTAATTCAAATCCATGGAAACTCCTGAAGAAAACCATTTCTATAAGCTTATAATCTAACTCCCTAAGCCAAATCCATGACATCTCACTAGGAAAAGGACCACCCCTTACTCTAAAAAATACAAACTAATCCTCCCAAATAACCACAATGCACAAATCTAAAATTGAAAACTAGTGAAATATTTTATGGTAGCATAATGAGATATGGATCTACTCATCATACGGGTCTCACTTCCTAATAAAAATAGATCGTGATTTATCTAGTTGAACAAAAAAATTATTCATAAGGAAAATTTTCCACCCAAACATAGACCGTGGGTGATTATCCATCACCAACAACATCATCAATAGGTCTCACTATACCATGTTAGAATCCTTAGAAACACTATCCACCAAAGTTGTATCACACCAATGATAGAAAAAAGGGTATAACATCACCCCTAATAGGATTATTGAGCCATAAAATGATGGTTTAAAGACTCTTCTAGGATCTCAGGCTCCCCAAAGAACAACAAAACATAAAAAGAATAGCATACATTGGTGTTTAAAAAATATTATCACTAAGGGAAACTTCTATAGATTGTATCTAGATCACATATAGAATTTCCTGATGAAATCCCTCCATATCCTACACTTGGAGATAATCATTATAAATATCATAATCCATTAGATTTATATCAATCAGGAGATAATATCTCTATATAAAGGATGCCTCACATGTATAAGGATGAAACACCATATCCATCCAAGGTTCTCAATCCTGGAATCTGACTCATCATACTCATCATCCTATGTATTAAATATCTTGATAGGATACACCAATATATACCATGAATAATCCAATACCACTACCTGAGATGGGAGATCACAAAAAAACCACTTTCTAGCTAAAATACTACTAATCACTGAACTATAGCGAGATACCTTCACCTCATCGAGCATCTATAAGTATGATTAGGGAGTAATCTATGTCACCAATAGCGAATCCACACCACATAAACCTCTATAGAAGGAGGACCCACACCCTGTCTCATAGAGGAATACAAAATAATATATAGTATGGGAAACCCATCCATCATTGGGATCGAGGGATTAACAACCCCATTCCCAAATGGAATATATGTCAACTGAAGGGAACCTAACCTTCCCATGGAGGACATGTTCCTTAATCATCACATAACAGGTGGGGGAACTAACTTGTATAGATACATGAACCACATATAATATCATCAAGACCATGAATAACTATATATATAGGACCCATGCCTTGTATATTATGAGAGTATTGACTCCACTACAATATGGGGGACCCACACTTCATTGGGACTGAGGGAGTACTAAACCCCATGCCCAAATGAAGGACCCTTGTCTCACATATGGTATTATACACCCTATTAAATGTGATAGAGTACCGAACTCCACAATATCATATAACGGACCCACACCCTAGAATCAAAATACCCAAAGGGGATTACCAACATAGTAAAAAAATCATCCAATGCCACTGGTATCCTTGTACATATTCCATGGATATACTGAGAAAAATCTATAGGCACCAACCCACTAGGTTTTTGGGAGAACATCCCTTGGGAAGCTTGCACATCTTTGAGTAGTCCCATTGCTCTCATAATCAACAAAAGGAATATTTTATTACCTCTAGTAAAATCATTTTAATGATAGAAATCACCATAATCATTTCATAATGACATCTCAATAGGTAAGATGTAATGAAACGAAACCAACAATGCACCACTGATCATATATGATTCATGGACCTAATAACTACACACTAAAAATAATGCTCCAAATAATCAAGTTAGTAAACAGTTTTTAGATTCATTTCATAGGAATAAATTGGACACCACACCCTATTTTGGTTCTCTAGTATATCAACTAAACCTAAAAACCTTCAATATTTGTTACCCCATAAGTTATAAACCAATATCATGAGACAACTATCTTTAAAATCCATCCCTAGAACCACTGGATCTAATACAAATTTAATATGACCCATCCCACTGGGGTACCCACCTAGGATGATGGTAATATGAATGCACCACCACATTCCTAACTCTAATAGACAAGGGAATAGAGACTATCACTAAGAATGAATATACATATATTGGAGGCCTTTTCCTATACAACCTACATCAAACATACATATCCATATAATAATAAAACCGCAACATACATGATATAAAAAACTAATAGAAATAAAAAATGAATTTTTTACACTCTAAACATCTCAATGGAATATAATATAAATGTTAGTAAAATGGGGAAAAATATAGGGCCTAATACTATAAAAAAACCCGACCTCGAGAGATTGGGAAGTGAGATCACCATGTCACACTAAATCCGACTTGAGAACTTATATATATGAATACCACTTGGATCTAACTAATATTAGACTCTATAACTCCACTCCCACCAATAATAACACTAACCTACAAACCATATTCACATTCACAACATGTGTATGCTCATGGTTTGTGCAGGTGTGGGTATAAAATTACTTATCAGAAAACCCTAAAAAAAGATAAATGGCGTCAAGCTATATGTTGGATATAAACCAAGGGCCAAACCATATGACTAACCAACTCAAAGAAATATAGGATAACACAATAAATTTAATAATATATAGATTAACTTCTCCATAAACTTTCAACCCAAGCTTATAGGGGAATAAATTATTCCCTGATAGTCTAATCACTCTATAGAATGAGGACTCCTAAAGTTCACCTCACAACCTCAAGAAAAAAACCACCCTAGTCATCTTCCTCAAGAGAAAACACCTCCTAACTCTTCCACCTCAAGGTAAAACACCACCCTTCTCATCCAACTTAGAGGAAAACACCTCCCTTATCATCCACCTATAGGAAAAAAACCTACCTTCTCATCCTAATTAAGGAAGATCAAACCAGATTGTTCCACATGATAGGGAAAATAATCCCAAATCACCATGTCACTACTGAGTAATATAATCAATAAGATACCAAACTGAATAGTATCATCAAACATGATCCACCCTATATGCACTAGTGTCACCACCTGTTGGTCATGCAGGGAGAACAACTAAACTCATTGACATAATGTTTTTCCTGAAACAATGCCGTGTTCCATAAAAGGACCATATAAACACCATATACTAAGAGTAAAGAATAATTAGTCCAACTGAATTGTAATGACCCAAACCTTAGTAATGATATAGAGATCAAGGTTTTTACAGATCCCATGGATAGGTAACCTGTACACTATTCTATGGGGGGTTATTTGCCCCATCATACCAAAGGGAAGACACCTCCCCATCTACATAAGAAACATAAAGTGATTCATGTGACCTAAATATTATTAAAAGGGGAGATCAAGAAATTATAAGGTAGATCAATACTAACTCTTCCCAACTCTATGAGGGAGGCATACCAAATGGGATAAACATAGTTCACCCAGTACACCAAAAGTCCCTAAGAACCCAGACCTATCTAAACAACATGATTAAAACCACAATCATAATAATGATCTAATGATGTAATGGGAAAACCATGAATTTACAGAGTGTGTACACCATATGATGATATATCAAACCCAAACATGACCTTGGACATCCCTAAAGGCCAAGATTGAGCATAGAGAACACCATATCCATCCATATATGGGTTAGATTGAACCCCAATTAGGGAACTCCAAGAAACCACTCCTCATGGAGGAATCAAACCACATATATTGGAGAAAGAGAGGTAATCCACCATGCTTGATAGAAAAATATCCATGAATACCCAATCATGATGAGAGTAAACAAATAAATCCCCATCCTCTAATCAAAACTACACTCACTAACTCTATTGCAACCAAGAAGTTGTGTGTGTTAGATTTTTTTAATATAGCTACTGCAAGTGAAGATGGTGGATAAGAGCTAAATATATTTTTCATTTAAGAATGAGAAGTTAAAAAATATGGTTGAATAAGTATTGTAGCTTAACAATATCCAAAGAGTATGTATATTTGAATACATTGAAAGTGATGTTAAATTTCTATAAAATAATTGGAGAGTTATTGAACATGGGAGAACATAGATGGACTATAAGAGATATGTAAAGTGAAGCCTTGAAATATCTATCAAGATCATTGAAATGGTGTGTATTGGTTTGAATACAGTGAAATTTACAATATAAAAAATGTAAATATTTATTAGTGTTTGAAAACTTTTTTGGTATGAAAATTTAGAGTTCTATGTTTCACATCATAGTACAAGAGACCATTCCATGGTTGTATTTAGAGTAAAAACAAGGAATCCAACCCTTACAACACAATAGGATTAAGGTACCTTCATGAAGTAACCCCAATATATACCGCAACACCAAGAATGGGAGACTTGAGGAGTAGATATCCTAGCATAGGTTGACACTAGGAAAGAGGGGTGAACCATAGTAGATGGAGACACTATAGATAAGTGTCCATAGTATCAGGTGACACCATGGGAGTTTTCAAAGGAGATGATTTTGGGTCTTAGTTTTTATTATAAAGTCATTACAAAGGATATTCTAATGTGGGAAAAATATTGATGTGGGATGTTCCACAAGATAGGTAACCAAACAAAAAAGTATAGAGAGTTTAATGAATGTATATAAGATTGTGTTACATGCCAAAGTAGTAGGGATCATGTTGTGGAGGTGACCTATAAAGTTTTAGTTTCAAAAGAGGATTGGAAATGCCTATTTCATGGAGAAGATGCCACGCTACAAAAATATTAGAGTTGTAGAATTATATACCATAGAAGGAGTTTGTGTCATGGAGGGTGTATATTTGGAATACTGAAATAAAGTGAGTTTTCTAAGTCTATAAGAACCCGTGTGATTGACTAAGATACCCCACCAAATCCTTTTCAAAGGTTGAGAAAATATAAGAATACTGCACCAAGATTTTAAGAAGTTATAGAAAAATATAGTTGGAAAACATTATAGATCTAAGTGTTAACATAGACCATGCCATAGTAAAGTGTACCACATTGTAGAATTTTTTGAAATAAAGGATTCCACACAACAAAGAAGGAAACTGAATTGTGGTCTGGTAGTTTCTAAACAACCCATAAGATTCATATGAAAATTGAAAGAGGGATTAATAACTCAGAATTTAAGGTTTTAAATTTTGTTAAAATGACACTAAATGACCAGACTAAAGTTGTGTGGAACAACTATCATAATTTTAGAAAATTAGGAGAAGAAGAATTGA
Source organism: Viscum album (assembly GCA_963277665.1). Taxonomy (NCBI): domain Eukaryota; kingdom Viridiplantae; phylum Streptophyta; class Magnoliopsida; order Santalales; family Viscaceae; genus Viscum; species Viscum album. The sequence goes on along the minus strand of OY728157.1, from coordinate 13,643,592 downwards.
TTGCAAACCTTTGATCAAATGAGTTTATTCCATGGATATATGTATAAATTATCAAATAAATTTAGAAAAAAAGACAAGATAAAGCTTATAACATATAAAAATTTGAAGAAAAAGAAAGGAGACCCCAATTATTACATTTATATATCTGGTTATGATTGAGAGAAAATAAAATAGGGGAAGATCACTACTAAACCTAGCTGATTGAAAGACATAACAAAAAAATAAGTCTATTTTGGAATTATATTCATCTGAAAGAAGAAAGTGTTGCTTATATTATATCAAGAAAGAAATTGATTAAACCCTCCCATTTAGGTGTTGATCATATCTAGAATTTAAGAAGGAGAGAAAAACCAAATTAGATCATAATAGAGGATCTATTAGAGGATGAATATAAAAGGTTTATCAACAACCTATGCTAATAAAGACAACACCACATGTCTACAAACCATTGAATACGAATTGAAAGTATAAAAATTGTCAGTCTTATAATAAATCAATGCATTGGTAGATAATAATAGAGTGCCCCCTTGGATAAAAAATTCACCTTTCCAAATCTATTTGTAAAACATATGTTGATTATTGTTATATTCTGGTATATCCACATGATTTCATGTGTATGTTATTGTAAGACACATACCTTTTTATAGAGATTTCAAGGGCTTGTTTTTAGGTAGTATTATTCTTTGACTGAACATTATTTGTTTGGGTTTTACCTTGGGGGTGTATTTGGGTGAAAATTGGAAATTTTAGAAGAAAATGGGAAAGTGCGTGGTTGGCGCATGGTTTTTACAAAATGTGCACCCTGTCCCAACAAACAATGTGAACCCAAACATAGGGGATTCTGTTAGGACCAAGTTGATGCTGAAGGTGATGGTTTTCATGCGTTGTCTTTTTTTTCAAAGAAGGTTTGAAGAAAAATAAATCACCTATCTTTGTTTTAGAAAGAATTTTAATGAGGTTTGGTTTCCAAATGAATCAGAACATGTTTTTCAAAGGAATTGAAGTCTATTTTTTATGGAATCAAAACCTATTTTTAAAAGGAATTAGAGTCTAGTTTTTTATAAAATAAAAACCTATTTTTCAAAGGAACCGGAACATGTTTTTCGATAAAACCAGAACCTATTTTTTTGATGGAATCAGAAACTTTTTTTCGAAGGAATCATATTCTATTTTTCAATAGAATCAAAACCTATTTTTTGAAGCCGCTTCGGTGGTGGATTAGTGGTAAAGGAGAGGGGTACAACAATGCCGTTCTTTGGGAGGTTCAAGGTTCGAATCCTGGGAGTCTGATTTTGGGGAGAAACTCTCCCCCAAGATCCACTCGCCTTGTCGGGTCACCCAGTTTCTGACTGGGTGAAAAAAAATGAGGTGCAACCCACCCATGCTAATGGATTTCTTGATGAACCATCAGAACCTAGGTTTTCACCCTCTGGGATGCTCTGCCATTTTGGCTGGCAATGACTCCTTCTCAGCTGGGGCTTTCTCCAGAGTGACCTCTTCATGGGGAGGGGGGTTTCCTTGTGTAGAGGGTTCAAAAAGGCCACACATGAGAATTCCCTTTCGAAATAGAACGTATTTTTTTGAAGGAATTAGAGTCTGTTTTTTGTGAGAATTAGAGAATAATTTTTAGAAGAATCAAAACTTGTTTTTTTTGGAATAATCATAGCCAACTTTTTTGAAGAATCAGAGCACAATTTTTAGAAGAATCAGAGCCTATTTTTCAGAATAATCAGAGCCTTATTTTTGAGTGAATCAGAATAGAAGTCTTGGTTGTTGTGATGGAGAATCAGAGTCACCATGACTATGATGTTCTAAGTGTGATGATGATTTGATGATTTGTATTTCTCATATATCATGAGTTAAATTGAGAAATTTTGATCAAATCTAGATGGAATAAAGGAGGAATGAAAAAGCAGTACCGATGGACTCTGAAAAAGTGGTACTGATGGACAATGAATAATCAATTCCATTGAAAGTGGTTCCAAGTGAGAGAAATGTTGGTGAGGAAGAACAGTGTCAAGGGTAAAGCAGTGCCGATGGGAAAGTAGTACCGAGAAGAGATAATTTTGATTGGAAAGTGGTGTCGAAAAGATTGAAGCCGTGTCGATGATAAAGAAGATGTTGATAGAAAGTGATGTCGAGAGAAAGGTTGTCCGACATTAAGATGATCATAATTAGAAAGAATCATACGCAAGATGATCGGAACTAGAGTTGATCATATCCTGAAAGACTCTTTCTCTGGTTGGTCTTCAAATTCCTTCAGCAAGTGGGTCAAGAGAAGTGAAAAAGAAGTGTGTCTTTCCTATGTGGGTTAAGAGAAGTAAAGAAAAAGTATGGTTTTCATCAAGTAGGTTTAGAGAATTAAGGAATAAGTGTGTTATCTCAAGTGGGTCAAGAGAGAATAAAAAGAGATGAATAATGATGAATGATTCGACTGGGGGAATATGAACCTACAAATACAAGATTTTGATTCAAATCAGTTCTAAAGAATCGAATTGAAAAAATTTCATGGGAGAATCAGAATCTGATGTTTAGATCCTTTTCTTCCTGATGATTATAATCAGCCTTAGAAATAAAAGTTTGAAGAATAAGTAATTAAGGTTGAATAAGCTTTGAGAAGAATCAAGAAGAGTTTACTAAGTCAAAATTACTCCGAGATTTCAGGGGAAATGATGATTAGAGAGAATTTAGGTGAGATGGAAATATTTTTGGGATTTTCACCTAACCCATTTTGGGTCACCTATAAAAGGAGAGAAAGTACATTTTAATTAGTGATGTCTGATAACATAGTACTTTAAATCATGGAAGAGAGAGACAATCTAAGTGTTTAGTGAGAGAAACTAATACTGACTGTTTTGTATTAAAAACATTTTGTCAGGAAGTATGTTGTATTCAGATGACTGTCATACATATATGATCTAATCGGAATGGGATTTCTATATTGGGTATCATCGTACTGGGTTTCTCAGACTGAGGAAGAATCAAAACAAAGTTTTTTATACTGGGTTTTATCGTACTTAAGATTTATGGACTGAGGAAGAATCGTATTGAGTTTCAGTGTACTTAGGGATTGAAGTGGTGTCGATTTAGCTATATCTGGGTGAATTGGATTTAGAAAATCAGACTAGGAAATTGGACTCTAATTTTCTTAACATAAGTACAGGAAGTTATTACCTTTCTTCTGGGTAAGGAATTGAAGAATTGTGTTACACATTTATAAACTTGTTGAATTGAAAAGAAGCACAGATAACATGAGTTGTTACAAAAGAAGTTGAATTACCCTATTGTGCTAAGAGGGTGCACATGTACTAGTGGGATTGTTTCACAGTTCTATACGAGTGTAAGGGTATATCATACTTTTTGTAATCCAAATATTGTTTTCTAGTGGATTGTTTGGCATTGGATTACTTCCAACCATACCAAGGACATAGCTATTATTATTGAATAGTGAACCTTGTAAATACATGTATTCTTGTGGATGTGTGTTTTTTTCTTTTTAGTAGGGAATTTAATCTTTAATAGGAGGTGAAGGTTATTTCAACTAAAAGGGAACTTAAAAAGAGGTATCACTGATTCACCCCCCTCTCAGTTATACATTACACTAGCTGGGTACTTTCAAGTGGCATCAGAGCCACACATTTCCTTCACTTTTCTTTGTTGATGGAGAAATTGAATTGTGTGAAAAATAAAGTTATTCCATTATTTGATGGAAAGAATTATTATATATGGAAATATAGAATGCTATCATATCCTATGTCTATCAGTTATGATGTTCTTGAAGCTGCAACAGTTGGGTTTCCCCCATTGATGATAAAACTCCACTTAAACCTGTTGACAATAGGTTTCTTGAGAATAATGGAAGGGGTAAGAATGATATATTATCATCACTTTATGAAATTGAATTCTTGAGAGTTAAAGGTGTTTCCACAACCAAAGGTATATAGTACAAACTAAAAAACATATATGAAGGTAATACAAAAGTCAAGAAGGAAAAACTTCAAATCTGGAGGTTAAAGTATAAAGACTTGAATATGGGTGAACATGAATCTGTTGGGGATTTCTTTACTAGGGTGAATGACATTGTAAGTACTATTAGATGCCTCAGTGAAAATTTGGATGACTCTAAAGTTGTTGAAAAGATATAGAGAATACTATTTGACAAATTCAATGCAAAAGTGTATTCATTAGAATACATAGATCTGGAGACATTATCTCTTGATTACTTTCATACCACTCTTAGTACTTATGTGATGAGAAGAGAAAAATCTATGAAGATCAAGACAAAAGTTGACAAAGAAATTTCTTTCAAGGCTATGAAGAAGGAGAATTCTAAGAATATTCTAATCAAAGAAGAAGATGGTGATTCTGATTTTGAAAACAAGGTATTAAAAAATCTTAATGATATTTTATCCTTGTTTTATAAAAATTCTAAAAGAGGTATATTGAAATAAAAATGTAAACTTCTCTTAAAGTGTATTGAATGTGAAGGCATGGGTCACTTTGCGACTAATTTTCCTTAAAGAAAAAAATGAAGAGGATAGTGATGAATAAGAAAGAAATTCAAGAAGATCATTGAATAGAAATGGTGATAAAGTATAGTCAGGGAAAGAAAAGAAATTATTCAAGTCTAAAAGAAGAAGTTTCCTATCTAAAAATAAATAAGAAGAACAAAGTGATGCAAAATCCAAAAATTCAGTTGAGTATGGTATTAAAAATAATTTCATTGCAACAATGAATGATGAATAATACAGAAGAAATAGTTATGAATAAGAAGAATAAACTCAACTTGAAATGCATTTGAAATAAGAGTTGAAGTAATGTTTAAGAAATATTAGAAGGCTTGAAAAGAAAAACAAAAAATTAGAAGATGAATGTTGTTCAGTGTGCAATCAAGAAGATATTAAAGAAAATATTTTGAAAGATATTGATTATTGGAATAAGTATCTTGAAGATGAGAAGAATTGTAATGAGTATCTAGAAGTAAAGATGATGGAAAATGAAGAAGAGTTGGGACTTGTAAAAAAAAAAACTCACAGAAGTTGAATTGAGAAATACAAGTTTCCAAAACTCTATCACTGAGACTGGTGAATGTTCTTGAAAAGAGAATATATTAAAATTTCAAAAAAAGTTACCTTAAAAGGTTGATAAGAAGAATGAAGTTGTTTCTATAAAGAAGAATGATGGGAAATGTGTTTATGTGGCCAATACCAACAATGTTGGAAATTCTGAAGTCTTAAGGAAACCTAAGTTCAAAAATGTTTTGAAACAATCTGAATCTAAGAAGGTTTTAAATACTTCCGAATCAAATAAAGAATAAAAGAAATAGAACAAACATTTTGGTAATATAAAGGTTGGTGGTTCAAGAAGAAAAGAGAAGAAAGTGGTTGAGAAACATATTCACAATTTTGATCAGTACAGAAGTTTCAGAGGAAAATAATCTTTTTATGGGTATTGCTGGTATTGTGGTGGATTCAGTAATACAGTAAGTAAGTGTTGGTTCAAACAAAAAACATTACTATCACCCCATAGGTTATGAAAGGCAGTGATTGAGGGGGAGTCAATCTACTCAAAGAAAGAATAATGAGAAGGTTTTTTAAAAGAATAAAATAAAGATTGAAAATAGGTTCCAACCCATGGAAACTATCTATGAGTGATGCGAACAACCTGGAAATCTTTAAAAAGAATGTATTTTTTTGTTGCCAGATAAAGAAAAGATTCTTAATTCTTAGAAGCTGAAGGTTAATAAATAAATGAAAGAATAAAAAGCTATTGTTGTTGAAACTGCATTGAAAGCCATAAAAGGAGAATTTCTATGGATACTTGATAGTAGATGTTCTTCACACATGATATTAGAATTGAAATTGTTAAAATATGTGAAAAAATTTAAATAAGACACTGTGAAATTTGGAAATGATGAAACATTGAAAATTAAAGGTGTTGGGTTAGCCATCATTGGGAAATAAAAGATGAAATTCAAGAAAACGTTGTATGTTCATGGACCGAAGCATAATCTGATAAGTGTTTCACAATTTTGTGATGAGGGTAAAAAAATTATCTTCAATAAAGTTGCGGTTTTTGGGAAAATTGAAGAATATGGGAAGATTTTTACAAGAGGCCAATGTACAAAAAGAAACTTGTTTCAGGTTGGTGATTCACAATACTCTTGTTACATGAGCAAAGTGAAAGAGAATTAGTTGTGGCATAGAATTCTTGGACACATGTGTCATAGAAATATGAGAAATATGTATAAAAGAGACAGTGTTTGAGATATACCTGATTTTCCAAGAAGAATAGATTGGTGTTGCACCATCTGTTAGAAAGGAAAGATTATGAAAGCTGTGTATAAGAAAGTTGATATTTGTTCAAATAAACCCATGGAGTTGATACGTCCTGATATATGTGGGATAATGAGAAAACAATAAACAAATGGATATAAGTACTTAATAAATTTCATTGATGACTTTACCCACATTAACTATGTCATGTATATGAAACAAAAATCAGATGCTTTGAAAATGTTTAAAAGTTTCTGAAGGAAAGATGATAAAGAATGTGAGTATCCTGTGAAGAAGTTGAGAACTGATAATGGTGGTGAGTACAAAAGTGAAGAATTTTAAGAATATCCTAAGAATCATGGAATTACGCATGAATATAGTTACCCATATACACCCCAACAAAATGGGGATACTTAAAGAAAGAATAGAAGCTTGGTGGAAATGGGAAGAACCATGTTACTTGAACATGACCTTTCTAATTACTTTTGGAGGCAAGCTATGAGTATTATTATTTACATTAAAAACCATTGTTTCTATAGGCCTCAATCATATATGAATCTATTTGAATTGTTTTATGGAAGAAATCCAAGCCTGAATCATGTTAAAGTTTTTGGGAGTCCATGCATTATAAAGAAGAAAGGTGAAAACTATGGTAAGTTTGAGAAGAAAGGTGAAGATGGAATCTTTCTTGGCTATGCTCTAGAAGGAAGGGGATATATATTCTTCAAAAAAGAAACAAAGATAATAATTGATTCTGTTGATGTAAAGGTTATCAAAAGAAATGGGAAATAAAAACCTATTTAAGTTGAAGAGGATATTGAGAAAGTTGAAGAAAACGATCCTAATAAGAATACAGACAATTTTATCCCTTATCAAGAAGAAGAATCAGACTCATCCATTTCCAGTGATGAGGAAGATAATCAGAAGTCTCATCATAAGCTAAGAAAATAGGTGGAAGCTAAGAATATAATTGGTGATCCACATCAGAAGGTTCAAACCATAATTACAACAAAATACATTACACATACTTCATTATATTCAAAAGTGGAAGCAAATGATACGAAATAAGATTTTGAGCATCTGAAATGGGTTCAAACCATGAATGGAGAATTGGATGAAATTGAAAATAACAATACATGAGAACTCATACCCAATCCTAAAAAAAATATTATTGGCACAACATGGGTTTTCCAGAACAAGCTAAATGAATAAGGTGAGGTTATCAGAAACAAATAAAGATAGGTTTGAAAAGGGTATTCTTAGATTAAAGGCATTGACTTCGATGAAACCTTTTTTCCGAGGTCTAGGTTGGAAAATATAAGAATCTTTCTTGCTATTACTGCACAATGAGGCTACACAATCTTTCATGTGGATGTCAAATATTCATTCTTGAATGGTGATCATGAAGAGGAAGTTTATATTGAACAAGACTGTGAATTTTTTGTTAGGAAAGAAGAGAGTTATGTATGAAGATTGAAGAAAGCCTTTTATGGGATAAAACAAGATTCAAGGGCATGGTATTCCAAATTGGATACTCTCATAAGGAAGATGAACTTCAAGAAAGGAAGAGTGGATAAAAATATGTATATTAGATAAAGTCAAGAGTTTTATCTCATCATAATAGTTTATGTTGATGATATTATCTTTGTTAGGAATAATGAAAGAAGTTGTGAATGATTTTCTGAATATATAAAGATAGTTTTTGAAATTTCTATATTGGGGGAAATGAAATACTTTCTTGAGTTACAAATATTTAAAACGAAAGAATGCATTTTTCTTTCCCAATAAAAGCTTGCTAAGGAAACTCTCAAGAAGTTCAGCATGGAAAACTCAAAACCCATCTCCACACCAATTTCAGCGGGGAAAAAGCTGAGTAAAGATGGAAAATGAAAAGAAGTTGATCAAAAAGAATATCGAAAGCTTATTGGAAGTCTTTTTTATCTGAATACCTCAAGACCCGACATTGTTTATGTTGTAACCTTATCTGTAAGATTTCAGAGTGATCCTACAAAATCACATCTTATTGTTGAAAAAATAATTCTCAAATACATCAAAGGAACAACATAATTTGGAATCAAGTATTGTAGATCATATAGTATTGACTTTTTTGGGTATTCAGATGCAGATTGGGCAAGAAATGTTGATGATAGATGATCCAAATATAGTGGAGTATTATTTATGGGAAATAATTGTATTAGTTGGAATTAAAAGAAATAAAATTCAGTAACTCTCAATAGGACTAAAGATGAGTATGTTTCTTCAACTCAATCCGCTATTCAACTTATGTGGATGAAGTCACAGTTATAAGATTTTATTGTTAAAGTGAAGTTACCCTTGCTCTTGGGGTGTGATAATCAAATCACAATCAATCTCACCAGGAATCAAGTTCAATATTATTATTTGAAGCATATTGATATCAAATATTATTTCATAAAATTTCATGTGTAGAAGAATGAATTAAACCTTGAATATGTTTCAATATCGAAACAAGTGGATGACATTTTTACAAAACCCTTGCTGAAGGAATCATTCTCAGAATTGAGGTTGAACATGGGTGTCCAGCCTATTTCTCTTCAAGGATAAGGTTTGTTGTTATGTCCCCTCTCTCTTATTACCTTTAAATTGTTATGTCAAGGGGGAGAATTGTACTATTTCATAAATCTATTTCTTAAAAGAGAGAGTAGTGGGTAAGTTATTAATTCAACATTGTTTAGTGTGTGAACTATTATAACTGTTTTTTGGAGTGGTTTTAGGAAAGAAATTGTTTTTTGTTCCAAGAAGGGTAAAGAAGATCTATGAAAAGAAAAAGAGAGAAAAATTAATAATCATTAATTATGGATAGCATGGTTTTGTTGTCAATGATTCTTGTTTCCTACAATGAGTTAGCTCACGTAGGCTTAAAATTATTGATAAACAATCCATTGCTTGAGGATAAAAAGTTGGGTGATTTATGAAAACTTGGTTGAAAATAGAATCCAAAGGGATAGATTTTTAGGACCAAGATGATGATGAAGGTGATGGTTTTCATGTGATGTCTTTTTTTGTAAAGGAAGGTTTGAAGAAAAAGAAATCACCTCTATTTTTTTGGCAATAATTGTAATGAGGTTTGGTTTCCAAATGAATCAGAACCTATTTTTCAAAGGAATCAGAGTCTATTTTTATGGAATAAAAAATTGTTTTTCAAAGGAACTTAAATATGTTTTTATAGAATTAGAACTTATTTTTTAAAGGAATCAGAACCTTTTTTTTTCGAGCAAATTAGAAGCTATTTTTTGATGGAATCAGAACCTGTTTTTCGAAGGAATCAAAGTCTATTTTTTGAGAGAATCAGAACCTACTTTTTGAAGGAATCAGAGTCTATTTTTTTTTGTGAGAATAGGAGAATTATTTTTAGAAGAATCAGAACCTATTTTTTAGAATAATCAAATCCTGTTTTTTTGAAGAATTAGATCCTAATTTTCAGAATAATCATAGACTATTTTTCAGAAGAACCAGAACCTACTTTTTGAGTGAATCAAAATGGAAGGCTTGGTTTTTGTGATGGAGAATCGAAGTCACTACAACTAAAATTTTATAAGTGTGAAAATGATTTTATGATTTGTATTTTTCATAGATCATGAGTTAAAGTGAGAACTTGTGATGAAACCTAGATGGAAGAAAGGAAGAATGGATAAATTGGTACCGATGGATGCTGAAAAAGTGGTACTCATGGAAAATTAAAAAGTGATTCTGTTGAAAGTGGTGCTGAGTGAGAGAAATTCTGGTGAGAAAGAGCGGTGTCAAGGGAAAAGTGGTTCTGATGGGAAAGTGGTACCAAGAAGAGATAATGCTGATTGGAAAGTGGTGCCGAGAAGAGTGAAGCCGTGCTGACGATGGAGAAGATATTGATAGCAAGTGATGCTGATGGAAAGGTTTTCCAACATCAGGATGATCGTAGTCAGAAATAATTATACCCAAGATGATCAAAACTAGATTTGATCGTATCCTGAAAGACTCTTTCTCTAGTTGGTCTTCAAATTCCTTCATCAAGTGGGTGAAGAGAAGTGAAGAAGAAGTGTTTATTTCCTATGTGGGTCAAGAGAAGTGAAGAACAAGTATGGTTTTCATCAAGTAGTTCAATATAATTAAAGAAGAAGTGTGTTGTATCAAGTGGGTTAAGAGAGAAGAAAATGATATGGATATTGCTGAATTCTTTGATGAGGGGGATCTGAACCTACAAATAAAATATTTTGATTCAAATTAGTTCTAAAGAATTGAATTGAGAAAACAACATGGGAAAATCGTAATCTGATGTTTGGAACCTTGTCTTCCTGATGAATATAATTAGTATCAATAATCGGAGTATGAAGAAGAAGTAATAAAGGTTGAAGAAGATTCAAGAAGAACTGAGAAGAGTTGTTGAAGTCAAAATTGATATGAGATTTTAAGGGAAATGACGATTAGAGTGAATTTGGGTGAGTGGGAAATATTTTTAGGATTCCTGCCTAACCCATTTTGGGTCACCTATAAAAGGAAATAAAGTATATTGTACATAGCGATGTCTGATAATGGAGTACTATTCATCGCAGAAGAGAGAGAATCTCTGAGTGTTCTGTGAGAGAAAGTAATACCGGTTGTCTTGTATTGAAAACACTTTTTTAGGAAGTATGTTGTGTTCAGATATCTATTATACTGGGTTAAACTAATCAGAATGGTATTTCCATACTAGGTATCACTGTACTAGGTTTCTCGAACTGAGGAAGTATCAGAATGGAGTTTTTTGTACCAAGTTTTACCGTACTGAATATTTCCAGACTAAAGAAGAATCGTACTAAGTTTTAGTGTACTCAAGGATTGAAGTGGTTCCAATTCAGCTGTATCAGGGTGGATCAGATTCAAAAAATCAAAATGGGAAATCAGACTCTAAGTTTCTTAACATAATTCCAAGAAGTTATTACCTTTATTCTGGAGAAGGAATTGAAGAATTGTGTTACACATGTATACACTTATTGAATTGAAAAGAAGTGCATGTAACATGGGTTTTTACAAAAGAAGTTGAATAACCCTATCATTCTAAGAGGGTGCACACACACCAGTGGGATTGTTTCATAGTGCTACACAAGTGTAAGGGCATATCCTACTCGTTGTAATCCAAGGTTTGCTTTCTAGTGGATTTTATGGTATTAGATTACTTACAACCATACTAAGGACATATCTATTCTTATTGAATAGTGAACCTTGTAAATAACTGTGTTTTTATAGACGTGTGTTTGTTTTGTTTTTAGCTAGGAATTAAAAATTTAACAGGAGATTAAGGTTGTTTCAACTGAAAGGGAACTTAAAAAAGCTATCACTAATCTACCCCTCCCCTCTCAGTGATACATTACACTGACTGGGCACTTTTAGATTCACATGGCTGGTGCATGATTTTTAAAACTGTGCACCCTCTTAGGAGAAACTATTCACCCCCTAGAAGAGGCACATAATTAGGGGAAACCATGTTCCCCGAGCAACAAACCATTTTTATGAAATTTTAATCATCCGTAAATTAAATTTTAATTTTTCAAACCCACTATTTTAACCCCTATTCGACTCCAACTCACCCCAAATAAACTTCTATTGATTTTGGAGGCTCCTGGAGGGATTCCAAGGTCGTCCGACCTCCATTCTTCATGATTCGAAGGTCGGATCAAAGATCTACACCCCTCCTGGTAAGTAAATCCTATATCGTTTGGTTTCCTATTCGCCTTCCCTTATTATCCAATACTAGAAGGGGTTTTTATTTATGTTTTGATTAGATCTTGATATTGGATTGTGGATATAGATTTAGAATTAAAGGATATTTATTTTTTCTATCTTGATTTAGGTGTTTAGATCAGGATCTGATTCTATGTCATTGTGTCACTCAAATTTTGGGATTCTACATTGGGAGATCATTCATCAATGAATTGAGGTAGACAAACTATAATTCAAATCCCAAATCCTTGTTTAAAATTATGTGTATGTAATTGTAAAATTTCCATTAGATGTTTAGAAATTGAGTTGTTGATTGAATTAATTAATTTGTTGAATTAATTAATTGAGGAAAAATGTGAAATTGGGGATATTGGAATTGTATATTATAAATAATTAATTATGGAATTAATTAGGGTATATTGAAATTGTGAATTAATATAATTAATTATTGAATTAATTAAAGATATAAAGATTTTTGAACTGAGATAATTAATTGTTGAGTTAATTATTGAAGACTGTTGTGATTATGAATTCGATTGAGATAATTAAGTAATTGGTGAAGTAATTAATGAGATCGATGTACTTAATTATTTGGTGAATTAATTAATGGAATTTATGTGATAAAATAATTGTTGAATTAGTAATGATGTGATATGATTAATTAATTGATGAATTAATTAATGGAAGTAATGTGATTATTTAATTGTTGAATTAAATAATTTGATTAATGGGATTAATTAATTGATTAATAAATTAGTGGAAGTAATATGATTATTTAATTGTTGAATAAATTTATGAGATTGATGAGATTAATTAATCGATGAATTAATTAATGGAAGTAATGTGATTATTTTATGGTCAAATTAAATAATGGTATTGATGGGATAAATTAATTGATGAATTAATTAATAGAAGTAATGTGATTATTTAATGGTCAAATTAAATAATGTGACTGATGGAATTAATTCAACGATGAATTAATTAATAGAAGTAATGTGATTATTTAATGGTCTAATTAAATAATGGTATTTATAGGATTAATTAATTGATGAATTAATTAATGGAAGTAATGCGATTATTTAATGGTTGAATTAAATAATGGGGTTGACATGATTAATTAATTGATGAATTAATTAATGGGAGTAATGTGGTTATTTAATTATTGAATTAATTAATGGAATTGACATGAACAATTAATTGGTGAATTAATTGAAGTAATTGAATGCGATTAATTAATAGAGTTAATGTGAACAATTAATTGGTGAATTAATTAAAGGGATTGAATGTGATTAATTAATTGTGGAATTAATTAATGGAGTTGACATGAATAATTAATCAGTAAATTAATTGAATGGATTGAATATGATTAATTAATTGTGGAGTTAATTAATTAATATATTTTTATTTTGAAATTGAAATAATTAATTAATGAATTAATTATTGTGATATTGTGATTGTGAATTAGGAATAATTAATTGTTGAATTAATTATGGGAGTATTTAAATTAGTTATTGTGATTAATTAATTGTTGAATTTATCAATGGGATAAATGTGATTAATTAATTATTGAACTAATTAATGGGATAAAGGTGAGTAATTAATTGTTGAATTAATTAAAATAAATTAATGTGATTAGTTAATTGTTGAATTAACTAAAGGAACTAACATGATTAATTAATTGTTTAATTAATTAATGTTATTAACATGATTAATTAGATTTTCAATTAATTAATTTTATTGATGTGATTAGTTAATTGTTGAATTAACTAATAGAATTTATGTGATTAATTAATTAAAAAATTAATTAATGTTATTGTCTTGATTAATTAATTGTTGAATTAATTAATATTATTAACATTATTAGTTAATTATTAAATTAACTAATGGAATTAATGTGATTAATTAATTTTCAAATTAATTATTTTTATTGACATGATTAATTAATTGTTTAATTAATTAATGTTATTGACATGATTAGTTAATTATTGAATTAATAATAGAATTAGTGTGATCAATTAATTGTCGAATTAATTAATGTTATTGATGTGATTAGCTAATTATTGAATTAATTAATGTTATTGAAATGATTAGTTTATTATTTAATTAACTAATGTTATTGATATGATTAATTAATTATCGAATTAATGTTAAGGATGTGATTAGTTAATTGTTGAATTAAATAATCTTTTTGAATTGATTAGTTAATTATTAAGTTAACTAATAGAATTGATGTGATTAATTAATTATCTAATTAAATAATTTTATTGATGTGATTATAAATTTTTTGAATTAATTAATGTTATTAATGTGATTAGTTGATTGTTGAGCTAACTAATGGAAGTGATGTGATGAGTTAATTGTTGGATTAACAAATGGAATTTATATGATTAGTTAATTGTTGAGTTAATTAATGTTATTTATGTGAGTAGTTAATAGATAAATTAACTAAGGGAATTGTTGTGATTAATTAATTTTTGAATTAACTAATGTTATTTATGTAATTAATTAATTGTTAAATTAATTAATGTTATTGATGTTATTAGTTAATTATTGAATTAACTAATGTATTGAGTAGATTAATTAATTGTTGAGTTAATTAATGAGATTGAGAATATTAATCAATTTTTGAGTTAATTAATGAGATTGAGAAGTTTAATTAATTATTGAATTAATTAATGAAATATAGAATGGTAACAATGGAATTTTGAGATATGAAATGTAATCTAAAATGGTAATAATGACATTCTAAGATGTGACATGAGATATAGAATGGTAGTAATGACATTTTGAGCTTTGAAATGTAATCTATAATGGTAGAAAAGGCATTATGAAATGTGACATGAGATATGGAATGGTAACTATGGAATTATAGGATGTGATATCCCTTAGGGATAGTTTAGGCTCTACCGTGGGCTGAAGTAGCTATTGAGGTTTAGGTATCCTTGGGAACCTTGGGATTTATGAGGTTAAATATAGAATAATTGATAATGTGACAACTATTTACTTATACATTGTGTTTGTTTATTTATAAAACTGCATATAGTTTTATTGACTAGATATTGTTTTAGACATCATTAATGGTGGCCTAATGAGTTGTACTCACACCCTACTTGGGCCGTCTGATCGGTACTTCATAGTTAGTGGATAGGCTAAGGGAAATGACCCTATGTTAGATGATTGATTTGGGGATGAAGCATAGATAAGGGAACCATATGTGGTTCGGGACCTACTTTGGAGTTGTTAGTGTCTTATTTTTAGGTTTTAATTATAACACTTGGAATATACTTGAGCATGAAATATCTAATATAACACCCCAATATTTTGTGAATTATTATTTTTTAATTAATTTAATCTTTTTGATATTTTTCATTTCATGCAACATTGTAAATAGTTTATTTTATATCAAATCACTATATTTGGTTTATGTTATACACAACACCAAGTTAATCATGCACAAATCATAACATAATTTTTTTCTTTCTCTACATGGAACACATAGGTTAGTTTGTGTTACATGCAACAATGACTTTCCATGATGGATTTCATAACACGCATGACTGATGTTTACCAAGCAATAATGTATTATTAAGATATTATTATTTAATATAATAAGATATAACCTAGAAATTAAATTAGAAGTTAGAGATAATATTAAATAATTTATGAAAATTTATGGTTTAAATATAATATAATATTAATTCATAGGTTACCAAATAATTTGTAATGAATATGAAAACATATTGAATATAAAGGGAAATATTATTATTTTTATGTTCACAAAGTTGTTTTACCCTAATAAATTAAATAAATTATAATTAGTGAATTATATTAATGTGATATATATGTTATATATTCAATAAAATATTTTTTACATGAATCTAATATATTTTATAGACATAAGATAAGAACAAACCTAATTTTAGCTTAAAAACCTATATTTTTATTAAGGCATTTCACCGCCTTTTAATGAAGAACCAATTTTAAATCCATTTTTTGAAAATTTTATATATTTTATATGTTAAAATGAAATTAATATTTTAAATCATAACATAATAATTATGTTAGGGTAAATATATTTTATTTTTCTACAAAGTTTCATTTTTTAATGAATAATAAAAAATAATGGATTTTAATTCAAAATTGTTTTTTAATATAATTTATTTAATAGGTTAAATTTCATTTTAAATTGGTTTAAAAGTTTAATTAGATAATATTTTTACCAATTAATCCAATTTATTTCATTGTAACCAATTTCACATTGAAATTGAATATAAAAACTTAGCAAACTTTTGATCATTTTTACTTTAAAAGCCCGCAGTGTCGTCCCGCCAGTAGGATTAATTTTAAATTAATTTCTGCCACATTTGTGATTGGAATTTGGAGAAATAGATTCCATATTTAGAATAATAATAATTTATAATTTCTAATAAGGTCAAATTAATTTTTTACCAAAATTATTAGTGAATGCAATTAAAATTAATTACATCGATTAAGGTAAAATTTAGCTTAACTAAAGACTAAACCTTAAATTTAAGACCCAAAACAACATAAAAACTTGTCCAAGATCCATTAGATTTCCATATTTTCACCCTATACTCTATTTTTTATAATTTTGTCCATTATTGTATCCACTTAACATGCGAAAAATGTGTATGTAATTCCTTTGTCAAAATATTACAAGAGTTCCACTCCTCCTCCACTATAAAAAGGCATCCTCTCCACCACTTCTTTATACCTCTAAAACCACTTAGGATTATCCAATATCTACTTAAATATACTTTAAAAAATCATCCCTTACTCATTGAAACCTCTCTTTTGGAATAAAGTCTTCCAAGTAATCCCTTTGGTGAAAACCAAAAGGAGTTACCCAATTAAGAGTTAACGCCCTTCCTCAAACTCATTTATTTTATATTCTTTCTCCACTCCATAATTTCATATTATTAAATTATTATATTAAAAAACTATATCATAAATATATTGAGATATTTTTATTATAAGGGTTTGACCTACACTTACACACACCTCTATCAAATGGGTAACGAACATACTGTTTCTGTGTACGATGAACTACCATCTTACAAAATGACGATTGTTCGTTTTTCCATTACTGCCTCTCATGGTGAAAATTATGATGGAAAATATATTTATATATTTCATATATTATATTTATTATGTCTTTATGATTTTTTATTACTTTTAAAACACATATCTTTTTATATTCCATTTGATGTAAATACAATAATTTTGTTTGAGGAAGTGCGAACTATCGCCCCCTCAAAGCGGTGTGATTCATTCACACACTACATGGAATGTATTAAGGATGGGTTTAGTGAAATTATATGATATATTATATAATAATTCTACTAGAATAATTATATATATACAAATATATAAAAATATTTTATATACTTTGTTTCTTTCAATACGATAATAAAAAAAACAGAAACAACATTCATGCGTACGCACGACTTACCGCCTCCATAAATGGTGTATTCCATTTCATAATTATATATTATATATATTATTATAATAAAAATATAATTAATATAAATTATATTAATATCATGGTTTACATTATGGAAATCATGATATAAGTATAAGGACCAAAGATATAACAAATTAAGACACATGCGAAGAACAAAGAGAATATTACCCGAAGTGAAACCTTAATATAGGATTGTTGACACGTGGGTAATATAAGGTCATAAGAAAACCATATATGGTATTATATATAAAAATATGATTCTTAAAATATGTATAATAAACTTATATTTATTATACATGAATCTTGTATGAGTGCGAAGAGAGTCAAGATACAAGGTAAAGGAATTTCATCTCACTTTTTATTTCCGTGAGATACATGATTTATTCACCACCCATTGCTTTTTTTGTGGTGTATATAATACCCATGGATGTATTATATTATTTTTATACTTAAATTTATGGGTATTTATATATCCATTCTATGATATTTTTTTTCATGGGGTTTATGTTTCAAAAGTTACCAAATCGTTATGATAATTTTGTCTCAATTTACCTTCTTTGTGACACATTCCATGTTATGAACCTATATTTTTATACGAGGTGTATATACTACCTTTTAAATGTTATACCATGAATATACTTCCTTTTATTATATTTTAATATTAATTTAGTTTCATTTTATTTCATGGGGATAATGGTTAAAAGTTACCAAGTGATAAGAGTCTTCTGAAAAAATCTCATTGCTTTTCGAGATTGTTAATGATTATGCTTATTTAGATAAAATATTATGATACATATCTCAAGAACACTCATGAGTTTCCTTATCCTCTGTTTA
The DNA here is from genome assembly GCA_963277665.1 of Viscum album. Lineage (NCBI taxonomy): Eukaryota > Viridiplantae > Streptophyta > Magnoliopsida > Santalales > Viscaceae > Viscum > Viscum album. The sequence goes on along the minus strand of OY728157.1, from coordinate 13,625,283 downwards.
TTCAAGATATATCCATGTATTAGTACCATTGTTTCAATCTTTGGTACAAAATATAGTTAAGGATGTGTTTTTAAGAAAGCCCGAATTTACCCTCCCTTTGGTCAGAAATCTATGTTCATTCAAAACAATGTTTTCTAAAAACAATTTCCAAGAATATACTAATATTATCCTATAATATTTAAAATAATTTCCCCTTTTTTTCTTTTACTAATGTTTTCAAAGGAATCTTCTTATCACTTTCTGAATAAGTAATTTTTCTAATCTTTTTACCATGCAAAATGAATGTTCTTTTTACCTAGTATGACTTGTACGAATTTACCTGCCATAATTTTTGTGAAGATTCCTTTGCTTGTTTAAAAGGTTAATTTTTAAGAAAATGTTTTTAAAATTAATTATCAAAGAAATGGTTTTCAAATTTTTTTCAAGCTTCTTTTATAAGTTTTGAAGGAAAACGGTTTTCAAAATGTTTTCAAGATTATTTTATAATTTTTCAAGGAAAATGAGTTTCAAAATGTTTTCAAACTTATTTTTTAAGTTTTTAAGGAAAAAGTTTTTCAATTTTTTTCATGATTATTTTATAATTTTTCTATGTAAAATGTTTTAAAAATGATTTCAAGTGTTATTTTCTATGTTTTAAATTCAATATCAAAGAAAATGGTTTTATAACTACTAATCATCATGAATTTATTCAGTAAAAGATTTTGAGTATAGAAAGAGACTGCTCAGGGCAACCTAAAATAGTGCAGGCTGAGGGAATAGCCCTTGAAAATTCTTTCCCCCTCTAGAGGTAGGGAGTTTAAATGTGTAAACAAGGTGATATCAGTGCCGAGAGAAGCCGTGGAAGCCAGAAAATTCACAACTTTGTTCCCCTACATCCATGTATAAGGAATCTCTATAGTGAAACTTAGATATCTTCTACATCTTCTAATAAAATAGGTGATAGAACAAGGGAACTTACCAGTACCCTAAAAGGATTCATAAAGGACCAAGGGATCCATATCAACTATTATAAGAGGATATTTCCTTTGGTGACAAAGGTGAAGTCCCGTAAGGAGCACCATCGCTTCAGCATGGAGAGCATGTCTATGACCAAAGCATGCATCAAACGCAAAAATGACAGAGTCGCAAGAATCATCTATAACCATTTCTCTATGAGAGATACTATATATACAAGAACCATCAGTATTGAACTTGAGTCCCAAGGGATGGGGGATTTAACAAACCCAATTCCCTTTCATAGCTCCAATAATAGAGGAAGTTCCAACAGCTCAAATGTGCCTGAAAGTAGGAGAATCCTCCACATTCTTAATAAAACTTGTTAGAAAGAGTAGCATGCATTTGGATATAATTATCAAAGGATCACTCTGGGTGGAAACCCCTTCAAAACAAGATAAGTTCAAAGCCTTCTAGATACACAAGAAACCCGACAACAAGACTAGAGATCTTACTTTTTTCTTCGGTCCATTTGAAATTTATCCATGAAACAAATCATTAAGAAATATAGAAAAGTACACCTCTTAATAATGGAATTTAGTGAAATCTACAAGATAAATCCATAACTATAAGGCCAAATATCTTTCAAAGAATAGGTGACTGGAGGTCTCTGCCTTACATGATCTGTAGTAAGAACACTAGGAGTACATGTAAATTCTTATTCGCTGTATATTATCATCAGTGGCCAGTGCCCAGTTCTTGATGTGCCATAAAAGAAAATTTATCTTGGATGGAATTTCCCTCATCCACAATGTCTCTCCCCAGAGATCCTCCTCCTCACTAGTGTGAAACACCCTACGATATTCCATAGATGAAAAAGCACCAGAAGTAGACTCCATAAAAACACATCTGTCTGGATTTGAGCTAAGCTCAATACTATTTAAAAAATAATATTGATCATAGTTTAGAATAACAGAAATGAAACTAGGAAAATTTATATCCTCCTAGAATGTAAACTTTGGAACTAGATGGCCAAGAAATCCCAGAATAGTGCCCACCTAGTTTTAGAACCAAAAGGATATGTCGCCCTTTCCAAAAAACCAGCGAAAGCGACCTTATAGAGCCTAGATATGTGGTAAAACTAGGAAAAAAATAGGACGATATCCCTCCAGTGTTAGTTAGTTCACCACATAATTTTCCTCTCATGTGTCTCCCTCCAATGCATTGGGTAACAATGGATGAATTATGAGTATAAATGTTATTCATTAACCTAATTACATGTTCACAATGTTATACATGGACCTGGTTTCATTTCCATAAGTTTATACATGAACCTGATTACATGATCAAAATTTTATGAGTGAACCTTATTAATTGTTCACAATGTCATGAATGAACCTGGTTTCATGTCCATAAGTTTATGCACGAACCTGATTACATGTTCACAATGTTATGCGTGAACTTGATTTATTATTAAAAAAATTATGCATGGACATGATTTCTTGTCCATAAGTCTATGAGAGGAACTTATTTCATGTTCTCAACTTAATGTATGAACCGTTTTCTGCTTATACATGTTCCCAATGTCAAACATTGATGTTTATGACACAATTACATGTCTTATTCCTATGTTTTGATTTCATGGACTATGATCTTGATTTTATTATGATTCATGTCTTATGAACTACAAATCTTTATTCCATGATTCATTTTTACGATCTTTGATATGCAGGGTATGATATTATAATTATCATGATCACATTATTATACCCTTATGTTCATCATATGAATACACATTTCCTTCATTTACCCTTATTGAGCATTTGAGATCACTCCTTTATTTTGTTTCCTTTTCCTAGGTTATGAAGATATGTTTTTAAGTAAAGTTACTAAGAAGTAAGATTTTGTGGGAAACATTAATGGTATTTCACTGAGCTAGAATATTTTTATTCCTTGTATCCAAAGGTACTAAACTAATATGGTCATTTGGCGTCTGTTTTTTCAATGTTTTATGTATTCTGAAAAAGTGACATAATGTATACGTATGTTAAGACTGGGTCACTATAGTTGGTATTAGAGAAAAGGTTTAGTTAACATTTGGAAACTAGGATGAGAAAACTTTAGTGCGATCCCTAGGTATATTTATAAGGATATGTCTAGGGATGTCTCTAAGCATAAGTACAAGGATGAGTTCACATTTAGGAAAATGTACTATAATTTTGGTAAAGGATAGAGTAAGTGGTTTCCTAGAAATACATCCATGTATGGATATTACAAGTGGATGTGGATCTGGAAAATATGTACCTAGGTGTAAAAACTTTGACAAGATGTTCCAGGCTTGACTCAGGGTAATATGGTACACGACAATAAGCCTTGCTACACACCTGATTTGACACTCCTAGGGGATAAGATTTTAGAATTCAAAAAAATATTTATGAACCATCATGGAGAATTTAAATAGAGAATGACTATGAATAAAATATGATAAACCTAAGGTTTCATATATTAAAGAAGTAGGATCCATTATTTAGGCACCCTATATGTAATTTTTCATGATTATATGGTATCCCAATATGATAAATGTTTCTCACACTATGATTTATAGTTTTAGTAAATGGGAAGAACTTGAAGGAACATGGTTAAAATTTAATATTTCAGATGTGGAAAGTATGAGCATTATGAGAATCGATTTCCCAAGTGAAAATATCATAATGAGAATTAGGAAGGTGGTATGAGTATTGGTTATAATTTTGAAGTTAAATAGACCAAAAACAATATGTGAAAGGTATGTGATGTTCTTCTAGTATTGTTTACATTAAACATAATAAATGATTATATTGAGGTTGATTAAACTTAATACATGATTCATATTTCATATTATTGGAAACATGTATTAAGGAATTAGTTGATGAAGTCTAAGTAATGGTTTAAGAATAATGTTGGATGAAATAAGTATTTATGTTTTGGAATTCAGAGAGTATGTTATTTTAATCATGAATGATATAAGTATTTTTAGTAAATTTTTTCATTAGGTATTGAGAAGGAAATGTTTAATGGTTATGAAGACATAGAAAAATTATTTCATGGAAATTTGATATTTTTATTAAGGTAAGGTAACCCTTAATTAAAGCTCAATGTTGAGATAATGATTTTTGTATAAAGATATGTTGGATATGAATAAGTAAATTGAATGGTATAGATTAAACTAGAACTGATTATTGACAAAGTGTTCTATGTTATCAAGGATGGAGTTTAAAACTTCTTGGATATAAATAATATATCTAGTAATAATTGGAATAAGGAATCATGCATGTTTTACAAAAGGATTTATGGTAATTAAGGTTATTACCATATTTCAGGAGAATATAAGATAAGGGTATTCACATGTTTGTAATGTGAAAACCATGAGCTACTTTGTGATATTTTGAGAATCAATGTTAAGATGATTTCGTGACTTTATTTCCTAAGTTTTGGATTTTCACCTTTAAAAAGGGTTATAAGGTTAACCATTCATGAAAAGTTCAAGTTAAACTTTGGAGGAAGTATTTATGCATTGAGTTTTTATTGAAAACCTTGGTTAAAAGGCTATTTAGTGATTAAACTTATTTCAAGGATGTATATCATATTTATTTTGTAAATTATATTAGTTTGGTTTTAGAAAAGAACATCATATATGTCAGGTGACAACTAATGAATTTCAGCAAGGCTGTGGGTCTTAAACCCATAATAGAAGGATGATAAGGGTTTTACACCTACTGCAAGCCTACACGATGTCCTGGTTAATGTGTAATTATTATTTTTGAATAAATATTAATTATGAATTAATAGAGTTAATTTTTATGTCTAAAAATTAAAGTATCAAAAATATTTATTTAGAGGAATAATTAGAGACAAATAGTTATACTTTTGATTCTTTTATGGGCCCGATGATCTTCTAAAATTGTATTTTTGTACTTCAGGCATCAAAGTTAATTTTTGGACATATATTTCTTAAATTAATGGATGTATTAGAAATACATAAGAGCACAACTAAAGAATAATTTTTTTATATAAATATATCAATTAATTATATTTACTTATATTCTCAGTCAATAAAATAATTACTCAATGTTAGGATAATGATCAAAAGAAAATGTGATGTCCTAATTCCTTATTATTTTTAAACTGATGGACTTTTAAATCATCATAGATTTATGAATTTGAGGAACTAAACTTTTATTATATCATTCAATTGTTTGTGATTGATGACCTCAACCAATCCCTATAAATATTTACGATTTTTCTCCATGTCAAGTCTTCACTCCCAACCCATGTTCTCCAATATGGAAACCTAGTAATATGGGTAACTGTTATGGTTCAAAATTTCCCTTTTTAAGGGAGGTATTAATATTAAATTTTACGATGTGGTTTTGTAACACCCCAAGATTTCATAGTATGTTATCTCTTCAAATTAATTCAATAACTTGCGCTATATACAACAACGAGTTCGAGCGCACCACAACTTACCAAAATCGCCGTTCAAAAAGTAGTTATGAATAGTATTAACTACATTTTTAATTATATATATATATATACAATATAATTTTAACATTCATATTTTGTGTTTCTTAGATATAATATAAGGACAAATTCAATTTTTCAGATAAAAGAAGTATTTTTCAAAAAATGTAATTTTACCACCTATTTAATGGAGGATCCTTTTTAAAACAAATATTTGATACTTTTATATATTAAATTAAATTAAATTAAATTATTCTTTATCATCTAGACATAAAAAGTTAGTTTGGATAAATTTTTGGTACTTTTCTGATAACTTTCATATTTTGATGAATAATAAAAAATACTAAATTTTAATTGAAAACAACTTTTTTAATCGAAATATTTGATAGTGTTAAATTATGCATTTTAATGGTTTAAAATTATAATTAGATTATATTTTAATAATTTAATACAATGTAAGTCATTTAAGTAATTTCAGTTTAAAATTTTACATAAACACATGTAAATATTTTGATAGTTTTTACTTTTTTAAAAACCCGTTTTTTGGTTTTGAAAACAGGAATTAATTTTAGATTAATTAATGTAACTTCTATGCTTTGAATTTGGTAAAAGATAATTCATTTTTGAATTCGGAATATCACAATTATCTTAGGGTAAATTTTTTGGTATTTTTCTGAAAACATTTAATTTTTGATGAATAGTGAAAAACACTGCGTTATTGTTTAAAACGACTTTTTATTTAAATAATTTTTTATTTTATTTAAATTTATTTTAAGTCAAAATAGATATATAATACCAATATAATTTCAATTTAATTCATTGGATTCATTTTATAATAAAATTAGATGTATAAAATTTTATTGAACTTTTTACTGTCTTTTACCTACATTCTTAGAGCATTTAAAAATTTGGATAAAACTTAATTTTACCACTTCTGTGAGTTGAATTTCAAAAATACAATAGACACGGTTGATATTATTAAGTAAAATATGGTTCAATAAGATGAAAATAATTTCTGGTGAATAGTAACTTTTGACTTTTAGTTATCACGGTTAAAAGTAAATAGGGTAATTAAAGGTAAAAATGATATTATAATTACCCTAACACATGTCCAAATTATATTGGATAAGTGTAATTCAACCAAAAACAACCTTAGGAATGAAATATGACCCTTTTGGTCCACTTGTATTAGATCAGGACATTTGTTATTATTTTATTTAAAGAAGAGTTAACATTGTTAAATTCAACGTTTAATAACTAAAACATTTTTAATATAGAGTTATACATAAGATAAATTAGACTATAAATATTAATTAGAAATCTAAAAATATTTCCTACATCATGGTATTTTATTTATAATTTTTAGACATTAAATAATTAAATTTATTTATGACACAATGATGATGCAATAATTACCTTATTAATGAAAGAATCAAATAAATGGTATTATAAATATTAAAAATAAAAATAATTTAAAAGTTTTGATGCCATCAACGAATTTTCTAGATTAATATGACATGATAGGGTTGATTATAATTTTTTTTCAAAGTGATAAGGTTGTTATGACTTTCACAAAAATAAAATACCAAATAGTGTCAAAATTGACATAAATTAGTTTTTAAAACAAATACTATATTATTAGCTGATATAATATTAATAAAAATTTAATGATTGGTTAAAGGTCTTAAATAATATTATATATGTCATTAATTAACCACTTGAGGTTATATTTGAAGTTTATAGTAAGTTTATTAATCATATAGTGTAAGAATACAAGAAGACATGGTAAAAGTTAAACTATTTAACTAATAGTTAAATTTATAAGATAAGGTTAATATGGTGAGCTAAACTTGTATAAAATATATTGGTTGAGAGTATTTTGACTCATACACACCTTATCATATAAATAAATAAATTTTTATCCATTAGAAACCGAAAATTATTTTATAATAAAATAATATTTCAAGATGTCCCTAAAGTGACCCTCACCTCTCTTATAAGAGGTAACTTCCCCTTCTCTCAAAATCACACTTCCAAATCCATTTTTCTCGGCCAAAACCTACCCAAATATCCTCCCAAATTCCCTTAAACAAAACTATATTCCTTACTTTTATCAGAAATCCAACCTAATGAGCCCTTTTGATCAACTCAAAAGGAAACACATGAAGAAGAGGTAATAATTTCACCACCCTCTTTCAAGTTCTTTTCTTCTTCCACTTCCTCTTTCTTTGTTGTTTCCATACCAAAATAATAACTCTAGTACCTCCTAAAAAATTTGATGTTATTATAAATATGGTACTACCATATTCGTTATTCTATCCATCCTATAAATGATAAAGTCACTATATGTGCGTACGTACGGCTTACAGTCTCCACGTCGTGGTGTAGTTTGTTATTCAAAAACTTCATTATTTGGATGAGTATAATAATGAGTATAAATGATGTAAATAATAAATATAACATGTTAATGATTCTTTATATATGATATAACATCCAATTATATACGATTTCACCATAAATATAATGATATTTTCGCTTGTGCTTATGTACGGATTACCGTCTCCACGAACGCGATGAGATTCATTCCCCATCGTAATAACTCAAGAAAAATTTTCATTTTATGATTACAAATAATGTTTAAGAACTTAATATAATTATGTATATGAATCAAATAAATCCTATCCCTAACAAACATGGCTTACGTAACCCAGCATATAAAGGAAAACGGACCAGTTAACACCCGAAACGATGATACTACTGAAATATTCTTAAAAAAGCATTATTAGAGGATCATATATGATATAATATTTATGGATATAGTTATTTTATAATTTAATAACAATGTTTTAACTATTATACAGGAGTTCAACATACCATTGAGTAAGGAAAAGTACAAAGTAAGGGTTAATTACTCAATCTCATAATTATCCGAGATTTTTTATGAGTAAGTATTTATTGTGACATATTTATCATCATTGTCCATATTTCATAAAAATGTTTTCAAAAGGAATCTTTTAAGGTTTTATGGAAGGGTATATTTAACTATATCATCATTTTTAATTTTTTAAATATTTATTTTTCAAAATCTTTTTAATTAATGTCCATGTTTTCAAAACGATTTTAAGGATTTATTTATATAGACATAATTGTTTTAAAATGTTAATTCCTTTCATTGTTTCAAAGTGGAATGTGACACTTTTATTCAAAAATGTATTTAAATGTCTTCCTTTATAAATTATGTGACTTTTAAATTATTTAAAAAAAAGAAATAGATATTTATCTCAAATAGTTTTGATTTCATCTATGTCAACATCCTTTGATAGATTTTACACTTCTTTGATGTTGATTCATTATGATACAAATCTTCCATATTTTATTGAAGGTTTTGTTATATGTTTTACTATGTATGTGTTATTTTTATACCATTCATGGTTTATGGTTAAAGTATTAACATTTTTTTTTCTAGTTTTAATACGAATGCTTATGTTATGTTTCAACCTTTCATATGAGGAATTCATTGGACTTAGTAAGTTATAGGAGGATCAATCTATAGATCCTCAATGAATTAGTAGGTATCATGAGAAAAACTAATGTTTTGACACAAGGCCTTGATAAAATCTTATTTTTAGTCTTGGAACAAGGCCTTGACTATGTGGTTATGAAGTTTGGCATTATGAATTCCATCATTATAAAATTGGCTATTGATATTTCATGTGATTATTATACTAATAGAATATCCATGTGAATAAGTAAATTGAATTATTTGATTTATATTTTTCATATTATACTAAATTTTAAGTTTAAAAGGCTTATGTTTTATTCTTATACATTTCCTTAAATGTTTATGCTTATTTATGAAAGTTTCTACTATATTGTTATCCTTACTAAGCATTTGAGATCACCCCTTTCTATGTTTTACTTTTCCCAGGATGTGAAGAAGTTTATTATGACTGAACTGCAAGGATAGTCTATGGGATATGAATGTGGTCAATGGAGACAATGTTTTTTTTTCATTTTATAATGTAATATAAAACTTATGAATGTATCTAATACTTACAAGGCTACTAAACTGATCGATATTTTAGGATTTGATCCCTTGTGATCATGACAATGTATTAAAATAATGTACTGACTCTGGGTAACTTGGGTCAGGGAATTACAGTTGGTATCAGAGGAAGTTTAATAGATACCCTGGAAACTATATTTAGAAAAAACCTAATTAGAGAACATTACCCTAAGATAGAAATTGAGGAATAATATAGAAGAAATTACTAGAATTTTGGTAATGTTGAGATTTTGTGTATTTTACAAGAAATACATCCCTATCTGGATATAAGCAGGTAGAGATGGATCTGGCATAGATTTACCTAGGAGTGAAAACTCTGATAAGGAGTTTCGAGCTTGAACCAAGTATCTTGGTACACAACAACAGGCCTTGCTGCACTCTTGGTTACGAAACTCCCAGGGGATATGCTTAGGATAATTAACATTTTCATTATAATCCATTATGAAGGATTTAGGAGTAAATACTTCCTCAAAGAAAACATTTTATAATTATAGATTATATGCATAATTTTTTCAACTTAAGTTAGTTATTTTGAAAGTTTGGAATTATGCATTGTTATTAATAAACTAACATAGTGTATGTCATTGTTTAGACATGGTGCTTAATAGAAGTAAGGAGAACTCCAACAATACGCATGATCCTAAGATTAAGAAGGATCATATCTTTCATGGTATTAAGCCAAAATTTAGAAGGGAAATAATATCCCACGTATTCTCATCATATGAAGAAATAATACCATGTGTTAATAAGAAAAGTAAATAATTATTTGAGTCCTATGGATTTTAAGGGAAGAAAGAGAAGAAAAGGATGGAAGAGAGAAAGATGGATAAAGGGAAGAGGGGAAAGAAGGATTTTCCCATATGTGATAACTGTGGAAAGAATCACCTTGATAAATACTTGAAGGGAATGGGAGTATGTTATAAGTGTGGAGAAAAAGGACACAAAGTGCGTGATTGAAAGGGTAAGAAAAAGGTTTCAAATGTACAATGCTTCATCTGCAAGGAGTTGAGACACTACATGAATCAATGTCCAAATAATCAGAGTATACCCCAAATACTGCTACTGGATAATAATCAAGTTATGATACTACTGAAGATGAAGAGGAATTATTATATTTCTTAGGTTGTTATTAAAGTATTATGTCATTTGAGTATTGTATTAATGATTTATATGTTATAAGAATTATAGAGTATATAAGGATTGTACTGGAGTACTATTTCATTAAGGACTTGAGATTGTGTGGAACCAAAAAAAGTGACTCAATATCAGGTTAATTTTTTTTAGAAAATATATGGTTGAGAAAAGATAAACCATAATATGGTTCTGATACTTAGGTAGTGATTTTGGAAAATATATGATTTATTTGGATAAATTATATTGGATATTCTTGACTACCTTGAAACTGATTAATGATTTGTATATTCCATCATTGTTGGAGTTTACAATATTTTTGGATAGAAGGAGTATATCCATTATTCTAAAAGGAATGAGGGAGCAAGAATTTATTTAATAAGGATTTATGGTAATTCAGGATGTTACTATGTTTTAAAAGAATACATGATGAAGGTATTCACATGTTATTATGTGGAAAAAAGGATCTACATTGTGTTTACCTTCCTTATAAACTTTGGACTGTGAGTTTGGACAGAAGTATTTTGGATATGTCTAAAGGCTGGAATCGATTAAGTTTGACATTGGATACTATTTTAAGGTTAAATCATTTCTTGAGATTATTTTTGGATTGTCATAAAAAGGAAAACCCGGAGGTCGGGCGGCAACCCGTTGCGTTCGGCAAGGCCGCGAGACTTGAATCTGCAACTGAAGTGCGACAAGGGTGGATCAATTACCACTGGAATGTGTGATTTCCTAGTTTGTATAATGTAATTTTTTTAAATATTCTGAAAAATTAATTATAAATTCATTATTTTTGGAACCCTATATGATTAGGATAAATAGAATATTTTTGAATTCTATTATCTTTTATAGTGAAAGATGCGTTTGTGGTAGGAATTAGTTGAAGGATGAAACTATAATTGTAAAGTATATTTTTTTCTCTTATTCTATGAATAAATTAATTCTTAAACTTTAGGTAAGGGATATTAAAACAAAAAATGTGTTATCCTAATACCTTATATTTTGTTTAACCAACGATATTTTAAATCATCATAGATTGATGGCTTTGAGGCCCTCAATTTTACGCTTGCTTGTGATTGATGACCTCAATCTCTCCCTATAAATATTTACGTTTTTCATCAAATTATGTGTCTCTAATTTCCACCGATGTTCTCATAATCGAGATCATAATTTGGTGGTGAATTTTTCATTTCCCTTTCCCTCTTATTAAGACACAATTTTATTAACCCAATTTTTGATGTGGGTTTTCGACAAAGGTATTTTTCTATTTTTAACCTTTTATTTTCAAAGAAAAATTTTAAATTGAAAGGATGAAATTTATTGAAGGAGGGGAGAATGTAACACCCCGACATTTCATAGTATGTTATCTCTTCAAAGTAATTCAATAACTTGAGCTACATGCAACAACGAGTTCGAGCGCACCACGACTTACCAAACTAACTATTAAAAAAGCGGTTATGAAAAGTATTAAATGTATTTTTAATTTTATATATATCCTATATAATATTAATATATATATTTTGTATTTATTAGACATAATATAAGGACAAATTAATTTTTTCAGATAAAAGAAGTATTTTTCAAGAAATGCAATTTTACCGCCTATTTAATGGAGGATCCTTTTTAAAACAAATATTTGACACTTTTATATATCCAATTTAATGAAATTAAATTATTCTTTATAATCGGAACATAAAAATTTAGTTTAGATAAATTTTTGGTACTTTTTTGATAACTTTCATATTTTGGTGAATAATGAAAAATACTAAATTTTAATTGAAAACAATTTTTTTAATAAAAATAATTTATAGTGTTAATTTATGAATTTCAATGGTTTGTAAGTATAATTAGATTATATTTTTATCATTTAGTACAATTTAAGTCATTATAAGTAATTTCACATTTAAATTTGACATAAACACATGTCAATCTTTTGATAGTTTTTACATTTAAAAAAACCCGCTTTTTGGTTTTGAAAATGGAAATTAATTTTAAATTAATTAATTTAACTTCTATATTTTTAATTTGGTAAAATAGAAATAATTTTTTAATTCATAATATCAAAATTATCTTAGGGTGAATTTTTGGTATTTTTCTGAAAACATTCAATTTTTGACAAGTAGTGAAAAACACCCCATTATTGTTTAAAACTGACTTTTTATTTAAATAATAATTTATTTTATTTAAATTTATTTTAATTAAAAATAGATATATAATTCATATATAATTTCAATTTAATTCATTGGAGTCATTTTATAATAAAATTAGATGTACAAAATTTTATTGAACTTTTTACCGTCGCATTTGCAAATTTTAATAAAACTTAATTTTACCACTTATGTATGTTGAATTTAAAAATATGAGAGACACGGTTGATATCTTTAAGTAATATTTGGTTCAATAAGATGAAAATAAATTTTTATGAATAGTAACTTTTGACTTTTAGTTACCACGATTAAAAGTAAATAGGGTAATTAAAGGTAAAAATGATATTATAATTATCCTATCACATGTCCTAATTCTATTGGATAAGTGTAATTTGACCAAAAAAACCTTAGTAATGAAATATGACCCTTTTGGTCCACTTGGATTATATTAGGACATTTATTATTATTTTATTTAAAGAAGAGTTAAAAGTGTTAAATTCAATGTTTAATAACTAAACTATTTTTAATATAAGGTTATACAAAAGATAAATTCGACTATAAATATTCATTAGAAAGATAAAAAGATTTCCTACATCATGGTATTTTATCTATAATTTTTAGACATTAAATAATTAAATTTATTTATGACACAATGATGATGCAGTAATTACCTTATCAATGAAAGAATCAAATAAATGGTATTATAAATATTAAAATAATTAGAATTTAAAAGTTTTGATTCCATCCAAGAAATTTAAAGGTTAATATGACATGATCGGGTTTATTAGATAATTTTTTTTTTCGAATGGTTGTTATGACTTTCACAAAAACAAAATACCAAATAGTGTTAAAATTGACATAAATTAGTTTTTAAAACAAATACTATATTATTGGTTGATATAATATTCATAAAATATAATGTTCAGAAAAAGGTTTTAAATAATATTATATATTTCATTAATGAACCACTTTATGTTCTCTTGTAAGTTTATATTAAGTTTATTAACAATATAGTGTAAGAATATAAGAAGACACGGTAAAAGTTAAACTATTTAACTAATAGTTAAATCTAAAAGATAAGGTTAATATGGTGACCTAAACTTGTCTAAAACATATTGGTTGAAAGGATTTAGACCCATAATCACCTTATATTTTAAATAAATCAATTTAGATCCATTAGAAACCTAAAATGATTTTATAATAAAATAATATTTCAAGGTTTTCCTAAAGTGACCCTCACCTCTCTTATAAGAGAGCACTTCCCCTTCTCTCAAAAGCACACTTCCAAATCCATTTGGCTCAGCCAAACCCTATCCAAATATCCTCCCAACTTCCCTCACACCAATATAGAGTCCTTAATTTGATCAGAAAGCGAACCGATGGATCCATTTTGATCAAATCAAAAGGAAAACCCGAAGAAGAGGTAATAATTTCACCACCCCCTTTCAAGTTCTTTTCTTCTTCCACTTCCTCTTTATTTGTTGTTTCCATACCAAAATAATAACTCCATTACCTACTACATAATTTTATGTTAATATAAATATGGTTAAACCATATTCCTTATTCTATCCATCCTATAAATGACAAAGTCACCATACGTGCATACGCACGACTTACCGTCTCCACGTCGTGGTGTAGTTTGTTATTAAAACACTTCATTATTTGGATGAGTATAATAACGAGTATAACTGATATAAATATTAAATATAACATGTTAATGATTATTTATATATGATATATCATCCAATTATATACTATTTCATAATCAATATAATGATATTGTCGCTCGTGCATACGTACAGATTACCGTCTCCATTAACGCGATGAGATTTATTCCCCATCGTAATAATTCAAGAATAATTTTCATTTTATGATTAAAAATAATGTTTAAAAACTTAATATAATTCTGGATATTAATAAAATAAATCGTATCCATAACAAACATGGCTTACATAACTAGTCATATAAAGGAAAGAAGATCAGTTAACACCCTAAATTATGATAATACCAAAATATTCTCAACAAATCAATATTAAAGGATCATATATGGTATCATATTTATATAAATAGTTATTGTATAATTTAATAAATTTTTTTGACTAGTATATAGGAGGTTAACATACCATAAACTGTAACACCCCGACCCCAGTTACCCAGAGTCAGTGCATTATTGCGTAACATTGGCATGATCACAAAAGATCAAGTCTCGAAAGACCGATTAGTTTAGTAGTCTTGGAAATACTAGATACATTCATATGTATTACATTACATCATAAAGTGAAAAATCACAATAACATAGTCTCCATTTTCCACACTCATATCCCCTTCAGACTATCCCTGTAGGTCATTCCTAAAATACTTCTTCACATCCTGGAAAAATTAAAACATTGAAATGGGTGAGCTCAAATGCTCAGTAAGGATAACAATATAGAGGAAGCTTTCATAAATAAACATTAACATTTAAATAAATGTATAACTAAAACAAAAGCCTTTTAAACTTGAACTTCAGCATAATATGGAAAAAATAAAATGAAATAATGCCATTTACTTATTCACATGGATATTCTACTAGTCGAATAATCACATGAAATATCAATAACCACTTTCATAATGATGGAATGCATAATGCCAGACTATCATAACCACATAGCCAAGGCCTTGTGCCAAGAATACAAATAAGATTTTGTCAAGGCCTCGTTCCAAGACACTAGTTTGTCTCATGAGACCTACCGATGCATCGAGGAGCTATAGCGGGCTCCACCAGTCACTTATTAAGTGCAATGCATTCCTCATATGAACAGGTTTAAACATATCATAAACCATAACATAATTGTATCACATAAAACATGCATAAAGGAAACATAACATTTCCACATTTCAATCACAATATATCAATACAACACATTGATATAATAAAAACATTATCAAAACCATTTTCAATACCAAACTAAAAGAAAAGTAAAACTTGGTATTTATTTTTCATTTAAAAAAAATTTATGGCTTGTAGAGGAAGCTGAAACTCAAATAATGGTCACGATGGCAGAGAAGTCATTGTCACCACATACGTACAACAAGAAAAACATTCCTTTTTGTCGTTTAGTAAAACGCTTCGTATAAAAATATTCCTTTTGAATAAATGTAAAAGTCAAAGGGGTTTATACACCGTATAAAAGAAATTTGTGTATAAAATAAAATATGCCTCAATGAATGGATTTGAGACGAAGTAACTTACAAAGATCATTTTTTTTAAAATGAAATAAATATATTATGTGTATCCAATATAAGTACACATAAAGAAATTAAAAATACAATATAGTAACTAATAATATCACGACCTAATTTGAAAGTAGGATATTAAGCCAGACAATAGAAATTGGGTTAAGAAGTTCCCTTACCTCGTGTCCGAATTGACTCGAACGTTCTTTAACCTCCTGAATAATAAACTAGAGTTAATTTATAATTTCTTAAGAAACTTTTTAAAGTTTATTATTCATTTTATATCACTTATTACCATTTTATGAACATTATATAATTATTTATGTTAATAACTGTCATTTTTTCGATCTTTGGTACTTGAGTCAAAAATAAAATTCTTATAATTACAAGTTGTTCATGTGGTAAAATATCCATTATATACAGAATTATATTCATGATTTAGATATCATATATATTATATATATACAGTATATACATTCATTCATAATATTACGCGACATTTAGAGGTAAGAAATGAAATGCACCGTTCATGGAGATGGTAAGCCGTATGTATGCATGAACGCTACTTTCATTTCTATTTCATATTTAATGGAATGAAATTATAATGATATAAAGGTGTATTATAATTTTAGTATAATATCATATATAATATCATTTACTCCATCCTTTATACGTACCACATATGGCATTAACGATTCAAATCACTTTGAGGGGGCGATAGTCCGCACTTCCTAAAATGAAATTATCGCGTTTACCCATAATGGAAATCATAAAGGTATGCCATGAATGAGAAATACAGAAGCATAAAGAAAACATAAACATAATATATATCATATATAGAAATATTTTCATCTTAATGGCCACCATGAGAGGTGTTAAAAGAAGATTTAACAATCATCGTTTCGTGAGGCATAAATTTTCCAACCACAGAAACAGTATGTTCTTTAACCATTAGACGAAGGTGTGTGTAAGTTTAAATCAAATCCTTATAATAAAAACATCCTAGTATATTGAATATACTTGTTTTGTTACAAAAGAAATGAATAAAAATAGTTTAAGGGGTCGGAGTAGCAAAATAAAACAAAATAACATAAGAGAAGACATTACCTTAAAATTAGGTAACTCTTTTTTTGATTTGAGCCAAAGGCTTCCTTGAGAAGATTTCTGAACAAAGTGACGATTCTAGGAGTAAGAGAGGGAATTTGAGAGAGTATTTTGGCAGAGGTTGGCCAAGAAAAAAGGCTTTGAAGGTGTGAATAAGGTGGTAGTGGTGGGGGCCTTTTATAAGAGGAGAGGAGGGGCACTCTTGGAAAGTCATGAAATGTTACTTTATTATATAATGAGTTTTGGATTTTAAAGGTCCCAAAATTATATATTTATAGGATAAGGTGATAAGGGTTATAAATATACTCATCCAATATGTTTTTGACAAGTGTATGTCTTAGATTTTACATTATCTTTTCATTTTATTTAAATCATTAATTAATGAGGTAATCGCTGCATCATCATGGTGTCATAAAATATTTAATTTATTTAATGTCTAAAAATTATAAAAAAAATATCATGATGTATGAAATATTTTTGTCTTTCCAATTAATATTTATAGTCGAAAATTTACTTTATATTACCCCATTTAATAATTGTTTTAGTAAAACAAGTCATGTTTGTGACAATTTTATTTTTACTTTAAATAAAAAGTTATTATTGTCATTTTCTTACCCAAGTGGCTCCATGGGGTCCCCAAGTTGACCCATGGATTTTATTGGTCGGACATGACTCATAAAATAAGTGTAGGACAAGTTTCAAGGTCATTTCATATTATTATAGCATTATCTTTACCTTAAATTTCACTAATTACCTTTAATCGCGATTAATTAAACTTAAAAGTTACTATTCACCAAAAATTATTTTAATCCCATTGAACCACATTTTACTTCCTAATGACAACCATGTATGTCGGATTTTTGAAAATCAAATCACAGAAGTGGTAATGTTTTATTTAAACGAAAAATTTGTTTTTTAACTACCACTTAGTGGTTTCACTATTCATCAAAAATTGAAGTTTTTCAGAACAATGCCAAAATTTCACCCTAAGCTATAATTGATATTCCTAATTCAAAAATGATTTCTATTTTAAAAAATTCCAAACATATAAGTTTCATTAACTAATTTTATAACTAATTCCCGCTGTCACAACAAATAGCGTGTTTTTAAGAAACAATATATATCAAAAGATTGACAATTGTTCATGTCTAATTTCAATGTTAAATTAATTCTAATGAAAACAATTGGATAAAATGGTAAAAATATATTCTAATTATACTTTAAAACCACTCAATAGTATAATTTATCACTATAAATTATTTTTATTAAAAAAGTTATTTTTAAGTATTTTTCACTATTCATAAAAAATTGGAAGTTCCCAGAAAATTACAAAAAATTCAACTTAGGATAATTTTGATATTCCGAATACAAAAACGAAGTCCATTTGGAAAGATAAAATTTATAAAATTTCAAAAATTAGGTATTACTATTTATAACAGCTACTTTTATTGGTTGTGGGGTGTGTTAGAACTCGAAGTTGCGTACAAAACATGCTACTATATTATTCAAAGAGAAGTGTACCGTGGAAGCTTAGGGTGTTACATTCTCCCCTCCTTCAAATAATTTCATCCTTGAAATTTCATATAATATCACTGTATAAAAAGACTCGGGTGATTCTTCATCAGAAGTTCCTCAGGTTCCCAGGTTGCCTCCTCCATCTTATGGTTTCTGCATAGAACTTTTACCAGATGAGTCGTCCGGCTTCTCAGCAATTGTTCTATTGTATCAAGAATATTGACGGGCTCTTTGCAATAGGATAGATCAGGTTCCAGTTCTAATTCCTCATAGTTGAGTACATGCGTTGGGTCAGGCATGTATTTTCTCAACAGTGATACGTGGAATACATTTTGAACTTTGGAGAGACTTGGCGGCATTGCCAAACGGTAAGCTACAGCCCCAATTCGTTCTAGAATTTCGAAGGGTCCGATGTACCTGGGACTAAATTTAACCTTCTTACCGAAACGTATAACTCCCTTCCATGGAGATACCTTTAATAAAACATGATCTCCTACCTGAAATTCCAAATCATTCCTTCGGTTGTCGGCATATCTCTTCTGCCTACTTTGAACTGCTTTGATGTGGTTTTGGATTACTTTTACCTTTTCCATCGTTTCCTCCACCAGTTCTGGGCCTACAAGTTTTCTTTCACCAACGTCATCCCAACAGGTTGGTGTGCGACATCTCTTTCCATATAACTCTTCATATAGTGCCATATGAATACTTGAATGGAAGCTATTGTTATAGGAAAATTCTACCATAGGTAAATATTGATCCCACATACCCTGAAAGTCAAGTGAGCATGATCTCAACATGTCTTCTAATGTTTGAATAGTTCGTTCTGATTTTCCATCTATTTGAGGGTTGTAAGCAGTGCTCAAACGAAGTTCAGTATCCAAGGCCTTCTGAATACTTTTCCAGAATCTTGATGTAAAACGGGGATCACAATCCGAGACAATCGACAGGGGTACTCCATGAAGTCTCACAACTTCATTAATATATAGTCTTGATAGATGTTCAAGTGATAGATCTTCCCTTATAGCAAGAAAATGTGCTGACTTCATGAGACGATCAACAATGACCCATATTGCGTCATTAATTCTAGGAGTATTTGGTAGTCCCATGAAAAAATCCATGGTAATATTATCCTATTTCCACTTAAGTATGGGAAGAGGTTGCAATACTCCACCAGGCAGTTGCCTTCTAGATTTCACTTGTTGACAAACCATACATCTTGATACAAAATCAGCAATCTCCCTCTTCATGTTGTCCCACCAAAAATTTCCCATTAAATCTATATACATTTTGGTGCTCCTTGGGTGTATAGTGAAATTGGAACTATGAGAATCATCCAACAATTCCCTATTTAAATCAGGTATATCGGGAACACAAAGTCTCTTCCCAAATTTCAAAATTCCATCTTCATACACAAAGTATCTCAATCGCCCATCATTCACAACTTTAATCTTCTTTTTTAACTCTTCATCATCAGCCTGAGAACACTTTATACTTTCTAGTAAATATTGTTTGGCAACCATTTGAATTTTTTTTGATGTTTCACCCTCCATGGTGATTCCCATATCCATCTTTACTAGATCCATGAAAATAGGATCCCTTTCCACTCTCATCATGTTCAAAACTCCATGATATTTTCTACTCAAAGCATCTGAAACCTTATTTGCCTTCACTAGGTGGTAGTGTATCGTGCAATAATAATCCTTGAGTAGTTCAAGCCATCTCCTTTTCCTCATGTTGAGTTCTTTTTGTGAGAAAATATATTTCAAACTCTTGTGATCGGTATATATCTCACATTTTCACCATAGAGATAATGTCTCCATATCTTCAAGGAAAATATTACAGAAGCTAACTCGAGATCCTGAGTAGGATAGTTCTGCTCATGAATTTTTAGCTGCCGTGATGCATAGGCAATAACCCTATCATTCTGCATAAGGACACAACCAAGTCCTTTCATTGATGCATCGCTATAAATAACGAACCTATCATTCCCTGATGGTAGAGTCAATATAGGAGCGTTGAATAATCTTCTCTTCAGTTCTTTAAAACATTCTTCACACTCTTTTTTCCAGACAAATTTAACCCCTTTACGTGTGAGCTTCGTTAATGGGTTAGCCAATCAGGCAAAATTATGGACAAAATGTTGATAATAACCTACCAAACCAATAAAGCTGCATACCTCAGTTATACTCGTCGGTGATGGCCATTCTTGGATTTCCTTGGTCTTAGAAGGATCAACAGAAATTCCATCCTTAGAGACAATATGGCCAAGAAAAGAAATCTCTTGAAGCTAGAATTCACACTTTCTAAACTTCCCATATAATTCATGCCTTCTAAGAGTCTTCAAGATAATGCGCAAGTGATTTTCATGATCTTCGTATCTTTTGGAGTATACCAAGATATCATCAATAAATACCACCACAAAATCATCAAGATATTCCTTGAAAAATTTATTCATTAGATCCATGAATACAGAGGGTTCATTAGTCAATCCAAAAGGCATTACTGTAAACTCGTAATGCCCGTACCTTGTTCGAAATACTGTCTTCATAATGTCTTCCTTCTTCACACAAAACTAATGGTATCCATATCGAAGGTAAATCTTTGAAAAGTATTGAGCTCCATGCAATTGGTCAAATAAATCATCAATGTGAGGTAGGGGATACTTTTTCTTTATTGTTATAGCATTGATCTCTCTGTAGTCAACGCACGACCTCATAGATCTATCTTTCTTCTTAACAAAAAGGACAGGGGCTCCCCATGGAGAAACACTAGGGCGAATAAATCCCTTATTACTCAATTTCTCTAGTTGTTTCTTTAGTTCAACTAATTCCACGATGGCCATTCTATAAGGGGTCTTTGATATAGGCCTTGAGCTAGGAATTAAATCAATGGAAAACTCAACTTCTCGTTCTGGAGGATGTCCAGGTAAATCTTCCGGAAACACATCTACATATTCTTTCACAATAGGTACATCCTCTATTTGAACATTACTTTCCTTGCCCTTAGTCATTTCATTCTCTTCCTCCCCAATAATTGAATTTAGTTGAGCTACTGGGGGTGGATCTAAATAAGAATCAGGTGGTGACGATTCTGCTCTAAAAATAAGGTGTTCCTTATCATCATCATCAAAAATCGTAACCTCCTTCTTCTTACAATAAATCTTTGCATCATAGTCCGAAATACAATCCATACTGAGGATTATATCAAACTCAATCATAGGTATGACAATGAGATAAGCAGATAAAGAACATTTATGTTCTCTAATGGGGACTGATTCACAAAACATTGTTGTAATGATACTTCCCTTAGGAGTTTTGACTGACAATTCTCTTGTTAAATCAAATTGGAAATATCTAATTTTTTTATCAAACTGGGAAGATATGAAACAATGCAATGATCCAGAATCAAATAATGCTTTTTCTAAACTTGAGGAAACCATTAAATTACCTGCCACCACATCTTTCGAAGCTTCAACCTCAGTAGTAGTGATAGCATAAGCTTGGCCTTGATCCCTTGGCCTCTTCTAAGGTAAGTTCCCCTGATGCTTAGGACATTAATTTGCATAATGTCCCATCTCTCTACAATTATAGAATTCCACATTGACATCAAATTTCTTTCCCTTGTAATCATGAGCTTGGTGGCCTTTTTCACCACACTTGTAACAAACTCCCATTCCCTTCAAGCAAGTACCATGGTGTTTCTTCCCACATTTACTGCAGGACTGATATTCGACTTTTCCCTTCTTCCCCTTATTTCCATTTCAAGATTGATCAGAAGATCTCTTCTTTTCTTACTTTTCTTTAAAGTCATAAGACTTAGAGAATTCCTTTTCCATCTTGATAGCACACGAGACAATATCTTCGTACGATGAGAAGGTTTGTGAGACTAATGCCCGACGGAGAAATGGTTTTAACCCATCAAAGAAACGATCAATATTACTTCTTGGGTTAAGTATATAATCTATAGCATGCCTCGATAACCTTGTAAAGTTAGCCTCATACTTTGTGACATTCTCATCCTCCTTCTGCCTCAGACTCAGAAATTTCCTTTCCATATCTGCTCGATGGTCATGTGGAAAGTATTTTTCTAAGAAAATTTCTTTAAACTCCCTCCATTCCATACTTGATACTTATTCATCTTCCTTTGTGTTTTGAATCAGCAACCACCATTGATCGACATCTCCAGTGAGGCGGTAGACTACCATGATAACCTTCTCCCTTTCACTACTCCCCATGGCGTGGAATATTTTCTCTAAGGAGTTTATCCATTGCTCAGCTACTAATGGATTTGTACCCCCACTAAATATTGGTGGTTTTTTCCTCATGAAGCGGTCTAACATTGATCCTCCATGTTGCGGATCAGGGTGATCTATACGAGTAAGGTTATTATTCATAACCTGAGTGAGTTGTCCCAGTATGGTAATAAGTTGATCAACACCAGTTGTATCTCCAACTCCACAATAATTATCTTGAGAAGGAGGGAAATCCTTACACGGAGTGCGTGCATTGATACAGTTTCCATTCCTCCCTCTAGGCGCCATTTCTAAACAATGGCATACACTAGATTAGTTTATGAATCAAAATACATAATTACAAACTTTCAAAACACTTAACATAAATTGAACTATTTATGTATATAATCCATAATCATAAAAAAATTTTCTTTGAGGAATTATATACTCATAACCCTTCACAGTGGTTTGTAAAGAAAATGATAATTATCCTAAGCATATCCCCCGGGAGTGTCGTAACCAAGAGTGCAGCAAGGCCCACTTTCGTGCACCAGTTCCCATTCGAGTCTAGCTCAAAGCGGTGTTTTTGGGTTTTACCCCTAGGTACATATGTGCCAGATCCGCCTCTACCTGCTCATATCCAGACAGGGATGTATTGCTCAGAAAACTCACAAAATATCTATAATACCAAAATTATATGAAGTTATTCTATACTAATCCTCAAAGTTTATCTTTGGGCTATGTTTTATAATCAAATTTTATCTAAATCTAGCTTCCAAGGTTAGTACTAAACTGCCTCTGATACCAACTGTAACGCCCCGACCCCAGTTACCCAGAGTCAGTGCATTATTGCGTAACATTGTAATGATCACAAAAGATCAAGTCTCGAAAGACCGATTAGTTTAGTAGTCTAAGAAACACTAGATACATTCATAAGTCTTACATTACATCATAAAGTGAAAAATCACAATAACATAGTCTCCATTTTCCACACTCATATCCCCTTCAGACTATCCCTGCAGGTCATTCCTAAAATACTTCTTTACATCCTGGAAAAATTAAAACATTGAAAGGGGTGAGCTCAGATGATCAGTAAGGATAACAATATAGCGGAAGATTTCATAAATAAACATTAACATTTAAGGCAATGTATAACTAAAACAAAATCTTTTTAATCTTTAAATTCAGCATAATATGGAAAAAATAAAATGAAATAATGCCATTTACTTATTCACATGGATATTCTACTAGTCTAATAATCACATGCAATATCAATAACCACTTTAATAATGATGGAATGCATAATGCCAGAATATCATAACCACGTAGCCAAGGCCTCGTGCCAAGACTACAAATAAGATTTTGTCAAGGCCTAGTTCCAAGACACTAGTTTGTCTCATGAGACCTACCGATGCATTAGGGAGATATAGTGGGCTTCACCCGTCACTTATTAAGTCCAATGCATTCCTCATATGAACATGTTTAAACATATCATAAACCATAACATAATCCTATCACATAAAACATGCATAAAGGAAACATAACATTTCCACATTTCAATCACAAGATTTCAATACAACACATTGATATAATTAAAACATTATCAAAACCATTTTCAATACCAAACTAAAAGAAAAGTAAAACTTGGTATTTATTTTTCATTTAAAAAAAAGTTATGGCTTATAGAGGAAGCCGAAACTCAAATAATGATTACATCGGCAGAGAAGTCGTTGTCGCTGCATACGTATGAAAAGAAAAACATTCCTTTTTTTCTTTTAGTAAAACGCTTCGTATAAAAAGATTCCTTTTGAATAAATGTAAAATTAAAAGGGGTTTATACACCGTATAAAAGAAATTTGTGTATAAAACAAAATATGCCTCAATGAATGAAGACTGAGATGAAGTACCTTACAAAGATCATTTTTTTTAAAATGAAATAAATCTATTATGTGTATTCAATATAAGTACACATAAAGAAATTAAAAATACAATATAGGACCTAATAATATCATGACCTAATTTGAAAGCAGGAGATTAACCCAAAGAATAGAAATTGGGTTAAGAAGTTCCCTTACCTCGTGTGCGACTTGACTCAAACATTCTTTAACCTCCTGAATAATAAACTAGAGTTAATTTATAATTTCTTAAGAACATTTTTAAAGTTTATTATTCCTTTTATATCACTTATTACCATGTTATGAACATTATGTAATTATTTATGTTAATAACGGTCGTTCTGTCGATCTTTGGTACTTGAGTCAAAAACAAACTTCTTATAATTACAAGTTGTTCATGTGGTAAAATATCCATTATATCCAGAATTATATTCATGATGTAGATATCATATATATCATATATATACAGTATATACATTCATTCATAATATTACGTGACATTTAGAGGTAAGAAATGAAATGCACCATTCATGGAGACGGTAAGCCGTACGTACGCATGAACGCTAATTTCATTTATATTTAGTATTTAATGGCATGAAATCATAATAATATAAATGTGTATTATAATTTTAGTATAATATCATATATAATATCATTTACTCCATCCTTTATACGTCCCACATATGGCATTAACGATTCAAATCACTTTGAGGGGGCGGTAGTCCGCACTTCCTAAAATGAAATTATCGCGTTTACCCATAATGGAAATCATAAAGGTATGCCATGAATGAGAAATACAGAAGCATAATGAAAACATAAACATAATATATATCATATATAGAAATAATTTCATCTTAATGGCCACCATGATATGTGTTAAAAGAAGATTGAACAATCATCGTTTCGTGAGGCAGAAATTTTCCAACCACAGAAATAGTATGTTCTTTAAAACAACATCTTATTATATTTAAGATATTTTTTTTACAAAATAAAGTAATAAAAAGAGTTTAAGGGGTTGGAGAATCAAAATAAAACAAAATAACATAAGAGAAGACATTACCTTAAAATCGGGTAACTCTTTTTTTGATTTGAGCCAAAGGATTCCTTGGGAAAAATTATGCCCAAAGTGAGGCTTCTAGGAGTAAGAGAGGGACGTTGAGAGAGTATTTGGGTAGAGGTTGGCCAAGCCAAAAGGCTTTGAAGGTGTGAATAAGGTGGTAGTGGCGGGGGCCTTTTATAAGAGGAGAGGAGGGGCACTCTTGGAAAATCATGAAATGTTACTTTATTATATAATGAGTTTCGGATTTTAAAGGTCCCATACTTATATATTTAGAGGATAAGGTGATAAAGGTCCGAAATATACTCATCCAATAGGTTTTTGACAAGTTTATGTCTTAGATTTTACATTATCTTTTCATTTTATTTAAATCGTTAATTAATGAGGTAATCGCTTCATCATCATGGTGTCATAAAATATTTAATTTATTTAATGTCTAAAAATTATAAAAAAAATATCATGATTTAGGAAATATTTTTTTATTTTCAATGAATATTTATAGTCGAAAATTTACCTTATATAACCACATGTAATAATTGTTTTAGTAAAACAACTCATGTTTGTGACAATTTTATTTTTACTTTAAATAAAAAGTTATTTTTGCCATTTTCTTACCCAAGTGGCTCCATGGGGTCCCCAAGTTGACCCATGGATTTTCTTGGTCGGAAATGACTCATCCAATAAGTGTATGACAAGTGTCAAGGTCATTTAATATTATTATAACATTATCTTTACCTTAAATTTCACTAATTACCTTTAATCGCGATTAATTAAACTTAAAAGTTACTATTCACCAAAAATTATTTTAATCCCATTGAACCAAATTTTACTTCCTAATGACAACCATTTATGTCTTATTTTTAAAAATCAAATTACAGAAGTGGTAATGTTTCATTTAAACGAAAAATCAATTTTTTAACTACCACTTAGTGGTTTCACTATTCATCAAAAAATTGAAGTTTTTCAGAACAATGCCAAAATTTCACCCTAAGCTATAATTGATATTCCGAATTCAAAAATGATGTCTATTTTAAAAAATTTCAAACATATAAGTTTAATTAAGTAATTTTATAACTAATTCCCGCTGTCACAACAAATAGCCTGTTTTTAAGAAACAATATATATCAAAAGATTGACAATTATTCATGTCCAATTTCAATGTTAAATTAATTATAATGAACACCATTGGATAAAATGATAAAAATATATTATAATTATACTTTAAAACCACTCAATAGTATAATTTATCACTATAAATTATTTTGATTAAAAAAGTTGTTTTTAAGTATTTTTCACTATTCATAAAAAAATTGGAAGTTCCCAGAAAATTACAAAAAATTCAACTTAGGATAATTTTGATATTCAGAATACAAAAATGAAGTCCATTTGGAAAGATAAAATTTATAAAATTTCAAAAATTAGGTATTACTATTCATAACGACTACTTTGATTGGTTGTGGTGTGTGTTAGAACTCGAAGTTGCGTACAACACATGCTACTGTATTTTTCAAAGAGAAGTGTACCGTGGAAGCTTGGGGTGTTACATCAACTAAGGAAAAGTACAAAGTAAGGGTTAATTCCTCAATCTCATTATTATCCAAGATTGTTTATGAGTAAGTATTTACTGGGACATATTTATCATCAATGTCTATATTTCATAGAAATGTTTTCAAAAGAAATATTTTAAGGTTTTATAGAAGAGTCTATTTAACTATATCATCATTTTAAATGTTTTAAATATTTATTTTTATAAATCTTTTTAATTAATGTACATGTTTTTAAAATGATTTTAAGGATTTATTTATATGGACATCATTGTTTTAAAATGTTAATTACTTTAAAATTTTAAAAGTGGTATGGTACACTTTGATTCAAAAATGACTCTAAATGTCTTCCTTTATAAATTATGTGACTTTTAAATGATTTCAAAAAAAATAAAGAGATATTTCTCTCAAATTGTTTTGATTTCATCTATGTCAACATCCTTTGATGGATTTTACATTTGTTTGAAGTCGATTCATTATGATACAAATCATCCATATTTTATTAACGGTTTTGTGATATGTTTGACCGTGGATGTGTTATTTTTATACCATTCATGGTTTATGGTTGTAGTATTAACATTTAATTTGCTATTTTTAATATGAATGTTTATGTTATGTTTCAACCTTTCATATGAGGAATGCATTGGATGTATTAAGTGACGGGTGGTGACCGCTATAACTCCTCGATGCATCAGCATGTCTCATGAGACAAACTAGTGTCTTGGAAAAAGGCCTTGACAAAATCTTATTTTTAGTCTTGGCACAAGGAGTTGAATATGTGGTTATAAAGTCTGGAATTATGCATTCCATCATTATAAAATTGGCTATTGATTTTGAATGTGATTATTCGACTAGTAGAATATCCATGTGAATAAGTTAATCGAATTATTTGATTTATATTTTCCATATTATACTGAAGTTTAAGTTTAACAGGCTTATATATTAGTATTATACATTGAATTAAATGTTTATTCTTATTTATTAAAGTTTCTGCTATATTGTTATCCTTACTGAGAATCTCAGCTCACCCCTTTCTATGTTTTATTTTTCCTAGGATGAAAAGAAGTATATTATGACTGACCTGCAGGGATAGTCTAAGGGATATGAATGTGGTCAATGGAGACAATGTTTTTTTTTCATTTTATAATGTACTATAAAACTTATGAATGTATCTAGTACTTCCAAGGCTACTAAACTGATTGATATTTCGGGATTTGATCCCTTGTGATCATAGAAATGTATTAAAATAATGCACCAACTCTCGGTAACTGGGATCAGGGCGTTACAGGTTCTTTTTGAATAAATATTTATAGTATTAAAACTTTGATAAAGCAATTTAATTTCAAGGGAGAAACTAATTTTAATGCGGGTATAATGTAACACCTCGAGTTTTTTGGTTTTTTTTAAAAATTAATCTAATCATTTGATATTTTTGCATTTCATGCAACATTATAAATTGTTTATTTTATATTAATTCACTTTATTTAGATTATGGTATATGCAACACCAAGTTAATACTTCACTACATTCAACATAAATTCCATATTTCACTACACAGGACATCAAGGTTAGCTTGTGTTACATACTACAATGACTTTCCTTAATGTCTTGCATAACAAGCATGACTGAGGTTTACCGAACAATAATGTATTATTAAAATATTATTATTTAATATAATAAGATATAACCTAAATTTTAAATTAGAGTTTATGAATAATATTAAATAATTTATGAAAATATAGGGTTTACACAAATATAAGATGAATTCATAGTTTACCAAATAATTAGAAATGAATATGAAAACTGATTCAATATAAAGGGAAATATTATTATTTTTATGGTCACAGTGATGATTTACCCTAATAAATTAAATTAATTATAAATAGTGAGTGATAATAATGTAATATATATGTTATATATTCAGTGAAATATTTTTGATATTCATCCAATATATTTTAAAATCATAAGATAAGAACAAACCCAATTTTATGCTTAAAAACCAAGATTTTTATTAAGTTATTTTTACCGCCTTTTAATGGAGAACTAATTATAAATCCATTTTTTTAGAAATTTTATAGATTTAATATTTTAAAATAAACTTAATATTTTAATTATTAACATAATAATTTAGTTAGGGTAAATATTTTGTATTTTACTGTGAAGTTCCATTTTTTTAATGAATAGTGAAAAATTCTGAATTTTAGTTCAAAACTTATTTTTAATATAATTTATTTATATGGTTAAATTAAATTTTAAATTGTTTTAAAAGTTTAATTAGAAAATATTGTTATAAATGAATATAATTTAGGTCATTTTAAAAAATTTCACATTGAAATTGGATATAAAAACTTAGCAACCGTTTGATTATTTTTACTTTAAAAACCCACAGTGTCGTCCCATTAGTAGGATTAATTTTAAATTAATTTATATCACTTATGTGATTGGAATTTGAAAAAATGGATTCAATATTTGTAATAATAATAATTTTTAATGTCTAATAACTTCAAATTATTTTTTTTCCAAAATTATTAGTGAATGAAATTAAAAATAATTACATCGATAAGGTAAAATTTATCTTAATTAAGGACTAAACCTTAAATTTAAGACCTAAAGTGACCTAGAAACTTGGAAAATAGCCATTTTATGGACATATTTATACCCTATACGACCTTTTCATTAATTGTTTTCATTATTGTATCCAATTTACATTTAAAAAATATGTATAGAATTCTTTTTTCAAAATATTACAAGAGTGACACTCCTCCTCCACTATAAAAGGCCTCTTCTCATCCACTTATTTACAACTCTAAAACCTCTTAGGTATGGAAAATATCTACTTAAATATCCTAAAAAAAATCCTATATTCATCATTGAAGCCTTATTTTTGTAATAAAGTCTTCCAAGGAAGCCCTTTGGTGCAAACCAAAAGGAGTTACCCGATTAAGAGGTAACACCCTCCCTCAAACTCCTTTCTTTTACTTTCATTATCCACTCCATCAATTAATATTATTCCATTATTATAAAAAAAACTATATAATAAATATAATTAGATGTTTTTATGATAATTTTTTTACCTAAACTTACGCACACCTCTATCTAATGGGTATAAAACATAGTATTTATATGTACGACGAACTACCATCTCACAAAATGATGATTGTTCATTTTTCCTTTACCGCCTATCATGGTGGAAATTATGATGGAAAATATATTTATATATATCATATATTATATTTAGTATGTTTTTAATATTATTTATTCCTTTTAAAATATAGATCCGTTTACTTTCCATTTGGTGTAAATACGATAATTTCGTTTGAGGAAGTGGGGACTACCATCCCCTTAAAGCGATGCGATTCGTTCACACACTACATTGAATGTATTAAGGTCATGTTTAGGGAAATTATATTATATATATGATATAATAATTATACTATAATAATTATATATATAAAAATATATAAATTTATTTCATTTACTTTGTTTCATTCAATACGATAATAAAAAAATAGAAACATCATTCATGCGTACGTACGATTTACTGTCTCCATGAACGATGTATTCCATTTCAAACTTATACATATTATATATATTATTATAATAAAAATATAATGAATATAAATGATATTTATATCATGGTTTACATTCTGGAAATCATGATATATGTATAAGGACCAAGATATAACAAATTATGACACATGCAAAGAACAACGCGAATATTACCGGAAGTGAAAACTTAATATAGGACTGTTAACAAGAGGGTAATATAAGGTAATAATAAAACCATATATTGTATTATATATATAAATATTATTCTGTAAAATATGTATAATAAACTTACATTTATTATAAAGGAATCTTGTATGAGTGCAAAGAGAGTCAAGACACAAGGTAAGAGAATTTCATATCACTTTATATTATTGTGAGAAACATGCTTTATTCACCACTCATTCATTTTGTTTGGTGTGTATATTTCCCATTTATTTAGTCTATTATTATTATAATTAAATTTATGAGTATTTAAATATCCATTCTATTATCTTTATTTCATTGGGTTTATGTTTCAAAAGTTACCAAATCGGTTGGATAGTTTTGTCTCAATTTACCTTCTTTGAGGAACATTCCATGTTATGATCCTATATTTTTATATGAGGTGTACATACTAACTTTTAAATGTTATATAATTAATATAATTAATTTTATGATATTTAAATCTTTATATATATTCATTTTATTACATGGGTAGAATGGTTCGAAGTTACCAAGTGATAAGAGTTTACAGATACAATCTCACAGCTTTTCAAGATTGTTAATGATTACAATTATTTTGATGAAATATTATGATCCATATCTCAATAAAACTAATGAGTTTACTTATCCTATGTTTATTCAATATATATACTTTTATTAGTACTATTTTCCACTCTGGTACAAAATATAGTTAAGGATGTTTTTTTAATAAAGCATGGCATTACCCACTCTTTAGTCGGAAATCTATGTTCCTTAAAAACCATGTTTTCTAAAAAGGGATTACAAGAATATTATAATATTATCCTATAATATTTAAAATAAATTTTTACCCTTTTTTTATTTTACCAATGTTTTCAAAGGAATCTACTTTTCGCTTTTTGAAAAAGGAATTTTTTAACCCTTTTACCATGAAAAATGTATGTTCTTTTTACCTCATACGACATGTTCAGATTTACCTACCATAATTTCTATGAAACTTCCTTAGCATGTTTAATAGGTTAAAGTTTTATTTTTTTTTTAAAATTAATTTTTAATGAAATGGTTCTCAAAATATCTTCAAGCTTGTGCTATAAGTTTACAAGGAAAATGGTTTTCAAAATGTTTGTAATCTTATTTTATAAATTTTCAAGGACAAATATTTTAAAAATGTTTTCATGATTATTTTATAAAATTTCAATGTAAAACGTTTTCAAAATGATTTCAAGTGTAATCTATAATTTTTCAATGCATTTAAAAATAAAATGGTTTTCTAAAGGGTTTATGTTTTAAAAATCCTTTTCAAATAAG
The DNA here is from genome assembly GCA_963277665.1 of Viscum album. Taxonomy (NCBI): domain Eukaryota; kingdom Viridiplantae; phylum Streptophyta; class Magnoliopsida; order Santalales; family Viscaceae; genus Viscum; species Viscum album. The sequence continues at coordinate 13,592,904 of OY728157.1, read as the reverse complement.
AAAGGATAGTTTTCCTTAAGAAATATTTTTAAAAGATCAATAAAAATTATTTCTAATATAAGATGAAATCCATTAGTGTTACCCATGACTTTTTAGTGAAATGATTTAATGTTTCAATTAATACTCTTCCTCTGAATGGTTTATGTTTTGATGGCATGATGTTTAGTACACACGTTTATTTTCTATAGTTTTACTATTTTGAAACCTGATTCTTTTCATGGGTTATGCTTTGATTAAATTATTATGAAACCAACATATTTTCCATAGGTTATTTCGTGATGAAATGTTAATGATAACCATTTGATTTCATGGGTTATGATTTGATGTTTATGAAACTCATAACTTTTCATGGGTTATGATATGATGAATGTTTTGTGGCATATGCATGTATTATTTCATTATATGATGTGTGGGACCTATATCTCTCTCCAATTAATTGGGTAAATATGGATGAATCATGAGTATAAATGTTATGCATGAACCTAATTACATGTTCATAATGTTATGCATGGAGCTGGTTGCATCTCTATAAGTTTATGCGTGAATCTTATTACATGTTCACAATGTTAAGAGTGAACCTTATTATGTGTTTATGATGTTATTAATAGACCTGGTTGTATGTATATAAGTTTATGTGTGAACCTAATTACATGTTCAAAATTTTATGCATGAACCTGATTCCATGTTCACAACATTATCCATAGACCAGGTTGTATGTCCATAAGTCTATGAGAGATCCTCATTTCATGTCCTCAACTTAATGTGTGAACCATTTTCTACATATACATGTTCACTATGTTAAAAATTGATGTGTATGATACAATTCTATGTCTTATTCCTATGTTATGATTTCATGGATTATGATCTTGATTTATTTATGATTCATGTCTTATGAATTGAAAATATTTATTCCATGATTCATGTTTATGATCTTTGATATAAAGGGTATTTTCTTCTAATGATCATGATCATGTTCTTATACACTTATGTTAGTGATATGCATATACAATTACTTTATTTACCCTTATTGATCATTTAAGATCACCCCTTTCTTTTGTTTCCTTTCCCCTGGTCATGGAGAAAGGTTTTTAAGTAGAGTTAATAAGGGGTAAGATTTTTTTGGGAATCATTAAAGGTATTATACTGAGTTAGAAGATTTTTATTCCATGTTTACAAAGGAAATAAACTAATATGATCTTTGGGTGTCCATTTTTGTAATGTTTTATGTATTTGAAAAAAGTGATGTAATGTCTATATATGTCAATATTGGGTTGATATAGTTGGTATTAGAGAAAAGGTTTAGTTAACCTTTGGAAACTAGGATGGGAAAACTTTGGTGGGATCCCTAGGTATATTTCTAAGGATATGTTTAGGGATATCTTTAAGGATAAGTATAAGGATGAGCTCACATTTAGGAAAATATCCTATATTTTTTTAAAGGATAGAGTGTGTGTTTTCTTAGAAATACATATATGTCTAGGTACTATAAGTGGATGTGGCTTTGGAAAAGATGTACCTATGGGTAACAACTCCAAAAAGATGTTTTGGGCCTAACTCGAGGTAATATGGTACATGACAACAGACCTTGCTACACACCTAGTTTGACACTCCTGAGAGATATGATTTTGGAATTCAAAAAACTATTTGCAAACCATCACGAAGGATTTTAATAGAGGATTGGTATGAATAAACAAGGATAAACCTAAGGTTTCCTAGATTAAAGAAGTAAGATATATTATTTGAGCACCCTATAAGTAATTTTTCATGATTATATGGTATCCCAATATGATAAATGTTTCTCACACTAGGATTTCTAGTTTTAGTCAATAGGGATAACTATAAGGAACATGGTTAATGTTTAATGTTCCAGATGTGGAAATTATGGGAATTAAGTTAAATGATTTACAAATTAGAAATCTCAGAAAGTTAATCAGGAAGGTGTTATGAGTATTGGTTATACTTCTGAAGTTAAAGAGACCACAAAAGACATGTGAAAGGTATGTGATTTTCTTCTAGTATTGTCTACATTAAACAAAAGAAGCATGATTATATTGAGGTTGCGGAACCTTAAGAAATGATTCATATTTTATATTCTAGGAAAGTGGTATTAAGGAATAAGTTGATTAATCCTAATTAATGGTTTAAGGATAATGTTGGATGAATGAAGTATTTATGTTTTATAATTCAAAGATTATGTTATATGAATCATGAAAGATATAATTATTTTCAGTATAAGTTTTCATTAAGGATTGAAATGGACATGTTGAATGGCAATGAATACATAAAAAAAATGATTTTATGGAATGGTGATATTTCAATCAAGGGAAGGTAACCCTTAATTAATGCATGAAATTGGGATAATTATGTTTGGATAAAGGTATGTTGGATATGAATAAGTAAATTGGATGGTACAAATTACCATAGAACTAATTATTTAAAAAGTGATCTTGATCATTAAGGATGAAGTTAAAACTTCTTGTATGTAAATTACATATCCTATAATCATTAGAATATGTAAGAATTCATGTTTTCCAAAATGATTTATGGTAATTAAGGTTATTACTATTTTTATAGAGAACATAAGATAAATAAATTCACATGTTTGGAATGTGATAACCTATAGATACTTTTTGATATTTTGGGAATCAATGTTAAGATGATTTTGTGAATTTATATCAAAAGTTTTGTATTTCCATATTTCAAAATGGTTATAAGGTTAACCATTCATGAAAGGTTTAAGTTAATATTTAGAGGTAGTATTTATGCATTGAGTTTGTATTGAAAAACTTGTTTAAAAGGGTATTTAGTGATTAACATTATTTTAAGGATATTTATCGTATTTATTTTTTGAAATTATATTAGTGTGGTTTTAGAAAAATAAATCATTTATATAAGGTGACAAAAAATATAGTTCAGCAAGGCCTTGGGTCTTGAACCCATGACTGACAGACAATAAGGGTTTTACACCTACCACAAGCCTACGTGATGTCCTAGTTAATGTGTAATTATTTTTGTTGAATAAATATTAATGATAAACTAGTAGAGTTAATTTTTATGTTTACAGATTGATGTATCAACCATATTGATATTGAGGAATAGTTAGAGAAAAATAGTTATACTTTTTGTTCTTTTATGGGTCTTAAGATCTTCTAAAAGTATATTTTAATACTTTAGGCATCAAAGTTAATTTCTATACATCTATTTCTTTTAGTAATGGATAAATTAGAAATAGATAAAAGCACAACTAAAGAATGAAATTTTATTTATAGAAATTTATCAATTAAGTATATTTACTTATATTCTTGGTCAAAAAAAGTATTACTGAACATTATAATAATGAATAAAAGAAAATGTGTTGTCTTAATACCTTATTTTTTTTTGAATTTATGGCCTTTTAAATCATCATATATTTATGACTTTGAGTCCATCAAATTTTCTTTGATAATTCAATTTTTTGTTATTGATGAACTCAATCACTCCCTATAAATATTTAAACTTTTTCCCAATGTCCAATCTTCACTCCCAACCTATTTTCTCTTATGTGTAAACCCAGTTGTAAGGGTAACCATTATAGTTCCACCTTTCCCTTTTTAAGGGAAGTTTTAATATTCATTTTTACGATGTGGATGTGGATTTCTCTGAATAAAAATTTTAAGTATTAAAACTTTGATAACCTAGATGAAATTTAGGGGATAAATTAATTTTAAGGGGTGTATAATGTAACACCTCGAAATTTTGTGATTTTTTTTCAAGTTAATTTAATCTTTTTGATTTTTTTTATTTCACACATCACTAGAAATAGTTTATTTTATATTAAATCACTATATTTAGATTAAATTATATGAAACACCAAGTTAATCATGAACTACAATCAAGATAAATTTTATTTTTCTCTACATGGAACATCCAAGTTATCTTTCATTACATACACAAATGATTTTCCTCAATGGCTTGAGTAACATGCATGACCGAGGTTTACAGAATAATAATGTATTATTAAAATATTATTATTTAATGTAATAAGATATAAACTTGGAATTAAATTAGAAGTTATGGACAATATTAAATAATTTATGAAAATATATTTTTTACACAAATATAATATAAATTCATAGGTCACTAAATAGTTAGAAATTAATATGAAAAACAATTCAATATAAAGAGAAATATTTTTTTATGGTCACAAAGATGTTTTACCCAAATAAATTAAATTAATTAAAATTAGTGAGTGATATTAATGTAATATATATGTCATATATTCAATCATATATTTTTGATATTCATCCAATATATTTTATTGACATAAGATAAGAACAAACCCAATTTTATGCTCAAAAACCTATATTTTTATTAAGTCATTTTTACCACCTTTTAATAACAAACCAAAATTTAAATCCATTTTTTTAGAAATTTTATATATTTTATATTTTAAAATATAATTTATATTTTAAATTGGAACATAATAATTAGTTTAGGTTAAATATTTGGTATTTTTTATGAAGTTTTATTTTTTTAACGAATAGTGAAAAATACTAAATATTAGTTCAAAAATTCTTTTTCATATAATTTATTTATAAGGTTAAATTAAAATTTAAATTATTTTTAAAGTTTAATTAGATAATATTTTTATCATTTAATCCAATTTATTTCATTTTAACCAATTTAACACTGAAATTGGATATAAAAACTTAGCAAACATTTGATCATTTTTACTTTAAAAACCCACAGCATCGTCCCTTCAGCAGGATTAATTTTAATTTTAATTTTTTCTAGTTCTATTATTGGAATCTGAAAAAATGGATTTCATATTTGGAATCAGTATAATTTTTTATTTCTAATAATTTCAACTTAGCTTTTTTCCAAATTTATTATTGAATGTAATTAATATTAATTACATCGATTTTGGTAAGATTTAGCTTAACTAAGGACTAAACCTTAAATTTAAGACCCAAAAAACTGAGAAACTTCTACAAGAACCATTGTTTGGCCATATTTATACCCTATAATGTATTTTATATATATTTTTAATTATTTAATCCACTCTACATGTGGAAAACGTGTATGGAATTCCTTTGTCAAAATATTACAAGAGTTTCATTCCTCCTCCACTATAAAAGGCCTCCACTACTCCACTTATTCACAACTATCAAACCACTTAGGTATGAACAATATCTTCTAAAATATCCTTAAAAAAATAATCCATTCCTCCTTTAATAATCCCTTTTGGAATAAGGTCTTACAAGGAATCCCTTTGGTGCAAATCGTAAGGAGTTACCTGATTAAGAGGTAACACCCTCCCTCAAACTCCTTTATTTTATTTTCATTATCCACTACTTAAATTCATATAATTATATTATTATACAAAAAAATACAAAATATAATTATATTTTGTTATGAAAAGTTTTATACCTACACTCACACACACTTCCATATAATGGGTAACAAACATACTGTTCATGTGTACGATGAACTACCATCTCAAAATATGACGATTGTTCATTTTTCCTTTAATGCATCAAAAAATGAAAATTATGATGGAAAATATATTTATATATGTTATATATTATATTTATTACTCATATAATTTTAGTTATTCCTCTTTAAACACATATCTTTTTTAATTTCTATTTAGTGTAAATATAATAATTTCGTTTGTGGAAGTGTGGACTACCGCCCCTCAAAGTGATGACATTCATCACACACTACATGGAGTGTATTAAGGAGGAGTTTAGTGAAATTATATGATACATAATAATTATAATATAATAATGATATATTAACACATATATACATATATTTCACATACATTGTTTCTTTCAACACGACAATAAAAAAATGAAAACAACATTCTTGCGTACGTATAGATTACCATCTCTATAAATGGTGTTTTCCATTTTGTACTTATATATTATATAGATTATTATAATACATATATATAATGAATATAAATGATATTCATATCATTTTTTACATTCTATAAATCATGATATAAGTATAAAGACAAAATATATAACAAATTAAGACACATGTGAAGAATAAAGCGAATATTACCCGAAGCGAAACCTTAATATATGTTTCTTAACAAGAGGGTAATATAGGATAATTTTAAAACAATATATGGTATTATATATAAGAAAATTATTCTATATAATATTTTTAATAAATTTACATTTATTATATGGTAATCTTGTATGAGTGCAAAGATAGTCAAGAGACAATGTAAGGTAATTTTATCTCACTTTTTATTTCTGTGAGATACATGATTTATTCACCACCCATTTCTTTTGTGTGGTGTTTATGCTACCCATGTATGTATTATATGATTATTATACTTAAATTTATTGGTATTTACATATCCATTATATGATATTTATTTCATGGGGTTTATGTTTCAAAGGTTACCAAATCTGTAGGATAGTTTTGTCTCAATTTACCTTTTTTGAGACACATGCCATGTTATGAACCTATAAAATATATGTTGTGTAAATACTAGCTTTGACATGTTATATAAATAATATTCTTACTTTTATTATATTTTAAGCTTCATTTAGTTTCAATTTCTTACATGGGGAGAATTTTTCAAAGTTACCAAGTGATAAGAGTTTATTGAATAAATCCCATTGCTTTTCGATATTATTAATGATTATGCTTATTTTGATGAAATATTATGATACATCTCTCAAAGAAAACTCATGAGTTTCCTTATACTATGTTTATTAATGATATATACATGTATTAATACCACTTTTCCACTCTTTCATACAAAATATAGTTAAGGATGTTTTTTTAAGAAAGTATGACTTTACCCTCTCTTTGGTCAGAAATTTAAGTTCCTTCAAAACCATGTTTTCTAAAAATGGGGTTTGAGAATATTATAATATTATAATATAATATTTAAAATAAAATTTTACCTTTTTTTCTTTTATCAATGTTTTAAATGTAATATTCTTCTCTCTTTCCTAACAATGCATTTTTCTAACCTTTTTACCATGAAAAAGGGATATTCTTTTTACCTCGTATGAAATATATAAATTTACCAGCCATAATTTCTATGAAGATTCCTTTTAATGTTTAAAAGGTTAATTTTTAATAAAATGTTTTTAAAGTTAATTTTCAAAGAAATTGTTTTCAAAACATTTTTAAGCTTCTTCTATAAGTTTTCAAGGAAAATGGTTTTCAAAATGTTTTCAAGGTTATTTTATAATTTTTTAAGGGCAAAGGTTTTCAAAATGATTTAAAGTGTTATTTCTAAGTTTTAAATTCATTTTAAAAGAAAATGGTTTTATAAAGGGTTTATGTTTTAAAAATCCTCTTTAAATAAGAAATGATACTTTTTCTCAAGAGATATTTTCAAAAGATCTATCAAAATTATTTCCCATATAAGATGAAATACATTGGTGTTACCTATGACTATCTGTGGAAATAATTAAATGTTTCCATTCATAATATTTCTTTAAATGGTTTATGTTTTTATGACATGAGATTTATGACACCCATTTCTTTTCCATGGGTTTTATGATTTTGAAACCTTTTTTTCATGGGTTATGCTTTGATTAGATGATTATGAAACATATCTCTTTTCCATAGGTTATGATGTGATAAAATGTTAATGATAACCATTTCATTTCATGGGTTATGATTTTATGTTTATAGAACCCATATATTTTCATGGGTTATGATATGATGAATGTTTTGTGGCACATGCATGCATGATTTCAATATATGATGGGTGGGACCTATATCTACCTTTTATGCATTGGGTAATGATGGATGACTCATGAGTATAAATGTTATGCGTGAGCCTGATTAAATGTTCACAATTTCATGAATAGACTTGGTTGGATGTTTATAAGTTTATGCGTAAACCTGATTACATGTTCTCAGTGTTATGATTGAATCTTATTATGTGTTAATAATGTTATGCATGAACCTAGTTGCATGTACATAAATTTATGTGTAAACCTAATTAATTGCTAATAATGTTATGTGTGAACCTAATTTCTTGTTCACAATATTATGAGTGAACTTGGTTTCATGTACATAAGTATATGTTAGGGATTTATTTAATATTCCCAACTTAATGTATGAACCTGTTTCTATTATATATGTTCAATATGTTAAAAATTGATATGTATTTCACAATTCCATTTCTTAATCCTATTTTATATTTTTATGGATTATGCTATTGATTTCCTTATGATTCAAGTACCATGAACTAAAAATATTTATTCCATGATTCATGTTTATGATCTTTTATATGTAGGGTATGGTCTTCTAATGATCATGATCACATTCTTATACCATTATGTTCATGATATGTATATGATTTTTTTTTCATTTACCCTTACCAAGCATTTGATCTCACCCCTTTCTTATGTTTAATTTCCCTAAGCTATGAAGAAAGGTTTTTAAATAGAGTTAATAAGGGGGAATATCTTTGTGCGAAACATTAAAGGTCCTTAATTGAGCTAGAATATTTTTAGTCCATTTTTCCAATGGCACTAATCTAAAATTATCTTTGGGAATCAGTTTTTGTAATATTTTATGTATTATGAAAAAGTGATGTAATGTACATGTATATCAAGAATAGGTCACTATATTTGGTATAAAATAAAAGGTTTAGTTAAACTTTGGAAGCTAGGATGAGAAAAAATTAGTAATATCCATATGTATATTTTTAAGGATATTTCTAGGGATGTATCTAAGGATAAATATAAGGATGAGTTCACATTTAGGAAAATGTGATGTAATTTTGGTAAAGGATAGAGACAGTGGTTTCCTAGAAATAAATACCTATCTAGATACTAAAATTGATTATGGATCTGGAAAAGATGTACCCATGGGTAAAAACTCTGACAAGATGTTTCGCGCTTGACTTGGGGTAATCTGTTACACGACAATGGGCCTTGCTGTACACCTGGTTTGACACTCCTAGGGGAAAAACTTTGTGAATTCAAAAAACTCTATATGAACCATCCCAAATGATTTAAATAGAGTATGACTATGAATAACCTAGGATAAAACTAAGGTGTCATAGATTAAAGAAGTTGGAACCGTGATTTAGGCACACTATAAGTAATTTTTCATGAAAATATGGTATCATAATATGATAAATGTTTCTACCACTATGCTTTATAGTTTTATTCAATGGGAAGAACTAGAAAGAAAATGGTTAAAATTTAATGTTTTAAATGTGGAAAGTATGGGAATTATGTGAATCAATTTTCTAAGTGGAAATATCATAAAGAGAATCAGGAAAGTGGTACAAGTATTGGTTATCCTTATAAAGTTAAAGAGACCACAAGCATCTTGTGAAAGTTATATGATGTTCTTCTAGCATTGTTAATTTTAAACATAAGAAGTATGATTAGATAGAGGTTGAGGAACCTTAAGGCATGATTCATATTTCATACTATAGAAAAGAGGTATTAAGTAATATGTTAATGAATCCTGAGTAATGGTTTTAGAATAATGTTGGAAGAATGAATTATTTATGTTTTGGAATTTAGAGATTATGTTATATGAATCATGAATAATATAAGTATTTTTTGTTTAAGTTTTCATTAAGGATTGAAAATGACATATTGAATGGTAATGAATACATAGAAAAATTATTTCATAGAAAGGTTATATTTTGATTAAGGGAAGGTAAACCTTAATTAATACCCGATGTAGAGATAATCATGTTAGGATAAAGATATGTTGGATATGAATAAGTAAATTGGATAGTATGGATTATCGTAGAACTAATTATTTACAAAGTGGTATATGTCATCAAGGACGAAGTTTTAAAATTCTTTGATATAAGGAATATATCTAGTAATTATTGGAATAAGTAATCATTCATGTTTTCAAAAAGGATTTATGGTAATTAAGGTTATTACCATGTTTTAAGAGAATATACGATAAGGGTATTCACATGTTTGAAATGTGAAAACCTAGATGCACTTTTTGATATTTTGGGAATAAATGTTAATCTTATTTTGTGAATTTCTCTATAAAGTTGTGTATTTTCATATTTTAGAAGGGTTATAAGGCTAACCATTCATGAAAAGTTCAAGTTAAACTTTGTATGAAGTATTTATGAACTGAGTTTGTATTGAAAACCTTGGTTAAAAGGACATTTAGTGATTAAAATTATTTCAAGTATGTTTATCATATTTATTTTGGAAATTATTAGTGTGGTTTTAGAAAATGACATAATTTATGTCTTGTGACAATCAATCAAGTCCAAAAAGTCCACGGGTCTTGAACCCATGACTGAAGGAAGATAAGTCTTTCACGCCCAACATAGGCCTACATGATGTCCTGATTAATGTGTAATTATTATTTTTGAATAAATATTAATGATGAACTAGTAGAGTTAATTTTTATGTTTACAGATTAACATATCAACCATATTGATTTTTAGGAATTTTTAGAGACAAATAGTTATAGTTTTTATTCTTTTCTGAGCTATATGATTTGCTAAAAGTGTATTTTAGTACTTTAGGCATGAAAGTTAATTTCTGAACATCCATTTCTTGAATTAATGGAGAAATTATAAATAGATAAAAGAACAACTAAAGAATGAAAATTTATTTATAGAAATATATCAAGTAAGTATATTTCAAGATAATATTAGTCAATAAAATAATTACTAAATGTTTGGATAATGATCAAAAGAAAATGTGTTGTCCTAATACCTTAATTGTTTTGAATCGATGACCTTTTAAATCATCACTGATTTATGAATTTGAGGCCATAAAATTTTCTTTGATAATACACTTGTTTATAATTAATGACCTCAATCAATGCCTATAAATATTTAAACTTTTAATCTATGTACAATCTTCACTCCCAACCCATGTTCTCTTATATGAAGACCAAGTTATACAGGTAATCGTTATGGTTCTAACTTTCCCTTTTAAGGAAAATTTTATAATTCATTTTTTACAATGTGGGATTATATGAATGAAACATTAAAGTATTAAACCTTTGATAACTTAGATTAATTTAAAGGGATAAATTCATTTTAATGGGGGTGGAATATTACACCCTGCGATTTTGTGATTTTTCTTCAAATTAATTTAATCTTTTTGATATTTTTTATTTCACACAATAGTGGAAATAATTTATTTTATATTAAAGAACTATATTTGGATTAAAATATATGAAACACCAAGTTAATTATGAACTAAATGTAATATAAATTTTATCTTTTCTAGACATGGAAAACTGAGGTTAGCTTGCGTTACATGCAATAATGTCTTTCCTCGATGGCTTGTGTAATATGCATGACCAAGGTTTACCAAACAATAATGTATTATAAGATAATTATTATTTAATATAATAAGATATAAACTAGACATTAAATTAGTGTTTATATATAGTATTAAATAATTTTTTAAAATATATGGTTTACACAAATATAATATGAATTCATAGGTTACCAAATAATTAGAAATGAACATTAAAACCAATTGAATATAAAGAGAAATATTATTATTTTTATGGTCACAAAGTTGTTTTACCATAATAAATTAAATTAATTATAATTATTGAGTGATATTAATGTAATATATATTATATATATTCAATTAGATATTTTTTATATTCATACAATATATTTTATAGACATATGATAAGAATAAACCCAATTTTATGGTTAAAAACCTATATTTTTATTAAGGCATTTTTATCACCTTTTAATAGAGAACCCATTTTAAATCCAATTTTTGGAAATTTTATAGATTTAATATGTGAAAATATACTTCATATTTGAAATATGAACATAAGAATTAGGTTAGGGTAAATTTTCGGTATTTTTCTATGAAGTTTCATTTTTTTAATGAATAGTGAAAAATACTGAATTTTAGTTCAAAAATGTTTTCTCATATAATTTATTTATAAGTTTAAATTAGATATTAAATTGTTTTATAAGTTTAATTAAATTATATTTTTATAAATTAATATAATTGAGGTTATTTTAACAAATCAATTTCACATTGAAAATGGATATAAAAACATAGCAAACTTTTGATCATTTTTACTTTAAAAACCCACAGTGTCGTGCTATCAATAGAATTGATTTAAATAAATTTATTCTACTTATGTGATTGGAATTTGGAAAAATGGATTCAATATTTGGAATCAAAATAATTTATAATTTATAATAAGGTCACATTATTTTTTGAGAAAAATTATTAGTGAATGTAATTAAAATTTATTATATTAATTATGGTAAAATTTAGCTAAAATATGGACTAAAACTTAAATTCAAGACTTAAAAAAACATGAAAATTGTACAAGAGACATTTTATAGAGATATTTAGAAACTATACTCCTTTATATCTAATTTATTTCATTATTGGATCCACTTGACATGTAAAAAACATGTATGGAATTCCTTTGTCAAAATATTACAAGAGTGCCACTCCTCCTCCACTATAAAAGCCACCTCTCCTACACTTTTTTACACCTATAAAACCACTTAGGTTATTCCAATATATACTGAAATATCTTGAAAAAAATCCCACCTTCCACCTTGAATTATCTATTTAGACATAAAGTCTTCCAAGGAATCCCTTTGGTTCAAACCAAAAGGTGTTACCAGATTAAGAGCTAACACCCTCCCTCAAGCTCCTTTATTTTATTTTCCTTATCCATTACCTAAATTCATATTATTCCATTATTATACAAAAAATTATTATAAATATAATTATATGTTTTAATGATAAGGTTTTTAGTTACTATTACACAAACCTCCATCTAATGGGTAACAAACATACTGTTTATGTGTATGATGAACTACTATTTAACAAAATAACGATTGTTCATTTTTCATTTAACGAATCTCATGGTGGAAATTATGATGTAAAATATATTTATATATTTTATATATTATATTTATTATGTATTTAATCTAATTTATTCCTTTTAAAACCCACATCATTTTACTTTCCATTTGGTGTAAATACGATAATTTTGTTTGAGGAAGTTTAGACTAACTCCCCCTCAAAGTGATGTGATCCATTCAAACACCACATGAAATGTATTAATGAGGGGTTTAGTGAACTTATACGATATATATGATATAATAATTCTACTGTAATAATTAAATATATACACACACATATATATAAGTCAGGTACTTTGTTTATTTTAATATAACAATAAAAAAACAGAAACAACGTTCATGCGTACGTACGACTTACCATCTCCATGAAAAGTGTAATTCATATCATACTTATATATTATATAGATTATTATAATATATATATAATTGTTATAAATGATATTTATATCATGGTTTAAATTATTGAAATCATTATATAAGTACAAGGACCAAATATATAACAAATTAATATACATGAAAAGAAGAAAGAGAATATTACCCGAAGTGAAACCTCAATATAGGATTGTTAACAAGAAGGTAATATAAGGTAATAATAAAAAAAATATATAGTATTATATATAAGAATATTATTATGTAAAATATGTATAATAAAATTACATTTATTATATAGGAATTTTGAATGAGTGTGAAGAGAGTCAATACACAAGGTTAGAGAATTTCATCTCACTTTTTATTTCCATGAGATACATGATTTATTCACCACCAATTACTTTTGTGTGGTGTTTATAATTAACATGGATGTATTATATTATTATCATAATTAAATTTATGGTTATTTACATATCCATTCTATGATCTTTATTTTATATGGTTTATGTTTCAGAAGTTAGCAATTTGGTATGATAGTTTTGTCTCAAATTACATTCTTTGAGACACACACCATGTTATGAACTTATATTTTTATATGATGTGTAATTACTACCTTTGATATATTATATCATTAATATCCTTACTTTTTTGATATTTTAAGCTTTATTTAGTTTTATTTTCTTACTTGGGGATAATGGTTCAAAGTTACCAAGTGATAATAGTTTATTGTAACAATCTCATCACTTTTAGAGATTATTAATGATTATACTTATTTTGATGAAATATTATGATCCATATCTTAATAAAACTGAAGAGATTACTTATAATATATTTATTCAAGATATATCCATTTATTATTAACATTTTCACACACTTTGTTACAAAATATAGTTTAGGATGTGTTTTTAAGAAAGCCCAACTTTACCCACTCTTTGATCGAAAAACTATATTCCTTAAAAACCATGTTTTCTAAAAAGGGTTTCCAAGAATATTATAATATCCTCCTATAACATTTAAAAGAATTTTTTACCCTTTTTTTCTTTTACCAATATTTTCCAAGGAATATTCTCGTTACTTCCCAAACAATGTATTTTCTAACCTTTTTACTGTGTAAAATGAATGTTCTTTTTACCTCATACAGAATGTACAGATTTACCTGCCACCATTTTTGTGAAGATTAATTTTCATGTTTGAAAGGTTAATTTTTAAGAATTTTTTTTAAAAGTAATTTTCAAATAAATGGATTTCAAAACGTTTTCAATATTATTTTATAAGTTTTCAGGGAAAATCGTTTTCAAAATGTTTTCAATATTATTTAAAAAGTTTTGATGGAAAATTATTTTCAAAATGTTTTCACGATTCATTTATAAGTTTTCAATGGAAAAAGTTTTTAAAATTCTTTTAAGTGTTATTTCTATGTTTTCAATGCATTTTCAAAGAAAATGTTTTCTAAAGTGTTTATGTTTTAATAATCATTTTTAAAGAAAAAAGAATATTTTTCCTTAAGAAATGTTTTTAAAAGATTTTTAAATATTATTTACCATCTAATATGACATCCATTGGTGTTACCCATGAATTTCTGGGTAAATGATTCAAATTTTCCATTAATAATATTTCCTTAAATGGTTTATGTTCTGATGGCATGATGTTTATGACACCCATTTTTTTTCCATAGGTTTTATGCTTTTGAAACCCACTTTTTTTCATAGGTTATGATTTGATGAAATTACTATGAAACCTATCTCTTTTCCATAGGTTATGATGTGATGAAATGTTAATGATAGACATTTCATTTCATGGGTTATGATTTGATGTTTATAGAACCCATATATTTTCATGGGTTATGATATAATGAATGTTTTGTGGCACATGCATGTATGATTTTATTATGTGATGGGTGATACCTATATTTACCTCCAATGTTTTGGGTAATTCTAGATGACTCATGAGTATAATTGTTATGTGTAAAAAATATTACATGTTCAGAATGTTATGCATGGACCTGGTTTCATGTCCATAATTTTATACGTGAACCTGATTATATGTTCACAATGTTATGAGTGAACCATATTTTGTGTTCACAATGTTATGTATGGACTTGGTTGGATGTACATAAGTTTATTTGTGAACCTGATTACATTTTCATAATGTTATGAGTGAACTAGATTTCATGTTCACAACATTATGTGTGGACCTGGTTGCATATTTATAAGTCCATGTGAGGGCCTCATTTGATTTCCTCAACTTAATGTATAAACCTATTTCTACATACACATATTAACTATGTTAAACATTTATTTTTATGATACAATTAAATGTATTATTACTATGTTATGCTTTCATGGCTTATTCTCTGGATTTACTTACGATTTATGTCTTATGAACTGTAAATATTTATTCCATGATTCTTATTTATGACTTTGATATGCTGGGTACAATATTTTAATGATCATGATCATGTTATTATATCCTTATGTTCATGATATGCATACAAATTTCCTTCATTTACCCTTACTGAGCATTTGTGATCACCCCTTTCTTATGTTTCCTTTCCTCAGGTTATAAAGAAAGATTTTTAGGTAGAGTTAAAAAGGGGGAAGATCTTTATAGAAAAATTTGAAGGTATTTATATGTGATATAATATTTTTATTCTATGTTTCCAAAGGTAATAAACTAATATGGTATTTGGACATCCATTTTCATAATGTTTTATGTATTCCCCAAAAGTGATGTAATGTTTATGTATGTCAAGACTGGGTCACTATATCTATTGTTCAGTTTTGATATTGTATTTCTAGTTTTGGTTATATTATTAATCTAGTAGTGTTCTAGTTATGATATCATTTGGTTGTTTAGTTGATTATTGTAATTTATTTCTGTTGGTGTATTACTCTAATGAAAAAAAGGGTATAGCCTCCCCATGATCGATAATAGACCCTCACTACTAGTCAGCAGCCTATGGCATACAAGGAGGTACGACTAAGGTCATGTAGTAAACCGGATTGGGGCACTGGTGTGTGGAACCTGGAGCAAAATGTTATAAAGTGGTACAACAACCCAGTTTTTTTATTTGTTTATTTTGTCTTACCATTTGGGAAAGGTAGATAGGAGACTAGGAAGAGTCAGGCCTTGATTATGAGATTGTGCATGTGAGTAGCTAAACCATGTAGAGGGGAGAACCCTTGTACCTAGGGTGGGATTCTTGTTATTTTCACGACCTGTCCCAGAGGGGCCTATGCTGTGACTACCCCAAGACCGCCTCCAATAGGCCAAGGGCTGGTGAATAGAACTAAGTAGGCATATCCGACAAATGGGATGAATTTTCCTAAGTACTTGTATGAATGCACACAACTCCAAACCTCATATGCTAAAAAGTAAAAACACTAAGTAAAAAATGGATGAATACCACTATATCTCAACCAATAGAGTACAATATGAAATTAAATTGCAGTAAGGTACAATTGGGTTAGAATACAAGCCCACCAAAAAGAGTCTGCAAACCACAAAGTACAACCTATATAAAAAGGTATTAGGACTACTGTCTGTAGTCCTTGGAGAACACCCTAGTCTTTCTGAACTCACCAAGAACCGTCTAGTCCTGGTATTCCTGGAACTCCTTAAACATGTGGTCAAAGCCTGTGTAGGGGTGAGTAAAAAAATACTCAGTAGGACACCTTGAAAACACAAAGAAATACCATAGAGGAAACACCACGAAGAAGATACCATGCCAAAATACCACAAAGGGAAAACACCACTATAAAGATAGAGTCATCTCCAAATGGTATATGTATATAGAAAATTTAATAATAACATCTAGGTATACTCATAAAGGATTACAATCCTCAAAGTCTCATCCACTGCTAGCTACATGGTTCCCCTTGTAGCATGCTCATCTTGGGAGATCTCACTCCTCGAGTTATCAGATAGAAGCATGTAGAAGAGGTCTACCAAAGGTACCCAAGAGAACACCAGGATCTTGACATGTTATGTAGTTTCCTTGAGACATCAAGTATTTCTATGACATTGAGTTTCAATAACACATGAAGTGTCAGTAACATACAGAGTGTCGGTAACACACGAAATGTCAGTAACACATAGAGTGTCAATAACTCATGTGACCCCCAAGTCACGTAGTCAACAAGTCAAAACTAAACATTAACCACCTAAAACTTCTCAAAGTACACTCTTCAGGTCAAGTCACGTAGAATAGAAAGAATCAGATCTTGATACATAGATAGTGTTCAATGCCTGGGGCTCACTAGAGGGACACCTGGCCCTACTAGAAACATTATCCTAGATAGGGGATAGGTTACAGTGTAAATATTGATCACTCATTATCTACAAACCCTATCTAAGGTACCACGAAGAGAAGTGAGGACCGACCAAGACTCTTGGTGCGATACATGTTCCAACCCGATGAGTCAACTATCAAATCTGGGTTGAGACAACTCACTTTAGAATATGGGTCATCCTATATAATGGTAATAGGATCCTGCATCGAACCCTCATAGGAAATGACCAAGGGTACACTCTAAACCTATTCTAATCTTACTAAAATCCCACCAAGACATCTCAAAAGGACCTCCCCATCGTAAGGGTCCCAAATCCATATATGAATTGTCAATTGGAAGCTCCATTTGAAAGATATGACTATTTTAACAAAAAGACCCGATCTGGGTTCGAACCGACCCGTCAGACCCACCCTGCCCCGCTGGCCGACCTGAGCCATATCAAATCGTCAGATGACCTGACCTGGATAGAACCGGCCAGGCCCGCTAAGCTCAGCCTATTGGGCCAATGGGTCCAACCCGCTGGGCCGCTGGAGCATCCTAACTCATCTGGTTCAGCCCGCACTATGGGCTGGTTTGGTTGCACTACACATGGACCACCAGACTGTGTGTCTTCACCTAGTCAACACAACACCATGGCGTTCATCACAGATGGCCACCAAATTCAATGTGGATGGCCACATCGTCCCATATCCCTTGTAGACTACTGCCATCGTGGTCTCCATGCAGACCCCAGCTGCGTACCCAACTCCCTTCGTTGCATCCCCAGTCACCACTCGTAGTACCGCTTCGGCCTCGAGCTCCCACACGGACCTAATATGCCACCTTCCTCCTCCATCAGCCACCGTCAACAGCCTATGTTCCTCCTCCACATCCGCATGTGGCCATCACCATGTTCCACCACCGGTTTTCAGTGTGGGCATGCCAGTGGATCCTTCCACAGGCCACCATTTTGGATTTGGTGCTCATTTTTTTGAAATAGAAGCAGGCCTGTGATCCGTGGGTCTTGCTCTTCATCACCCTGGTCTCAGATCGATGGCATGATCCATTCCATTGAAAAATCACTCAAATGGAGACATCTCCCGAACCGCTTCGATCCATCCTTCACAGTTTTCATCACACCTACGTCATGCCATGCTAATTCTAAATCTGGGATATTAGATCATTGCACCAAGGATTGAGTGTGCAATGATCAATCGATCGGAACATGTCAAGTCGTGAGCCAAATGAAGAAATCCCTTAACGAATGAAGAATGGGGGGGGGGGAATAACATACATCAATAAAGTGGAAATGAAATTGATCTATATTTATGTTGATCATGGTTCATTTCCATTAGAACGATAATTGAAATCCAAAAATTAATCACAAGATCATTCTCCCATAAAAACCCCTCAATAGGTAAATCCCATCCCACAACACCGATCAATCCTCCGGCCAATCTATTTGTTGATTGGTATATGTTTTTCATGGAATTCATGATCAAGGAAAATAAATCAAATAAAAAACACCCTACCTCAATTTGGTTTGATCGTAGATGAAGAATGGTCATCGCATCGTTTTCATGGGTGAAGATCCTTTGAATCCGAGGTTCGTCGCTAATCATCGATCCATGATCCACCACTGTTCATCAGGAGAGCTCCCTCACCTTGCCTTAGTGGAATTATAGGTTTATGGTGATAACCATGAATTCTATGACAAACACGTATTAAAAGAAAACATGTTGTTGCATCAAGAATAAAATATTTTTATTAAAATATTTTAATGACATGTACGTCCAAAAAATAACTTTCACTGATGGCCCACTCTAGCCGATGTTAGGCCTCAGACAAGAAAAAAATATCCTTATGAACTCAATAGTAGTATCATATTTCCAATATGAGTGACCGTTT
This sequence comes from Viscum album, assembly GCA_963277665.1. Taxonomy (NCBI): domain Eukaryota; kingdom Viridiplantae; phylum Streptophyta; class Magnoliopsida; order Santalales; family Viscaceae; genus Viscum; species Viscum album. The sequence goes on along the minus strand of OY728157.1, from coordinate 13,573,518 downwards.
ATGAGTTATTAAAATTTTAAAATAAAATAATTTTATTTAATTATTTTATTTATGGTTACGACACTGGTGGTTTTTTCTATAGATGACCTACACCAACCAAGGTTTGGTCACACCTAGGGTAAATCCACTATTCTAAGCTTAATGGTTCCCTCGTATTTCTAATCTGGGAAACTTCTTAAAATTTATTTTAATTTTTATGAAAAGTGATGCACACGTGCTTTTAAAAACATAACATTTTTCAACGAATTGTTCTGGGCACACTGAGACTCAGAATCACACGTCTTCTCAATTCCTTGTCTCAGAATTTTCCCAAATAATTTCTCAAAATAAATTCAGGAAAATCCGAGTCATTACAATTATTTATATTTTCTATTATAGTTGAATATTATTTCACCTTGGGTGACACACTTGTTTTCTGCTATTATTATTGATGTTGAGATTTTATGATATTTTACTCATGGCCCAGTAAGTCACAAGAGTTGAGTATGCAAGCATCATTCTAGGAACTCAGGGTTATTTTGTGACATGCATCATTTTTAGGAAATCATAGAAAAATGAGTTTTGGGTAAGTCGATGAACTATTTTTCCATTATTGAGAAATTGAACTGAAAATGGTGCCTAAACATGAGGTAGAAAAAGATTATAAAATGATGCAAGAAGTGAATAAATGGGTGTATAAATGAGAAACTTGATTATTGTGTTTACCCTTTTCTAACCATGAACTAGATGTAGGATGGTTAAGGGAAGTAATAGTGCATCATTTATTACTATATAGTAGGAAAAAGGGGGAAAGACTTGTTATGGTTTTTTGTAAATCTCTCATGTTAACTGCATTAATTTTGTGAAATGAGAATCCTTTATGTTGTCTATTTGGCCCTTGATGTGGGTGGTTTGCGTATAGATAATTCCCTAGTTCAAGAACTCAGTTGTAGGTTTTATGAGGGGTAATCTGGTTTTGGATCGGTGTGGTGAAATGTTGGTGGGTAGGGAAGCTTGAGAATTTCAACAGATTAAGGAGTTACTATAGTGGGAGGTAACATCATTGATGGAGGATTTATAGTTTCATTCACTGATGACTTCTCATAGTAATATTAATTAGTAATGATTATGTACCTGACCTTGACATAGTCTCGAGTACACTGAGAAATCTATGGATTTATTCCTAGCTACTTGAATGTGTTTTTGTTAGATATGGGGCCTCTTCGAGGTTTCACTTATGAAGTGGTATATACAAAGTTGGATGGTGGGTGGTATGCTATCGATTGTTTATAAATGAGGTTATTAGGATGGACCATAGTTCTATGAATACTGTGGGTTACAGACTCAGAATCTGGGAATGGGTAGCAATTGATGTTGTTTAGTTGTCCTTTGAAAGGAAATAAGGACACATCCATGTTTTAGGGTTTAAATTATTATCGAAGCATGGTACTTATTGGTTGAGTTTCTTGAAAAAGTAGTGATAGAGACACTTAAAAGGTGGGGAAATATGTGTTTTAGTAGATGCATGGAGCAAGACCTTGGGTTGGAAGTGGCAGCATCTGAATGTTGATAAGGAACCTATAATGTTCATGTTTAAATTCCTTATAGAAAGGCTAGGTGGTCCTTAGAGGTGGTGGATGTACATCCTCTGTAGGTGTTTTTGATGGAAAGGCTAATTACCAATGTTGGACAGTGTTCTTGGGGGTTTTAGGTACGGTGAGTTGGGAAACACATCGAGTGTGTAGATAATGTTGATCTTGAGATAGATGCGTCCTTTAAGGAGCATATTTTATGTGTGTTGGATCACAGTGAGAATATTTTACAGGGAGAGACCGTGAAGATAGTTCATGTATTGTGGAAATATGGGCATGTGAAAGAGGAAACTTGGGAGAGAGAAGCAAATTTGAGGTCTTAGTGGCCAAACCTGTTTAACTTAAAATCTTAAAGATTCTTGGGAGTGCAACTCAAGGATGAGCTATTATATGGTGGGTGACTATAAGATATCTTCCTTTATCTAGAGATGTCACATGATTTTTTTCAGGTATTATTTTTCTTTTTTTGAGCATGCTTTGTTTAGGTTTTACCTTGGGGGTGTGTTTGGGTGAAAATTGGAAATTTTGGAAGGAAATGGGAAAGTGAATGGTTAGCATAAAAATTTCTCAAACCGTGCACCATGGACTAATAAACCATGAAAAACCAAATAGAGGGGATTCACATGACTGGTACATGGTTTTCCAAATCATGCACCCTCTTAGTAAAAACTTTGCAACCCCTAGAAAAGGTTTGTGGTTAGGGCACATGGTTAAGGGAAATCATGCACCCCAAGAAATAAACCATGCATACGGGATTTTAATCCTCTAGAAATTAGATTTTAATTTCACAAAACCCTTATTTTAACCTCTATTCAACCCCAACTCACCCCAAATCAAACTATCTTGACTTTGGAGGCTAAAAGAGTGATTTCAAGGCTATCTAGCCTCCTTTCTTCGTGATCTGAAGGCCAGGTTGAAGATACACACCCTTCCTAGTAAGTGAATCATATCCCACTTGGTTTACTATTACTATTCACTTATTCTACCATACTACAAGGGGTTGTTATTCTAGTTTTGATTAGATCTAGATCTAGTATTTTGGATTTAGATATAGAATTGAAGGATCTTGATTTGTTTGATCTTGATTTAGGGTTTTAAATCCGGATCTCACTCTATGTCGTTGTGCCGCTCAAATTTTGGGATTCTCTATTGGGCGAAATTCATCAATGAATTGAGGTAGGTGGTATATAATTTAAATCCTAATGTCTTGATGGTATTTATGTGTATGTAATTTTAAAATTGTGATTTGAAGTTTAACAGTTGAGTTCTTGAATGAATGAATTAATCAGGTGAATTAATTAATTAAGGAAAAATGTGAAATTAGGGATATTGGAATTTTAGATTAGGAATAATTAATTGTTGAATCAATTAGGGGATATTGATATTGTAAATTGAGATAATTAATTGTTGAATTAATTATGAATATAGATATTGTTGAATTGAGATAATTAATTATTAAAGATTATTTTGATTATGAATTTCATTTAGATGACTAATTAACTGGTGAAATAACTAATGATATAGATGTGATTAAATAATTGGTGAATTAATTAAGGGGATTTATGTGATAAAACAATTTTTTAATTATTAACGATGTGATATAATTAATTAATCGATGAATTAATTATTGGAAGTAATGTGATTATTTAATTGTCGAATTAAATAATAGGATTGATGGGATTAATTAATTGATGAATTAATTAATAAAAGTAATGTGATTATTTAACAGTCTAATTAAATAATGGTATTGATGAGATTAATTAATTTATGAATTAATTAATAGAAGTAATATGATTATTTAATGGTAAAATTAAATAATGGTATTGATGGGATTAATTAATTGATGAATTAATTAATAGAAGTAATGTAATGATTTAATGGTTGAATTAAATAACGGGGTTGATGAGATTAATTAATTGATGAATTAATTAATGGAAGTAATGTGAATATTTAATAGTTGAATTAAATAATGGGGATGGAAGGATTAATTAATTTATGAATTAATTAATGGGGGTAATGTGATTATTAAATTATTAAATTAAATAGTGGAATTGATGTAAACAATTAATTGATGAATTAATTGAAGGGACTGAATGCGATTAATTAATTGTGGAATTTATTAATAGAATTGATGTGAACAATTAATTTTTGAATTAATTGAAGGGATTGAATGCGATTAAATAATGGTAGAATTAATTAATGGGGTTGACATGAAGAATTAATTGGTGAATTAATTGAAGGGATTGAATATGATAAATTAATTGTGGAATCAATTAATGAATATATTGTGATTTTGGAATTGAAATAATTAATTTTTGAATTAATTATTATGATATTATGATTTTGAATTGGGAATAACTAATTATTGAATTAATTAAGGGAGTATTAAAATCATTTATTATGATTAATTAATTGTTGAATTAATTAATGGGATAAATGTGATTAATTAATTGTTGAATTAGTTAATGGGATAAAGGTGAGTAATTAATTGTTTAATTAATTAAAGGAAATTAATGTGATTAGTTAATTTTTGAATTAACTAATGGAACTATCATGATGGATTAATTGTTGAATTGATTAATGTTATTGACATAATAAATTAATTTTTAAATTAATTAATGTTATTGATGATATTAATTAATCCTTGAATTAACTAATGTAATTGATGTGATTAATTAATTATCGAATTAATTAATTTTATTGATGTGATTAATTAATTATTGAATTAATTAATGTTATTGATGTGATTATTTAATTATTGAATTAACTAATGGAATTTAAGTGATTAATCAATTTTCGAATTAATTAATTTTATTGACATGATTAATTAATTTTTGAATTAATTAATGTTATCGACATTATTAGTTAATTTTTGAATTAACTAATGGAATTGATGTGATTAATTAATTATTAAATTATTAAATGTTACTTATGTGATTAGTTAATTGTTGAATTGATTAATTTTATTAACATGATTAGTTAATTGTTGAATTAAAATTTTTTATTGATGTGATCAATTAATTGTTGAATTAATTAATATTAGTGATGTGATTAGTTAATTTTTTAATTAACAAATATTATTGACATGATTAGTTAATTATTGAGTTAACTAATGAAATTTATGTGACTAATTAATTTTCTAATTAGTTAATGTTATTGATATGATTAGATAATTGTTGAATTAATTAATGTTATTAATGTGATTAGTTTATTTTTGAGTTAAACAATGATGTGATGGGTTAATTGTATGATTAACTAATGGAATTGACTAGATTGGTTAATTGTTGAATTTTGTTATTGATGTGATTAGTTAATTACTAAATAAACTAAGAGAATTGATTTGATTAATTAATTTTTTAATTACTTAATTTTATTAATGTAATTAATTAATTGTTTAATTAATTAATTTTATTGATGTGATTTCATTAATTTTTTAATTAACTAATGGATTGAGAATATTAATTAATTATTTAGTTAATTAACAATGTTGAAAAGATTAATTAATTATTGAGTTAATTAATGAGATTGAGAAGGTTAATTAATTGTTGAATTAATTAATGAAATATAGAATAGTAACAGTGGAATTTTAAGATATGACTTGTAATCTAGAACGATAAAAATGGAATTCTGAGATGTACATGAGATATAGAATGGTAAAAATGGCCTTTTGAGATATGACATGTAATCTAGAATGGTAACAGTGACATTATAAGATGTGATATGAGATATCGAATGGTAATTATGGTATTCTAGGATGTGATATCCCTTCGGGATAATTTATACTCTGGCGTGGGCTGAAGAAGGTATTAAAGTTTAGGTATCCTCAGGAACCTAGGGGTTTATGTGGTTAAATAAAGAATAATTGATAATGTGATAACTGTTTGCTTATACATTGCATTTATTTATTTATACAATTGATTACATTGTTATTGTATGGATTTTGTTTTATATATTGTTGGTGATGACCTACTAAGTTTTAATCACACCCTACTCGGGCTACATGATTAATACCTGAATAGATTTCATGGTTGTAGGACAAGGTAAGGGAAAATGAACAGTGTTAGATGACTGATTTGGTGATGGAACATGGAGGAGGGAACTAGATGAGGTTTGGAACCCGTTTGGAAGCTTTTAGTGTCTTATTTTTCAGTTTGAATTTTGAAACTTGGAACATACTTTAACATGGCATATCTACTGTTCAATTTTGAAATTGTATTTCCTATTTTGGTTATCTTGTTATACTAGTGTTGTTATAGTTATGATATAATTTTGTATTCTGTTGATTATTATTATTTATTTACACTACTGTATTACTATGATGAAAAAGAGGGTATAATCTCCCCATGATTGATAATATATCCTCTCTACTAGTTAGAAGCCTCTGGCATACAGGGAGGCATGCCTAAGGTCACATACCAAACTAGCTTGGGGCACCAGTGTGTGGCACCTGGGATGGGATGTTACAACTATTTAGATTATCCATTAGTGGTAAAAAAAGTATAATCCATATGTTTTCATACTTTACTTCCTTCATCTCTTTAACATTTAGGTTAAGAGGAATAAGAGGGTAAAGAGGTAGTAAATAACCCTACAAGCATGAGAGAAAGATCCGTACGACTTAAAGGACCATAAAAAAGAAATTTTTTAATCAAAAATCACCACAATTCACCCCATATTAGGGTGATTTGGGTCAATATGGTCCCAATAAACACCCATTCTAGGGTTTATGGGATGGAATAAATATCCTCAAGTCCCACACCCATTAAAAAGACCCTTTGAGCTACCCTAATTCATAAAGGTATCTGCTAAATACTTTTTTTAAACTCCTTCATTCATGAATCTCCATCCATTAAGGATCTAAAATTTCCAATAACCTTCCAAATAATACAATTCTCTAAATATATATGTGGGTTTAACACCTTGGTATCTGAATTCCCCTAGGGTTCTCACTATCCTCGAATCTTCCCTAGATCATAACCAAAACCCCATCTTATTCTCCATGAATCTTATATATGTAACCATCCCTAAATCATGTCTCAAATAGAATCTAATAGTAAAGAGCACCCCACTATTGTTTTCTATGAAAAAAGATACTCTAAATGGACTATATACATGTCTAATTATGTCTTCAAGGTGAGAAAACACATAAAACCCATTCATAAGGAAGGTACATAGTCTTTACTAAGGTATACATGACATTTACACATAGAGTCTCTATTTGGGAATATGACAACACCCCTATGTCATTTATTTTTCCAAGTACATGGCATGATTTAATTTATTCATGGCATGTATGCCCGAAAAATCCACCCAAGAATTTACCTATGTTTGTCTCGATATGAAAACTTAGACAACATGATGTACAACTGAGTGTACATGACATATAAGAAAACAATATTTCTGTGGATGGTGAACTGCTGCCTCATGAAGCAATGATTGTTCAATATTCTCCTACCACCTCTTATGGTGGCCGTTAAGATGGAACTGTATTTAAATGTGATATATATTATATTTATATTTTCTATATTTTTATATATTTTTCTTTTATATCATACCTCTATGGTTTCTATAATGGTTAAATGCGATAATTTAATTTGAGGAAGTGCGGACTACCGCCCCTCAAAGTGATATGTCTTGTTCATACCATACATGGAACATATAAAGGATGGAGTCACTAAAATTATATATATGATATTATACTGTAATAATAATATACCTATGTATAATTTTGTTTTCATTCCTTTTTAAATGAAAAAAATGAAATGGAAGTAGCGTTCATGCGTACGTACGACTTACCGTCTCCATGAACGATGCATTTAATTTTCATATATCCAAATGATATGGACTATTCTAAATACATATATACTAGATATATATGATATATATGATATATAAAGCATGAATATCATTCCATGTATATTATAATTTTTACCACATGGACAATTTATAACTATAACAAGTTTATTTTTAACTCTAGTTTTGAACATCGACAAAATGTACAATATGAACTCAAATAATTAACTAATTGTTATAGCAAGGTAATAAGTGATATAAAAGGAATAATAAACTTGAAAAAGTTTCTTAAGCAAGTATAAATTAACTTAAGTTTATAATTCAGGAAGAATAAAGAATATACAAGACAAGTCAGACTTAAGGTAAGGTGTTTTCATCTCACTTTTTATTACCGTGAGATTCATGCTATATTTTCCACTATTTACTTTTGTGTGGTGTATGTAATGCCCATTATTTTGTTCATTGTGTAATATAATATAATTTATGGTTATTTAAATCTTCATTATATGATCCTTCTTTCATGTGGTGTATGTTTCGTAAGTTACCAAATCGGTAAGGGAGCCTTTCACTCTCTTCTTATAATCAAAGACTTATTTTATGTTATGTATTTTAAATTTACGTTTTATTATGTTGGGATATGATCTTCTATATCCTTACTTATGTAAATTTCATTTCCATGTGATGATATATCCTTTTCTCTTTCATCAAATCATTTTCTCAATTTTAAAGTGACACCGTTAGGATGTCGAATTTTTGTAAGGGAACTCCTTAACCCAATTTCCATTCTTTGGGTTGGACTTCTACTTATTGATTATATTGTGCTATGAATATGTGTGAATTATATCTGATTTTTTTACACTTAATATCCACTTATATTAGGTGTATTTATATTTGTCACACATAATTATGTCATTGATTTATCCTTAATCTAATGATTCAATCTTTGTAAGGGTATATGTCTCAATCTCCTTTCATTGAGGCATATATTGATATTGTGCACCTTTTTTATCCTATAAAGTTTATATACAACCATTTTGATAGTTTATATCATGAATTTATATATTCTAATTATATTTATACTTTTCTTTGATGTTAATATTTAATGATTTTTATTCAAGAGTTTCTCAAGTGATAATGGATTCATTAACTAAAACATTATTTTAAATGTTTTAAAAATTTAATATTCTAAATCCTTATATTTCATGTCCATGTTTTAGAAATTATTTTATGTATTTATTTATATGGACATGAGTTTTTTAAATTTTAAAATCCTTTCAAAATATTCAAAGTTGTATGAGACACTTTGATTCAAAACTCTTCTTTTTGAATGTTTTATAATGAATTGATTATGTCAATATCTTGAACTGATATCTTGTGATTGAAACGTGAAAATGTTATCTTTCCTTTATTCTTGTTCATTTTTTAGGAATATTTTATGGTTCTTGGGAATTTTTTATGTATAGGGGTGGTTCCGTGATAAACCCAGGGTGGGTGAGGCCAAGATAGCTCTCCAATGCATTGGGTAACGTGTCAGAGGTAAAAGTTAATGATTCTCTTAAGAGATATAAGGAATATACTATGATGGGTATTCCAAATGTAACTCCCTATGTAGTTGTGAAAGATACAATTTAATTATGTTATTAATGAAAAAAGTGACCTTTATGATTTATGATTTTCATTTGTTATTCATAAATCTTATGATTTTTGTTGTAAGTTAAAGATTGAAAAGTATGATTTCATTGATTTTTATATATTGATGGACTAATGTTTTATATCCTTGTTTATAAATTTTATTGAGATTTTTATGATCATCTCATGTTTTTCATAGGATATAAGGAAGGGTAAGAGAAAGGAATAATTCAAGAAGATTTATATCTAGAAAAGAATTATTGGTTTCTTTTGAAAATTTTATTTTATGAAAAAATGGATACTTAGTAGAAGTGTCTACTTTGTAACATTTTAGATGTAATGTAATAGTTATAGCCTAATTATATAAAACTATAAACCTGAAAAGATCCTAAATGTGAATTATAAACATAATTCAAGATTACATAATGTTTAAGGCCAGGTCCTTATAGTTGGTATCGGAGGTCGGCTTAGACAATTTTAGGGATTATGTGTTTTTGTTAGAAACATGGTTAGTCTTTATATTAAAATTAGTCTATTATAAATGGAAGGAGGTGGATCTCAAACGACATTCCTATCTCTTCCTGATGGTCTGCTTGCAATAATTATTGCAAAGTCATGTTCAGACGATTCTGAAACATTTTCTAACATACAAATCATTTGCAAGCAATTGTTTGAGATATCAAACACCACCATTATACCTTGATACCATCATGGATAATGGGTTGCATTTAATCAAATACTATTTTCTCAATATTCTTATATTTTCAATAAAGGTAAATATTATCAAGGCATTTTCAAATATTTTACCTTATCACAAGATTTTGAAGCATATTATGATTTTGAAAAAGGTGTTAAAGAAGGATACACTTGAGAAACCTATTTATATTTACTTTTAAATTATAGTATTTCAACACATAATTAAGGTATTTTAAATATAACATTTATTGAAAGTTTCAACTCAGACTTTGTCCGACTGTTTTATAAAAAGAAAGTTTTATCAGATGTTTTGAAGTTATATGCTATACATGATTATTTTCTGAAACTATTTTTCTGCGAACAACCATATGACCCATGTTATACAAGTTGTATTTGGATGAAGGAAGAAAATGATTTTGAAGGATATCTAAATCATTCTTTCAATGCATGGACCTTCTACCTACGTGAACAAGATGGATATAAAACCATGTGGACACCATGATCAAGGTATGATGTTCTTTCTATTAGGAATAGTTTTATTTTATCATATGGATGTGAAATAAAAAAATGATAATATATATAAGTCTTCATTAATATGTTGAGTTCTTAATGAGTTGGGCTGTAAATGATTGGTATAAGACAACACTTGAGGTTAAAATATGTTAGGGTTATTTTTGAGTTTTATAAAAAGGAAAACCCATAAGATGGGTGACAACCCGTCGCGTATGGAAAGGCGCTGGGAATCAAACCCACAACCGAAGGGCGACAAGGGCGCATCACCAACCGCTGGACTACGTGAAGTCCCTGGTTAGTATGAGTTATTCCTTTAGTTAAATGATTTTATGGATTAAGAATAAGTTGATTTTGGGAACTTATGTTCTATCAAATTGATATCCTTAGTATAGGAAAATGATTTGGTGATTAAGTGATAAAGGTTATTTTGGAAGACACTTTATCTTTTGGGGAAACACTATATGCCTAAGGAAAATAGAATACTATGGGATTTAATTTGTGGAATAATAGTTGAAATTTTATTTTGTAAGAATATATGTTTTATTGCTATTTGGGTTATTTATGGAAATGATTAAACTATCATAGAGAATATGTGATTAGGTTAATAACACTTCAGTATGATACTTTAATAGTAGTCCATGTTATTTAGAGATAAATGTTAAGATTTACTGTGGAAGACTATGTGATTAAATACTTTTGAGTTTTGGGTTTCAATCTTAGTTTGGTTTACTTTGAAGAATTTTATGGACAATTGTTTATTGAACGGTCTTTGTTTAAATTTGGGTATTGTTTGCCAAATTTTTGAGATTAGGAATAACATTTATTTTTTTAAAGGACTATCCTTTTTTGGGATTATCTGATCTTGTACTAACCATTTTGGTTTTGGTTAATGTCTAAATATAGGGAAAATAGATAGTTCATCTTTTGGGGATTATGTGATTCTCTAGATGTTTATTCTAGCACTTCAGATGTGAACAAGTCATCTCGAATACTCATCATTTGAAGAAAAGATGAGTTTTTGGTAGAAACTTATTAAAGGATGAAACTCTACTTGAAAAGTAAGTATATTTACTTATGTCCTTAGTCAATATCATAAATAAATTTCCCAAAATTATGAAAAGGAACTTAAAACAAAAAAATGTTGTCTGTTTACTTTTCCTACTGGGAAACCAACGACCGTTTAAGCTATCACAAGTTTTTGATTTTCTAGTGGTTAAATTTCTCCTAATAATGGTTTCTATCACTCTCCATCAGAACTTGACACTTATTTTCTCTTAAATATCCACGTTTTCATACATGGAATCCTAGTATGGGTTATCTCAGGTGACCTTTGTACATCAATTTATTTCTTTTAAAGTGATAGTTTTATTGTCTCTTTTTCCAATGTGTGACTTTTAATGAAGTTTCCAAGCCCAATTTTAAAATTGTGAGGACACAATTTCTAAAAGGGGGGAAGGATGTAACATCCCAATTAAATAAAGAATAATACATTTTCATATTTATTAATATTTGTGAATTAAATATTAATTTTAATTTAAAGGAGATTCTATGTTTGATGGTGTACCCGATACACAACAATGGGTTTCTATGAAATCTTATGTTGCACACAACGTTGGGTCATACTAAAAAATAATAATATAATATTATTTTAAATGGTAGTTAACTCTTAGCTATTTTATCGGCTAGAATGAATAAAACTAACTACAATATGATTATACATGTTAGTTAAATGTTTTTTACTTTTATCCAATAAAACTTAGAGGATTAAAATGTGAATGAATCTAATTTTAAGCACAAATACCCTAATATTCTTTAAAAGGTAGATTTACCACCTTTTGATGGAGAACCCTCTTTAAATATAGTTTTTATCACTATTATATGTTATTTTTGACAAAATAAAATTATTATTTAGAATAGGGACATCAAAATTTACTTTGGGTAAATTTTTGGTATTTTTTTGATAAAATTTATTTTTTAACGAATAGTGAAAAATAATGCATTTTAATTAAAATATGACTTTTAATATAATTTAATTATATGGTTAGATTATATTTTTAATTGATTTTAAATTTTAATTAGATTATATTTTTACCATTTAATCCAATTTTGGTCATTGGAAGTAATTTCACTTTGAAATTTGATATAAACAAGCGTCAATCTTTTGATAGTTATTATTTATTAAAAACACATTTTTTTGTTTTGACAACGTGAATTAATTTTAAATTAATTAATGAAACTTATATGTTTTGAATTTGGTAAAATAGAAATCATTTTTGTAACACCACAAGATTTCATAGCATGTTATTTCTTCAAAGTAATTCAATAACTTGCACTACACGCAACACCGAGTTCTAGCGCACCATGACTTACCAAACTAGCCATTCAAAAGTGGTTATGAATAGTATTAACTGAATTTTGAACTTTAGATAATCCTTATAATTTTATAATCCTTATTATGAGTTTCTTATACATAATGTAAGAACAAATTCATTTTTTTCAGATAAAAGAATCATTTTTCAAAAAATGCAATTTTACCACCTTTTAATGGAGAACCTTTTTTAAATACAATATTTGAAACTTTTATATATTAAATTTGAAAAAATAAACTTTTTCTTTAGAATCGGGACATAAGAATTTAGTTTCTATAAATTTTTGGTGTTTTTCTGACAACTTTCATATTTGGGTGAATAGTGAAAAATACTATATTTTAACTGAAAACAACTTTTTTAATCCAAATAATTTATAGTGTTAAATTATAAATTTTAATGGTTTGTAAGTATAAATATATTATATTTTTACCATTTAATCCAATGGTGGTCATTGTAAGTAATTTCACTTTGAAATTGGACATAAACAAGTGTTAATCTTTTGATAGTTATTTTTTCCTAAAAATATGCTTTTTGGTTTTGACAACGAAAATTAATTTTAAATTAATAAATGAAATTTATATGTTTTGAATTTGGTAAAATATACTAAATTTTTTAATTCTTAATATCAAAATTAGATTAGGGTGAATTTTTGGTATGTTTCTGAAAACTTTCAATTTTTGTTGAATAGTGAAAAACACTGCGTTATTGGTTAAAACCGACTTTTCATTTAAATAATTATTTATTTCAATTAAATTTATTTTAGGTAAAAATAGATACATAATACCTATATAAGTTAAATGTAATTAATTTGAATCATTTTATAATAAGTTTAGATATATTAAATTTTTATTGGAATTTTACTGTCTTTTACCCACCTCCTAGGAGTATTTGCAAATTTGCATAAAAATTAATTGTATCGCTTCTGTGAATTGAATTTAAAAAATCCGAGAGACATGGTTGATATCAGTAAGTAAAATTTGGTTCAATAAGATAAAAATAATTTTTGGTGAATAATAACTTTTGACTTTTATTTACCATGGTTAAAAGCAAATAGGGCAATTAAAGGTAAAAATGATACTATTATTACCATAACACATGTACTAATTCGATTGGATAAGTTTAATTCGACAAAAAGAAACCTTAGGAATAAAATATGACCCTTTAGGTTCACTTGTATTAGATTAGGACATTTATTATCATTTAATTCAAAGAAGAGTTAAAAGTGTTAAATTCAAAGCTTAGTAACTAAACCATTTTTAATATAGGGTTACACATAAGATAAATTCGACTATAAATATTAATTAGAAAGATAAAAATATTTCCTATGTAATGGTAATTAATTTATAATTTTTAGACATTAAATAATTTAATTTATTAATTAAAAAATGATGATGCAGTAATTACCTTATTAATGAAATATTAAAATATTTGATATTATAAATACACAAATAAATGTAATTTGAGACTTTTTATGAATTATAATAATTTTATATGTTAATATGACATATTAGGGTTTATTAAATGATTTTTTTTCAAAGTAATAATGCTGTTATGAATTTAGGAAAAACCAAATAACAAATAGTGTCAAAATTGACATAAAAGAGTTTTTAAAACAAATATTATATTATTAACTGGTATTCTATTCCTAAAAATCTATGGTTCGGACAAAGGGCTTAAATAATATTATATATGTCATTAATGAACCACTTGAGGGTTCTCTTATAAGTTTATATTAATTTTATTAACCATATAATATAAAAATACAAAGAGACATGATAAATGTCAAACTATTAAACTAAGAGTTAAATCTAAAAGATTTGGTTAATATAGTGACACAAACCTGTCTAAAACCTATTGGTTGAGTGATTTTAGACCCATAAACACCTTATACTTTAAATTTTTTATTTTGGAGCCATTAGAAACCGAAAATGAATTTATTATAAAATAATATTTTAAGTTTTTCCTAAGGTGTCCCTCACCTCTCTTATAAAAGGCACTTCCTCTTCTGTTATTTTCGCACCTCCAAATCCATTTGGCTCGGCCAAAACCTACCCAAATATCCTAAAAAAAATTAATAACTTCATCCTAGAGGCCTTAATTTTTTTAGAAATCCAAACTAAGGAACCCTTTTTATCAAATCAATAGGAAGAACCCGAAAAGAGGTAAATATTTCATCACATCTTTCAAGTTGTTTTCTTCTTCCACTTCATCTTTCATTGTTGTTTCCATTCTAAAATAATAAATCCAGTAACTTTATATAATATAATGTTATTATAGAAATGGTACAACCATATTCATTATTCTATCCATCCTATAAATGACAAAGTCACCATACGTGCGTACGTACGGATTACCGTCTCCACGTCATGGTGTAGTTTGTTATTCAAACACTTCATTAATTGGATGGGTATAATAATGAGTAAAACTAATGTAAGTAATAAATATAACATGTTATTGATTCTGTATATATGATATATCATCCAATCACATATGATTTCACCATCAATATAATGATATTGTCGCTCGTGTGTACGTACGTATTACCGTCTCCATGATGTGATGAGATTCATTTCCACGTTCACCATTCAACGATGATTATAAAATATATATCATTAATAACTATGTAATATATGAAATAATATTTCTACTGGATATATATATATATATATGTATGTACTTACATATATCTTATTCAATTAGTTCTGTTCAATACGATATGAAAATGGAAACAACGTTTATGCGTACGTACGGACTACCGTCTCCATAAACGGTGTTTTCCATTTCATATATATTTCTATTATAAATATTTATATTCTAAATATATATGATATATAAATAATGTTTTATATTTTGTAAGTATTTAAATCTTGATATAAGTGATACAATCAAGAGTAACAAGTTAAAACACGTACGATAAAGAATGCGATTATTACCCGAAATGTTAATTTAACATGGAAATTATTATTAAATGGGAAGTTTAAAGTCATAAATGAATCATTTATGATATAATAAATGTTAATATGGTTTTGGTATAATTTAATAACATACTAAATTCATCATACAGATGGTTAAACGTACCCTCGACTAAAGGAAAGTTCAAGGTAAGGGTTAATTTCACAATCTCTTTATTATCTGTGGTTGTTTTTACGTAAGTATCTACTGGGACATATTTATTATCCATTTCCATGTTTCATAAAATATTTTTCAAAGGGATTATTTTTAAGGGAATTTTTACTAAAACAACATTTTAACTATTTTAAGGATTTATTCTTCTAAACCATTCTCATTAATGTCCATGTTTTCAAAATGGTTTTAAGGATTTATTTAAATGGACATGAATGTTTTAAAATGTTAATTCCATTCAAAAGTTTCGAAGTGTTATGGCACAATTTGATTAAAAAATTTCTTTAAATGTCTTCCTTTCTAAATTGTGTTAATTTTAAATGTTTTCATAAAAAAGGGATATTTCTCTCAAAGTGTTTTACAAATCATTTTCATCTATGTCCAAATCCTTTAATGGATTTTAAATTTGTTTGAAGTTGATTTATTATGATACAAATATTCCATATTGTATTGAAGGTTTTGTGATATGTTTGACTGTGGATGTTTTATTTTTATACCATTCATGCTTTATAGATAAAGTATTGACATTTCGTATGCCAGTTTTAATACGAATGTTTATGTTATGTTTAAACCTTTTCATATGAGGAATGTATTGGACTTAGTAAGTGATGGGTGGAGCCTGCTATAGCTCCTCGATGCATCGGTATGTCTCATGAGACAAACTAGTGTCTTGGCACAAGGCCTTGACGAAATATTATTTGTTGTCGTGACACAATGCCTTGACTATGTGGTTATGAAGTCTGGAATTATGCATTCCATCATTATGAATGTGTCTATTGATATTGCATGTGATTATTCGACTAGTAAAATATCCATGTGAATAAGTAAATGACATTATTTTATTGTATCTTTTCCATATTATATTGAAGTTTAAGTTTAAAAGGCTTTTTTTTTATTCTTATACATTGCCTTAAATGTTTATGCTTATTTATGAAAGTTTCTGCTATATTGTTATCCTTACTGAGCATCTGAGCTCACCCATTTCTATGTTTTAATTTTCTCAAGATTACAAGAAGTGTATTATGATTGATAAGCAGGGTTAAGCTAGGGGATTAATGGAATTATGAAAGGATCATTTATGTTGTGTTTTATTTTCTAATGTGTAATGTAACGCTCATGTATGTAATCTATTTTCCAAGACTTCTAAACTGATCAGTCTTTCGGGACTTGATTCCTTGTAATCATGCCAATGTATTAAAATAATTCACCGACTCTGGGTAACTGGGGTCAGGGCATTACAGTTGGTATAAAAGGAAGTTTATCAATAACCTTGGAAACTAGATTTAGATAAACATTGATTAGATAACATTACCCTAAGATAGAATTTGAGGATTAGTATAGAATAACTTCCTGGAATTTTGGCAATGTAGAGATTTTGTGAGTTTTCCAAGAAAAGAAATCCCTGTCTAGATACTAGCAGGTAGAGGTGGCTCTGGCACATATGTACTTAGGGGTAAAACCCCAAAACAACACTTTGAGCAAGACTTGAATGGGAACTGGTGCACGACAACGAGCCTTGATGCCATCTTTGTTACGATACTCCCGGGGGATATGCTTAGTATAATTCTCATTTTTTTACAAATCATTATGAAGGATTTGTGATTATATACCTCCTAAAAAACATGTATGATTATGGATTATATCCATAAACTGTTCAATTTAAAACTGACCTAGTGTATTCCATGGTATAGAAATGGTGCCCAGTAGAAGGAATGTGAACTCTAACAATACATATGATCCAAAGAGTAATATGGATAATATCTTTCACAGTATTAAGCCAACATTTATAAGGGAAATAGTATCTGTTGTATTCTCAACAGATGAAGAAATAGTATCATGTGTTAATATGATAAGTAAATAATTCTCTAAGTCCTATGGCTTTGAAGGGAAACAAGAGAAGAAAAGGATGGAAGAGAGAAAGATGGATAAAGGGAAGATGGAAAAGAAGTATTTTTCCATATGTTATAATTGTGGAAAGAATCAACTTGGTAAATTCTTGAAGGGAATGAGAGTTTGTTATAAGTGTGTAGAAAAAAGACACCAAGTACATGATTGCACAGGTAAGAAAAAAGTCTCAAATGTATAATGCTTCATCAGAAAGGAGTCAGGACACTACATGAATCAATGTCCAAATCATCATAGTATATCACAAATGCCACTATTGGATAATAATAAAGTTATGATACTACCAAATATGAAGAGGAATTATTAGATTTCTTACATTGTTATTAAAGTATTGTGTCATTTGTTTATTGTACTAATGATGTGCATGTTATAAGAATTATAGAGTATATAAGGATTGTAATGAAGTACTATTTCATTAAGGACTTGAGATTGTGTGGAACCAAGAAAAGTGACTCAATATAAGGTTAAATTTTTGAAAAATATATGGTTGAAATAATGATAAACCATAATATGGTTCTGATACCGAGGTAGTGATTTTGGAATAATACTTGATTGATTTGGAGAAATTATATTGGATATTCTTGACTACCTTGAAACTGATTAATGATTTGTATATTCCATTATTATTGGAGTTTACAAATTTTTTGGATAGAAGGGGTATATCTAGTATTTGTTATAGAATAAGGGATCATGAATGTAATAAATAATGTTTTATGGTAATTCAGGATGTTGCATTGTTTTAAAAGAATACATGATGAAGGTGTTCACATGTTATTACATTTCCAAAAGGATCTTAATTGTGTTTACCCTCATTATAAATTTTGGACTGTGAGTTTGGAAAGACGTATTTTGGATAAGTCTAGTTTGAGATTATTTTTGTATTGCCATAAAAAGGACAACCCGGAGGTCGGGCAACAACCTGTCACGTCCGACAAGGCCACGAGACTTGAACCCGCAACCGAAGGGCGACAAGGGTGTATCACCTACCACTGGCCCACGTGATATCCTGGATTGAATAATGTAATTTTTTAAAGGTCTGGTAGATGAATTATAAATTCATTTTTTTGGAACCCGATACGAATAGGAAAAATAGAATATTTTTTAAATTCTATTATCTTTTAGAGTGAAAGATGAGTTTTTGGTAGAAATTAGTTAAAGGATGGAACTCTACTTGTCAAATATATATATATTTTTCTTATCTTATTCTATGAATAAATTAATTCTTAAACTTTAGGTAATGGATCTTAAAACTAAAAATGTGTTATCCTAATACCTTATATTTTGTTGAACCAATAATATTTTAAATCATCATAGATTGATGGCTTTGAGGCCCTAAATTCTACAATTGTTTGTGACTGATTACCTAAATCAATACCTATAAATATTTATGTTTTCCCTACAATTATGTATCTCTAATTTTCACCAATGTTCTCCTAATAGAGATCATAATTTGGTGGTGACTTTTTCATTCCCATTTTCCTCTTATTAAGACTAAATTTTATTAACCTAATTTCTGATGTGGGTTTTTCCACAAAGGTATTTTCTATTTTCAACCTTTTATTTTTGAAAATAAATTTCAAATTGTGTGGATGCAATTTATTTAAGTAGGGAATAATCATAGTATGTTATTTCTTCAAAGTAATTTAATAACTTGCACTACACACAACACCGAGTTCTAGCGCACCATGATTTACCAAACTAGCCGTTCAAAAGAGGTTATGAATAGTATTAACTGAATTTTTAACTTTTTATAATACTTATAATTTTAGAATCCATATTATGAGTTTCTTAGACATAATGTAAGAAGAAATTCATTTTTTAGATAAAAGAAGCATTTTTAAAAAAAAAATGAAAATTTACCGCCTTTTAATGGAGAACCCTTTTTAAATCCAATATTTGAAACTTTTCTATATTCAATTTGACAAAATATAATTCTTATTTAGAACCGGGACATAATAATTTAGTTTCAATAAATTTTTGGTGTTTTTCTGAGAACTTTCAAATTTAGGTGAATAGTGAAAAATACTATATTTTAACTGAAAACAACTTTTTTAATAAAAATAATTTATAGTGTTAAATTATAGATTTTAATGGTTTGTAAGTATAAATATATTATATTTTAACCATTTAATACAATTATGGTCATTGTAAGTAATTTCACTTTGAAATTGGGCATAAACAAGTGTCAATCTTTTGAGAGTTATTATTTCCTAAAAATACGCCTTTTGGTTTTGACAATGGGAATTAATTTTAAATTAATAAATTCAATTTCTATGTTTTGAATTTGGTAAAATAGACTTTATTTTTGAATTCTGAATATCAAAATTATCTTAGGGTGAATTTTTGGTATGTTTCTGAAAACTTTCAATTTTTGATGAATAGTGAAAAACATTGCGTTATTGGTTAAAACCGAATTTTTATTTAAATAATTATTTATTTAATTTAAATTTATTTTTGGTCAGAATAGATACATAATACCTATATAATTTAATTTTAATTCATTTAAGTCATTTTATAATAAGTTTATATATATAAAATTTTTATTAAAATTTTACCGTCTTTTACCCACTCTTAGGAGCATTTGCAAATTTGCATAAAACTTAATTTTATCGCTTTCATGAATTGAATTTCAAAAATACGAGAGACACGATTGATATCAGTAAGTAAAATATGGTTCAATAAGATAAAAATAATTTTTTGTGAATAGTAACTTTTGACTTTTATTTACCACAGTTAAAAGTAAATAGGGCAATTAAAGGTAAAAATGATACTATTATTACCATAACACATGTACTAATTCTATTGGATAAGTTTAATTTGACCAAAAACAACCTTAGTAATAAAATATGATCCTTTAGGTCCACTTGGATTAGATTAGGATATTTATTATTATTTAATTCTAAGAAGAGTTAAAAGTGTTAAATTCAAAGATTAATAACTAAAACATTTTTAATATAGGGTTACACATAATATAAATTCGACTATAAATATTCATTATAAATATAAAAATATTTCCTACATAATGGTATTTTATTTATAATTTTTAGAAATTAAATAATTTAATTTACTTATGACACAATGATGATGCAGTAATTACCTTATTAATGAAATATTTAAATAATTGACATTATAAATACCCAAATAAATTTAATTTGAGACTTTTTATGAATTACACTAATTTTATAGAAAATATGACATATTAAGGTTGATTAAACTATTTTTTTCAAAGTAATAATGCTGTTATGAATTTAGAAAAAACCAAATACAGAATAGTGTCAAAATTTACATAAAAGGGTTTTTATAGAAAATATTATATTATTAATTGGTATTATATTCCTAAAAATATAAGGTTCAGCCAAAGGGATTAAATACTATTATATATGTCATTAATAAACCACTAGGGGTTCTCTTGAAAGTTTATAGTAATTTTATTAACCATATAATATAAAAATACAAAGAGACATGGTAAATGTCAAACTATTTAACTAAGAGTTAAATATAAAAGATAAGGTTAATATAGTGACCCAAACCTGTCTAAAACCCATTAGTTGAGTGGTTTTTGACCCATAACCACCCTATAATTTAAATATTTCATTTTGGATCCATTAGAAATCGAAAATGAATTTATTATAAAATAATATTTTAAGTTTTTCCTAAGGTGCCCCTCACCTCTCTTATAAAAGGTCACTGCCCCTTCCCTTAATTTCACACCTCCAAAGCCATTTGTCTCGGCTAAAACATGACCAAATATCTTCCCAAGATTCCTAACTTCATCCTGGAGGTCTTCTTTTGGTCATAAAGCCAACCTAAAGAACCCTTTTGATCAAATCAAAAGGAAGAACCTGAAAAAGAGGTAAATATTTCATCACACATTTCAAGTTATTTTCTTCTTCCACTTACTCTTTCATTGTTGTTTCCGTTATAAAATAATAAATCCAGTAACTTATATATAATGTGATGTTATTATAGAAATGTTACAACCATATTCATTATTCTATCCATCCTATAAATGAAAAAGTCACCATACATGCGTAGGTACGAATTACCGTCTCCACGTCATGGTGTAGTTTGTTATTCAAACACTTAATTAATTGGATGGGTATAATAATGAGTATAACTGATTTAAATAATAAATATAACTTGTTAATGATTATTTATATATGATATACTATCCAATTACATATTATTTCACTGTCTATATAATGATATTTTCGCTCATGCGTACGTAAGGATTATCGTCTCCACGACGTGATGAGATTTATTTCCACGTTCACCATTCAACGATGATTATAAAATATATATCATTAATAAGTATGTAATATATGAAATAATAATTCTATTGGATATATATATATATATATATATATATATATATATATATGTACTTACATGTATCTTATTCACTTAGTTCCATTCAATACAATATGAAAACAGAAACAACGTTTATGCGTACGTACGGACCACCGTCTCCATAAACAGTGTTTTACATTTCATATATATGTCTATTATACATATTTATATTCTAAATATATATGATAGATAAATCATGTTTTATATTCTGGAAGTATTTAAATCTTTATCTAAGTGATACAATCAAGAGTAACAAGTTAAAACACGCACGATAAAGAAAGAGATTATTACCCAAAATGTTAATTTAGCATGGAAATTATTATTAAATGGGTAGTATAAAGTCATAAATGAATCATGTATGATATAATAAATATTAATATGGTTCTGGTATAATTTAATAACATACTAAGGTCTTTATACAGGAGGTTAAACGTACCTTCGACTCAAGGAAAGTTCAAGATAAGGGTTAATTTCATAATCTCTTTGTTATCCGAGGTTTTTTTTACGTAAGTATCTACTGGGACATATTTATTATCCATGTCCATGTTTCATAAAATAGTTTTAAAATGTATTCTTTTTAAGTTATTTTTTACTAAAACATCATTTTAAATGTTTTAAAGATTTATTCTTCTAAACTATTCTCATTAATGTCAATGTTTTCAAAATGGTTTTAAGGATTTGTTTAACAGGACATGAATGTTTTTAAATGTTAATTCCTTTCAAAAGTTTCAAAGTGTTATGGGGAAATTTGATTCAAAAATGTATTTAAATGTCTTCCTTTCTAAATTGTGTGAATTTTAAATATTTTCATGAAAAAAGGATATTTCTGTCAAAGAGTTTTAGAAATCACTCTCATCTATGTCCAAATCCTTTAATGGATTTTAAACTTGTTTGAAGTTGATTTATTATGATAAAAATATTCCATATTGTATTTAAGGTTTTGTGATTTGTTTGAATGTGTATGTGTTATTTTTATACCATTCATGGTTTATGTATAAAGTATTGACATTTCGTATGCCTGTTTTAATAAGAATGTTTATATTATGTTTAAATATTTTCATTTTAGGAATGCATTGGACTTAGTAAGTGATGGGTGGAGCCCGATATAGCTCCTCGATGCATCGGTAGGTCTCATGAGACAAACTAGTGTCTTAGAATAAGGATTTGACAAAATATTATTTGTAGTTATGGCACAAGTCCTTGACTATGTGGTTATGAAGTCTGGCACTATGCATACCATTATTATGAGAGTGGTTTTTGATATTGCATGTAATTATTCGACTAGTAGAATATCCATGTGAATAAGTAAATGGAATTATTTTATTGTATATTTTCCATATTATGCTTAAGTTTAAGTTTAAGAGGCTTTTGTTTTAGTCTTATACATTTCCTTAAATGTTTATGCATATTTATGATAGTTTCCGCTATATTGTTATCCTTATTGAGCATCTGAGCTCACCCCTTTCTATGTTTTAATTTTATTAGGATTACAAGAAGTGTATTATGATTGATAAGAAGGGTTAAGATAGGGGATTAATGAAATTCTCAAAGGATCATTTATGTTGTGTTTTATTTTTTAATGTGTAATGTAATGTCCATGTTTGTAATCTATTTTCCAAGACTGCTAAACTGATCAGTCTTTCGGGACTTGATTCCTTGTAATCATGCCAATGTATTAAAATAATGCACCGACTCTAGGTAACTGGGGTCGAGGCATTACAATTTTTTGATTCGGAATATCAAATATAGCTTAGGATTATTTTTTTGGTATTTTTCTAAAAACCTTTAATTTTTGATGAATAGTGAAAACACTTAGTAATTGTTAAAATACCGACTTCTTCATTTAAATGAAATTTTACCTCTTCTGTGAATTGAATTTCAAAAATATAACATACATGGTTGTTATTAGTAAGTAAAATGTATTTTAATAAGATGAAAATAATTTTTGGTGAATAGTAACTTTTGACTTTTATTTATCGCGGTTAAAGGTAAATAGGGTAATTCAAGGTAAAAATAATATTATAATAATATAAAATTTCTTTAAAACTTGTCTTAAACTTATTTTATAAGTCATGAACGACCAATAAAATTCTTGGGTGAGATTTTTGGACTTTGAAATCCATTTGGATAAGATAATGACATTAATAACTTTTTATTTAAAGTAAAAATAAAAATATCATAAACATGTATTGTTTTTCTAAAAAAAATTTAATATGGGGTTACATAATTGATATATTTGACTATAAATATTGATTTTAAATAGAAAAATATTTTCTATATCATGGTATTTTATTTATAATTTTTAGACATCAAATAAATAAAATTATTTATGACACAATAATGATGGAGTGTTTACCTCATTAATGAATGATTTAAATAAATAAGATTATAAAAATTAAAACAATATCCAAAACCTGTAAAATTTTTATTGGATGATTTTATTTCTAATAATATTCATCTTATATATGACTTTAATAAGTTTTGGAGCCTTAGTAAACGAAAATCAATATATAATAAAATAATATTTTCAAACTTTCTTAAAGATCCCCTCACCCCCTTATAAAAATCCCTAACCTATAACCCATTACTAACACCTCTAAATCCCATTGTCTTATCCAAAATCTTCCCAAATAAGCTCCCTAGATCCCTATATTTCACCTAGAAGCATTACATTAGGCATAAGGCACTTCAAGAAATCCTTTTGGTTCAAACCAAAGGGAGTTACCCGATTTAAAGGTTACATCTTCTCTTGATTTCTTTTCTTTTATTTCACTTCTCCAACCCCCTAAACTCTATTTATTCATTTATTTTATAACAAAAAAAGTATAGTAAATATAATATGTTGTTTTTATGATAATTATTTGAACTAAAATTACACACACCACCGTCTAATGGGTAAATAATATACTATTTCTGTGGACGACGAACTACTCCCTCACAAAATGATGATTTATCAATATTCTCCTACAACCTATTATGGTGTCCATTAAGATGGAACTTTATTTACATGTGATATATATTATATTTATATTATATATGTAATTCTGTATTTTTCATTTATATCATAACTTTATGGTTTTCATAATGGGTAAATGCAATAATTTCATTTGAGGAAGTGCAGACTACCGCCCCTTCAAAATGATATGAATCGTTCATACCATACATGGAACATATAAATTATAGAGTTACTAAAATTATATATATGATATTATACTAGAGTAATAATATACCTATGTATCATTTTGTTTTAATTCCTTTTAAAATGAAAAAAATGAAATGAAAATAGCATTCATGCGTACGTACGACTTACTGTCTCCATGAACAATGTTTTTCATTTTCATATATCCAGATGATATGGACTATTATAAATAAATATATACTGATATATATGATGTATCTGATATATAAATCATAAATATCATTCTATAGATATTGTAATTTTGACCACATGGACAATTTATAATTATAACAAGTTCATTTTTAACTCAAGTTTCGAACATCGAAAAAATGTCCGATATGAACTCAAATAATTAACTAATTGTTATAGTAAGGTAATAAGTGATATAAAAGAATAATAAACTTGAAAAATTTTCTTAATCAAGTATAAATTAACTTAAGTTTATTATTTATAAATAAAAAAGAACACACAAGACAAGTCAAACTTGAGGTAAGGGGTTTTCATCTCACTTTTTTATTCCCGTGAGATTCATGATATATTTGCCACTATTTACTTTTGTGTGGTGTATTTACTGCCAATTATTTTATTCATTGCGTAATATACTTAAATTTATGGGTATTTTCATCTTCATTGTATGATCCTTCTTTCATGCGTTGTATGTTTCGTAAGTTTCCAAATCGGTAAGGGAACCTTTCACTCTCCTCTTCTAATCAAAGACTTCTTTTATGTTATGTATTTTAAATTAACATTTTATTATGTTGGGATTTTTTCTTCTATATCCTTATTTCTGTAAATTTTATTTCCATGTGACGAGCGACCCTTTTCCCTTTCATCAACTCATTTTCTGAATTTTAAAGTGACGACGTTAGGCTGTCGAATTTCTGTAAGGGAACTCCTTAACCCAATTTCCATTATTTGGGTTGAACATCTACTTCTTGATTATATTGTGCTATGAATATGTGTGAATCAGATATGATTTTTTCACACTTAATATTTACTTATATTGGGTGTATTTATATTTTTCACACATAATTACGTCATTGATTCATCCTTAATATAATGATACAATCTTTGTAAGGGACTACATCTCAATATCCTTTCATTGAGGAATATCTTAATATTGTGCACCTTTTTTATCATATAAGGTGTATATAAAACCATTTTTATAGTTTATATCATGAATTTATATATTCTCATGATATTTTTAGTTTTCTTAGATGTCATTCTTTAATGATTTTTATTCATGACTTTGTCAAGTGGTAATGGATTCTTTAACTAAAAAATCGCTTTAAATGTTTTAAAATTTTAATCTTCTAAATCCTTATCTATCATGTCCATGTTTTAGAAATTATTTTAAGGATTTATTTATATGGACATGAGTTTTTTAAAGTTTAAAATCCTTTCAAAATATTCAGATTGGGATGGGACAATTTTATTCAAAACTATTCTTTTTGAATGTTTTAAAATGAATTGACTATGTAAATATCTTGAACTGATATCATGTGATTGAAACATGGAAATGTTATATTTTCTTTATGATTTTTCATTTTATTTGAATATGTTATGGTTATTGGCAATTGTTTATGTATAAGGGTGGTTTCATGATAAACCTAGGGTAGGTGAGGTCGAGATACCTCTCTAATGCATTGGGTAGTGTGATGAAGGTAAACATTAATGTTTCTCCTAAGAGATTTAGGGAATATACTGTGATGGATATTCCAAATGTAACTCCCTAAATAGATATGATAGATACAATGTAAGTATGTTATTATTGCCACAATTTACCTTTATGATTTATTATTTTCATTTTTTATTCATAAATCTTATGATTTTGTGTGGTAAGTTAAATATTGAAAAGTATGATTTCATTGATTTGTATGTATTGATGGACTAATGTTTTCTCTACTTGTTTTATAACCCTTGCGGAAATTTTTATGCCCATACCATGTTTTTGAAATTTTTTTCACAGGATATAAGGAAGGGTAAGAGAAATGAGCAATTCAAGAAGATTTATATCAAGAAAAGAATTATTGGTTTCTTTTAAATTTTTTATTTTATGAAAAAAATGGATAATGAGTAGAAGTGTCTATTTTGTAACATTTGATATGTAATGTAATAGTTATGGCCTAATTATCTAAAAATATAATCCTAAAAATATCTTCAATGTGAATTATAAACTTAATTCAAGATTACATAATGTTTAAGGTCGGGTCCTTATATATATATATATATATATATATAAAGTTCAACCTCTTCATTAAATAACAGATTCATTCAATCTTTGCAAAAATTTTGTATTTCAGAAAGATATTGACCAGTATGCAGTCATAAAAAATATATTTTGAAAGGAAAATTTTATATAATATATAGAAAAAACCACTTTCTTTGGTTTTTCAAATCCAAGAAAACCTCCTAATCAATCGTAGAAATTTAAATTCAAATTATTTAGGATAGTCGTAACTTTCCTTAGAAATATGAATTTTTTACTCTATTTAATATGAGTCTTTTAATCGATCATAAATGAGATTTGAACAGATCTTTAATATCTCTAATATTTTTTTATAAATTATGAATAATATCACTGAAATAAAACTCTTTCTTTGAATAGTAAAACACAGGGTTTCTTCATGTAATGAAAAAATATCAAACATAGGGTTATTAAAAAAAGTAGGGTTAATGTACCATATGTTTTTTTACACAAACGTAGGGTTCCTTACTAATATAGGGTTCCATAACCATACTTTATTGTTTCAAAAATGTAAGATTCTATACCATCATAGGGTTACTTAACCATACTTTCTCTTCTTCATAGGGTTAACGATCCATACACACTGTTCTAAACATAGGGTTTATTCCTTATGCTACGCTTACCAATGTAGGGAATGAATAGTGTTTCCAAAAAACACTAAAATATATTTTAAAAATTTTTATGAATATTCCTTGATAATTAATATCATGAATATAATTCCAAAGTAAATAATACAATAGATACTAATTTCCTTAAATTCACTTAATGTAATATCATCAAAAAAAATAAACAAGGTTATTTGTGATCATCAAAATGAATAATATTTATAGAGTATTGTTGAGACAATCCATTCCCAACAATCTATCCCTTTTTTATGATCACAAAACCCCTAAAATAATTTGTATAAAATATAAGATTTTAAAACACAAATGAAAAAATATTTCAAAGAAAACATTTTTTGTTTTGAAAATTAAATTTTCATAGTAATATTTTGATAAAATAAAAATATATAATCTTAATTTGAGAATGTTGTGTTTAAAAAATTTTATGCCCGTTTTTATGATATCAAAAATAAATTATATGAAAATTAATTAAAACACATTTAATATAGAATGTAACTACAAATGAATGTTATATTATACTGGGTAAAAAATGAGACATTTGTTCTGGAAGTAAAAATTAAGAGTAAACATAAACATGGTAAAAGATAATTTTTCATTCAAATATGTTTTTGAATAAATTTTAGATATTGGATGAGAAATTATTAAAACCAAGGACTATATGACCATGAAAAGGATAAATCAGAAGAGGTTTCATGTTCTGGTGATTCTTGAGAAACTTAAAAATATTCCTTTAACTTTGTCATCTATCCCTATAGAATTTATGTAATATTTTAGCCAGTTTCCTTATAAAAATTATTAAATCTTAAACAAATTTCAAAATTTTAATTATATTGACTTTTAGAAAGTCATGAAGATTTTCCTCTGTTTGAAAAAATTGAGAAATCTTATCACTTAAATGATTGAGAAGTAGTCCGATTCCTAGTTCACTTGAGGTTAACTGATAAACAAGATATCTATGATTATCTAATAGAATATATAAAGGTGAACTATTATACTGAAGATATTTAATACTTTTATTCATATCAACCATTGTTGAAGTGATTTCTTGAAATATTTTGATTAAGTTTGGAGAAGTTGGTGCTGTAGAAGTTGAAGCTCTAGAATGATTGATACTTCCCTTTATTAATTCAAATTAGCTTCCCAAGTAAAATTTTAAATATGAAAAATCTATTTTTGACATAGATTATAATTTAAATTTCCCAAATAAATCTATAATTTCTATATTAAAAGAATAAAAATTCCTTCTAGAGACTTTATTTTATCCAATATTATGTATTTGATTCTGAACAGATTCAAATTCTTCACTTGGAATGGCCAAATTCCTGAAATCTTCCAAATATTTATTACTTCTTCTAAATCACTTTTAAAATTGTATTTTCAATATTTAGCTTGTTGAATTGAGAAATTAATCCATAATTTTTATTGATTAGTTGATCATAAGATTCTTCTTCATGAACTGAAGATAATTAGCTTTTATCTACCAAGGTTAAATATTTTTCTTTACTGGTGTCACTATAGGTTGAAAATTCAACTTCAAGAATCTTTGTTTTCTCAGTAGGTTCGTTGATTTTCTTGTCTATGGAATCAAATATTATGGATTGATTCTAGACTGAACTTGTATATTCATCTATTATTGGGTTAGATTATTATTATTCTTGATCATTTTATGGAACTTATTATTTCGAAAGATTTTGTTCAGTCTAATTCACATCTTGATTTAGAGGCTATTGAACTTATCTAATGTCTAGATGAATTTCAGGTGGGTTTACTTCCCCAATTGCAGGAAATTATAAAACAGATCCTTGAATTGTAGTTTTCTGAATTATAGGTTTATCCCTATTTCTTAGCAAAATGACAAGGGCCTAATTTAGTGGTTCTTCCAAATTTTATTTGAGATACAGAGGTTCATCTCTTATAGATTTTGGATTAGAGTCATTGTATATTATATGAAATTATTTTTGTTATAATTCATTACTTATTATAGATTATGAACTTTCCTATTTTCTAATTTAGATTATAGTAGTAGATCATAGGATTCTTTGATCCCCATCAGTAGTAGAACTAGGTCTTTGTTGGTATTCCACATCAATAGATAGTAATTGACCATAAACTATACTCCATAAGAAACCTATCTTATTTAAATTTCCATCATAAAGAATATTGTTGTGATGAAATTTGTAATAAAGAGATATTTCCCTAATTAAACCTCTATTATGCAGAAGAATTGATACTATCCTTCCATAATGACAAAAATACATTTTTTATTCCTATTGGTAGGAATGGTGCAAGTATCATAACATGTATCAGGGGAAATTAAACTTTATATCACTTATAAAAAACATTAAATACATATCTGGGTAATAAAATTTCTCATGTTCAACTATCCTTAGAATTATAGATGACTAAATAAACTTGACCAATACCTTCTGGTCAGTATCAAGATCCTTTATAGTCATTTTCCTTATTTTTGTGGAACTGAAGATGAAATACATAATATCCTCTAATTTATGTTATTTATTCCTAAATGATAGAAGATTAAAATGAAAAACCCCTTCACATGAAGAATTATTAACTTTTTCCAAATCAACCATAGAGAGAGAAAGATATATATGATAAATATTTGAAGAAATGACATCTTATGTATCTCTAAAGATAAACTGAGAATTTCTAATGAACTATTTTACTTCTACATCAAAAATATAATTTGTATTTCTTCCAGTAAAAAGAGTTTCTAGACCTTTAAAAGCCAAATCATTATTCAAAATAATATTCATTTAGTTAATCCATTCAAAATCTATCACCTTTCATT
Organism: Viscum album; assembly: GCA_963277665.1. Classification (NCBI taxonomy): domain Eukaryota; kingdom Viridiplantae; phylum Streptophyta; class Magnoliopsida; order Santalales; family Viscaceae; genus Viscum; species Viscum album. Next base: position 13,542,711 of record OY728157.1, on the reverse strand, counting down.
AAAGAATATTTCTATAAGTAACGCATTTATTTATTACACTCTACTCTCTTGCTTCAGGAATCATTATTTTTGAGAATCTGAGATTGAAAGTTTTAGATTCTAGGGTTTTGAAAGGGAAACAACATATGTAGAAGTTGAAAGGGTTTTAAATCTTAAGGTAAGTGAGAAAATAGAGAGATATGGTTTTTTTAATAGTTTGAGTGACACAATCTGGTTTCTCGAGCTGATTACATAGAGTAATCATTGTTTTTTATTTATATAATATGCAATTTTTCAAAAATAGAAATAAAATCGAGATAAAATCTAGTTTAAAAGTAAACTAAATGGATAAAAACCGAATAGACTAAAATAAAATTTTTGATTGAGAAATTACTAATAAAAAATAATACACATTTTATTTGAAATTTAATATCCCTAACTCCCCCTTAATAAAATCAGAACATGTAGTGGGAAGTGGTTTAGTAAAAATATGAGCTAGTTTATATTCAGTATTTACAAATTCTAAAGATATATATTTTTTGAGAATATGATATCTTAGAAAATGATGCTTATATCAATATTCTTAATCCTATAATGACTTATAGAATTTTTGGAAATATTAATTTTAGTAGTATTATCACATAAAATAATAATATTATTAAATTCAAGTCCAAAATTCCAGTAGGGTGTGTTTCATCCACAACAATTGTGCACAATAACTGCCAGTGGATATATATTATACCCTAGCTGTTGATAGGGAAAATGAATTTTTTTTCTTACTCAACCATGATACTAAAGATTTCCTGGAAAAGTGTCAGGTTCAAGAATGTATTTTTTCTATTTGACATGTATCCTCCAAATTCAGCATCTTAATATGAAATTAAATGAAAACCACAGGTTTTTGGGTAAATTAGAGATAGAAAAATAGTACCTTTTAAATATCTAAAAAATCTGTTTAATAACTATAAGATGGGATTATTATTGGTTTGACTGAAATCTAACCCATAAAGATACATAAAACATAATATGTGGTCTTCTAGAAGTAAGATATAATAAACTACATATCATACCTCTACATATCTTGTTGTCAAATGGTTTTCCAAATTCATCTAAATCAAGTTTTATATTGGTACACAAGGGAGTTTTATAAGTCTTATTTTTTTCCAGTGAAAAAATATTTAATAAATAAATAATATATTTACTTTTATTTAAAACATTTCCATAATCTTTTTGATAAATTTTTAATCCTAAAAAATAAATTTAATTCTCTCATCATACTTATTTCAAATTTTTTTTGCATAATATTTGAAAAATCATTGCAAAGATTTATATTTTTTGATTCAAAAATAACATCATCAACATAATTTTTTACTAATAATATATTAGATAAAATGGTTTTCGTAAAAATAGTGGGATCTTATAGTCCCATTGAAAATTCATTTTCTGATAGAAAAGAACTTAATTTTTTATACAATGATCTTGGTGCATGTTTAAGGCCATAGAGAGATTTAGTAAGTTTAAAAAGAGAATTTGGCTTAAGAGTGTTTTCAAAACCTGATGGTTTTCAATATAAAATTCCTCCATTAAATATCCATTTAAAAAGGCAGAGTTAACATCCATATGATATAATTTAAAATTAATATGAGATAAATATGATAGCAAGATTCTAATTGTCTCTAATATAGAAACATACGCAAATGTTTTATCATAATATATTCCTTCTTCTTGATTACAACCTTTGGATACTAATCTATCATTGTTTCTGGTAATGATCCCTTGATCATCCATTTTATTTCTAAATACCCACTTAGTTACAATCACTAGATAATCAGTTGGTCAATATACTAATTCACAAACTTTATTTCTACTGAATTGGTTTAGTTCTTCTTTCATGGATAATAACCAACCCTCATCTTGTAAAGATTCCTCAATATAATTAGGTTCTAACTCGGATATAAAGGTAGAAAATTCAACTAGGTTTCCTAAATTTCTTCTAGTTATAACTCTTATTTCTAGATTTCCTATAACTATTTATAAAGGATAGTCCTTTAAGGTTATATACTGTCAAGGTAGGATACTTTCAGGTTCTTCAGATTCATGTTCTTTTGAACTGGTATGAATTTAATCTAAATTATTTTCAAAATATGTTTTAGGTGATGCAAGCCTCATGTTGTCTAAAGAGTCATTAATATAATCTGTTTGATCTTTATCTTTCATTAAGGGATCCATTTCATCAAATTTCACATGATACATTTTTTCAATAATCCCTGACATTTTATTAAACACTTTATAGGATTTATAAGTAGAATAATATCCCAAAAAGATTCCTTTATCATCTTTTAGATCAAATTTACTAATGTTATCATTAGTATTCAAGATATATACCTTATATCCAAAAACATTAAAGTAACTTACTTTATGTTTTCCATTATTACAAAGTTCATAGGGTGTATTTTTAATAATTTGTCTTATTAAAACTCTATTCATGATATACCAATATGTGCTTATAACTCCCTCCCAAAAATAGGTTAGAAGACTATATTCATTTAGCATAGTCCTTTTCATTTCTTGAATAGTTATGTTTCTTATTTCAATAATTACATTTCATTGAGGTGTTATTGGTGAAAAAAAGGTGTGTTTAATGCCCAAATTTGACCAAACATAATTAAATTCTTAATTTTGAAATTCTTCAACACGATCAATTATTAATGAAATTAGTTTAAAAACTTTTTCATTTTAAAATTTTTTACAAAAACGTTCAAACATGATAAATAATTCACTTTTTGTTTTAGAAAATAAACCCACATGAATCTTGAAAAATCATCAACTAAAACATAAACATAAAATTTACCAACCAAACTTTCACCCTAGATGGTCTAGAAAAATCCATATGGATAAGCTATAGTGCTTTAGATGTATCAATTTTGTTAATTTATTTTAAATATTATTTGTGTTCTTTTCCAATTTTAAATGAATTTCAAAATATATTATTTTCAAACCCAAGTCTAGAAAAATCAGAAACTATTTGATAGATAAATTATGTAATGAAAATATATTACAATGTCTAATTATCCTATTCCATATCCATGATTTATTTTTCTTAGAAATTTAAAATTTCACTTTATGTTTACACAAAGAATTAAGATCCAAATTACAAACATTTCTAGTTCTTAGTGCTCTAAATTTAATCTGTTAATCTTTAAAAAATGAGTAGTAATTATTAGAAAAATCAACATAAAAGCTATTATCACAATGTTGATAAATAGCTATCAGGTTGTTCTTTATACCTTGTATATATAGTAATTTGTTGATTGATATTTTCATTGGATCTTCAATAGTTCCAACTCCAATAATATTTCCTTTTACATTATCACCAAAGGCGACTAGACCTCCATCCATTTGTGTTAGTGTATGAAAATTGGTATAGTCTCCACTAATGTTTCTAGAGAAGAAACTATCCATATACCATATATAATTTTTGTTTCCATGTGATTTTACCTAAAAAAAATTAAAAATTTGTTTTCTTGGAACCCATATTTTCTTGGGTTCAACTATTTCAGCAAGCAATGTTCTAGGAATCTAGACCTGCCATATTTTTCCAAAATTTATATTAATTTCTTCAGACATGTTTTTGAAATGAAATAACTTTTAATTCCACTTATTTTAAGATTTTTTAAATAACAGTTATTGTAACACCTGAGAATTTTATGAGAAATATTTTGTTTTTATCATCAAAGGAATCTTTCACTACACACAACACTAGCTTGTCTTGCTTTACATGCAATCATGACCTTCCTCGATAGCTTGCATCGTACGCAATACCGAGTTTCACTAAACAATGATATTCTATTAAAATATTATTAAAACTAGCCGTTATGAATAGTAATACCCACTTTTTGAAATTTTTTAAATTTTGTTTTTCAAAATGGACTTCATTTTTGGATTCGTAATATCGAAATTATCCTAGGGTGAAATTTTGGTATTTTTCTAAAAACTTTCAATTTTTGATGAATAGTGAAAACATTAGGTTACTATTTAAAAACCAAATTTTTATTTAAATAATTATTTATTTTATTTAAATTTATTTTAGGTCAAAATTGATACATAATACCTATATAAGTTCAATGTAATTCATTGGAGTCATTTTCTAATAATTTTAGATATATAAAAATTTTATTGAACTTTTCACCGTCTTTTACCCACCTCCTAGGAGAATTTACAAATTTACATAAAACTTAATTTTACCGCTTTTGTGAATGGAATTTTAAAAATCTGAGAGAAAAGGTTGATTTCATTAAGTAAAATGTGGTTCAATGAGATGAAAATAAGTTTTGGTGAATAGTAACTTTTTACTTTTTTTACCACAGTTAAAAGTAAATAGAGTAGTTAAGGGGAAAAATGATATTATTAATACCCTAACACATGTCGTAATTCTATTGGATAAATGTAATTCGACCAAAAAAAACCTTAGGAATAAAATATTACCATTTAGGCCCACATAGATTAGATTAGGACATTTAATATTAATTTATTTAAAGAAGGGTGAAAATAGTTAAAATCAAAGTTTAATAAGTAAATCATTTTTAATATAGGGTTATACATAATATAAATTAGACTATAAATATTAATTATAAAGATAAAAAAATTTCCTACATAATGGTATTTTATTTATAAATTTTAGACAATAAATTATTTAATTTATTTATGACACAATAATGATGCAGTAATTATCTTAGTAATGAAATATTGACATAATTGATATTATAAATACCCAAATAAATGTAATTTGAGACTTTATATGTATTAAAATAATTTTCTAGGTTAATATGACATGTTATTATAGATTTTATTAACTTTATTCGAACTAATATTTCTGTTATGATTTTCACAAAAATCAATTACCAAATAGTGTCAAAATTGACATAAAATAGTTTTTAAAACAAATATTATATTCCTAAAAATCTAAGGTTCGGAAAAATGACTTAGATAAGGCTATATATGTTAATAATAAACAACTTGAGGTTTGTTTTTCTTGTTATAGTAAGTTTATTAACCTTATAGTGTAAGAAAACAAGAAGACACGGTAAAAGTAAAATTATCTAACTTAAAGTTAAATCTAAATGATAAGGTTGAAATAGAAAACTAAACTTGTCTAAATTATTTTGGATGAGAGGATTTCGACCCATCCCCACATTATATTAGAAATAAATCAATTTGGAGCTATTAAAAACCGAATATGGCTTTATAATAAAATAATATTTTTAGTTTTTCCAAAGGTTCCCCTCTCCTCCCTTATAAAAGGGAACCTCCTCCCTCTCTTCCTCACACCACTTTGTGCCTTAAAGCTCAGCCAACCCCTGCCAAATTCTCTTATACACTTCTCTAGAAACATCCTATAGGTCCTGGTCTTCTTCAAAGACAAATTTTAGTGCCCTAAGAGGAGGTCTCAAAGAGGCGCTTCAAAGAAGAGGTAATGTCTGTTATCGATTCTTTCAACTTTATTTTTTCTTCCAATTATTATTCTTTAGTTGTTTCATTATGAAGTAATAAAATCAGTATCACTAATATACTTATATGTTATTATAAGTATGAAACAACCCTATTTCACCATCTATCCATCCTACGGAAAACAAAATCACCGCGCGTGCGTACGTACGGAATACCGTCTCCACGCCGTGGTGTAATCTATTTTCCACCACCACCTTACTTGGATGGGTATAATGGTAAAAATAAATAACTATATATGATTATTGTAAAGTGGTATTGATTCTTAAATAGTATACATACACTCTAATACAATTCCACGATCATGGGAACGATATCATCGCTCGTGTGTACGTACGGAATACCGTCTCCACGATGTGATGCGACTCGTTCTACATGATTTTCATTGCATAATGATTGCATAAATGAATTGAGTGAATAAATATGATATTTATTACACTAATACCATTCTGTAAATGAGGTATCTATAACCTAAAAATAAGAATAAGAATTTATTCGACAAAACACGCATAAGAACAAAAAGCAATAAACACCTGAATAACAAGTAACAATGAAATATTACTAATAAGAAGCTAAGAATATGACCATATATGATATCATAAAAATAAGTATGATTCTGGAATAAGTCAATGAAATTATTTAAATCATTATACATGAGGTTTGGAAACTTACGAAGCAAATCAGACCTAAGGTAAGGGAAAATATCACAATCTCATTTTTATCCAAGATTGTTTATACTTCAGAATTTTCTGGGGAATATCTATCATCGACATCCACGTTTCCTCAATATGTAATATTTATATCCTTCTAAAATTTTTTAAGTCTAATTTTACCCTTCGGTGAGATTTTATTAAAAGATATGAAATGAATCTTTTGTCATTTTTCGTACGAGGTACTTTTTTACCTTTCCGACATAAGTACGAGAAGAATGTTTTTTTAAACTTATATGGCTAGAATGGACTTTTATAACATTATTTCCATGAATATTCCTTTACAAGTTTTCAAGTTTATTTTTATTCAACTTCTTTTAGTTTAAAACTGTTTGACATTTAAGAAAGGAAAAGTGTTTTTGAAGTAGAAAGGATATTTCCTCAAGAATGGAGTTCAAGTGTTTTATAAGAATTATTTTCCATCTAAGATAATATAGGGTTCTGTTTATATCCCTATTTTTACATTGTTTTGATTATGTTATGATGGAATTATTTTTTATGATGTACTTTTATCTTATATGGATTGTGTTATGATGGCATGATGATTAAGAATCCCATTTTTATTACATGGGTTATGCTATGATGTATGATTTATGATTTTGTGGCACACATAAGAATGGTTTCATTATGAGGTGGGTGAGACCTATATCTCTCTCCAATGCATTGGGTAAAGATTTATATCTCATGATATAGACATGGCTGGAATGGAAGGTTAATCCGGTTCAGTGAAACAGGACTGAAACGAGGAGTGAACTCGGTTCAGAAATGGACTTTGTCTACTAAGATAGTCTTGGAAATGTGTCTTGACTACTAAGAAATGATTCTATATGATTATGTGTGTATGCCAAAAAGTTTCATGTTTTAAGTTATGATTATTGGGATTACATTTCACTACTATTATTTATCCCATGTTATGAAATTATGTTCTCTTTTGCAGGTTAAGATTTCAAAAATGTTATGTTCTTATGAATATAATGTTATTGATATTTCTTTTGTTTACCCTTTCTGAGCATTTGAGCTCAACCTTTTGTATGTTTTCTTTCCCCAGGTCAGGAAGAAGGTTATTAAGTAGGATATTCCGAAAAGGGACTCTAGATATGATGAAATAAGTGGGAGGAAATGTAGATGCTTTATGAACCAGTTGTTTATGTTTCCCAGTTTCTAAAGACACTATACCTATACGGTCCTTTCATGGTTTTGTTTTATGTTATAATAAGTGCACTTCAATTTTGAAGTAATAACCATGTATGTAAAGTATGGGTCGTTATAGTTGGTATCAGAGGAAAGGTATAGTAAACCTTTGGAAACTAGGATGTGAAAGCCTTAGTGAGAAACCTAAGGATATGTCTAAGCATAGAACAGAATCATAGTGTTTTAGAAATGGCCATGAACAACCTATGATAAGACCTTAAGTGTGAAATTTTATTCTTGATTATATGTTTTTCCTATTATAATAAGTGTTGCTCACACGATTCTTCTTGCTTTTAGTCAGTGGTTGGAACCCGAAGGAATCGTGTTAATGCGGAATGCGACGGGCAGTGCAATGATTGTCCCCCTGAGCAACCAAACGTTATGGGAGCTGGAATGAAAAATCTTGTAGCCATGCTTACACAACTTTCCCAAGATATGAATCATGCAGGACTTCCAAACGAGCAAAGGAAGGAGAAACATTCTGTTGAATCCTTCATGTGGCAGCGTCCACCTTCATTCAGCGGGTCTACTGATCCATTAGTTGCTGAACAATGGATTAGTACTACTGAAAAGATATTTTAAGTTCTTCAATGTTATGAACATGATAAAGTCATCTTAGCAGTTTATTATTTGGAAGGTGAAGCTGATCAATGGTGGAATATTATCAAGAATACGAGGCCAAGATATGAAATTGAGTCCATGGAATGGGACGAGTTCAAGAACTTATTTTTCAATAAGTACTTCCCTCGTATTCTTCGAACAAAGATGGAGAAGGATTTTCTCGAATTGAAGCAAAAGGATGATAAATCTGTTGGTACCTATGAAACAAATTTTACAATACTTTCAAGGTACACTTCTGGTATTATTATCCAACCTGAGAGTAAGATCGATCAATTATTTACTGGCTTAAAACCAAGTCTTTGAAGGGCGTTAGCCATAAGGGACTTCAATAGCTACGAGGAAATCGTTCGATGTGCTCTCAAAGTTGACATGGAGATTGGAGTATCCCATCAGTCATATGCGTTTGATAAGAAGAGGAGAATTGAATTCAAAGGGAAATCTAAAGAGAACACTGAAAATAAGATGAGTTTTCCCTTATGATCAAAGTGTGGAAAGAAACATGAATGTAGTTGTCTTAAAGGGACAAGTAAATGTTTCAAATGTGGAAAGGAAGGTCATTGGGAATTTGAATATCTCAATGATGGGAAGAAGATGTCTAGTGATGCGAACAAATAAAAGGCTACACAAAGTGCACCTCCTACACTTTAATGTTACAGTTTCAAGGAAATGGGGAATTATGCCAATCAATGCCCTAATACAATGGTTGTTGATGATGATCGACGTCAACAAAATCTTAAGGCTAAAGACAAAGTAAAGTCACATGCAATTTCTATCAGTGATGTGGAGTATGATAACAAAGTGGTGAAAGGTACACTTACCATCCACTCTAAAGTAGAAAATGTTTTATTTGATTTTGTATCCACCCACTCTTTTATTTCTAAAGAATTTTCAAAGGGTATCACCGTATTACCTCAACAATTAGATGTTGAGTTAGCTGTGACAAATCCTAATGGCCCAACAGTCACATCAAAAGTTTATAATTCTTCTCCTATTGAAGTTTGTGGGAAAGTTCTTCCTGCAAATCTTGTGATCCTTCCTATAGTGGAATTTGATGTGATTCTTGGCATGGATTGGCTTTATTTATATGGAGCTCATATCAATTTCCAAAGAAGGGAAGTCACATTTCATTTTCCAGATCAATCTATGATCATCTATCAATGCAAGGATGAACATAACCTTCTAGTGGAAATTTCTTCCATCTTATGGGTCTTGATTCCACTAAATGATGGTTATTTATCTCAAATGGTTGGTGAGAAACTCACAATTAAGAATATGAACATTGTATGGGAGTTTGATGATGAATTTCTAGAGGAATTTCCGGGTCTTCCACCAAATCGTGATGTTGAGTTTTCAATAGAACTCGTACCGGGTGCTTTACCTATTTCAAAGACACCTTATAGAATGGACCCAATTGAGTTGCAAGAATTGAAGAAGAAACTCCAAGAGAATCTTGATAAAGGATTCATACGCCCTAGTGTGTCACCTTGGGGAGCACCTGTTCTGTTTGTGAAGAAGAAAGATGGATAAATGAGACTCTACATTGATTATCGAGAACTTAACAAGATCACTATCAAGAACAAATATCCTCTCCCGTGCATTGATGACTTATTTGACCAACTATGCAGAGCTCAATACTTTTCCAATATTGATCTTCGTTCAGGGTATCATCAATTATGGGTCAAAAGAGAGGATATACCAAAGACAACTTTCCGTACAAGGTATGGACAATATGAATTTATAGTGATGCCATTTGTTCTTACTAATGCCCCTGCTATCTTCATGGATCTGATGAATAGAGTCTTTAGAGACTGTCTTGATCAGTTTATGGTAGTCTTTATAGACAATATTCTTGTCTATTCAAAGAGCAAGGAAGAACCTGAAGATAAATTGATAATTATATTGAAGACCCTGAGAAAGGAGAAGCTTTATGCCAAATTTACCAAGTGTGAATTTTGGCTTCAAAAAGTTGCATTTTTGTGTCACATAATCTCAAAAGAGGATATATCTGTGGATCTAGCAGAAACAGAGGTTATAGAAAGATGGTCGAGACCAACAAAAGTAATTAAGATCTGAAGTTTTCTTGGTTTGGCTGGATATTATCGACGTTTTGTGAAAGATTTTTCATGATTATCTAATCCAATCACCAAGTTGACTCGGAAAGGAGTTAAGTTTGTTTGGACAGAGGAATGTGAAGAGAATTTCAAGGATTTGAAATGAAGGTTATCCAGTGCACCTATGCTCACACTACCTTGTAGTGGAGAAAGGTTTGTGATCTAGAGTGATGCATCCAAGAAGGGGCTAGGGTGTGTTCTTATGCAAAATGATATGGTGATAGCTTATGCCTCATGAGAGTTGAAAATCCATGAGCAAAATTACCCAACTCATGATTTGGAGTTAGCTGCGGTAATCTTTGCATTAAAGATTTGAAGGCATTATCTTTATGGAGAAAGGTGTGACATTTATACTGATCATAAAAGTTTAAAGTATATTTTCACACAAAAGGAGCTGAATATGCGCCAAAGAATATGGTTGGAGCTGATTAAGTATTACGACTGCTCAATTCATTACCACCCTGAGAAAGCAAACAAGGTGGCAGATGCATTAAGTTGAAAAGACCATGCTAGCTTATCCATGATGAGGATGACAAAAGATTCAATATTTATGGATTTACAAAGGATGGATCTTGGAATTATAATGGAAGGGGAAAAAACGTATCTTTATCAAATGAATGTTCAACCATCTATACATGTGAAGATTAAAGAGGCACAGAAAGAAGATGTCGAGTTACAAAAGAAGGTGAGAAATGTTCCTGAATTCAACCTTGATTGTGATGGGATAATAAAGTTCAGGAATCAGATTTTTGTTCCTCCCATCCCTGAATTAAAGGAGCTGCTGGATGAGGCTCATAGTTCTTCATTCTCTATTCATCCTGGAAGCACGAAGATGTATAGGGACCTGAAAGAGTACTTCTGGTGGGATGGCATGAAAAGAGATGTTGCTGAATATGTCTCTCGATGATTGGTTTTTCAGCAAGTTAAAGCTGAGAGACAGAAGTCTAAGGGGATGTTACAACCATTAACCATACCCGAATGGAAATGGGAAAACATCACTATGGTCTTTGTCACCGGACTTCCTAAAATATCCAAAGGCAATAATGCTATCTGGGTCATAGTTGATCATCTTACAAAGTCTGCACACTTCATTGCTATTAGAGAGGATTTCTCTCTAGATCAGCTTGCCAGGATATATGTAAAGGAAGTGGTAAGATTGCATGGAGTACCACTTTCTATTATATCTGATCGGGATCTGAGGTTTATCTCAAAGTTCTGGAGATATCTTCAGCATACTCTGTATATAGAGTTGAGTTTCAGCACTGCTTATCATCCTCAGATAGACAGTCAGTCTGAGAGGACAATTCAAACTCTAGAATATATGTTGAGAGCTTGCTCTATAGATTTTAAAGGTGGTTGGGATCAACACCTACCTTTGGTGGAATTTTCTTATAATAATAGCTTTCACTCCAGTATTCAGATGGCTCCTTATGAATCTCTCTATGGAAAGAAATGCAGGACTCCAACTTGCTGGGATGAAGTTGGGGAAAGAAAGCTATTAGGACCTGATCTTGTTGATGAGATGGAAGAAAAGGTCAGATCTATTCAACAACACATAAGAGAAGCCCAGAGTCGACAAAAAAGTTACGCCGGCAACCGAAGAAAAGACCTAGAGTTTGAAGTGGGTTATAAAGTGTTCTTACGAACATATCCATGGAAGAGAGTAATGAGATTTGGAAAGAAGGGAAAGATGAGCCCTAGGTATATCGGTCCTTTCGAAATACTGGATCGTGTTGGGAAGGTAGCTTACAGATTGGCGCTTCCACCGAATCTCTCCCAAGTTCACGATGTGTTCCATGTATATATCCTAAGAAAGTACATACCTGATCCTTCACATGTACTCAGCTCAGAAGTTGTACCGCTGGAGCAAGATATTTTTTATGAAGAATAGCCGATAGAGATTCTGGATCGTAGAGAAAAGTTCTTACAGAACAAGACCACTCACTTGGTGAAAGTTGTATGGAGGAACCACCAATTAGAAGAAGCTACATGGGAGCTTGAGGATATGATGAGGGAGAGGTATCCTCATCTGTTTTTTACAAAGTGACGAATTTCGAGGGCGAAATTCATTTTAAGGGGGGTAGAATGTAACACCTAAGACTTTTATGAGAAATATTTTGCTTTTATCATCAAATGAATCTTTCAGTACACACAACACTATATTGTCTTTTTTTAAACGCAATCGCGACCTTCCTCTATAGCTTGCATCGTACGCAATACCGAGTTTCACTAAACAACGATATGCTATTAAAATATTATTAAAACTAGCCGTTATGAATAGTAATACCCACTTTTTGAAATTTTTTAAATTTTATTTTTCAAAATGGACTTCATTTTTGGATTTGGAATATTGAAATTATCCTAGGGTGAAATTTTGGCATTTTTCTGAAAACTTTCAATTTTTGATGAATAGTGAAAACACTAGGTTACTATTTAAAAACCGACTTTTTATTTAAATAATTATTTATTTTGTTTAAATTTATTTTAGGTCAAAATTTATATGTAATACCTATATAAGTTCAATGCAATTCATTGGAGTCATTTTATAATAATTTTAGATATATAAAAATTTTATTGAACTTTTCACCGTCTTTTACCCACCTCCTAGGAGGATTTGCAAATTTACATAAAACTTAATTTTACCACTTTTGTGAATGAAATTTCAAAAATCCAAGAGACACGGTTTATGTCAGTAAGTAAAATATGGTTCAATGAGATGAAAATAATTTTTGGTGAATAGTAACTTTTTACTTTTTTTACCACAGTTAAAAGTAAATAGGGTAATTAAGGGTACAAATGATCTTATTATTACCCTAAAACATGTCCTAATTCTATTGGATAAGTGTAATTCGACCAAAAACAACCTTAGGAATAAAATATGACCATTTAGGCCCACCTGAATTAGATTAGGGCATTTAATATTAATTTATTTAAAGAAGGGTTAAAATAGCTAAAATCAAAGTTTAATAAGTAAATAATTTTTAATATAGGGTTATACATAAGATAATTTCGACTATAAATATTCATTATAAATATAAAAAGATTTCCTAAATAATGGTATTTTTTATATAATATTTAGACATTAAATAATTTAATTTATTTATGACACAATGATGATGCAGTAATTATCTTATTAATGAAATATTGACATAATTGATGTTATAAATACCCAAATAATTGTAATTTGAGACTTTTTATGAATTAAGCTAATTTTATAGGTTAATATGACATGTTAGTATTGATTTTATTAACTTTTTTCGAACTAATCTTTCTGTTATGATTTTCACAAAAATCAATTACCAAATAGTGTCAAAATTGACATAAAATAGTTTTTAAAACCAATATTATATTCCTAAAATTTTAAGGTTCGAAAAAATGACTTAGATAAGGTTATATATGTTAATAATAAACAACTTGGGGTTAGTTTGGCTTGTTATAGTATGTTTATTAACCTTATAGTGTTAGAAAACAAGAAGACACGATAAAAGTAAAATTATCTAACTTAAAGTTAAATCTAAATGATAAGGTTAAAATAGAACCCTAAACTTGTCTAAATTATATTGTATGAGAGGATATCGTCCCATACCCACCTTAGCTTCTAAATAAATCAATTTGTAGCTATTAAAAACCGAATATGTCTTTATAATAAAATAATATTTTTAGTTTTTCCAAAGGTGCCCCTCTCATCCCTTATAAAAGGGCACCTCCTCCCTCTCTTCCTCACACCACTTTGAGCCTTAAAGCTCGGCCAAAACCTACAGAATTCTATTCTCCACTTCTCTAGAAACATCCTAGAGGTCCTGGTATTCTTCAAAGACCAATTTTAGTGCCCTAAGAGGAGGTCTCAAATAGGCGCTTCAAAGAAGAGGTAATGTCCGTTATCGATTCTTTCAACTTTATTTCTTCTTCCACTTATTCTTCTTTAGTTGTTCATTATTAAGTAATAACATAAGTATCACTCATATAATGAAATGTTATTATAAGTATAAAACAAACCTATTTCACCATCTATACATCCTACGGAAAATGAAATCACCGCGCGTGCGTACGTACAAAATACCGTCTCCACGCCGTGGTGTAATCCATTTTCCACCACCACCTTACTTGGATGGGTATAATGGTGAAAATAAATAACTATATATGATTATTGTAAAGTGTTATTGATTCTGAAATAGTATACATACACTCTAATATAATTCCACGATCATGGGAACGATATCATCGCTCGTGCGTACGTACAGAATACTGTCTCCATGATGTGATGCGACTCGTTCTACATGATTTTCATTGCATAATGATTAAATAAATGAATTGAGTGAATAAATATGATATTTATTACACTAATACCATTATGTAAATGAGGTATCTATAACCTAAAAATAAGAATAAGAATTTATTCGACAAAATACGCATAAGAACAAAAATCAATAAACACCCGAATAATAAGTAACAATGTAATATTACTAATAAGAAGCTAAGAATATGACCATATATGATATCATGAAAATAAGTATGATTATGGAATAAGTCAATGACATTATTTAAATCATTATACAGGAGGTTCGGACACTTACGAAGCAAATCAGACCTAAGGTAAGGGAAAATATTACAATATCATTTTTATCTGAGATTGTTTATATTTTAGAATTTACTGGGGAATATTTATCATCCACATCCATGTTTCCTCAATATGTAATATTTATATCCTTCTACAATTGTTTAAGTCCAATTTTACCCTTCGGTGAGTTTTTAGTAAAAGATATGAAAGGAATCTTTTGTCATTTTTCATACGAGGTACTTTTTGACCTTTCCAACATAAGTACGAGAAGAATGTTTTTTTAAAATTATACGGCCTGAATGGAATTTTATAACATTATTTCCATGAAGCTTCATTTATAAGTTTTCAGGTTTATTTTTAATCAACTTATTTTAGTTTAAAACTGTATGACATTTAAGAAAGGAAAACTGTTTTTGAAGTAGAAAGGATATTTTCCTCAAGAATGGAGTTCAAGTGTTTTATCAAAATTATTTTCCATCTAAGATAATATAGGGTTCTGTTTATATCACTATTTTTACATTGTTTTGATTATGTTATGATGAAATTATTTTTTATGATGTCCTTTTATCTTATATGGATTGTGTTATGATGGCTTGATGATTATTAATCCCATTTTTATTACATGGGTTATGCTATGATGTATGATTTATGATTTTGTGGCACACATAAGAATGGTTTCATTATGAGATGGGTGGGACCTATATCTCCCTCCAATGAATTTTGTAAAGATTTATATCTCATGAGATAGACATGGATGGAACGACAGGTTAATCCGGTTCAGTGAAACCGGACTGAAACGAGGAGTGAACTCGGTTCAGAAATGGACTTTGTCCGCTAAGATAGTCTTGGAAATGAGTCTTGACTACTAAGAAATGATTCTCTATAATTATGTGTATATGAAACAAAGTTTCACGTTTTAAGTTATGATTATTGGGATTACATTTCACTACTATTATTTATCCCATGTTATGAAATTATGATCTCTTTTGCAGGTTAAGATTTCAAAAATTTTATGTTCTTATGAATATGATGTGATTGATATTTCTTTTGTTTACCCTTACTGAGAATTTGAGCTCACCCTTTTGTATGTTTTCTTTCCCCAGGTCCAGAAGAAGGTTATTAAGTAGGATATGCAAAAAAGGGACTCTAGATATGATGAAATAATTGGGAGGCAATTTAGATGCTTTATGAACAAGTTGTTTAGGTTTCCCAGTTTCTAAAGACACTATACCTATACGGTACTTTCATTGTTTTGTTATATGTTGTAATAAGTGTACTTTAATTTTGAAGTAATAACCATGTATGTAAAGTATGGGTTGTTATAGTTATTAGTGTAATGACCTTTTATTCTGTAATAAAAGAAAGTAGTGTTTTTAAAACAAGGCAGATGATTAGTTTTTATAGAACCTTTTCTTTTCTCCTTTGCATCTTATTTATTATTTTTCATTTTTAATATAATTATTTCCAAGAATGTATCTTAGTGTTTTTTCTCCTTTAGTTAAAATACCAGCAATAATTTTATATGATTCTACTTCATACTATAATTATTTTATCCAATTTTCATGATCAATACAGTTTTATATAGATGAATTAAATTTTTCCATAAGTTCTTGGTATTGTTTTAGAATTGTGTCCCTTTAACCTAAAAAACATTGGGAATATTTTTTTAATGATTTATGTTTTTTTATTAAATAATTAAATTCCTCTTCGAGCATTGAAAAATAAGAAACCAATTTACTATTTTAGTAGCTTTCAGATTCAGAAGTAGAAGAGTATTAGTATTGCACCTATTCTTTTTTCCTTAGCCTTAAAGCACTTATTTGTTTTGAGATTTTTAGCTCTTTTTCTGAATCAGATTTGGAAGGGATAATGGAGTATTCAGACACACTCCATGTAGCTTTCATAACTATTTTTCCTTTATGATCACAATCATCTTTCCTCAGATTTTTATTTTCCATTTTTCTTATTTCTTCCTTTATTTGGTGGAAATCAGTTATGATATGACTCATCTATTTTATTTCTGTAGAATATGACTTATTTAGACCCTTTCTCATATTTTCTAAAGTATTTTATAAATCCTCTCTTATACTTATAGAATTTACTAAAATTTTTGGATAACTAATATAGTTATATATTAGAATCTAAGATGTCTGAATATTTTGAGATTTTATTCTAACTTATTTTCATACTTTTGAGATGTCACCTTAAAGGGTAGTATGTTCTATTTTTATAAAAATATTTTTGATCTTCAGCTTCTTTTTTCATATCTTCTTCGTACATCATCAATGTTACAATTAATTCCATCATAGCCATTTTTTTACAGTTGATGATTGTCGAATAGCAGCAGATATGCCATTCCACTTTACAGGTAGAACATTAAGTACTTTCAGTGCTTGATCTGATTGTGAAATTGGATATCATAAGGCAGTAATATTGTTGAAAATTTCTATCAATTGTATATTAATTTGTGTGATGATTTCTCTAGCATACATCTTTAAGGTTTCAAATTTTATTTTTGTAGCATCATGCACCATTTGTCTAATTTTATTTGTTCGTTAATATGAAACAGTAATTGTTTTCCACATTTCATAGGTAGTAGGGAATTGTGATATATGATTGAATTAATTAGGTCCAAGCCCAAATTTAATTTCATTAATTTATTTTGATTTGATATCATATTCAGATTCTTGTGTAGAATTACAAGTTTCTAGATTCTCAAGAATTACATAAGGAGTGATGATCTTTGAATAAACTTTGAATCCCAGATTCTTTAGGTAGATGACCATGCATGATTTACAACATCTATAGTTGTCTCCATTGAAATATGGAGCTCAAATCGTAGAAATTACTTCTCTAGAATCACCCATTGACATCTTCCTTATATAAACTTTATAATTTTGAGTTTTCTAGAGATTTATCACAAAATCTCACCTATGATACCAATTTTTAGTTCAGAATAATAAAAAGATACACAAAATGGGGTCAGTTGTGTCTTTTCGATAATCTTTATAGATTCTAGCCTTTAACTCTCTTTACGATTTATGCATATATACAGAATTATCTTCTGTATGAAATATGAGTAGTGTATAAACAGTAAATATGAACATATTAATTTTTATAGTGGTTTGGGGAAAAAATCCCCCAGTCCACTCTACAAATGCTCTCTCCGTGAGCTTGAAGATTTTCACTAGAAATTTTCCTCTTATCATAAGACCTTCAAACCCACAGATGAGTGCAGGCAGTTAACACCTTTACAACAAGGCTAAATAAAGACTTCAGGTTCTTTTACAAGGAAATGGTTATCCACATTTTAGTGTAAGAATATTAATTTTAATGTACAATTGAGTACGAGTAGTCAAATCTCTAATAAATCAATAGAATTTGATATGTTTAATGGTATAGGTTAAACTTCATAGTTACACCATCAACTGACAGAATACAAATTTTTTTATTCAAATATTAATGTCTTCAAGAAATAATAGTTTTGAAGAGATTCTAGTTGAAAATTATATTCAATAAAAGTAGAAAGGAATAAAAAACAATAGCTATTACAGCAGAATAAGGTTGATATATAGACACAAACTCACACACATATATTCAAATTATAAATTCTTTAAAAAATAATAGATTCATTCAATATCTAAAGTAGTTATATATTTAAAAAAATATATTTACTATTATTTAGTCGTAAAAACTTATATTTTGAAAAGATAATTTGATAGAATATATAGAACAAGTATCTTTCTTCAGTTTTTCAGATCCAAGAAATTTTCTGGATAGATCACATAAATTCAAATTCAAATTATTCAGAAGAGTCATAACTTACCTTATAAATAATAATTATTTAATACCATAAAGGATGTTTTATAAATAATGGATAATATTGTGGATTTAAAATTCCATTATTTAATATTCAAATGTAGGGTTTTTTCATATAACAAAAAAATATTAAACTTAGGGTTGTTCACAAAAGTAAGGTTGATGTACCATATGTTTTTTTCCTCAAAATTAGGGTTTCTTAACCTTAATTTCTCTTTTCACAAATTTAAGGTTCCATACTAATGTAGGGTTTCTTAACCATACCATTTCTTCTATGTAGGTTTAATGATCTATACATTCTATTCTGAACGTAGGTTTTATTCCTTACGCTACGCTTACCAATGTAGGGTATGGAAAAGTTTCCAGAAACATTAAAATAAATTCTGAAAAATTTAATAAATATTCCTTGAGAATTAATAACTTTAATATAATTATATAATAAATAATGTAAATAATAATAATTTCTTGAAATTCACATATAGTAATATCATTAATAAAACAAACATGAGTATTTGTGAGCATCAAAATTAATAATATTTATAGAGTATTTTTGATATAATACATTCCAAACAATATTTTGTTATATTATATCATTAATTATTTTAAATTAATGGTATTTAAATGATTCATTTGATGATTATTAGTTTTTTTATTTCCAATTCATATGTTAAGACAATTTTAAGGGATTCTTGTCTCACTTTTACTTTTGTGAGGTATACACCATATTCACCACTTATTTCTTTGGTGTGGTGTATATACTGACCCTATTGTTTTTAATATAATGAATACTTAATTATTCATGGTATGTTAAGTTTCAATTTTAATTATTGTATTTAATGGTATTTGAATTGAAAGTTACCAAGTGATAATAAATTTTTTCCACAATTTTCTTTCTTTGAGATTTTTTGTTATGCTATACACCTATCTTCTTTTGTGAGGTGTATATACTACTCCTTTGAAATTTTATATAATGAATATCCTCATTCTCATGTTATTATAAGTTTAATTTAATGTTATTCCTTCATGAGGCTTCTGATTCAAATACTTCAAAGTGGTATGATACACTTTTGAATGTTTAAATATTATTTTTCTCAAGAATGTTTTTAATAATATTTTAATGGTATTTCAATTCATCAATATCAACAACCCATGTTTTTACTTATCCTACACTAGGGATATATTGTATTGATACCATCCTTATAATTTTTTTGGATGGATTATTATTATTTTTACTAAGGATAGTATTTACATTCACTTCCTTGAAATTTTTTTATTGTCATTAATATCCTTTTGAATTATTCACCTTATGTTGATCATTGAATATTAAATTTTCCCTATATATCTATATCATTTATCATTGATATGATTATTTCCTAAACCACATTCAATTTTTACGTATGGTGTGTACTTGATAGTTATTTTATTAACTGGGGAAATATTGATATATATGTATCTTTTACTCAATATGTATATTTGATATGGAACATTGTTCATTAATTAAATAAATTATTCAATATATGTGGAATTATTTAGACTGGTAGTGAAGGGTGGGTATCTTACTTTATACAAACCCTCGATGCATCGACAAGTTCTCATGAGACAAATCATTTGCGCAAATTATACAGGTTTCTACCTATTATTTTAAGCCGTCTTGTGAAAGGTCTTGATGGTATAGGTTTTCATGTGCCTTAAACACGATGTCCAATATTTAAATATTTACTTCATTTATTATTAACTTATTATTATCCAGTGTATTTTCATATGATAAAATCTATAGATTCATTTCATTATAAGTTTATTGATTAAATGGAATGCATTATCAGTTATTTACCTTCCCATATTTTTTACACATTTCATTATTAGTTTATTTCTTAAATAGATTTTTTTAGTTATTTACCTTTAAATATTGATTATGTTCATTTATTCATTAATGTTTCTACTGTACTTATCCCTCACTGAGCATTTGATCTCACCCTTATTTTGTTTTCTTTCCCCAGGAATCCAAGAAGTGTACTAATAAAGATATGCAAGGATATTCTAATTTAGAATAAAGTTACTATTAAAAAAAATTATGTTGTAATTAGTGTATTCATTTTTAATAAAATACACATGTATGTATTTGGTTTACCAAGACTACTAAACTCTTCAGTCCTTGGGATTTGATTCCTTGTAATCATGCTGATGAAATGGTAGTAGAATCTATCTCTATGCTTATTGGGGTTAGGATGCTATAGTTTGTATTAGAGGAATTTCAGTTGAAAACTTGGGAACTATATTTAGGAAAACATATACTAGGGAACATAACCCTAAGACAAACTTTGTGACTTAGAATATATTCACATATGTCTTCATTAACTTAAGAGTTATAAATACCATCATGTGTTTATGAGTTTCAGGTTGATCATAAGTTATAAGTCTTAAACACCTATTTTTATGTTTTATGTAATGACAATCAACTAATATTAATGATATTTTGGAATAAATTTATAGCAATACAACTCATTAGTTTAGTATTAGTTTTAGTGAAAAATATATTTCAGGAATAATTACCTTACATTTTAGTGACATGAGTGTAAAGTTATTGTTAACCATTAGTATTATTATTTTCATTAATGAAATTATAATAATAATCAATTTAGATTATTAGGATTTTAAAAAAAATATGTTGTGTTGAAAATTATAGTTAAATGGTATTTAATTAGTTAATTTAAAGGATGTATATTATAGTTATTTTAAAAATTATATTAATATGGTTTTAGAAAAAAGAAAAATAATAAGGTGGTGGGGCTTTAACCCATGACTGAAGGATGATAAGGGTTTCAGACCTAATACTAGGCTATGCGATGTTCTAGTTAATGTGAAAGTATTTTTAGTTTGTAAGATCCCAAATCCATACAGATCAACCCTTGGCGTGTTTTTGAAGATCAAGTTATCAGATGAAGTTTGGAGAAGTTCGGTTAAGTAAAAGAAGGAAAGGGGGGATTACACGTCGTGTAACTGTAATACATTATGTGAAATCCTATTTCATGGGTTATTTCCATAAAAAATTGAGAATTTTTATTAATAAATGGGAAGAGACCAAAAAGTTTAAGGGGGCCTCAAATAATGAATGCCATGTGAATCTCCCTTGTAAAGGCTAACACACTTAGAGGGGAGGGATCCAAGGGAAGAAAAAATGGAACAAGAGCTATCCGGGGATACCAAGGAGGCCAAGAAGTCAGCCACCTTATTTCCCTCCCTCTATGTATGTGACATCTCTATGTTGGTGAAAATAAAACCTATTCATTTACGGAAAAGATAAGAGATCAACCATAGGGTGATAATTTTATTGTGGATGTCTTTATATAAATTAATAGAGTCGGTATCCACCTAGTATAGTTGAATG
Source organism: Viscum album (assembly GCA_963277665.1). NCBI lineage: Eukaryota > Viridiplantae > Streptophyta > Magnoliopsida > Santalales > Viscaceae > Viscum > Viscum album. The sequence continues at coordinate 13,520,832 of OY728157.1, read as the reverse complement.
TTGAGAGTGTGAAAAATATCAAGGCCCAAGAGAAAGGATATAGATTCCACAACGAGGGAGTCCCCTTGTTTGCAGAAGCTGCTAAAGGATAGCATAATTGAACCTACATAGTTGCGGATCACCCCCCAACCCACATAACACCTTCCCTGCATGATCCTTTAGAGTTGAGCTTCAAACCACTAGTAGGTAGATTCCATCTTAACTAGTTTTCATGTAGCATTGGACTTCAGAGGATCCTTCCATGCAGAATGAAGCTATGGATGGAAGGAGATCATTCCCAATGTTTTCAAAGAAGACCAAAATCGGCCGCTGTGGATCTCACCCAGATCTTCATAGACACCAATGAACACCATGTACCCTCATTCCTCACCTCATTGAGAGCATTAAAAATGTTCCAACGGCCAACTACAAAGAACAAGGCCCATACTTTATACTCGTGAGGACTGTCCACCATTCCATGAAAACATGAGTGCAAGAAGTCATCACCGGTATGATCTTACACCAAACTCCCATTAAAAACATAGAAACACTTCCAGAACACAAAGTCCCACTCTCCCATGAAAAAAATGAGAAGCATATTCTTCATTAGGGATATAGTATCATGTGAATTTAGAGACCATGTAGACACCCTTTCATTACACCCCATTATTGGTTGGAAGAGAATTGTTTCAAAAACACAAAAATAAGAAATTTATTTTTTATGGAATCTCATTGCACCAGAGAGATGACCCCCATGGATCCTAGCTAGGGGAAGAGTACAAATCCTACCAATATGCTTTCAAAGTGAACTAGCCCATGGAAGAGCCTGTGAAGACAAGTCTGTTCAGATTAGAATTGAATAAAATGCCTTGTAGGATATCCAGTGGCTCTCCCTCATCCCCAGGTGACCCGACGACCCTCTCTTCATCATTTTGAGGATTCATTCATCATGAAATGATCCCTATATCCCTCCATCAATCCATAGAGATATGTCTTAAATATAAGGTATGATCTACCTTTGTTCTTGAGGTTTCATCAATATGTTTCCTCTTGTTTCTCTTTTCCTTGTAATGGTGTTTTAGCTCCATGTTTATAATGAATTTTTATTGGATGTTGGTTAGTGCGGTTGTGTCACGACATCCTCAGGTGTATGCAGTTGTTGTAGGAGAGGTGATCATGATCCATTACTTTGATCCATTCTCATGAGAAGAACATAAACAACCTTTTGAGGTAGGGGATTCAATTATTCTCTATTTATTTACGTGCAATCATTGAGTTATCATGGTTTATCCCTTGGATTGAAATTTAATTGACCTAAAATTTATATGAACTTGATTAAAGAATTGGTATCGTTCGTATATTGTTGTCTTATATTGTGATAATAGTTTTCCTCTTGATTTGATGGATAATGTGATATCTATTCTTTTATTAGTCAACATATTGTTCTTGATGGAAATTAGTAAAGAATTTAAAGCTATAATTAATTTTTTAATTAATTGGATAAAAGATAAATAGGCATGTTTAATGAATTTGGTTGCTGTTGTTATAATTTAAGGATAATAAAATTAATGCAAGTGAGCATGTTTAATTTAATTGGTTAATGAACCTGAAGCATGTTGATGCTTGTTGATAAAATTATTAAAGTTTTGTTAAATTAATTAGTTAGTTAATTGTGATAGCTTGTTTCGTAGGTTTCCTTTACTTGGAACCTATGAATAATGAATTAGTTAATTCAAGATGAAATAAAGAACCAATTATTTGATAAATGTAATTCCCTATGGGATTTGAGTTGCCTACTTTCTTAAAAAGTCCAAGTGCCTTATGATTTAGAGCTATGATAGATCAATGTGTGTAAAGGCTGAATGCCTTTTTTTGGGGCCGAGAGGCCGATGCTATGTTTGGTTTTAGCTTCTTGTGATGTTCTATGGATATGAGACTTGTGGTTGTGGGGGTTGGGATTCCCAGATGCGATGTGAGCCTTGGATGGCTAAACTTGGAGGGCTGTTGTGGTATATGGGGGTTGGGAGGACTATTGGTTATGCTAGTAGTTGATGCCTGTAGTGGAGAGATGCATCAATTTATGCACATGGGTGTTAGAAAGGACACCATATATGATGGAAGATGTTAAAGTAGGAATTACCTATTGACGTGAATGTAGTTGCTATTGAATCTTTTGTTTGTTATATTATTTACTCTCCCCACTACTTGAGGCACCTGGTTTTTCTTACTATCCTTCCAAAAGTGGAAAATATGCATGGGGTATGTCATCTTATTTTCATGTTTAGCTTCTCAAGGATTGTTGGGTCTACACTCCTATTATAGGTAGCAAAGACTCTATGGGTAGCTCACCAACTCACCGTGTTGAGACCCTAGTGTTTGGTAGATTAGAATGATTTCTTATAATACCTATAAATATGGAAAGTCTTAATGATACTAAATAAATTAATACATTATGTTTAACCCATGGGGTTGGAGCTCGCTGGAATGCAATGCTGAGGTTGTAATTCTGAGAAACTGTGGACTCAGTTTTGTTATGCCTGAAGGGAATGGATCTTGGTTGGTATGATAATGAAATGTAATGTGGAATTGATAACGGTTAAATAATTAATTATGATAAAGTGAAACTGGTAAAAAGGGATAAACTAATTTAATATATCTCTTTAAATGGGTGTGTGCTTATTGGATATCTAGTCATAGCAATGATAGCCAGGAGTCTGAGAGACGTTAGCTGGAGTATATTCTGAGACCAGGTGTTTCCCATAGTGTGGTTTTGAGCTATATTATATCATGTAATTTTGTATTTCAATATGTTACTACACCCTATTAGTTAGGGAAACTAACACCCCGAGGATTCTGATCCCTGAGGAGGGGGGGGGGGTGTTTTCCCCAACATATCTGTGAGAGGACGGGTGGTTGACTACCACCTTTGACACTACACTTTTCTCTTGGTAGTTACTTGTGATGGTTTTCATGAAAACTACTTTTCCCTATATATGTGTGTAAAGGGATCTAATGCCTTGTGGTTATTTCACACACATATATTCTGGATATAGTTTCTTATGGACTACTAAAGGTGTAACGTGTATAATATGTGTTGGCTTAAGGATCCTTATCCAGTGTATGAGATGTAATGGCTTTATGTATAATACATGATGTACGGTATATGCTATGTGAGCCGTAGTGGTTCCCAGAAACTACTTGGTTACTTTTTGATGTGTGGATTTGGTGGTTGTTTTGTAAGAGGTTCATGTTGTGGTGATTTTCTTAGGTGTCTTTGGGAAATCATTTTTGGAGAGAGATGCTCAGGATGTGAGACGTTGGGGAAAAGTGAAAACTAGTGGGGAAGTGGTAATAGGGTACCCTAGAAATTATTTATTACATTATATACTCTTGAATATGATACTTTGTTAGAGTATCCATGGTGAGGTTGGGAAAATAGTATACCTATTTTTGTGAAAAGTTAGTTTCACTTATTGTTCACTATAGTTTAGCATGCTTTCTTTATTTTTTCACGAGAGGCTCTAGGGAGGATCCTAATGAGTATACTATTATAATAACCCTACATATATAAACTATTTTCTGGTTAGCTGGAGAAGGTTAGAGATTATGCTGGTTACTACTATCTTGGGGTTTTTCAGAGCTATTTGGGCTTCATGGTTGCTGTCTTATTTACTTTATTTTGGTACTTGAATTTTTTAATTTTAGTAGTATTAGTGCTTGAATGACATTAGATTTGTGTACTTGGCATTTATGTTACATTTTAGTTTGAGAAGGAGTTGGTTGGTTTCTATGTCATCTATCTCTTATGTGTTCTCTTAGAGGGTAATGCTTCCCAGTTGTGTGTTTACTATACTCTCGGTGATAGTCTCCATCTTGGGGCCTATTAGAGGTGGGAATTGGGGGTCACTATCTATCTTCTCCCATTTATTGACCAGGAGGGGTACACTTTGTGAGGAGGGGGTCCTGACATAGTTAAAAAATTTGGTGAAAAAATATTAATGATAAACCAGTAGTTTTAGTTTTTAGGTTTAGAGATAAATGTATTAACCATATTGTCTTTGGAAAATAGTTAGACACAAATGGAAATACTTTTCACTCTTTTATGGGCCTTAATATCCATTAAAATTTTATTTTAGTGATTTAGGAATCAAAGTTAATTTTTGAATATCTATTTCTTGATGTAATGGATGAATTGGAAATTGATCAAAGCACAAGAAGAGGATAAAAATTGTGTTTATGAAATATAAATATGTCAAGTAAGTATATTTACTTATATTCTTAGGCAGTAAAAGAGTTAATCAAACTTAAAAAAATGATAATAAAATATTTTACCAATACCATAATTTTTTTTGAACTGGTGGTCTTTTAAATCATCATAGATTTATGGCTTTGAGGCCCTCAACATTCCATTGATCATTCACTTGTTGGTGATAAATGACCTCTATCACCATCTATAATTTTTTACTCATTTCCTACGAGTCCATATTTTCACTTTCCACTAATGTTATCCTATCTAGAAACCTAGTTATATGTTATTCCATGTGACCTATGTACTTTTCATTCTCTCTTATTAAGAGTATATTTTATAAACTATTTTACAATGTTTGTTTTTCAATAAGATAATTTTAAAATATAAAACCCAATGTTACTGAGATCAAGTTTAAATTGTATGGATATAATTTAATTTAGGTGTGGAGAATGTAACACCCCTAAATTAAAAAGTAATAAAATTGTATTCGATTTCATGTATAACACATAACACCAAATGTAGAAAGGAATATAATATCCCAAGACATTACAATATATTTACTATATTAAAAAAATTCAAACTTTGGAATAGCATGCAATGCATGCAACAAATCTTTTAGCTTTCTCTATATAGAACACCTAGTTTTGTTTACGTTACATGTAATAATAACTTTCTTTGATGTCTTTCATTAAGTGTAAGACCGAGTTTTACCAAACAACAATATATTATCAAAATATTATTATTTAATATAAAAAGATATAACCTAGACATTAAATTTACGATTATGAATAAGATTAACTAAATTATAAAAATATATAGTTTACAAAAATATAAGATGAATTCAATGGTTATCAATTAATTATAAATTAAAATAAAAACCAGTTGAATATAAAAGATTTTTTTTATAAAAAAACAATTTTTATGATCCTAAATGAATTTTGTCTTAATAAATTAAATTATTTAATATTAGTGAATAATATTGATGAAATATATAAATTATATATTATATAAAGTAACTTTTACATTCATACAATATATTTTATATACATAAGATAAGAACAAATCCAATATTAATCATGAAAAGCTATATTTTTATAAAGGGGATTTTGCTGTCTTTTAACAGTAAACCTATTTTGAAAATAAAATTTGACACTTTTACAAATTTTATTTGTAAAAGTAAAATTAATTTTTTAAATTTTAACTCCAAAATTAGCTTAGGTTTATTTTTTTGGTATTTTTCTAAGAAGTTTCATTTTTTGATGAATAGTGAAAAATGGTACATTTTAATTGAACACTGCTTTTTTTCATGTAAATAATTTATAGTGTAAAATTATATTTTTAAATTGGTTTTAAAGTATAATTATTTTAATTATACATAAATTAATCCAATTTATTTCTTTTTAATCAATTTCACTTTGAAATTGAATATAAAAACAATTCAATCTTTTGAAGATTTTTACTTTTAAAACATGTTTTCTTATCCCGTCTACGGGATTAATTTTAAATTAATTTCTAAAAATTCTATAAATGGAGTTTGAAAAAATGGATTAAATATTTATAATCAATATAATTGATAATTTGTAATAAGTTCAACATAATTTTTTACCAAAAATAATAGTGAAAGTAATTAAAATTAATTACAAAAATTAAGGAAAAAAATAGCTTAATAAGAGACTAAATCTTAAACACAATGGCCAAAATGACCTAGAAACTTGTGAAAAATACATTTTATTTCCATATATCGGTAATATACTCCATTTTATAAATTTTGGTTCATTATTGGATCCAATTTTAATGGAAACAACATGGATGTAATTCCTTCTTTCAAAAATTTACAAGAATGCCACTCCCCCATTATAAAAAGGCAGTCACCCCTTACACTTATTCACTTCACTGAAACCATTTTTTGAAACCAAACCCTAAAAGAATAAATCCCCCAAATCCCTAAATTAATCCCTGAAGCCTCAATTTTGTCATAAACCCAACCAAGGATGTCTTTTGGAATAAACTAAAAGGAGTTACCTGAAAAAGAGGTAATGTTCTTAAATGAGTACTTTTGTTTTATTTCTTTATCCACCCATTAAATTATTCTTATATATTTATTATATAATAAAATAATTATCCTAAATATACTTATATGTTTTTATTTTAAAGTTATTACCAAAAATTTCACACACTTCCATCACATGGGATACACAACCATCATTCGTGTGTATGGCGAACTATACCATGCGAACTGATGTCATTCGTTTTTCCATTAACACCTTTAAAGGTTGGAAATAATTATGGATTTATAGTTTATATATGTTATATATTATATTTATAATTTATTTATTATTATTTAATTTTTTTTATAACACATACCTTCACACTTTTCATTTTTTTTGGAATATGATAATATCATTTGTGGATGTGTAGACTACCACCTCCGCAATGCGATGTGATTCATTCACACTATACATAGAATGTATTAAAAATGGTTTCAATAAAAATATTTTAAATATATGAAATTAATATGTTACTGTAATTAGAATAGACATATATATATTTTACTTTTCATTCTTTTAATATGAAAAGAAAATGGAAACAGCGTTTATACGTACGTACGACCTACCATCGCCATGAACAATATATTTCATTTCCTATATAAAAATATTTATGTATTGATATGAATACATATATACTGAATATATATAATATTTAATTTTTTTAAATTATTTATATTATTAAATCAATATCTAATTAATATGAATAGATATAACATTTCAAAACATACTCGAAAAACTAGGCGATTAACACCCAAAATAGTGAAAATAATGAAAGATTATTAACAAACAGATAATAAGATATTATAAGAAGGTAACATATGATATTATAAATATGATTATGGTTATGGTATAATTTAATAACATTCTTTAAACCATTATAATACATGTTAAATGATGTTCACCCAAAAGAAAATGCAAGGTAAAGGATTTTTATATCACTGTTTACATCTCTGAGATAAATTTCATATCCACCACTTAATTATTTTCTGTGGTGTATCTACTACCCATTTTGATATATTATATCATGAAGTATATTATATTCATTATATTTAAAATTTTAAGTTTATGATTATTACTTTTTTGGTTTTTGATTCAGATGTTACCACATTTGTAAGAGATTCTTGTATCACATTTACTTCCGTGAGGCATACCCCATATTCACCACTTATTTATTTTGTGTGGTGTATATACCACCCATATTTTATTTAATATAATTAAAAAATTAATTATTAATGGTATTTTAAGTTTCAATTTGAATTATTTAATTTAAGGGTATTTGAATTGAATGTTACCAAAGCGGTAAAAGAAATTTTATCCCAATTTTAATTCTTTGAGAAATTATGTTATGTTATACATCTATATTATTTTTTGAGATGTATATACTGCTCATTTGACATGTTATATAATTAATCTAATTATTCTCATGTTATTATAAGTTTAATTTAATGTTTTTACTTCATGGGGATTATGATTAAAATGTTTTAAAGAGGTTTGGGAACAATTAGAATGTTTAAAGATTATTTTCCTCAAGAATGTTTTTAGTAATGTTTTAATGGTATTTAAATTCATCAAAGTCAACAACCATTTTTGTTAATTATCCTACATTGGGGAAATTTTTTATTGATACCATCATTATTATATCTTTGTTTAGATTATAATTATTTTAAATAAGTATATTATTTATATTCACTTCCTTGAATCATTTTTTATATTCATTAATATCCCCTTGAATTATTTACCTTATGGTTTTCATTGAACATTAAATTTCCCCCATATATCCATATCTTTTATCATGTATATGATTATTTACAAAAATGTATAAATTTTTTACATATGGTGTGTACATGAAATTTATTTGATTAAATGGGTAAATATTGATAAATCTATATATTTTACTCAATAAAAATATTTGATAAGGCACATTATTAATTAATTAAATAAAATATTTGATATATGAGGAATGATTTGGGGTGAAAATGATGGGTGGGTCTAAGAATTTATATAGCCCCTCGATGCATTGACACATTCTCATGAGACAAATATATTGCGCAAATTAAACAGGTTTCTACCTGTAGTTTTAAAATATATTATGAAAGGTATTAATGGTATAAGTTTTCATGTGACCCCTAAATGATGTCCAATATTTAAGTATTACACTCCTTTAATATTTTGTTATTACTATCCAGAGGATTTTCAAATGATAAAGTCTAAGGATGCATTTCATTCTCAGTTTATTGATTAAATGGAATGTGTTCTATGTTATTTAATATCACATACATAACACATTGTAAAGGTAAATTTCGTTTAATTTCCATTCATGCTTTGTTTTGGCAGTTTCCCAAGCTTTTATGGAGGAATGTGTGAGTTTTCATGAATTGGACCAAACCATGAGCCCAATTCCTGATTTAAAAATATTTTTTTATTCATTTATAACTCCTTCATTTTTCAAAATTTTTCACCCATTAAAATTCCTACTTGTCATCCCCTGACCTATGAAAACCACAAAATTAATTTGGACCATTTAGAAATCTATAATCATGGTGGATTTTAGTTTTTATTTAAAGGATTGGGCTTGCCCGAAATCCCATTTCCTGCATTAAAAATAAATTTTAATTCTTTAATAACTCATTCTATTTTTAAGTTTTTTAGATGATTTAAACTCCCACTCAAGACCACTTACCTAAGGCACTCCTCCATTCCCTCCTACCCCTATTTTGAGTTCAACAGAATTACAAAATTTGGAAAAACATCTCTAGATTTCACAAATCTCCTAGATTTGAAGAGGTAAATTGATCCTTTAATAAATACTAATATTTTTATTCTTTTTCCTCAATTATAGTTCCTAAATGATCTCATAATACTTGTTAGTAACTCCCTTAATTTTTTAGCTATTTTAAAATTCATATTCTGGTGTATTTTGGGTTGTTTTCTTCAAGATTGTTTTGGGTAAGTGTTTCTCTATTCAATTACTTCCTTCTCCTTAGGGTTTCCCCCATATTTTATAAAATTATTGAGTGGTAAGAAGATAGGAATCATACATAGGGTTTGATTTGGTGTATTTTGGTTGAAATATTATGGTTTAGGATTCGTTTTCACTTCCTTGTGGTGCAGCGGAGGTGCGGTTGAGGTTTCACACCAAGATTCAAGGGTTTTGACTCAAAAGGTAGGTGGTTCCATGTGTAAACAATTATTGATGACTTATCTTGATATATTTACTCATTTTTCATATTCCTAATATTTTTTGTGTGGTTAAAAAACTTTTTATGATTTATTTGGTTAAGTGTTAAGTTTTATAGTAGTTTTTTAACTTGAAATTGTGTGTTTTCTTGTGTAAGTCATGGGGTATTATTTGGGTGTATTTTATAACTTATAGAATTTGGTTTAATAAATCTTTTTTGGCCTAAAAATCATGGTTTCGTAATTTATTAGTGTCATTTGGTCCTAAAAAGAATGTTTTTGAATAGGTTTTATGTGTAAAACATTATTATACTTCTTGAGAGCATTTTATGAAAATGTGTGTTTTCATTTGTATCTTTTGTGGTATTATTCAAGGTTATTTTATAACCCTTGAATGCGGTTTTATAAATGTATCTAGGGCTGAAAATTCTATTTTGGATAGGAATTTGTATGGTTTTTGTCTTAAATGGGGGTTTTGAAATGGGTTTTGAGTGCAGGACATAGTTACACCCCTTGAGTTTGTTTTATGAAAATTGTGAATGTTTTGTTTGGTTAAAAAAAGTGAGTAAAAGGGTGTATATGTACTATTTAGAGGGGTGGGGGGGTGTGTTCACCTAATATAGGTTTTTTAAAGGTAAGGTGGTTATTTAATATGTAAAATATTTTTTTAGAATTTTTTACAAATTGATGAAATGTTTTAGAAAATGGATAGAGAGCTGAAAAACATGGTTGTGGGCTGTTTTGTGAGAGTGTGTTGTGAAAAATGAATTTTGTTGATGAAAGAGGTATTATATGATATTTAAGTGGGATATTAAGTGAGTTATAATTTATTTTAATGGTTCATAAATTTTTTTTAAAGAATTTGTGGAAGTGTTAATGAAATGTGAAAAGTGTTGTGGGCTATTTTGGTGTGAGTCGGATTTCAAAATCAATTTGAATGAAAAGTGGAATTTTGTGAATTGTGTAGTATACATGTGGGATGTTTGGTGAATTTGTGATATGTAAATGATATTTTCATGTCCAAAGTATATTTCTTGACTTGTTGAACTTGTTTGAGCACAATGGGAAAACCCAGGTATCAAGGTGGGTGGACGTGTACTAGTATGCTAGTGAATATGTGGGGTTTGGCCTTAGTTTCACTTATCAATATTGATGATAACAACTCTAACTAAACTATGATGATGATTATTGGGGACCACTAGGTTACGGGTATGTTCCCTACTATTGGATCGTGCATGAGAAAAAATATTTGTGATGGTTATTCTCACCGAGATACGAGGTACCTGGGACCCACAACGAGCTAGTGCCTAGGGGTTATCTCCTATTGATTGTGCTCATTAGATACTTTATACTTAATGTCGGAATACATTTTATTTGGATAGAAAATTAAGTAGCTTTGGAAATTATTTTCAAAGGGTTTATTCTTTAAATTATCTCACTTGAAAACTGATTTTTTTTAAGTTGCATCTTTTTGAAATTGTAACTAGAAATTACATGTTTTTGAAACTTGCATGATTTTCGTCTTTGAATGTTTATTGCATGGAATATCTTAGTGGTGGTATCCTAATAGGCATTGGATCACACCCTACTTACACCCTTGGGTGTAAGTAGACTTTGTTATTTTTGTTGTTGCGGGTTGGGTACAATTTTTTAGTTCTAATGGTTCGCATTTCTAGAAGGTCCTTGGTGGTGAAATCTTTTGGAGATGGATTGAGGGTGGTTCCCCTTGACATGAGGGTTCTTGGGATGTTTAATTTTGGTTTTGTAACATTTTTATAGTCTTTTTGAGTTGTTTTAAAATATGTAATTCAGTTCTAAATTTTTGTAAAAGATTGTTTGGTTTGAAAAATACAGATTCATTTTATCAGATTCTTTTGTTGTTTTAAGTTTATAAAATTGGTTAAATCATTCCCAATTATTATTTTATGATACCCAGAAACTTGTTCCATCCCGTGGGGACTAGGAACAAACTTCAGGCCTTGTTGTGGGCCGAGTCGGGTGCCGATTTTGATGGCGACCAGATTTAGTTCGTGAAAAAATGGTATCAAAGGAAGGTTCGCACTCTTAGAATCATATTATTTGTGGAACAGTCAGGATATTCTAGAGTTAGGATTTTTGGGACCTGGAATTATGGTTAGGAGTAGTGTGGGTGATCACTACACCTCTTGACGGGATTCAGATCGCCAGGGTAAGTCTAGACTTTCATGAGTCCTTTGGTTTTCTTGGTTTGATGATGATTAGTGGAAATGAAAAGAGAGTTAGGTTAATGGTATTAGTGAGCTCAAAGGGTCTATCAAGCCATGTGGAGCCCTAGATATTTCCCTAGAACACTCTCTGTAATGGTTATGTTATTGGAATATGGCCTCCAACCATATGTACAAGTTACCCACCGAAACTAGTTTCCTCTCGTATTGTCTTGCATTCTTTAGTTTTGAAATCTTGGAACTCTGGTTTTAAAGTGACTTAGTTTTAAGAAGAATAAAGTTTTTGTGAAATGATTATCTAATAAAGTGGTAATGGTTAGATTTTTGAAAATGAAAAACTTAATTTTCATAATTGTATTGGAATGGAAAATGGTGTGTTTTCACCTCTTTTGAAAGCATGAACTATGTCAAGGTTGGTTTTAAAAAAGTGTTTCCAATAGAGTTTTATAAACTATTGAAATGTGTTCTAATGGGATGAGATTTTTTGAAATTGATGTGAATAACTTGAAAGTGAGTTTTCATTGGAATGATTGTGCCTTTCTGAAATTTTTTTAATGCGGTAATTTGGGTTCGATTTCGTGGTTAGCGGTCTTGAGAAAAAGGAAGTATTGGTTGATTGTTTTGGTTTTGAAAAGTGGAATGAGTTTTTGTATTAACCATTGGTATTTTTGTGAGTGACCACATGAATGGGGTTATATGGGATGATGGATGGTTAATGGAATGAATGGATTAGTTTTGGGATGTATATGAGGAGGGTGACCGGTGTGGAACAAAAACATACTTGTGTGAGACCCATGGGGTACCATTGGTGGATAAACTAACCGCTGAACCATTTGTTTTTAAGAAAATGATTTTAAAGGAAAAAATTTATGTCTTGTTTACTAGTTTGGTATGGTGTGCATTTTGGGTTTTTGAAAATGTTGATGTTGTGGGATGTTTTGAGTTTAAGAACCCCTCCTGTTTGAATTGTGTTTTGGGATTGTGTTTGGTCGGTAAGCTGTGTTGAAGGGCCGGTTAGTGGTCTCTTCTAAGAAATGTTTTGGGATGTTTTTACAGTTGTTACCTTCTTGTGTTTGGATCTGGTTTGTGGTGTGTCTTGACCAATGTACCATCATGGTTGGTTCCTTAGGTTCAATCATTGGATAAGGTATATCCCATTAAGGGTTAGTTCACGACTGAAGTGCAACCTGGATTGTTTCTCCATTGGAAAATCCTCCAGTTGATCAATATAAGGAATTTTTTTTGATCTCTGTAGATTTAGTCTACACCACTGCCTTTATTGGTTTTTATAATCCTCTTATAGTATAAGAGTATGCGTGGAAGGTTGAAAGTGGCCTTAGTTTATTAATCTACTTGATTCGTCAAAGGTGGAATTGGTCTGGGGTTGCTAGTGTGGATCAGTGTCTCGATGTTGTCTAATAGGGCCCTGGGTTCTTCATAGTTTCTTTGAAGAATGAGTTAATGCTAAACCACCAGTGTGGGAAATATGGTCACGATAGGATACTGTGGGAAATTTATAGAATTTTGTGTTGTTTGGGGATTTTGTATGAGGTCCCTCTCCATGAATTGTTTATATCAGTCGTAATGGTCATGTTCGATGATGCCTTGTGATGTCATGTGCTCGATTGGCCGTAAAGGTGAAAGTCGTGAAATCATATGAGAGTCTCTATTATGTTGGGAGAATGTCTCCCTTGGAAAAATTAAAAATATTCCATTTTAGAGGTAGGTGAGTGTATGTATTATTTCCTTCTATTTTTTCTCAACCGAACAAACAAGGTGTTATGTGTGTGTATCTTATAAGCCCTTGTTTCAGTGAAATATCAAGTTTGGGTAAAGTGAGTTTGGAATGTGTCACGTCTTGGAAAACTTATCAGGGATTGTGGTGTAGTTATTGGTTGCACCGAAGGAAGAATTATCATTCAGGGGGTTTCAAAAGCCTAACTGTGAGGCCTAGGATGCTTCAATCATTAAGATCAAACCATAAGTCTTGGAGAAAGCTGGATCATAGTCCGGGGAAATCCCAAGGTCGTTTAAACCCTTGTTCGAAGTCCTATCCTTAGTAAGAAAGATGTGAATAGTTCAAACATATGGTGTCTTCATGGTTAAGCACAAAGTTTGTGCACTATTAGTAGTGGTCATGTGATAGGAATACATGTAGAAAGGATGATCCCCATGGTTATTGCATGGTTTCCCAAACCATGAAGACTAACCGTGTGAATTACCCAACTTTTTAAATTCTGGGGTCTTTCTATGCCTGCCCATGATGGTTGTTAATATGGTATTATCTTATGGTGGGGATACCCACTATGAGTCTCATGTGTGTTATTTTGGAAATGTATAATGGGATTCTACCCCCTTTGTACCAGGATTACATTCGAGCATCCCCTAGTTAGTTTCTTTATTAAGTCTTGGGAAATTTTGAGTTGTCTCTTATGGTGGGGAGCCCATTTGTGTCTCCCCATACTAGTAACTCAGATTGGTCCTTGGTCTTGTATTTTTAGTAAGTAGTATTTTTTGGAGATATATAACTACCTACACATTCCTTGGGTAAACGTTGGGAGTGGATAATTCCCAATGGCCGGGTTAAAGCAAGGTAAGTGTAACATTGTTCGTTGTTGTTGTTCGTTTGGGTAAATTGCTAGAATCCTATTTGGATAGTGTTTGAGGAGTTTTATTTTGGGATAAAATTTGAATATACTTTATTGTTTCATGAATGTGGTTTAAGTTTGCTTTATGAGATAATTCCTTCCTTAATTGATCACTGGAGGTGTTTTGGCCTTTGGGGGTGAAACTTGACAAGGGAGTACCTCTTGGTTTCTCAGTAGGATTTTCTTGTTGTTTTGGCCTTGATGTGACTTTATGAGGACAAAAAGTTTTCTTGGTGGGAAGAATTTTCACATACATGACATATTTTAAAGGTAAATTTCATTTAATTTCCATTCATTCTTTGTTTTGAGGGTTTCCCAAGCTTTTATGGAGGAATGGGCGAGTTTTCATGAATTGGGACAAACCGTGAGCTCAATTCCAGATTTAAAAATAGTTTTTGATTCCTTTATAAGTCATTCATTTTTCAACAGTTTTCATCCATTATAATTCTTAATTGTCATCCCCTGACCTATGAACACCAAAAAAGTAATTTAGACCATTTATAAATCTATAATCATGGTGGATTTAAGTTTTTATTTAAGGGGTTGGGGATGCCCGAAAGCCCATTTCCTACATTAAAAATAAATTTTAATTCCTTAATAATGCCTTATATTTTTAAGTTTTTTCGGTGATTACAACTCCCACCCGATACCACTTACCTTATACGCGCCCCCATGCTCTTCTCCCCCAATTTTAAGTTCAATAGAATCCCCAAATTGGGAGAAACCCTTCTAGATTTCACAAATCACCCAGATTTAAAGAGGTAAATTGATCCTTCCATAACTCCTTCTATTTTTACTCTTTTTACCCCATTTAAGTTCCTACATGATCTGATCATCATTTTTTGAAACTCTATTAAATTTTTATCTATTTTAAAATTCAGAATCTGGTGGATTTTGGGTCGTTTTATTCAAGATTGTTTTGGGTTAGTGTTTCTCTCTTCAATTACTTCCCTCTTCTTAGGGTTTCCTCCCTCTTTCATAAATTTATAGAGTGTAAAAAAGTTAGAGTTCTTACCTAGGGTTTGATTTGGGGTATTGTTGGTGAAATATTATGGTTTAGGGTTCGTTTTTACTTCCTTGTGGTGCGGCGAAGGTGCGGTTGAGGTTTCACACCAAGATTCAAGGGTTTTGACTCAAAAGGTAGGTGGTTCCATGTGTAAACAATTATTGATGAGTTAGATTGATATATTTACTCATTTGTCATATTCCTCATATTTTGGGTGTGGTGCAAAAACTTTTTATGATTGATTTGGTTAAGTGTTAAATTTTATAGTTTCTTTTAAACTTGAAATTGGGTGTTTTCATGTGTAAGTCATGAGGTATTATTTGGGTGTATTTTATAACTTATGGAAATGGTTTACTAAATCTTTTTTGGCTTGAAAATTCTGTTTTGATAATTTATTAGTGTCATGTGGTCCTAAAAATAAGGTTTATGAATAGGTTTGATGTGTAAAACATTGTTATACTTCTTGAGAGCATTTTATGAAAATGTGTGTTTTCATTTGTATCTTTTGTTGTATTATTAAAGGTTATTTTATAACACTTGAATATGGTTTTATAAATGTATATAGGGATAAAAATTCTGTTTTGGATATTAATTGGTATGGTTTTGGTATTAAATGGGGGTTTTAAAGTGGTTTTTGTGTGCAAGACATAGTTACACCCCTTGAGTTTCTTTTATGAAAATTGTGAATGTTTTGTTTGGTTAAAAAAAGTGGGTAAAAGGGTGTATATGTATTGTTTTGGGGGTATGTTCACATAATATGAGTTTTTTAAAGGTAATTTGGTTATTTAATATGTCAAATATTTTTTTATAATGTTTTATAAAGTGATGAAATGTTTTAGAAAATTGAAAGAGAGCTGCAAAACATGGTTGTGGGCTGTTTTGTGTGAGTGTGTTGTGAAAATGAATTTTGTTTAGTAAAGAGGTATTATATGATATTTGAGTGGGATTTTATGTGAGTTATAATTTATTGTAATGGTTTATAAAAATTGTTTAAAGGATTTGTGGAAGTGTTAAGGAAATGTGAAAAGTGTTGTGGGCTATTTTGGTGTGAGTCGGATTTCAAAATCAATTTGAATGAAAAGTGAACTTTTGTGACATATGTGGTATACATGTGGTATGTTTGGTGAATTTTTGATATAAAATTGATATTTTCATGTGAAAAGTATATTTATTGACTTGCTTAACTTGTTTGAGAACAAAAGGAAAACCTGGGTATCTAGGTGAGTGGATGTGTACTAGTATGCTAGTGAATCTGTGGATTTTGGCCTCAGTTTCACTTAGCAAGATTGATGCTAACAACTCTAACTAAAATAAGATGATGATGATTTGGGACCAATAGGTTATGGGTATGTTCCCTACTTGTTTCTTGTGCATGAGAATAGATATTTGTGATGGTTATTCTCACTGAGATACGAGGTACCTGGGACCCACAACGAGTTAGTGCCTAGGGGTTATTTCCTATTGCTTATTCTCATTAGATCCTTTATAATTACTGTCGGTATAAGGTATATTTGGATGGGAAATTCAGTATCTTTGGAAATTATTTTAAAAGTGTGGATTCCTTAAATTAGCTCACTTGAAAACTGCTTTTGTTAAGTTGCATCTTTTAGAAATTGTAACTAGAAATTACATGTTTTTGAAAAATTACATGCTTTTCGTCTTTGAATGTTTATCGCATGGATTCTCTTAGTGGTGGTATCCTAATGAGAATTATCTCACACCCTACATACACCCATGGGTGTATGTATAATTGGTTATTTTTGTTGTCGCAGGTTGGGTACAATTGTTTAGTTCTAGTGGTTCGGGTTTATATCTGGTCCTTGGTGGTGAAGTCTTATGGAGATGGCTTGAGGGCGGTGCCCCTTTCCATGAGGTTTCTTGGGATGTTCCATTTTGGTTTTGTAACTATTTTATAGACTTGTTGAGTTGTTTTAAAATATGTAATTCAGTTCTGAATTTTTGTAAAATATTGTTTGGTTTGAAAAATCTAGATTCATTTTATTAGATTCTTTTATTTTTTTAAGTTTATAAACTCGGGTAAATCATTCCAAATTCTCATTTTATGATACCCGGGAACTTGTGCCATCCTATGGGGATTAGGAACACCCTTCAGGCCTTGTTTCCGTACAGGTCGGGTGCTGGTTTTGGTGGTGACCGGATTCGGTTCATGACATTTACCTTTCACTATTGTTTACGCATTTCATTCTCAGTTTTTTAATTAAATGGAATGTGTTTTTAGTTATTTACCTTCCTTTACTGATTATGTTCATTAATTAATTATTGTTTCTAATGTACTTAACACTTAATGAGCATTTGAGATCACCCATATTTGGTATCCTTTCTCCATGATTCCAAGAAGAGTACTAAGAAAGATATGCAAGGATATGATAAGTGGGAATAAAGTTGTTATTGAAAAAAATTATATTGTAATTAGTGTATTCATTTTTAATACAAGACTCATGTATTTATCTGGTATACTAGTACATCTAAACTCTTTAGTACTTTGGGACTTGATTTATTGTAATCATGCCAATTTAATGGTTGTAGACACTAGCTCCAGGATTACTGTGGTCAGGATGCTACAGTATGTGGGACCTGCACCTCATTGGGACCAATGTATTATCGAAACCCTTTCCCAAATGAAGGACTCGCACCTCATTGATGGTATTCTACACCCAAGTATACGTGACAGAGTACCAAATTATATAATATCATATGGGAGAATCATACCCTAATTTTAACATCCCCCAAGTGGGGTTTCCAATCACATCCAAACAAAACATCCAAATCCACCTAGATACCTATCCCCATGCTGCAGTCAAATTGATAAAATAATTTAGGAACCAATCCATTAGGTTATCATGATAACATCACCCAATAACCTCTCATATCTACGAGTAGTCCCATTTCTATCACCATCCATATAAGTTCTAGTTAATACCTCTAGAGAAACCATTTTCATGAGGGAAATCAATATCCTTAATGCACAAAGACAACTTATGAGGTAGGTTTTCATTACGTGAAACCAGAAAGTCACTGAACTATATATGATTCATCAAACTACTAACTATAACCTATAAACAATGATACAAGCACTCATGTTATTTAAAAAATTATCAAATTCTTACATAGTAATGCATCAGTCACCACACCTTTGCTAGGTTATCTAGTCTATCAACATAACCTAATAACCTTTAATTATTATTCCCACACATATCTCAAAATAAAATAAAATAAACCTATCTCCAAACTAGACACCTATAACCACTTGATCTAATACTAATATGACATGATCCAAACCATCAGGTTCCCTACCCAGGATGATGTTAAGATGAGTTTACCTCCATAATCCCATGTTTAACATCCGAAATGAATATAATACAAATTCCAGTACAATGATAAAAAAGGGTCCCAATACTACAAAATTAAACCAACATCAGGTGATAGTTTTAATTGATATTTCATGTTAGTTTCTTCGACACTAGGGATATTCAAAATGAAATAAATCTTTTACACACATCTCCAAATTCCTTCGATGATGAAAATATTTAATAGACATTACATGTTGGTTTCTATCTATATCTATTATCATAATTATCATTATCATTATCATTAAACTTTTATTTTATATTATTTTTATCTCAATTACATGAATATTATTTCCATATTTTTAATGTGAAAATATAATAATTTCATCCACATGGTCTCCATAATACACAGTCTTTTCATTACAAATCAAATATATTTTTATACAATATTAAATGCTTGAATATCTAACCATGATAAATCTATGAAAAATTCCTTAAAAGTATACATTTGAAATAATCATACAAAACTATAAAATAATAAATAATATTATCTTCTTTAAAGAACAATTCTATATCCTTGAATTTCTATAAATCTAGGAATCTTACTCTCAATATTTTCTTTATTTTATTCTTTTCAAATTATTGTCATTAAATTCTATATGAATTTTCATCTTTATTTATCATTTAATTATTTAAAAATATATCATTCTTTCATGCATACTTCCACAAAACCTGTAGTAAATATCCCCATGTACATGTTCTCATTAAAAGGTAGTTACGGTGTGAAGCCTTAATTCATGAAAAATATTATCGTTTTTATCAAATTAACTGAGATAAAATAGCTTCCATGTTACTTTATAGAAAAAATGATATTGTATAATATTAATACTATATGAAACTTATTTTCTCATAGTCTTTATAAAATATATTCTTCATATAAAATAACATGAAGTATCAATACTCAAACTTCATTTCTAAATGATTATGGATCTCTAATAATATATCTAGTGGAAACATCTAATTAATTTTACATGATAACATATAAATTATTTCATCAAATCATATTTCCCACTTTTGATATTTATAAATTAGAATAATAATCTCCACTTGAGGCTACATTAAAAATTCAAGTTCCAAGGTGTTTTTAGTTTTTATAACTGAATATATATTAATAGACTTGATTGGGTGATTCAATATTCATCTTCTAAGTGCATATATTTGGGTACTGCAATCTCCTTCAAATATTATCTTCTCAAAACATTTTTACATCAATTAATATTAAAAATATACAATAATTAAACAATGGGTTTTATAGTCCCCTATTAGATTTTTTGTCTATAATATTATATAAAATTCATGTCAACATTTATTATTTCATTGTATTATTTTCTACCCTTTATTGAAAATAAATAAAAATGATAATAATAAAATTGTTAAGTTATAGATTAATCAAATCTAAGTCTACTTGAGAAAAACTTTTTGTATAAAACATTAGAGACTAGAAAACTTCCCATCACTTGTGATTTAAAGCCATGTATTACTCATATACTTCTTAATTACTTTCTCATCAAGTAATACTATTACACATAACCCTAGCATTTATTATTTAAAAATAAGGATGAGAGAATGAGATAAACATACCTTTTCCTTGATATTTTCCTACATTTCATAAAAAATTACATATTTATAAATGATGCTATATTTTGATGGATTTATAAAATTTTCTCAATCAATCTATTAATGTTGGGGTTTCTACTTATGGAAAGGTATCACCATAATTCTACATCAATACTAGGATCAAGTCCTAGCTCCCTAAATAAATTTGGGTTTGAAAATGGATGGATGAGGGGAGGTCCACATCTCTGGACGAAGGTGGCAGTGGTCTTTAATGGTGGGGGAGAATTGTAAAAAAGGGAGGAAGTGTTACCCAATTAAGGGGAATGATCCTTGGTAGTGGTAGGTGTATTAATCATCAATGAAATTGGTGGAAATGATGGCTAGAAGAAGGATTGATGGATTCCCACAAAAATAGTGGGAGAGTCTGCATTAGTGGTTTACCAGTAAGGAATACGATTTTGGGAACATTAGTGGTGCATTATTGATGGAACATGAGGTCACAAAATATATGGGATTGTAGTATAAGGAAGTCAATGAGATTGGAATGAACACAATCCATGCTCGGGCAGGTAGCAGGTGGTCCAAATCCACTGGTACAAGCCTATAAGAGGAAGATTTGAGCATAAGGAAATAGCCAGAAGAGATATATGTATCGGAAATGATGATAGGGTATGTATTTCACCATTACTATCAAGAAACATGTAATTATACATGGGTAAATTCTAAGTGGTCTTCTGTGAGGTAGGGAATTAAAGAGAATCAAATAAAGAAGGAATCGAGGAGGGGTTATTCTATGCAGCCTGCCTTTGGGACCTTAGGTCATCTATTAGGCCTTATGCCTCTAGATATATAGGTGATGTAAGGGTACCCCTCTCAAACCAAAATAAAAATAAAGGGTTATCTAAAAATTTAATAAAAATATAAGGCCTTCAAAAATGAGTCTTAATATATCTCTCCCAAAATGGGTATACTCCAACAATATCTTCATCAATATTGATCTTTTCATTATATTAACTTATAAATACCAATTATAATGATCACTTATAATATGGATAAATTCCTCATACTATAAATTTTGTAATTCTTTCTCATTATTATTGATCTAACTTTTCATGAATCACCTTCAATTGATTATACAAATAAAAATAAATAATTCATATAGGGGAAAATGTGGTTAACTAAAAACCATTTGTGAGAGACAAAGGGGTGTGGCTTTTTTCTCAACCCAAATTTCCTTTATAAACCAATAGTAATGGAACTCATTAGGATTTCTCCTATATTTTTAAAATTAATATACTCCATAGGAATCAATGACTTCTTTTTCCATCTTAGTTATTTTTTTGTATGGAATTACTTTTTTAATATCAATTATTAAATAACATAAGTTTCTTAGAAATAGCTTCATACTTTTTAAAATTACTTCTCAAGATTAAAGGATAATCATATAATCCCTGAAGACATGAACAACTTAATTTCACCCCTCACAACTTCTAAAAAACTCTTAGGTCATCACTTTTTGATAACCCATCATGAAATTAGAGTGCCTCTTTATGGATGTATTATGCCAAACCATACTCATATTTCTCTTATGGATTAATTTTTTCATTATTTCTCAAGATTCCCTACATTAAAATCAACACCCATGGATTTATTGAAAAATTGAATGGTATTTACTCTTCTTCCCCAGTCGATGTAGATTTTTCTTATTTTTTTTGAAACATTTGTCTTAGTATTCATAGATGTATTTTTTTCAATAAATTTCATTTACTTATAACCCAATGTAACCTCAAATCCACTTCTTATTTTCTCAAAATTATAATTTTTTGGTCTTCTAACTACTGAAACACATCAATCATGTTTGGTAGGTTTAAGCCAACATTCATTATCATGGTAACCGTATTGATTACCTTTACCATATAATTTGTGCATGATTCCAATATATTATTGGTAAATAGATTATTAATATCCTTCTATATACATTTCTTTGACTCACCATTACTTCCCATTAATTTAGAATCATATCCAAATTTTTTATTTTAATATACTTTAATTTTGATTATAATTTGGTTATTAAATATTGAGGTTTTTAACATTCTAATAAATTTTATGCATTTTACAGTCAATGTATTTTGTCAAGTGACCATGCATGTCTTGATATTGAACCAAAAACTTAAATTTCATGATTATATATCTTGAGATATTTTATAAATATCCATCATATTGTTTACTAAATCATGTAGTTTCCTAAATTATTCTATAGATTCTATTAAAAATTATTCACTGAACGCATTACTACGAGTTTCCATTCAGTAATAATGTATTTCAAAATGGCATGGATTATGCGGTAATAAAATCTTCCAAAACCCAATGTTGTGATATGGTGTTGAAAATGTAGTAAATACCCATTAAAATCACTTATAGGTACATGGATGATAATTTTTTTAATATAATTTCACACAATTCAATATAACACCCCGAAGAATATGAAAACCTTAAAATTTGAATTTGTATCCTCCTTATGAACTATAAAATACTAATGAAAAAAACCACTTAAATAATATAGTGACTTAGTTACATACCTTAGTTAATAATTAACATGGAAAAAGTGAGTTTGAATAGGTTTCTCACTATACATTTCTAAAACGTGTGATGTTGGAACCACCATGTCACATTCTTATTTACCAATAGCTTAGGGTTGTAATATTTCAACCAGTTATGTGAATATATTTTAGGCTATAAATAAATATATTGTTATTGAATGTTGTTATAAGTAATCACCATCAATAAAAAAATTATAGATTATCCTATTACTATTTTATAAACTATCAGTTTTTATCAAAAAAATTCATGGGATAAATTTTTTTGAGCTCCAATAGGTTACTATAATATAATCCATATGAGTTTATTTACATCTTGAGGTTTGAACAATAATGAGTCTAGTTTATGAGGATGTATAAATCATGACTTATAATTTTCAATTTTTTTTACCAATATTCAATTGAGATAAATATAACTAATTCAGGTTTTTAAATTATAACATATTATATGATGAAACAAGAAAGAAAACATTTATAAATAAAAAATATTATAAAAAACCACATCCTTATAACTCATAAGTGAAATATAGATGATATAATATTAATAATATATGGTCTTATTTTATGTTTATCATAAAATCATCCATATGTTGGTCCCTTATGGTTTCTATTTTGGAACATTCTGTAGAGACTATGATAAAGTAACGATCAGGATCATGTGACAGTTAATTTTTTTTTCAATATATCATTATGAAGAGAAACCATTTCCTTGATACATACATATAATATTGTGGTTAGTGAAGTTACCTTTGTTACCATTTAGGATACTACTTGAAATGTTATGGTTTATTATCTAGCCATTGAATATTCTTTCCTTATTACTGGGGTTAGATCGAGATGTTAGAGTTTCTGTGATGACTATAGGAGATATCGCCATAGACATCGAGATATACCCTATTAAAATTTGGGGTTTTATCCCTATATTTTATGAGGAGGTTAAATTTAATGTCTCTACCTCATGAGTCTCTAATGTAGTCACAAAGGTCCCCTCATTTGAAAATAATGAAATAATAATCATAAATTACAATATACTAACATATAATCTTTAATTATATACAATTAGTTAATGAGATGATATAAGCTAACATACATACACTTAAAATCATTTCCATAATTTTAATATTACATATCCCATACTATCTCACAATCCAAGGACATAAATGTTCTGTGTATTTGGGGATTAAGTAAAAAACCAACATAGTTTTTAATATAATGAAAATTTTCCATAAGTAATCTTCACATGTGACACATTTTTATACATATAATAATTAATATACTTCTTTATAACCTATGGAATATAAAAATAAGTAAAAGGTGATATTAGATGCTCAGTAAGGGTAAACATGGGAGATATCAATTTAAGATCATAATAGAGAATAAGATGAGAATGTTTTCATGAGAACATTATCATAGTGAAATGAAATAACACAGGAGAATCATACCAAATAATTCATGAATCATACCCAATAATCCATGAATCATAAATACTCAAATCATAGAATAACTCTTTTGGTATAAAATGAGTCATAAGTCAATAATATTGTTTCATGATAACATGGTCCTCGTTATTTGGAATAATAGTGTGAAATAAACACAAGAATAGGAATAATAACACATTTCAAGGAAAACAAACAAGGAATTTATCAAATAATGGGATGGTATAACCTCCATACCAAAGTATATTATGATTAGGTTAACCACCCTTGTACCTTTTTGGATTGAGCTAACCGCCCGTGTACCCTTGGGTTTAGGCTAACCGCACATATACCCTTTTGAGATCTTGAAATATAAAATATTATCTAATGAATTGGAGGCCTATAATGGACCCACCTATCACATAATGATTAACTATATATATGTTTTTCTCATGAACATAAGAGAATTCATCATTCCTTAATAGATTAATTAATCCATAGGAAATAAAAAAGTTTCATGAAAATTTCCTAAAAACATCATCATAACACATTCATAGAAAAAAGTTGATGGTATAATTATATTATATACCCATTTAAGCATTATAATTATTAAATGGTGTTGACATTGATAAAAAATAATTTTATAAAATCATTATAAATATGATCTGAAAAACAAGAAGAAATATCCTTTTATTTTGGTAACTTTTAAAATGAAAAATTCACAGAACAACAAGAATAAATTTTTCTTTGAAAAACCCTAGAAACTTGGAATTTATTATTTGTAAGGAATAATGATCACAATGGTGTGAAAATAATATAATGTGGTAAAAATTAAAAAAATATTCATTTTACACTTTTTTAAAGTAAGTAGAATGTGACCCGTATGGAGAACATTAAGAATATTCCTTTTAACCATTTGTAAATAAAGTCAATAATATTTCCAATTATCCTTCAAAATAAATTAAATATAGATAATAACATTATTTAATAATTATTAATAATATGTATGTAGAAGAGAATGATTTGGGTAAAATACCTCGAAAATTTTAAAGTAATGAATTTAAATAAAACCACATATAAATTTTAAAAAATATAAACCCCATTAAAATAAATAACATAAGAAGGAAATTAAGATACAATGATTAATTTTTTTCATGATAAAATATTTCAACTATGTATTATATAATCCATATAAATGAAAATATGCTCATAATATTAAACATGTCTTAAAGAAGGAAATTTGATAAGAAACTATTACCTCAGACTTACATTTTTTTGGACACACTATAAGTTCCTTGTTCAATAGATTTAGGATTATTATTCATATGAATAATAAAATTTTAAAAAAGTTATTTTACCTTATACAATCCATTTATAATTCATTATTATCCATATATTAATAGTTTAATATTAAAATTAACATTTGAGTGTTAATTGTTCTGTTTCCCTTATATGCTTTGGTTTAATGGTTGTGGTCCTTGAGACTTATTCATGTGTTAATAACCTCCAAAATTTTTATTATATATTAATACATGTTTTTTCTATAGTTATTTAGTCCCCTATTATTTTCATGGAACTTATGTTGCTAGTTTACATGGAATGCTTAAAAATTCCCATTTTCGATGATTATTAAATTAATTATAGAATTAAATTTTTAAGTAAATATACATTTGAATATTACCAGTAAAGAATAGTGTAAACATATTAAATTAATAATTTTTACATATTTTTACTAGTAAATAAGTTTTATTATACATTCATGATATATAAATTATAACATTATTCATGTTGGTGGTAAATCGACCAAAAAAAGAACACGTTATAAAATTTTAAAGAGTAAGAACATGAAATTATACAGTGATAATATAAAATTTTAAAGAATATTAATGTTGTAAGAATTTTTTAAGGTGTTAAATTATATTCATTATGTGTTAGATGAAGAAGATATTGATGAATAACCAAAGATAAGATATTTCTTACACTGAGATATTGAATCTTCTCTTGAATAACCTATTGGAAATGAAATGTTTAGAACTTATTCATGGGAAAAGAAGTTCAATAAAATTAAAGAGTATTATTAGGAAAGTAATTATAGTATATTAATGGGAGTAATTATATTTTTTTTGTATCTTTAAAGGGGTGGATGAGGGATCATTTTATAAGTGAAATGACTGGCACTTTAAAAAATATTTTTTTATCAAAACAAAATGTGAGTCATTCTCAAGGAAATTTGATCCAAATTAGACAAATTTTGAATATAATATTTTTTAGGTTTAGAAAATAGTCATTAAATCAATTATAGATAAGTTTTTGTGGTATTTTTGGCCTTATATCTTAATTTAACCCCTCTCTAACCATTTAAACCTTTATTATGGTGACTATAATGTACTATGGAACTAAAAATGAAATGTAAAATATTAACTAATTTGAATATTATAATTTAAAATGTGAAAATAAATTTAAAATATTCAATTTCTAGAGATGGTAAAATATAATTTTTATAAAATTATGTTTAACATGACAAAAACAGTTTAAAAAAAATTCCCTTTTAAAGCATAACAATGACATTCCCAAAAATTATGTATATGATTAATTACCATGAAATTGATTGGTTTATGACTAAAAAAATGTATTTTTTACATTTATTGTAATGTAAAACTTTGTGGATTATTGTTAATACTTAATTAAAGGAAAAGGTCCCAAATAATTTTCTATTAGAATAAAATATAACATAAGGTTCAAAAAAGTAAAGCATAGATTTCTAAACTCACCATATTAATTTTTAATACATTATTTTATATATTAAATACATATTTGGTTCAACCAAAGGTTTCATAAATTTTTAATTCATTCTTACATCCTCATGATGCCCTAAAATTTATGGTATTGGTAAAAATGGAATTTTTCATTGTTCACCTAAAAATCCTCAATTTTAAAAAAATAAAAAAATTATCCTAATATAATTTTGATATGATGAATCGAAAAATAATTTTCATTTTTTAAAATTTAGTTTGTAAAAATTTTAAATTTACCTTTTATGTAAAACATATATAATATACAATAAAAATAATGTTGTTAAACAAATATTTTTTGTTTAGCCATGAATAATTAAGGTTGTACATATTATAATTACTTAATTATTTATTGGATGTTAATAATTGATTTTAATAATAATTATATGAATTTCAAAAATTAATTTTATGGGTAATATTCCTCAAAATTAAATTTTTTAAAATATATTCACAATTTATTGAAATTATTTCTATAAAACCAACATGATTTTCTTATGTGAATCAAAACCCTTTTATATTAAAAAATAATTTATTTAACTAATTGTAATTTTTTAAATTTCTTGTAATATATTTCAGTGTATAAGTTAGAATTATGCACTTTAGTTTGATGTTTCATATATCAAATATAACTTATTTAAATGAAAATTCATATTAAAATCACATGGTGTTATATGTTTCCCCTTAAAATAATTTCACCCTTTAAATTAAATTAATTAAATGAAAATATATGAGGTTACTTTTTTTCTCATCACATCTTAAAGTTACCATATAGCTACCTCAAACTTTTGATTTAGCCACAGGTCATTACCAAGGTGGATAGTCTTATTATGAAATACTTTGTCTCTATAATCCAAAATATCCATCGATTGTTCCTAATAAGAAAGATAATGTTCCAATTATACTACCTTTGAGTTTAGTGAATGAGATGGATCTACTATATAATTCCTCAAAATTTATATATGGAAAACATCATGTACCTGAGAGAGGTTTGGTGGAAGAATAGAGAGATAAGATACAATACTTACATGATCATGGATTTCAAAAGGACCAATGTATCTAGGGATTAGGTTTCTATTATTTTCTTACATCATAACCCTATTCTAAGGTGATATATGAAGGAACACTTTTCAGCCACTTCAAAATCCAAATCTTGAGGATTATTATCATCATAACTCTTCTTTTAACTTTGTGGTACCTTTAA
The DNA here is from genome assembly GCA_963277665.1 of Viscum album. Classification (NCBI taxonomy): domain Eukaryota; kingdom Viridiplantae; phylum Streptophyta; class Magnoliopsida; order Santalales; family Viscaceae; genus Viscum; species Viscum album. Next base: position 13,492,591 of record OY728157.1, on the reverse strand, counting down.
ATTTCATTTAATTCTTTAAAACTTATCCTTCATTTATTGGACAAGGCCATATCCGAAAGTATTTATCTCTCCAACTTCATCCCAACATGACATAGTTCTATATATTTTACTATATAGATACTCATATGGTTCCATTTGAATGATATAGTTAAAACTATTATTATATTAGAACTCAAATAGAGAAATATGTTGATCCAAAATTCCATTTAAATCCACAGATAACGATATTAGTATTACTTAAAATGTTTTAATGGTAATTTTAGGTTGAACATGAGTTTAAGGTTAATAATCCATGATAAAACATATATCCATATTTAATTCCTATTTAAGTATTCTATAAAATTTCAATGTGAACCATGGATATCAATCAAATACTATTGATAGTGGTACTCTATTCAACCTTACCACTTTATTTATGTATAATTTGGAAAGTTAATTTAGTGAGAAATCATCTAAGATAGCTATAAAGTATTCTAATTTTTTATGTCAATCCACTAATAAATAGATGAAATTGTTTCATTTTAGAGTCTTAAGAAGACCGATGGAAAATTCCATGGTTATGTTTTCCCATTTCTATGATATTATAAATAATGGTTTCTTAATATCCTTAGATTTTTATATTCAACCTTTACTTACTAATAAACCAAGCATCGAGATATATAATATGCAATATCCTTTTTCATGCTATCCCACTAGAAGTGATTCTTAATATGACTATACATCTTTATACCCTAGAATTAATATATGAGGATGATCTCTATGAATCATCTAATAACTCCTTCAATTTTGGTTTTGAAGGGATATAAATTCATCTCCAAAATTTTATAAATCCTCCATTGGAAAAGTGGAATTCCAAAATACATTATACCTTCTTATATATATCAATGTAATTTTTATGATCCACCATTATATTTACATGGATATAGGGTTAATAAATTATTTAGTTAAGGTTTGATTTCATACTATACTTTAAGATTTCGATTTCTATATTTTTAATATCCAAGAAGACTAGGTCCCTTTTAATTCTCATCAATGATAGGGTAGCATGATCTGTTCTTCTTAGATCATCTTCCACCATGTTTCCCTTCCTCGAATGATAGTGTATTGAGTAATCATATTATTTGGTTAACACTAACTATATCCTTTGGAACGTGTTAAAATCCTTTTGTGTGAATATATAATTTAAGCTCTTGTGATTAGTTTATATATCACCCTTTTCACCATAGAGATTATTTTTTCGAATATTTAATGAAAAGATAACTAACACAAACTCTAGATCACAATTCTGGTAATTTATACAATTATTCTTCAATTGAAATGATTCATAAGTAATTTACTTTTCATTTCTCAAAAGGACACATTCCAATCACTTCTTTAAAGCAACCCTTTATATGAAAAACCCATCTCCACTATAGGGTAGTGTAAGAAAAAGTTCTACAACCAACCACTTCTTATGATCCTTGAATATTTATTATCATTCCACTTTCTATAATAAATTCAATACCTTCTATGTTAACTTGGTTATATTATTTGAAAATTGTGAGAAGTTTCTCAAAAATCATCAAAAGTATCTAGGTAAACTAAGAAAACTAAGAATCTATATCACAATGGTTAATATGGTACATTCTCAAATCACCGCTATCTTTGAAGGATCTATATATATGCCCTCACAATTGTTAACATGACTCAATAAGGATAATTTTTATATCCAAAATTCACACTTTTTGAACTTGGAACATAATTTCTCCTCTCATAATGTCTCTATAACAATCAAAAAATACTCTTCATGCTCTTACTTTATCTAAGAATATATTATAATATTATCGATAAATAAAACCATAAATTTTTCAATGTAATATCTAAATACTCTATTCATAATATTCATGAATATTATGGGGTAATTTTTTTGTCCTAATGGAATCACTATGAATTCATAGTGTCTATGTCTTTTATAGAAATTTATCTTGGGTATATCTTCTCTATTTACCCTTAATTGATAGTATCCATATAAAATATCACTAAGAACCTATAATTTTTTCAAAATTATCATCTATATGGGGTTGAGTATACTTGTTCTTGATGATGATCTTTTTAAGTTCACAATAATAAATAAAGAGGAATAATGATTCATCCTTCTTCTTGACAACAAGGATTGGTGAACCCTATGATGAAGAAATTGGGTGTATAAAACCCTTACCTAGATTCTCTTTGAGTTTTTTTATTAAATTCCTATAAATCAATCAATACCATAATATAAATACTCTTTGATATAGGTGAAACACCATGTATGAGTTATATAGATTAATCAACCTCATGATGTAGGGGAAGATCTGAAATTTTTTTAGGAAATACATAACCATAACCCCAAAAAATAGGCACATTTTTAATATTGGGTATTTACTAAACTATTTGAGCTATATATATATCATTGATAGGTAAAATAACATATATGATGGAATTTTATTCCATAGGGATCTTATATAGTCATCCTTGCATCAATAAAATACCATGGGTTGATTCAAAATATGAAATGTAAATTCACAATCTTGAAAATTGATATGGGACCTTTATAGAGTGAGAAAATCCATACCGAAAAACAAATAAAATTTTCTTAAAGGGATAATAAGAATATTTTTAGGAATAAAATTACAAAAAACTTCAAATGGAGAAGAGTTTTAGACCTGGGTCTCAATTATTACACCATTGGGATTTTTAACCAATAATTCAATGTTTAACTATTGCTGTGGTGACTTGATGATATTAGAAAATTTCCTAGATATAAAGGAGTGGGTGAAACCAAAATCAAACATGAATTTTTTAGTTCTTGAGCGGAACATAAGGAAACCTTCTAACACTTATTTTTTCATTACCCACTTCTACAGTTGTGATTATATTTGTTTTCCATTTATCACTAGAGGCTATTGATGTTTATTATCATGATTAACTCTTGGTTAAGTAATTGTTTTTGAAATAATTTACATATTATTTATAATTAAATCATTATAGGTTATATTTATCATTAGGATAATATTTTTTTCCCACTTTTCATTTTATGGCCTCTTTATAGTGCCTTAATATTCATGTACTCGATGATCTTCTCTTCCAAACTTAAATAATTTACCAATTTCTTAGAGATAGTTCTACCCATACTTATTTCCAAATTTTGGTGTAAAATAATTCAATTCTTAATACTTCTATAATATTTATTATTGTTAGAGTTTCCAAGAAAAATTATTGTCCACTTATTATGTCTAAAACTGATAGAATGATGAGAGTCTATGATTTATATTTCTACCTTGAGAGTACAAAAATCAATTTATTTATAGATACAAAAGTATCTTATATCTAGTTAGTTTATTACAATTGGTTATAATATACTAAATAAATGGTTGATTTTTCTTTCATGGTCAATGATAAATCTATAATAATATCTAGAAATTATTTTAATGTTTTTATTATAGGTACTGATATATTTATCTTACTTTTGTTTCAAATCCATAAAGTGTCTCACTATCTTAGTGTAAAGGGTTCTAGTAAATTATTAATTAAAAAAATACATTTTTAAATTCCTCACATTCCATAGAGTTAATTTCCTCTTATTGACTTGTGTTATTGATAAGATCCCACCACTAATATTTTTCACTTTCACAATGATACATTAATAATACCATATTATCATACTCCAAGAATAAGAGAAAAAATATATATTTTAAATCATACTAATCCACTCCTCAATAATTAGTGGATTATAATTCTGAATAAAGGAGAGTGGAATTTGCTTCATGAATTAATTAATAGTGAGTTGTTCCTTCCTTTAATTGTTTAAGAGTTTGACATAGTTCATATTATTTTTCACAACATGAGAGAGTTGGGTGATCATAGCTACATGATTTTTCATTATATATACAATTTCAGTTTGTTACTCATGAGGATGGTCATTGCATTGTCTGTTACAATAATTTTCAACTCAATTCCCCTCAGTACCATCCATCGACTAAAACTAAAAATGTTAGTTTTAGCATCATCAAATAATGATAGTAAGGAATAATATCAAAAGTAAAATCAATCATAGGATGTATTAAATTATTACACCTTTGTTTCAACCTATGAAATACTAGGTTTATCCTACTCCACATAGGTTATTTTATATTTTTCCTATTTTCCTTCATAATCCAATCCTCGTAAATAACTAATCCCTACTTTAATAGAAATATAAATGACCCAAGTTAACATCAATATATTTTACATAATTTCCAAAGTTTATACATTACATCACCCATAAAATCTCAAAATCTAAGGATATAAATTCATAGTATATTTGGTGATTAGGTATATAACCAATTTATTTTTCAACATCATCAAAATTTATTACAGTTAATATTCATATGATAAGACGTTTTTAGACATATAATACTTAATATCATTATACATAACATAGGGAATGGAAAAATAAGAAAATGGTGAGATCAGATTACTAATAAGGGTAATCATGGGAGATATCAATTGAAGATCATAAATGAGATTAAGATGAGAATATGGGTATGAGAATATAATATGAGTGAAATGAAATAACATAGAAGAATCTTAACCAATAATAAATGAATCCTAAATCATCATATAATGGAATAATTATTTTTGCATAAACATGATTCAAAATTAAATAATCCTAAGAAACTACAATAGAAGTTTCCTGACATGTCATAAGAATGTGGTATAAACATAATCATAGGAATCATAACACATGTAAATGATAAATACCATGAAATTCATTACATAATGGGATAAAATAAACTTCTTCCAAAATTATATTAGGATTTAGTTAACCACCTGTGTACCTTTTCGGATTAGGTTAACCACCCATGTGCCTTTTGGCTTGGGTAAACTACCCATGTACCCTTTTGAGATCATGGAATATAAAATATTACCCAATTCATTATAGGGATATAAAGAGACCACTAATCACAAAAAATTGTTTAGGAATGAAGGATTTATGCTTTCATATTGGAACCAAAATCAACTAAACATATAATAAGGATTTGGGATAGGAAAAATATATTGAGAATCAAAATATTAATTGATGGTTCGTAGAGAGACCCAAGAATAACATAAAAAACATTTCATAATTTAAGATGAATATTTAATAAATTTCACAATAATACATTCTCAAGAACCATACATATTTATTTTATTTGGAGACTATATATATAATAAACTTATTTCATAGAATATTTTTAACATATCCCAAAATTGTTTTCTCCCATAGAACCCCTCTTATAAATTTATTACTTAATACCTTTATTCATAACTTTTGGAAATTGGAAACATATGAAATGGTGATATTAGATAGTCAATAAGGGTAAACATAGGAGATATTAATCAATGATCATAAATGAGTATAATCATAAGGTTATGATAACATGATCATAACATTAAAAGTCATACCCAACTAGTTAAAGATATTTAATCATGGATCATAGAATAAGGTTCTATTATAACAGAAGGAATATGACATAAGAGTTTGGAAATACAATTATCAATCATGATCTATGATAAAATATCATAAGAATAAGACATAAGTTTTTGGAATATACTTAAGTAAATGAAAACAATTTCCTTAGTCAAGGATCATTGTTAAGGTGATCATAGTGGATTGGGTTCACTCTCTATTATATTATTTATTTATTCAAGTTTCAATCCCAAGACTATCATAGTGGACAGAGTCCCTTAATGAATTGGGTTTAATCAATATTTTCATATTTTTTATCTCATGAGATATCATTATTTTTTCAATTTATTAGAGGAATATATAATTTTGGTACAACCTGTCACCTAATGAACACCATACATACGTGTTTCATAATATCATAAAACATTCTTCAATTCATCATATGATAGATAATGGGAAGGAAATAGGTTATATAAAAATTCCATCATTTCATCATATCATAAATCATGGAAAATATATAGGTTTCATAAATATTTTATAATAACTTAATTAACCCATGATAAATAAATGGGTTTCATAGGATTATCATTAAATCATCATCACCATAAGACACCCAAATAAAGTAGATAATATCATAAGATCACATCCCTAATAAAGCATAAAAATATTTAAATGATTTATAAATAAATGAAAAATACCTTTAAAATATCATTTAGACCTTTCTTTGAAAGAATTAGAAAAATATCCCTTTATTAACAATTTCTTCATTAAACTGATCATTCAGGTGAAAACTGGTCCATTTTCTAGGAATTTTTCAGTTTGATGGTTTTGGTACGTGAAACTTGGTTATGGTTTCATTATATATACAATATTAATAATGAAATAATTATAATATTTATTCATTATATACAATTTTATAACCATTTATATAAAGAAGTGATAAAAAATGAATTACATCACTTTGTGTAGATGGTAGTTTGTACGTACTCAAGATTGATGTTTTCACTTTCAGATAGATGGATAGAAAGAAAGGTAAATAATAATTCATAATTAGATAATAATAATTATATCATAAATATAATATATATTTATTAAATCTATCTTTATTACCTAAAATGTAAATGAAAAATGAAAAATGAATCACATCGATTCATGGATATAGTAGTCCACATGTACGCATGAGAAATATTATCATTTTATAATGGGTGGGAAGGAGATAGAAAATTGATGTACTGTAATCATAATAAAGTCTCATTATATTTATTATACTAGATTAATTATTTTATGATAGTTAAAACATATTTAAATGAAGTATAAGAATAAATATACTTTGAAACAGTCGAGTAAGGCTATTACCTCTTTTTGAGAGTCCTCAATTGGAATACACATTAAGATATCTTAGAATAGTATTAGGGTTATAGAAAGAGATTAATAGTGATGTTAAAGAATATAATAAGGTTTTTGATTAGGGATTTTCTGATCTATATTTCTCAATATGTTTGAATAATGGAGGAGAAGAGATTATCTTTTATAACTGAGGGAGGGACACACATTGAATTACTTAAAAGATTTAAATAATATAAATTCACATTCTTGTGAAATTGGAACCAATTTTCCAATTAATAGATTTTAATAAAATATAAGGTCAAAATATATTCAAACGTTAATATTTAAATATGTTTAAGTGGTATGTTTACCCTTATCTCTTAGTTTATACCTCGGGTGACCCTTTTTTAACCCTAACCTTGGTAACAATTTTTTTTTATTTTTAGTATTTATTATGTCCAAAATTAAGTTGAACCTGCTAAATCATATTAATTATAATAATTAAAAATATTAAATCTATTTTATATTATTAAATTTCAATAATCTATGAAAATAATTTTAAAATATGTGTGTAAAACACTGTAAAACCATTTTTAGAAAAAATGCATTTTAAATCATAAAACTGCATTTATTCCTGTTATCTGGATAGTAAAAACTATTAGGTGAATGATAAAATATTTTATTGTATATATTATCTAAAAATATAATTAAAATAATTCATAAATAAATATTAATTTAATTTATTAAGATAAAAACAAATTATGTGAATGGGAAATAGTTTTTTTAGAAAATTTTTTTACCCTAAAATGATTTCATTTTAATTTCAAACCAATTGAAAATAAAAGAATAAATTTTATAAAAATAATTTTTTTTATAATATAGTTAGTTATATTCATACCCTATAATCTAACAACTAGGTGATAAATGACACATTAAATAATAATAATTCAATAGTATATCATGGTTTATTTAAACTCAATGTTCCATATAAATCATGATTTCAAATAAATTAAATTTATTTAAGGATAATTATATCATAAAATAATTTTATTTTTTATATATTCCATTATAAGAATTTATCCCTTGAAATTATGTCACTCTAATATAAAAAACTGAAGATACTTCTTCCTCATAATATCCTCGGGTTCTGATATTGATTCCTCAAATTTATAGTTTCACCACAGAACATTAACCAAGTGAGTGATCTTGTTTCCCAAAAAATTATCTCTTCAATCTAGAATATCTATAGGGTTTTCCTCATAAGAGTGATCATGATCCATTTTTATGATCTCTAATTTTAGTACACATGAAGTATCAGGAATTCACTCCCTCAAGAGAGATACACGGGACATATCAGGAACTAGATAAAGATTTGTTGGATGCATCCTCAGATAAAAAATCATCCAAATGAGATCATTTTTTAATGGGATGATATATCTAGGGATTAAAATCCACTTATTTACAAATATAAAAACCTTATTCTGAGGGGATATTCATTGGGATACCTTTTCACTAACTTCTAACTCCAGATCTCACCAAATATTGTCAGCATAACTTTTCAGTCGACTCTGAGATACCCTAAAGTGATACTGAATAGCTATTGCATTCTCTATTATTTACATGTATATAATTTTTTGATAGATTTAATTCTCCAACTTCATCCTATAATATTATAGTTATTTAATTCTTACCGTATAAGACTACATAATGATCCATTTGAATGCATGAGTGAAAGCTATTGTTGTTACAAAACTCAACCAAAGAAAGGCGTTGATCCAAAAAAACATTGAAATCCATAGAACATGATGTAAACAAATATTCTAGGGTTTTAATCACATTTTTAAGAATATCCATTTATATTAAGAGGATATATAGTGCTAATTTTATACTCTATTTTAAAATCTTATTGAATACTACTATATAACATCACAATAACCCTCATTCCCACATAATATATAATATAATGTGGTATTCAATGAAATCTTACCACTTAATTAATTTATATCCTATAATAACAATCAATAGGTAAATCTTTTCTGATTAAAATTAAATACACTAACTTTGAAAGTTGATCAACTAAAACCCAAATAGAATTATGGACTTTTGATGTTTTTGGTAGTTCGATTATGAAATCCATGGTGATGTTTTCCAATTTACATTATGGTATGGGTAATGGTTATAACATCCTATTAGACTTATGTATCTTAGCCTTAAATTTTTGATATACTAGGAATCAAGATATGTACTCTTCATTATCCCTTTTTTATATTGTCCACTATAAATACTCCTTAAAGTCTCTATACATCTTCATAATTCGAGGATGAATAGAGAATGATGAGTTATGAGCTTCATCCAATATCTCATTCTTCAATTATTATATAATAGGGACACATAATATGTTCATGAACCTTTTCATTCCATCATATTCATGTTTCGAACTCAGGAATAGTTATCACATTCCATTTTAACTCCATATCTTCCTTCTATACCTTGTTAATATTTTCATTTATAGATGGTTGAAAAATCATTTGAGAAAGATAATATTTCTACCCTTACTTCTATATTTCATAGTACTTTCTTTTTAAATTCATAAATATTGGATCTTTTATGATCCTCATTATTGACAATCCAATATCATCCTTTCGACTCAAAGCATCAGCTACCTTATTCTCTTTCACAGGGTTGTAATTTACTGAGTAGTCATAATATTTAATTAAATACAACCATATTATTTAGAAAATATTAAACTCTTTTTATGTGATTATATACATTAATCTTTAATGATTAGTATATATATAAAATATTTCACTATAAAGACAATTCCTCTATATTTTCAATGTAAAAATTAATGGTACCATCATAAAATCTTGAGTCAGATAATTTTTATAATGAATTTTCAATTTCCGTGAAGAATAAGCTATCCACATATCATCCTACATTATAATTAATCCTATTACCTTCTTTGATTCATCATTATAGATCACAAACCATTATCTACTACAAGGTAATGTGAGAATAGGTGTATTGACCAACCTTTATTCAGTTCCCTAAAATTTTATTCACATTCATCAGTCTATAATAACTTGACTTGATTCCATGTTAACTTGTTGAGTACGTTAGATATCCATGATAAATTATTTACAAAACATTGATATTATCTAGATAATCTAATAAAACTATAGATATCAATCGTAGTGGTTGGTATGGGGTAATGTTCAATGAATTATTCCTATAAGGATCTACTAATAAACCCTCACATGTGATCATGTGTCCCAAGAATGATACATTATATTATCATAATTCACACTTATTGAATTTTTCATATAATTTTCCCTTAATAAATGAATTTAACACAATTACCAAGTGATCCTCATGATATTCCATGCACTTTGAGTATATAAGAATATCCTTTATATAGACTACCAAAATTTTATCATAGAAATATCTAAAAACTTCATTCATTAAATCCATGAATATAATAGTGAAATTGAAAATCCTTAGTGGAATTAATATAAATTCATAATTACCATACCTCATACAATAGGATATCTTGGGTACATCCTCTATCTTAACCCTCAATTTATGATATCCAAAATAAAGGTCAATCTTGGAAAAGTATTAAGATTCACATAGTTTATCAATAAAATCACCGATTCATAGTAGATGATACCTAATATTGATAGTGATGTTGTTAAGTTCCTAGTAATCAATGAAAATATGCATTCAACCGTATTTCTTCTTAATAAAAATAATAGGTTCACTATATAGTGATGTAGCAGGGAATATGAATCCCTTATCATGATTCTCTTAGATCTTATTCTTTAATTATTACAACTCAATTGGGGATATTTTATAATAAATATTTAAAATAGGTGTATCGCCAAGTATGAGTACTATTGAAAACAAAACTTCATGATTCAGGGGAAGACTAGGAAAGTCTTTAGGAAACACACTGGTATATTAAAAAATAATAATAATATATTCAATGTTTAGTTTATCCCCAACCATTTGAGATAAATATCCCTCAAGAATATATAGTAAAACCCATATAATAGTATAAATTTCCATCAAAAGTTCATATTTATCCTCAAAACTATAGATGATCAAATGTTGATTCAGAATATTAAATTTAATTTCTTTATTCTGTTAATTTATAAGGGATCTAAGTATAGATAACTAATCAATGATCCAAAATCACATCAAATTTCACTAAAGGAATAATAATAATATTTTCATTGGGAACATAAATATAAAAATTTAAATGAAAAACATAACTATGGATTTAAATATAAGCATTCCTTAATCATCCTGAACCACTTTAGCAATTGACATAGCATATACCCTTCATTAGTCTTGGATGTGGCCCTTGGATAAGGTCATTGACTCAGATAATGGCCAAGTTACCCACACATAATTCATTGAATTATAAATGGTACCATATGATGTGATTTATTCCCATTAATTGAACTATTATTTTTACCTTTGCAATTAGTTTATTTATTCCCTTCTATTCCACATATAATACATCTTCCAATTTCATTGATACATTTACCTGGGTGCTTCCTTCCACAATATCAATAAGAAAAAAGATTAATCTTCTTTCCTCTATGGTCTTTATAAAACATCATTTTTATATTATTAAACATGTTAATAAAATCACCCATGTTGAGGTTTTTAATTATATATGAAGACATACATTTATTCATAATTATAAGGTTTCACATCCCATCTCCCATTTAATTTGGTTGCTTATAAATATAGTCATTTCATTGGATGTCACGTTAATTTTTCACATGATTTCTCCTAGTTCCATCCATCAAATAAAACAAAAAACTTAATATGAGTATAAATTATCAATAATCAAAGTAAGTAGTCATATGGTTATGAAAATCATTCTTATTATGTTCTAAATTATGACACCTTATTTTAACCGATGAAAATTTAATTTTATGCCATATAAATATGGTGTATCATTCATTTCTATAGATTATATCCTATCATTCATCATAATGGTTCATAAAGAAAGTGTGAATTAACCAATCATATCCCCCATGAGTGTCTAGCATGGTGTGTGTTGTTAGACACACTCATTGTTCACAAGTTATGATATAGTTAACACCGGATTTTCCCCTTAACAATTTTTATACCTAGCTACATCTATTCTACATATGAATCCACTTTCCAACATCCCTACAGAGATGTAGTTTCTAATAAAACCACACTTCTTTATTTACAATAACTTAGGATATTATCATATACAGAAATGCATCTAGAGGGTTCTCACTAATGTTTTCTAATCCTAATCTCTAAATTAAATTTCATCTGATACCAACTGAGGAAACCCAAACATAACATACGTAAATATTATGTAATTTTAGATGAATATTAAATACAATTAATAATAATATGCACCCAATTACCTTAAAGTTTTAGTGTCTTTAGATAATAGATATATAATAAAATTATTTCACAAAATATCATTAAAATCCCTGAAAAAAATTATTCTCTCATAATACCCTTATTAGACATTTCTTACTTAATACCTTTCTTCATAACCTGAGTAAAATAGAAATATAAAAAAGGGTAAGTTTAGATACTCATTAAGGGTAAACATGTGAGATATCAATCAATAATAATAAGTGATAATAATCATAAGGGTATGAGAACATGATCATAACTAAAGAAAGTTGTGCCAAAATAGTCAAAGATCTTTAATCATGAATCATGTCATAGAGTTTGGTCATAAAAAAGGAATATGACATAAGTGTGAAAAAATCATCAATAATCAATCATGAACAATGATAACATATCAAAAGAATAAGACATAAGTTTTTGGAATATTCATAATCATGTAAAAATCATTTCTTTAGTCATGGATCACTACCAAGGCTATCCGAGTGTATTGTGTTCATTCCCTATTCCATCACTTCCTTGGTCAAGGTTCACTACCAAGATTATACTAGAAGATATAGTCCCTTAATAAACTTGGAGAAATCCAAATTAGAGCCTTTATTATCTCATTCACATAATTCATTGGATGAATATATAATTTTTGCCCTTCCCATTACATATTGAAAACCATACATATGTGTTCCAAAAGATCAGAAAACATTCGTTAATTCATCATATCACAACCCATGGGTATAGAAAAGATTCATAAACATTCCAAAATTTCATCATGACCTAACCTATGAAAAATTTATAGGTTTTATAAGTATTTCATCATATCCTAATTAACCCATGGAAAATAAATTGGTTTCATAGAATCATCCTTAAATCATCATCTTCACATGACATCCAGAAAAAGAAAGTGGATTATATCTTAAGCTAATATCCACATTTAATCATAGAAATATTTATTGGATAATAGGATAGATGAAAAATACTTTAAAATATCATTTAAAACATTATTTTAAAACATGATAAAAATTTCATATTATTAATAATTTCTTAATTAAAATGAATATTTAGGTGAAAATGGTCTCTTTTCCATGCATGGTGTGATTTTATGGTTATGGTACTTTCACCATTGTCTTAGTTTAATCATATAAAAATATTAATAATTACATAAGTATTGTATTTATTCATTTTATACACTTTTATATCCATCTATAAAAATCGATGATGAAAAATTAATTATATCACTTTGTGGAGATGGTAGTACATACATACACACAAGTGGTGGTTTCAATTTTTAATAAATGGAAAGAAAAAAAGTTAAATAATAATTAACCATTAAATAATCATTTTTATATCATAAATATAATATATATTCAAAAAATCTATTTTTTGACTATCCATGTAAATAGAAAATGAAGTATCAATCACATCGCTTCTTGGATGTGGTAGTATACACATACACACGAGCGACATTATCATTTTCCAATGGATGGGAAAGATGTAGAAAATGGTTTATCTATAATATTAATAATAAAATATAATTTTATTTATAATATTGGATTCATTATGTTAGTTTGGATAAAAAATATTTAGAGGAAGTATAAGAAGAAATAAACTTGAAAAGAGTCAGGTAAGACGACTACCTCTTCTTTGAGAAACCTTCTTTGGATTACACCTCAATCGTTATTATGATAGTATTAGGGTAATAAAAAGAGATAAATAATTAAGGAAAGTAATATAGGAAGGTTTTTGGGTAGGTATTATTTGATTATATAGCTCTTAAACTTTGTGAATAATGGAGGAGAAAAACTTCCCTTTTATAAGTGAGGAATGGGACACACATGGAATTTATTAAAAGATTTAAATTATTTAAAGTTAATTTCCTATGAAAGTGGATAAAAGTGGCTAGGAAATAGAATATAAGAAAATATTATGTTGAAATATATTCAAACAATAATATCAAAACATTTTTAATTGGCATTTTTACCCTTATCTAGTAGTTTAACCCCACGTAAACCTATTTTAACCCTAACCATGGTAACCATTTTTTACGATTAACTATGAAAAATATTTATTTAAGAAAATTAAAATATATTAATTATTCTGATTTAGACTATTTAATCCATTTTAAAATATTTAATTTTTATAATTGGAAGAAAATTATTTTCAAATAAGTGTGAAATGCACAACAAAACAGTTTTTTTAAAAATAGATTTTAAGAATAAACCTAAATTTATTATTATTAATTTAATAGTAAATACCATTAGATGAATGATAAGATATTTTATTTATTATATTACCTACACATTTTATTAAAATCATTCATAAATAGAGATTAATTATATTTATTAAGATAAAAACAGATTATGCACATAAAAAATAGTTTTTTTCCTGAAAAATACCTCCTTTTACCTTCACATTATTTTATTTTAATTTTTAAAAAATGTAAAAAAAGAATTAATTTTATACTTATATAGAAACTAATATTTAAAAATTTATTTAGTCCTATTCATACCCTCCAAATCCAATGGCTATGTGATAATATTCATATTAAATAATAATAATTCAATAGTATATAGTGGTTTGATTAAACTTGGGATTTCATGTAAGGAAATATAACAAAGAAATTTAATTTAATGAAATTGAATTATATTATAGAATATCATGGTTTCTCAATTTTATTATTTTTGGAAGGGTATAAGAGGAATCATTTTATAGGTGAGTTTGGAGTGGTATTTCCACAATTTCACAATTCATAATATAGAACATTATCATTTTAAAAGGGAAGTGTATAAAAAGTTGAAAATAATGAAGGTGGGATATATTTTTATTGATAAATACCCCATCCACAAATTTAGAGATAGGGTTTTATGATATTTTATGTCTTTATTACTTTTTTTAAACATTCTTACCTCATTTTACCTTTACTATGATAACTCAATTTTGTCTCAGTAACTTATTTTTATTCCTAAAAAATAAAATTGATTTTTTTTCCAATTTTGATGAGTTTATTAAAATTTTGGACTCTATTTAATATAATTTTATTCTAAAAATTGGAAATTTATCATAAAAATGATAACATACAATATATATAACTATTTTTATAGAAAAATATTTTATTAAACATTATATTCTTATAATCATATTTAATATCAATTAATAATTAGATTAATATTAATATATTAGTTTATAAATTAAAATCCTACATTATGTTCATCCTTGAAAAATTTTCAATTTAATTTTTAAGATAAATATAGAAAAGAATTTTAAAAACAATTATTTGAATAATATACCTTTTATAATATTAAATGATTCCCTAAAAATTAATTATTTTTATTCTAAAAATTAATTTTTATTAATAAAATGATATTATAATATTTAATTTAATTTTATATAAAATAAAATCATTCTTAATAGTAATAATAATAATAATAAATTCTAATAGATAAAAAATATGTTTACAATAAAATATTTTAGTTAAATTTTTTCTCTTTATTTCATTCCTAAATTATTTATTATTTATGAATTATGTTATTTTCAATTTTTTACTAAATTTTACCCAGCATCAATATACCTATTAGATACATGTATACCCAATAGACATATATCCAATAATCTCATTTCCAATGACCATATTTCCAACAACCATATATCAAATGGAAATATATTCAATGACCATATTTCATTCCTATTATAAGGCCCCGACCTTAAACCTTAATTGATATTGAATTAAATTAATAATTCACAGTGTGGATCTTTTCAGGTTTAGAGTTTTATAGAATTAGAACATAACTATTACATCTCAAAAGATTACAAACTAGACACTTCTACTAAGTTTCCATAGAATAAAAAAAACTCTTAAAAAGAAACATGTCTAGTTCCATGTTTTATATAACATGACTTTACCTTGATCCCATCCTTGACCCTATTCCAAATTAAGTCCTATGAAAAACATTTCAAAAAAAACTTGGGGTGAGCATAAAAAGCTCAGTAAGGGATACACAAATAATGAAAACTGTTAGTTTATCAAAACAACAAGTAAACCATGTATACTTTATCAAAGTAATACTTTTCACCTTTATGAAGTAGTAAAAACTCTTCACTGAATAAAAGATCATTACTTACCCTTTTGTAACCAAAATATTACCATAAAACCCATATAAAGATCACATAACATATAATGGTAACTTGGGACATAAACATACATAAATGGAATAACCATACGGTCGACTTCCAAACATATCACTTAATGGAATAGCCATACAACCGACTTCCATACCCAATGCATTGGAGGTTATAACGTAACCACCCGTCCGGGTATTCATGGAACCACCCGTCATATGTTTCATCACGTAACCACCCGTCAAATGTCCAAGTACCATTATAAAATCATAAAACATAAAATAAATATAATGGAAAGAAAAGATTTCCACACTTTGATCACAATATATCACATAAATATATTGACATAACAAATCCATTATAAAAACCATTTTCAATACCAAAATACATAAAAGAGTATATGGTATTTATTTCATTTTAAAAACATTACGGCTTGTTGAGGAAGCCAAAGACCAAATAATACTCACGGCGGTGGAAAAGGTCGTTGTCACCACGTACGTTAAAAGAAACATTCCTTTTTGTCGTTTTGTAAAACTCTTCATAGAAAACGATTCCTTTTGTATAAAATTAAATGTAAAAGGGGTTTATACACCGTGTAAAAGAAAGTTGTGTATGAAATGAAATATGCCTCAATGAAAGGAGATTGAGATGAAGTCCCTTACCTCGGGTCCGACTTGACTCGATCGTTGTTTAACGTCCTAAATAATAAACATGAGTTAATTTCGACTTTCTTAAGAACCTTTTTCAAATTAATTATTACTTTTATATCACTTATTACCATGTTCTAAACATTATGTAATCATTTAAGTTAATAATGTTTGTTTTGTCGATATTTGGTTCTTAAGTTGAAAGTGGACTTCTTACAATTACATGTTGTTCATTTGGTCAAAGGTTCATTATATCCAGAATGATATTCATGATTTGGATATCATATATATCATATATATCTATAATATACATGTATTTATAATATTACATAGTCATTTAGAGGTAAGAAATGAAATGCACCGTTCATGGAGACGGTAAGCCGTACATACGCATGAACGCTACTTTCATTTATATGTCATATTAATGGAATTAAAAATAAATGAGAGGTATGTATATTTTAATTCCAGAATTATATTCATCATTTAAATGTAACATACATCATATATAATAACTTTTAATCCATCATTTATACGTCCCACATATGGCATTAACGAATCAAATCACTTTGAGGGGGCGGTAGTCCGCACTTCCTAAAATGAAGAGATCACGTATACCCGTAATGGAAGCCATAAAGGTGTTCCATAAATGAAAAATACAGAATCATAAGGAATAAATAAACATATTATATATCATATATAAATATAGTGACATCTTAATGGCCACCTTTGAAGGTGTTGGAAGAATATTGAACAATCATCGTTTCGTGAGGCAGAGATTCGCCATCCACATAAACAATATGTTCTTTAACCATTATATGTAGGTGTGTGTAAGTGTAGATAGAATTATTCTTGTAAAAACATCATATTATATTTAATATACTAGAGTTAAAAAATAAATGAATAAAAATAGTTTAGTGGCTTGGAGAATAAAAATAAAACAAAAGGACACAAGAGAAAACACTACCTTTAAATCGGGTAGCTCTTTTTGATTTGAGCTCAAATGCTTACTTGGGAAGACTTATGCCCAATGTGAGGATTAAAGTAGTAGGATAGGGATGTGGAGAGACAAAATGGGCAGGGGTTTTCCGAGCCAAAGGCTTTGGAAGTGCGAGTAAGGTGGTATAGGTGGGGGCCTTTTATAAGAGGAGAGGAGGGGCACTCTTGGAAAGTAAAGAAATGTTACTTTATTTTAAAATGCGTTTCAGATTTAAAAGGCCCCAAATTGATATAATTCAAGGATAAGATGATAAGGGTTTGAAATATACCCAACCAATAGGTTTTTGACAAGTTTAGGTCTTAGATTTTACATTATCTTTTCATTTTATTTAAATCGTTAAATAATGAGGTAATCGCTGCATCATCATGGTTCCATAAATAATTTAATTTATTTAATGTATAAAAATTATAAAAAAAATATAATGATCTATTAAATATTTTTATCTTTCTAATGAATATTTATAGTAAAAAATATGACTTTTATAACCCCATTTAAATTTTTTTTAGTAAAACAACTCATGTTTGTGACATTTTTACATTAACATTAAATAAAAAGATATTAATGTTATTTTCCTTCCAAAGTGGCTCCATGGGGTCCCCAAGTTGACCCATGGATTTTTTTGGTCTTCCATGACATATCCAATAAGGGTAGTACATGTGTCTAGGTCATTCCATTTTATTAAAACATTATTTTTACCTTAAACTATACTAATTACCTCTAATCGCGATTAAAAACTTAAAAGTTACTATTCACCAAAAAATTATTTTAATCCCATTGAACCAAATTTTACTTCTTAATGACAACCATGTATGTCGGATTTTTTAAATTCAAAACATAGAGGTGGTAAAATTTCATTTAAACGAAAAATCAGTTTTTTAAGTACCACTTAGTGGTTTCAATATTCATAAAAAATTGATGTTTTTCAGAAAAATACCAAAACTTCCCCCTAAGCTATATTTGATATTCCAAATTCAAAAATGACGTCTATTTAACAAAATTCAAAACATATAAGTTACATTAATTAATTTAATAATTAATTCCCAATGTCAGAACAAATAGCGTGTTTTTATGAAATAATAAGTATCAAAAAATTAACACTAGTTTAAGTCCGATTTCAAAGTGAAATTAAATCCAATGACCACTATTGGATTTAATGGTAAAAATATATTCTAATTTAAATTTAAAACCAATTCAAAAGATAATATAATCATATAAATAAATTATATTAAAAAGAGGTTTTGAATTAAAATACAACATTTTACACTATTCATTAAAAAAATGAACTTTATCGGAAAAATACCAAAAATTTACACAAAGTAAATTTTGATGTCCCGATTCTAAATAAGAGTTTTATTTGGTCCAATATAATTTATAAGAGTGAAAAAAAATATATTTAATGACGGTTCTCCATCAAAAGGTGATAAATGAACCTTTAGTGAAAATTAGGGTATATATGCCTAAAATTGAATTATTTCCGTATTTTAAGCCTTTATCTTTTATTAGATAAATGTAAAAACATTTAAAAAACATATATAATCATATTTTAGTTATTTTTATCCATTCCCACCAATACAACGGCTATGTGTTAACTACCATTTAAAATAATATTATTTTATTACTAGTGTGCAACGTAAGATTTCAATGAAACTCTTTATTGCGTATCGGGTACTCTATCGAACATAGAAACCCCTTTAAAGTAAAATTAATATTTAATTCGTAAATATTAATAAATACGAAAATTTATTATTCTTTATTTACCTGGGATGTTACATCCTTCCCTCCTTTTGGGAATTGCGTCCTCGCAATTTTATTCACCTATCAAAATAAGTGGGGGTATTTATCCCTCATAGCATTTTCAGATTCCCACGTTGCCTCTTCAACCATATGGTTTTTCCAAAAAACCTTTACTTGGTGAATCACCTTATTCCGTAACACTTTATCCCTGTGGTCACGAATCTGGACAGACTGTTGTTCATAAGATAGGTTCTCTTCCAGCTGAACTACCTCTAGACCTAAAACATGAGATGGATCTGGCATATACTTTCTCAACATCGAAACATGAAAAACATTGTGTTCCTGAGATAAACTCGGAGGTAATTCCACTCTGTATGCAACTGATCCAACTCTCTCTAGAATTTCATATGGTCCAATGAACCTTGGACTCAAATTTCCATTCTTACCAAATCACATCACACTTTTCCATGGGGAAACCTTGAGAAAAACATGATCACCTACCTCAAAAGATAGATCCTTCCTCTGGTTATCCGCATAACTTTTCTGTCTTCTCTGAGCTGTTCTCATGTGTTTCTGAATAGACTGAACTTTTTCTTCCATCTCTTCTACCAATTCTGGTCCCATCAGCTTCCTTTCACCCAATTGATCCTAAAAAGCTGGAGTTCGACACCGCTTCCCATATAATGCCTCAAATGGTGCCATCTGTATACTGGAATGAAAAATGTTATTATAAGAAAACTCAGCCAAAGAAAGATGTTGGTCCCAACTTCCCTGATAATCCATAGATTAAGCTCATAGCATATCCTCCAAAGTCTGGATCGTTTGTTATGACTTCCCATATGATTGAGGATGAAAATCTGTACTAAAATTTAATTCAGTACCCAACGACTTCTGAAGGCCTTTCCAAAAGTTATAAGTGAACCTGAGATCACGATAAGATACAATGGAGAGAGGAACTCCATGTAACCTGACTATCTCTTTAAGATACAAATAGTAAAGTTGATCTAGGGAAAAAGTATCTCGTATAGCAAGGAAATGAGCAGATTTAGTCAAGCGATCAACAATAACCCAGATTGCATTATTACCTCGAGGTGTCTTCGGCAATCCCACAACGAAGTCCATGGATATATTCTCCCATTTCCATTCTGGTACTGGTAAAGGCTGAAGCATACCTTTCGGTAACTGCCGCTCTACTTTAACCTGTTGACAATTCAAACACTTCACTATAAAATCAGAAATATCTCTTTTCATTCCATCCCACTAGTAATAGTCCCGCAGATCTCTGTACATCTTAGTGCTGCCAGGATGAACTGAAAACGGAGAAATATGAGCTTCACATAACAAATCTCTCTTCAACTTTAAATCACACGGCACAAAAAATCTATTCCCAAATCTCAAAACAAAATCATTATCAATATTTAATTCAGGCAACTTACCCTTCTGAACGTGCTCTACCTTTTTCTGAAACTCACTGTCTTGCTTCTGTGCTTGCTTGATTCTGTCTGATAGAGAAGATTTCACTGATACCTAAAACAAAACAGAAGAACTTCCTGCACCAACAACTTCTATGCCAAAGTTCATCAAATCCTTAACCAAAGGATCACGTTCCAAACACAACATTGTTAATGAAGCATTACTTTTCGACTCAAAGCATCAACCACTTTATTTGCTTTTCCCAGATGGTAATGAGTTGTATAATCATAATCCTTTATTAATTCTATCCATCTCCTCTGTCTCATGTTCAATTCTTTCTGAGTGAATATATACTTTAAAATTTTGTGATCGGTATATATTTCACACTTTACTCCATACAAATGATGCCTCCAAATTTTTAAAGCGAAAACAATAGAAGCTAATTCCAAATCATGTGTAGGGTAATTTACCTCATGAGTTTTCAACTAATATGAAACATATGCAATTACCTGATCATTCTTCATAAGGACACAACCAAGTCCCTTCAACAAAGAATCATTGTAGATAACAAACTCACCATTCCTAGAAGGAAGTGCCAAAACTGGAGCATTCACCAATCTTCTTTTCAACTATTGAAAAAAATCATCACATTCTTTTGTCCAGATAAACTTAACACCCTTCCGAGTTATCTTAGTCATTGGACTAGATAACCGTGAAAAACTTTCAACAAACCTTCGGTAGTAACCTTCCAAACCAAGGAAACTACGAATCTCAGTTATATTTGTGGGTCTTGTCCATTCATCAATAACTTTTGTTTTAGCAGGATCAACAGTTATGCCAATTTTTGAAACAATGTGACCCAGGAAAGAAATTTGTTGTAACCAAAACCCACACTTGTTGAATTTTCCGTACAATTTCTTTTTCTTTTAAGGTTTTCAAGATAACCCTTAAATGAATTTCATGCTTCTATTTAGTTTTATAAAACACCAAAATATCATCAATGAAAACAACCAAAAACTTATCCAAGAACTCATGGAAAATTCTATTCATAAGGTCCATGAATACAACAAGTGCATTGGTTAACCCAAAAGGCATAATTTCAAATTCATAATGGCCATATCTAGTACGAAATGCAGTCTTCGGAATGTCTGATTCTTTTACTTTCAACTGATGGTACCCCGAACTCAAGTCAATATCTGAAAAATACTGAGCTCCCTGGAGCTGATCAAATAAATCATCGATACGAGGAAAAGGATACTTGTTCTTAATAGTAATGTTATTTAAGGCACTATAATAAATTCAAAGTCTCATTGAGCCATATTTCTTTTTAACAAACAAGACAGGAGCACCCCATGGTGATGTGCTAGGTCGAATGAAACCTTTATCTAATAACTCCTGCAATGGATTCTTTAACTCTAAAAGTTCAACTTGAGCCATTCAATAAGGGGGTTTTGAAATTGGATTAGAATCAGGAACTAAGTCAACAGTAAATTCAACTTCCCGATCATGAATAATGCCAGACAACTCATCAGGAAAAACATCAAGATACTCATTTATCACTGGCACATCATTAATCTGAACAGTTCCTTTACTTTCAACAATATGTGCAAGGTAACATTCATTTCTATCTTTTACTAGTTTCTCAACTTCCTGATATGTTATCAAAATCAAGGGTTCATTCTTGTACACAAACTGAAAATCTTTCTGAAAAGAAACCATTTTAGCTCTGCAGTCAATCTTACCATGATAAACAGAAAGCCAATCCATGCCCAAAATAACATCAAACTCTACTAGAGGCAAAACAATAAGGTTTTCTAGTAGATTATTTCCGCACACAAGGATAGGAAGGTTCTTATAATTCCTTTTTGTCTCAACATTCCCTCCGATTGTTTTTACCATAAGTTGAGGATTCATATCTTGAGATGGAATTTTCAATTTACTAGAAAACTTCTCAGAAATGAAAGAATGTGTAGACCCTGAATCAAAAAACACATTGGCATAATCTGAACAAACAAATAGTGTACCTGATACTACTTCATTCGATGGCCCAACATCTGCTGAAGTAGTTGCAAAGGATTTCACCACCCCTTTCTGCTTGTAGTCTGGATGCTTTCCCTCAGTTGAGTTCTTCATTAGACACTCATTTGCATAATGGCCCATTTCATTACACTTAAAACATCTTACCGATGACTTTTCATTGCCTGCTTGATCATCTTCGTTACAGTTACGAGCAATATGACCTCACTTACCACACCGAAAGCACTTTCCATACTTGGATAAACACTTTTCCGGATGCATTTTACCACACTTCTCACAGGATGGATATTTGGTTTTCTTACCTCCTTGCTTATTTGATGAATTCTTCCCCTTTTCCTGCCAACTGGAACTCTTATTCTGTCGTTTGTCAAAGAACACCTGATCGTCGGCAAATTCCATTTCCACCTTCTTCGCTCATCGAAAAAGTATTTCATAACTTTTGAACTCATGAGAAGCTAAAGCCCTTCGATACTTTGTCTTTAACCCTGAGTAAAAATGGTTTATTTTACTGTCAAGATCTCGTATGAAGTTTGGAGCATACCTTGCCAATCGAGTGAACTTTGCTTCATAAGCAGCCACTGAGTCATTCTCATGCCTCAATTATAGGAACTGTTTTTCCATCCTAAGACGAACCACCTTAGGATAATATTTCTCAAGAAACATACCTTTGAATTCGTCCCAGTGAAGATCATCAATCTCATCACTATCCCTGATATTTTTCACCATCGACCACCACTGATCAGCTTCACCTTCAAAACGGTAAAAAACAAGACTAACCTTTTGATGTTATGAACACCCCATGACATCAAAAATATTCTCCTGTTCTTTAATCCACCCTTACGCTTGCACAGGGTCAGATGATCCTCTGAATGATGGTGGATGTTTCCTCATGAAATGTTCCACCACTGACATGTTCCTCTGCGGTTGATCTGACTGATCTCGTGCATGGATACCACCACCATTTATAGCCTGAGTCAACTGTGCCATTACTGCAACAAACTATTCAGTTCCGATTCCGACCATATCAGGTTGCTAATTTGGAAGGCTGTCTTCCTTCTGATGTCGTCCCAACATAGCTGCTTTGTTTCCTTTGAAGAAAACCATTCTGAACACAGAAATATCTTAGGTGAAGCAACATGGTAATCTTTAAATTCTATATCATTTCAGTCATACCATAAATTAACTTATAATTTAACAATTTTCTAACTCCTAAAGTTGTCTTAACCGAACTATGATACCAACTATAAGGACCCGACCTTAAACCTTACTTAATATTGAATAAAATGAATAATTCACATTGAGGATATTTTCAGGTTTAGAGTTTTAGAGAATTAGAACATAACTATTACATCTCAAAATATTACAAAGTAGACACTTCTACTAAGTTTCCATAGAATAAAAAGAACTCTTAAAAAGAAACATGTCTAGTTCTATGTTTTATATAGCATTACTTTCCCTTGATCCCATCGTTGACCCTATTACACATTTATTCCTGTGAAAAACATTTCAAAAAAAAAAACTTGGGGTGAGAATAAAAAGCTCAGTAAGGGATACACAAAGAATGAAAACAGTTAGTTTATCAAAACAACAAGTAAACCATGTATACTTTATCAAAGTAATACTTTTCACCTTTATGAAGTAGTAAAAACTCTTCACTGAATAAAAGATCATTTCTTACCCTTTTGTAACCAAAATATTACCATAAAACCCATATAAAGATCACATAACATATAAAGGTAACTTGGGACATAAACATACTTAAATGGAATAACCATACGGTCGACTTCCACACATATCACTTAATGGAATAGCCATAAGACCGAATTCCATACCCAATGCATTGGAGGTTATAATGTAACCACCCATCCTGGTATTCATGGCACCACCTGTCATATGGTTCATCACGTAACCACCCGTCAAATGTCCAAGTACCATTATAAAATCATAAGTCATAAAACAAATATAATGGAAAGAAAACATTTCCACACTTTGATCAAAATATATCACATAAATATATTGACATAAAAAATCCATTATAAAAACCATTTTCAATACCAAAATACATAAAAGATTATATGGTATTTATTTCATTTTAAAAACATTATGGCTTGTTGAGGAAGCCAAAGACCAAATAATACTCGCAGCGGTGGAAAAAATCGTTGTCACCGTGTTCGTTAAAAGAAACATTACATTTTGTCATTTTGTAAAACACTTCGTAGAAAAAGATTAATTTTTTATAAAATTAAAAGTCAAAGGGATTTATACACCGTGTAAAATAAAGTTGTGTATAAAACAAAATATGCCTCAATGAAAGGAGATTGAGACTAAGTCCCTTACCTCGGGTCTGACTTGACTCGATCGTTCTTTAACGTCCTGAATAATAAACTTGAGTTAATTTAGAATTTCTTAAGAACCTTTTTCAAGTTCATTATTACTTTTATATCACTTATTAACATGTTCTAAACATTATTTAATCATTTAAGTTAATAATTTTTGTTTTGTCGATATTTGGTTCTTAAGTCGAAAGCGGACTTCTTACAATTACATGTTGTTCGTGTGGTCAAAGGTTTATTATATCTAGAATGATATTCATGATTTGGATATCATATATATCATATATATCCATCATATACATGTATTTATAATATTACATAATCATTTAGATTTAATAAATGAAATTCACCGTTCATGGAGACGGTAAGCCATGCGTACGCATGAACGCAACTTTCATTTCTATGTCATATTAATAGAATTAAAACTAAATGAGAGGTATGTATATTTTAATTCCAGAATTATATTCGTCATTTATATGTAACATAAATTATATATAATAACTTTAAATCCATACTTTATACGTCCCACATATGGCATTAACGAATCAAATCACTTTGAGGGGGCGGTAGTCCACACTTCCTAAAATGAAGATATCACGTATACCCATAATGGAAGCCATAAAGGTGTGCCATAAATGAAAAATACAGAATCTTAATAAATACATAAAAATATTATATATCATATATAAATATAGTGACATCTTAATGTCCACTTTTGAAGGTGTTGGAAGAATATTGAACAATCATCGTTTCGTGAGGCAGAAATTTTCCATCCACAGAAACAGTATGTTCTTTAACCATTAGATGTAGGTGTGTGTACGTTTAGCTCAAATTATTATTATAAAAACATCATAGTATATTTAAGATACTGTAGTTTTTACAAAATAAATGAATAAAAAGAGTTTAGGGGGTTGGAGAAGCAAAATAAAACAAAAGAACACAAGAGAAAACACTACCTTTAGATCGGGTAACTCTTTTTGATTTGAGATCAAAGGCTTCATTGGGAATACTTATGACCAATGTGAGGCTTCAAGGATTAGGAGAGGGATGTGGAGAGACAAAATGGGTAGGGGTTGTCCGAGAAAAAGTCTTTGGAAGTGTGGTTAAGGTGGTAGAGGTGGGGGCCTTTTATAAGAGGAGAGGAGGGGCACTCTTGGAAAGTAAAGAAATGTTACTTTATTTTAAAATGAGTTTCGGATTTAAAAGGTCCCACATTGATATAATTAAAGGATAATATGATAAGGTTTTGAAATATATCCAACCAATAGGTTTTTGACAAGTGTAGGTCTTAGAATTAACATTATCGTTTCATTTTATTTAAATCGTTAAATAATGAGGTAATCACTGCATCATCATGGTGCCATAAATAATTTAATTTATTTAATGTCTAAAAATTATAAAAAAATATCATGATGTAGGAAATCTTTTTATATTTCTAATTAATATTTATAGTCAAATATCTGACTTGTATAACCCCATTTAAAAATTGTTTTAGTAAAACAACTCATGTTTGTGACATTTTTTCTTTAACATTAAATAAAAAGATATTAATGTTATTTTCCTTCCAAAGTGGCTCCATGGGGTCCCCAAGTTGACCCATGGATTTTATTGGTCGGCCATGACATATCCAATAAGGGTAGGACATGTGTATAGGTCATTCCATATTATTAAAACATTATTTTTACCTTAAACTACACTAATTACCTCTAATCGTGATTAAAAACATAAAAGTTACTATTCACCAAAAAATTATTTTAATCCCATTGAACCACATTTTAATTCTTAATGACAACCATGTATGTCTGATTTTTTAAATTCAAAACAAAGAGGTGGTAAAATTTCATTTAAACGAAAAATCAGTTTTTAAGTACCACTTAGTGGTTTCACTATTCATCAAAAATTGATGTTTTTCAGAAAAATACCAAAAATTCACCCTAAGCAATATTTGATATTCCGAATTAAAAAATGATTTATATTTAACAAAATTCAAAACATATAAGTTATATTAATTAATTTAATAATTAATTCCCGCTTTCAGAACAAATAGCGTGTTTTTATGAAATAATATGTATCAAAAGATTGACACTAGTTTAAGTCAGATTTCAAAGTGAAATTAATTCCAACGACCACTATTGGATTTAATGGTAAAAATATATTCTAATTTCACTTTAAAACCAATTCAAAAGATAATATAATCATATAAATAAATTAGATTAAAAAGTGGTTTTGAATTAAAATACAACATTTTACACTATTCATTAAAAAAATGAACTTTATCGGAAAAATACCAAAAATTTACACAAAGTAAATTTTGATGTCCCGATTCTAAAGAAGAGTTTTATTTGGTCCAATAGAATGTATAAGATTGAACAAAACTATATTTAATGACGGTTCACCATCAAAAGGCGATAAGTGAACCTTTAGTGAAAATTAGGGTATATATGCCTAAAATTGAATTCTTTCCGTATTTTAAGCCTTTATCTTTTATTAGATAAATTTAAAAACATTTAAAAAACATATATAATCATATTTTAGTTATTTCTATCCATTCCTGCCAATACAATGACTATGTGTTAACTACCATTTAAAATAATATTATTTTATTACTAGTATGCAACGTAAGATTTCAATGAAACTCTTTGTTGAGTATCGGGTACACTATAGAACATAGAAACCCCTTTAAAGTAAAATTAATATTTAATTTGTAAATATTATTAAATATGAAAATTTATTATTCTTTATTTACCTGGGATGTTACACCTATATATATTATTAAAAACATTACTAAAATCAATCATCCTATATACTAGTCTCTCAATATATATATTATATTTCTAATGTTTTCATTATTTTTGTAGTTATAATTGGGTTGATGATATTTGTGAAAAGCTTTGTGGATAAAGATATTATATTCATGGTATTTTTATTTACCTGTGGATTTATTCCCCTTGTACTTTTTTAAATTATGTTTTATATTCTATTATCATAACATATTAACTTTTATTTTTCATTATAATATTTTTTCTCAATAAAATTCATCATGGGTTATTTTTGTTCGATGTATTATGTGAAATAATCTATTCAACACAATATTTATTGAAAGAGAAATACATAGTAAAATAATGGGGTGTTACCGATCATATGAAATAATAGATGTACCATATAAATATATTCTTCCTTGATATGAGATATATAATTAAACATTAAACCTATAAAGTCTTTCCATAAGATAAAATCCTGAAAAAATAATGATAAGTTTTTATGGTGGAATTGGTGAGTCAATTTGGTGTAAAAAACCACACAATTTCATTGTAGAAAATATTAAGTTTTGAATATTCCTTAGAAAATCATTTTATAAGGTCCTAAATATGATGATTTCTATAATGTAATTGTTGGAACTCAATATTTTAAGAAATTGACTCAACTTGAGCACTATGTATATCAAAAAAAAGGCATGATATATAGGTTTCCAAAATAGTAGAAATTATTATCAGGTAGTTAATTTAAGTCCGCCCAAGTGAGAAAAATCTATTCAAGAGGGAATAAAATTTTGTATTTAGAGTTTAATTCAAAAAATAATTCACTACAATTTTTTTGTTATTTGATGCCTCAAAAAAGAAGAACAAAAGAAAACTATTAGCACACCACATTTTATCCAAGCTTTATGAACTCCCATTAGTGATTTAAGAATTAAAAAATATTAGATGAGGAAACAAGATGTATTTTTATTATCAAAAGGTTTCATGCATAATATATTCACAAAAGAAAACTTATACAAGGTCAAAAATTTATAACATTGAAAAGGTGACCTCTTGAAGAATGTTTCAGAGCATGTTGAGTAAATATTATCCTTTCTATTCTCACTTTAATTCAAGGAAAATTTTCCATCCCCTAATATTCACTTAGACCTAACCCTTTTCCAAGGTTACCAACTTTGTTTAAGACTTTATATTTCACTTAAGAGATCTTTTTGACCTTAACGAATTAAGTTTTCTATGGTCATGTATCTAAGGGTTAGTATCACTAGGCCTCCCCCTTCCTTCACTCCACCACTCCCATGGTTGTGTTATTTTATATACATGAGTGGATTGAGTGATCATACCCCCCTTGATAAAGAAGATTCCAAAATATATAGAATATGTCCCCCATAATATTAATCTTCCTTCCATATGTCCTTAAAAAATGGTCAATCACATAACCCCATGATAAGAAGGGATTTTCATCTTGAGGATCTAATTTCTTGCCTCCTAACATTGAATTTTGACATGATTATCAATATGGAATCCATTGATCCTAAGGTTAAATATGGAAATAAAATCTTCACTTTCACCCTAATCTTACATGGTGTCCTTTTAGGGATACTATATGTAACAACCATTTTTGTTAACTTGGGATTCCTTTCTTGGTAAAACTTTCAACACTGAAAAATAAACCACCACTGAGAATTCTAATTCTAGGATACTCATATGTAAGTCCTACAATCATGCTATTCCTATTTTTCATGGTTGTTCTTATCATATATAATTAAACTAGATAGAAAAATAGTCACTTATCACATAATATTTATAAGGAATGGTATAACAGTCCTTAAAATTTGGCCTAAAATTATATGGTATAACATATTTTTTTCACACTATTAAATGTAATGACATGCCTAATTTCATGTATTTAAACTATAATATTTTTTTATCAAGTATTAGTTTAATTCTAAGATCATAAGGCTTTAAAATGTGTTTGATTCTTTATTTATAGGAAAATATTATAAGTTTACTTATCAAGGATAATATGTAGACCTAGTCACATGGATTTAAATCATGACCCTGAACTACATGGGTTTTTATTTCCTTGAAAGGTATATCAAAGAAATACCTATAAAGAATAAATCCTAAAATATTTGTAACACTAATTTGTCAATGGTTTCCTAGATGGTGTTAAATTCTAGAGCGCCTTCCTATATTGATTTAATTCGTAAAAAGATTATCATTATTTATGAAAAATATGAAATTAGTTTTACACAAAGAATAAGATAACTCAATTTTATATGATTTTATTTTAATTGAATTAGTATTAGTTAATTACTTTCATTGAATTCAATAAGTATTATAATTAGTAAAAATTTGACAAACATTATTGATATCTATAAGAGAGTCCCAGAATAGACAAAAGACTCCTTTGTGGGATACAATAACCTCTTATCCTCTCAGATTTGGAATTGAAAATCCAATATTCATATGATCTAATTTCTCACTCAAAATGAAGGGAATTATAAAATAGTGGGGGAAATTATAAAAAAATGGGTAAAAAAATAACAGTTTCAAGTAGCACATATCCACATGCTTGTCTAAATATAAATTCTTTATGTGAAAATAAAGATAATTTTATAGCTTCTATACCCAATTTATAAAAGATATATGAATAATTATTAGTAAGAGAATGAATTATTTTATAATATATCTGTCCTAATAAACTAAATATCATGTCTATAAAGAACAAAGACCTCAAATAGAAGGCTAAAAACTATTTGTTTATATAACATTCAATATTATAAACTTTTGGTTTATACTTATTTTTCATATAAGAGTTCAATTGAACTAGGTTCCATAATAATTAAAGTAATAAATTATTAAAATAAACCTTTTAAGTATTAACATAGAAAATTATAACTTATTAGTGATAATAAAGTCAAAATTAATTACCTATCTATGGGATACACCCATTGATAATTTGTGGGTCCTATAAATTTAGCTTCCTTATCCAAATAAACAATAAAATGGATCATCACAATAAATAAATATGGGGTATGATCAACCATAATTGATATAATTTCCTTTCAATTATGTTCTAAAAATTTTCAAGCTCAATTAGGCTTAAGATTTTCTTAAAATTTTTTTTGAAGAACATGGAAAAGTTAATTTGAACTAATTTTTTAGGTAATAAATTACTTACAAAAATAGGTAGAAAGTTTCCTATATATATGTTAGTAATAAATATTCAATAAATGTAATTCACAACAATTCATGTCAAAATGACTTTAAATGTTACTTTAATATCCATTAGGTACTTATATATTTTTTAATCATTGATAGAAAATATCTTTTTGTTGATTTTTCTTGGTAAGATTTGTTATTGGATACTTCCCGTTCTCATTTTACCATAGATCTTATTTTGTATTAATTTAATTATTTCCTTATGAAAATTTAGATTGTCCTTTGATTTCACAAGTATATTAATAATTATAAAAATCAAATTGGCACATAAATTATTTTCAATTTAAAAAATTCCAATATTATAAAATAACAAATGAAATTACTAATATTGAAGTTTAAAAAAATTATCTTTTTATTGTATTTTTGTATTTTAGTTATATATAATAGAGTACAAAATATTTCCCTGAATTTATTTAATGGAAAATATTTCCCAAAAAGAATACCAATAGTTAATAAATATAAATAATCTACATAATATTTTCGATGAATCCTATAATCTATTAT
The DNA here is from genome assembly GCA_963277665.1 of Viscum album. Taxonomy (NCBI): domain Eukaryota; kingdom Viridiplantae; phylum Streptophyta; class Magnoliopsida; order Santalales; family Viscaceae; genus Viscum; species Viscum album. The sequence goes on along the minus strand of OY728157.1, from coordinate 13,460,645 downwards.
TTTATGGAATAATGAAATATTAAATAAAAATATATGATACGTATCAAGGAATAAAATATAAACCATGTAATGATATTTTCTACAATAAGGTATCCATAAATACTAAAAATTAATTTTAACAACTAGAAAAACCAAACCATTAAACATCTTATAATAGATAAAATTTCCAAGATAAAAAATTCAGTTATTATCCAAATTAGAGAAACATGAATTTTGTGCATTTTCATATTTGTTGCATCATTTTTTTGACACCATCATTCCATAACTTTGTAAATTCTTAGATAATATGTGAAAGGTAGTCATCAATTTCATTTAAAATATTTCTATTTCCATGAATAATCATCAATATTATGAATGAAGATAAATTTATAATTAGAAGATAAATTTGGATATATAGAGTTCAATATTAGATATTATTCCCAAGTGTATATTTATAGGATTAAAATTCAAAATTGGATATATAGAGTGAAATTTCTTTCATTATTTTGATTCTAGTATATATCATATAGAAAAATCACCATTATTATCCAAAGTATGCGACTTAAAATGCTCAATCGTTTTAGATAATATAAATAGTATTTGAATTTTTTTTAAAGTATTTTGAAAACTTCAAATGATTTTTATACTTATTCAAGGTATTATGTTTATAAATACGAAAATCATTATTTGTTGAATTTCATCTAGAAGTAAAATATATTTTTACTCTTCTTTATTCAAATCGTACCCATAGTATAACATTTAATCTCTAGGAAATTCTTATATGCTTAAAAAATTTAGTATAATATTGATAATAAACTTCTTTATCTCATAAAATGTTGCATAGATGTTGGATTTAAAAAATGAGTTATGTAAAGTTTTCTAATATCATAGATATTGATTTATTTTTAGTTCCACTTAAGAATATGACATTTTATAACTTAAATAGAAGAGAAAATTCTGATTTCCTAGCAAATTATTCATAAAAGTTATTATTTTTATCTTAAACACATTTAGAAAATGAATTTTCTCTCAGTTTGGTTCTCTATTGTATTATAATCTATAAAATAATCCATTAATATGTTACTATCTTGATTAGATTTTATTATATTTCTAAAAACATAATTTATCAATTTTATATCTAAAACAAAATCATGGGGATCAACTGATGTTTTATGATATGGATAGTGAGGACTTAATATGTCAAAAAAACCATTTTTGATGTTCTGAATTTCATTATCCACTTTTAGGGAACTAACATGTACATTCAAATGGTAGATATAACTAATAAATCATTAAAGTTTGTTTATCCTTCCTAAAACTACCATAAATATTGAAAATAATTTTTTTCAATATAATGTTGTGAAATACTTTATCTCTTTGCAACCATCATCTGAATTTACAATTTGGACATAGGCATTTTATTCCTTTTTCTATAGATCTATTTTCAATTTCTATATCTATAAAAATCTCTGAAACCTCAATATAAAAAGGTATCCCCTTGAATAATGTAATATAAATTTTATCTATATGTTAAAATTTATCACATATTTTGATAAAACATATAGTTATATACATATATAGTAATAAAATAATAATTTTTTATTAAAATATAAGACAATTCTATTTTTATATAAAAAAATATTATTATATTAAAATTGGAATTGAAAATAATATTTTAAATCAAATTTTAATTGATAATTTCAAAATAGAAATATAAATTTAGAAGATAAATTCAATTTCAAATACCAATTTCAGTTTTAAAATTATATTTGATATTGAAATTATATATAAAATGATATATTAAAATTTAAATTAAAATTGAAAATAAAATTAACTCTCCATGTAAATAAAGAAGATACCATAACCTCCAATATAACATGTATTTTTTTATAATATAAAAATAAATATAATTACATTGACTTCATAATCATAACATTAAAAAAAGAAACATATTTTTTGTGAATTAATTAATTGTTAATTTTTTAGTATCATAATTCACTTGAAAAATGTTTTTTTATTAACTTGGCATAGGTTTTTGTTCATTTGACTTTAAAAACAAAAATTTATACCATTTTATGAACTTGGTATTGACAATAAAGTTTTCAACTAAAATTATTTTAATATGTTGACTATGTGGGTTCATACACTTTCTTCTATCATGAATATATTAAAAGTTTATTTCTCTAAATGAGTAAATGTTTAATAGTGATCATAAACTATATTAATAAAATAATAAAATAAAAAAATTCAATAGAAGAATCTAAAGATATGTGATAGGTAATAAGAATCTCAACACATCATTTATTGTTAATGTAAATAAATGTTTAACTATGTATCATAATTAGAAAATTAACGTGACACAATCATTTGAGTATAATAAATATCAAATATGACATGAACATTTTCCAAAGTGTGATTATCAAATAATTATAATACTAAAAAAATTCACAAAAAATACAATTTATAATAATTTAATAGTAAATCATGTTGCTATAAAATTTAAAATATAATCACTAAATATAAAATAATAATAGAAATTCACATTAAAATAATCATAAAAAATAGTTATAAAATAGAATTTAATCACTCTATGATGGCTCTAATAAATCCAAAAAATAGGTATGAATTCATGGTTTAATTACAAAAAAATAGAATCAGGATTTATGGTCAATGAATATGACTCAAATAAGATAGGAAAGGGTGATCATTCTATCACTAGAAAAATGAATCATATTTTAATCACCAATAATTTTTACATTGAATAAAAAAAAAATTATTGTAGTGAGAAAACAAAATATGATTGGGAATGTAGATTTTTTCCCTCACATTGAGTTCTGTGAATGATAAGGGAGGAGATGAATAATGTCTTTTGAAGAAACATGCTAGAGAAAAGGGATGATTGATTAAAACAAAGGGAAGGTTAGTGAAGGAAAAGGTGAAAAATACAATGACATGTAGAGTGTAAGGGGTAAGAAAAGGAAAGTAGTGTAAGATATCATTGCTACAGTTGAGGGGGGATTGGATAACGTTGGGTTTTAATTTTTTTAAAACACATAATTGCAGTTTTTATCAAAATTCATACTAATATATCTATTTTTTGATGATTTTTTCTAAGCCACTAATCACACCATTTAACTATTGTTTTGATATCCATTTATTAAAAAGATAAAAAAATATTATTTTAAATGTTTAAAATAAGTTTTAAAATTTAATCACAAAAAAACAAGGAATTTATAATTATCTTATATTTAGATGATGTGGTTTAATCTTCATGTTTATATGTGTTTATACATGTCTATATTTATATGTTTATATATATTTATGGGGTGTGGAGATTGTTTGTGTGTGGGAACATATTCTTAATTACAAACAAACTATGGAATTTTTTTATTGAACATTATCTAATATTTTTATCACTACTGATAAATGATATCTCTTTGAGTATTAAAACTTAGCACTAAGAAAAAACTATATTCTATGTACTTATTTTTAGAACCAGGAAAGGATTATTTAAATACAAAAATTATTTTAGAATAAATATTTTAAATTTATATCAATATAAATCTATAAAATTAATGTATATATATTTATGTATTTTTATGTTAATATTTATTATATATTAATATATTATTATTAATACATAAAATTTTAATATATATAATTTATAACACGTAAAATTTACTATATTTATATTCAATTAAAATTTTCAAAATGTATTTAAATATTGATTTTGTATATTTGTATGTAGAATATATCTATTTAAAATTATACATAAAATATTAATTAGGAACAATAAAGCCATAGAGTCTAAAATAGACCCTAATACCTAATGAAAATAAAAATAAAAATAAATTAAATATAATAGTTTTTTTCACATCCCATTCAGAGAATCATGTAATCTATAAAATAATATATTGTATCAAAAAAAAAATAATTACAATTAATATATAAATTGGAAAGATAATTATCTAAAGTATTACCCTCCCTAAAAACATGGGTAAAAAAATCAATACTCAATAAAGAACCCATCACCTATAGCTACTATGGAATAAGACACAAATCATACACCCTTCCTCTATTCCAAATAACACAAGAAAGAGTACTAGAATAAAACTCTATCCATAACTAGTTCTAGTTATTATAAATATCTAACCTCATAGAAGTGGTAATAACATTCATCTTAAATTTAATTTAAATTCATTTAATGGAGTCCTTATAAAAGTAATCCATGACCATCCTATGTGAGTCTATAAATCACCACCATATACTAAGACACATAGATTGCCTCTAACTACTCCATCCATTTTCTCGATCAAATTATTCATAATTAACTACTAAAAAACTTCAATGGAACCCTTATCTCTTTACATGAAACAAAAATAATAGATTATACGGTCAAACAAATGATTCAAAAAGGGGAAAATAAATTTATCTCTTTTTAAGAAACAATAAAATGAGGGAGAGTTTCATAGAACGATATAATAATGTAACCTTACTTAGTATCATTTAAATTCCATAAAATAATGTACAACACATCATAAAAAATAATAGATTATATGTAAAATAAGTGAGTCGAAAGGGAGACATTCATGAAATACTAATAAAAAATATAACATTGTGAGTAGGAGGTACATGAATCTCAAAATTTTTAAATAAAATGAAGTAATTATTAAAGGGAAATTTAGTAATACATGATAAATCCATTCTTTAAAAAAACCAAAATGTAAACAAAAATAATCCATAGAGAATCCAGTTCCCTTTAAGTAGAAACCAACATCCAGCTTCCCATGAGAAATTTTCTTAATGGTGATTGATTTAACTAGTATAATCCAAGGCTTAAAGAAATTTTTTAAAAAACCCAAAGAAGGATAATTTATTCTATTAAAATCATGATATAAATTTTTTTAACTAAGGAACCCATCAAGATAAGGTTCCCAAGTAAAAAAATTTTAGGAAATGAAGTGATAATTGTCAATAATATGATTTATTACAGGTGAAATATCTAAGATAGAATCCAAAGTATTTCAGAAAAATAAATATCAATAATAAAAATATTATAATAATAATTCAAGAATAAGATGAGTGGAACTCTACATAATAGCTTTTAAAATTTTAGGTTATTTTTTTTATAAGGAATATTATTTTCTAGTTTTGAATTAGGGGTGATCAGATAATTTTTATTAATATCAAGATTATAAGAGTTTAAACTTCTCTAGGTGGGGTTTTTATGTGATCAAAGGATGTATGGTGTCATGGGTTCACATGTATATGTTAGATTATAGTCAAGGTGAACTTGATTTGAATTTCTCTAGAAAGAAAAAGACCATACCATAGTGCAGAGAATCACATCATGGATAGGGGCTAATCAAGGACCAATCTATATCCAAGGGTAAACACAACATCAAGGATATGATAAAGGCTTTAATAATGGATTTTTGGGTTGGCTATAGGTCACTCCATATTTAAAATAACTATGGTGTTAAGGATATGATACATTCTTGAAATGTTCATAAAAATTGTTAAGTCATGTACATAAGGGTTAATAGATAAGGGTATTGATGTTTTAAAATCTTCTAAGTTCTCTTGCATCAGAATTTAGTCCTCATAATTAAGGGCTTCCTATAAAAAAGATAATATGCAAGGGTTTATCAATGGAAAAGAAAGCATATAAGGGTTACCCTATTATATGTAAAGGTTAACTCTAGGTTACCCTAAGATATATAGGGGTTAAATATATAATATTAATGAGATATCTAAACATATGTAAGTGTTAACTATCTAACGCATAAGGGTACTCTAAAACATAATGAATAATATGTAATGGTTGATATGGGTGATAATAAAGGGTTTTCTAGACCTTATGAGATGTAATTTAAAAAGTTACTAGAGTCACACATGTGATATGTAAGGGCTATCCAACATATAAATAAGGGTACTCAACTTATACATAAGTATTTCCTTGCTTCTATATAAAGGATATCAAACATTGTTTTCCTCCACACATAATGGTTACCTTGATAATTAAGGGTGATAAATAAGTGTTACTTAATATGTAAGGGTTCTAGACATTTCCAAAATTGAGTGTGATGAACTGGTCACATTGGGACACCTTGGGTTGTACCATGAGGGTAGATCAAGGGGGGAAAATCCACATTGTAGAAGATAGACTATATTTTTTAGGGTCTTTAAAAGGTAACATAATTTGGTTACTCTAGGTTTTTGGTTGAAACATGAAGGACCGAGTCATGATGTGATGCAACCCTATGTAGAGTGTCCAAGTTTTTTTCACTAGTCGAGGGGTGTTATTCCATGTCATGACATGAAGGGCAATACCATGAGTGATTTCTAGTGGAGGAATTTTATAATGGAGATAGGTGTTAAACTATTATTGGGTCTACTTTCTAGTTTTTAAAAACAAAGGGAAGGATGGTATTTGGGACTTTAAAATTTGAAACCTCTTTAGGATTCTTCATTTTCAAGATGCATATAAAGGGGGAGTTTGAACTTCTATTCACTTTATCTTCTCCCCTTAATACTCCTTGTTTCATGGTGATTTAAGCTTTTTTTGTTTCAATGTTTAAGGTAATATTTTCCTTCTACTTCATTTATTATTCTCCACCGTTGTATTATATTGAACCTTATGTATTTGAATAGGGTTTTGTTGAATATTCCACCAGTGCATTGTGGAATCATCACAATGTGTTGGGGAATTTATGTGTGGTTGATAATATACGTACCAATATGATGAAAACATTTCATTTTTTTTCCATTTTAGTTATGTTTTTGTGCATTATGAATTTATTTATGCGATTTGATTAAATTATATTAAAATAAAAATTGAATGGGTGGAGACTGATAGACCTTTTTCCCATGGTGATGATGTTAGTTCATCATGTACCTTGTGCATGTAATTGGTCAGGATTATATTGTGTAGATATCAATCTGTGTGTTTTTTTGTTTTTACTCATTATTTTAATTTTTATAATTATTTATAATCTTTTATAATTAGTTATTTGGATTTTTTAGATTATGATAGAAGTTTAAGATCATGGTGTAGCTTGATCTGAGCCTGGATGGTGATTTCGAGCATTCATTATGGGGATAACATTATGATTGAGGTAGGTTATCCCAATAACACTATACCATATAAATGTTTATTTATGATAGTTCATGTATAATAGGGAACATTGGTTTAAGTAAAATGGTTAAGGACCAAGATACCCCTAAGTAAAGGAGTTAGTTGGTTTAGAGGATATTAGGTTCGAAGTGGGCCCTCTAGTGATTTTTGTGGAAATGGAATCTCTTAGGGACTATGTATCCAAAATGGGAACTAATTCTGGTAAATTGTATAAGATAATAAAGGTAGGTATCAGTATTCAGGATGAGTTTTGAACAGCCTAGGTTATATTCCTTAGGCTTGTATCATAAGCATAAGAGGAATACGCCTAGTATTTATGGATAAGGTGGTCACACATCTCACTCATGGTAGGAAATACACTCTTGAGGGTAGATTAGATCTATGGTAAGTAATAAGAGATGGTTTAGTACTTTGGGGATAGATGAAATGTGTTATGTAGGGTTTCCTTTATGTGATGGTCTTGATAGATCTCTTAAGGGAGATGTAATTTAAGACCTAAGTATGGTTAGTGGGATTTTTTTTGAAAACATGGGAATAAGTACCTAAGAGACCTTGACAAAATGGGCTTGTCATGGTATATGGGGATCAATATTGGGACATTAATGTATAAATTTGAAGAGGGATCAGACCTGAAATCTTCATGACTGGGGTAGGTATATCCTATGGGATGAGGGGTTACAATTGGGTGATGAGTGTGAGTGAGTATTGATGAATATATAATGGTATGTGTTTTGGGTTACCGTTGGATGATATTATAAAATAGATAGAAATATTGATTATATCAACATATAATTCTTGTTATATCACATCATGATTGAGGAAAATTATCCTACATAGATAATTGGGTATATAGTGTGCTAATGATATAAGTGGCTCTTTGAATGATGAGTCATGATGAGCATGAGATGTGCTGAGATTCAATTTTTGTTGTTGTGTGTGCATGCCCAACTATGTGTATACTTGATGTTTAGATTATATGTATGGATTCTCCCTATGTGAGAGGGTGATGGAATAGGCCATGTTGATTGAGAGGGTATTGAACTAGGTTTTACTTTTGTGACCCACCTTAAGAGAGGGGAGGGGTAAATGAAATTTGGTACAAAAATGGATGTTGGGACTCTCCCTGAGTGAGAGGGTATTGGTAAGGACCACCTTGTGTGAGAGTGTACTAATCCAATTATGATTGTGGGACCCACATTGAGTGATAAAGGAAAAATAAATGTGATATGGTTAATGACAAGACTCAATGTATGACCTCTCTATAAGTGATAGGGGTTTGGTAGAGACCACCTCAAGTGAGAGGGTATTGGTCCAGGTGGTGATTTGAGACCCACCATAACTGAGTGAGGATAGGCTGTATTGTTTTGACATGTGATAATATGTGGACCACACTCTGAGTGAGAGGGTGGTGGTGTGTTTATGAAATGAGATGAGATATGAGGTTGGGACTTGGTATTATACCTTACCCTAAGAAAGAGGACACTGGCCTGGAAATGGTATGACACCTGACCTAGAGTTATAGGTCATGGGTTGGATTTTTTTCGTATGGTTGGATTATTTTTATAATGTTGGATAAGTTATACAGGTTTGAGTGTCATGGTTTCCTGGTCAGTACATAATGAATTGGCACACATGCTTTTGTGTTGTGTTTTCTGTTTATTTATTTTCCTCATGAATACCCATTTATATTATGGAATATGTTAAGAGAACTTGGAGAGAACCTATTGAGATGTATTTTTCACCGAATACATGGGAACCCAAGTGTAGACACAGAACCCATGTTTTAATTATAGGTCACATTTTATTTAATGAACCATGCCAAATTAGCTTGGATGTATTGGGAGAAAGGTTTGAGGTGAGGTTCAGGGTTATAGTAGATCCTCCTTGTACTTTTATTTTATTTTTTGTAATTTTTATTTGTAATTTTCCTAGTATATGATCTGTTGAGATTCATGAATATATGAATACATGTTGATTTGTTACAGAATGTTGTGTTATTGATGTTGAATAATATTATTATATATTATGGATGATGTTTTATTTATTTATTTATTTATGATTTATGGTTATGATATTTAGGTAATATTATCATAAAAATATGATAAATGCCCTTTCCTCAAGTCAAAAACATCTACCATATAAGGTGGTAAGCCTAAGGTCATGTTAAAATATAGCTAGGATATTGTTGGGTGATTTTTGTTAAGGTATTACAAAGAGGTATCATAAAATATTTTATTTTTTATTACTATTTGGTGACTGATATTTGGTGGTAGAAAAGCGTTAAAGTTTGTGGAGGACCTTATACTAGTGATCTATAAACACATTTTTGGTGGGAATTCTGGGTGATAGAATTTATGGGATTATTATTCTTGGGTTTCTCAATTATAGTTGTGATATTTATTCAAGTATGATGTTTTTATTCTAGATATTTATTCTGTGGTTTTTTTCTATTGAACTATAGTGGTAAGATGCATATATACATGAAGCAAATATGGAATTTAGGATTCACATAACATATGTGTAATGATCTTACTAATGATTTAGGGTCTATTTGTTTAATGTGTTGATGAAAAATTATATATTTTTTATAAAAAACACATTGGTGGTATTATGCTCAGTTGAACCATGGTTTCAAATAATAACCATTTTTTGATGATAGGTTATGTGTATTATATTGTATGATGTTATAGAATGATGACTATATAGTCCTGAGGTGAAAATGACGTAAGGTGATTATCAATGAGATGGTTTAGAAATTGGATGCCTTGGTGATTGTTCGATGTAGGTGAGGTATTATTGAGAGATGGTTTAGAGTGATACTAGAGGCTATAATGAACTTAATAAACATGAGAGGGTTGATAAAGGTATCTAGAATGCCTTGGGACTGTGACATAAAGCACATAGAGTGCTTGTGGTAGTGTGGTTTTGTGTTGAAGGAAGGATCAATTGGATACCTAAATTTGATGGGGTTGGGTGTGATTTTAGATTGGATAGTGAGTAGTGATCCTATATGTACATATCTATGATGGGAAGATCAAGGGTGAATTATTTATAGTTTTGGAGTGATGCTTAAGGTGTGGGTGATTTTTTATTTATCCTTGGCATGAGAGAGATGCATTAGGCTTATTGGGAAGAGATAATGAAGAGTGTTTTTTAGTTTCTATGTGTTGACATGAAAGGGAGTCATGGTTCATGTTTTAGGCATGTAATCTTATGTTCAATGAGACATCACTTGTTGGAGCATGAGTCTGGTTGTGAAATCGAGTATTATGGAATCATACACCAATTGGTTCAGATGAGGTTGAATTATATTAGGGTAAATAACTAGTGGGGGTGGGGTTATTAGAGGTTTACTATACATTGGGAGGAGTGAACTAGCAATTTGTGTATCATTTTGAGGAATTTTTTGACATTTGAAGCTAGAAATTCATGGTTACCCACTATTATTAATTTTTTTGTGGAGTATTAGAGTGGTCTATACATGGCCTTTTGGGAATTATATGATTTCTTGGAGAACCTATGAGGTATAATGATGATTATATAACTTTGGTGAGTTCCACTATTTCTCAACTTCTTGGAGGAGAGTCACATATCATTAATTGGGTTTGGTATGTGATTTCACTTGGGATTCAATCAGGGATGATATGTGACTTATTTTTTCTAGTTATATGATGCAAACCATTATAATTAGTGAAATTCCTATGGGAATGGTGTCTTGGGGTTTTGATGATATTGGGAAGTGTTTCATTTATAGTAAGAGGTAACATAAAAAATTTATTAGTGTTGTGGTATGGTTGTATTGAGCGTCTATCTTGATAGGGGTTTTTAGGGATGGGAAGAGTGTGAATCTATAAGGGAGACACATATGTGATGATAAATCTTAAAATATATTGTGATCCATAAGCAGTGTAAAAGAATCCATATGGTGTGGTAAACACCATTGGATATCATAGGATATGTACCTCATCATGGGTTGATTTTTAAAGAATATCAAAGATTTCATTCATGATAAGTCGAGAATTAGTGTGATTGGTGTTTTTTGTAGGCACTCAGATATGTTTAGGTCATTCATGTTTAGTCATTAGATTTGATAATTTATTAGATGTGGAATTTTGAGATTGAGTGTTATGGTTTTGAAGGATGACACTAATGATACAATTATTTTACAAATCATCTTATCAGCCAAGGGTGTATGAACCACATGTCAAAAGGGGTGTGGATATGGTGAAACCAATTAATGGATGTTTGAGATGGAATCATAATAATGGTGCAATTTTATATTTGTTTTTATTTTTTTCCTTAGTTAATACTATATTTCATATTCATATTTAGTGCTGGATGGGGTTTGGGTATTGTTAGTGGGCTCCGGATGGAATTTGGAATGACCCAAGAGTGAGTAGGATTAACAATGCATCAGTTTTCATGGGTGGAGAATGATGGTGTATTTATTTAGTTGAGTATATAACCATGGAATTACATCACATTTTGGGTTTATAATTCATTTAGGTCATTTTCATGACTCTCCAATTTTTCTAGGAATTAAGTCATTAGAATATGGTGATGTAATAATGTTTCGTCCAATGATGTTGAATGGTTTTAATAAAAGAAATGTAGAGAAAGTTTGAAATGTATTATTTCATGCAATTGAATGTCGTGAAGGGAAAACCACATCGAGAGAGTAATTTGGGATATAACTGATACATTTTTAGGATCAAATTGGGTAATTTTTGGGAAATGTTGATGAATCTAGGTTCAATTAGTGGGTAGTTGATAAATTCATAGTCAGTTGAAAATAACTAATGAGGTGTGGTATCAAATTACTCTAATTGGATTAAGCGTTATGTGATATTATAGAATGATTATATTGAATTATAAGCCTTATGGTTGGGAGTTGGTAATGAACCATGAATTTATGAGTCATACTTATTTAGGGAAATTTTAATTTTTAGTTTTGGAGATAGGGGTGATTAGATAATTTGGATTTAGATTGATATTATAAGGGTATTAAAATATCTAAGAGGTGTTTTTGGACGTGATTAAAGGTTGGTAGGTGTCTCAGGTTCTTGACTGAGTATTGGAGATGAGTTGGGGTAGCCTTTATATGAATTTATATATCATCCAAAAGGCAATATCAAGAAATAGGTAATCATGGTGATATGAGGTAAATATTTAGGACCACATCATATCCTAGAGGCACCCCATCATTAAGGCTCAGATGAAGGATTGAGTAATGAGTTATTACATGGAATTTAGGTCACACTATAGGCCATAGGAACCATGACTAGAAGGATGGTATAAATTTTAATGATTTTTAGAATAATGGTTAAGTCCTTTACATAAAGTTTAATGTGTAGGGTTTCTAATGTATGGAAATTGGATATGTCCTAATATATATAGTTTAAGTACTTATACGCAATATTTTTTTATGAAAAAGGTAATACACAAGGGTTTCTCTATGGTAAAGTAATCATGTAGGTGTTAACCTGTGATATGAAAAGGTTACCTTCAGGTTACCCTGAGATACAAAATGGGTTACTCTAAAATATATAAGGGTTACCCTGATATGTTAACAGGTTAATTTGTTGATGCATAAGAGTACTCTAAAATTTAAATAATAACATGTAAATCTTGATATAGGTGATGTGTAAGGGTTTTTCATAGCTTTATTACTGGAATCTTAGAAAGTAACAGAGTCACCCATTAATATATAGGATACTTCACCAAATGAGTAATTGAAATGAACTCATACATAATGGTTTTATAGATAAACAAGGGATATATGAGTTGGTCGTACTCTATATATAAAGTTCAATTTGATATGTAAAGGTGATACATAAGGGTTACTTAATAATTAAGGGTTTTTTAAATAAAAAAATTGAGTTCAATGAACTGGTCATGCCATGACACCATAGATCATGCTGTGAGGGTTACTCAATGGGGGGAGGTTCATTCCAATAGGTTTATGATATTTCATGGAGGGTCCTTAAGAGAAAGTTTCATTAGGATATTTTAGGTATTTGGTTTTGCTATAAAGAATATGGTCACATAATGATGTAATCATTGGTAGTGAATTCATGTTTTATGGTACTGGCTGAGGGAAGTTGGGCCAAGCTGTGACCTAAAAGGATGCACCATTAGAAATTCTTGACATAACAATTACACTATAGAGCTAGGGGTCACACCATGATGGGTTGCACTTCCTAATTTTTAAAAACTAATGGTAGGTTTCTCTTTAGGCATTTAAAACCGGAAACCCTTTAAATATTCTTTTTTTGGGATGTATAAATTTGGGGACGCCATGATCCTCTTATAATACCATTCTCCCCTTTAACCTCCTTGATCTATGGTGGTTGAAAGTGTATTGTTTCATCATTTAAGGTAATATTTTACTCCATCTTTCTTGGTTCTCCTCCTCCTTTATGAGTCTCTAACTAATGTGGATTTTATTTCGTTCTCTTTTACACATCATTTATTATAAATAATTATGTTTTTGTTATCAAAATAATGTTTTTTAGTTAAATATATTACAATTATTGTTAATTTGATGTTAAATTATTGAAAATCTTAATTTTCTATAAAAATATGAATTAAATTGGTTATTTTAGTTATTCAGTTAATTTATAGTTGAATAAATAAATTAATATAACCCACCATTTTTATTCCAACATATTTGTTAAAATTATTAACTAAAATTATTTTAATTTTTTCTTCATTTTATGTTTTTCAAAATAATAATTTTAAATATTGAATGTTATTCCTTAATTTTTTTATTTCAATGTCAATTGTATTTCAAATTAATGAATTTTTATTGTCTTTTTATTTCAATTTTTTTGTTAAATAAATAAATTTATTATTTATTTTACTTTTATTTATAGAGAGAATGATTTATTATTGTTTTAATTTTATTTATTTTTATGTCATTTTCATTTGAATTTCATTTACTAATTTTATTTTTCAAAAAACATACATGGCATGGTCAGTATACTGATGCACGAGCTAGAAACAGCCATGGTCAATATACTAGCCATCTGAGGAAGTGAACATATGAGGGAATCTTTAGAAATTAATGGAATGGTCATGAGATAACATCCTGGTTAGTATACCAACTTTGAGAGACCTACAAAATGATGGGTTGTGTGGTCACTATACTGACCAGATGTTAAAATTCTAAGTGAGTGTAAATTTTTATTGGAACTTACCAGATGAAGGGGTTGAACCCACCATTCCCCTATTATAAACCTACCATGCCTCTATTTAGAACCTTCCATACCTAAAATTTGAGTTATTGTGTGTGAACCTCACTTACTACCATGATCCTGAAGTACATACCACTCCTTTCTATAATGAAGCTACTATGAATCCACCATGAAACCACCTTAGGATTTTCTCATGGTAACTTTAAATTACCATTTCTTGCCACCATCAACCAACCATGTCTAATTTTTTGAATGTAGATGCACTAAGTGTTTGATATTCTGAAGAAGGAAGATGACACTGTTTTTGGATTCACACCATTTGAAGAAGACCATGAACCATCCTATAGAACAATAAAGAACAACTGAACACCACCAATGTGAACCAATCCATCTTTTTAACGATGAATAAACCTAGAACCATGATAAGATACACATTCGCACCATTTATAAAGAAGTAGACACCTGATCACTAACAATTCCATAACCAAACCAGATCCGAATAAGACAACCATGAGCTTCCACTAAACTCATCACCACTGCCACTATGATAAATCAAAATATCAGTCCCAAAATCCACCACCATAATAGATAATATGGGTTGTTTTTGGATTATTTTCATGTTTAGGTGAAGTTAATTGTGGTAATAAGATGTGGTTCTGAGATTGAATTGAAAGTTACATAGAGCCTGAGTTTAATGATGAAGCACTAAAGACAGGAATCAATATGAAGATAGAAAGGTGGAAATTGGATGTCAGAAACTAAGAGTTCAATATCAAATATTTAATAATAGAACCACACTGGAGGTTGGGACAAACCAATGATGAATAATCAATTTGAAATGGGGGTTAAAAAACAACACTTTGATGTTTTTTCTAGATGGATTTATATTTCTATGAATTTAATATGTTGAGTTCCACTAAGGTGATGGAAGGAACAAATATTTGACTGAATGTTGATAAAAAAATATTATTGGTGATGATGAAAGTCTTTTTAAGATTTAAACTAATTAATTATTAGAGGAAGATGCATGATTCTATCAGAAAGGACAAGATGAGGTTGGTGTGCTAACATTTGGCCATGAGATTGGTCATAAGACTGAAGAGTTCAATTTTGATCTTGGGAAAATCAACACTACCAAAATTATGTGATCACTTTCAGATCACATGATGATAAAAATTAAATTTACAGAGCACTAAATATTAAATCGAGAAATGTAAATAGTGTAATTCAACCTTGACCGCGAGTGGAGATTCTATAAGATTACATAGTTTTCTAAAGACCCCAAATAATTTTTTCAAGGAATGAAGTCTGAGTAGGTGTTTTCACATATGGGGGTAGCACAAACACATGCAAGGAGTATTTTTTTTGGGAAGATCATTTCTCAAGACACTCTAGGATGAATATGTACAGTGAATTCATGCCACATGGAATGCAGTAAAATAGGTTATAAAGTTATAAACGGGCCTAAGAATCTTCTTTCCAATAATCATTCACCCACTTTAAAGCTTAAATATCTCTCATCACACATTAAATAATAAATTTTAATTGAAAAATTAGTACTTCTTTTTATAATATCTAATTATTTGAACAAATTTAAAGAGGAAAAACTATTGGATATTCTAAAAAAATTCAATACTATAATAGGTTAGATCATATTTTGAATAAAAGATATTATCACTTTAATAAGACTATATCAGATTCCTATGGAACCAGAACAAAAATTTAGAGTTTAATGTCCAAGGATGTTAAGATTAAACTTGAAATAAGTTATGAGATAAGAGGTAATTAAGCTATTAGATGATGGGATTGTCTATCCCACATCAGATAGTTATTGGGTCAGTATGTTCCATGTAGTCCCAAAGAAAAGAGTATTCACTATGTTTATAAATGAAAACAATTAACAAAGACAAGTTATAAAGTCAACCAAATACAGAGACAATATTGATTATAGAAAGTTGAATTCTTCCACTAGGAAAGATAATTTTCACATGCAATTTTTATTTAAAATTCTTTAGAGGATAGCTGTAAATGGGTTTTTCTATTTTCTAGATTGTTGTTTTGGTTTCAAAAATATTTATATAGCCTTAAAATATCAAGATATAACCACTTTTACATATCCATTTTGAATAATTTCCTACCAAGAAATTCCATTTGGCTTGTGTGGTGGTCTATTTACCTTTTAAAGGTTCATGTTGGAAATATTTTCAGATATGATTAATTGAATAATTGAGGTTTTTATGGTTGATTTTTTCTATTGTTGGAAACACTTTTTGAGTGATATTTACAGAATCTTGAACTTTTTTTAGAAATATGACTAGTGACTAACTTAATTCTTAACTAAGAGAAATGATGGTTTACGTTCACTAAAGGAATTGTGTTGGGATATAAAGTGTCCCAGAGCAGTTTAGAGGTCGATAATTCCAAGATTCAGGTTATTCAAAATTTACCCCTACTATTAAGGTTAGAGGTGTTAGAATATTTCTAGGTAAGGGTAGTTTTTACCAGATGTTTAACAAATACTTTTCTAAAATTAAAAATCTGCTGTGTTCACTGCTGGAAAAGTATTCACCTTTCTTATTTAATGATTTTTTTTGTGAATATTTTATTTTACTTAAGGAAAAACTAAATTCATAATCCATCATCACTACACTTGTTTGAAAATTTACTTTTGGAATTATTTTTTATTCTAGTGATTTGGTTTTTGGATTTTTTTTTATGCTAAAATAGAGAGATAAAATTGTATGTGGTGTATTATTATAGGAGGATTCTAGATGATTCTAAACAAACTACACCACTACTGAGAAGGTTATTTTGGTTGTTTTTTCTATGGATAATTTTACATAGTACCTATTAGGTTCAAACATAATAGTTTTTATATTCCACACAACCTTGAAATATAAACTACAAAATAAAAGGCCAAAACTAGACTCATTAGGTGGATACTAATTCTATAGGAGTTTTATTTAGAGATTAGAGATAAACAATGGGATGTTAATGTTTGTTCAAATAATCAATATAAGTTGTTTATTACTTAGTGTGAAGATACCAATGAGATTAATTCTAATTTTATTGATGAAAATTTACTCAATGTTTCAGTTAAGCTTTATTCTTTGTATATAGTTTTTTCTAATATTTTGGTAGTAAGTGTCATCCCTAAATATTTTTCAAATAATCAAAGTATGAAATCTATCTCTGAACTTAAGTACTATTTATGGGATAACCCTTTTCTATTTAGTAGGTGTGCAGATAGAATCCTAAAGAGGTGTGTGAAAAAAGAATAAATGTTTCTTATTTTTAAGAGTTTCCACTCCTTACCTTGTGGAGGTCATCAAAGAGGAGAGAGTACATCCAAAAAATCCCTTCAAGATATATTTTATTATCCTATATTAGTTAAGGATTCTGAGATTTTATTGGTGGGATGTGATAGGTTTTAGTGGTTAAGAAATATTATAAGGAAGTATGAGTTTCTCTATAAAGTTATTTTAAAGGATGAGATTTTAAATTTTTATAGATTAGACTTCATGGGACCATTAATATCTTCCCATAGGAATGAGTAAATATTAGTTTCTTTAGAATATGTGTCCAAATGGGTTGAGGTAGTGTCACTGACTAACAATAAATATAATAGTGTTATAAAATTCATTAAAAAGAACATATTATCATGGGTTAGAGTGCCATAGAATTTTATAATAGACAATGTAAAACATTTTAAAAATTTCAAATTCAAATCATTGATAGAGAAGTATGGGTGTGCCCATAGAATAAGAACTACTTACTATCCATAATTGAGTAGATAAGTTGAAATATCAAATAGATAATTGAAACAAATTTGTGAGAAAATTATTTCAAGTTTTAGGAAGGAAAGGTCATTAAAACTTTATGCGATGTTATATTCATACAAAATAACATTTGAAATTCATATAAGGATGTATCCATATAGTTTTTTGGGGAAAACATTCCATTTTCTAATATGGACTCCACATAAGTATTTCTAGGATATTAAAGCCCTTAATTTCAATTTTAAGACTACTAGAGGAAGAATACTACTGGATTTGAGAGAGATTAATGATATTATGAGAGGTTCCTATGAAAATTTTAATATTTAAAAGGAGTGGACTAAATCATTTCATGATTGTTTTATTCAAAATATAAAATTTAAATCTATTCAAACGGTTTTTTTTTACAATTCAGAGATTAGAATTTTCTTGGGAAGATAAAATCTAGGTATTCTGAAAATTTCACCATTCTTTGAGTGCTTTTAAATGGAGCGATCAAGTTGGTTAGAAAAGATAACCAACATTTATTGGTTAATAAAATAAGAATCAAACATTAATTTGAGGGGAAACCAAATGGTTTTCTATAAATTTATTTCTTTGAGAATTTAGAAATATTTTATTATAGTTTTATACTTTAAACCTATAATTTAATGCTATACATCCCACTATTTTATATCTTTTGTCATTAATTTTTTAAAAATAAATTCTTCTCACTCTGTAATCTATCTCAATTAGTTATCGAACCAAAATTTCTAGAGTTATTACTTGATACTTTCAGTCATGATCTATTTCTTTTATTTGGAGGTAGCTGGGTCTACGAACCATGAAGTTAATTTTGTTTGTAGTAGGTGAAGTTACATTGAAAATTTTCCATTCTATAGTTCAAGTGAGTACATGAAGAGGGTTCAATTAGTTCTGAGATTTTATTTCCAATAATAGAGTCATTTTCAACTATAAATCCATAAGGATATGGTAATGGAGAAACACGATGAAAATTTCAGAACCTTTAACTCTAGTCAGTATATTGGAAACTTATTGTGATATTTTCATCTTGTAGAAACTTTAACATACAACCATAGAACTCATTAAATGATCATGATGGAGGTTACACATTTATTGTAAAATAGTGAGAAAAGATTATACATTTATTGGAGAGAAATTATATTAATCTCTTTCCTATATTACTACCATTTATTTTATTATATTTATTGATGTTTGGTATAATTATTAACATATTGAAATTTTCTATTTCTTGTTGGTAATTTCCAGAGTTTTTGTAAAGACCTGAAAATTCCATGTATTGTTTTAAATTATTTGGGATTTTTATGAGTCTGGGAAAATTGATGGCGCATGATTCTGAGGCCTGATGTGCCCATAATGAATTTCGGAACTTTTTTAAGTTACGTTCAGTAAACTTGCAAATTGAATTTTTATCTTTTGAATCAGTGCTTGGAATTGAAATCCTAGAGAACCATTGAATCCACAACGCCGATATTCACTTAAGGGAAGCTTCACTTTGACTGCATTTAGTCTGGAGAAAAAGTTAGTTTTTACCAACTTTTAAAGAAATAATAAAATAACATAAATTGTTATTTTATTTCTTTTTCTTTTTCCTACCACCTATTGAGCGGTGGTGGCAGGGATCATAGAGGTGGTCAGACCTTTAATTATAGGGTGTTAGTTGCATGATTACACATTGGTAGTATAACCATCCCTCACATAATTAACGAGACACTTTAATTACATCAATTAATGAGGCACAATAATTGTTTCAATTAATGAACCTCAATAATTCCTCAAGGTGTTGCTCACCTTTCCCCCTCCTATTTAAATGGATCTCGAGGTGTGGTTTTGGAATGACTTCATCAAGAAAGGAACCCCTAATGAAGTGATTCCACACCTTTCACCAATGGAGAACATAGGATTGATGACGCTTGTTATAGGATCGCTCCAAAGGTCGAAGGACGATGAATGCCAATGCACATAAACCTTCTCCTTCATCCTCAATACCCTAGAACGTGGAAGCACTACCATCCGCAACGTCACCAACAAATAACAAGGTAGAGGTTTTAAATTGTTTAAGCATTAAAATGAATTTTCTCTCTTCATTCTTGATTAATACAAAGAATGCAGATCAACCAACTAACGAGTTGATCCGCGACTCATTCATTTTTATGGAAGGTTTTCACGGGGATTCATTTTAGGGTTTTATTAAATCTTATAATGATTATTTGTTTCACCCATATGTTATAACTCCAATGTAGAGGGAACGATCCAATCCGAACAGGGCCCAGACCCTCCACTGAATGTGTTCTTGACACATTCTTTGTGGACGAATGATGAAATTGTCAGCAATGCAAAACCGAGGGCCACATAGTGAAGGTGACGTTTCTAGAGGACCGTAGGCACAAATGGGA
This sequence comes from Viscum album, assembly GCA_963277665.1. Lineage (NCBI taxonomy): Eukaryota > Viridiplantae > Streptophyta > Magnoliopsida > Santalales > Viscaceae > Viscum > Viscum album. The sequence goes on along the minus strand of OY728157.1, from coordinate 13,440,139 downwards.
ATAAAAATAGAGCTCTATAGCATCTTCTAATCCCCATGGAAGCTCCAACCACGCTGCGAAATCAGCAACAAGCGGTGGAGATGGTGGTAGGTGATCACTGGCCATAGAGGAGAGTGGCGCCACATGACACCGCAGTGGCCGGACATGCGGCTGATAGTGGGCTGGCTGCGGAGGTAGAGGTGACGCACCATCATGCACCGTATTGAAGGAGAGTCGTGACCTGAAGCCACAGTGAGCTGGTAGGGATTGGCCTCTTACGGGTCCTGAGGGTGACAAGGTGTATCCAAATGATGCCACTCTTAGGTGAAACCGAACGGCTCTATGAGCCATTCAGAAGACAGACCGTGCACCCTATGCAGGGCGCGCAAGCAGGTCGGGCCGTGGTCCAGTAGATTAGGCCCACCGCTGTCCAGCCCAGCCAGGGCAGGCTGGGTTGATCCGGGGCCCAGTAGACTGAGCCCACCATGGCCTATCCCAATTGGGCTGGGTCAATCCGACCGGGTCGGACCGGACCCAGACCCCTCTCTGGCCCAGAAACACTTAAAGGGCCATAACTTGCGAACCAGATGTTCATTTGAAGAACTGTCTATGGCGCTGAGATCCTTGAAGCGAGAATATGATTTTGAGATACTCTAAGGGAGTTTTGGAGAGAGTTGGAGTATGGATGGGTTGGATCAACTCCCAATCCAACCGGGTCCTTGGCACTAAAATACCAATAACTAACAAACCAGACATCTGAATGATGCGCCATCTGTGGAATAAAGACCCTTGTGACAAGGTGGTAATTTAGAGATACTCTAGGTGTGTTTTGACAGAGTTTGACGTGTGACCTGGGTTGGATCAAGCTTTAATCTAACCGGACCCTTTTTACAAAAGTGCCCATATCTCACAGATCGGGCGTCCGATAGACGCACCATCTATCACGTTAGGACCCTTATAATGGGCGGTCCTTTGGATATTATTTTTTCAGGACTTATTACTAGTTGTAATATGACCAATGGCTTGAGGAGAAGAGTCTTCCAGAGATCATGCATGCTTTGTGCGGGAATCCAGTCGCTGGATGTGACATGAAGAAGAGGAGCGACCAATACGGGTTAACACCAGAAACTACAGAATGGGATGATCAATATGTATGGATAATCAACCCTACATCTATACTAGCAACCAATATGGGTTATCACCAATGAACAATATAGGTCAGCACCAGCGAGCAATATGATTCATCACCAGTAACCAATATGGGTCAGCATCTGGCGACCAATATGGGTCCACACCAGCGAAAAATATGGGTCAGCATCTGGAGACCAATATGGGTTAGCATACAGTGACCTATACGAGTTAGCAGTAGAGTTACTATGGATAGGATGATCTAGATTTACGACTAGTAATCCGCATCCTAGTAATCTTGAAGTTATACCTTTAGAGTGAGCTATCTATTTTTCTTTGTGCATTATGATTTAGATCATTCCTGTGATATTACCTTATTGGTTTTTCTTATGATGTTTTCCTTTTTGAATTGATGAGATACCTTCGAGGGACTCTGAGTCCCCTACTAAGTTGTTATACTCACCCCTGCACGGGCTCTGCCCGCACGTGTGTGTCTGTTGCAGACTACTAATGCTCTAAGGCATACTTTGGAGGTTTGGGACTTGGTGGATCTTGGTGCGATAAGAGTAGTTGAGATCCTCTTATTCAACTTCAGACTCCCAACTACTACCCTCCAGGTAGAGCTCCAGGGAAAATGCGACAACTGTTTACTTTCATTTCAGTTAATAGTGCTTTTATTTTGGCCCACTATTTTCAGTTTACAATTGTACTTGTGGTTGTAATTTACTCTCATGGTTATACCTTAGTTATGTTGTTTTTTTACTTCAGTTTCCCTTTTTGAGTGTGTATAGATCTCTAAGGAAATTCCTTCCCTGTTCAGGAAAATCCTTCTGTTGCAAGTCACCAACCCCTAGCCTATGGAAGGTGGGCTTGGGGTAGTCACGTCCAGGCCCCGTGGGATGGGTTGTGACAGAGGGGTATCAAAGGGCGGTCAGTTCTAATAGAATAACTAAGTGTTTAATTTTAATGATGAAATGGTGTAAAGTGTCTTGAGTTTGGTTTTTAGTATAGGGAGTCTAGTGTTGGTGTGGCAGCCGACATATCCATACACAAGGACCCTGAATTCTATTTTCCGACTCGGTATATAAAAACACCAGTTGATAGTGTTTTGAAAATTTTTCTTGATCTTTCTTGAGGCAGCTCACTAGGTATAACTTATTGACTGTGGCACATCAGTTTCATAAAAGATTCCTCCATGAAGATAGCCATCCAGGATTTTGGTTAGTGATCGTGATAGTGGCCCACCAAGCGACGAGGCGTTGTTATATGGACCACTCACAGTGATGGAACATTTGGGTTGTGTACCAACACCACCACCACCCGTTGAGCAGAAGATGCTGCTAGTGGATCATGCATGCTAGATGAGCATGTTGCATGAGTTCCAGAGATAGAGGCCTCTGAGGTTTCAAGGTGATACAGACCCCTAGGAAGTAGAGGACTGACTTGAGGTGGTTTCACAGGACTTTCTCTTAGTAGAGACACCCTCCGAGCAGATGACGATCTTGGCCGCTAGCCTTCTTCCGGGATCAGAAGGACGATGGTGGAGCTCGACACTCCAGGTGCATGAGGAGACAACCCTCACCTAGATGGACATTGAGAGCCTTTCAGGGTGGAGTTCATGGAAACAACACTACACTCTATATGTATTCTGGAGCTACTCCATCTGCAGCAGGGCATCCAGACTATGGATCTGTACTTGGAGAGATTTACTGACCTCTCATGATACTCTACTGACATGGTATGAGACCATTAATTCAGGGCCCTTACCTTTGAGTAGGAGATCTGATGAGAGATTAGAGCTGTGACCATTTCTCTTAGCATCCCGACATAGGTTAGGGTGCTAGAGATAGCTTGGATGATGGAGAGATTCCTTACCGAGAAGGCATCGATAGCGAGAGACCCCTACTGAATGATAGGTAGCAGAGTCATCTGAAGCTGGTAGTAGATAGTCGACGTAGAAGTCCAAGTGGGCTAGATCATTCAGAGGGTGACCCGGGGATGCAGGGTTAGAGGTGCGAGGTTCGAGAGGCCGAGGGATCCACCAGTGAGGCATGATCTGTTTTTCCTATGGGGGATAGGGTCACAGAGCTCGTGAATCATATCAACTAATTTTATTTTGAATTAAAACATGATCATGGTCCCATAACAAAGTCACAACCCAAATTTCATATTTGAATAAATGTTATATTTCTCTCCAATATAAGAATTGATAACTTAGATTTATAAAAAATCTTTTAATTTTTATGGTCATGGTCTGTAAAGAATTTATTTGTGGAATATATATATATATAATTTATATATATGAGATAATTATAATAATTTCACAATATACATTATTAATCACATAAACATTCAGTTTTATTTTTAATATTATATCTCTTGTAAAAAATTACAAATCATATATATAGTATCATTCACAAATATATCCTATAAAATATTTATCATCAATTTATAACCTATTATGTTCTTCTCCGAGTTTTGAGAATGATGGTTGATCAATCATTAGTCAATATTAGTATCATTGTGTTGCCCGCTTCAAAGTTGGTTGATGACATTAAGTTGTTCTAAACTGGACATCACTCATGGAAGATAGTATTTTTGAAACATAATAAAAATATTATAATATTAAAAAATATATAAAATATTAAAACGTGAGAGACACATCTATAAAGAAAAGAATATTTACATTATTACTAAAAATAATCAATAATTAGTTATTAGTTGGCAGACCTATCATGTTATTACTATGCTAAATCTCCTCCTAAAATGAATTTGAAGTTTTAGGGACACTTAGAAGCCCCCATAGAAATTTCATGGGTTGGTGAATTTTCCCAAGGGTATATAATTCACTTTAGAGGAGGCATTTATTTTTTATTTAGAATCAACTACACGCTAACTACCAGCTTCAAAACACAACATTCCAAAATAACTATATAACACCAATAATTGAATGTGTGTTGAAAACCTATTAAAATTTACAAAATATCATGTAGTAGCAATACAAGAAAGTAATATTTTATATAATAAATGAAAAAAAGAAATTTTAAATGAGAATCTTATGAATATAGCTAGTAACTTTCTATAAGGTCCAACACAACCTCCAACGTAACCTTCAAAATCTAGAAATTATATTATGTGACTATAAAACTATATGTTGTAAGTTCCTAATATAAAACCACATTATAAATGTAGATGAAATATATAAAATTCTAATAAACTAAAACAAAATAATGGCTAATCCAACTCATCCCATTTAATATAAAATCCATCCTAACCCAACATAATAATACTCTCCCAAAAATAATTTGTATCATGCAATTATAATCACATCATCTAAAATAATTATAGAAGTATGACCCTTATATATTTATTATTATAGAATCTATGATTGTGGTAATAAAACATCTTAGTGGAATATAATATCTCACAAGAAAATATATAAACATAATTTTTTCTTATCCTTGTGACATATTACATCTCATGTGGGTAACATGATAGGCCAGTATATGGATATCCAATTGAAAATTGATATTAATGATCACCTGTAATCCAAATAAATATAGATATTAAATCTCATAGAACTGAACATGGGTAGTGGTCACGTATATTACATAAAATACATCATCAATAATCAGTTAAATAAAAAAGGATTTAATAATATAAAAAAAATAATTATAAATCAAGTCATATCACTTAACTAGAAAAATTTTCCCATTATCATTATATCAAGGCATTCATTTCAATTCATTAATTGAAAAACATCTTATATTTAAAATGGGATCAACCAATTTCACTATAAGGTTTCTATATCCATGGATTTAAATTAGTCTAAAAACATTTTTTATCACAATTTCCACCCTCCACATAATATTGATCTCCTTTAAATATCATTAACAAGTCACTCTATCATATCAAAACACCTAAAACAACCAAAAACTCTTTTACTAATCATCATATTTAGTATATGACATTTTATCACCTCTTCTTTATTTCACATCATGTTATCCTCATTAGAATTCTATATAAGATTGTTATTTTATAATACCACATATATTCATATCTCTCAAAAATAAAACATTGAAATAAATTTTAATTGTACATATATTCTATATTCATATAAAATAACAAAAATCCTTATGTCTTAATAATGAACCATCAAATTAAATCAATCTTGAATATAATATATAGTTCATTCTCTCTAGTAAACCTCATATGCATCTATTTTAACATGATAAAACAATAATATTTATGTTTTAGACATAAAATAATCAATAATTCATCCATATGACCAGAATTATGACATAACATTTCATCATAACTAGATTAAAACAATACTATATTTGACCATATTTAAAATATCATGATAAATCCATAAGAATTCTTAAATTTAATGATCTTTCTTGAAAACAAAATTATCAAAAATTTAATTATTTATTAAACATCCATAGATGAAATTATAAAAATCCAATCATCATGATTCATGATAAAAAAATCCCCACAGCACATCATCTACACATCTAATCCATCTAAGAGAAGAATATTTAGTGAAGTGTTCACTGATTCACCTTAAGAAAACATTATGATTTCTATTTACCATTAATCAATGATTTGAATATATAACATAAAATAATAAATAAATCGATTGTTATTAAATAGTATTATTAAAATGTATTACGACTCTGAAAATACTATCCTATGTTAATGAATATGTCTTATAAGAAAATATATTCTTTTTAAGTTGTTTTGATATCGTTAACTAAATTTTACAAAAAAAAAGGTGTTCTTATATCCAACATGGTATATTTTCATTGTTAAATTTTAGATATAATGGATTGTTACTTCTAAAATATATATACCAATAGATACTTACATAATTAAATTTACACCTATTTGATCTATAAAATAGCATGCTAAAATAAACAACAATGTGTTTAGTTACTTTTCCCAAGAGTATGACATAAAACCAAGACACATCAATATCCCAAAATTTTTCATCTCAAACCCCAATAGTTTAAGAAAATTAACAATGAAGTCTTCTAAATAACACATATTTTGTTATCTTTCTAATATTTTTTATTGAAACTAATTGTAATGCCCCGACCCCAGTTACCCAGAGTCGGTGCATTATTACATAACATTGGCATGATTACAAAAGATCATGTCTCGAAAGACCGATTAGTTTAGTAGCCTTGGAATCACTAGATACATTCATAAAGTTTACATTAAATTATAAAGTAAAAAAAAACTAAAACAACATGTTGTATTCATATCCCCTCATATTATCCATGCAGTTCATTCATAAATTACTTCTTCACATTCTGGGGAAAATAAAACATTAAAAGGGGTGAGCTCAGATGCTCAGTAAGGATAAAAATATAGCGGAAACTTTCATAAATAAGCATAAACATTTAAGGCAATGTATAACTAAAAAAAGCCTTTTAAACTTGAACTTCAACATAATATGGAAAAGATAAAATGAAATAATGCCATTTAATTATTCACATGGATATTCTACTAGTCAAATAACCACATGAAATATCAATAACCACTTTCATAATGATGGAATTCATAAAGCCAGACTATCGTAACCACATAGTCAAGGCCTCGTGCCAAGACAACAAATAAGATTTTGTCAAGGCCTTGTGCCAAGATACTAGTTTTTCTCATGAGACCTACCAATGCATCGAGAAGATATAGCGGGATTCACCTGCCACTTACTATGTTCAATGCATTCCTCATATGTAAAGTTTGAAAAATAACATAAACATTTGTATTAAAACTAACATACGAAATGTCAATACTTTAACCACAAACCATGAATGGTATAAAAATAGCACATCCATAGTCAAACATAACTCATTTTATACAATATAAAATATTGTATTGTACCAGATTAACCTCAATTGAGAATAATGAAGAATATTTATAGAGATTAAAATAATCATCAAACCATTGAGAGAAATATCCCCCTTTTTCTTGAAAACATTTAAAAGTCACACTATTTGTCAAGAAGCCATTTAAAATAGATTTTTGAATCAAGGTGTCCCATAACACTTTGAAACTTTTAAAAGGATTTTTAATTTTAAAACTTTAATTTCCATATAAATAAATCTTTAAAACCATTTTTAAAACATGGATATTAATGAGAAAGATTTAGAATAATAAATCTTTAGATCATTTAAAATGATATTTTAGTTAGAGTTCCTAAACAAAAGAGTGACACTTGAATACAAATAATTGCGGTAATAAAAACATTGTAATATCATGAGAATAAATATATTCATGATATAATATGTCAAAGTACATTATATACACCATATAAAAGTGATTTGGTGTATAACAACAAAAGAGACTCAATGGAAAGTAAATTGAGATGAAATCTCTCATAAAAGCCGTATCCTTAGGTTAAGGATAAATCAACGAAATAATTATGTGTGAAAAATATAAATACACTCAATATTATTGGATATTCAGTGTAAAACAATCAAAGTACATTCACACATATTCTTGTAAAAACAACACCAATGAATTGGATGCTTAACTCAACAAATCAAAATTGAGTAAAAATTACTCTAATCAAGTTCATACTGATGAATTGAGAATTTATCAATGGAGTGATTATGTGTATCAAAATTATATCCACAGAAATAGGAGTGGAAATTATTACATAACAAAATGAATAGTTATTCCACACATAATCTTGGAGTAAAATAATCAAGGAAGTATGCATAAAGCCGAATGAGTGGAAATTGAAATTTCAAATTCCCTTATTGATTTGGTATCTTACGAAACATACACCCATGAAATAAGGATCATACAATGATGATTTAAATATACATTAAATAAAGTATATTACACAATGAATACAAACATAGGAAGTACACACACCACATGCAATAAATAAGTGGTGAATAATGGAAATCTCAGGGAATTAAAAGTGAGATAAGAAACCCCTTACTTTGTACTTTTTCCTTTGTCGATGGTAGGTTATCCTCCTGTATAATGGTGAAATAATTGTAATTGAATTATACAAGAATAATATACATTAATATGATATCATATATGATCTTCTAACATTGCTTTGTTAATAATATCTTAGTATTATCGTCGTTTCGGGTGTTAACTTACTCGTTTTATTTTATATGTTTTGTTAGATAAGTCATGTTTGTTATGGATTGGTTGTATATTATTCATTTAAATAATGATATCAAGTCCTTAAACATTATTTTTAATCATTAAATGAGAATTAGACTTTTATGGATAATATGGGGAATGAATCTCATCGCGTTCGTGGAGATGGTAGTCCGTATGTACGCACGAGAGATAATATCATTCTTTTGATATTAAAATCATATATAATTGGATGATATATCATATATATAGAATCATTATCATGTTATAATTATTATTTAAATTAATTACACATCATTATTATACCCATCCATATAATAATGTATTGAATAACAATTACACCACGACATGGAGACGGTAGGCCGTACATACGCATGTATGGTGAAATGTCATTCAAAGGATGGATAGAATACTGAATAGGGTTGTACCATATTTATAATAACATCACAGTATATAAAAGATACTGGATTTATTATTTTATAATGAAAATTACAAAGAAAGAAGAAGTTGAAGAAGAAAAGAGCTTGAAAGAGGGTTGTGAAAAGATTACCTCTTCTTCGGGTTCTTCCATTTTATTTGATCAAAAGGGCTCATTAGGTTGGCTTTATGATCAAAATAAGGCATCTAGTTTGAATTGAGGGAGGTTGAGAGATTATTTGGGTAGGTTTTGGCCGAGTCAAAAGGCTTTGAAGGTGTAAATTAGAGAGAAGGGGGAGTACACTTTTATAAGAGGGGTGAGGGGCACCTTTGGAAGAGCTAGAAATAGTATTTTATAATAAATTAATATTCGGTATATAATAGCTAAAAATTGGATTATTTAAAGGTTAATGTTGGAATGGGTCAAAATACTTTCAACCAATATATTTTGGACAGGTTTGGGTCACTATCTTAACCTTATCATTTATATTTAACTCTTAGTTAAATAGTTTGACATTTACCATGTCTCTTTGTATTTTTATATTATATAGTTAATAAACCTACTATATACCTCAAAGAGACCCAAAGTGGTACATTAATGATACAAATATAATTATATAAGTTCTTTGTCCGAACTGTAGATTTTTAGGAATAGAATATCAATTAATAATATAATATTTGTCTTAAAAACTCTTTTATGTCAATTTTAGCACTATTGGGTATTTTGTTTTTGATAATTTAATAACATCATTATTACTTCGAAAGAAATTTATATAACCAATAATAATATGTAATATTAACGTATAAAATTATTGAAATTCATAAAAAGTATCAAATTACATTTATTTTGATATTTATAATATCAATTATTTTAATATTTCATTAATTAGGTAATTACTGCATCATCATTGTGTCATAAATAAATAAAATTATTTAATGTATAAAAATTATAAATAAAATACAATTATGTAGGAAATATGTTTATCTTTCTAATGAATATTTATAATAGAATTTATCTTATGTATAACACTATATTAAAAATTATTTAGTTATTAAACTTTGATTTTACCTCTTTTAACTCTTCTTTGAAATAAATAACAATAAATGTCCTAATATAATCCAAGTGGACCTAAATGATAATATTTTATTCCTAAGGTTGTTTTTAGTCTAGATACACTTGTCCAATAGAATTATTACATGTGTTAGGGTAATATTAATATCATTTTTACCCTTAATTACTCTATTTACTTTTAACCGTGGTAAATAAAAGAAAAAAGTTACGATTCACCAAAAATTATTTTCATCTCATTGAACCAAATTTTACTCCTTGATATTAACCGTGTCTCTTGGATTTTTAAAATTCACCCAAAGTAGCGGTAAAATTATGTTTTATGTGAATTTCCAAATTCTCCTAGGAGGTGGGTAAAAGACGGTGAAAAGTTCAATAAAATTTTTATATATCTAAAATTATTCTAAACTAACTCCAATGAATTACATTGAACTTATATAGGTATTATGTATCTATTTTTACCTTAATTATATTTAAATAAAACAAAAAATTATTTAAATAAAAATTTGGTTTTAAACTATAACTTAGTGTTTTTCACTATTCATCAAAAATTGAATGTTTTTAGAAAAATACCAAAAATTCACCCTAAGTTAATTTTCATATCCCGAATCCAAAAATGAAGTCCATTTTGAAAGTTAAAATTTATAAAATTTCAAAAAGTGGGTATTACTATTCATAATGGCTAGTTTGTTTGGCTGTGGTGTGTGTTAGAACTCGAAGTTGCGTACAACACACGCTACTGTATTATTCAAAGAGAAGCGTACTGTGTAAGATTTGGGTGTTACATTCTCCAATCCTTCAAATAATTTCGTCCTCAAAAGTTTTAAAATTGGGCTTGGGAATATAATGTAAAGTCCCACATAAGAAAAATAGTCAGTAAAACTATCACCTTAAAAGAAAGAAAGAGAATTACAAAGGTCACCCAAGATAACTTATAATAGGATTCTATGTAGGAAAACATGGATATAGAAGATAAACTAAATGTCAAGTTCTGACAGAGAGGGATAGAAAACATGATCACGAGAAATTTAACAACATGAAAGCCACAAACTTGTGAAGGGACAAACAGTCATTAGTTTCCCAGTAGGAAAAGTATACGGACAAAATTTGTTTTAAGTTAAATTACATAAAGATGACGAATTAATTTACGAGATTGACTAAGAAAATAAAGAGATATACTTACTTTTTAAGTAGAGTTTCATTTTTTAATAAATTTCCACCACTAACTCATTTTTTTAAACGATGAGTATTCAAGAATACTTGGTCACACTGGAAGAGCTAGAATAAACTTCTGTAGAATCCGATGATCCACGAAGGATAAAATATATATTTACCTTGTCTTTAGAGATTAATCAAAACCAAAATGGTTAGTACAATATCTGATGATCCCCCAAAAGTATATTCCTTTATAGAAAGAAACACTAATCTTAATTTCTAAAATTAAACCAAAAATACCCCAAAGTTAAATAAATACCATTCAATAAACAATTGTCCTTAAAATCCTTCAATATAATCCAAATTAATATTGAAACCCAAATATTAGAGGAATTTGGTTATGTAGTCTTCCACATAAAATTGTGTCTCCAAATAACATCAACTACTCCTAAAGTCACATACTTAAAAGTAATTAACATAATCACATATTCTCTATTATAGGTTAATCATTTACATAAATAACCCAAATAACTATAAATCCACAATAAAAATGTAGATAAAAATCCACCATTACTCCTCAAATGAAATCACATAGTATTCTAGTTTCCTTGGGCATATAGTGTTCCCAACAACGCAAACATCTTCCAAAATAACATTTATGACTTAATTACTAAATCATTTTCTTATACTAAGGGTATTCATTTGATAAGAAATAAGAACCCAAATCAAATTATTATTGATCAATAAAATCATTTAACAAAAAATAATTAGTCACACTAACCAGGGACTTCACGTAGTCCAGTGGTAGGAGATAAATCCTAATCGCACTTTGGTTGTGGGTTCGATTCCCACAGCTTTGTCCGACGCAATGGGTTGTCACACGGTCTGCGTGTTGTCCTTTTTCAAAAACTATATTTTATAACATTACCAAAATGAGATAAATTCCTCAAAATAACCATTACATAATTTAACCACAAATGTTATCTCATACCTTGAATTTTCATCCCAAAATATATTAACTTGTAATTGACTCAAATTCAAGGATCATATAAAACCAAATGGTTATTTATAACTATATCCACAAGAGAAAAGATAATTCTTTCTCAAATATCATTTTCACATGATAAATTTTAGGGTTACACATATAAGAGAAAATTCACCCAAAGTAATCTCAACAACAAAGAGCACTAGTACCTTTAAACATTTTTCCATGCATTTATTTCCACAAAGGTTCTTCCTTGACCAAGAGGTTATCCTATAGAATATGGAATTGACTTGGGTGATTCTAAGGTCCCTTACATTTACGAAAAATGACCGTAATTGGAATCTTAGGATCATTTTTATTTTCTTCCATAGCACTCTTCATTTTTCCTTGACAATTCATTACTTTATGACCTTTTTCCCCACACATAAAGCATTTCTTTGTTCCATTGAGACCCTTTTCTGGGTGTCTCCTTCCAAATTTATGGCATGAAAAGAATTGAGCTTTCTTCTATCCATGGTCTCCACAGCTGGAGATCTTATCCTTCACTACCTTTCTCTTCTTTGTCGAGTCTAGCAGTTGGTTAATATATATGTTGTTGATCATATTTTTGGACAACTAATTCAACATAAAGACAATATCTTTTACGTCTATCCACATTCCATTTCATTTCTCATTTCCACCACTGTTCCCACCTTGTACATCATTCTCAATGTTACTATGACTTCCTTGGAATCCAGCCATTGACTAAAACCAGAAAGTATTTTGTGAGTAACAGTAGTCAAAAAAACATTTAGGTAATATCATTACACCAAATTTTCAATTTGAAACACCTTAAAATTAACCAAGGTCATTTATTCTCATCTTATATTAAAATACTTAAAATTGGTTTGTAAAGAAAATGTAAACTATCCTAAGAATATCCCCCGGGAGTGTCGTAACCAAGAGTGCAGTAAGGCCCATTGTCGTGCACCAGTTCCTGTTCGATCCTAGCTCAAAGTGGTGTTTTTGGGTTTTAACCCTAGGTACATCTGTGCTAGTGCCACCTCTACCTGCTCATATACAGACATGGATGTATTGCTTGGAAAACTCACAAAATCTATACAATACCAAAATTCTAGGAAATTCTTCTATACTAATCCTCAAATTCCATCTTAGGGCTATGTGCTCTAATCAGAGTTTATCTAAATCTAGTTTCCATGGTTTGTACTAAGCGTCCTCTGATACCAACTATAACGCCCCGACCCTAGTTACCCAGAGTCAGTGCATTATTACATAACATTGGCATGATCACAAAAGATCAAGTCTTGAAAGACCGATTGGTATAGTAGTCTTGGAAACACTAGTTATATTCTTAAGTCTCACATTACATCATAAAGTAAAAAAAACTACAAAAACATGTTTTCTTCATATCCCCTCATATTATCCCTGCAGGTCAATCATAAATTACATCTTCACATCCTGGAAAAAATAAAACATTAAAAGGGGTGAGCTCAGATGCTCAGTAAGGATAACAATATAGTAGAAAATTTCATAAATAAGCATAAACATTTAAGGCAATGTATAACTAAAACAAAATCCTTTTAAACTTTAACTTCAGCATAATATGGAAATGATAAAATAAAATAATGCCATTTATTTATTCACATGAATATTCTACTAGTTGAATAACCAAATACAATATCAATAACCACTTTCATAATGATGGAATGCATAATGCTAGACTATCATAACCACATAGTCAATGCCTCGTACCAAGACAACAAATAAGATTTTGTCAAGGCCTTGTGCCAAGACACTAGTTTGTCTCATGAGACCTACCGAAGCATCAAGGATCTATAGCGGGCTCCAATCGTCACATACTAAGTCCAATGCATTCCTCGTATGAAAAGTTTGAAACATAACATAAACATTCATATTAAAACTAGCATACAAAATGTTAATACTTTAAACACAAACCATGAATGGTATAAAAATAGCACATCCAGAGTCAAACATAACTCATTAGATACAATATGAAAGATTTTATTATATCAGATTAACCTCAATTGAGAATAATTAAGGATATTGACATAGATTAAAATAATCATCAAACTATTGAGAGAAATTTCCCATTCTTCTTGAAAACATTTACAAATCAAACTATTTGTTAAGAAGCCATTTAAAATAGATTTTTGAATCAAAGTGTCCCATACATCTTTGAAACTTTTAAAAGGAGTTTTAATTTTAAAACTTTAATGTACATATAAATAAATCTTTAAAACCATTTTTAAAACATGGACATTAATGAGAAAGATTTCGAATAATAAATCATTAAATCATTTAAAATGATATTTTAGTTAGAGTTACTAACCAAAAGAGTGACACTTGAATAAAAATAATTGAGTTAGTAAAAAAATTATAATATCATGAGAATAAATATATTCATGATATACTATGTCAAAGTACATTATATACACCATATAAAAGTGATTTGGTGTATAACAACAAAGGAGTCTCAATGGAATGTAAATTGAGATGAAATCAATCATAAAGGCTGTATCCTTAGGTTAAGGATTAATAAACGACATTATTATGTGTGAAAAATATAAATACACTCAATATTATTAGATATTCAGTGTAAAAAAATAAAAGGACATTCACACATATTCATGTAAAAACAACACCAATGAATTTGATGGTTAACTCAACAAATCGAGATTGAGTAAAAATTACTCTTATCAAGTTCATACTGATGACTTGAGAATTTATCAATGGAGTGATTATGTGTATGAAAAGTATATCCACAGAAAGAGGAGTGGAAATTATGATATAATCAAATGAATAGTGACTCCACACATAGTCTTGGAGTAAAATAATCAAGGAAGTTTGCGTAAAGCCGAATGAGTGGAAATTGAAATTTCAAATTCCCTTATTGATTTGGTAACTTACGAAACATACACCCATGAAAGAAGAATCATACAATGATGATGTAAATATAAATTAATTAAAGTATATTAAACAATGAATACAAACATGGGCATTACACACACCACATGCAATAAATAATTGGTGAATAATGGAAATCTCACGGAATTAAAAGTGAGATAAGAAACCCCTTACTTTTTAATTTTTACTTGGTCGAGGGTATTTTAGCCTCCTGTATAATTGTGAAATAATTTTTATTGAATTATAAGATAATCATATACATTAATATGACATCATATATGATATTTTAACATTGATTTGTTAATAATATTTTAGTATTATCGTCGTTTCTGGTGTTAACTTAGGCATTTTCTTTTATATATTTTGTTACATAAGTCGTGTTTGTTATGGATAGGTTGTATATTATTCATATAAAGAATGATATCAAGTACTTAAACACTATTTTTAATCATAAAATGATAATTAGACTTGTATGGATAGGATGGGGAATGAATCTCATCGTGTTTGTGGAGACGGTAGTCCGTACGTACGCACGAGCGTTAATATCATTCTTTTGATATGAAAATCATATATAATTGGATGGTATATCATATATAAAGAATAATTATCATGTTATACTTATTATTTACATTAATTACACATAATTATTATAACCATCCAAATAATAATTTATTGAATAACAATTACACCACGACGTGGAGACGGTAGGCCGTACGTACGCACGTATGGTGACATGTCATTCAAAGGATGGATAGAATATTGAATATGGTTGTACCATATTTATAATAACATCAAAATATATAAAATATACTGGATTTATTATTTTATATTTAAAATTACAAAGAAAGAATAAGTTTAAGAAGAAAGGAACTTGAAAGAGGGTTGTGAAAACATTACCTCTTCTTCGGGTTCTTCCTTTTGATTTGATCAAAAGGGAACCTTAGGTTAGATTTATGATCAAACTAAGGAATCTTGGTTGAAGTTAGGGAAGTTTAGAGAATATTTGAAAAGGAGTTGGCCGAGCCAAAAGGCTTTGAAGGTGTAAATTAGAGAGAAGGGGGAGTACCCTTTTATAAGAGGGGCGAGGGGAACCTTTGGAAAAGCTAGAAATATTATTTTATAATAAATTAATATTCAGTTTCTAATGGCTAAAAAGTGGATTATTTAAAGTTTAATGTGTATATGGGTATAAATCCTTTCAACCAAAATATTTTATAGAGGTTTGGGTCACTATATTAACCTTATCATTTATATTTAACTCTTAGTTAAATAGTTTGACATTTACCATGTCTCTTTGTATTTTTATATTATATAGTTAATAAAATTACTATATACCTCCAAGAGACCCCCGAGTGGTAAATTAATGATACACCTATCATTATATAAGTCCTTTATTTGAGCCTTAGATTTTTAAAAATATAATATCAATTAATAATATTATATTTGTTTTCAAAACTCTTTTATGTCAATTTTAACACTATTGGGTATTTTGTTTTTGATAATTTTATAACAAAATTATTACTTCGAAATAAATTTATATAACCAATAATAATAAGTCTTATTAACCTATAAAATTTGTGGAATTCATAAAAAGTCTTAAATTACATTTATTTTGATATTTATAATATCAATTATTTTAATATTTCATTAATTAGGTAATTACTGCATCACCATTGTGTCATAAATAAATTAAACTATTTAATGTCTAAAAATTATAAATAAAATACCATTATGTAGGAAATATTTTTATATTTATAATGAATATTCATAATCGAATTTATCTTATGTGTAACCCTATATTAAAAATGTTTAGTTATTAAACTTTGATATTGTCTCTTTTAACTCTTCTTTGAATTAAATAATAATAAATGTCCTAATCTAATCCAAGTGGACCTAAAGGATAATATTTTATTCCTAAGGTTGTTTTAGGTCAAGGTACACTTTTATAATAGAATTAGAACATGTGTTAGGGTAATATTAATATCATTTTTACCCTTAATTACCCTATTTACTTTTAACCGTGGTAAATAAAAGTAAAAAGTTACTATTAACCAAGAATTATTTTCATCTCATTGTACCACATTTTACTACTTGATATTAACCGTGTCTCTCAGATTTTCGAAATTCCACTCACAGAAGCGGTAAAATTATGTTTTATGTGAATTTCTGAATTCTCCTAGGAGGTGGGTAAAAGACAGTGAAAAGTTCAATAAAATATTTATATATCTAAACTTATTCTAAACTAACTCCAATGAATTACATTGAACTTATATAGGTATTATGTATCTATTTTGACCTTAATTATATTTAAATAAAATAAATAATTATTTAAATAAAAATTCGGTTTTAAATTATAACTTTGTGTTTTTTCACTATTCATAAAAAATTTAATGCTTTCAGAAAAATACCAAAAATTCACCCTTAGCTAATTTCGATATTTCAAATCCAAAAATGAAGTCCATTTTGAAAGATAAAATTTATAAAATTTCAAAAAGTGGGTATTACAATTCATAACGGCTAGTTTGATTGGCTGTGGTGTGTGTTAGAACTCGAAGTTGCGTACAAAAAACGCTACTGTATTATTCAAAGAGAAGCGTACCGTGTAAGCTTGGGGTGTAACATATATACATTCCTTTAAACCACACCTAAGAAAAATTATATTTCAAACTAAAAAACAACATGACCCAACTAATGAAGAAATGTCTCTCATGTCATGTCAATGCAAAACCACATATGTATCCGTATCCTCAAATAAAAAAATTCATTTTATATATTTAATCACTTATATAACTAAAAATGGAATATTTTAAATAAATTAAAATGTTTTCTTAGAATTATATTTAATTTTTTTATAAGTTATTTGTATCTTTTATTTCCATCTCTAATATCTCCAAATCTAATAAACGTAAATAATTATTAAATTTTATCCATTATATTAGATACAACTCAAAAATATCTTCCTTGAAAATCTAGAACGTATAAAATCCATAAATAGAATGTAAATTTCAACAAATCTTAAACCAGAAAATTATATATCACTCAAATTATCTTAATTATTATAAATTTTAATTATAACATTCTAATTAATAAATTATATAACAACCATAATTAAATTTTAATTCAAACTTATAATTCAAATTATAAGATCATTATTCAAAATAAATCACAGTATTGGAGATTCATTTGTTACTCAAAGTACAATATAATTTCCTCAAAACCACCATATATCAATAGAACACATGCCAATGGAATAATAAATCCAAGAATCAGAATCTTTGGGGTATTTAATTTCATTACTCAAATGAAAAATTTCACATTACATCATAATAAATAATATTTGAATTATCATAAAAGTATATCTAGTGTTAAAATCTTGAAAATAATACTGAAACCAATAAAATTAGGATAAAATTTATAATATATAAGACACACCACCCATATGTGACATCACCATCGTATTTTTGTCGAAATTTGGAGAAATATTTCAACATATTCTATTCCTTCACTACTCATGGATGGGTAAAACCTGTAGTAACTCATGATCATGAATTTAAAATTAAGATGGTATACTTATCTAATTAACAGATAATATTGATAATATTTTACAATTTTCAATATCTTAATAATGTATCCAGTACCAAATCAAGTCTAATTATCACTGCATTTCCAATATTGGGCCAACATAATGGTGACCGATATGGTCACCCATATAATAATTCAAACGGTTATATACTAATGAATGATTAATAACTCTAAATATAATAAAACATAATTAGTAGTAGCTACTTGGATTATGATGCACAAAAATATCAAATTTAGACACTCAATATATCCCCAAATATCTAAATCATCTACTTTGTCTAACTGTCAGTTAGAGGGTGAAATATTTTCATAAAGATTAGATTACCACAATAATCACCCATAAATATCATCCATATCTATAAGGAAAAGCATTGACCACAGTGAATAATGATTTCATTAGAAATATGTGAATCATTACTAATCATTCAATTTAATTTTTTTAAAACAATCCACAGGTATTGACTCTATTATAAGAAATATTTAAGATCCTTATTGCGATATATGTTTTTCCGATGAATAAATTTTAGCTTAATTGAGTGTTTTTCATGGAATATGATTGTTTTCAAGGGAGCCTCAGTAGATCAGGTGAGAAATGAAGTAACAAAGGGCAATATTTTCAAGTTACATAGTTGGTGAAAGATTAATTTAATAGAGATACATAACCATGCAATGTTAGGGAGCCTCAAATAGAGCTATAGACATTTCCATAGAACAGTTTGACAACTATGCAGGCCTTCCCAAACACTCGTGAATATTTTCCCCACCAGATAATTGTAGGAAAATGGGATCCACATAAGTTATCCAAAGCGTCTGGGTATTAATCTCAGCTGTACAGCTTGGTTCCCTCTCATACAGAGGGATATGCACAGTTGAATCATGGTTGTTTCAACCATTTGACCAAACCGAGCACCTCTTAAGAAGTGGGGAAACAATATTTTTTTCATTTTGGTATTTAAAATACCATCCCAGATTTTACCGTCCATTCAACCCCTACAATAAGGGAGACAAACCAGAAGATCCTCCCTCCTCCATGAATTATTTTCCCTCGTTTATTCGACATTTAAAATTTACTTCAGTGTGAATCGAAGCTCTTGGTATGTCGTTTACTTCATTCAATTCCATTTTGTTGAATATTATTGGTGTATTGTTTCCTCTATTTCTAAATCACTAAACCCATGTTTTCAAGGGTGGTATCTGTCTAGTTGTTTGAGGTCATTTTAGTTCAAATCATGTGTTATAATTGAATAGTCATTTGTCTATGAGAATTAAGAAGGTATTATATAATATTTTACCCATAGACTTATTGTTTTATAACTGAATATGGTTTCACCTATGTACTTATTTAATTAATTTTCATGTCTTTGGATGAGGAATGTTATTTAGGACATAGAATGAGGTATGAGACAATTTATTGACCCCTTTGATCCCATTTATTACTCAAGAATGAACCTAGGGAAAACCATAGGGTATGAAAAATCATTGAAAATGTTGAAATTAAATTGTAAAATGTTGACATAGGGATATTGTGAGAGTAAATGTGATGAGGTTGTTAGTTAGTGAATGTTCATGGAAAAAGGATTGATGTAAATGTTTATATGCAAAATTTTCTAAAATTCTTAGGGGGTTTTAAATGGTTTAATGTTTGTGTTTTACATTTACGTCGAGTTGTGGTTTAATAAAAGAAAATGAAAATTTGAAAGTGGTTTATGTTTTAAAGTGGGGTTTCACCTCAAAGTGAATTTAAAAAAGGGATCCCTATTAGATTTAAAATGATGATTTAAAATTAGGGGGGAGGGGTGTTTCCATCATTTGAAAATTATTTTATAGAAGATTTCAATGGATAAAAATGGAAATGAATTTCTTAGGGCGTAGTTATGTTTTTTAGAGGATTCCCATGTTTTAAATGGTTAATTCTAAATTATTTTAAATATATAATTTGGTTATGGTATTTAATTCTATGATAATATTTGTGTTTTATTTACACAATGATTTTGTTTTAATGGCTCATTGAGACCATGGTAAATCAGATGAAAATGTGGTTAATTATGATAAACGGTTAAGGTTTCATATAATTGTGGGTAAATGGTATGGGTGGGGTATTTTACTAAGGTTATAAGATAATGGTTTGGGATATAATAATTCATTAGGACAAATGATGTATTGTATGAATAAAATATTTCACTGAGGCTCCTTGTCATTAGGTTTGGATAGACTAAGGATTTAGTCTCCAATAATGATTTTTATGGTTTAGGATGTCACAATGAGGCTCTATACCCCTATAATTAGAATATATTGGGATGTCAAACTGAGGCTCTGTACTCCAAAAGTATGGAAATTATATGGTTACCAAGACTGATGCACCAAGGTACATTGTTAAATTTAATTAATTAGTTGGATAACCTGATGGAAGAAATATATTTGACCAATTTATGATATGGATTAGGCTCCTGGCATGACCAGAGTAGGATAAGATAGTTTTATTTTATGATATAAATTAAAGGTTAAAATTATTAATTAAAATTTTTATAAAAGTGACCCATGATTATTTTTCTGCTATATATTTTTACAGAACTTTGGATATAAGTATGCACTATTTTAGAGACAACTTATTTCTCCAGACACTATTGGTGGTGGACCACTGATTTGTACTCACACCTTATTCAAGATTCTAGGGCACTTGGGTACCCAATAATATGATAATTGTTTTCTGTTACATATTCAATATAGTAACCTTGGTATATTATGGTTAATGGGATGATGGGTCCGAGCACAGGATGTCCTGACTCGTTTTGACTTGGAACCAAGTTCCAGACATTCATAGTTTCAGAATTTTGGGGCTTTATTATATGACTGACTGAAATTTTGAATAGAAATTCCCTGTAAGATTATGATTCACCAGGTTTATTATTTTCCCTTACCTCTAGTCATTTAATTCTACTATTTCATTTGGTTTAAATATCTATTGATATTATTTTTTGTTGTTTCTTACTCTAATAAGAGGGTATAGTCTTCCAATTTTGTCTTTAGACCCACCCATCTATTTGGTAGACTTTTACATATGGGGAGTAATTCCTAACATCATATGGTTCTCTAGCATGGGGAACATGTTTTAGTGAAACTTAGGATAGGCTGTAACAATGTGGTGTAAAAGGTGGTGTCTTTTTTATTAACATTTGTATGAAAACCCTTATCTTTATGACATATACATTTATCATTTTTTACATAAAGGTACATATAATAATAATAATAATACAATTAATTATAGTTTTATTTATAATTATTTACATATAATACCATATTGAACATCTAATATAATAAAATTATTGAAAACTTCCTAAACATTACCTTAGAAATTATAAATCTTCTAAAATGGATTGGGATAACCTAGGGACATACATAAGAAAGTAATGACCTATAAAACTCATTAAGGGAATACATAAGAGAAAAAATGAATAATGGATTACATGGTACGAAATTTGAAAATCAATGGGACATAAAAGGGGTGATAATAATAATAAAAATAACAAATATGTATGATATACAATGATAATATAAAGTCAAGCAGGTAATGTGGAAACAAATTAAAAATGAAATCATATGCATAGGTTATTCATAACCCCCAATCCATCATAACATGATGGAAAAAGTATTCTTGTGGATTAGGTTCACTCCCTCATCCCTTTAGTTATATCTTATGGGACTAACACATTTCCCAGTGCATTTGAGTTTTATTAATTATTGGTGTAGCCATTTTCTTTATATCATTTGCATGAATAAGTGTACCAAATAGATCATTCAACATAGGATCATATTTCATCAAATTTAATCCCATAATCAAGGAGTGTGTAATAAATATGTTTCATTCCACATTAAAATAATTATATAAATTTATAGGTTAATACCCTTTACAGTAAAAAGAGATGGTACTCCCAGTATAAGGTTTTGGATTTAGAAAAATTGGAGTGATATTTCAAAAACATAGCGACAATCTTTAATGATTCACAAATTTGTTTAACTATAGGTAAAGGGTACTATCATCAATTTTAGATTAAATTTATAGTTATAAGGATATGGAAAAACATATCACAACACTTGTAATTGGAAGTAAAATTCCGGAAACGAAGAATGTGCTTGATTAACA
Source organism: Viscum album (assembly GCA_963277665.1). Classification (NCBI taxonomy): domain Eukaryota; kingdom Viridiplantae; phylum Streptophyta; class Magnoliopsida; order Santalales; family Viscaceae; genus Viscum; species Viscum album. The sequence continues at coordinate 13,417,627 of OY728157.1, read as the reverse complement.
ATAAGAAAGAAAGGATCTCATATAGAAGTTTGGCATAGTAACAACATAGGTAAATGTAACAATTATAGGAAACAAATGATATCTAATAATTAAGAAATAAATTGGATAGTATATATTCCTTATAAATTAATGAAAACAAAACCAATTTTGATTCAGAATACTAAATTCAATGAAGTATTTTGAATGGAAAATAATAGAGAGAAGTCTTTACCTTGAGAGGGTGATTCATAAAGCATGGGATAAGGTAGCTAAGATCTTGGATGAACCTTAGGAGGACTCTAGATAGGGTATGGAAGAGTAAGTATGTGATAAATGTTTTTTTGGTGATGTGAGAATTTTTCTTAGGTTAGATCGTATAGGAAAAGTGAGACGATTTATTTATTATTTCTCAAGGAAACGATTTGTAATCTATATAATAAATATTCAAAACCACAAACTCTCTTATGGTTTTTGGTCATTATTTTTAAAATGTGTATTGGTTGTAATTATTTTATAAGTCCAAGTTTCAAACTCATTTAAATATTACCCTTGGTGATGTGGAAGTGAGTAATGTCCTCAAAGAATTGATTTTAAAACCATAAAATATAATATGGATTTTGGAGGACTCGAAAAGAATTTTAAATTTTTTTAAAATAAATTGAAAATAACATATATTTAAATAAGAAAAATATATTTGGTCATAGATACCTTTTATTGAATATTACATCACTTTTGGTTCATCATGATGTCATAATACATACTACATATTTATATCGTGCTTAATTTTTACTAAAAAATTTAATTATCTTAGAATATTATAAAAAATTAACTATTGGGAAATTTTGAAATTATGATTCTAAATTTAATATTTATTTTATTCAAATAATTTCATGAATATTTGGGTTTTTTATTTTTTTAAACCTACATTTATTGAGAAGGAATTGGTTCTTTGACAATAAGTGTTCTCAAACCCTTATGAAACTTATTTTAGACTTAGTAGAATTATATTATCAAAAATAATTAATATATATTATTTAATAAAAATATTATATTAAAATATCATTATTTTTAAAAATTAATTAATTCATAAAAAAGAATTTATTAATTGAAATTAAATATTTTGAAAAAAATAAAATTTGTGTTTATCAAATAAAAAACAAAATCATTTATAAAGTATCAATAATAAAAATTAAATATAGAAATTATTATATTGAAGATATAATATAAAAATAAATATTATTAGTGCCTTAATACATTTCCCTTTATTTAACTAGAGACCTTCCTAAGGGTATAGTGTGTGATAGTATGATTTTCATGGGGCAGTTTGGCCTGAATGGTTTGGGTCGTAATCTCGATGATCTAGAACTTATAGTAAAGATGATTTCGATCATGATTCAGTTGATATACCTCATCTTGGGACCAGTTAAGGGAAAATACCATTGATTATATCTCACTAGGAATATCTGATAAGTGGGGTTTAAAGGGCATGATCTTATTGGTTGAGGCCATTACGTCCTTTGTCTCAGTCAATTACATTTATCAAAACCATTTAAGTAAACTAATAATATGATCATTATTAAATGGATATATTACCAAAAATTATGAAATTTAATGATCTTTTTTATCTTATAGTATACAATAAAACCAAGTATGTGGTTTTTTTTCTATAATAATAGTATATTATAAGGAATTTCACATAATCACAAAGGGAAATTTATTTATAAAAGTTTTGTTCATTACAACATTCCCCCTTCCAAAATATCCCCCTAAAATTTTTCACTTCACAATAAAATAAATGAATCTAATTATCTTTCATCAGCTTCTCCAGTCCCCATATTGCTTTATCAAACTTGTTTTCCTCTATTGAACATTGATTAAGTGATTTTTCCTATTTTTTTGTCCATTTCCTCTGCGATCAAAGATCCCCCTCGGTTTCTCTTCATATGTATGGTCATTCCCCAATGGTTCAACCTATAGATTAATAACATGTAATGTGTATTCTTTGTATATCCTCAAGAGGGATTAATGGAAAAAACATGTACTTGAGATAGGTTTTTTGAGATTGATATTCGATAGGCCACCACTATAATACCACTAAGGATCTCAAAGGGAGTGATGTGTATTGTATTAAGCTTTCCCTTATTCCTGAATCTATTGAATTCATACCAAATATATAGGGACTAATACCTTATCTCAAACCTCAAATTCTAAGCCTCATCTAGTATTTTCATCATAGAACATTTCCCGACTCTATGAATACATGCTGTGTTATTGAATATTCATGGACTTTTAAACCTTTTCTTCATCTATTTCAGTACCAATATTATTATTTTCACCAAATTCACCAAATAATGAAGGTGTGTTGAATCTATTCCCACAAAGGTCTTCATAGGGGTCCATTTTGATTATTTATTATAAAATATTATTATATAAGAATTAGCTAAGTGGAATATGTTGATACCATCTTGCATTGACATCAATTTAACATGCTTTAAATATGAACTAGTGTTTTTGGATAGCCCGATTAGATTGGAAAACATTTTAGCGATACTTAGGTGTGTTGAAGTTCAAATTATAATTTATAGCATATTGGAGACTATTCTTTAACATTGAGAACAAATATGGATCTTGATCATATACAATCAGTAGTGGTGTTCTATGTAGCCTCACCACATATCAAATGTTTATCCTTACATGTTTCTTGAGTGGGAAGTCCTATCCAATTGAAATAAATTGAGATATCTATGTAAGATGAACTTTAATAGAACATATATCATTATTTCTTTATTATGTATTGAGAAGAACATTGGAATAATCTATGATAATTTTCTCCCATTCCCATGTAGGTACAAGAAATCTTGGGGTTATCCCCTTGAGTTTTTTCCATTATTTCATCAGTTACTAACATACATGACACCATGATGTATATTATTTGATTTCCTTCTTTATATTGTCTAGAAATAGTTCTCTCAAAGATATTGATACATATTTGTGCTCCTTGGGTGGATGGAAAATGTTGAGAAATGTGTATAATCCAACAAATCCTTCTTTAACTCAAGATTTGAGGGTACACATTGTCATGATCCAAATCAAACATCTCCTTCTTCGTTAATTTTAATATCTAATTATTTAGAAGTTCTTATTGCTTCCATCATATTCTGAATTTCCATATCACCTCTTAAAGATTTTTCTTCTTCTCTAGAAGTGATGGTTGAGAAATAATTTGTGAATGGATTAATGTTGATCCTTCCATTATGATTCCCATGTACACCTTTTTAGGTATATTAAGATCAGATCATTCACAATTCTAATCATTGTTAAAATTGTAAGATCCTTTCTATATAGAGAATCAACAACATTATTTTCATTCTAATGAGTAATAGGCTGTCAATTTTTCTGTATATATTACCAAATTTCCAAATACCTTCATTGAAGAATTGCTATATACCCAGAAATGTTCCCCACATGATGGTAGAATAAGTACAAGTGATGTGAAAAACATTTTTTCATCTCCCTGAAGCTTTTATAACATTAATTTTTCAAAACATACTTAACTCTAATTTGTGTTATCATTAATAGAGGGTTTAATTACCATGAGAAATTTCTCTAAAAAATGATTGATCCTATATAATGAAAAAAATTAAAATATATATCATTGTGTTTGGTCTTGGATAACCTTCAATTTAATTATGTATTTTAAGGTTCCACATATATCCAATATCTTTTGATAATGTTCCCTTAGAATGATTCTTCAATCAACCAGAACTCACATTTGATATTATTTTCATAAATATTTTCATTTTTAAGGTCATTATAATAGTTCTCTAATGTTAATCATTGTCATTTATTTCTTGATTATATTAGAATATCATTTATAAATACTACCATTTTTGAGGTAATCACTAAATACATTATTCATCAGGTTCATAAGGATTATTGGATCATTAATTATTTCAAAGGGAATTTGTATGAACTCATTGTGCTCATATGTCATATAACAAAAGTCTTGGGTAAATACTCCTTCATATCCCAAAAATTATAACACCTAGACCGATGATACACCTTAGAGAAGTATTGAGATCCGCATAGATGATTAAATAAGTCATCAATCTATGGAAGTGGATACTAGTTCTTTTTCATGATCATGTTGAGATCATGAAAATGAATGAAAAGGCTCATCAACCCATTATTCATCTTTATAAAGAGGATTAGTGACCCCCTCCAGTGTAGCACTAGTGTGAATGAACCCTTTATCAAAATTCTCTTATAGCGGTTTCTTCAGCTCCTCAAGATCCAAAATAACCATTATATATGGTGCATAGGAAATTTTCATTACCCCATGTATAAGATTAATTGTAAATTAAACCTCTTGGGTGGGAGGAAGTTGTGGAAATTCTCCATGAAGCACTTTAGCTTATTCTATCAAAATGGGATTTTCATAAAGGATGGTATTTTTCTTAAAATAAATGATATTATCTATATAAACTTTCTTATAAGAAAATAATATACATGGTACATGTGTTTTTGATAAATAATATTCCTCCTCCTACATGAAATTGTACAAAATATGACTAAGATTCAGGATATGAAGAGTAATTTCCTTCTTATGAAAATTTATGGCGTCTTTATATATAGAATATAAATAAATACCCATTATTTAATCAAATTACAATAAACGAAGTATCAAAAGGTTATATTGGATGTTCAGACAAAAACATTTGAGTGGGTTGAATATATATACATTGGATGAAATAATTTTCCCATTTTTTTCTTTTATATCTATACTTTCATGCATTGTGGAGGTGTCTAAATAGTTAAACTTTCATTATACAAAAGAATGAATAGAACCATGGATGATAACCCTACCTTTCAATTTTTTATTCTTTTTATAACCATTTAAATTTTCCAAAATAGAATTACATATAATAATTATCAAACTATTAAAAACATTAATGGGAAAATAATATCATTGAAGGGATAATTTATAAATGAAATGTATTTCTTTAACTTATGAATTTCTAGGATTCAATCTATGTTGTCCACTATTTATTCACTATCATAGATAGTTATTTAAATCTTTATTTACATAGTAAATATTCGTAATGAGCTTGTTAATTTACTAAAGAACATCCCCTGGGGGTTTCAAACCAGCTGTCTAGCATCACCCATTATCCTGCATCATTTCTAGGTCAAATATAGCTCAATATGATGTTTTCATGAGTTACCTCTAGATACATATATTCCATATAGAAATCCACTTATATTATCCACAATGGGATTTATTTTCCTTAAAACCACATAATATATATGATACCAAATTTTTGGGATTTATTCTTTTTTTCAGTCTTATCCCTAAGGATTTCACTAAATACTTATTTTCAAAATTCCAAAAAAAAACTTTTATTTGATACCAACTATTACTACCCCTATATTTATTACACATTAATTCATGAATTATAACAAAAGGTATAAATAATAAAACCCAAGGTATTAGTACTTATAATGTATTTAGGAATTAGTTACATAGAATAACATCTTGAACAGGGGATACACAAAAATTATTGAAAACATTCTTAACATTCCCTTAGAAATCATATATTATCTGAAATTACAAGGGATTACTAGGGGACGTACACGAGAAACGTGTGAAGTATAAATCTCAGTAAGGGAATAAGCAAAGAATAAAAATAACAAATGTATTACATGTTAGAAAATAGTAATTTAAATGGGAAAAAGGGGTGATAATAAAAAAAATTGAATAAGGAGGCATGATGTAGCATGATACCATAAAGAAAACACGGTAATCTGGCTAGAATTTTTGTAATACACCGACCCTAGAAGCCTGGATCTAGTGTATTATTTTATTACATTAGAATGATTACAAGGAATCAAATCCAAATGTAAGGATACCATTAAAATTTTTTGAAGACTATATTTCGTTCATGATACCCATAATACATATGGTAAAATAGAGAATACGAACATGATACATTATAAAATGAAATAAAAACCATACTCTAAACTCAATCAAAGGATTCCGACTCATAACCTCAGGAAAGGAAACATAATAAGGGTGATCTCAAATTCTCATTAAGGGTTATATGAAACAATAATAGGAACAATAATTCAATAATGCATGGACATTATAGAAAGGTAAATAATCATAAAAACACATGGACTCAATAAATCGGGAATGAAAATGCATTAATAGATTTATTCATAGTGAAAAGGTCATGGAAATTATAATTGAATATGGAATGAAGAAGACACTTATTCAGTGGACTTCATGTATCTGGAAATTGAACCATCATTCAATTGAGATAGTTTTTGTTTATGGGTATAAACCCATTTGATTCTATTAGGAAATAAACATGAAGGGTTTATCGCTAAATATTTTGTCTTGTGATACCATTCGATGCATTAAATAGATATAGAGGGCCCCAACCATCACTGAAAGTCCAAAGGATTCTTTATACACATATTTATTTCAAAAAAATATTCCATATCAATATCTTTATTGAGTATAGGATATAGATTCCTCAATGTTTTTCCCCATAAAATGAAATTCATAATAAACATCATATGTAAAATGGTATATGTGTAATACAATAATCATATCCATGATTCAAGAATATGGATAATTAATATAAATATAATTTCAATTGAAAAATTTTCTCAAAGTGTTAGTAGATACACCACATAAAAATGACTAGCCGCAACAATACCATGTACATCCTAATAAAATGAAAAATAAGACGAGGTCCATTACCACATTGTAATCAATTGAATTGTTTGACCAAGAATTAAGAATAATAAAATTAATTATTGAATAACATGAATATAAATATATTCATGATATTACATATCAAATATAATTATACATACACCACATATGAGAAATAAGTGTCGAATAATGGAAATTTAATGGAATTAATAGTGAGATGAGAAACACCTTACCTTATGTCAGAATGTGTTCTACACTTGATTATAGTTTCATTGAGAATCATATTAAATATATTAATTAATTAATTCATAAAAATTACTAAATATTTTTTATTTTTTATATTTTTATTTTTTTCATTTATGGAATTATTTAACAAGGTAAAAGATATAATTTTTTTATTCAAGAGTCCTCATTTTCATGGTTTCTATGATCAATTCGCTTATTTATAAGTAATAAAGTTCATATAAAATGGGTATAATTATTCATAATTGGAATTATATGGGATTAATGATTATATATAAGTGTAAATGGTAATATATATCACTTGTTTATATGGTATGTGGACAAATCATTAGATAAAATTTTACTGATAACTACTTAGATTATTTCGGCGTTTTTTCGATCATCACATACTAGTTTTGTTTAATTAATTAGTAACATTTATATGTAATTTTTTAGGATAATTAAATATGATGTGGTACTTATTTTATAATTTGTTTAATCGATGAATATGTGTTTATTACTAGGCATGAATGATTAATTGAAAAATAAAAACACGTTGTCCATGAAGGCGGTAAATCAACACATTACAGATGGTCATTTCATCTTTAGAATAAAAGAGGAGGGAAGAGAATTAATGATGTTTTATTCCATAAAAACAATATAATCCTATTATATAGAATGTAATGGTGATATCATGTTACATTGGGATATCCATGTGAGTAGAAATTAACAAAAGAAAAGAACTTGAAAAGAAATTAAAAGAAAAGAGATATGTTTTTATGTCTTGATTCTCGCCTCCATGAGAACCTTCTTAAGGAAATTAGATTAGGTATTTTGATGATAAAAAACAGATCATATACATGGGGAAGGGTATTGGACAGAAATTTGACAAGGATAAAATCATGGAATGTTTTAGGAAAAGGGGTGATGAGTTTGGTATTTCTAGTGGAGGAGAGGGGGGGTTTTCTGAAGATTTCATTTATTTGTTTATTTTTTTTGGCACAACACTACAAAAACAATGAGAATTATCCCCAAATATAATAAAATAAAAAAGAATATTTTAAGATTATGAGAATTAATCATCTATACATCACCTATTAATCAATAATTCAAGTACTTAGCCTTCATCATAAATTATCATCTTTTACTATTCACTAAAAATTCATGAATTTTAGAGAAATAAAAAAAGTTGGACATAAATGATTTTTTGATATGTAAAATAATAAAAATTAAATCTGTATTATGAAAATTATTATATAAATACGATAAATTTAATTTTTAATTAAAATAAACATTTACTCAAAAAATACAGAATTTAAATTTATAAGTTATTTTATAACACACTGAAAAAATAACTGAGGTCTCATAAAATTATCCTAATATCATAATACAAAAAAATGTTAACTTATAAATACATTTTATGAAAATAAATTTTAGTTTATATCATTTTATTAATTATAAAATTTTAATTAAATATTAATGAATTATTAAATGACCAATACTTAAAGAATAATTTTTTAAATATTTATTTACTTATACTATGATATAATTGTATCATAATTTCATTTATAAGATTCATAAATTTTAATTATATTTTCATGGGTGTGGTTACATTTCATTTGGTCTGCTTACCATTCATAGGGGTCATATTACTATTGCTTTGGTCATATTAGTATTTCATGGGTATATGTTCCTTAACTTCTAGAAATATCGCTTAACTAATTTATTCATAATTTATATCATTTTTTTGTGTTTTCTATGTGATTTTATATTATTTATAATTAATGAAATATTTTTTTTGAAATTTATGCTATCAAATGAATTAAAATTATTTAAGAGGATTCATACCATAAAATCGTGGGACATTATGTTCTTCTATCCTATTGAAATTTCGTCCTCGAAAATTTTATGTACATTGCCTTCTAAAATTTTATGGTGGTTCTTCTTCATAATATCATCCAATACCCACATTGATTCCTCCATTTTATGGTTTCTCTAAATAACCTTTAACATTAAAGTTGTCTGATTTATCAATACTAGTTCTCATATGTAACGAATATAGATAGGCTCTTCATAGTAAGACAAATTGGGTTCCAGTTCTATCTCTTCATATGTGAGTACATGTTTTAGGTATAATGTGTACTTCATTAATAATCACGTGTGAAACACATCATTAACATTGGAGGGACTTGGTGGGTATGAAAAATGGTAAGCTACAACACTAATTTTTTTTAGAATTTAAAATTATCAGACACGTCTAGGGCTTAGTTTCCCTTTCATACCATAACATAAGACACCTTTCCATGAAGATATATTCCAAAATACATGATATCTCACTTGGAATCCAAAATATATTCTTTGGTTGTCTGGATTAATTTTTTGGCTACATTAAGCTGTGTTAATATGATCCTGAATTGTCATTACATTTATTGTTGTCTCTTCTATAAGTTTTGGTCTTATAAGTTTCCTCCCTCTAATTTCATCCCAATATGTTGGAGTTTGAAATATCTCTCTATATAATGCATCATGTGGTTCCATTTGAATACTTGAATGGAAAATATTATTATAGGAAAATTTCCCCAAAGATAAGTGCTAGTCCCACATACCTTGAATGTAGTGTGAGAAAGATCTAAACTTGTGTTTTAATGTTTGAATAGTTCTTTTCGACTATCTGTTAGTTTGAGGGTGATAATAAATACATACATGAAGCTGAGTATCCAAATATCTCTGAAGACTCTTGCATAATTTTTATGTAAATCGAGGATATATATAAGAAAAAATCAATTTAGGTCCACCATGATGTCTTATAACTTCATTAATATAGAATCATTCAAGGGTATCAAGTGAAAAATATCCTCTATTTCTTGAAAATATAATGATTTGTTACGTCGATCAACAATAAAACTTATTCTGTCATTCCTTATGGGGGTCTTAGGTAGTGTTGTGATAACATAAATTGTAATTTTATCCCACTTCCACATAGGAACATGTAGAGGTTTCATGAATAATCTAGGATGATGTCTCTCGTCCTTCAATTGATGACAAACAAGACACTCTGACACATAGTCATAAATTTCCCTCTTCATGTTATACCACCAAAAATAATCCTTTAGATCTCTATATATCATGGTAATACCAAAGAGTATATAGAACTTTGTGCTAAGGGAATAATCTAGTAGTTACCTTTTTAACTGAGTAATTGATGGGATACATATCCTCTTTCCAAATTTCATAACACCATCCTCATATGCGATGTCTACCAATGTACAATCCTTAATGGATGTAATTTTATTTTGTATATTCCCATCATAATATTGATACTACATTATCTTCTCTAGTAAAGATTTTTTAGCTATCATTTGGAATAGGATTGATGTTTCCCCTTACTCAACAAATCCCATATCTATCTTTACAAGATCCAAGAACATATGATCTTTCTCTATCTTCATTTGGGTTAGAAGTCCATGATCATTCCTTCATAAGGAATCTGATACATTTTTTTACTTTCAAATGTGGTAGTGTATTGAACCATCATAATCTTTAAGTAACTAAATCCATCTTCTTTTCCTCATGTTGAATATTTTCTATATAAAAATGTATTTCAATTTATTGTGATCCATTTATATCCCACATATTTAACAATAGAGATAGTGTCTCCATATTTTTAGAGGAAATATTACAGATAATAACTAAATATCATGAGTTGGGTGATTTTGTTCATGTGTATTCAACTACCATGAGGCATATGAAATAACATTACCATATTTCATAAGGAAAAAACACAACCCATTCTTTAATGAAATAATATATATACCAAACCCATAATTTCCAAATAGAAGTGTCAAAAAATGGGTCACTGACCAATATTATATTCAATTATTCAAAAAAAAATTCTATTTTTTTTTCCACACAAACTTTACTCCTTTATGAGTGAGTTTGGTTAACAGGTTATCCAATTGGAAAAAATTATGAACGAAACAATGATAGTAACCTGCTAAGCTAATTATACTACATAGATTACTTATGTTTATGGGTGTATTCCATTAATAGATTTATTTTTTCTTCAAAGTATAAACTAAGAATATATCCTTATAGAAAATATTTCCATGAAAAGTAATTGTTTGAAGCCATAATTCACACTTAGTAAACTACCCATACAACTCTTTTCTTCAAATAGTATTTAGAACATCCCGTAAGTGGCTCTCATGGTCCTTATATCTTTGGTATTATGTTAATTTTTCATTAATAAAAACATCATAAAAATCATGACTATATTCCATGAAAATTATATCCATTAGATCTATGAAAATGGAGGGTGAATTATTCATCCCAAAATGTCATTACTGTAAACTTGTAATATTTATAACTGGTTTAAAATGTTCTCTAAGGAATATATTCCTTCAACACAACTAATTGATGATATTTAGATCAATGGTCAATATTTGAAAAATATCGAGAACAATGAATATGATCAAATAAATCATTAATGCGCAGAAGTGGATATATGTTCATTATTTTAGAATCATTGATTTTTCTATAATCAATTCATTGCCTTATGGATCCATATTTCTTTTTGACAAAGAGAACATGGGATACCCATGGAGAAATAGTTGTAAGAATATATACATTGTTAATCAATTCCTCTAGTTGTTTCTTCCAATCCTCTAATTTCATAGTTTCCATTCTATAGGTTTTATTTGATATAAGCCTTTCACTAAGAATTAAATCAACAGATAAACAACTTTCCACTCTAGAGGAAGTCCAAGTAAATCCTCTTGAAATATATTGATTTATTCTTGAACAATAATTAATTACTTAATTTTAAGACAAATTTAAAAATCCATATGTATTGTTTTCTCTTCCTCCTCAAGGAAATAAATTTAGAAGATCTACTAGGGTTGGGTCTAGATAATAATTATATAATGAAGTTTTTGTTGTAAAAATAAGGAAATTTACCCCTTTGTACCAAATTTCAGCTTTTATATCCCTGAAATAATTTTTTTCATCATAGTTTTAAAGACATCTCATATATAGTATTATATGAAATTAAATCATAGGTTTTATGATAAGGTTAGAAAAAAATGAATGTTTATGTTTCATAAAGTGGACTGACCAACACATCTTTGTTTCAATGATACTTCTCTTATGATTTGTGACTGAAAACTACATTATTAAATCAAAAAATAAAATGTTTAATTTTCATGGAAAATTTGGAAGATATAAGATAATGTTATTCTCTATAATCAAATAAAGAATAGGATATTTTTTAGGAAACAATCAATGTACCTACCAATAAATCATTACAAAATTCAACCTCAAATGTTGGGATCACATAAGCTTGGCCTTTCTCTCTTGACCTTTTTGAGGAATGTTTCCTTGAAATTTAAGAAAGTAATTTTCATAGTGTTCCATCTACCTAAAATTATTACATTGAACATCATTGATTTATCTCTTATAATTTAATTTATTAGAATGATGACCCTTTTCCCCACAATTATAACAAACTATCATTCCAGTCAAAAATTTTCTAGGATGATTCTTTCCATAGTTTTTTACAGAATGAGAATTTCTTTGTTCCCTTCTTCTTCATTGTAACTTCACCTTTTCCAAGGTTATCAGAAGTATTCTACTTCTCTTAATTTCCCTTTAACAAGTTCGATATATAAAATTATTTCTCCATTTTGATGGCACTTAGTACTATTTCATTATATGATGAAATTTTTTTAAAATCTAGTTCCCTTTAGAGATTTTTCTTAATAAATTCAAATAAATGATCAATATTGTCTACCAAATCATGCACATAATCTATATTATATCTAGTAGGTCTTGTGAAGGTAGAATCAAACTCCAAAAATGCGCCTCTTCCCTTTTCATTAAGCTCAGATATTTTCCCCCATTTCAGTTCATTTCTTAGGAGGGATTTATTTATTGATGAATGTTCCTTAAAAATTTCTCCAATCCATGACTTATATTTTATCATTGTCTATATAATTTTTTATCACCATACACTATTGACCAGCATCTCCATTGAGACAATATACTGGCAATACAACCTTTTTATTTTCATTGAATCCCAATGATAGAAATATATTTTCCGGGGACTTTAACCACCACTCTACTACCACCGGATTAGTAGTCCCACTAAAATATGATATCTTCTACCACATGAAACGATCCAATACTGGTGTAGTATAATTATTCTTCATAACATGAGTATGTTTTCCTAATATAGTCATGGTATTTTAAGCTGAAACAATAACTATAATGACTTTATTAGTGGGGATATCCCTACATTTCCCAGTGTTATATTTTCACATTCTTCCATTAGGAGAAATGACTAAAAAAATCATAGACTAATTTATCTTTTGAATCAAAATGAATAATTTCTATCTAGAAAAATAATTAACATAAATTGAAAATTTATGCATATATAATCTCATAATTCATAGTTATATTTTTCATATACCCATTGATTTTCAATCCAAATTTTTAGTAAGACTCATTGTTGTGTACCAGGATACCCAATGTTCGGTTAGAAACCCCATGTTATAGTTCTTACTCCTTGGAAGATTTTTGCTAGAACCACATCCACTTATTGTATCCATACATGGTTGTATTTATAGGAATACCCTAATAATATCAAAATTACCAATATTTTAGGATGTTATTCTATGATTATCTTCAAATTATATCTTGGGGTTATGTTCGTTATACTATGTCTTCAAATTCTCTTTTATAAGGTTGCTTCTAAATTTCATTTAATAAGAATTCTAATGCCCCAACCAAAGAATCCCAGAGCTGGTACATTATTTTATTACATTTGCATGATTTCAAGGAATCAAATTTTGATGGACAGATCAATTTATTAGTCTTGGAAGACCATATTTCATTCATGAAACCCATAATACATTCGGAATGACCTAAAATACAAACATGATATACAATAAAATGAAATAAAAATCATCCATGAAACTCATTAAAAGGATTCCTTTTCATAACCTGAGGAATGGAAACATAATAAGGGTGAGAAAAAATTGTCAATAATCATTATATGAATTAATAATAAGATAAATAATTCAATATTTCACATAAAAAAGATATGGAAAATAATCTTAAAATCACATGACTTTAATAAACTAGGAATGAAAACACATTAATACATATATTTTTTATAGTGAAAATATCATGGAAAATTATAACTAAATACTAAGTGATAAAAATGAATATTTAGTGGATGTCATGTATCATGGACATGATCCGTTATACCATCAAGATAGTTAAATTATTATTTTATAAACCTATCTAATTCTGTTTGGAAACATACATGAAGGGTTTATTTGAAACTATTTTTTCTCATTAAACATGTCGCTGAATCAAGGGGCTATATCAGACCCCACCCATCACTAAAAGACCAAATCATTCATCACAAATAGATACAATTAAATAATTATATTCCTTATCTATATTTGTATTGAGTAGAGGATATAGATTCATCAAAATCTCTATAGTGAAAATAGCATTCCAATTAAACATCATATGAAAAATGGTATAAGACTAAGGAAATAATCAAATCTATTATACAAGAATATAGATAATTAATAAAATATAATATAAAATGAAAAATAATATCATAGTGGGTGTATATACACCATATAAAACTTATTATAAAAAAATACAGAGTAAGTCCCAATGAAATGGAAATTGGGATGAATTCCATTAACACATTGTAATCAATCAAATCGTATGACCAAAAATTAATAATCATTTAATGAATCATTTAATAACATGAATAGAAATAGGTTCGTGATATTATATATAAGAATATAATATACACACATCATATATAATAAATAAGTGGCATATGATGGAAATCTGTCAAAAAGAAAAGTGAGATGAGAAACCCCTTATGTTACGTCTAAATGTGTTTTACACTTAATTTTAATGTCAAGTATAATCAGATTAAATACAATAATTAATTAATTCATTTACATTGATACTTTATTATTTTTTATTAAATTTTTATTATGTTCATTTTTGTAAATTTTTATGTGTAAGAAGATACAATTTTATCATTCGGGAGTGCTCGTTTTCTTGGATTTCATGATCAATTTGATTATTTATAAGTAATGATGTTCATATAAAATGGGTATAATTCACTAGAATTGGAATTATATTTTATTATTCAATATATAGAAGTTTAAATGGTTATGTATATCATTTTTTATATGGTATGAGGATGAATCATCAGATAAAAGTTCAGTGATAATTGCATAGATATTCGTTTAACATTTTTTTGACCATCACACACTAGTTTTATTTAATAAATTAATACTATGTATATATAATGGATACACAAAATTAAATAGGACTTGAACAATATTTAATGATCTAGTACAACACTAAAAATTGTTTCTTGTCTAGCCTTGATGGAGAAATCAAAAAACAAAAACATGGCATTCACAAAGGTGAAAAAACAACACCTTACAAAATATGTTATGATCTTTAGAATTAAAGGGGAGGGAAGAGAATTGATGATGGATTACTCCCTAAACAAAAATAAAATTAAAATATATAAAATTTAATGGACATATCATGATACATTGGGATATGTGTGTGCGGATAAATTAAGAAAGGAAATGAATTTGAAAATAAATTAAAAGAAAAGGGAGAGGTTTTTACATCTTGATTTTATCCTCCTTAAGATCCTCCATAAAGGGATTGGTTTAGGTATTTTGGTGAGTCCATGAGATCCTATACATATGTAATGTGATTGGAATATGATTGGGTATAAATTTACAAGGTTAAATTCTTGAAATGTGTAAGGGGAGGGGGTGTTGAGGGCCAGTATTTATATTGGAGGAGAGGGGTGTTTTTTAAATATTTTATACATTTGATCATTATTTTGGCTCAAGACTATGTATAGTTTCATTATTATTAGAAATTATTTTAAATTAATAAATTTTTGTTTTATAATAGGGTCTTACATAATCCATAAATCACTTATGACCCAATAATCCATTTATTTAACATTTATCGTAAATTATCATATTTTACTATTCACCAAAAATAAAAGTATTTTAGAAAAATCCAAAAAATTCACCCTAACCATTTTTAAACATGTAGAATCCAATAATGACTCAATTATATGGTAATAATTTTATAATTATAATAAATTTAATTTTTAATTAAAATAATAATTTACCCGAAAAAATAAAGAATTTAAATTTATAACTCCTATTATAACACTCTAAAAAATTAACTATGGTGTCATAAAAATATAAATAAATCATAAGAAAAAAATATTAATTAATAAATACATTTTATTAAAATAAATTTTCTTTTAAATAATTTTTTTAAATATAACATTTTAATTATTTATTTACGACTTATAAAAATACCAACACATAAATAATAATTCTTAAAATATATATTTACTTATACTATGATATAATTGTAGCATTAATTCATTTATAAGATTTTTAAAATTTATTTACATATAAAATAGTGTGGTTACTATTAATTTATCCATTTTACTATTCATAAGGGTCATATAACTATTCATAAGGTTTAGTTACTCTTTCATAGGTATATGTTTCTTAACATATAAAAACACCTCTTACATCATTAATTATTCATTTATAAAGATTTTTTTTGTGTTCTATAAGTGATTTTATTTTATTTATACTAAATTATATCATCTTGTGTTTGATATATGCTATTTATGAAATTGATGTTATTTTAGAGGATACATACAATAAAATCTTGGGGTGTTATAACCTTAAACATGTCATCATAAACAAATGATAAGGATAACCTCTATGAAATCATGACATGGGGGAAAAGTACCATTATAAACTATATTATCTCTATAATATCTTTTATGATGTATTATGAGACTAAAACATCCGCAAATGCATTCGAGCTCTATAAAATTTGGTGTATACTTGTTGATTTCATATCATGTACATGTAAAAGTCTGCCATATAGATCATTCACCATATGATCATATTTCCTCAAATTTAATTCCATAATCCTAGAGTTTGGAATAAAAACATGTAATTCCCTAGAAAAATATGTATTGGTATGACTATGTGAATAATCTTGAGAGAAAATAGTGATGGTATTCACAATACAAAGGTTTGGTATGGAAACTCATTCTGAAATTTTGACAACATAACAACAGTACATAATGAATAATATAATTAATAAATGAGAGATAAAGTGTAGTATCGAGATTTTAATATAAAATTTACTATTATAGGTATGTGTAAAAAATACCTTAATTATGGATTGGAAATAAATTTCATGAAATGATGAAGATTCTTGAATAAAGAGGAGATGGAATGGATCACTTAATAAATTCTGGCATAGTAACGGATTAGGTAAATTAACTAATGAGAGAGTATAAATAATGTATAATTGTTTTTAAATTAATTTCATTGTAGAAGAATCTATATAATGTAATGAAAAAATAATCAATATATATTCAATAGTCCAAATATAAAGAAGGTACATGAATGGAAAAGAATAGAGGCATGTCCCTAACCATGAAAGGGTGATTCAGAAAGCTTGGGATGAGTTTATTGAAATATCGTGGGAACCATTTGAGGACTCTAGACAGCATAAGGATGAGTGAGAAACTATTTAAACGGGTTTTATTTAAAATTAAGGGAATCTTGTGTGTGTTTATATAGGAAAAGTGAGGGGAATTGAATATTATTTATCAAACATTTGTTTTCAAACAAATATAAAAATGTAATCCAAAATCACAAAAATTAAAATGGATTTTTTCATGTGGTTTTATCCAAGTATGAGTGGGTTTAATTATTTAACATGTATATGGTCATAAATTATTAAAATATTACCCTGGGTGATGTGGAAGTGAGTAATGTTCTTTGAAAAATGATTTTAAAACCTTAAAATATAATATCGATTTTGGAGGATTCATAATCGATTTATAATTTTAAAAAATAAAATCAAATAGTTTTAAATGGGGAACACACTATTGAGTTTTAATTAATTTTATATAATTTATTACATCTCTTTTGGGTCATCATGATTTCTTAAGGCACATCGTATATTTACAAAAATATTTACTTTTTAACAGAAAATTGGACTGTATCGAATAATTATGAAAAGTTTCTCTTTGAATAATTTAGAAATTTTTATCAAAAAAATAATCTTCATTATAACCAAATAATTTTCTAAATAGGTAAATTTTTACTTTTAAAACAATAAATGACATTTATTGTGAAATTAAGTGTTTTTTTAAATTAA
The DNA here is from genome assembly GCA_963277665.1 of Viscum album. Classification (NCBI taxonomy): domain Eukaryota; kingdom Viridiplantae; phylum Streptophyta; class Magnoliopsida; order Santalales; family Viscaceae; genus Viscum; species Viscum album. Next base: position 13,399,425 of record OY728157.1, on the reverse strand, counting down.
AATTTTTGAACACTTACAAAAATTACTTTTGACATCATAATATAATATTATAAACTAAAAATAGTAAATATTATTTAGTAAAATTATTATATTAAGATATAATTTCTTTTAAGAAATCATTAATGCATAAAAATAGAATGTCTTAATTGAAAATACATATTACCAAAAAATATAATTTATGTTTTATAAAAAAAAATCAAAATAATTTATAAAGGAAAATAATAAAAAGTGTATAAAACAATTATTTTATTGAAAATACTATATACATATTCATATTATTAGGGCCTTGATTAACATAATTTTATTACTTAGGAAAACTTCCACGAGGTATGATATGGGATGGTCAAATTTCCATGGTGTGGTTTGACGTTTATGGTTTGGGCCTTGACATAGATTAGCTTGAACTTCTCCTGCAAATGGTTTCTTTAATCCATTAGTTATTGGATATCATCTTGGTATTGGTCAATGGAAAATCACAGTGAATCTATCTCTCTTGTAAGCTCTAATAAATGGTATTTATAATTCACGATCCTACTAGTCAAGCCCATCACATCATTTTTCAGAATCAATTGGATTTATCAAATCCCTCTATTTATAAAAATTATATCAACACATTTCGAAGACTATATTACCAATGGTATTATGATTAACATTATTTTAAATATTAAATAATATAATAAAGCTACGTCAATTCATGTATTTTCTAAACTCATAATACATTATAGGGCATTTAATTAAATCAAAAAGGGAAATTTATTTATAAAAGTTCATGTCTTAAAATTATTTCATGGGATACAACATACAAGGATTATGTTAGTGATTTGTAATGACCTCATGTTTGGGTTCCTACAACCCCATGCATAAAGTGAAACCCAAGTTTCTAGGGGTGGGAATTCGTGTTTTGTTTTTTTCATTTATAATAGATTTATATTTCCACCTCATGTGGTTCACTTAGATGTGCTGTTATTGATTTATGATGTCTTATCTCTTGGATTGGTATGGAAATAGATGGGGTTGTGTGTTCCTAAATCATGATAGGCACCTAATATTGATACAGAATCTATATGTTGCGAATGATTGATAGTTCCCTCTATTTTTTAGGATGGTAGAGTAATTTTCTGTCTGAGTTTTATTCATATTGACCTTCTATTTAATTTTTTTCTAATGAAAATGTTTTTAAATATGAATTAAAATAACGATGACATTCTTGAAATGTTAGGTAAATTGAGTATTTTGGAATTTTAATTCTCATGTTTTGAATAATATTAAAATATTAAATATCACATGAAATTTTTTTTCCTAAAAAGGTTGAATAACTTCTAAATTGGTTCTCAGATCAGAAATATGATGGCACTAATAAGTTCAAACCAGTGGCAGTACCCTATGTCTGGCCTAACATTGGTCGACACATGTATTTTTTTTAAAAAAAATTCACCAAGGACATAACCGTAAATTAAAATATTAAATTATGTTATTTTATTTTCCAATCATAACAACTCATAAATGGTGACTCAGATCGGATATATGAGAATACTTTTGAGTTCTTAATGTGGTGTTTTCCCTATGAAAGGCCCAATATCGGCCAGCGTGGTGTGAATGGGATGAATAGTTTTATGGAGTGTTAATGAATAAAGTTAATGTGGATTAATATTATGTTGTGGTTACATTGATGCATCAACATCATGATGTTGTTTCTTGAATATAAATAGCTAGGCAGGGAGCCAGGGTTAGACTGATATCCCTGAAAGTTCCTAGGAGGCCCTCGAGAGAATTCCTGGAGAATTCTCTCAGTGGTGAACGATGACAGAACCTTGGATCAAAGATTGATTCAAGATGTTCTAGATGGATCTCTCCATCGATGATGACACAGAAACATATCATCTTCAGTGAGCGATGAAATCCTCAGGTAAGATGTGTTATTTGGTTTTTCTTTTCTCGTTTTAGGATTCAACGATTAACACAAACCAGCTAGCCAGTTGGTTCATCCATAGCTTGATTGCTCTTGTGGGATGGTCTTGTTTGTAATATTTTATTGGAGTTTGTTGATAGAGATTTGATTTTTATTTCTTGATCATTATTACAAGAATAGATCATGGAAAACATAAACAATGGTCATGGTCTATTCCTTGGGTTGTTGACTGTGCCTTTTCTACCCTGACATTCTTTCTTTTCTTCATTCTTTATGATTTATGAATGAATGATCATTACACCTTTTATTATTTGCATAATGATCCAAAATTTATGACCCAAAAATGGGGATACCTAGTGTTGATGTGATGATGATGGCGTTGTATGATTCTATTTGATTTAGAAATGCATGTTCTTCTGACGATTTATGACCGGATGAGAAAAATCATATTTCAGAGCCGATTGACGAACTAAAACTCAATGATTTAGTGTTTCAATGGATAAAAAAACCTATATATATAGTTTCGAGGTAAACAGAAAATTGGATTGTGCTTCAGATAATCAGATGAGGTGTGTGGATGAAATAGACTCTTTTTGGAAAATTGTGAACAAACACTTCATGTAGTCCCTTCTACATGGCATGTGTACCCTACGACTGAAGGCTAGGTTTTTAGGATATATAAAAGTGTCACGTGGTGTGTGACCCATTTCACATAGCTTGTGGAACCTTCTTATAGACTCATCATGTGTCCTGGGAGATATATGTACTCTATGATGAGTACAAGGGTGGACAACATGGCGTGCACTCCCCCACAAGACATGGCCTGAACCAAGTACCCATACTACCCTGTGTACTAGTATATGGGACGAGACACACATTTTGACACCATGTACTGGAACATGGCTATAGCACTCAAGAGGATCCTAGATGGAAGATAATTGTGTTTGACCCTTCTATATGACATGTTCTCTTCTCCTACATGACATGTTCTAATGAAAATGGAAGTTGTACCCAAACAGTACACCGAGTCATGGAATATTTCATGTGACCCTACCAGAAGTCTTGTATAAATTTCTTCATGGAATGATTATCTTTTCCATTGTATCTTGGACACATTTTTTTTATGTTTGGTTCTTTTTATTGCATCTCTAAAGGTTAGTGATTATTTTTTCCTACTCATAAATGTATGATCCCTTCAACCGAACTTCACGGATATAGTTTTTTGGAATCCCCCTGAGAGGCCTCAAGTAGGATCTTTTATTCATTCTCCGAGATCTAGGTTGAGTCCTTAGTATTTAATTGACCAACATCACCGTGAATCATTCCTCTTCATCGCAAGTAATCTAGATAGAGTTGATGGTATCACCCCTTGGACCATGCTGTGATCCTCATCTATTATATTGTATATCACTCTCTTCAGATCTATCTATGTATATCTATCAAGAAGGTTCTTGAATAAAAGTAATTCTCAGAAAGACATCATTAGTGATATTAGACTCTGAAGTGTGTACTCCCAGAAGTGTGATTCATGGAATCATTGAGACAACTTCAGAGTGTTGGTATGTGGTATTTGGGACTTAACTATAGACTTCATGTCTTTGTTTAAGTGTATATATATATATATATTATTATATGTGTTGTAGACATAAACTTTTATAGAGTTGATTGTACCTTTACTTTGTGTATTTCATTGTGGTTTAGGGGTCCCCTACGTAGTATTGTTGTACTCACCCATGCATGGAGTTTTCCATCACTTGTCATTTCTTATGAAGAAGAGGGACCTTTTGACAGTGTTCATGGTGGAATGGACCAAACAATGCTTTGTGAGATCAAATAGTCGAGGTTTTACTACATCTATAGATAGTTTTCCCACTACTTGTTTCTTATAGGTTGTGATTTAATGTATACAAACTTCTTTTATGGTGGTATTGTATTCATTCAGAGTTTACTTTTATGCATTTTACTTACCTATCATACACTAGTTGGGATATAGTGGTATGCATGGATTTTCTTTGTGTTTTTTTACATTACATCATTTTATAGTGCTTGGAGATGAGTGCATGTATATAGGTATATAGTAAATGCCTCCAGTGATTGTGATATTCCAACTCGGTTCTAGTCACCAGCCCCTGACCTATTGGAGGAGGGCTTGGGGAGTCATTACATGGGCCCCAATAGAAAGGGTCATGACAGAGTGGCATCTGAGGTGGTTGGTTATAAATTACGACCAAGAGTCTACGAGATTTGTTTGTGGAAATAGTGTAAGTGTTTTCAGTTTGGATTTTAGGTTAGGGATTCTAGATTTGGTGTGGTAGGCTGATGTATCCATACACCAAGACTGTGATAAATTATTTTTCGACTCGGTATATGAGAACAATGTTTTCAATGAAAATAATGGTATATGGATCATATAGGAATGGGTTGTGTTTTAATTTACTTCTTGTGTTATCTCTCCATATATACTCATTGAAATTTGTATATCTGGTTTTCTTAAAGTATTCCCCCAACATGCATTTCAGTTAGGATTTAGTAGCTTGATTCTAAGGATGACGCCCTCTGTGATGAGTTAAAACACACCAAACATTCTATGGTATGTTTCTCTTAAATAATTTCTATTCATTAGATATACTATATTGTATGAAGCAACGATTCCTTGTGAAACAACACTTGGTTATAAGAGAAATTCATAACCTAGCCATTAACAAAATTTTTCACTTCTGTGTTTTGAATTTCAAAAAACTGACATACATGGTTGTGATCTGGGTGATATTTAGAGCCTGATAGAATCAAGATAATTTTGGTGAATGGTAACATTCCCTTATGAATAGTAATATACCCTAATGAATAGTAACATACACTTATGACTAGTAATAATACCCTTGTGAATGGTAACCTTACCCATGAAAGTGTAAATAAAATTTAGGCACCTCAAAAATGAAAATTAATATTTTAAGTATTGGAATTTTTTGATTAAATAACGATTTTAATTAAAAATAAAATTTATCATATTTCAAAAATTATTTTGGAAAAATGGATTTCATTTTTGATTTATAAACAATGAAAAATGTTTATATTAAATTATTGAGATTTTTCTGAAATACGTGAATTTTTGTTGAATAGTAAAATAAATTAATTTACCGTATAAATACATTATAAATTAAATACACTATTCCTTGAACCATGAGTGATGTAACAACAAAAATCTATAATTCACATGCACTTATTACTATTATAGGTCATTGAATCCTCTATATTTATTGTACTGTGGAGAAATAATAAATTAATGTATATAATATTAACAAAACCCTCCTCCCTTCAACTATAAATACCACCCCTCACACCCTCATTTCATCACACCTATACAGCTTAATTACTTGCCTATATTCTACTCAAATCACTTCCTAAGATACTCCCCCACGCCTAAAAACCCTTGGACTCCTAAAAAGTCCAAATCCTCTCCCCTAAATAGGCTCTCAAAGGAATATAGATTCAAGAGGTAAATTCCTATTTTCAATTCTTTTGTTTTCTATTCATGTTACTTTGTTATCATTTCTATTCTTACCTCTTCTCTTAAAAATGTTATGAAAAATACAGTACATTATATTTAATAGAATTGTTTATGATTATGGAGTATTCCACCATCAACTCTTCTTTTCCCTAATTTTATACCATAAATGGAATCACTGTTTGTGATGTATTAATTTATCACATTCAATGAAGACGAGTTTCAAATTTGCATTACTGTCTTCAAGACTGGTCATGGAACAATTTTAATTGTTTTAAAGATCATAATATATGTATTTTAACTTATGTATTGTATTTGGAAATCCTTACAAACTCATAATATAAAATAACAATACAAAACAAGTTCATTGTGCCCAAAACCATTAAGTTAAACCAAGCATTCATCATTAACTTTTATACAACGAGTCATCCTCATGGTATATGACCGAAATCATTATAAGATAATTTATATATATATATAATGTAACAAATAATATATGTTAAAAATTATGGTGGTTTAACCACATTTAAAATGAACCTCCATTGAAGAATACAAGTAAAACGATCAAAAAAAGGAAGAAAATGCTTCAAAAACATTATAATTAAACCTCATAAACCCATAAAAAGACATGAATAAAAATAATAAGGTTACACTAAATCAATTATATATAGAGGAGGTTCTTTAATTATTAAATAATGAAGACAAATTTGATTATTCAGGTTATTATAATCAATTGAAGAACACATTCAGGTATAAGGTAGGGGTTCTCTCACCTCACTTTTAATTCTTTAAGATTTCAATTTTTTACCACTTATTTCTTGAGTGTGGTGTATTTGTATAGTAATTTGACATATAATATCATTATTAAATTTATATATAGGGTGTTTTATGATTTATTTGATGATTATTAACTTTTTTCTGTATGACTCGATTGATTGCAATGTGATTAGGGACTTTGTCTCAATTTCATTTTCATTGAGACTTACTTGATATTTTATACCTTATTGTTCTTATGTGTTATATATAATTACCATTTTAGATAATTTACCATTTGAATGTATAATTCTTGTAAATATCCATTTTTGGTATTATGGATATGATTATTTCCTTAAGATGTATACTATTTCACATAAAATGTTTTTTTATTGTATTTTAACTGAGGAAATATTGATGAATTTGTATCCTATATTCAATAAATATGTCAAAAAGGTAAATTTTCCTTGTATTATATCAGTTTTTAAAGAATTAAATGGACTTTTAGTGACATTCGGGGCCTGCTATTGTCCCTCGATGTGTTAACAGGTCTCTTGAGATAAATCTGTTGGCCACAAACCCTTTGTGTTTGTTTCCAAAAATCTTAAAAGTTTCTACCCACAGACTTAAACCACCTTAACGGTATAATGGTTCATGTTCCAGATAGATGATTTCCAATAAATAATAAATCTCCTTATTCATTATTCAGTTATTACTATCCATGAGGTTATATCTATGACCAATCTATCGATGCATTTTTATTCTCAACTTATCAAATAAAGTGTTTTCATTTATTCATCATGCCATATTATTAATGTCTAAATGATTATGATTAAATTATTATTGATTCATGATTCCACTATATGTAACCATTACTGGTCATTTAGTCTCACCCTTATTATGTTTCCTTTCCCTTGGTTATGAAGAAGAGAACCTTGAATAAGCATTAAAGAAGGTAGTTTATTTTAGTTTATTGTGTGTTGTGTTGTATTTTCTATCTTTCTAAATGTACTTTGGGTGTCATGTATGTAATATGATATTTAAAAACTCCTACAGTAGTCGGTCCTTTAGGATTGATTTCTTATAATCATTCCAATATTATGATTTAATGCACCGACTCTAGGCTTCGGGCTTCGGGGCGTCTTATTTGGTGTTAGAGGAAGTTTATTAGTAACATTTGAAACTAGATTTTTGAAACATATATTAGAGGACATAACCCTAAGTTTGACTTTGAGGATAATCATAGAAGAAAATAAGAGAATTTTGGTAAATTAGTGATTATGTGGTTCTTGTAAGAAAACATATCCCTGTCTGGATACTATAAGTGGATGTGGTTCTACCATAGATGTACATAGGAGCAACAACTCCAACAAGGAGTTTCGGGCTTGAGACGGGGTATCTTCGTACATGAAAATGTGCCTTACTACGCACATGGTTTGACACTATTAGGGGATATGATTAGGATAATTCACATTTTCTATACAAATCATTATGAAGGAATTAAAAGTAAATAGTAACATTTTTTATGATTATGAGATTAGTTGTGCATAAATTTTCAGATAATGTTAAGTGTTTTCTGGGTAGAAATTATAAATTAGAACCTAATTTAGTGTATTCCATTATTTTTTGATGGTTCCTAATAGAATAAGGGGAATTAATACCCACAGAAAATGTAGGGATTGACCCATTGAGCAAGTCAACGCTCTCAATGTTAGAGTAGATCAGATCAATGCCATATTGGGACAACATACTCAGGATCCGATGAATAACTATGCTGCACCTATAATATATAATTTCATGTGATTGAAGCCCACATCATTTAGTGGGACTCCCTACCCAGTGGTAGTTGAGTAGTGGATCAAGTACTTTGAAAAGATATTTGTGGCATTAAGATTCAATGAAAATGAAAAGGCAGTACAAAAAGTATATTACCTTAAGGGTGATGCTGATCAATGGTGGTCCTTCATCCATAATACCATGGTGAAAGATGAAATAAAAGTTATAAAATGGAGAACATTAAGGAAAAAATTCTTCGACAAAAATTTCCCACATGGACAATGAACTAAAATGAATAAAAAATTCATTAGCCTAATGAAAATGGGAGAAGACAGTGTTTTGGAGTATGAGGCTACCTTAACAAGATTATCCAGGTATGTTATAGATTACATACGTGATTTAGAATGCATGATTGATCATTTAATTGAAGATATTAAGCCCTATCTTCGAAGGGTACTAGATTCTGAAACATTTTCATCATACGATTAAATTATATTATGTTCCATCAAAACAGAGAAGGAATTCTCTAGAACAAAACTTTTCATGGGAAATCAGGATAAGTAGAGGAATTATAATAACCATTGTAAAGATGATGTGCCAATGAAGAAGAATGGAATAAAGAAATTTCTATTATGGAGAATTGTGGAAAGAATAATTTTGATAAATTCATGAAAGGCATTGGAGTTTTCTATAATTGTATAAAAAAGGGTCATCAATATAGTGAATTCAAGGGGAAGAGACCAGACAATGGTGTTCAATGATAAAATTTTAGAGAGATGAGACACTATTAAAATGAGTTTACTAAGAACCAAGGAAACTTGCCTCCAAAAAGGGAAAGAGACCAAGGGAAATATTATGTGATTACAACCACTGAGGTTGATGTTCCTAATGATGTGGTGGCAGGTACATTAGTTGTTTCCTGAATCATAGCTAGTGTATTATTATATTCTGGATCATCACATTAATTTATTTCATATTTGTTTTCCAAGAAAATTAAACATGTACAATTTTATTTAATAATTTTTTGTCATTCAAAACTCATTGGGGATGTATCATTGCAACAAAGATGTGTCGATCAGTCCCCATCATGGCATATAAATGTGATTTAGTTTCTAACCTTATCAGCATACCAATAGTTAAAGTTGATAAAATTATCAGTATGAATTGGCTGTCACGTTATGATGTGAAGATCTATTTCAAGAAGAAGGAAGTTACAATTTTTGAAATTGGTATAGAATTCCTAATCATTAGAGTACAATCCTCTCCATCTAATTCTTATCTAGATCCAACCACAGTAGCTCTACTGAATATAATTCTTGGAGAGGAATAGAACATAATATCTATGGGTGATGAAATAAATATTAAAATTTAATATGTACATATTGTGAAAGAATACATTAATCTATTTCAAGAGGATTTACCCAGACATCCTCTAGAGCAGGAAGTTTAGTTATCTATTTATTAATTCCTGGTGAAAGGCCTATATTAAAGGCTCTCTATAGAATGACCATTATAGAAATAGTGGATCTAAAGAGACAACTAGAGGAATTGAGTGATAATGGATTTATTCAACATATTATTTCTCCACAGGGATCCCCTTTTCTCCTTTTCAAGAAGAATTGTGGATCAATGATACTATGCATTGATTATATTGAAATCATTTCTATTATAATAAATAACAAGTTTCCTCTTCCACACATTGATGATTTATTTGATCATATTTAGGGACCCTAATATTTTTTGAAGAATGAACTTCGTTCTGGATATCATCCACAGTGTGTGAGGAAGGAAGATATTCCAAAGACAACATTTTGAACTAGGTATGGGCATTATGAGTTTACAGTAATGCCTTTTGGACTGACTAATGCACCCTCTATTTTCATGGATCTAATGAATAGAGTTTTTGTGTAATATTTTGATGACTTTATTGTGGTATTTATCGATGATATCTTGGATGAATCTAAACTCTATGACAATATTGTGAATCACTTGTGGATTATTCGGAAAACACATAGAGGAAATGAATTATATGTGATGTTTAGAAAGTGTGAATTTTGGATTCAATCAGTTTCATTTCTTGGCAATATTGTCTTTATAGATGGAATATTAGTTGATCATACGAAGACAAAGGTAATCTACGAATGGCTAATGATAAGGAACATAACTGAGGTACACAGTTTTAATGGCTTATCATGTTACTATCAGTTTTTTTTAAGAATTTCACCCGCCAAGCTGACCTAGTAACCAAGATCACACATAAAGGGGTTACGTATGTATGGAAAAATATTAATGTATAGAATTCATTGAAAATTTGATAATAATATTGGACAAAGAACCAATTTTGACTCTTCCATATTGAAATGATGGATTTGTGATATACATTGATTCCTCAAAGAATGGACTGGGTTGCGTCCTTATGCAAAATGATAAAGTTACTGGTTATGCATCAAGGCAGTTGAAGACTCATGAGAATAATTACCCAAATCAAGATCATTAGTTAGTATCTATAATATTTTCTAATAAAATATAGAGACATTATCTATATGGTGAAATATGTGAGATGTATACGGATCACAAGAGTTTTAAATTCATTTTTACACAGAATAAACTAAACATGAGGCAAAGGAGATGTCTCGAGTTACTCAAATATTATGATTGTTTAATACACTACCACCTAGGAAAATAAAATAATGTGGAATATGCATTAATTAGAAAGGATCATATACTTTTGACCCAAATAAAAATTGAGAGAGATCCTATATTCATGGATTTACTAAAAATGGATATGAAAATTTTCCAGGATGAGGAAAAATATTTCCCCTTTTAAATGATTTACAATGAATCTTTACTAGATAAGATTAAAATATCTCAATATGATGATGATAATCTACAAAATAAAATTAAAGCTGTTAAGTATGGAAGATTATCAGACTTAGTCTATGAGAATGGAGTTCCGAAATTTGGGAAGAGGTTATGTGTCCCATTAGTACCTATGTCAAAAAGGAATTATTAGATTATTATCATAACACAAATATATCTACAAAACCTGGTAGCACTAATATGTATAGGGATATGAAGGAAAATTTCTAGTGGGATAACATGATGTAAGAAATAGAAGACTATGTGTCATGGTGTCTAGTTTTTCAATAGGTGGAGGTAGATAGACAACATCCTAGAGGGTTAATTAAACCTCTACCTATTGTTATGTGGAATTGGGATGGAATTACGATGGATTTTTTCATTGAACTACTAAGAAAATCTATAAGGAATGATGAAATATGGGTAATTGTTGATCATCTTACAAATTCTCTACATTTCTTTGATATAAGAGAGGATATAACACGTGATCTCCTAGTAAAAAATTATATTAATGAAGTTGTAAGACTTCACGGTGCACCACTATTGATTGTTTCCGATTGAGATCCATTATTTATATCAAAATTATGTAAAATTCTCTAGAAGTCCTTGGATACTGAGCTTTATTTGAGTACCTCTTATCACCCCCAAACCGACGGATAGTCTGAAATGAAAATACAAACATTGTAAGATATTTTGAGATAATTCTCACTTGACTTTCAAGGAATGTGGGATCAATACTTACCTTTAATGGAATTTTCCAACAATAATAGTTTCCATTATAGAATTCAAATGGTTATATTTTAATCATTATATAGTAAGAGGTGTCGAACTACCACTTGTTGGGATGAAGTTTGTGAGAGGAAACTAACATGCCTATAACTTATCGAAGAGACAACTATAAAGGTAAAAACATTCAGGCCCGCATTAATGAATATAAAAATAGGAAAAATAGTTATTCTAACAACCAATTAATGGATTTGTAATTCCAATTGTGAGAACATGTCTTTCTGAAAGTATCTCCATGGAAGGGTGTCTTAAGGTTCGGTAAGAAAGGGAAACTGAGCACTAGGTACACCAGACCATTCAATATTCTAGAAATAATTTCATCTGTAGCTTACCATTTAGAAATATCATGAAGTATATCCAAAGTTCATGATGTATTTCATGTTTCATTGTTAAAAAATACATGCCAGACCAAACACATGTGCTCACCTATGACGAAAAAGAGATGGAACCTAGTTTGTCAAAATGTGAAGAGCCTATCAAGATTCTTGATACAAGGGAGAAGATATTGAGGAATCAGACCACTTCACTAGTATAATTTCATTGGATAATCCATAAAATGGAGGATTATATGCTGAATAACCACCCAATTTTTTTTAGAGAGAGATATACATGAAAATGTTTTAGGACAAAATTTCCAAAGGATGGAAAAAATAAACACCCCAATCCTTTTATGGTATGTTTCTCTTAATTAATTTATATTAATTAAATAGACTATATAAAAAGTATCCATGGGTCACTGTGAAACAACACATGTTTATAGAAAAAAGTCACAAAATTTCCATTAAACATAAATTTTCCACTTATGTATTTTGAATTTAAAAAATAAACATACATGGTTACGATCAGGGTGCTGTTTGGAGTCTGATAGAATCATGTTAATTTTTGGTGAATAGTAACTTACCCATATGAATAGTAACATATCCTTGTGAATATTAACTTAACAATTTTAATATTAATATAACCCTTATGAATGGTAATCTTACCCATGAAAGTGTAAATAAAATTTAGGCACCTTAAAAATGAATATTAATATTTTAATTATTAGTATTTTTTGATTAAATAATATTATAATTAAAAATTAAATTACTCATATTTATAAAATTGTTTTTTAAAAATGGAGTTCATTTTTTGATTCTATACCTCTAAAAATGGTTAGGTTGTATTTTTTATATTTTTCTGTAATACTTGAATGTTTTCTGAACAGTAGAATACATTAATTTACCCTATAAATACATTATAATTTAAATCCAATATTCATAGAACAATTTGTGATTTAAGAATAAAAATCTATTACTCACATGAACTTATTATAATTATATTTCATGGGATCCTCACTATTTCTTATATTATAGAGAGATAATAAATTAATGAACATAATATTAAGAAAACCCTCCTCGCCTCCACTATAATTACAACCCCTCACACCCTCATTTATTCTCACCTCTCAAGCTTCAAGATGTGCCTAAATTATACTATAATATCTCCCTAATATCCTCCCCAAATCCAATATCCCTTGGTCTCCTCAAAATACCAAATTATCTCCCCTAAATAGGCTCTCAAAGGAAGATAGATTCAAGAGGTAAATTCCTTTTTTCAATTCTTTTTTTCTTTTAATGTTCTTTTGATATCTTATCTATTCCTAAATATTCTCATACAAATGTTATGAAAAAATCCATTTAAATATATTTAATGGAATTTTTTATGATAATTTAATATTCCATCACCATCTATTCTTTTCCCTCCCTTTATACAATAAATGAATGCACTGTCTGAGATGTGTTAATTTATCACGTTCTAGGAAGACTAGTTTTCAATTTGCATTACTATCTTCATGAGAGGTAATGAAACCTTTTTAATGGTTGAAACAGATAATAAAATATGTATTTTATCTTAAGTAATGTTATGGAAATCCTTACACACTCAAAATATAAAATTATATTACAAAACAAGTTCATCATGCACAGATCTTCCAAGTTAATCCAAGCGTTTTTCGTTAACTTTTATCTAATGAGTCCTCCTTATGATATATAACCAAAATCATGATATGATCAATTATATCTCTGTAATTTCAATAAAAATATATGTTAACAATTATGTAGGTTTAAACACAGTTCAAATGAACTTCCATTTATGAATACAAGTATACTGATAAAAAAAAGGAATAAAATTCTTCCAAAACAATATAATTTAACCTCTTAAACCCATAAAAAAGGGTATGAATGAACATAATAAGGTCCAAATAAATCAATTGAATGTATATGTGGATATAAAAATATTAATTAATTAAGATAAATTCAATTAGTCAGGATATTAACAGCAATCGAAGAACACATTCCGACAAATGGTAAGGGTTGTCTCATTTCACTTTTAATTCCTTGAGATTTCCATTTTTTTCCCCTTACTTCGTTAATGTGGAGTATTTGTACTACCATTTGATATATAATATCTTTATTGTCTTTATATAAATAGTTTTCTATGATTTATTTGGTGATACTTAATTTTTGTTCATATGACTTGATTGATTACAATGTGGTAAGGGACTTTGTCTCAATTTCCTTTTCATTGAGACTTACTTGGTATTGTGAACATAATTGTTCTTATGTGGTGTATCTACTGCACATTTGAGATCATTTTTAATTTGAAATTTTAATTCTGGTAAATATCTATTTTCTTGTATTATGGATATGATTATTTCTTAAAGTTATACACTATTTCACATATGGTGTTTTTTGAATGCTATTTTAACTGGGGATATATTTATGAATCTGTATCATATATTCAATATGGATATCAAGAAGGATTATTTTACCTGTATTAAGATTATTTATAAAGAATTATTTGGACTAATAGTGACGGTTGGGGGCCGCTATAGTCCCTATATGCATTGACATGTCTTCTAATACAAATCAGTTGGAGGCAAACCCTTCAAGTTTGTTTCCAAAAAACAGATGGGTTTCTACACACACACTTGAACTGTCTCGATAGTATAATGGTTCATGTTCCAGATACATGAAATAAAAATAACAAGAATTATCTATATTCATTATTCAATTATTAATATCCATGAGTTTTTCCTTATGACAAAATATATGGATACATTTTTATTTTCAGCTTATTGTTGGAAAGTGTTTTAATTTATTCATAATTCCATGTTATTCATATCTAATTGATTATGATTAAAGTATTATTGATTCAAGATTCCATAATATGTAACCCTTACAGATCATTAGAGCTCACCCTTATTATATTTTCTTTCCATAGGTTATGAAGAAGAGAACCTTGAATTAGATTTCAAGGAGGCAGTTTATTTCAGTTTATTGAGTATCATGTTATATTTTATATCTTTCCTAATTTACTTTGGAAATAATATATGTAATTTGTCCTACCAAAATTGTGATCCAAATTAGTCCTTCATGATATATATCTTATAATCATGGAAATATAATTAAGTAATGCACCTTCTCTGAGCTTCTGGGTTCGGGGTGTTATAGTTGGTATTAGAGGAAGTTTAGCAGCAAACATGGAAACTATATTTAAGAAACATATTTTAGAGTATATAAAACTATGTTAGACATTGAGGATAATAATTGAAGAAAAATGTATAATTTTGGTAAATTAAATATTATGTGGGTATTCTTATAAAATACATCCATGTCTACATACTACAAGTGGATGTGGTTCTAGAAAAAATATACCTAGGAGTATGAACTCTGACAAGGAGTTTTGGGTTTGACCTGGGGTATCCTAGTACAAAACAATGATCCTTACTGTGCACCAAATTTGACATTTCTGGGGAATATACATAGGATAATTCAAATTTTTTTACAAACCATTATGAAGGATTTAAAAGTAAATAGAAATAATGTTTATGATTATGAGATTAGTTTTGTTTAAATTTTCATATTATGTTAAGTGTTTTATAGTTACAAATTATGAATTATGACGTAATTTATGGTATTCCATTTTTTAGTGGTGTCACCTAATGGAAGAAGTGGAATCAATACCCACAGACTATGTAGGGATTTATCTAATGATCATGTCAACACAGTTAATGATGGAGCAGATCAATTCATGACTATATTGGTAAAACTTTCTCCAAATGTGATTAATAACCACTATACACCTATATTGAATCATTTCATGTGATAAGAGACCCCATATTGTATTGGAACTATAAATCCGGTTGTAGTTGAGCAGTGGATCAAGTCCCTTGATATGATATATTTGGTATTATGTTGCAATGAAAATAAAAGGGTATTACTGGAAGTATATTTCTTCAAGGGTGATGATAATAAATGGTAGTTCTTAATCCAGAATACCATGGAGGAAGAAGAAATATAAGATATGAAATGGAGAACATTTAATTAAATATTCTTCAAAAAATATTTCCCTTGTGAACAATGAACTGAAATAAAATGTAAATTACTTAGCCTAAAAAAGGGGAAGAAGAAAGTGTT
The DNA here is from genome assembly GCA_963277665.1 of Viscum album. Taxonomy (NCBI): domain Eukaryota; kingdom Viridiplantae; phylum Streptophyta; class Magnoliopsida; order Santalales; family Viscaceae; genus Viscum; species Viscum album. The sequence goes on along the minus strand of OY728157.1, from coordinate 13,383,380 downwards.
ACAGAGTATGAGGCTACCTTCACAATATTTTCTAGGAACTATATAGATTACATACGTGATGTGGAAGATAATATTTATAATTTATTTAATGGTCTTAAGACAAGTCTTCAAAGGAAAACAGATTCTTAAACATTTTCATCATACGATGAAATTGTATTAAGTGCCATCAAAAAAGATAAGTAATTTGTTATATCAAATTTATTTAAGGGAAATCAAAATAAGAAGAAGAATTCCAATAACCATGTAAAATAATCTATTCTAATAAATAATAAGGGAATGAAGAAATTTCTATTATGTGAGAACTATGGAAATAATCATCCGGGGAAATCATTGGAAGGCATGGAAGTTTTGTATATTTGTGGAGAAGAGGTTAATCTATCTAGGGAATAAAAGTGCAAGGGACAAGTCAATGATTTTAAATTCTACAATTGTAGAGATATGAGAAACTATGAAAATGAGTGTCCTAGGGGACAAGGAAACATTCCTCAGAAAAGGCCACTAGAGCATGGGAAAGCTTATGAAATTAATACTGTGGAAGTTGAAGTTACTAATGATGTGGTGACAGGTATATTAGTCTTTTCCTCAAACATAGACCATGCATTTATTGATTATGGATCAAAAAATTCATATATATCTTCTCCGTTTTCCAATAAAATTACACATGTCCAATTTGATTTAATAAAGGAGTTTTTAGTCAAAAATCCTAGGGGATGTATCATTATAAAAAATATGTGTCGATCAGTCCCTATCAAGACACATAAAAGTGATTTATTTTATAAATTTATCATCATTTCAAGGATGGACATTGATATAATTATCAGTATAAATTGACTATCAAATTATGATGAGAATATCTTTTGTAAGAAGAAGGATGTTACAATTTTTTTAAAATGGCGTAGAATTCCATATCTTTAGAGAAGAAAGCTCACTATCTAATTCTTATCTAGATCCAAACCTAATCACTCTATTGAATGAAATTCTTGGAGAGGAATCAAATAGAATATCTATGGTTGTGGAAAGAAATATTCAAATTTAATACATAAATATTGTGAAAGAATACATTGATGTATTTTAATAGGATTTACCAATACATCCTACAGAGTAGGAAGTTGAGTTCTCTATTGATTTAATTCATGGTGAATGACCTATATCAATGACTTTCAATAGAATGTCTACATTGGAATTAGTAGGGCGAAAGAAACAAGTAGAGGAATTGAGTGACAAAGGATTTATTCAAGCTAGTGTTTCTCCATAGGGAGCCCATTTCCTATATGTCAAGAAGAAAGAAGTATCCATGAGGATATTGATTCATTATAGGGAAATCAATGCCATTAAAATAATGAAGAAGTATCCTCTTCCATGCATTGATGATTTATTTTATCAACTTCATGAAGCCAAATATTTTTTGATTATTAACGTTCGATCTAGATATCATCATTTTGTCTCCGAAGAAAGATGATATTCTAAAGACAACATTTCGAACCAGGTATGGGCATTATGAGATTACAGTAATGCCTTTTTGACTGACTAATTCACCCTCTATTTTCAAGGATCTAATGAATAGAGTTTTCAAGGAATGTCTTTATGACTTTGTTGTGGTATTTATCAATGATATCTTGGTGTAATCCAAAATCTGTGAAGACCATGGGAATCATTTGCATATTATTCTGAAATGTCTTAGAAGAAATGAATTATCTAGTAAGTTGATGATGTTATAAAGAAGAACCACCCACTTCCTTTTAGGGAGAAATATAGATTAAAAATTTTGAGGATGAAATTTTTAATGGAGGGAAAAATAAAATACCCCAAACATTTTATGGTATGTTTCTATTAAAAACATTCTACTCATTAGGTAGCCTATATTTCATAGATCATTGAGTCTTTTAGAAATAACACTTGATTATAGGATAATGTAACAACCTAGACATTAAACTTAAATTTTCCACTTCTTTATTTTGAATTTTGAAAAAAGGACATACATAATTGCGATTAGGGTGATATTTGGGGTCTGATAGAATCAAGATTATTTTAGTTGAATAGTTACTTACCCTTATGAATATTAACATACCCTTATGAATAGTAAATTACCATTATGTGTAGTAATATTAAACTTATGAATAGTAAACATTCCCATGAATGTGTAAATAAAATTAAGGCACCTTAAAAATAATGATTAATATTTTAAGTATTGGTATTTTTCAATTAAAAAACGATTTTAAATAAAAATTAAATTTCTTATATTTAGAAAACTATTTTTAAAAAATAGAGTTAATTTTTGGATTCTACACTTCAAAAAATGGTTAGGGTGAATTTTTAATATTTTTTCTAAAATACATGAATTTTTTGTGAATAGTAAAATACAATAATTTTCTGTATGGATACATTATAATTTAAATAAACTATTTCTAGAATCATGAGTGATGTGAGCACCCAAATATCAAACTCACATTCACTTATTAATATTATAGGTAATGTAATCCTCACTATTTCTTGTCTTGTGGTGAAATATTAAATTGATTAATATAATATTAAGAAAACCCTCCTCCCCTACACTATAAATACCACCCCTTACACCCTCATTTCTTCACTCCAATAAATCTTCATTCCCTACCTAAATTCAGCTCAAATCACTCTTAAAGATCCTCATCCACGTCCAATAGACCGTTGTCCCCTCAAAAAACCAAATCCTCTCCACTGAAGAGGCTCTCCAAGGAAGAGAGATTCAAGAGGTAAATTCTTTTTTTCAATGCTTTTGTTTTCTATTAAAGTTCCGTTGTAATATTTTCTATTCTCACATATTCTCATTAAAATGTTATGAAAATTAAAGTAACTTATATGTACTGGAATTTATTTATGCTAACTGAATATTCCATCATCATCTCTTCTTTTTCCTCCTTTTATACCATAAATGAAATCACCATATGAGATGTGTTAATTTATAACATTCAAGGAAGACTGGTTTTCAATTTGCATTACAATCTTTATGACTGGTCCTAAAACCTTTTTAATGGTTGAACCAGATCATAATATATCTATTTTATCTTATATCATTTTTTTAAATCTATACACACTCATAATATAATATAATAATACAAAACAATTTCATCGCACACAAAACTGCCAAGTTAATCAAAACCTTTATCATTAATGTTTTTCTAATGAGCCATCCCCATGATATAGAAAAAAATCATTACAAGATAATTTAAATCTATGGAATTTCACTAATAATATATGTGATCAATTCTGGATATTTAAACACATTTCAAAAAAACTTATATTCATGAATACAAGTAAACTGATCATAAAAAAATGAAGAAAATGGTTCCAAAACAATATAATTATACATATTAAACCCATCATAATGTCAATGAATGAATAAAATAAGTTTAAAATAAATAAATTCAATTTATATGCGAATCTATAATTATTAATTAATGAACAGAAATTTGATTATTCATGTTATTAATATTAATCGAAGAACACATTCCGGCATAAGGTAAAGGTTCTCTCATCTCACATTTAATTATGTGATATTTTCATTGTTCGCCAATTATATATTGAATGTGGTGTATGCGTAATACCATTTGATGAATAATATTAGGATTCTCTTTATATACATGTTGTTCTATGATTAATTTGGGGTTTATTAACTTTTGGTCATATAAATCGATTGATTACAACATGGTGAATGAGTTTGTCTCAACTTCCTTTTCATTGATAATTACTTGGTATTCTGCACCTAAACATTTTTAGGTGGTGTATCTACTACCCATTTGCAATAATTTTTTGTTTGATTTTATCATTATGGTGAATATTCATTTTCTTGTATTTTGAATATGATATTTCATTAAGCTTTATACCATTTCACATACAATGTTTTATTGATTACTATTTTGACAAGGTAAATATAGATTAATCTATAACCTCTATTCAAAATATATATTTAAAATGAATATTTTCCTTGTATTAAATCAATTTATAAAGTATTATTTGGACTAGTAGTGATGGGTTAGACCATCTATATCCCCTAGATACATCAATAGGTTTCTTGAGTCAAATCAGTTGGTGACAAACCCTTAGAGTTTGTTTCAAATAATCAAACGGGTTTCTACAAACAGACTTAAACCGTCTCGATTTAATAATGGTTCATGTTCTAGATACTTGAATTCTAAATAATAAGAATTCAGTTTATTCATTATTCATTTTTTATTCTGGATGAGTTTATTTCTATGACAAAATCTATGGATGTATTTTTTATTCTAAGCCTATTGATGGAAACTGTTTTCATTTATTCCTTATCCAATATTATTAATGTCTAATTAATTATAAATCACTTATTATTGATTCATTATTACACTATATGTAACCCTTATTGAAAATTCTATCTCACACTTATTATGTTTTATTTCCCCGGGTTATGAAGAAGATAACCAGGAATAATCATTAAAAGAGGTTATTTATTTTGGTGTATTGTTTATCATGTTTTACTTTCTATCATTCAAAATGTACTTTTGGTATCATTTATGTAATCTAGTCTTCAAAAACTACTAAACTAATCAGTACTTCAGGAATTATTTCTTATAATACTGTCAATATAATTATGTAATGCACCGGTTCTGGACTTGAGGGTTCAGGGTGTTACATGAGGCTTCGATATAGGGACCAGTTCCTCAGGTGTAACCTCTAGGGGTGCACTAGGTATTCCAAAAAATATGGAGAATAACAAGGTACCTGCTATACTAGAAAATGAGGACAACATGATGAGCATTATTTACGAGTTTTAGATACAAATAACCCTCAAGTTTTTAGGTGAACTTGACCTTCAAGCGGCAGAGGATTGGCTTGAGGTGGTAGCACATGTTTTTTATCTAGTAAAGACACCAGTGGATCAAATGGTTGTCCTAGAAGTGATCCTTCTACAAGTTTCAGTGTGGAGATGGTGGATTTTAGCTATCCAAATTGACAATGAGGTTACTCTTCCATGTATTGAGTTTGATAATCTCTTCAAATAAAATCTCTCACCAGTTACACAGATACCTATGCATATACAAGAGCTTATTCAGCTCCAGAATGGTATCCATACTATGTCTACTTATTCACAGAGATTCCCCAACCCTTCCAGGTACTCGATGGATTTGGTCAAAGATCTTTACATCTAGGATGGGACCTTAGAGAAAGGTTTTCAAAAATAAATATGATCCAACATTATACTTCTATGCATTCTAACTTATTTTTGGTATCTTGAGAAAGATTTGGTGGTTGGAAGCTTATTACAAGAGTAGCTACAACCAGTGACAGTCAGTAGTGGAAGATAATGTGTTGAGACCTCAGCATCATGGAAATGACATCAGCCTCAAGTATTTGGACATGGTATATGTTTTTTAAGACGTCATATGAAAGAGGATTTACAGTTTGGGTTTCACATGGTAGATGCAGTCATCCTGGGGAGAGTCAGTTCTATTCATGTGAAAGTAGGGGACATATCACTCAAGATATTCCAACCCACCATACCGAAGATAGAGAGACAGTAGATGCACCACTGAGGCATACACAATGATAGGATAAGGTATATCCATAGTGTAGAGGACATGGTAATGGATCTGGGAGAGAAGAAGGATGTTGTCGAAGATTCTACAGGTTACTACCACCACCCAAGGTGGTCTATACCAAGATAATGGATTTTGAGTATATGAGAGGGAATACATATATGCGGTCGAGTCATATGGCCCAAGGGCTCTAGAAATGAATCGAGGTGTGATCTTTGTCTTTTCTACTTTACCGGTAGTACTGATACACAGAATTTCTAGTCATTCCATTCTTACTGCATATCTTTTCCCTGGACTATATATTCTTGTTGAATCATTGTCTCAAACCTTACTCTTAGAGACACCAACTAGAGATGTCTCTGTGATCACACATATATGCTGGTAGTGTGACCTTAACCTTGGAGGTGATAGTTTTGGTTAGAGTCCCTTTGTGTCAGTGTTGAGGAATTACACCGTCATTCTTGGTATGTATTGGTTGTACATAGTCAATGCCAAGATTAACAATTTTAGGAAAAGGTTTTTGTGTGTTCACAGTGATGGAACAAGGTTTTCCTTTTTTTGGGAAATAAAAACCTAGGAAGAACATGATGGACTCATGTTTAGGAGGGTGAAGCTGATTACTCATTAGTTGGATAACCTAACCCTCAGTGCAGTAGATGTTGTGATGTTCTAATTACCAACGACGATGGTGGAGTATGAATACATATTCACTGAAGATGTTATTGGATCACAATATGATCGGGAGATAGTCTTCATCATTGATTTACACATTGGGATAGAACCAATATCTACACCGTCAAATCAGATGTCTCCCTCAAATATTCATTACCTGAGTGTTTAGTTATAGGAACTATTGATGAATGTCTTTGTAAGAGACATTGGTTCACCCTAGGAATCCCCAGTGTTGTTTTCCCAAAAGGTAAATTGAAGTTTGAGTTTGTTTGTGGACTACCGATTCTTGAACCAGGTGACTGTGAAGAATAAGTATCCTCTTCCAAGGATCGATGAACTCTTTGATCATTTGAGAGGGGAACGATGGTTCTCAAAGGATGAACATAAATCATGATATCACCATATGTGAGTATGGGATGAGGATATATCATTGCTGGATTTCAAAAGTTGTTACAGTCACTATGAGTACTTGGTGATTCTATTTGGTGTTACGAACACCCCAACAATGTTCACGAGACTCATGAACCATGTCTTTCATCCTTATTTAGACCTTATAATGGTAGTCTTAATCAAATATATCATTGTGTACTTGGTGTCTGAGGAGGATCATATTAGACACTTAATGATTGTTATGTACATACTATAACATAAAAAACAATATCAGAAACTACTGAAGTGCTAGTTCTATATTTAGGTAGTCACTTTCTGGGATATTTTATATCTTCATATGGAGTGGTTGTGGAACCGGCCATGGTTGAGGATGTTTTATCATGACATACACCTAGTAGCATAATAGAGGTGCAAATCTTTCTTGGTATAGAAGACTATTACCAGAGATTCATACCTACTTTCTGTAGGATATCAGCTCCGATTACAGCTTTGACATAGAAGGGGAAAACCATCGTGTTGATAGAGAAGAACCAGTAGACTTTTCAGAAGTTGAGTTAGATTTTGATGATCACTCAATCATATGATTACTAGAAGAGGGTGTTGTGTAAATAGTGTTTTGTTATGCATTAGGTACATGGCTTGGTTCTATCCTGATATAAAGGCAAGAAGTGATTGCCTATGGTTTCTGCCTGATGAGGCCACATGAGAAGAACTATGTGACCCATTATCAGGAGTTAGCAGTGGTAGTATTCTCATTGATGATGTGGTGACACTACCAAGTATAAGAACAATTTATTATCTACTTTGACTACAAGAGTCTGAAGTATATCTTCTCTCAGAAAGATCCAAACATGAGATAGAGGTGATGTCTAGAATTCCGCTAGGACTATGACTTTGAGATTTTCTGTACACTTAAGATGGGTAACATTGTGGAAGATTCACTCGACATGATATCTAGTTCTCATTTTATTAATGGGGTGTCAGAGCAGTTGGACTCACTATACTTATCCATTGTTAATGGAGATGGAGCATCATACATCCAGTCGATGGTTGTTACTCTTCCACTCTTACATTGAGTCATGGAAGCATTGCTTGGGGATGTTGACTGTGAGACTCTACAAGCTCAGGTATCCATTGGAAATTCTCTTGAGGAATATTCTAAAGATTGGGAGCTTTTATTTATTTTAAATGTTAACATAGTAGTGTTGGTGATGTTTCAGGCATCAGTTATGTGGGAGTTTCATGAATCCCCTTTAGTGGTAAATCCCGATGTGGAGAATATTTACTAGGACTTCTGATGTTAGTTTTGGTATCAGGGAATGAAGAAAGGAGTTATGAATTTTTTTCTCAATTCCTTACTTTTTATCTAGTGAATATCGAGAACCAGGTTCTTGCAAGTTTTGAACGAACGTTGGAGGTGAAAAAATGGATGTGGGATTGTATATCGATAGATTTCAGGATGAATTTTCCATGTATTTCTAGGGGATATGATTCTATATTTCTGATCCTTGCTCGACTCACCAAGTCATCCCCCTTTGTCTAATTTGATATAAGAGTTCAATAGAGATCATGGGACACCTCTACGTTCAAGAGATAGTTTGAATCCATGGAGTTGCATTGATGATTGTTTCAGATCATGATTGTTGTTTTACATCCTGGTAGAGGAAGTGATTATATGTGGTGTTTGTTACCTGGTTACAATTGAGAATATAATTTTACCCACATACAGACATCCATATGGAGTAGAATATTCATGTCCTAGAGGACATGCTACAGGATTGCATGTTGGACTTCAACTAACGATTGGAGATCATATACCATGTGTGGATTTCTATACAACAACAACAACAACAATTCCATCATTGTTATGACACCATTTGAGGGTTTGTACGAGAAACCCTATCGGTCAGAACATTGTTGGAATGACCTAATAGATTCAGCACCCATGGTTCCAAAGTTGATGCGAGCTACTACAAAAATGGAGAAGATCATCCATGAGGGGATGAAGAATGCACCGATCCATAAAAAGTATTATATTGATAGGTGACAAAGGCCTTTGGAGTTCGACGAAGGATTCCATATATTCTATGGGTTTTACCTCAGTATGGATTACCGATATTTTTCTAGGGTGTCCTGTTATCTCTGAGGATTATCAACTCTTTTCAAATAATGCATAGAGTTGGAAAGTTGGTGTACCACTTAGTTCAACACCCGTAGATGGATCAGGTACACTATGTCTTCCACATGTCGCAGCTGAGGAGGCATGTGCATGACCCATAACAAATCATCTATTGGGGAAAGCTATACATTGAGGATGGAGAGACATTTTTTGAGTACCCAATAGAGATTTAGGATCAGCAGGACAAGATCCTTCATGGGTGATTCATTCCTTTACTGCATTTCAAGTGGTAGAACGAGAATCTCTAGGGAAGAACTTGGGATAGGGGGGCTAAAATTAATGCTTAGTACCCTCATATTTTTGAGTATCAATTATTTTTAAATATTATTTGGATAAATTATTAGAAAAGTCTCTAAGACGGGATGGAATTCTGAGGCCCGATGTCCCTAAAATAAATGTTTGAATAATATTAAAATATTAAATAACACATGAAAATGATTTTCCAAAAAATTAATATTAACTTATAAATTAGTTCCCAAATCAGATATATGAGGTTACCATTGAGTTCTAAGAAGTGGCTTTACCATAGGTGGAACCTAACATTGGTTAGTGCTGGTCATCTGTAAAAAATGTCACTAAGGACATAACCGTAAATAAAATAACTAAATAAAATCATTTTATTTTTAAATCATAATAACTTCTGAATGATGTCTCTGATTGGAAATCAAAGATCACCATTGAGTTCGTAATGTATTTTTTCACTAGGCAAGGCCTAACATCAACCAACATGGTTAGAAATGAAAAATTGTTTTCAGAAATTTTAATGAATAAAATAAATTGGTCATTTATTTTATTTTGTAATTATGTTGTCACATCAACACATAAACATTATTTCTTTTGAATAAATATCTAGACAAGGGCCTATGTTTTTACTGATAACCCTGAAAGTTCCACGGAGTCTCTAGATAGAATCTCTATTGAAGCCTCTTGGCGATGAATGATGATGAATCATTAGATCAATGATTTACGAATTCCATTCTTGAAGGATCTCTCAATTGGTGAAGACAGAGAAAATTATCTTTTTCAAAGAGATATCCAATCGCCAGGTAGGATAATTTATTTGGGTTTTTATTCCCTATTTTTTGATTCAATGATTGATGCAGCCAATTGAAGAATAAGTTGGTCCGCGGATTGATCATTATAGCTATATGGTCTTGATAGAGGTACTTTATCAAGGATTTTTTCATATATATATTATTTTTATTTAGTGATTGTTCTTATGGGAATGTATTGAGGTCAGAAAAAAATTGCTGAGGTTTTTTTATTGGGTTGTTCATCATGGTTTTCTCTCGTGATATTGTTCACATTATTTATGCTACTTTATTTATGAATGAATGATTGTTGTACCATTGATTCTCAGCATAATAATCATAAATTTTATATCTTACATTCGGAAGACCTAGCATAGGTGAAATAGGGTTGTTGGAGGAGGAATCGAAGCGGTTCAAAATTCTTGGTCTTTAGATAGTTTATGAGTGGATGAACCAAATTAGATTTTTGAGCCGATTGAAGGCCAAAAACTCATCAATTCAGTGTTGCTTTAGTGAATCAACCCTGGATCTATAGATTTGAGGAAAAAAAACCTTTGGACTGAGCTCCGGAGGATTAGATGAAGTGTGTGGAGGAAGGATACATCTTCTGGAAAATCATGAAGAACACGACGTATAGTGTGGTCTACATGGTGTTTGTCCCTCATGAGAGATGAAATGGGATTAGGGAGATAAATTAGTGTCACACATTGTGTTACCCCTATCACACAGCGTCCCGACCCTCCCCATAGACATAGAATCTGTCTCTGGAGATACACATACATGGGTGGCCAACACAGCATGATCTCCCCCTCATGACTTGGCCTCAACCATGTACAAAGACTACCTCATGTACTGGTACATAGGTAGAGGCAGATGGGCTGAAACTATGTATTGGTAGACAAAGTTATAACATGAGTGGATCTTAGATGGAAGGAAAAAGTGTGTGACCCTTCAACAGGGTGTGTACTCATCTTCTTCCAGTCATGTTATAATGACACGAGCCGTTGTATACGGGCATTAAATAGGGTCAGGAAACATGGTCTATGGACCTTCCACACGAAGTGTATACCTTTCAACATGGATTTATTATCAAGTACACCATATCATGGATATGTTTCATTAGTTTTTGTTCCCTTTATCACTTCCCTAAAGGTTGGTGGGTATCATTTCATACCTGTAGGAGTATGATCCCTTTAGCTGGACTTCCCAGATTGAGTTGTTGGAATCCCCCCAAGAGGCCCAAAGCATGATCCTCTATTTATTCATTAAGACCTAGGTAGATTACATTGTATTGACCTGAACGAAATCAGTGGGTGTCGATCCTTTGCTTAGAAGGTTAATCCATATGGAGTTGTTAGTATCACCCCATGGCCCTAACTATGATCCTCATATATTGTATCGAATCCCTCTCTTATGCTCTCTCTCATGATGGTTACCAAAGAAAAATAATTCTTAGATGAATGTCATCAGTTACCTCAGACTGAGTAGTGTGTTCTACCAGATGAGTGCTTCATGGAATCTTTGAGCTTCACCCCTAGTGTTTGTATGTGGAAGTTGTGACATACCTCTAGACTTCATTTCATGGATTGATTATATCTGTATATTCTTATATTTTTTTTTGAAATATACTTTTATATAGATGATCGTACCTTTCCTTGTGTATTGCTTTGTGATTTTGGGTTGATCTACTGAGTATTGTTATACACACCCATGCACAGGATTTTCTCGCACGTGTCATGTCTTGTGAAGATGAGCGACCATTTGGCAGAGTCCTAGACAGACCAAGACTGGATGAATTCAAGGTGTCACTATGGATACAGATAACCGTAGTAGTACCATTTTCTTATAGGTTGTACTTTGTGGTATATATACTTCTTTTTTAGGTGGGCATGTATTCTGATCCAGTTTACTTGACCACACTTTACTTTCCTATCATACTCTGGTTAGGATATAGTGGTATGCATTCATTTTATATCCTAGTGGTTTTTTATATTTCACCATTTTGTGGGATTGTATATGTGAGCATGCTTACTGGTACATATTCAATGCCTCCCTGGATAGTGATATGCCTACTCAGTGCAAGTCACCAGCCCCTAGCTAATTGGAGGTGGGCTTAGGGAGTCATGGAACGAGCCCCAAAAGGATATGTTAGGATAGATTTGATATGGTAATTTCACTCAAATTTGGGTATAGACTTTTGTGGTTGTCTAATATGGTGGTGTAATTCAATTAGGCAGAAGATGTTATGGATAGGTAATGTTTTAATCTACCAAAAGTTGTAGTTGGGAATTTTAATGGAAGGTCATTCGGGGATCATCCAACAATAAATTGTAAAAGGAATGAAGGTTATAATTTTTAAAAATCCTTCAGTAGTTGTTTTGAATGGAAAATTGGACTTCAATACTATAAGTGATCTCTAAGTAAAATCCATTTTTTCCTTAGTTCATGTACGGATAGTTGATGTGTATTCATTACATGTGGTTTTGATGGCAAGGAAGCATGTTGGTGTTGGTTGGTTCTCTTATTGATGTTTGGGAACAATGAGTTTTGAAATGTATCATGTATGTTTTGGAAGATTGGGTTGAGTTTATATAGGTCATTTCAAAATTTTACGTTCCAAACACTATATTCTGATGGTTTAAATCTAATTTATATGGTGGGGAGAACTATATCGGTCCAGTAATCAGTATCTTGTGTAATCGGTGTTACAGGTTTGATGGGTTCACGTAAATATACACCTAATGTTTTGGTTTTGATAGTGGTATTTTTCGTTGGTTTTGACTTGTGTGGTATCTTGAGAAGAAGGATGTTCAAAGGTTGTGTTCTCGGGGTTCAAATTTGGAATTAGTTTTTTAGTCCTTGTGTTGTGGATGGAAATAGGTTATTGAGTGTGGTTAGCTAGTCGTTTGTCCCATTGGTTGAAACCAGGTATTCTGGGCCATGAGATTTTGAGAGGATTAGGATGGAAGAGTGTGGATTGGGTCTTCCATGGTGTTATGGTTTTATGTATGAAATTTTCATATGTCACTATATAGGCAATGTATAATTTGATCCATTATGTGGTTATTATATTCGATGTTGGGACTGAGGTTGCTAGATTATTTGAGGAGCACCAGGTACATGGTGTGGAACACAATTGGAGATTTTTCAGGGTATGACTATTTCTTTGGAATGAGTGTTCTTATCGAAATTATGGGTTTAAAAGAATACTACATAAATATAAGCTGATTGGTGTGCCTCGTGTCCTGAACTTTTACCTTCAAGTCTTCATGATTTTTGAGAATTCAGCTCAATGAATAGATATTTTAAATTTGGAAGGATATAAGATCTTGAAAATGAGATAAATTAAAATTTATGTTACATTTTGGGTTAATGGAGTGTTTCATGGGGAATATGATAGGTCTTAGGGTGTCTAGGGGGTTTAGGATGTGAAATGAATGAAAATAGGGCAATATGTGAATGTTGAACAGTTGGTTTATTGTTATCTCAATCATTCTCTACAACTTTATGATGTTGGAATTACATGGGCAGAGCCAAGTAAATAGCATTTTAATGGAATAAAGAAAATGGGGTCCTCCATAATACTAATTTGGTTATCCCCCTCTAAAAAGAGGAAATCACATAGGATCCACACTATTTTTCCAAACCGTGTGGCTGGCTATCCAGACAATGCAGCATAGTTCCCTCTCAAATAGAGGGAGATTCAAGGTTAGCATATTTTTTGTCCAAATTTTTTTCCAAACCATGAACTACTTATAAATGTGGGTAAAAGATTAATTTTCAAAATGTGGATTTATGATACCTCCCCTAATTTTCTCCCTCATGCGACCACCTATAACTATGGTGACAAACCAGGAGATCCACCCTCTTCCAAGGATGATTCTCCCGCATTTATTAGTCGATTGTAGTGACTATTAGTGAAAATAAAAGAACTATATAACTCTTATACTTTTTCACTCCTATTTTATAGATTCATAGTGTGTTGTTTCCTCTCCTTTTGAATCTATAAACTCTTTTTATGATATTTTTTTGACAGTGTTTGATGTCGTTTTGGCTCAAATAAAGGGAAATGGTCGAGTGAGATATTTTCTATGTTCATGAGGTATGAGGTATAAATAATGTATCCCATAGTGATATGTTTATAGAGGTGTATGTGATTTTCCTATGACCTTTTTTTCTGTATTTTCTTGGATTTTTCTAAGGAGTATAATTTGGGCCACATATTGAGGCATGGGACCCTTCACAGACTACTTTGAGTCTATTGATGATTCAATACTAAATCGAGGGATAAATATTATTTACTCCAAACCTTTGAAAATGGTAAAATGATATGGGTAAACATTATTATGGGGATGTTATGAGTTTGAATGGGTAAGGTTTCTTACTTAGTGAATAGTCATGGAAAAATATATGATTAAAAATTTTATATTCTAGATTTTATGAAATTCCTATGGGGCATTGGAATGGTTTAAATGATGTGTTTTTGTTTTTGATCAGATTCTGGTTTACAAGAATAAAAATAATGCTTTGAATAAGTGTTATGTTATAAAGGGAGGAGTTGAACTCATGGAGATTTGAATAAAAGGGTCTTCTTATTATATTTCAAATTATTATTTGAAAGGATGGTGTGTTTCCCTCTTGTGAAAACACTTTAATAGACCATTTAAATGTTCTAAAATGGAAATTTAGTCCTTGGGAAATATTTTAGTTTTCCAATAGGATGTATCATATCTTAATGGTGGACTTAAATATGATTTTAAAAATTTTATTTGATTTTGGTATTTAATTCATTGAGAATTAGGATTGGTTTTATTTACACCATGTTTTGGATTGCAGGGTCCATTGAGACCTTGGTAAATGAGATGAAAATGTGATAAAATGTGATAAAATGTTATAGTATCTTGGCCTTATGGGTATTTAGTATGAGTGGGCGTATTTTATTGAGGATATACTCCATTGGGTTAGGCTATATTGATGCCTTAGTCCCCACCTATGTATTGTATGACTATAATATCGGACTGAGGCTTCTAATATTTGGGTTAGGCTAGATCGAGATTATATTCCCCATTAATGATTTTCCATGTTTAGAATTTAGTATAGAGTATCTATAATACTAATGTTGTAATTTTTGGTGATTTAAAAATGAGTCTATGTGATCAAAATTTGTCACACCTGGATCTTTATTTCCATGATTTCTTGGAATCTTATTTTGTCTCTTAGTTTTCTCTTGGTTTCTGGGTGTTTTGGGATTATATTTGGTGTCTTGGGTGTTCTTGATCTAAGTCCTTTTTCATGGAACTATAGTAGGGTTTTTAGCCTTTCCTTTTTTAAGTGTAAGGTATAATGATGAGGTGTCTTGGAATTGAATTTTTGACCCTTCAAGTGGCACCTTTTGTGGGGTATGTTTATTGGGGTTTTTCTTCAAGATTGGGGAAAAACCATGATCCCATTTCCAAATTTGAAAACAAAATTTGATTCTTTTATAACTAATTAATTTTTCAAAAAATATCACCCATTAAACTAACCAATTATACTTCCCTTACCAATTTAATCCACCAAATCCATTTTGACCCCTTAGGAACTTATAATCTTGGTGGGTTTGGGTGATTTATTCAGGAATTAGGCCAACCTGTGAGCCCATTTATACATTTATGGAAATAATTTATTTCTTTTATGTCTCATTCATTTGTTAAAATTTTGTTTTCATTAAACCTATCACTCATGCCCCCAAACCTTATGTGCACCCCCTTGTTCCATTTTCCCTCTTTGAAGCTCATATTCATTTTGGATTTGGGATAATTTCTTCAAGGTGTCTCAAATTATCCAAGTTCCCTTAGGGAATTTTTTTTCATAAATCATTCATTTTTTAATCTTTTTCCCCGATTTCCATCCCCAATCGACCTCCTTATCCTTATTCAAACCTCCCTTCCAACTTTAGCTATATGGAGATTCAACTATTGGTTTATTTGGGGAGATTTCTTCAGTTTTTTTTTCAAGTAAGTGAATTCATCTATAGTTCCTTCTATTACTTTAGGGTTTATCCCCTCTTTCTTGAAGTTACATTTGTCTAAAAACTAGTGTTTCATAACTAGGGTTTGATTTTTATTTTCTTTCTTGAATATTGTGGATTTAGGTTCATTTTCACTCCATTGTGGTGCAGTGGTGGTGCGGCTGAAGTTTCACATATAGATTTGGTGGGTTATGACACAAAAGGTAGGTGATTCCATGTGTAAGCATTCTTGCACGAGGTAGATTTCTTAATTTACTTATTTATAATGTTACAAATATGTTTTTTTGCAGTGTGAAATATTTTCTTGATGGAATTGGTTGAGATTATTTTAATTTTTAATGTTGCATTTTTTTCATGAAATGGGATTTTTTCTTGTGTAACTCTCGTGGTATCATTTGGATTCATTTTAGAACACAAGAAAATGGTTTATTGAATTTGGATTGGGCTGAAAAATCAATTTTGGTCGGGGTTTGGTGTGATTTTGGCCTTGAGAGAGGGTTTTAGAATTGGTTTTATGTGCCAAATATTGTTTTACTTCTTGAAAGTGTATTATGTAAACTATAATTGGTTTGTTGAGTTATACAAAGTGTTCAAAGGATGTTTATGTACTATTTTCATGGGTGTATGTTATAAAAATTGGTTTTTGAAAGATCAAATAATGATTTCTTCTTTAAAATGTTTTGAGAACATTTTTTGAATTGTTGAAATGTTTTTTTAAATTATAAGAATGGTGTGAAACATGTTTACATGCAGTTTTGTGTAAGTACGGTGTTAAAATGAATATGAACGGAAATTGAGTGTTATGTGACATGATTGTGGGATTTTGGGTGTGTGCGTGATTTGTAAATGGAATTTTCATGTGAAAATGGTATTTTATGAGATGTAGAACTTGATTGATCAGAAAGAGGGAAACCCCAATATCTTGGTGGGAGGATGTGTACTAGTATGCTAGTGATCCGGAGTAGTTGCATCCCAATTTCACATAGAATGTTTGAATATGAAAACACTAACTAAAATATTAGGAAGATTATGGGGACCACTAGGTTATGGGTATGTTACCTACTAGTGGATCATGCATGCACTACTGAAAATATGAATTTTACCAACAGTTTTGGCCAAACCATTGGTATAGTTCATTAATTTGGACCTGTACCAATGGTTTTTTACAAACCGTTGGTATAGGGGGGGGGGACCTATAGGACCTATAGCAACGGTTTTGGCCAAACTGTTGGTATAGGTCCATTATAGAGACCCTATACCAACGGTTTGGCCAAACCGTTGGTATAGGTCCCCCCTATACCAACGGTTTGTCCAAAACCGTTGGTATAGGTCCTAAAATCAAAGGACCTATACCAACGGTTTTGAGAACCGTTGGTATAGGTCCTTCAATTTTTAATCGAATCTTCTTACCGAGAACATTATATAAATCAAAATTTAAAATTATTAAAACAATACATATACATATTTATGAAATTTTGTTCACAAAAGTCATGTTAGGTTAGTGGTTAAGTCATTCAATTATAAACTTGAGGTCCTCGGATCAAATCACACCGAATGTTTTTTTTGAAATACATATACCAACAGTTTTGATAACCGTTGGTATAGGTTTTCAAATTACTTATACCAACAGTTTTCCCAAAACCGTTGGTATAGATCTATTGTCACAGCTTACTTGACAACGGTCCTCCAAACCATTGGTATAGCCTATACCAACGGTTTGAGGGCCTATACAAACGGTTCCAAACCGTTGGTATAGAGTATTTTTCCAGTAGTGATGAGAACATATATTTATTATGGTTACTTTTCACTATAATATGAGGTACCTAGGGACCACAGCTAGTTAGTGCCTAGGGGTGTTCCCTTGAATGTGGCTCATTAACTATATGATACTTACCATGGGTATACACTATTTTGAATAGAGAATTAATTAGATAGTTTATTTTATTTAAAATTGTTTATTTTTTGAAATATCTCCCTTGAAAACTACTTTCATTTAAAGTTTCATCCTTGAGAAAATTATTACAACCTATTCTTGTATATGAAAACATTAAATATTTTTAATCTTATAAAGGTTATCACATGGAATAATTTTTGTGGAAACCTATTGGTTATTGGATCACAAGCTACATAGACAATTCTATGTATGTACACATGGTAATCAATTTTTCAGGTAAGGACAAAGCTTTTAGTGCTGGTGGTTTGGGTTGTTAGCTTCCAGTCTTGGTGTGGTGTTGTGGAGAAGGCTTGGGGTTGATAGACCCTTGTCGTGTGGTGGCACTGTAGGCTCAAGGAGGTGAATATGGTGATTTTTTTGAAATTTGGAAAATTTGATGTGTCATGGTGTGCATAGCAAGGCGACGATGAGGTCTTTCTTGTGAATTTTGGATCACGGTGCGTTTTGAAGGATTGAGGCATGGTGTTGATGGTAATGTTTGAAAGTCTAAATTTTGATATCTGTAATGCATGTAATGCGCCATTTGTGGCTTTTATGTAGATTCCCACTTGCCCTTAAAGTGGATTCTTCAATAAATAAATAAAAACCAATTGTTGGTTAGTTAATTATTAATTTTATTTAATTATTCTTTGGAATAAATTTTCAGATTCATTTTATTTATTGTTTTTTAGTATTTTAATGCTTCTAAATTCAGTTAAATCATTCCCATTTTTTATGATACCCAAGTACTTTTTCCAACCCATGGAGATTGGGAACACCCCTCGGGCCTTTCCATGGACTGGGTCAGGCATCAGTTTCGATGGTGATAAGAACTGGTTCCTGAAAAAATGGTATCAGAGTAGGTTGTCTCTTTTTGGGTCATGTTCTTATGGGGAAGTGTATGGGTACACCAGAGCTAGGATTTTCAGGACTTGACATTCCGATTATGATTAGTGTTCATGTCTATCACACCTCATGGTGGGATTCAGGTTGCTTGGTGAAGTTGGGTTTTATCTGAGTTCTTTTGTTCTCATGGTTCATCGATGATTGGGGAAATGAAAATAGAGTTGGGTTAATGGTCTATATGAGCACGTAGGGCCTAGGAAACCATGTGTAGATGGAGATATTTCCCTAGAAAAATCTCTATGATGGTGTAGTGATTGGTTTATGTCTGCACACAATATGTCCAAGCCACCCACCAGCACTAATTTCCCCTCACGTTGCCTTGTGTATTTTTATTTTGGAATTTTGGAAAGTTTGTTTTAATGAAAAAATTGATGAATTGATTTTATGAATTGTGATTTTCTCTAAAGTTATATTCTATTAAGGATAAAATAGTTTTATTTATGAAAGGTAATGAATGATATTTCATAATGGGTTTGAAATAGTAAAGGTTGTGTTTACACCACTTTTGAAAGTGTTAATTATGTTATGGTGGGTTTTGAAAATCTGTTTCAAAGAGTGATTTCTAAGAAATTGAAAAGTGGTTTTAATGGAATGAAGCATTTTGTAATTTATGTGTGGAGTATTAAGATAACATCTAATTTGGTAATTGGTTGGTTTTTGAAGAGTTTCAAAAATTTCTAGAAACTTTTTTTAATGTGGATAAATGAGTTTAATAATGAATGGGTGTTGATGAAATGGAGTTTTTCATAAAAACGAAA
The DNA here is from genome assembly GCA_963277665.1 of Viscum album. NCBI lineage: Eukaryota > Viridiplantae > Streptophyta > Magnoliopsida > Santalales > Viscaceae > Viscum > Viscum album. Next base: position 13,363,955 of record OY728157.1, on the reverse strand, counting down.
GTGTTTTTAAATGGGTTGATATGTTTTTAATGTAATGTGTATAACATTAAAGTATGTTTTAATTAACATTTTGTGTTTTTTGAAAGGTATTGTAAGATTTGAATTGGGTTTTGATTTTGTGGTTAGTGGATTTGAGAAAAAGGAAGTGTTGGTTGAATGTCTTGGTTATGAAAAGATGAAGGAATGTTTGTATTAACCTTTTTTATTTATGTGAGTGACTATCTGCTTGAATTTAAATGGGAATATAGATAGTTAAGGTAATTAATATATGAGTTCTGTTATGGATATGAGGAGGGTGCCCTATGTGGCATGGAAACATGCATGTGTGAGGCCCATGGGGTACCATTGGTGGTTGCGTCAACCGCTGGCCTATTTATTTTCAAAGAGAAGATTTTAATGAAACATTTGATGTCTCAATGACCATTTTGGTTGGTGTGTCCTATGTGTTTTTTGGAATGTTATGGTGGGGTGTATTTGGTTCTAGATACCCTCTTATTTGAACGATTTTTTGGGTTTTTGTTTTGTTGGTATGATGGGTTAAAGTGTTGATTGGTGGCATTTTGTGAGAAATTTCTTAGGAAGCCCTTTTGGTTTCTATCCTCATGTTTTCGGACTGGTATTGTCGTATGTTTGGACCAAACGAACAACATGGTTGGGTCCTTATATTTTCTTGTTGGCTAGGTTACGCCCCCATAAAGAGTTAATTCCTGATTTAACTTTATCCATGGTTGATTCACAGTTGGCAGGTCCTCCAGTTGATCAATGTAAAAACTCTCTTCCCGAGTTTCAGGGTTGAGTATACCCCTCTTCTTTTTATATTAAGATGACCCTTTCATGGCAGGAGAGTGGTTATGGAAGTTTGAAATACATTTTGGTTCCTTAACATACTAGAGTTTCTTAAATTATCAAAGGTGAACTTTCACATTATTGTGTCTACAAGTTTTATTGGAAGTGGTGAAGGAGAATTCTAGCATGTAAGGTGAAAACAATCTAGGGTCATCAGTGTAGAATGATTTCTTGAAGGGCCTTTAGGTCTTTTGTCAGTCTCATTGAGTCAAGGGATCATGTTGGGAATCCAATGTGAAATATTCTGTCATTTTAGAATCTTCTGATTTATTAAGGTAATATCATTCTACATAGAAATTTGTTCAAGGCTCACTCCTGGTAATGACCCTGTAACTTATAGGGGTCATTTTAGGTGGTGTCTTTTTTGTGTTGTGTTTACTTTTGAGGTAAGAGTTGGATGTTGCAGAATCACTCATGGGATTTTTCTTAAGTGAAAGTGTGTTTCTATACTAAGAAGTTGGAATTAAATTTTCTAAGTAAAGATGTATTTCATGTGTTTTCCTTCTACCATTTCATTTATGGGGTAAAATAGGTGATTCATGTGAATAACTCAAGTCCTTGTTCGGGTAAGGGTGTGTTGTTTGAGCTAGTGATTTTCTTGGGGTTTTTTTGATAATTAGCTCTTAACTATGGCGTAAAAGATATTTCAGACATCAGGGTTCTAGTCGCAAACCTCAGTGTGAATTTTTTCACGTAGTTATAAAATCACCAAGAATGTATGGGATCTTGGTTTCACTTTCATCTATGGTGTGGGATGTGAATAGATATTGAGGTTTTGATGTGGTTGTTTCATTTGAAGTGGTCTCATGTTGTGGAAAGGGATTTGGGGACCCTATCACTTAGGGTGGTAATCCATGTTGGTGGAGAAGTCTCAGCTTTGTTTTAGGTGGGTGTAGTTTTGGTTCCCTAAACCTAATGCTTGAACCCTTTTGGGGGAAACCCTCAGTGTATTTGTTCATGTACGAATAACAAGTTAGGTTTTTTTCTATCTCATTCTTGATCGAACTCAGTCAAGTATGGTGATACCCATGGAAGTGGTGAACCATGGAGTTTTTTTTCTGGTTTGAAATTTTGTTGACCTCCCCTGTAGTGGGTATTGGATATTATGTGATCTTTTTTGTGTCGGACCCTTCTAGTTGGTAAATATGAATGGTTCTTATGGTGGGGAGACCCACCATGTGTCTCATATAGGTTCTTTTAGAATAAGTCTAATGTTATTCTATAACTGATGGTGTGGAGTCCATTCAGTCTCCCATTGTGGGATTCCCAGTTCTATATTGAGAAATTAATTTGTCTCTTATCATGGGGAGTCCATTTAGGTCTCCCCATATTTGTAATTCAGTTGTGTTTTTGGGGTTGTAATGGCGGTAAGTAGTCTCGTTTGGAGATATTTATCCACACATTTCTTCCTCGGGTAAAAGTTGGATTGGAGCACCCCCAATGGGATGTGGTTGGAATATTTTTGATTATTTCCTCTAAGTGGTGTAATTTTTTGTTGGTGAGAGTATCCATTCCTTTGATTTATATAATGGATGTGTTTTGGCCTTTTGGGGGTGGGAAAACATGGTACGAGAGTCTATCTAGGACTATCAGTTGGGTTTTGTTTTTTCATCTAGAATTTCTGTTGATTTATAGGGGAAGTAAGATTTTAGGGTGGATTAATTTTCACACAGTAATCTTAAATTCCATTATTTTTTTAAAAAGTTATTTGGGTACTTAGACTTCTCTTCATTTCCAGGTGTTCCAGGATTTGATTTGGTGTCTCAGGTGTTTTTGATGTAAGTCATTAGTCTTGGAACTCATGGATGGTATTTGACCTTATCTTTTTTAGGGGAATGTATAAGGATTTGGTGGCTTGGAATTGAATTTGTGTCACTCCTAGTGGAAATATATATGGGTAATATTTATTGGGGGGGTTTCTTCATGATTTGGCCCAAACCGTGAACCCACTTCTAGATTTAAAAACAATATTTTTTTCTGTAATAAATCCCTATTTTTTCAACATTTGCACCCATTTCACTTCCCACATGGCCTCTGATAACCTATTAAAACCACCATATCAATTTGGACCCCTTATGAACTCATAATAATGGAGGATTTTGGTATTTTATTTAGGCACTGGTCCAACCCATGATCCCATTTCTAGATTTAAGGAAATAATTTATTTCATTTATATATCATTCATTTTTTAATATTTTTCTTCCATTACACCTCTCACTCGATCCCACAAACCCTAGGAGAACCCCCATGATTAAATTTCTCTCTTTGGACCTCATCTTCATCGTGGATTAGGGTGAATTTCTTCAAGAATTCTCAAATTGTCCAGATTCACAAAGGGAATTTGGTTCTTTCATAAATCATTCATTTTTACTCTTTCCAACATTTTAGTCCCCACATGACCTTCTCATCCTTATTCAAACCTTGCTTCCAATTTTGGATTCTTGTAGATTTAACTATTGGTATATTAGGGGTGATTTCCTCAACGTTTCTGAAGTATGTGAATTCATCTCTTGTTTCATCCATTTCGTTAGGGTTTATTCCCTCCATGAAGATCCAAATGTCCAAAAAATAGGGTTTAGTACCTAGGGTTTTATTTAGGGTTTATTTATCCAATATTGTGGATTTAGGTTTGTTTTCACTCCCTTGTTGTGCGTCAGTGGTGCAGATGATGTTTCAAACAATGATTTCAAGGTTTTAACACAAAATAATGGTGATTCCCTCTATTAGCATTCTTTAATGAGTTAGATTTATTGATTTACATATTTATCAAGTTAATCATATGTTTAATGTGTTGATAAATCTATTTTTTATGGAATTGGTTGAGAATTAAATTTTAATGTTCCATTTTGCTTGAAATGGCATGTTTTTCTTTTGCAACTCTTGTGGTATCATTTGAGGTAATTTTGTAATATATGAAAATGGTTTATTAAATGGGGCTTGGGCTTCCAAATATAGTTTGGTGAGATTTTTCTATGCTTTTGGCCTTGATATAGGGTTTTTGAAGGGGTTTAATTTGAAAAACATGGTTATACTTCTTAGTTGTATTTTATGAAAAATATTAAATGGTTTATTGATTTATACAAATTTTTCAAAGGTTTTTTATGTACTATTTTGTTGGTAGTATGTTATTAAAATAGATTTTTGAATGATAAATGATGGTGGGTGATGTCAGACATCTTGAGAACATTTTATGAATTGTTGAAATGTTGTATTAAATTGTAAAAAGGGTATGAGTCATGTTTACGTGTTGTTTTGTGTGAGTATGATGTTAAAATGAATTAGAATGTGAATGGTGTGATATGTGCATTATTGTGGGATTTTTGGTGTGTGTGTTTTTTGAAAAGGAATATTCATGTGAAAAATGGGATTTTATGAGACGTGGATCTTGATTGACCAGAAAGAGGGAATCCCAAGTATCAATGTGGGTGGGCGTGTACTTGTTATCTAGTGATCTGGAGTAGTTTTGTCCCTATTTCACATTGTAGGTTTGATGATGACAACACTAAAAAACAATCATGATGATTTGGGGTACCACTAGTTTATAGATACTTTCCCTACTAGTGGATCGTTCTTGAGTTGAGTATTTATTACGATTACTTTTCACTGAGATATGAGGTACTTGGTGCCCATAGGTAGCTAGTACCTAGGGGTGTTTCTGTGACTAGTGATCACTGCTTTTATGATACTCACCATTGGTATAAAATGTGTTTGAATGGAAAATTCAGTAGCTTGTTCATTTTATTTAAAGGTGTTCACTTTTTAAAATACCCCCCTTGAAAAAGATTTTATTTTAAAGATTCATCCAATTGAAAATTGTTTCTACCTTTTATTTTTTATGAAAAATTGAAAGTTTTTAGTCTTATAATTTCCATCACATGGAATCTTTTTGCTGGAATCCTATTGGGAACATCATGACACCTAATATACACCCTTGTGTGTAAGTATACTTGGTACTATTTTTCACAGGTATGGAAAGAGATTTTAGTGCATATGGTTTATGTTGTTAGCTTCCATTCTTAGTATGGTGTTGTGTAGAAGGCTTGGGGATGATGGAACCATGATCTGTGGTGGCCCTTCAGTTCTTTTTTTTCTTTTAATTTTGAGTTGGGTCCCTCTGGGACTTTTTTTAACACCATGTATTTCAGTTCTGAATTTTATTAATGGCTTGTTTGGATTAAAGTTTATGCTTTAGTTTATTTATTGTTTTTAGTTGTTTAATTCTTCTAAATTCTCATAAATCATTCCCAAACATGTTTTATGATACCCAAGAACTTTTCCCATCCCATGAGGGTCAGGAAAGACCCTCAGCCTTTCCATAGACCAGTTCAGGCATTGGTTTTGACAACAACTAGATCTAGTTCATGACACAACATATGGACATGATATGGGTGCATGGACTGATGATCCAAGGTTCACACCTAAATTGAATTTATTATTGAACACCCCTTCTTAACAAAAAGTATGCGATCCATTTATTCTTTGGATTATACTACTAACATAGCTATAGAGGGTTAGGTTTTTTAGATTTCACATTATATTGAAAAGTAAAAAATGATTAAATAATAATTCGTTATTTGTAAACAATGATTATTTTTCCTTATCTATTTAATGCACATTAATTATCTTCATAAACTATTGTACATGCTAGTTACCGCATTAGGAACTGTTGGTGGTGAACTATTGAGTTGTAATCACACCCTAATTGGGCAACCATGACACTTGGTAACTCGACAAGATGATACTTGTTTTATGGTACATGTTCAGGACATAAACATTGGGGTTGTTTTTTTGCTAGGATTAATGGATTGGAGCATGGGATGTTAGGACCGTGTTACACACAATACCATTTTTTAGGTTTTCATATTTTTGGTATTTTTGGTATTTTGGGACTTTTTTGTATGACTTCTTGACTTGTTTTGTATACATCCAATGTTATATTATGTTTCACCGGGTATATTTTTGGACCTTTAATCTAGTTATTCGTATGTAGTATTTAATTAGGTTGACATATATTTTTATATTATTTCTATTTTGGATTACTCTAGTCTGTGGGTATAGTCTCCCTATGTCTCTCTTGAGACTTGCATTACTAGTGGGTAGCAGGTAGAATATGGGAAGGCATATCTGCAGTCATGTGGAACTCTTACTTGGGGCATTAGTTTTAGTGGGATCAGGGATGGGGTGTTACATAAAAATGATTTTCTTTCATCAATATATCGATTATGAAGCATATATAATCATATATCCTCAATGCATAATGAAATGCAATAAAAAATCCATGTATATGTCTTACGTCTTCAAATATAGAATATTCAATGTTAGTAAAAACCTATTATAACTTAATTTTCATATTTCACATGCTATTATAAAAGAAATCTAGATATAAAAATTTCCATTAATTTATTCATCCTAGGAAACCAAAAATATTTACTTAAAGGGAAACAAATCTTCTTATAGAATGGTGTTGTTTTTAAATAGGTTTTTTGGGACTTATGTATTACTATATATTTAATGTACTAATAAAATTTTACATAAAATGGAATAATATATAAAATTACATAATATTAATCCATCCATAATGATAATGTTAATTGAAAAATAGATCTCACCATACTTTTACCTCAATGTCCCCCAATTGAGATTATTCTAGAAGGAGAAACAAGTGATTGTTCACCATTATCATTTATAAGTATCTATCACCAAATAAAAATAAGAAACAAAAACACATGGATGATCTTCTGTCATCCTCGAGCCTCCCAATAATCCACTCCCAAAATCCTTGTATAGATATTAATGATCAATCCATTGTACAACATGAGATCAGACCTATACTAAAAAATAATGTCTATGTACATTCCAAGGTTTTCATATAGGGTGTGAGAAATTCATCTCATATGGGTCTCACCATGTTCCCCAAATATATATATCTTTATATTTATTTCTATGCATTGGGAAAATAAAAAACATAACATAATACAAAAAATCATGTGTATCAAGTCATTTGGTGCTAACTGGGCCACCATGACACTAACCAAACATGTCTGTTTATTTCATGACAATATATCTCCTCATTCGAAATGTTTTGACCCATTCCTAATTATTCAAGTTAGGTTGACTTATAATTATTTTACCATTATCCAATATATTGGGGTATAGACTCATACTAATCCACGCTATCACATCTTATATGACACCCTAATCACCCCACCATCCCCTAAGGTTGGGTGAGCTTCACATCTCATCCAATTACACAATAATATTACCACTTCCCTATACCTTAGGTGGGTCTCATCCAAACATCTTGCTGACCCATACCATCAACACAATGTCTACTGCAGACATAACCATCTTACTCAATGTTTTCAAATCCATTATCACATAAATCTAGAAACACCCCTCTCTCAGGTTGGGTATCACATACCAAACAAGAATGCTACCTTCTACTCATTTTTGTTTCTTAAAAACACCTTCTAACTCAATGTGAGGTTACAAATCCATCACATCATCAACCACATAAGACTGACCACTCCCCTCTCTTATGGTGGGTCTCGCAAGCACTACTAAGACTACTAACCCCCCACTCATTGCGGTCCCCTATACTATTTTCCAATCATTATTACTACATTCATATAATCATTCCATCATTCATATACATATTTGGAAAAACACAAAAACATCAACAAAAACAACAATCCTGGCATTATAGACCATACCACATGCTCTCCAACTCTTGAACTGGGTGTTAGTCACTCAAAACCTTGTATTATATGTAAAATAACTTCTCTTTCTTCATCAATCATTAAAAGATACTATCTAGAATACTATCTCAGATACAGATGAATAGAATATCAAACTTATTGAAATTCTAAACACTCTCATGAGGAAATCTACTTGGTTGGTGGACCCAAAAAAGATAAATATATAAATAGGGGAGTTAATCAGTGTATATAAATGTCATTAAATGAACCTCTCCAATGATATTATTCCATTACTATTAGGAAATTTTTTTCCCTCAAATCCAATATAAAAGGTCAAATAAAAAATATAGGGAAATTGTAATGTTTATTTGGTTCAACTAAATTGTTCCAATCCATGAAACATGTAATGAAATTTTTATAATACACATAAAAACCCAAATGTACTACTTCTATTCAAAATTTAGAGTGGTATCATAGATCCTATAGGTTTGAAACCTTAATAAAAAAGGGATATCTTACTTTTACCCTAATAGGAAAGAAATAACTCTCCCCCTAGGATGTTTATAACAAGACCAATGACTGTAATTATCACTAATCATGAAGATGAAAGAAGATGAATTATTTTACACCTTATAAAACACCTTAATCTTATCGTGAGATAGAAAAATGCATATTACTTATATTATTCTCTCAATTTCTAGTGAAAATATGGAATACACCCCTAAATTTTGTTTGAGACATAGAGTTTTTTCAATTGCATCAATTCAGATCTCTCATATATTCTCTTTATTGTCATTATTTTTATTATTCATAGTAAACATGAATATTGATTTCATACTATCAAAAACAATTATTATATCCATCTTAAAATATCGATTGAATCACATGAATCTGTCCCCTATAATTTTTGGATCCTCTAAACCTCAATAACTCTATATAATACTCAACATTTTCTTCCAATCAATCTCCCATATTTTAATGGTGTGATTATCTACTTACAGAAACAAAACGACCACATAAGGGTTGTTAAATTACATAGGCATCAAAAATTTCCAAGTGATGAAATCATCTTCCTCACCATTATTGGCCTCAATGTATTACATTTAGATTATGTAATCACAATATAGAATATGTTATAATACAGATATCATCTTCATTATGTTTAATGAAAAACATCAGAATCTACTGTTGTGTGGCCTTCATTATCATCCTATGTCATTGTAACCAAAGCATAAAAAAATGTAAATTAAAATATCTTTAATTTTGTTTCAACATCTCCAGTTATTCCCTTATCTATTAGATAAACTATTAATCGAGTATTACAATTGAAAAACATATATTATTTCTCCTCATAAAATGGAACTTAAATCTATGGAATGACTAGTATTCTTATCATATAAACCTAAAAAAATTAATCAATATTATATATTCTATATACCAGAATAAAAACATTACAAATATAGAGTTACTAAATGCCTTTTTAAATTCTACTTCTTCCAATAAAATCATACTCATACAACTAAAATTTAATATATATAAATTCAAACATATTATGCATCAATAAAAGTGATTATCTTTATCAAATTTCAAAACTCAAAATCAGAGTATGTATGAGAGAATTATATTAAATGACCATAAGATAGGTTTCTAATTTAAAATACTCAACAATCTACTGAAAAACACACACCACATTCAAAAAATGTCTTCTGTATAGTGGGAAAGCTCAACACTTATAAAATGTTTTGTAAAGTTCAATTAATATGTTGTATATTACGTAATAAATATTACTTCAATGGTAATTAGCGTAATCCATTATAAATTTATTATGTATGTATAATATCATATGAAATCCTTAATTTAAATATTTTTCAACTCTCAAATCAATATATATAGTAAAATTATTAATTTATTCAAACAAATTTCTAGAGTTATTTTTACCAAAACATACATTCTTAAAATTACTTAATTTCTTGAATAAATAGATATCTTAATACATAATATCCACAAATAATCTTCCAAATTACTTATATTACACCAATAATAGATATGTAAAAAATCATCAACCAATGAGTACTCTAACGGAATTTTTAACCCCCCCCCCCCGTTAGATTTTTTTTGAAAACACCTCCCATATAGACTCAACATAACCTCGTAGAAATAATCAAAACTAAAAAATAATATAGATTGAATATGTTTCCAAAATATAGTGAATCAATGATTCGTTAATCATCAAATGTAAGCTGATATGGGTTACTCTCAATATTGGAAACAAGATTGAAAATAATATTTTGTACAGGAAAAATATTATTTGATCATTATTGAGGTTAACTAAGAAAAATAAACATTCTTATTCTATTACATTACATGCATAATTATTTTAATTCACACATATTCAGCAAACACCATGAATATATGGTTTAGTTTATTTGATAATTTTTTACATAAAATTCATATTTTAATACAATTTTGAATATTAAAATATAGTTGTTCCGCTTTAGAAACCCTCATAGACATCACATATGTTATACCCATCCTTATATCATAGGGATTAAATACATAAGAATTAAATGATCTCATATACTCATTATGGGTAAAACATATAAAAATTTCAACAAGAATTATATCATAAGAATGTGAGAAAACATGATCATGGATGAAATAACTAATTGAAAAGAACATGTACGAATAAGACTTTTTTGTAGGCCATGATATAAAGATATGTAATATCAATTAAATGACATATATTATTTTATAAGAGTATGTGATAATAAAAATGAATTATATAGTATAGTTATAGTAATATGATATAAAAATGTTTAATTGTAGGAAAATCTATCGTAACAAGGAACAATGACACAAACCTAGGCACATGGAATCACCATATTTTCCAAAGAACTGATAATTCTCAATCTTTATTTTTTTGAGAATTTTTTTATTAGTCACACCCTTTTTGTTTTAAAAAATATGAGAATATCAGTGCTATATTATTTCATGAGATATAAAAAATTAACCAGTCCATTGAAAGGTGATATAAAACATCATTCATCATCATATATACAAATGCTTTCCCTATAGACCTAATCATTAATCATAAAATAATGAACCCATTGAAAAAATTTTTCTTTGTAAAATTTCTATATGGAATCACATAAAAAGAAATTAATAATGAGATAGATTAATAAAAAATATTTAATAACCTTAAAATATTATTTCCTAATAAAATTTTGATGGTGATTTATAAAACATTCCTCTTAACAATTATAAAAATAGAATAATTTATGAGTTACTTTAAAAAATATCATTTTTATAAATTAAAAAATAATTTTTTTCTAAAATTATTTCGAAATAAAATTAATTAATAAATCCTTGAAAAAAACATATACAAAGTAAATGTGGAGTGGAAGATAAAATTTATGATGGGGAATAGAAAAAACATTTCAATATTTTTTAAAAATAAATTAATTGAATCCCACATCATAAAAGGTTTAATGTAGAAATATATTAAAAGCGGTATATAGAATTATGAATATAATAATTAATAATATATATTTCTTATTTCAAGGTAAGAGAACATTGGTAGAAGAAAATAATTTTGATATAGAATAAAAAGTTATTCTTTTGAGAGGATGGGAATTATTCTTAACATCATCAAAAAAATTCGAACAAATAATTTCATAAAAGATAAAAATTTTGATTTAAATGTTTAATTCCAAAGAATATAATGTGGAAATTAAATATACCAGGAAAGCTCAGCCAGGGACTGTCCCTGACAATTTATTAAAGAAAAGGAAAAAGTACAGTAAAAGCAGGTTTAGGAGAACCAGAAACCTTACAACCAAACAACTGATCCCCCAAGCACAAACAACATCCGAAATTCAAAAATCAAAAACCACGAACCCTGATCCTTCCTCGAGCCGTGCGAAACCTCGAGAAGCGTTTCATGTGACAGCCATTACACATCCAGCAAGAAATCTGGAACCACGCACATCTCCACCACGTGCATCCACCACTGCAGGTTGCCGACGAGACCATCAAGCATCATCGCCGGAAAAATCATCACAACATCACAACAACGCCAAATTGGCGACCAAAGCAACTGAACCCGCTGCTGCTGAACACCAAAATCAAAAATCTCAGCTTCCCTTGCTCCAAAATCAACTCCAAAGCCTCAGATCCATGGCAAAACCCGCTTCCAGAGATCAAGACCACCATCCTCAAAACTTATTCAGTACTTCCCCATCACCCAAAGATGCACAGAAAACACCGCAGGAAACCGAAAACAGCCTTGCACAAAGCCCAAATCCACCAACAAACGACATCGATTCGAATCGAAACAGCATCCAAATCAACCATAACAGAAAATGCATCCCTAGATCGGGGCACTAAGCGAACTAAAACCAAAATCAGAAGCAAAAAAAGGAAGAACAAAAAAAAACCATCACCAGCGCCCTTGTAGAAAAACCCGTCACGATCCAAACCCAAACCCCGTCGCCGCCTGCCTTGGAAATTAAATATAATATAATAATAAGATTGAATAAAAAAATATTCTGGAACCACATTCAAAGAAGAATAATTATGTCTCAAGAAAATATGTTGGTTTATGAAAACGACTCACCTTAACTATTGACTTCCTTAAAAATGAATTATCCTCAAGTATGATAAGAATAAATATCTTAATAACTAATTTAAAACCCAAATTTTAATCTATTTACCCAATATAAATATCAAATATAATCATTTATTATGTATTTATTAGTAAGTTATAATTAATTTTCACTATAGGATGTTACTGATATTGCTTGTTTTATATGGGTTTTTTAAAGGTTACATTGATCCCCATAATTTGGTAAACAATAATCATTACAAGTTAATAAAGGTAATATAATATTAGTTTCTTGATTACATTTAATGTTTTAACATCATTATACAAGTTTTCATGTAATTATACATGAATATTAAATCAATGATGAGCTGGTTTTGCATATTTTAATGAGATCAACGAATTACCTTAAAATCATCATTGTTTTTTAATCCATTAATAGAATTATTAACTCAATATAATGTGAATTAAGATTAGATATATTCATTAAATATGTATTTATAACAATCTAATAAATGTGGGGTCAAAATGAAGTACAATGTTTGTTTAGACGGTAGTATACACCTATGCACAAGTGATGTTTTTTAATAGCTGAGAGGATGGTAGAAAACAGTTTATATTTTATGAATATTAAACAGGTTATAAATCTTATATTTATTTATTAAATATCCTTTTAAATCTATTTATTTATGTTAGTTATGATAAAATATATATAGTGCTTTATTATGGTGGTTTTCTACATGTACCCACAAGCGATATTCTATTTTTTATAAGGAAAGGAGAAGGGTAGATAATGGTTATACCATGAATATAATAAAAATTAACTATGATTATAAAAAAAATTTAATTATATTTTAATTGGTATAATTGATTTGGTGGATAATGATATAAAAGGAAAAGGGTTCATAAGTGATTTTCACTCTTGTTAAGAATTTGAACCTTCCCTTTTAGAATCAATTATAAATTCAGTATTTATGGATTTTACATTGATTGATGGGTAAAAAAATTAGAGTGTAATATATGTGAAAAAAACAGGATTAATTTTAATTGGAAATATAATTTTTATAGTGTATATATTGTGGCGAGGAAGTATCCTTTAATAATTGAGAGAAGATGATTTTTTTAATAATAAAATAGAGATGGCCCTATTCTAGGAATGTGATCCTATTAATTGATGATAATAAGGGTTCAATAGGGATTGGTTATAGAAAAAAATTCACTACCCATTTTGAGATAAGTTTTTGGGAATTTTAGGATTTTTATAATTATTCTTAACTTTTACCGTAGTTAAATTTTCCCATGGTAACTCTTTTTAAACCTATGTTACTTATTTTTATGAATTAATGTAATATTACACATATATGATATTTTTTTTATTTTTACAAAAAATGGATACCATTTTGTAATATTAAATTTATAGAATTGACATAAATTAATTCTCAAAATAAGAAATTTATAATGCATAAAAATGTTTTAGAAAAGTATATAACTTATGTTTCAAAATAAAAAATACAGGTTTTGAAATAAATAAAATATTATTAAATTATTAATTAGAAATAAAAAATATATATTTTTCAAGAAATTGTGTCATAATTTTTAAATTATTCTTATATTATAATGATGTCATAAAAGTCGTGATATTTTTAAATAATCGTATTTTTCATTATTCACCGAAAATATATATTATTTTCAGAAATACTAAAAATATATCCTGAACTAATATTGTAATGTTGTATCAAAAAATGTTGTCAATTTTTTCAAATTGAAATTTTAAAAATAGGGATTTAAATTTTAAATTGAAATATAAAATATAATGAAATATTTTTATAATAAATAATACTTTTTCAAATATTAATTATTATAATTTTATCTTATAAAATAAAAATAAATTACTATTAATATATATTTCTTATCAAAACTATATTTTAACATTTATTTTTCCAAAATATCCTTAGATAGATGAAAAAATTTCAATGGTGTATAAAAACACAATATTTTAGTATAGTATATTTATGTGCATAAAACACTTTTATTAATTATTTAGTTAGAATACAAGAATTTTATCAATTCATTTATATTTAAAATAAATATTATTGTTATAATTTAAAATTAAAAAATTAAAAATCAAATAATATAATATATATATATAACTTATTACATTAGAAATTATATTTTTATATCATCACACCTTCTATTTTCATAACCCCTAATTATTTATACATACGATCAAATGATTATATAAGTTCTAGTGGAAGTCATGGGTGGTTGTTCAGCTTGTATATATATCTTGGAAATCTCTATGATCTTGAAATTCTCTCACAACTGATTTTACACAAACTATAATTGTTGGAGTTTGACGTGAACTAATTTTAAGGAAAACCCTAGTGAAGTTACCTCCATTAAAAGCACAAATAAATGTGTCTAGTAAGAGAGACATTTACTATCTGATGGTGTTTCTATTATTGTTATACAAATATTTCATAATATAGATACTTCTATTTATAAGTGAAAATTTAATAGTTATGTTATTTATGTTAAATATAATTATTTTATATTGATTTATCAATGTTTCATCTTAGTTTGGTGTGTCATGTGGAACATGATATAAAATATACTATTTATTTATAAAGAAATTCCTAAAAATTATTCAGGACTTACTATTGAGCTCTTCAATACTATTATAATTTGTTTCTCACCATGAAAAAAATCCATTAATATATCACTTTATAAAATATTATCATGGGATAACTCCCTATTTTTCAGTAGTAATGAACAGTCATATCTCATATTTATTCATGGAATACATCTTTTGAAAAATATAATGACCACTTCATCCCATTTTTTGATGAATCCCAAAAAAATTATAAGAAATTTTCCATAGGATGGTTAAAAACAACTAATTAATTCCAATGAGTTTCCATAACTTTCAATAAAAATGAAATTCTATGGGGGATTGGTGGTCCTATTTATACACCACATAGTTGGATTTGGATGGTTGGATTCTAAGAGCCAACTATTTTCTCTCAATTTTATATTTGAGTATTTCTTTTTTCATGATGTCCACTACCTAATATATTTTTAACACATGACCCAAATTCACCATCCCTTTGAAAAATTTATACTAATAAAAAACAATATTTTTTTTGTAAGTTTATTCTTTGATTGATGGAGAGTGTTTTTCTAATATTAATAGCACTCAACTTATCACCCTAGATCATATTAAGAGTTCTCATCTTAACTCTCACGTCCTTAATTTTATAGTCATCCATTTTAATTGAATAAATGCTTATATAATCCTTATATATTAAGCCTCTAATGTGCTTAGTGAAATTCCTTTTTTTCTTTCTCGTCTAATAAATTCCTGGAACCCCAATATTGAAATCACCACCTAGTATTGACGTTTTAACATACACAAAACCATACCAATCAATATTAGTGTATCAAAAAACTAATTTATATAGTTATATGATATTATATTTCAATATAAAAAACTCGTTTGTTGCGGAAAAGAATTATTTTTATATAATAAATCTCTTGAAGACATTTTTAGGATTTTACATAAGACAAGACTGAAGTAGAAAGTTATAATGAGGCTTAAAATTCTTAAGGATGTGATGAAGTTAATGGAAATATTATGAAGTAGTTATATCTGAAATATATAGAATTTTTAGGAAACATTAGTTTATTCTATTATGGGTGATTCCTAAAAATAGAGAAGTAATATTTCATATGCTTTGGAAAGGAGTTTAGACTAATCATCGAGGGCTTTAGAAGAGTAAATTTGAATGCCGCACTATAAACACCTATTTTTCTCAATGAAGGGTCTCTAAGATAGAGAATTGGTAAATTCCCTTTGGTAGATAATATAAAATGAAACATAATAAGATAAGGTCACAGTATAAAAACCAACATCATACCCCGTGATGAATGCATATGTTTTATTCCTTTATCAAAAATTTTAAGTTATGGAGATGTCATGTTGAAAAGAATGATGTTACTTTATGACAAGGAAATGTTATGGAAAAATATGAAAAATTAAAACTTCAATGGCATGGAAATTGTACCATGGAATGATTTATGAGATCTCATAATTTTTCAACTTGAATAATATTTGTTTTTCCATGAAGAAATAAGCCACGTTACAGTGGTTTCTAGGTGATGTTTGGTGATACAATCATGTTGATGTCAATATAACAAACAACTATTAAACTATCAAGAGGATATTAATAGATATTTGTGGTTTTATATTATAATTACATATTTTTAAAGAAAATTTCCACATCCAGTATAAGAATCTGACTGGATTCCAAAGTCCACATTGTAAATTCAAGAAAATTAATAATGAGATATCAAGAATATTTTATAGATATAGTGTATAATTTAAGGTATCTACATGATGTTGTTCTTCAAGATTTTAAGATGTTGATTCAACAATCACATATTTTTCGATTTGTTGTTTTATAGGAGGATAATTCGAAAATTGAAGGAGGGATCATCACTCAGTTTTGATAATGGTATTCAGATTAGTTTTCCACTCTTACCAAAAGAAAATTGTTTAATATTTCTGAGGTAAACATGGTCATTAATTTATTATTCTAAATATATTTGTGTTAATATAATATATAACAAAAGATTATGTATGTTTTAGATATATATAAAAAATATAGATATTTTACAAAAATAGAAAGGGATAGTGTACATAAAAATTAAAATATTAATATATGTAAATAATATAGAGAGAGAAAACATTATTCTATTACAATACTAGAAATAAATAGAATAATAAGAATAGTGTTCCAATGTTATTTCCACTGGATTTGTTTTAAAGTTCTGAAAGGTGAATTGAGCGAATAAAATTGAGACACTATAATTTGTGTTACACAATTCCGTATTTGAGAGGATTGAATACATAAGTACTTTAAGGGTATGTCTGTTTACTAGGAAATGAGAGTAATAATCATTGTTATCTTCAAAAGATATAACCTATGAGGGTAATTTTATTCACTCCCAAATTATAACAATATAGGGGAATTTAGTGTTTTAAGTGTATTGGAACATTATGTTTTCATTCTCTTTTGATTATTCTAGTTAGTTTGAACCGTATTAAATTAGTTGTGTACGTAATTTAATTCATTATTTATTCATAATTAATATGATAAAAAGATATAGTTTTTTAATAAGTGTTTAACATAATCAATGGAAAGTTTGATTTTCAAAATTAAAATAACCTTATTGAGCCCCCATTGTAATAACATTATTTGTTCTAAGTAAGTGGTATTAGAGATTATGGTTGTGTGTGGTGTTTTCTTCTCTATAAGGTTATAGTTAGAGTTTTCATCCATATATAATTTCATATATTTAAATGAATCAATTTCAAACTAGTTATAAACTAAAATATAGATCTTGTTTTTATCATTGATAATCAATGTCTGTGAAGCCTAAATACTTGAGACATCGATAATTATTTATAGTGGGGATTTATTAGGAAGAGGTTAGAACTAGTTGGGTAATAACACCAAGGTTATAGATTCCATGGGGGTAATTAGAAAATAATATTTATAATATGGTTATTCTGTGTAAAACATCCCATTCCATGTGGGAAGTGCTTATTAACATCCATCATGGTTTTTCCAAATATTGATAGGAAAAGTGGTACGTGTTATGGTGTAATTATAAATATTTAATAATGAACCCTAATGAGATAGTTTGTGTATTCATTATTTGGGTGAATATTCTTATAGAATATATAAATGTACATAGAGATATCATTGATGATATCAAAATTGTTAAAATATTATTGATATGATTACCTTCAAATAATAACATGAAATTATTAGTGTTTGAAGGAAATTTTATAAAAAATGTGAAATTTGATAGCATCTTAGGTCTCTTATATCACATGAGTTAAGGAATAATGAAAATGAATATGATTTAAAGGAGAAATTTTAGGATGTTTCATTCATGGAAATGAAGATTCACTCATTACAAGATTATCCTGATCAAGAAGATGAGGAAAATGTGAATTATTTACTCTCCTCTAATATGAAAAGAGGAAAAGGAAATTAAAATAAACTAGTACACTTTCATTATTTTATTCTAGAAAATATAATAACCATACCAAAATTTTTCCTTATAAATATTACCTTGATCAAGAAAAGGATGATCCCATAAGGAAATCATTCAAATTAATGAACAAAAAATTAAAATTGTACTAAAAATTCATCAATAAGAAGAATTTCTTATCTCAAGAAGAGGAATTATCAAAGGAAAAAATAGTGGTGGAGTTCAATTTATATAGAAATATTAGTTAAGTTGTACTTTTTTATATTTTAGGGAGGCTACAAATGAATTAAAATGAGGGTAAATAGGATTCAATTGAGAGATGATTTAACAAAAAAGATCTACTCGAGGAAGATATTGGATAAATTTAAATTCGGGCTTATAAAAGACAAGAAAAATGAAGTAGTACATTACTAAAAACGCTATATTCACTTAAAATAAGTGCATAAGTCAATGATGAAAAAATATAATAAAAAATAAAATCTAAAAAAATTGGAAAATTATTGAAATATATTGAGATAAGGATAAATTTTGAAGAAAAAGTCATATTATTGATGCTTTACAAATCTCTATAAATGGTATGAACAAAATAATTGAGTAAATAAAAGGATAATTCATGGTATTAAGATGAAATTATGTTGATCTAGAAATAATTTTCAATCTTTTTATGTCATTTGGGAGTTTTAGTGAATTAGAATATAATGATTTTCCTAGACAATACAATGAAGAATGTATAAATTACCATTAGTGAAGTTCATTGAATGAAAAGGAAAATATATTTTTGGACTTGACCACATGAATAATGTAGTGAGTTCAGTGTTAAACTATATTAATTGAATTCATATAAGAATATTGTTTTGATTAACTCACAATAGTGTAAAAAAAAATCTGAAATTGTGAATATACACAATAATGGAAGAGATATCTAATGGAATTGTTGTGTAATGATGGGATACAAAAAATATTGTATTTCTATTGCAAATAGGTGATTTAAGTCTCCATATAAACAAATACATACTAGAATACTTTTTTATTCTTAGAGTGTGTTAATAGATATTTTTTTGAGGTTGTGGTCATAAATCCATGAATTTATCATCAATTGAACAATGGTATATACAAAATTAAACCCAAATAATAAGATATGAGTATCCATAAACATTTAAAAGTGGGTCAAAAATCATAATTTTTTTGTATCTTATTTTCTGAAGGTTATTTCAGATTGTTGGAGGTCCAACAATATAAACCATCACAAAAGGACATGGAGAAATAAATATTTATCAATAAAAGAAAAGAATAAAGATGATAATTTTATTGCAATTTCTTCAAAAAAATTGATAGAGACACAACATGGACTATAAATAGTGGTTTTACATCAAATATTATGGAAAAAATTATATTTTCACTAAAATAGTGTTTGAAAAAGATGGTGTCATTAGGTTTGAAATGATATGGGATTGAAGATAATTGGATCTTTAAAGGAAATGTTATTGGAAAATAATTAACATTCTTGATATTCTTATTGGTTAAAGGTGATAGACACAAAATAGTATGTTTTAGTCAATTATGTGAATCAATAAATGTAGTTTAGTTCAACCTGAATACATGAGTTATTAAAGTGAAAGATGGAGAATTTATTTTTCAAGGAAGGTTTCAAAATAGAAAGCTCTATATCATCAATAAAGTGGCGTATTAATCATACTTTTCCTGGAAGGATTAAAATCAATAATAACATAAATGGTTTTTATAATTTATGAAAAATTCCATGGAGCTATTAGTGGAATGTGAATGAGATAGATATGACTTCACAATTTTGGATGATCACACTCACAAGTGTGATAATTTCCAAAAAAAAGAATACTATCCAGATGTTTTACAAAAAGAAAGAGAATAATATAGAAATTATATTTTGATCTTGTTTATAATTATGTGGGGGGGGGGGATGACACTCAAATATGCGTATGGTAAAGGGAGCTGTATTTTTCTTATTTATGATTACATTTGGATTTCATGGATTATATTCATCACTCACAAGTCTGATTTTTATATATTCAATACATGTTATTAAAGATTAGAAGAAAATATTTATACATGAAAAAATTATGTGCTCTTGAAAAAATTAATATTATGGAATTTAAAATTTATTATCTGGAAGAGTATATAAAAAATATGGGATAAAATACTAATTTTATGTGGTAAGGACTCCTCAATAGAACATTTTAATTATGATTGAGAAGTGTTTTATCAATAACATGGATCATACAAGTCTCATTGAAAAGAATATATGTTAAAAAAATAAAGTATAATCCCTTACATCAATGTACATATCCAATATAGATTTATTGTATTTCATTAAATAGAACAACCAATATGAGATTCGATATAGTAAAATTACATTACTTATGTAATTATATTTTTTTTGAAGTTAATGTTTTATTCTTAATAAATAATAGAATCAATATTTAAATGAATATAGGGAAGAATTTATATTCCTTTGATATTCAACCAAAAAAATGAGACATATGTTTTATGAAAAAAATATAGGAAACTCATAGATAGAAAATACGTAACCATAATTGAAAATTAGAAGAATATCAAAATTGGTACGTATATGACACATTAGTACAATTATGTCTTTGAGGAATAAATTGAGGCTGAAATGAAAATATAATGGGTATGACATGGGGATGGAAAAGGCTCACAATAAGACAACAATGATAAGGAATGTACATCTGGTTCACAAAATATAAAAAACATGATAAGGCAGTCTAAAATTATGGATGAAAATATTATTAATGAATCAGAAGTTCTAGTGTAAAATTATTGATGAAGAATCTGAAATAATCATATAAAAAATCTATATAGGATCCTAAATGTTTAAAATATGATTCTAAGGCTGATAATTGGGTCAACTCTATATAGGAATATCTTGACAAAATAATGAATAAATAAACATGAAAAATTATTCCATGGTTGAATGGAAATAATTTCATTAGAATTAAGTGTGTGTTACAGAATAATTTAAATAGAGATATAATTTTCACATATAATGAATGATGGATTGTGTGTCATGGATATTCTCAAATTGAAGGTATTTACATTGATGATACAGTTTCACCCATGATCCAATCAAGGACTATACACATGTTTTTATCTATAGAAACCAAATGAGAATTCAAATTATATCAAATTGGTTTTAAATTAGTGTTCTTAAATAGAGTTCATGATGAGAAAATATATATTATCTTGTTCCCATTATTGATTATATTTTTTCTTAATAACAGATGAATTTAATATAATATTTTTTTAGATTTTTTTGTTAGTATATAAATCATATTTAAATAAAATGTGATTATTTAATTGATGATCCTAGAAAATATAAATGGAATGTGTTGGTGTATGAAGACACATTGGATATAAAATCTTGGAAGAGTTTTTGAGTTTATTAAGTAAGAATGATTATAGATTAAGGAGGACATGGTTTGAGTTAATTATTGACTATAATATTTATACTGAGGCAAATTTTAAGTCAATTGACATCAAAATGGTCAATAAAAATGGAATTTTCAGTTTATTCAAACATGATCGATGAATTATTCTTATAGTCAAACCATTCATGGAATTTCGGTTAAACATGTGTCCAATACAGATTCATGAACATAGTCCATCTAACTAACATGGATGGGGAATATGGTTGATATTTTTTACATATAGTTAATCCATTTATATGTTATACCTTCCTCATGGAAAATAATTAGGGATGCATGGTGACCTATACTGAATTCTTATCATATTGGTCAAAATGGTAGAGGCATGGATGTATATACATGAATATATTTACTATTCAACCATCATTTTAGTCTATGGAAAAAAGGTATCATGATTGTGTAAAAATATTTCAATTTCAATGTAAACATTATATTTTTGTTCTTTAATTTTCATACAATCCCATATAAACATAATAATTTTTCAATCTAAACATCATGGTCTAAAAAATAATGAATTGGAAAATATGTAACCATAATTTGAATAGGAATCATGTTTCAAAATGGTTTAAAGGAGTTTCTATAATATTAATTTTTAAATTTGTTTAATTAAATATGAAATTAACTTTTATGATCATCATTTATTGAAGAACATTTATTTATCAATTGTATCATGATCCAAGATACTAAAAATCAAATAATTAAATCAAATTCAGTTTATTGGCTTTGAAGATATAGTTGAATCTAAGAGGAGGACTACAATATAGTGAAATATATATATTTTCATACTTCTAGGCATTTCATATGAGCTGATTAATATGGATTAGTGAGTGAAATTCCACACCATAAGAGGATTTTAATTATGGAAAAAATTCATTCATCCTGCACATTTATATATTTAGAAATATTAATTTTCTAGTAAATGTGGATAAATTGAGTCTATGAATATTGAAATAATATGGGAGAATTAATAACTAGATTCCTAAAAAAAATTAAATGGATTTTATGACATTTTTTTATAAAATAAGACATAATAAATCTCATGAGGAGGATTCCTCAAAGCATATAATCAAGGTTTTTTAATGAATAATGTAAAAAAAATTCCACATTATTCAATTATTTTATTTTTTTGGAAGAATAATAATTTTATGGATTTGGGTAATTTACAACCTGTTGATAATTTTATTTGTTTATCAAAGAATAAATTATATGGGAAAAAATAAGATGTTATTCTATATCAGTTCTATGAAATATATTGATAGGTGAGAAATAAATTATTTCTCTAGTGTAAGATGATATGTTTAAATCATCATAGTAAAAACATACTCAAATTATTTATTTGTGAGAGACATTCTTGTTATTCAAAATATCTCTAGACTATTATTACAATGTGGCGAAAAGATTCCCCGTTGGGAGACTATAGTGTATCACAAGTTCAGGGTTATCACAATATTTTTTAATCCACAATATATTTTCTTATAGAATATGTGATCTTAGTTGTTTCCACATCATATCATGGAATAAATGCTTATAATGAGTTTTAAACATTGTAAAATATGATGTTAATTTTTCATGTTTATTGATGGGAGTGTTTAACAATGAAGTAATTTTACTGTAGCCAATAATGGATGTTTTGACAAGAGAAAATGTAGCTTAAATTTATTATAATTGATTCATCGTCCACCCATGCTGATTTCATTAATCTAGGAGTGGATTTATATTTGGTATTATATAATTTTCCTTATACTTGACTCAATTATATTTTATGGTTGAGGAAAAATAAATTATTTAAAAAAATTCAATTATTAAGAATGGATAATTAGAATTCAATTAAAAGTAATTTAATACCCATATTTTGTTAAAAAACTAAAAATATTTGGATGAAAATGTTGTTTTTGTATCTATTGGATATTTGATATAATGTCTTAGAATCTTCTACTAGTGGATTTAACTCTCAAATACAATACATACTTATGACCAAAATAGAATAATGGAATCATGAAATTGATTAAAATTATAGAAATTTTATAATATCATCGCTTTTAGTGAGTGTGTTTATAAAGGTGAAAGGAACCACTAGGGGAAATGATATATAGGTTAAGCAAGAAAATATTTATAAAGGGGACATCAAAGTAATGAAATAAAAATTATAATTCTAGATATTGGTATATGAAGATATAAAAAAGAAGTATGATGAATCTATTGATGAATTCATCCTATGAGTAGATGACATTATCAGAACTATCAAGTGAATTGTGGAAATATAAGAAGGATCTACTATGGATGAGAAGATATTGTAGATCTTACCAAAAAATTGATCTAATGGTTTCAATGTTAAAAGATTAATATCAATGTTCTGGTATTCTTGATGTCTATTATGGTCTTCCCAAATATTATGAGGTAAGGGGGGATAATGCTACCTTATAGAAATAAAATATTATGAAGAGGATTTATTTTTAATATTATATAAAGGAGGAAATTATGAATGAAAATAAATATGAGGAATATAACGATTTTAACATAGAAAACATGTTAAATAAGTATTTTGAAGAGATTATGTCACAAATGTATTGAAAAGTGATACGGGGATTAAGATATTATAATTGGAATCTTTCTTTAAAATTATTTAAGAATATATATTTGAAACTTTGAAGCTGAATTCCCAACATTGATGGAAGAAATATTCGATGATGAAGAATATGAGAGACCAATAATATCCCTTAAAAAGAATACTGGAAAGAAAATGAATTTTTTTAAAGGTTAGGGTGTTCTCCAAATATAATTAGAGAAACTTATTATCAAATCATTAATGATGATTGGATAGTGATGATGAAGGGGAGGTTTTGACTTTTGGGGATGATAATGAGGGTTTTCTTATTTCCAAGGTGGGTGATGAATTTTTCTATAGTGATTCATATAGTGGATATGGAATTAAATAATAGAAACATGCTAGATTTTATACTAGAAATATAATTGAATGATTGTCTATCAAAAATTTATAATCTTGGGAAGTATAACCATAAGATTAAAATGAGCATCAAATTACTAACATCCACAAATATATATATATATATATATATTATAATAGTCCCTGTTACTTAAATAAATTGGTGATATGATGAAATTTATGGATGATGAAAATAATTTCAACATCTATATGGAATGTAAAATATAAAATATATAGAAGTATATTCACTATATTCAATAAATACGAGTCAAAACTTAAAAAAAAATTATAGATCCAATTTCAAGGATTCTATCAAAATTTTTTGGTGAATCTCAAAGGAGGAAGAAGGATTTCCTGATCAGAATAGTCCATTCTAAGATGGTTAAAATATTACTGAATATATTAATGAGAATTTTTTTATTAGGAATTATTTTTGTATTACTATGTTTTTTGATAAATCATGTGAATAAAAAAATAACTAAATTACAAAAACATAAACATAAACTAAAAAACTCTCTAGCTAATTGAATTGTAGGTGTTTTAAAAATGAATATGATTGAAAAGAAGAGTCCAAGGACTTGTAGTAATCTAACCTCACAAAAATATGCTAACATTTTTGTTAAGATGAATAAAAAGGTGAAAGAGTTGGATTATGAATGGGGAATGAATTATAGAATAAATTATGAATTTTACTTCTACTATTAGTATTATAGATTTTTCATAAAAATATAAAGAATGATTTGGTTTAACCATGATCATTCATATTAATATAAAAGTCCTAGAAGTAAACTCATAAATAGGAGTCAATCCTTGCAATTGGAACATGTTTAGAGGAAGGAAATGAATTCTGGATAGATGTCTGAGAATGGGTTGTAAGTTAGTAAAGAAGTATATGGTAGACGTGATAGGGTTGGTCATTAGGAAATTGAATTTCTCATCCTTATATGATTATAATACATTATAAGGTAACTTTATCAAAATCCTATAGATATAAAGAGAGACTACATGGAAAATTCCATTATTGTTTACATTTCTCTCAAAGATTCCAAAGGGGAATTCCCAAAGACATTATATAGTGTATGCTATTCACATAGTATTGGAGACTTGAAGTTATTAAATAATTGTTAATATTATAAACTATTATAATTGAAATTTTAGAACGATGAATCATTCAAGATAAAAGTAGATGGATTATAAATTATTAGTAATGAAAGGATGGATTCATTGATTACCATGTATCTTATGTGTTTTAAACACAACATTTTATGTGATTCCAAAATTTATTATAAATGTAATATATTTTTTTAAGAAGTATTTTTTTTATTTTTTTTGAATATGTAAGGATTTTGATAAGAGTGATGTTAACTTAGTGTATTTTATTTCAATTAGGAGATGATCAAATCCATGCTAACTATCCCTGATGTATAAAAATTATCTATAACATAAAACTCTTGTCCATGATTTCCAAAGGATTATGAGTAAGGTTACACAATTTGAAAGTGTTAGTAATGCTCCTATGAATATTCCAAAAGGTAACATTATATGACTCACATTAGAAATGGGTAGGATTACTAATTATACACAAAAAAATATAGAATTCATACATCTCATATCTTAAATCTTATTCACTATAACATTTTTGAACCTATGATAATGAAATCAAATAATAGAGATAAGTATTTAGTTTTATTTATGGATGAATTTTATCCCGTTACATGAATCATGTTTATGAAAAAAAAATAAAAAGACCTTAACATATTCCAGGGTTTCAAGATATGTTTGGGAAATTTGTTTGGAAACCCCTTGAAGAAGATTTGGACATACAGTGATTCAAAAAAACCTAATGGAATATTAAAATATTACCCTGAAAAGTATTGTATTCTTAAGGAACTATGTTCCCCATATAAACCCAAATAAAATTAGGTTGTGTAATAGAGAAATATGATCTTGGTAAAGTTGATAAGTATAATGTTTATAGAGAAGGACACTAATTAATATTTTTATAGATAGTCCTTTAGAGTAGTTGTTCATATCCAAAACTAGTGCTTATACAAACAAAATTATGATATGTCTCCAAAAATGATTTATAGAAAGATATTTAATGCTCTTATTTATTTATGGTTAATTGGAATCCCATGTATTAAATAAGTTATAGGTGAAAATAAAGTGAATCTTGATAAAATAGTTAATGATGAAATTTTCTTTGGATATCCTTCAATTAGATTAGGATAAAAATTTTATAAAAAGAATATAAGAAAGATAATTTGTACTACTAATACTAAATTATAGGAAGATAAAATGAATGACGTTACACATTTAAGAGAATATATCAAATATGATGAAGAGGAATTTGGTTTGGTTAAATATTCTGATGATTTCATCAAAAAAGATAAAAGTTATAAGGAATTTTAGCTTCAAGATGCTGATTTATAGAACTGAAGTTTTGAAGAGAAACCTCCATCATCTAATTTTAAGATGATATGAATGATAGGGTTCCAAACTTTTCTTTTAGCATAAGTCCTTTATGTAAAACTAGGAGATAATTGAGGAAAACATCACACACCTCACTAATTTAAGATGTTGAATTGAGGGATGTTAATGAAGCTATCGAGAATCAAGATTGTTTTTACTACATGAATTAATAATTATATTAATATAAGAAAAATGACACATGGTCATTTTACCCATACTTGAATAAAATGGCATAATTTAAATAAAATAGATTTCTAGAAATTTTTGAACGAAAATGTGAAGTGATTAAAAATGAATTAAGTCTCGCATGTAAGGATTAATCTCATGTTAATGGAGTCGATTTGATGAGACAGTTGCACCTATTTATCATCTAGAAACCATAATAATATTTTTTGTGTTATTACTCAAATGAAAACAATATTTTCTATATGGATGTCAAGTATTCCTTCTTTAATTGTGAGAAATATTTGGATATTTTTAGTGGTTAAACATTTGGTATCCTATTGGGAGAAGATATAAACTATGTTTTTAGGTTAAATAAGGATTTATATCGGTTGAAACAATATCTACTAATTTGGTATCATGAACAAGACACCTATGTGATGAAAATGAAATTTTGAAAATCGAGAGTGGGCTGAGACTTCAAAATCAGTGATTACAATAAGGTATATCTCATTATTATTTTTTAGGTATATGATATAATATTTATTTCAATTCAAAATCAATTCTTTGAATATTTTCTCAAATATGTTAAGGATTTATTTGAAATTTCATTTCGTATTGAGATTATATATTTTAATGGATAAAAAATTTTACAAGAGAAAGATCATATCCTTATTTAATAGTAAAATTATTCTATAGAACATCATAAAATATATATAATGGGGGATTGAAGAATATTTTATAATCTTATCATAGTAGGAACCAATTTTTTTAAATATGATCATGTAATGAAAGTGCATCAAATATAATTTTAATAGTATTTTGTATGTATATTATAAATAATAGCTTCATGGTTGGTTAAAGTCTATGTTTACACACATTTTTCAATATTCATAAGTGATCCAGATGTGTTACATATAATGGATATTAATTTTATTCAAAGATACCAAATATTCATAACTAATTTTTGGTTGATGTAAAATAGTAATAAGTACGTGAATCAGTTAGTATTTTTAGATGTAGATTAGGAAAGAAGTGATGAGGATATAAAATTAAAATGTATTAGAGTGTTCATTATGGGAAATTGGTTGGTTTTTTATAGGGAAAAAATATTTATGTGAACTTGTGTATCATTATGAAATTATATAAATATTCAATTCGAGGAACTATTCATTTCATATGGATAAAAAGTCAGTTAGAAGACCTCATGGTGAAATTATAATTACAAGTTCTCTTAGGCTGTGATAAAAAATTGCTATAAGCTTATCAAAGAAAACTATTTCAAAATCCAATAATTAATAGCATTTCTAATAAATATCACTTAATAAAAAATCTTGTTGAGAGAAATAAGATTAATTTGTAATATATTCCTATAATATATAAAACTACAGATGTGTAACACCAAACCATTTCTGAAGGATTATTATGAATAATTAGGGATGAAAATGGGAGCTCAATATCACCTCCTCTAAGGATAAGGTGTGGTGATATGTCCCCTATCACATCTTTTGAATTTGAATTAATTTTAAAATGGGGTATGATAATATTAATATTTTTATTATTTCTTTATATATTTATCAAGTGAATTTTCAAAAGCGGAATGTGGGGGTAATCTGTAGAGATATGTATCTCACCCATTCCAGGGGAGCATGTATTTATGGGAGTAAAAGGGATATGTTTTGAGTTTAATTAATGTATGTGTCTGATGTTTTAATATTTTTGGTGAAGCACATGTTTGAAAAAATTTCATGATTTGGAGAGGTTGAATGAAGAGAGTACGAGCTTGAAGAGGTTCAATAAAAATACAAGCTTTATATATAACATGATATTATAATTCAATATTCTTGTTTCCTCCTCATAGTTTCCATGAGTTGAAATGTTGTATATCTAATAAGTTTATTTATTTAGCTTGGTGTCCAATAAAATAAAAGGCGAGATCTTATTTTTCACATGATTGAAGATTGTTTGATTTGAGTAATGTTGAATTGGATAGTGTCATTTATATTGGATTCTATTACCAATACTTAAATCATCATCAAATAAAATATGATTGTTGATGTGCTGATTATAAAATAAATTAATGTAAACGGTTGGGGGATTTAGAAACGACAACAACCATATATATTATGAAATAGTTTTTCAAATGAAATTGATATCTCCAGTAGTTTACTTAACATGAAGTACTGAGGTTTAGTGAACCATGATATACTATTATAATATAATGATGTGAAATTTACCACCTAGATTATTAATGAGAAGGTATTAATAGTAATATAATAATTATTAAAACTATA
The DNA here is from genome assembly GCA_963277665.1 of Viscum album. NCBI lineage: Eukaryota > Viridiplantae > Streptophyta > Magnoliopsida > Santalales > Viscaceae > Viscum > Viscum album. The sequence goes on along the minus strand of OY728157.1, from coordinate 13,334,394 downwards.
TGGTTTCATCATTTATATAATTAACTCATTGGTTACCAATTGAGAAGAAAAAAAATAATAGCATTTCAAATTTAAAAATATGTTTTCCTATAAAATAATTTTTTCCCACACTAATGAATTTTAAAAAAGAAGAATGAAAAAATAATATTTTTTGAATTATTTCAATTAAATTTATATATTATCCATTTAATAAAATGTTTTATAATTTCTATAATTTTTTACGAGTCATTGAATAAAAATAAAATCCTATATAATACTTAAAAATATATTTTTTCTTAAAATATGGTTTATGTACCATATTGTGTTTGAATTTTAATATTAATTAATTCCATGAATACGTATTAAATTTGATAAAATGGAATCTAAATTTGAAATTAAGAGGTCAATATTTGGTAAATCCGTCCCTTTTATTTTTGTTCACTATAAACAGTAACCTTAGTATGAGTTTTCACCCCTGATAAAGGGACAATCATGTTAACCTAGGATAAAACTATGAGATAAGGCCATAATTTTCATCCTAGTCCCTATTTAATTAATCTAATTCAACCATTACCACCTTATCAATGAAATTTAAATTTATATAGGACAAATTTCCATGAATATTATTAATAAAATATTAATATCAATGAATGTTAAAAAAATTTCACTCCCTTAGTGTTAATTATCTCTATTGAATATTAATAGGAACAAATGTATGTTATAAAAAAAATATAATTATTTATTTTTATATTGATGAAATTATTTTGATGATGTAAATAAATATTTTATTTTTAGTAATTATATAATGAAAATAATTGTTTATTCAACACCAATGAAGTATTTCTACAATTGCTAAAAAATATGGTAAATGGTTTTTAAAAATAATAAAAGAAAAGTAATTTCAGTGAGATAATGTCTAATGGACCAGACCTCTCTGGTCTATTTCATTGTGAAAATCTAGTGTTTGAGTTGTTCTGGTAGTCAAGGTGACTTATCCCCCACAATTTTCCAATTTTCCAATTCTGTAAATAGTTCCATCGATGAGATCGATGTGAATAGTTCCATCGATGAGACTCATGTGAATATTTCCATTGAATAGACCAATGTGAACAGTTCCATCAGATCATTCTGTCATTCTGTGAACAATACCATTAGATCAATGATTCATTCTATAAATAGTGTTTCCAGGATCAGTGAGTCCAGGATTGGTGAGTCCAAGATTAGTGATTCAATTTGTGAACTATGTTTCTAGGATTAGTTAGTGTACAATGTTTCTAGAATCGTGTATAGTGTTTCCAGGATTGGTTAGTGTACAATGTTTCCAGGATTGTGAACACTATTTCAAGCTTCCAACAGTTTCGACCATTTGATATTTTCTTTGACGTAAAATGCACTCAAGGACTTGTTTTAAGGAATTTATGGCCAAATCAATTCTCATAACTCCTATACTAATTTTTCTAAGTCCCAGGATGCCTTTACTTGGTCAAACCATGTGGTTTAATGCGATCTATTTTAATGTAAAATCCAGCATATCTTCAACTTTTTCTCTGTTAAATCTACTAAAGGGATGAAATATATTCTTAACTTGTTATACCTTCTTGTTCCCCGGTGTGAGACGCTCGAACCTTTCCTTATTACCATAGGAGATGTGTGATAGAACCATAATCCTTGGATCATTTACCCTTGAAGTATCTTACAGCTGCATGCACAACCCCTGTTTTGGTGCATGTAGCAACTATTGATCCTTCATCGATATATGGTATGTTTTACCGTCGGTCGTTTTGGTTCATCTCCTTCAGTTTCTCCTTTAACTTTTATGGTATATGATATCCATACTTCTTATGTATTTTTATTGGGTTTCAGTGGGTGTGGTCTTACCACAACATCCTCAAGTGGATACAACTGTCCCAGGAGTAGGCGATCATGATTCTCTATGTGGATCATTCTCATATAAAGAACGAAAAGAACCATTTGAGGTAAGAGATTCATTGATTCTCTTTTCATTTATGTGCAATTGTAGAGTTAGCATGTTTTATCCCACTGCATCACAATGGAATTGACATAACAAATATTTGAACTGGATAAATAAATTGATATCGATCGTATGTTATTGCCTCTTGATTTTATAGATACTGTGAAATCTATGATTTATCTATATATCTTCTTGTTATTGATGGAAATTGGTAAAGAACATAAAGACAAAATTAATTGATAATTGTTTTCTAAAGATAAAGAGGCATGTGAATGAATTCAATGGTTTTTGTTGTAATTTGATGTTAATACAATTGATGTAGTAATCATGTTTAACTATTTTTGATATCCTAATGTTTAGGATTATCGAAGTTGGATCCTATGAATAATAAATTGGTTAATCCAATATGGATTAACAAACTGATTATTGGATAATAGACAATTCCTTAAAAGGTTTTGAGTTACCCTCTTTCTTGTTTAAGGTCCAATCGACCAATTGATATGATGGTTGTTTTCCTGCTACATGAGTTTTGATGTGATCCTGGAAGGCTGTTGTGATATGTGGGGGTAGGGAGTCCTATTGGTTGTGGATACAGTTGAAGCCTAGAGTGGAGAGATGCATCAGTTTCTGCATGTGGGTGTTAGGGAGGACATTGTGCATGATGGAATGGGTTGGATGTGAATGTTTGGATGATTGTTGGTTCTTATTAGTTGTTTATCTTCTTTACATTCTCCATTACACAAGGCAGATGGTCTTGGTTACCATTATTCTGAAAGAGGAGAAGACACACAAGGTATGCCACATGCTTTCCGTGTTTGGCTTCTCAAGGGAATATGGGTCTACTCTCTTGCTATAGGTGGCAAAGACAAGATGGGTAGTTCATCTACTCACCATGTTGAGCCCCCTTGTGTTTACTAGCATAGAATATTTTTTATAATTCCTAGGAATATGGGAAAGTAATGCTGTAAATAAATAATTTAATAAATGATATTATCCTATGGGGTTGAAGCTTTATGGGGCGCAATATTGAGGTTATAATTTTAATGAACAGTGAACATTGGGTATGATGATAATGAAATATAATGTGGAATTATTAATGGTTAATTAATTTTTAAAAAATTAATTAACAAAAAATGCAACTAATAAAAAGGGAATGAAGTAATGTATTAATGTTATTTAAATGGTTGTGTGCTTATAGGATACCTAGTCTTAGAAGTGGTAACCAGGAGTCTGAGAGACGTTAGCTAAATTTTATTCTAAGACTAGGTTATTCCCATAGTGTGGTTGTGATCTATGGTATATTATGTACTGTTTGTGTTTCTATACACTACTCCACCCCATCAGTTAGGGCGAATGACACCCCATGGATTCGGAGCCCTGGGGGTGTTTTCCCCAACATTCCGGTGGGAGGATGGATGGTTGACTGCCCCTTTGGGCCCCATTCTCTTCAATTGGTAGTTACTCATGCTGGTAGGCACAATGGTTACTTTTACCATTATATGTGTGTAGATGTATGTAATAGATTATGGTTATTCACACATATATTCTGGATATTAATTCCTATGGACTACTATAGGTGTAACATATATAGGCTTTGATGGCTAGAGGATCCTTACTCAATGTACGAGCAATAATGGATTGAGGATTAATACCCGACGTATGATACATGTTTTGTGAGATGTGGTGGCTCCCAAAAAATACATGGTTACCTTGATCATGTGGACATGGTGGTTTTTTTGCATGAGGTTCATGATGTGGTGCTTCACCCAGGTGTCTGTGAGCAAGAATTTTTAGAGAGAGATGCTTAGGACGTGAAATGTTGGGGAAAAGGAGAAAACTAGTAGGAAAGTACTAGTGGGATACCCTAGATATTATTTATTATATTTTATACACTTGTATGCGTTACATGGAGAGAGTATCCATGGTGAGGCTGGGAACATATTATACCTTTTTAGATGATGAGTTAGTTTCACATGTTGTTCGCTCTGCTTTAGTATGCTTTCTTTACTTTTGCACGATAAGCTCTGGGGAGGATCCTACTAAGTATACTATTAAACTCACACAATGTATATATAAGCTGTTTTTAGGTCACTTGGAGTAGGTTGGAGATCAGGCTGTTTTCTACTATCTTGGGGTTACATGAGCTATTTGGGAATCGTGGTTGCTATTGTTTTTACTTTTTGTTGGGTACTTGAAGTTTTCCCACATTCAGTTGTAGTAGTTTTGCATGACATTAAATATGTGTACCTGGGATTACTTTTATATTGCAGTCTGAGTAGTAGATGGTTTGTTTCTATCTTGTCTATATCTTTCACATGTGTTCTCTTAGAGGGTAATTCCTCCCATATGTGTATTTACTATACCCTTGGTGTTAGTCGCCATACCGGGGCCTACTAGAGGCAAGACTCGAGGGACATTATCTCCCTTCTCACATTGTCATCCCATGAGGGGTACACTTTATGGGGAGGGGTTTGTGACATAACGTGTGACAAAACAATTCAACTAATATGACATATTTGTTCTATGTTAAATGGGGTTTTTTAATTATTTCTTTTTCATTAACGTATTTTATGTAAAATTAAATGAACCATGTCTAAATTTTAAAAAACAATTTTTTATGCAAATCAATTTTTATTAAATTACGTAAAGATCATAAAAATATTACATGAGAAAAAATATTATAACTTATTTTTTAAAATGTCATCAACTTCTCGTTAAAATATATTTGGATATACTTTCCCTGAGAATGATCTTGATATATCATAATCATTTAGGAAATTCCAAGAGTGCCCCTCCCCTAAATAATAAAAGGAATCCTCTAATTTCTATTATTCACACTAAATTAAACCTTATACCTAAAAAACTATACCAAGTCCCCATATTCAATTATCTATATATATTCATTATGAAGTTTTTCCCCAAAATACCAACCCTAGGGCCTTTAAAAAGAGATCTAAATGGTTTGTTTCAAATAAGACGTGATCACCTAAACCGATCACTTTGTTGTTAATTCTTATTTTACCTCCCCGAAAATGTATTATATTATTCATAAAATAATTAATTAAATGTCCTAAAAACACATAAATTTTATTATGATTTTGAAATCACCTTTATTAACCAACTTTACATCAAATGGGGTGTGAATGTATCATTTGTGTGTACATACGGCTTACCATCTCCACAAAGAGATACAATTCATTTTCATCAAATATTTATTGTATTATTTTTTTGTTTAATTTTTATATATTATAACAAATACATAATAATAATTCCATAATTATAATATAGCAACTACATTCTAACTATCCAATCTTGTGTGTACGTTTAGACTACCACCTCCATAAAGTGATGTGATTTTTTTTTTCAATTTTGTTTTACATGGATTTTAATAAGGATTGATTTAATGAAAATATACTATATATATGATATAATAATTATTCTTTTGAGATGAGTCATTTTTTACCTTTACTCTATTTCATCCGTTGAAAAGTGTAAATAGAGTTCATGTGTACGTAAGACCTAAAATCTCTGTGAACAGTGTAATTTTATTCTATATGTAATTTTATTGGATACTCTAAATATGTATATAATGAAAATATATGATATTTATTTCGTGATTAAAATTATAGAGATCATGGAACCATTATCAAAGAACAATTACAATTACTACAAAACTAGAACATACCTGAAAGATATAATGGTTATCACCTAGAATAGTAATTTCAATAAAAAAATATTAAGGGATAGGTGATAAAAGTTCATAAGGAAATATTTTTTTTCTATTAGATATAATTTTGTGGTTCTTAAATATATTTATAAAAAATTTAGAATTATTATACTGTATTTTTTAACACATACGATGGAATTCGGGCCTATGGTAATGGATTTTTGTCGAACTTTTATTTCTGTGAGACACATTCCTTATTCACCACTTGTTATTTTATTAAATTTATATACTACCAATGAATGTATTTTATAATAATTATTATAAAATTTATTATTTTTTAAATATACCTATATATTAATATATTTAATGGTTCTTATGATTCATGTGCTGTCAAAGCGGTAAGGTTTTTCAGTTACAATCCCTTTGTTTGTCGAGATTAACTATGATTATATTTTTTATGATTAAATATTCAAATATAAATATCAAGAAAATCATGAATTTTATTATCCCCTGGTTATTTCATAAAAATACATGTTTTATTTCCATTTTCCTCACCTTATGTACTCAATATAATGAAAATATATTTTTATGGAAAATCGGAATTCATTCTCTCTTTAGTCGAAAATAATCTCCTTCCATATCCATGTTTTCTAAAAATATTTTATTGATTGTTTTAATGATTCTCATATGGTTTTGTATTTCATTATTCCCATTTTATAATTTATTAATAACAGTTTAAAAATAAACGTTCTTTCATTTTCCAAATGAATTGTCTTTTTAATTTTTACAAAAATGTGAAAAGAATATTTTATTTTAAATAATACGTTATCAATAGAATCTATCGATGTCATGAACACTCATGGTTTTTCAGTTTTATTTATACATTCTATGAAAAATTAAAAATAAATTTTTTCCATAACATTTTATAATCTTTCATGTCTAAAATTGGTATTGCAAAGTGAAAAATGATATTTTCCTAACAAATATTCTTGTGATCCCTTAAAATAATTCTTCTTCTATAATAAAAACTATCTATGTTACTTATTTCATACTGTGTATATGATCCAAGGATACCATAATTATTCTTTATCTAGATGGAATATTCTATATTATGAACGGTTATTTTTGAAACCAATTACTTTTAAACTAGTTTTACTATGATGAAATTGGGAATGTTTTATGAAACATATTTCCCTTCCATTGGTTATGATGAAATATTTCTAAAACTCATTTATTCTCATGGGTTATGATATGATGCATTATTTATGATCTTTTTGAAAAAAATATCTTTAGTTTTCATTATTTCATAGAAGGATTCATTATAAACCATTTATTCTTGTTATATTATAACCAAGGATGGAAGTTATTTTATAACCATGGAAGATGGTTATGTTATAACCAAAGATAGTGGTCAAGTTATAACAAAGGTTGGTTTGGGCCTTTATCTCCCTCTAATGAATTGGTAATTTATTGATTTCAAGTGAGATAAATGGGAATAAAATGGGGACTTAACCCTCTATAGAATGGTATTCTATTAACAATGATAATATTAGAAAATATCCATTACTACTGTGGAAATGATTTTATATATTATGACATTATTATATATATTATGTAAATTTAATACTCTCATTACTCATGTTGTTAGATTCCATTATGATTAATATTATATGAATTTACCAGATTTATGAAATAAATCAAAATTAGGATATCTTATATGAAGGTTATGTATTTGAAAATTTTAACCTACTGTTCTCATACCCTTATTCTCATGTTATGCTTATGTGATCATTGATATATCTCTTGTCTACCGTGATTAATTATCTATACTCAAACATTCGTAGGTTACCTTTCCTATAGTTATGAATAATGGTATAATGTATGATTTTTCTAAGACAGGTAATAGTTATAAAGAAATTAATTTGAAAAACATATGAACTAGTGGTTAATGTGTTTAAATTTTCAAAGATAATAAAACTATAGGATTCCGATGTGGATCAGATTTCTATGTAATGAATATTCGACAAATAGAATGTAATATCTATATATAAAAATTATGGATATCTATAATTGGTATCAAATAACGTTTCCATTTACCTTTCATAAATATGCTGTGAAAAATTTAGTGGGAATCCTAGGGATAAGTATACGTATAGGATAAAATAATTTTTTGTAATGATCACAACTATCTTAGGATAAACCTAATTTGTCCTAGATTAAAATTTATGTTTCTTTATATAGTCATCAAATAAATTATTTATCATGATTATGCGTTTTTACACTATGATTATTTTTTCTCACACTATGATTTTGAGTTGTGTTCAATGTATAGAACAAAAAGGAATCATGTAAATGATTAATTTGATGGATAATGCAACGATTTCCCTCCTATGAAATCAAATTTAAGAAGGGTTACAATAAAAAATTTCATTAATTTGATAAAACAATTCCCAATATATGAATCATAATTAACATATAAAGGAGAAAAATATGGAACAATATTTTTTGAGTCCTTTATAAAGAAATTTACACCATATTTTAGTGGTTCATATAACTAACATGTTGATAATAATAGGATCAGTATCATAAAAAATATATTTTCATTTCTCCATTGCATGAAACAAGAAAAATATGTCCTCGATATTTATCAGTTTGAAGGATAACAATATAAATGGTGGAATATTATTAACAATACGAGACCAAAGGATGAAATTGAATCTATAGATTGGGATGAGTTTAAGAGGATATTTTTCATTATGTACATCCCATATATTCTCTACATATGGGTGGAGAAGTAATTTCTTAAAATAAATAAGTTGTTGATGAATTTATTTTTAACTATAAAGCTAAATATAAGAGCCTTTTAAGGTTCAATTTTCGTTTAATCATCTTCCCTGAGAGAAAAATTTGATTAATTATTTTGTGGTTTAAAACCAAACCACTTAAAAGAATTATCTATAATATATATTAGTTTTTATGTTTAAGTTATTCAATTTACACTCAAGCTACAAATAGAAAATATATATTCCCACAATTCAAATAGTTTTGATGAGAATGGTAATGTTGAGTATCCTAAGGACATAAATAAATCACATGATGGAATGAAATTGTTTACCCCTATATGAAAGAAATATGGGAAGAAATGTCATGGAAATTTATTGAAAGGAACTTTTATGTGTTTTAAATGTGGGGAATCTAGTGATATATCCTCTAAATTCCTTAAGGTTTTTAAAATTCATGTTCCTATAATGGAGGACATGAATTCACTATGTAATGAATATACCATTCCACAATTCTTCTACTATATAGAGTATGGGTATTATGCCAACTATTTCATGAATTAGAATATCCATTATGATCAGTGTTAAAAACAATTTATTCCCTGAGATAAAGGTAAATATCATGCGATAACAACTAGAAAAGTGAGTTATGATAATTACTATTTGAAAGGTACACTTATCATCCACTCTAGAATAGATAATTATTTATTTGATTTGGGATCTAGCCACTATTTTATAGCAGAAGAATAATATAATGGTATCAAAGTACCACATAAATTAGTTGATGATGAATTAGTATTGAAAAAATTTAATTTTTTGAGGATCACAAATAAAGTTTTGGATTCATCTCGGATTGATATTTTAAGTACTGTGCATCTAATAAAACTCATTTCACATCTTTTGGTTTAATTCGATGTTATTTTGGACATGGGTTGGATTTCATTACATAAAAATTAAATAAATTTCATATGAAGGGAAGAAAAAATAGATATTATGAACGAAACTATTATTGTCTATTAGTGAAATTAAAAACATAATCTTCTGAGGGAAATTTCATCCTTTATATGGGTCTCGATTCCTATTCAAAATCTATGTTTATCTAAAATGGTTAGGGATAAATTTCACATAAATGATATTCATATTGTGTAGAAATTTATTTATGTCTTTTTGGAAGAGTTACATAGTCTTCCAATGAATCATGATGTTGAGTTCTCAATAATATCCATATCTAGACAAACACATATTTCAAATACTACATATAGAATGGCCCGAATTAAGTGGTGGGAATAGAAGAGGAAACCTTATGAGACACTTGACAATATATTCACATGGAAAAGTGAATCAAATTGGGGCGAACCTATTATTTTTAAAATAAGAAACGTGGATTAATGCAACTCTTTATTTTTGATCAGGAACTGAATAAGATCCTAGTCAATAACATGTATCCTCTACCACTTATTAATAACCTGTTTGAACAACTATGTGGATCTAAATAAATTTTTAATATTGAACCCCATTCAGATATAATCAATTGATATTCAAGAAGTATGATTCACCCAATACCCCATTCCAAACATGTTATTGACACAATGAATTTATTGTGATTCCATTTGAGCCCACAAATTACCCCACTAAATTCATATATTTAATGAATTGAATCTTCATAGATTACCTTAATAAATTTTTTCTAGTATTTTTAGATTATATTATTATATATTAAAATATAATATAAGGATATTAATATAATTTTAAAAATTTACAAATGTCCCTAAGGAAGGAGAATCACGATGAAAAAATTAATAAGTTTCAATTTTGGCTTTAAAAAGATTCATTATTGAGTTATATAATCTCAAGTAAGGGTATATCAACAGATCCTTCCGAGATAGAAGTTATTCAATGTTGGAATAAAATATAAATTATGACTATGATATAAAATTTTCTTGGTGTGGAAGGTTATTATCGATTATTTTTGTAGAATTTATCATGGTTGTCTAATCAGATCACTAATTTGACTAAAACAAAGATCCAATTCCATTGGATTGATAATTTTGAGGACAATTTCAATGATCTAAAGAGAAGGTTGATTAGTAAACCTACTATCACACTTCCTTATAATTTATAAGGGTTTAAAATCTACAGATATTCATCAATGATGGTACTAGGATATGATATCATGAAAAATGATACAGTTATATAATATGACTCATGAAAATGAAGTTTCACAAGAAAAACAACACAACTCATCAATTGGAGTTAGCAGTGGTATGTTTTTTATTACTAATATGGTTTCATAATTTTTTTCAATATAGTTTTTATTTATATATTAATCATAAAATTATAAATTATATGTTCACACCGAAAGAGTTGAATATTCACAAGTGAAGATGGTTGGAATTCATTAAATATTACGAGTACATAACACATTACCATCCAGGTAAATAGAACATGGTAGTAGATGTATAGAGTGAAAAATGGATCATGCTAGCTTACATAAGATGAGGATTATGAAAGCTTGATTATTTATGGATTTTCAAAGGGTGGATATGAAATTTTTGATGGATGGGGAAAGATGCTATGTTTTTCAAGTGACTGTTTGACCATCTATCCATGTGAAGATTAAAGATGCATCTAAGGAAGATGAGGAAATAAAAAGGAGGTAAAAATGGTCATGAGTTTATCCTTGATTGTTCTATAATGATATGGTTTTAAAAAAATTATGTGTCCCATTTATACAATATTTGAATAAGGAGTTTTTATAGGAATATCGTAGCTCTTCATTAAATATTCATCCTTGAAGTATAAATATTTATAGATATATGAAAGAATATTTCTTGTGTGATAGAATGAAGAGAGATATTTAAAAATCTATTTCCTGATGATTTTTATGTTAGAATTTAATGGTTGAGACACAAAATTATAAGGGTTTATTATAACCATTATCCATTCCACAGTGAAAATGGGAAAATTTCACCATGTAGTTCATCATTGGAATCCCTAGAACATCAAATGGGAATAATGATATATTGATTGTAGTCACTCAAATTATGAAGCCATCATACATAATTTCTAATAGTGAATATTTTTCTCTAGGACAACTCACTCGATTATACATTAATGAAGTGATAATATTACCTGTAGTATCACTATCAATCATATCTAATCAATATCCAAGGTTTATATCAATCTTCTAGAGAATCATTTACAATGTTATTGATATAGAAATTAATTTTAGTAAAACTATACATCCTTTATCATATTTTCATTATGAGAGAAAACATAAAACTCTAGAGGCTTTGTTGATGTCTTATTATATTCAATTCAAAGGTGTATGGTATCAAGACATTTATCTATTTAGGTTTTTATATAACAAAACCATTTACTAAAAAATTCATTAAACTCATTAGAATGACCTAAATAGAAGGATGTTTAAAACCAAAAAAATGTGATGATGAATTTGTATAAATAATGTTTTTAGTATCTAATATATCAGAGGAAATGGTAGAGAAGGTTAAAACCTTTCAACAATACATCACAGTGTCTAAGAGTCAACAAAATCATTATATGGATAATCATTGACATGGTCCATAATTTTAATTTTATGTGAAGGTTTTACTTTGAATAATGTATGTAAGACATTTAAGATATTTGAAAATAATGTTAAGGTGATACCTAATTATATTATCCCATTAAATATTCTTGATCAAGTATGGACAATAGCTTATCAACTATCACATCCACCTAACCTATCCCATGTTCATGATGTATTCCATGTATCTCTCTTAAGGAATTACATACATAATACATCACATATATTGAAATGAGAGTTCATATCATTGGAAAATGATCTTTATTATGAAGATAATCTAGTAGAATTCCTGGATCATAATGATAAATTTCTGTAGAACATGACTAATCACATGGTGAATGTTCTTTGGAACATCCATAAATTCAATGAGGGTACAAGGGAACCCATGAATGTAATGAAAAAAAATAAAAACCTCATTATTTGTATCAGAGAGATGAATTTAAGGAGATAAATTTATTTTAAGGGGGAATGTTGTAACACAAAAAGATTTTATGAAAAAAATTTAGTGAATTTGATATCTTCGAAAACTTTTATTACACGCAACACTAAATTTTAAAACCCCAAGATATAATATTAAAATTTAATTGTGTAGATATCACCACCTAGAATTTGGGTGTGCTGGTATGAATATGGTTAAATAAATTATGAAAAATTTGTGATCAATACCTGAATAATAAAAATTCATTGGTTATCAGTTGATTTTAATGAAAATTTATATCATTTGAAAGTAAAAGTGATATTTTTCTAGAAAACTATATTTTTTCACACAATAAAATTTTATATTAATATTTTAATAAATAAATTTTTATGAATGATTTTAATGAAATTTATATTTTATAAATTTATTCAAATATTTTAGAATTCATGAAATATTTTATTAGAAATTAAATATTAAAAAAATCAATTTTAATACTTAAAAATGAATTTTTTCTAAATAAAGGTTTTCATTTCTGGTTGCATGCTGACTTCAAAATTAATTTATTTCACTTATTATTGTTTAATTTGATAAAATATAATCCATATTTAAAATATTAAGGTTCAAATTTAATAAAAATCAATAAAAATGAAGGCCTTTGGGCCATTCAGGCTAAATTGTAACCATTGTAAAATTTATCACCCTGGTAAAGGCTAAATCTTTTTAACCTAGGTAGAACCTATGGGATTAAGAAATAATTTTTTATCATAATTATTATTGGATAAATTTTAGTCAACCCTAATAACCTTAGGCTGAAAATATTATTTTTATGGGATACATTTCATGAAAATAGAAGATATAATAACTGAATCAAGAAAGGTACAAAAAATTCACTCCCTTAGATTTTTATATCTCTTACGTGTCTAAATTTTTTCAAAAGAAAATTATAAATGACTATAATTTTAGATTATGTTATTAAGGAATTTATTTTTATAATATTAAATTATTTATAATTTTTAGTAATAATATAATGACCATAAATGTTTATCAATCACTAATGCAGTATTTCAGCATTTAATAAAAATTACAATAAATGATATTTTAAAATATTTTAATGAATATATTTTCAGTGATTTATTGTGTGGTAGAAAATTTTTAGATGAATATAAAATATTAGTTTCATGTTGAAGGATCATATTATAATTCAAATAAATTCTACAACTCTTTTATGTCAAATTAAACTAATAGTTTGTCAATTAAAAATAATGACAATTTATGAAAATATTATTCTGTTAAATTACATTAACATAATGAAAATATTAAAATAAGACTATGGTGATGATATATGGTATAAAATTTAATCACTTGGACATTAATAGTATATTTGGAACTATATTATTGAGAATGAACTTAGATCATTTTAATCTATTATGAAATTTTAAGAGTTCCCCTCACTCATTTTTAAATGGGAACCTCTCATGTCTCTTCGTCACACCACACTATGCCTTCTATATTGAAAAAATACTAACAATTTCAATTATAAACTTCCCAAGAAATATTCTAGAGGTACATGTCTTCCGAAAAGACCATTCCTAGATACCATAAGAGGATAACTAATGGAACCAATTAAAAGAACTATTGATCACATGAACCATTCACATTCTTATTAATTATTTTTTACCTTATAAAAATATGTTATATTGTTACTAAAATGATATACAATGTATCCTCAATATACTAAAATGTTATTCTTATTATAATATATTTTTTATTCGTCATATTTCTATAATATCAAGGGACTTTATGATATATATTTTTTATAAATAAATTCAATCCCTCTAATAACTTGTGATGCATGACACACATGGTTTAAAAAAATTATGATAATCAATTAAAAAATTATTATATAAAACTAATCATTTTGACTAATGAATTAAATTCTGTGATATTAATGGGACTAAAAAAATTATTTAAATTACTTATTAGACAGGTATAAAAACTTCAATTTTCAGATTTTTATAAGAAGATGTATTTTCTATGAATACAGAAAAATAATGGTTTGTTTTAATAATTTTCATTTATTTTAAATTTTAAAAAAGTTAAATTATATTTTAAGTTTTTTGAATAAAAATATCTTCCAACATTTTCCAATTTATCTAATTTATGTCATTTTAATCAATCTTATATCGAATTATGATAGAAAATCTTTTAAAATTTTGAAAGCTTTTCTTTGGAAAACAAGTCAACACTTCTGTGGGATTATTGTTAAATTAAATTAAACCAATTATATAGGATAACTATTTAGAAATGGATTTCCAATTTTTTAATTTATATAATCTAACTAGGTAAATTAATTTTTGTTCAAAATGAATATTGAAAACATAAAAAATTATTTATCATTGTTAACATTAAAACATGTTTTTGGTGGGGGGTATAAACTGAAAATACAGGGCTTAAAAGTCTCCCAAAACATGTATAATTAATATTACCTCGAAATATTTATAAATTATATCTCTTATGGTTTTAAATAGGTAAATTTTTATCCTTTTTATATGTGTAAATTTTTGTTGGAATTCAATTATTCCAAAAAGTCCATCTCAGTCATATCCCCCACTTATAAAAGGCTACCCTCTATCCTCTATTTTTCAAACATAAAAACCCATTGGTTTGTAAAATGAATATAAAAATAAATTAATTATTTCCCTAACTGCATCCAATATTTTTTTAATAAGTCCAATCTACAAAGGATTTTGGTTCAAACCAAAAGAAGTTGTCCAAAGAAGATGTAACGTCCTTAATCAAGAATTTCATTTTACTTTTTACCAACTCCTTAAATTTTTTTTAAAACATGATGATATAATATCCTCAATATCATAAATATAATATTATGTATTTATGTCATGTTAATGACCTACCACAATATCCTCGTCCCTCAAATGGAAATCGAAACTGTTGGTCATGTGTATGGCGGACTACTGCCTCACAATTCGACGTAATCCATTTTCTATTACTGATTCTAAAAGATGTATATAATGATGTATATAATGATTATATATTATATTTATGATATAATTATATTAATGGAGTTATAATATCATATATACCTTCATAATTTTGATTCTATATATAATACAGTAACCTTGCTCTTGTGCATGGGGTACCACTGTCTCGTGAAGCGATGTAATTCATTTTTTATTTAATATTTACATGTATAATAATATGTATACATTTGTTTTTAATATATAATTTTCATGAAATATTTTTCACTATTGAAAATATAGATCTTATAATTTCATACCTTACCATACATTGAGTAAATTGTAACGTCATTCAAGTGTACAACAAACAACCTCCTCGCAAAGTGATATGATTAATTTTTCACTAATGCTTTATCTAGAAGGTAATAAAGGATAATTTTAATGATTTTATGTTATATATATGACATGATATTGATTCTATAAAATTATTATCCAATCCAGTTCCTTTCCCTTTCACCCTTTAAGGAAATCATAATGTCGCTCATGTGTACATACTCCCAACCATTTCCGCGAAGCGATATGATTAATTATCAATGTTCAAAATTATGTAATGATTTTAAATAATAATATAATGATAAATTATCTTTAAAAATTTAATATTATTCTGGATATGATGTTTATATATCCAATTTTTGTGATCTATAACATTCAGGATAAAACATTCATGGGAGAATATGTCATTTAACACCCAAAATAGTAGTGAAAATTAAATATTGTTAATGAATAGGTGAAAATATGTTAGAAATGGGATCATATATGATATAATAAATATTAATTTTATTATTTTATAAGTTAAAAAAATTACTCAATAACTATATATAAGGTTAAAGATAACTCAATTAAAGAGAAGTGTGAGTTAAGCTATCTTTCTAACACACCCTTTTCTTCAGGTTATGGTCTCTCTCTCTCTAACTCGCTTTAAATATAATTAAAGTTATGGAATGATTTTAAATTATATGTATATATATTTCAATAACATATATAACATTAATATTCACCCTTTATTTTATGGGATAATACATTTTTCATTACCATATTATGAAATCAATTTTGATTTTGTTTTGAGACAAGATTATGCAACCCATTTCATTACATGGGTAATAATTTTGTTTATTATTTATTACTGATATCATTATATGGAACACATTTAAATTTAAATGAAATGATTTTTTTGGTGGGACACGAATTATATATCCCTCCAATTGATTGGATAACTTTTTGGCCTCATGAGACATTATATACAAGATTTAGAAGTGAACATAATCTGTTGTGGGATAATGTCTATCACTTGATGTTCTATTGTCAGTTAGTCTTAACTTATATTTATTTCATGTTTTATTTTTTTCCACAATACCATGTTTCAATGTCTTATGATACCATTATTATTACATAATTATCCCATTACATTACCCATGTGCCTTATAATTTATGATATCATGTTATTCTATTGAATCACATTATTCTTACTTATCATATTTATTTCCTTTCTGGGATATTTATCTCACACCATTATTTAATTTATTCCCATGGTTATACTGTGTATATTTAAGATCTCATCCTAATTTTAGAAGGTGAATTTTGAAAATAAAATAATGATTCTATGTTTTATGTATTGCGAACCGAGTATTCCAAATACACTTGGCCCTTTTGATCCTTGTGTTATATTAATAGATATTAATGTCTTAGAGTCATGTAATATTATATATAAAACGATTTGGTGTCCATTATTGGTATCGATGGAAAGTTTTGATTAACCATTGGAAGTAGGATGAAAAAATTTTGTGGGAAATCAAGCGATAAGTCTAGGGATGAATTTAAGTATACCAAAATATCTATAGGTATTTGTGAATTATAGATTGAGTGTTTTCTGAGTAGTTACATCCCAAACTAGATAATAGACGAGGATGTAGTTCTAGAAAATATATACCAAGGGGTAATAACTCTAAAAATGGAATTCCATGATTGTATTAAGAATTACATGGTACATGAAAAATTGGTTTACTTCCCTCCTGGTTTGACACTCCGAGAGAATATGATTTCAAAATTTATAAACTCTTTACAAACCAATATTAAGGACATTAATTAATTTGTAGGTTATATAACCTAATAATTATCATTAACATAGATAATATAGATTGAAACCTAGAATCCTATAATCTAGGACACACATATCATTTATAAGTTATTCCTTATTTTTTTATAAGTTTTTATTGGGTATCTAACAGAAATCTCATCTTATTCTATTTGAATATTTTTAGTTAATTGCATGGAATAAGAGTAATAATGTCAAAAACCAATGTGATCAGAAATGTAATGATTTCAATAATGAGATTTCCGGCTTAATGGGAATGTTTTTAATACATATTTTGATCATCCCAGATGAGTTATCAGGAATTATGATCAAATAATGGAACATATTAAAATTTCTAAATACATTATTGAAGAGAAGTATAGAGTTTTGGTGGGTATGAATAAGACTAACTAAATTATAAAAATTACTTATTATAAATTATTTAAAAGAAGTTAATTGGTTATCTATATATTATAAATTAAATAAATCCCATTTTAAAGAGAAATAAATGATTTTTGAAAATATAATTTTTAAGAAAATCATATTTGTCACACTTTTCACACAGAAATTTTAATTATTTTTAAAACATATATACACTTTTATTGATAAAAATGTACTTCATTTTTTAAATTTACAAGTAAAAATAAAATTTGAGTGAATTTTTCATAATTTTCTAATATAATTTATTTTTTAACGAATGGTGAAAAATATTAATTTTTATTAAAAACTATATTTTTGATTAAATTTTTGGAAAAGGTGAATTATATTATAATTTTTTTAATATAAAATTAGTTCAATTATATTAGAATGTTTTCTAATTTTATACATTTAAATCAATTTCATTTTTAATTATGATATAATTGTGTTTTAAAATTTTGAATGTTTTTCATTGGAAAAAAAGTTCATTCAACATGTTTGTAGACTTAATTTTCTAAAACTACTAAATAACTTATAAAATAAGAATTTGATAAATTTTATTAAATATGTTTAATAATAATATCGTATATTATATAATATGATCAAATTATTTTTTTACCATAATTATAGTCAAAAGAGTAAAAATTACTTACTAAAGACAAGGAACAAACAGGTTTACTGGGGCTTAAACAGAAACAATTAGGGATGAAAATATAGTATAATTACATTTTTATGGTTATATTTAGACCATAAATAATATAAGTTTCAACCATGGAAAATTAAGTGGTAATTTTTCATGATAAAAATATGTGTGGATTTCTTTATTTTCAAAATTCCAATTGTGCCCTATCTCCCACTTAAAATGACAAGCTGCTCACATCTCCTTTATATGCATCCAAAACCTAGTGGTTGAGATACTAAAATCCCAAATAACATCTGCAATTACCTTCCCTCATCTAATAATCCTTTTCTTAACTAAATTCAATATAGGAAGGCTTTTGGTGGAAACCAAAATAAGTTGTTAAAAAAGGAGTTAATATCCATAATGAAGTGTTTTATTTTCTTTCTTCTCCCACCTAATTAAAATATTATTAAAACTTGAAAATATAATAAAAAAGTATATTATGTGAACTTATATTTTCTGATGTTAATTTCACCACATAAAACCATCTTTTTCTCCCATAAATGTTAAACAAAATTATTGATTGCGTGTATGCCTGACTACTACCTCACAAACCAATGTAATTCATTTTCCATTACCTCTTATAAAGAGAGTATATAATGAATTATCTATGTATTATATATGATACTTATTATAAAACTATAATTTTATAATTATAATATCATATATAAGTTTTTACATTCCATTCTTAGAGTGTATTATAATTTCACTCGTATGTATAGTAGACTACCACCTCAAGAAGTGATCTGATTCAATTATCATTAACTATTTACAGGGAAGGTAATATGGATCAATATTTTATTTATATATTATATTAATAAAATTTTATCCATTATGAAAAATATATATATCATACAATTTATTACCTTACCATCCATTGATAAAGGATAATGTTTTTTGTGTGTATGGCATACAACCGCCTCACGAAGCAATATGATTTATTTTTCACTAAAACATTAAATTGAAGGTAATAAAGATAAATTTAATTTATATATGTTTAATATATGAAATTATATTGATTATATAAAGTTAATATAAAATCCACTTCATTTACCTTTCAACCATTAAATAAATGATAACATCATTTGTGTGCACGTATGAAATACCATTTCCACAAAGTGAAGTGAGTAATTCTCCATGTTCAAAATTGAAAAATTGTTATAAAGATATTTCTATTGAAACAAATTATATTTGAAACATTAATATTATTGTGAATATTATGTTACTATTTTCTATTTTCATGGTACAAACCTTTCATGATCAAACATAAATGAGAAAATAAGGCATTTAACACCTAAAACAATAGTGATAATGACTGATTGTTAACGAATAGAAGATAACATATTATAAACGGGAACATATATTATATTATTAATATTAATAATATTATTTTATAATTTAATATAATTTATTAAAACACTATATAAGAGGTAAAATAGTGATAAAATAATAGTAATATTGATGTATTGTATCATTCTAACCAACCCTTTTCTTTGAGTTATGACCATTGTATTTATAACTCATTTTGTATCTCTTTAATGTTAAGGAATTATTCTAAATTATGTATATTGGTCTCTGAAATGTATTCCTAGGTTGTTCTACATTCAATTGACTAGGTAATACATTACTTATTATCATCTCTCATATTCCTTTTTTGAGGAATCTCTTTTGGTTATGTTATGATACGTGGTTATGTAACCCATTCTTTTCATTCATAACTCTTATATTTATTCCTTATAGTTTATATGCTTATATGGAATTCATATGAATTTACATGAAATGTTTGTGATGGGTGGCCCGAAAATTATATATCCCTTTAATTCATTATATAATGTTTTAGTATCTTTAGACATCATGTATGGGTTTAGGGAGTTAACTTAATAAACTATGGGACTATGTCCATCATGTGATGTTGTCATGGAAGTTAGAATTGACTTCTTTTTATTTTTTGTTTTATGATGTTTCCACTTTCCCATGTCACTATTATATTATGATACCATGATCCTTATGATATTTTCCAATTCTATTACTCATGTGACTTATCTTTTTTGATATCGTGTTATACCTTTGAATCAAATGTTGGCATCCTTATCATCTTTAATACCTTACTTGGATTTTAATTTGACCCCATTTTTTCATTTATTCCATAGGTAATTATATTATGATTTAAGAGTTTAAATTTATTTTTAGATCTCATTTTGGATAATAAAATAAGGATGTCATGTTTTATGTATTATGAAACTAGTCTTTCCATGACACTAGGTATTTATGATCCTTTTGTATTATTAATTAATATTTATGTTTAAGAATCATGTAATGATAACTGTAAATGTATTGGGTCTTTATATGTTCCATAAAATGTGAAATGAATGTATCACTCCTACAAATGTATGACATACCATCTCCACAATGCGATAAAACTCATTTATAATCACTAGATTTAATTCATAGATATTATGATGGGTTTATTGTTTATATATGAAACTTATAAAATAATTAATCTTATATAATTATAATTTAACATCTTCCTTATTTCGTTATAGGCCACTAAAAAATTACAATGTTTCTCTTGAGTATGTGTCGACTACCACCCCTACGAAGTGATGTGATTTGTTTTTCAGTTTTATTTTACATGGATTGTTATAAGGATAAATTTAAAAAACACATATTATATATATGATATAATAATATTTCTAGAAAGATGTTTTATTATTTACCTATCTTTTGTTCCAACATTGGACATGTGAAAAAAGGTTCATGTGTACTTATGGCCAATCATCTCCATGAACGATGTACACTATTTTTATATATCAATATTTATCAATATAAATAGATATTTAAATAATGATTAAAAAATATATTTATTTCAATATGATAATTTTATAGATTATGGACCCATAATAAAACCAAACAACATAAACTACCGAGCCCAAAAATATATGAAAAACAAAGCAGTTATAACTAGGAATAGTGATTCTAACAAATATTTTTAATGAATGGGTGATTATATTTTATAAATAATTAATATATGGTCTAAAATATATGATTACATTTTTTGTAATATGTGTATAATAAAATTATATTTAAAATATAGGAGGATAAAACACATATGAAGAAAAATCTCAAAGTTTATCGAGATAGTTTATGGTTATGTTGTCAATGAAAAAATATTGTGATTGGAATCATAAATAAATCATTAATTTTTTTCTACTATGGTTATTTATTTAAAATATATTTCTTCCTTCCATTTTTCGTACCTTAATTATACAGGATACCAAAAATATTTAATTAAGTAAAATTGACTTTATTTTTCTATTCGGTGGGAAAACATTTTTCTTCCATGTCAATGTTTTGTAAAAAAATTTATCAAATGTTTTCATCTTTATCATAATACCTTTTATTTTCAATTTTACCCATTTTTAAATTTTTACAAAATGGTTTAAAATGAATCTTTTTTTTTCTTTTTTCCAAATGGGTTACATTTTTAATTTTTACTCAAATGTAAAAATAATTTTTTTTTATTTTAACAAATTAAACCTGAATGGAATTTATCATTGTTGTGACCACTAAAATGTTGAAGTATACTCTACCAATTTTATAGGTTCCTTTCAAATACAATTGTTTCCTTAATATTTGATAAATATTTATCTTTTGAAAATGTTATTTCAGGGGGAAAATATATTTTCAACAAGAAATGTTAATGTTATCTTTTAAAGGACTTTTTCATATATGATAACATATTCGGATGTTATATATTTTTTACTAGGTATATTATCCTAGGATACCATCATTATTGTTTCTTATGATTATTTATATTTTATGATGATATGATGTTTATGAAACTCATTCCTTTTAATGGGTTCTGATATTGTGATTTTTTTTATGTTTGGGTGGAAATAATTTTTATGGTTTTGATAATTTAATGGATGGTTAAGTTATAAACCATGGTTGGTGGTTAAATTATAACTAAGGATTGTGGTTATGTTATAAAAAAGGATGGTAGTTATCTTATAACCAAGGAAGGTGGTCACATTATAACTGAAGACGGATGGAAACTATATATCCCTTAGTTGAATTGGGTAATTATTTATATCTTTTGAGATAAATAGGACTAAAAAGGTTGGTGAACCAATTTTATTATGGGATTATTTCCACTGCGATAATCTTAATAATTATCCCTGACTACAATAAAAATGATTTTCTATACTTATTCAACAATTATACGTATTATTCCCATGTTATTCTATCATGTATCACGGTATTTGATTTATTTGTGATTTATATTATATAAACTATAGTGATTTATTACATGAATCAATATTATGGTATTTCATTTGTATGGTATGGATTTCAGATGTCAAGCATTTTTTCTTCATACCCTTCTGCTCATGTTATACTTATGTGATCTTTGGCAGCTCCCCTGTTTACTCTTTCTGAATAATTAAGAACAAAATTTAACATTCATTCTCTAGTTTATGAAAAAATGTATTAAGAATAATATGCATAATAATGGTGTTAGTTATCAAAACATAATGGGAGACACATATGAACCCGTGTTTTATGTGTCCAAGTTTCCAAAGATATCATAACTATATGATTTTTGTGTGGATCCAAAATATTATTTCATTAATATTTATATAATAATATGAAATATATATGTATTAAAGGTTTGTTTTACATTATAAACACTATATATAACATCCCATATTTTTTCTTATGTTTATTAAAGAAGCGTAGAGATGGTTTGAGGAAGTCATAATTTGGGTTGAACAAATTTCGTACATTCGTGATAGAGATAAATCCATGTTTACTTCACTCACACATGGTTAATTCATATATAATTTATATTTTATCTTTTCATTGTTGATAATTTTTTCTTATAGTTGATCCATTCACAATCCCTTGGTTATACATGTGGTAAATCCTGACAAAGACGTATAATTTTTCCAATTCACATGGTCAATTCATGTTGATGGTCGGTTGTACATGAGGTCAATCAAAACTATATAATGTATTCTATACATTTAGATAATTTAGCATTATCATGTTTGAAAATCATGTATGTAAGATCTATTTTAATGGAGGATTTTCATCTAAGTAAAAAAAGGAAAAGGCATGAATGTGTAATTATGAGTACTTTTGTTGTGTAACCCTCATTTGAGTCTAAATAAACATAAATTAGTGTTTTTTAAATATCATTAAAGTACTATTTAAACATCATAAAAGTCCTAAAAATTAATCAACAAATTATATGTTATCCTGAGTTTGTTGATGTATAAACATAATAACCTATGTATGAATTAATTAGGCATAACATAATTATTACTTATATAAACATCATGTTGGGTAATGTTTAAAAAGGGTATCTAGAATTTAAATTCCTATGAAATGGAAGATTAAATCATAAATTTCTATAGTTGTTATTCATTTATTCCAATATCATGATCTATCAAATAGATCCTAATCATAGCTACTGAGAATCAAAGCTTCAAACTAAAGGTGATGCTTTGAGTTTGAATAGATGCTAGAATCTGATAAGTGGACCACATAGTAGTGAACATTCTATGGTTATAGTATTGTGTTATTCATGTGAGATGATTATCATAGAAGCATGAGGTGATCTATATACATAATAATGAGGTTACATATAGAAAAATAATCATTCTTCCATAAATATTGAGATATATAAAATAAATAAATTTGAATTATTTTTGAAGAAGATAATTATACTAATATTGACATATTACATGAGAATTCATAGATTGTGTCTTAAAATGTTTTAAAATAGATTCCTTGAACATTATGTATATAAGGTTAAATATGTTAAGGAGTTCTCAATTCCTGAAATCATGGAGAAGATATATGATTTTCTAAAATAATAATCCTAATTTTATTCTATGATTATTTTTGTGCAAAATGAAGTTTACAAGTGTGGATTTTTATACTATGAAAATCATTGTGAATATTTATTATTAAATTTTAATGTAGAGGTATAAGGAAGAATAAATTTTTCATACATAATTATGTTCAATAGATTTTAGAATGGGTAAATATGAATTTATCTTGTGTGATTAGGGAAGATGGAAGAAGCACAATAACAACAACTAGAATTATGAAGTTTTGTGATAATTTCCTGTTAATTCTCATCTATTTAGACTATCATTAATATTTAAGAAAATCATTCACTATATTTAGAATATTTTGTATCATTTTTAATTGATATTCCTTGGATTCTTGAATGTATGATATTTATTCTAGTGGAATATCTGATCTTTGGTGTTTTAAGATCATACCAATGATTGTATACTCTTATTGTGTAATGAAAATTTTAAACTATGTTTTCCTCAAAAATATGTGTGGTTGGGTGTTTTTAAAATCAAATTAATTTCACTCTAACAAATAATGATTGTTGATTAAAAAACTGAAAACATATAATTAATTTTAAATCATGGATTCACCCCCCACTAGTGATTTCATTGTTCTAGTTCGTGGCTATTCACATTGAATAAGCAGATATATTTATTATAGATGTAAATGAGGTAAATTTGAACCATTTGAATAAGACATTATATTGATAAAAAGAATAACCTTGTGCATTTACTCTAAAATTAATCAATATTTAATGAACTATGGATTTCAAAGAGGAGGACTTGATCATAACATCTACATCAAGATAAAACATGACCAATGGATATTAAGGATTATATATATAGATTATATAACTTTAATAGGATTAGATGAGGCACACTAAAATATACTTTTGGAATATATGAGTTGTGGGTTTGTAAGGTATATGATTGGTGAGATAAAAATTTATATCTAATAGATGACTGAAGGAATTAAATAATAATTTATTTCTAAAATAAAATATTCCAAAGAACTTCTCTGAAGGTTTGACATGGAATATTGAAGACCCATGAAAACTTCAACGTTAACAAAAATTACGTTGTAAAATTATAATGATATAAAGAAGTTCAATGAGATATATTATTGATTAATAATTTTATGATTTATGTACAAAACATCTATACAATTTTATATAGTTTCTTCCACAATCAAAATCTCTCATTACAAAAACGATTAAAAGGAGAGTCACTCACTATATTTGAAGAGGATATATTCATATATCAATAATACTATAGAGTTTATGATCTTTTATAAAAAAAACATCATAGTATATGTTTTTGGGATCCATGAATATAGATTTCAATAATTTCACCAATAACCAAAAGTCAATACCATGTGATATTTTTTATCTTATAAATTCCTACATTTCATGGCTATGTTAGAACTAGAATTATACATAATTGAACACCCTAAAGGATTAATGTATTGTAGCTAATAAATATTGAAAATGGTTCATTTGGATAAGTCAATAGCCTAATATTCATGTATTAGATATGAACTATCCTATTATTATGATATATGATAACTAAAGTATAATTAATAATAGAAAAAATATTCTTCATAACTTAGGGACAAAACACAATGCAAATAATATAAATCCATTAAGTAGAAGGTAAAACAAGGGATGTTGAAGATAGATTATAAATATATAGAAGTCCAAGATACTTATATTATGAGAAATAAACTATAAAAAGTATATTATGGAAGTTATTTGTTATCTATTCAAGTCTAATAGAGTCTCTCTATCAATAAGAGGTTGATAGGAAACCCCCATTGCCTACTAAAAAAATTTATATATACCAAGGTATTTTTCTTATTGTAAATTAAATTCTTGTTTTTCAAAACTAGATTTGTGAACTTTTATAGAATTTATATTTGGGTTCATTGAATATGGGTTGACATAATCCTTGTATTATATGATAATTTTTTTCATAAAGTGGATAAGTAGTCTTAAATTGAATAAGGTTAGGAGTGTTCATTCTTATATTGAATGGTGGAGGATTCATATGGTAATGAATTTGTAAGGTTGATATTACATGAGTGTTTAATCAACATGGTAACTTGTTTAATGATCAAGGACTAGTTTTGGTAATGATAAAAAAGATAAATGATGTTTTTTATGAGAATATATTACTTTAACACTTGTTTCTCATATTATGAATAGTGTAATATAATGTATTTTCTATGAGGTATGAAACCATTTTATGTTGGGAATAAGTTGGTTGGAAGTTGTTTTTCGATATTGAAAAAATAATTTTTTGATTGTTTTGTATTTTTTTATTCCAAAATCATTTCAATTTGAAATTTTTGATGATTGGATGAGTGGATTATTGTAATCATTAAATATAATGAATTTTTGAAAAGAAAACCCATTTTATTTTATTTTCTATTCCGAAGAACATTTCATAGTGAGTGGATTTTAGACTCACATTGGGTCTGAAATGAATGTATCATTCAGTATAAGAAATTTTATCTGATTCTAGATACCATTAAATATATTTAATTACAAATACAATAATTATTTATGATTTTTGTGTATTTAAAATCATAAGGTAAGAAAAACTTATAATCTAAGATTTCTGAAAAATTGGAAGTGAAATTGTGTTCATTGTTTTAGAATATTTTTGAATTTCTGATAGAATGATAATGTTATGATAAGATGGAAATTCATTGAAACATTACAATGTATTTTAGAAAATTATATTTCTATCCTAATGTTCTCAATGACATGATGAGGTCATGACAGAAGAATAATTTTATATAATATGAAATGGTGGAGAGTTTTAAATTTATAAATTCTAAGTATTATTGAATAACTATCACCTATATATTATAGTGAAAAATTCATAAGATTTTACAGTACTACATAATAAATAAATCATTTGGTCAATAATTAGTTGACGAAATTTTGGAATAAATGAATCCATTGTTGACAGTGACCTAATGGATGTGGTGTGCCACAATTTTGTTAAGTTAATTTTGAAACCAATCCATTTGATGAAGTATTGTTTAAAAAAATTAATGAGATGCATATTTTAGGAAGATGAACTTTAGTAAGTCGAAAGTATTGGTACTATTGAATGGGGCGATTCAAAGACTTATCAAATAGATGAATCACAAAAATGTAGTCAACCATTTTCACAATAGAAATGTTTTTTATTTCAATTGGGTCAACAAAATGAGAATTTGGGTTGATTTATTTTAAATTGGTTAAAGTGGAAAAGAAAACTATTTTTTTTGAATAAAAATATTGTTTTTTGTTTCAAGTGGGACAAGACACATTGGGAAGGTGCTGACACTAATTCATTTGGAGGAATAAGATACTGGTCTATCAGATGTTGGGTGAAATTGATAAGTAATTAGTAGCTAGACTTCTTTGGATATTGGATCAACAGTCAGAGTAATTATTGAATGTTTTAATAAAAGAATGTCTTTTTTAAATATTTTTTCCATGGTGTTTTCAAGGGGGTTTTTGAATTCTTCAAATGTTTCAACAATGATTATGCAATAATGGTTTTAATGTTTTATGTCCTTTAGTAGGTATATATATCTAGAATGAAAATTCATTTATTATTCATATAGTATAAATAATTGTAATGAGTTTGTTTTGTATGAATAATTGAAATGATATGTATTCTGTTCCAATGCCTTTTCATTTGTTTCCAGAAAATCATAGTGACCATATTTTTTCAACCTAATGAGGATCGTAATCATATTGAAATATGTATCATAATGATGAATGGTTTTAAAGCCTCCATCGAACGAGGTTATGAGATGATTCAAAAAGTTTCAAGATTGATCAAGATGTTTTGAGATGCACTAAAAGAGTCCAAGAATATGTTGGAGTAAATGTTAAAATTGAGTTTTTTGGAATTTGGTTCTGTAATTTAAAAAAATTTGATTCCTAACCATACAAATTTTTGATCTCTTATATATTATAGGAATTACATTGTTATTTCTGATGCTAAGGTATTAATATGTGGAGATATAGTTAAAATGATGAAGTATATAGAGGATGTTTATGTAAAGAGATTTCTAAATAATATTTTTCGGACAAAATAAGTAGAAGAAAGATTTACTGGATTGGATAGTGTCATCATACATTGATTTCTGGGGAATTCTTAAATTATTTCTGAATTGTTTCTAGAATATTCTTTCATATATATTTTTTTGTTTGAAGTTCTAGATTAGGGAATATAATTGAACCATTAGAGTACATTTTTTATGATATCCAGAAAAAAAATTATACATATTTTTTAGAAGGAATATCAATATTTTTGTTTTGAATAATTATAGAAGTGGATGTTGATAAGGAATCACAATAACATTATTGAAAAATACTGGTGAAATCTTCTGAACATATTACAAAATCTTATTTGACATCATTTTTACTAGATTAAAAACATGAACTATTGTATTGATTATAGTTATAAACAATAGTAAGGGTATATACTATAGGGAATTTCTAAAGAAAAGGATTATTTTCTTATGGATTGTGTGGTATTGGAATATTTGCAAACCATTCCAAGGACTAGCTACTCATGATGAGTAGTGAACCCTGTAAATAATAATATTCCATTAAATGTGTGGATGAATTTTTTTCAGAAAGTTGACAAATATTTTTGGGAGGATATGTTGCTATAAAAGAAATATAGTATAAATGAAAATAATTTAGTGGTTCACCCCATACCTCTCTCAGTGATTTTTTGATGTGGTCTAGGAATTTAAATGTGGAATCAGAGAGAAAGTTCAATTCATTGAATATTTTCTTAATTGGTTGAATAGAACTTGTTATGGAGAATCTATGTTTTTTGAACAGTAAGGGGCACTACTTTTTTGATGGGAAGAGCATTCATATCTGTAGAGATGTAGATTTTACCTAATTTTTTTACCTTGGGTATAATGTTTTTAATATTGGGGAAAATATATTTCCTCCACATATTTAATATTATTCTTTTATATCTATTGATAAGAATAATCATAACAAATGTAGAAGTATAATTATTTATTTACTCTCATCACATTCAAAAATTGAATTTCTATGTGGGATGGAGTTGATAATTCTAAAGCAATATCAGAAAAGTTGAACAACATTTATGTAATAAATATGAATTTTATTAAAGAAAAGTTTCAAATATGTAAGATGATGTATAAATATCTTTAAATGATAGAGTATTAATCTCCTAATGTATAATTTTCAATGGTTATTGATATCATTATAACTATAATATGTACTCTTGAGAAGTTGTAATATTCAATTAATATTGAAATTATATTGATAATTCTTGTAAATAAGCATGATTCTAAAGTTTCATCTTTAAATAATAGATATCCTAAAACTTTATATTGGGTTGACCTTCATAGTACTCTCATTACATATTAAATGATAAGGGATAATGTTACGAAATACCAAACAAAAGTGGACGAAGAAATATATTTCAATGTTACCAAGATATGAAAGTCTATAATGATTTATGAAGAATAAGTAGAATTTACTAGATCAGAATCGAAAAAATTTCTATGTAAAATTATTTATGAGTTTTTATACCTATATTGCAGAAAATTAAAAAGAGGTATAGGGAATTATATAGGGAAACTTCCCTTAAAATGTCTTTAATGTGGATTTTTGGTCACTTTGTGGTGAATTACCCTTGAAGACAGAATTTAGATGATAGTAATAATGATGTTCGAATAATAAGAAGATCTTTGAATTAACAGGGTGATAAATCAAAATATTTTTCCAAGGAAAAATCAATAAATTTATCTAAATATTAAAAGAGATATTATATTTAATTATGATGAAGAGGAATATAATGAAGTTGAATCCAAAAATTTTACTGATGTTTCTAGATAAAACACTTTCAGTACAAAAAATAATGATATAGTGTTTGAACGTTTTAGTTTTGAAGAATACACTATTGGGTTTGAGTATCACTTGAAGAGAGAATTGATATGATTTTTGAGAAAGATTATAATACATGAATGATAGATCATGCAAATGAAGAAATAATGTCCTATAAAAATATAAAATGTATTCTTGAAGATAAATCATAGTTACATGAAGATATTGATTATCTGAAGAAGTATTTTGATAAGTAAAAGAATCTATGGGAACATCTTGAAGTAAAGATTAAGGAAAATCAAGAAGAGTTCGATCATTATTTACAAAATCATTCCAAAATAGAGAAGAGAGTTTCAAGATTCAGTATCTCTCTTTCTGATGTTGGTAAATTTTATAAAAAGTGGTATCCAAAAAAGGATATAAATATTTTATGCTGAACAATTCAATGAAAATTTGAAAATTATCCTAAAATGAAGAAATATCATAAATTCATGTGTTTTTTCAAAACCAATAAATTTTGAAGTTGAGAAGTTTCAAAAAATTCTATTTTGGAAAAAAAGTTTTTACTACTTCTATTTATGGTATTTATGGAATGAAATGTGAATTAAATAAAAATATTCCATAGGATAACAAAATGTTTGGGAGAATGTTTTAGAAGAGAAGTATAAGAATATTTCGATGAAACATGTTCACAACTCCATAAAATATGGAGGATTAAAATGAAATTATACATTTTATGGGTACTGCAGGTATTGTGGTGGACTTAGGATTACAAAAATTATGTGTTAGTTCAATAAAGAATAATAAAATTTTTCTATGAGTTTTATAAGGAAAATATCAATGGGAAGTCAATCCTCTCAAGGAAAGAAATATAATAAATATTTTATGAATGATGAAAATTGGTTTCAACTATTGGAAACTATTTTAAAAAGTTGTTAAAAACCTTGAAATCTTGAAAAATAAAATCTTGTTTTGTTTATAACAGAAAAAAATATTTATACAAATTCTCATAAGTTGTATATTACTAAAGATAAATGTAATAAAAAAAATCTAGTTATATAAACAAATGTATATGCTACCAAAGGATAAAACCCCTAGATTATGTTTATTGGGGGTTCTTCTCACATGATATAATCTTTGAAATTATTGAATAATGTGAAAGATTTCAAAGAAGTAACAATGAATTTTGGAAATGATGAATCCCTGAGAATTAAAGGAGTTGGATCCAATCCTATTAGGAAAGAAAAGTTAAAATCTATGAAAATAATTTTTGTTTATGGCTTGAAAAATAAATTGTTGACTGTATCAAGACTTTTTCATGATGGAAATAACTTTTTATTTGTAAAATAGGGTTATTTATTGAAAATGCAGAAAAATGGAATAGTTTTTATAATATACCAACATATAAAAAGAAAATTTTTCAATGTTGGTGAAGTTCAAAACTCATGTTACTTAAGTATGATGGAAGAAGATTAGTTATGGAATAAAAGGTAGTGACATGTGTTTCAGGGAAACATGAGAAAGTTATCAATGTGGGACAGTGAAATTGGTATTATAGATATGTCAAGAAGAAGATTTCGATGTTGATGAAATTAATAATAGATGTTTTGTTGAATTGGGAGATACTATTTTACTTGAAAATGGTATTTCTCATTACTTTTGGAGGCTATAAATGAGAAAAAAATATTTATATTTAGAACCAGTGTTTCTATAGGTCATGTTCTAATGTAACTTCCTATGAATTGTTCTTAGAAAAAATTCCATGTTTTAAACACTTAATAGTTTTAGGGAATCCCTGCATGGAGGAATTGAAATGTATGACAATATAGGTGAAGTCAGAATCCTTCTTTTCTATTTTTTGAATAGAAGATACTATATACCTTTCAGCAGAGATATAGAAATATTATTTTATTTTATTAATGTAAATTTCTTGAGAAAACCGAGAATGATAGTTTAAAAACACATTCATATGAGGAAGATGAATATGTTGATGGTATTTTTAATACGAGACATGAGAAAAGATATAAAAAAAATTCTTCCACACAGGTAGATGAATCAAAATCAAATCATTTTAGCGATGATAAATAATTTCATTCATCTAATCCTAGGTATAGGAAGAAAGTGTAAGAATAAAACATAATTAGTGATAAAAAGTTTCAAACAAGAAGAAGATAAACAATTGTAACAAATATTTATTTTTATTCCAATGTTGAGCAAAAAATATGAATGAATATTTTGAGAATGCAGAATGGATTCAAGTTGTGAACTAAGATATAGATCACATTGAAAAGTGTGATACGTGGGAACTCATAGCTAAAACAAATGATAAAAATGTCATTATTTCAAATTGGGTGATCTAGAACAGGTTAGAGGAGGATGTTGATGTCATAAGGGAAAAATATTACCACGAAAAGGTTACTCAGACATTAAAAGAACTGATTTGGTGATACATTTTCACCAGCTGAGAACTTAGAGACAATTAATTTTTTTTCTTTCCATCATTGCCCAAAAAACATATGAAATACTTCAAATGGATGTAAAGTCAACATTTTTGAATTGAGAACTTGATGATGAAGTGTATTTTTAATATCTATGTTGTTTATTTATTCAGAAGGATGAAAGTTCTGTGTTTAAGTAGGGGAAATCCTTGAATGGTATGAAAAAGAACCAATGTCATGGTACTCCGAATTCGATATCTATTTAAAAAGATGAATTTTAAGAATGGAAGGGTTGATAGTAATATTTACATAAAATAAATTCTAGTTATATCTCTCATTGTATTTGTATATGTTGATGCAATTACGTTTATTGGTAATGATGAAAGACCTTGGGAAAGTTATTCTAGAGAGATAAATGTGTTGTTTGAAATGAACATGCTTAATGAAATGACATAATTTTATTGGATACTGATTTCAAAAAAAATAAGAAAGGCATATTATTTTTTTAAGAAAAATATGTTAAGGAACATGTAAAAAAGTTTTGAATAAAAATTTTGAAACTTATTTCCACAAAAATTTCTATAGGAATATTTTTTTCTAAATATTAATAAGTTAAGGAAGTTGACTATAAAGTGTTTTAGAACCTAATTGGAAATTTTTTATAATTGAATACCTTAAGACCTGTGATTGTTTTTTACGTTACCTTATGTGAAATATTTATATGTTCTCTAAAAAAATCCTATCAAACAGTAAGGAAATGAATTATTCGTTATATCAATAGAAAAATAGTTTTAAAAATCATGTATGATACTAAAAAATTATTGATTTGTTTGGATATACTAATGTGTATTTGGGAGGAAGTGTAGAAGAATGAAGATCCAAAATGATTAGAGTTTTCTTTATAAGGAAAATTTTCGTAAGTTGTAATACTCTGGAAAATAACCTCAATATAACATTGAAGGGATAAATATTAGTTTTATTTTTTCACTGAATCCATAACACATCTTATGTTGATGAAAACTCAGTTGTAAGATTTACTCATTGAAGTAATGTTTTTTCTTTTCATGGGTTATGATAATTAATGTTCTATAATCCATAAAAGAAATACAATACCACTTTTTCATTCAAAACATATTGAAATCATATATCATTCTATTAAAGAGTGTGTATATAATAATTAACTTATGTGGTAGTATGATACTACATCTAAACAAGTTTCTAGAATTATCACAAAACCATTACCAAATAACCAATTTTAAAAATTGAGGTTCAATATGGGTATTCAACCTATTTTTCCCCATGGTTGTGGTATTTTTTCCTTCTTTCATATTTTCATTGGATAATGTTTTCAAGGGGGGAAATAATGTTTCATAATTAAATACATAGATATGTGATAGACCTTTTAAGGGATAATATATAAAGGTAGAGTTGTGGGTAAGGTGTGAACTCAACAACTAGGTGTGTGAACTATTCTAATAGCTTTCTGAAGTGTTGGATAAATATTTCTCTATAGTATATTGAAATATGTTTTTAAAGGTAAAATAGAAAAATATTTGAAATTAGAAAAAGTTTTGTATGTTAATACATTTTGATAACATAATTATTCTATAAATTATTATCATTTCCTAGAATTATTTTCCACATATAGAAATTTAATTTTCTATAAGTGATCCATTTAATGAGGTTGAAAGATATTGATATTAATGACCCACAGTTGAAAATAAGTACAAAGGGGGAGATTGTTGGGACCGAGTTAGTTGGATATTTTTTGGAACCTAAATGAAGAATGTGTTGATAGTTTTATATTTCTGTCACTACAAAAAAATAATTTCAAATAATATGTTTTAATGATTGAAAAGGTGGATTTTCATAATCAATAAACTGGTCACATGTTTGATATGAAAATCCATCTCCTTCAATTTTCAGTTCTATAGAATGTTTTTGGGTGATGTGGTTTACAGACTCACATTTGGTCTTGAGTGAAAGTTTCAATCAGAATGTGTAATTATATCCATGTCTGAAAATGCTTAAATATATTTGATAAAAATGTGATGATTCTTTATTAATTTTAATATCTTCAACTTCATATGTTATTAAAATCTTCTGATCCATTCTTTGTGGAATAAAGGGGGTAAAAAGTGTTCATGTTTTTATAGTTGGTTTGAGTTTTTGATTGAAAGAGAGAAGGTGATGAAAGGATAAAATGTCATAGAAACATTACAATGTAAGTCATATGGTACTATTAAAATCCTAATGTTCTAATATTAAAGATTAATTCATTATTTCGGCATAAGTTTATTTAAGAAAACTGTATAGAGTGTTTGACATTTTTATTGTCAAAGTCATGCTAAATCACTGATATTGATCGATAATACTAACTAATTCATTGCACTATCTAATACACCAGAAGAAAAAAATTATTTTATCAATCTTTTGTTGAAGATGTTTTATATGAAAACATGTCACTGTTCACAATGATTCAATTGATGCGGTGTTTCTTCATTTCATTGGTTGAATTATGATACTGATCCTTCAGATATAGAGTTGATTACAAAGGAGACTCAGATACAAAGTTCAATTGGTGGTAGATCAGTTGGTGGAATTTTTTGGGACATATAAATGAGAAGATTTAGGGACCAATAATATAAATTTATACCAACAATTTAGTAAACCATTTTCATCAAAAATGTTTTTTTGATTCAATTGGTCCAATAGAAGGAGAATTTAGGTTGATTTATTTTAAATTTAGTCAAGACAAAAAGAAATAATTGTTTTTCATAGAATATGTGTTATTTGTTTTTTGTGGGTAATGAATTAGTAAACTAGTACTGACACTGATTCATTAGATTAAATTAGATACTGATCAATTAGATGCTTGATGATATAGATGAGTCATCGTATGCAAGACATGATCGGATGCAAAATAATCTATTAGAGTAATTGAGAATGTAAGAAGAAAAGAATGAAATTTTTTAATAGTTTTTCTAGTGTGTTTCATGGGAATTTTTGAATGCTTTATATTTTTCAATAATGTTTATTTTATAATGGTTTCAATGTTTTATATTCTTCAGTTGATATATATAATTATAATGAAAATTATTTTATCTTTAAAATGGTTCATATCATTAGAGTGAGTTGTTATGTTTTCAGTTTATATATATAATTGAATTGATAAGGGTTTAGTTACTATGTCTTTTCATTTTGGTTGAAAAAATCTCAGTGACTTCATGTTTTAATCATAATGACATATATATCAAACTAAGGAATGGTTAGAAATTTGACTTTGGATGATATTTATAGAAGATTCAATAAGATTAAATAAGAATGAACAAGATTTTAGATGCACTTAACGATTCAATGATGAAGTCAAAATGAATGAGAAATTTTATTTTTTGGATAATTGTTTGAGTAGGAAAATGTTTTCTGATTCTCACCCACACCACATTTGGATCTTCTCTAAATAGAAGGAAGTACATTGTACTTTCTAACAATAGTAATTCTCATGTGTGGAGAGTGATAGAATGTGATGAAGTATAGAGAAAACGTTTCTTGAAATATTCTTCTTAATAAAGTTTTTTAAATAGAAGAAGAAGGTGATAGAGTTACTGAATCAGACAAAGCCATTATACACAGATTTTGTAGGAAATTTGTAAGTGGTTCATAATTTTTCTATATTATTATTTCTTATTAGTATTCCATAAAACTTATTATACATGGAAATATTATTGATCCATCAGACTAATTGTTTATATTAATTATTGAAAGGTTGCATTTACCTACTGTTGGTGTAATGACCCAAAATATTATTAGTGGAAATTCACTTCTTATAAATATTCAATATAGTATAATTCATATAAAATAACATATAGAACCCAATTAAAAGTCTATAAGTTATGAATATGTTAAATAATTTGTGTTTCTAGAAATTAAGGAACCTATCTCGATTGAATAGTAACCTAACCCTTAGAATAGTAACATGAAAATTAGGAATAGTAATTAAAAAAAAAGAATTGTAACCTCATCTATGAAAGTAGAAATAAAATTTAGGTATTTTATTAATTATAATAAGATAAAATTATATCATAGTTTAAGTAAATAAATAATTCAAAAATTCTTAATTAAGTGTTGGTATTTTTATAAAACATAAATGTTCATTTATAATTTATAATTAATATAATTATTTCAAATAAAAAACATTTTTGTAAAATATATTTTAAAATTAAAATATTTTTTTAACTATAATATAAGTTTATGGGACCTTAATTAATTTTTAAAAGTGTTAGAAAATCATTTATAATTTTAAAATCATTATTTTTCAAGAAAATGGTGATTTTATTTAAAAATTTAACTTCTCATATTTAGAAAAAAAATCATAAAATAGAGTGATTTTTTGAAATAAAAATGTTTAAAAATGAATAGCATATTTTTTTTGGATTTTTCTAAAATACAGGAATATTTGTTACATAGTATAATACAAAAATTCGTGATAAAACCAAAATACCTAGTTTTTTTAGTCATTGTTGATATAAAGCTGATATAAGCCCTAAATCTCAAACTATAATTCATTATTTTAATATATTTAGTGATATGGTTCAAACTATTCATAGTATTGATCCAAAATAATAAACAATTGAATAAAATAATGAGAAAACACCCCTATACTCTCATATAAATACCACACCCACCACCACTTCTCCTCACACTTTCAATGCCTTGAAGATTGTCCAAGTTCTACTAAATACTCTTCCAAAGCCCCTACCCCATATCCAGGATCCCTTGTTCTCATCATAAGTCCAAACCCTTTAACTTCGGTAGGTTCTCAAGGAGGATAAAATCAAAGGTAAAATCCCATATGTTTTTGTTTTATTTTTTTATTCAATTTCATTTATTTTATTATTTTGTCTTCATCTATCATTATCCAAGTGGAATGATAACTAAATTATATAAAATATAATATAATTTTATCCTATTAATATAACAATCAATCACCAATAGTCTTTCTCCTCTCCCATTAATTATAAAAATTAATGAATCATTTAGGATGTGTTATTTTTCCACCATCGTGGAAGATGTGCTTTCATTTTCCTATAAAACCCTCAATACTTGTCATAAAACCATTATAATGTTTGATAAATATTGTAGAATTCAATCTATAAATTTTTTTATGTTCTGTAACTAACTTATATACATAATATTAAATATTAAATCAAAACGATTTAATTGGGATCCAAAAACATCCAAATTAATATAGATTATTATCATTAATATTTTATCAAATGAATCATCCTCATATATGGAAACAAAAAAAAAATATAAGTCTAATTAAATTTATGTATGTTAATTGATGACATATAATATCAATGTTGGATAATTATTCTAATTTTATATAAATTTTTATTAATGTATACAAGTGAACCAATCATGAAAGATATGAAAACAAACACTCTTGAACAATGAAATTGAGGACCATAAGTCATAAAAATAGAAATAAAAGAACATAGTAAAATTATAATTAATAAAATACATTTATAATAGATTATATGTTTTTTAATTAATGACTCTATTTTTATTATATATAATATTAATGTGAATAAAGAATCAATATATAAGGTAAGGGGATTCTCAAACCCAACTCTCTATCTTTTGGGTTTCCCCCTCTCACTCCATTTTCAGTATGGATGTTACATTATTTTTTATTAAATATAATTTATTTTCCTTCATTTTTTCTTTATTAGGATATAAATTCATCCAATTTGATTTTATGATTGATGCATAGATTTAAAAAAAGCTATTATTTCTAAAAAAACATTTTTACCTCTCTTGAGATTTTTTCTTTTTCACTCAAGATTAATGATTATTATACCAAGTATGTTATTCCTAGTTCAAATTAAGAACCCCCATTTTAATCAATTAATACAATCTTTTAAACATTATTATGAAACCCATTTTTTCTATATGTTATTTTCTACAAAAAAGTGTAATACGCTTTATGTGGCCTACATGATTATGTAAATGTTAGGATGTGATTGGTGAACCTGGAATTATATAGTGCTCTAATGCATTGGGTAATGTGGTGTATCATATGAGATAATGTTCAACATGCATGAACATAATTCTATCTCTGTTCATAGTAATTATTTTAGGATGATTCACATATGTTATGTGTGGACATGATTCTAGATTTGTCCATAACTATGTGTGGTAGTTGACCACTAAGACATAATGTTTCATTTTTATTAATTTATTAATTCCTTGACTTTATCAAATTATTACTCCCTCGATTATTATTATAATACATTTCTTATTTTAGATTGTTTATTTTTATCCACACCCAAGTTTCATGTCTCTTATTTATCCTCTTACCAGGGTTTTAACTCATCCTTTTTCTTGATGTACATACTCAAATGAATAATTGTAATAAGGAGAACATGAGGTATAATAAAAAGCTCTAGAAGAGTGAATTAAATAATTTTTATGATTTATTATGTATATTTTTCATATGATTTTAATTTTTCCAAGGCACTAAACATTTGGATCCTAGTTGCATAACAATTTTGTGATATTTATTTATAAAATGGTGTAATAATCATATAAGAAAAGTATGGTCACTATATTTGGTATGAGAGTTTGGTTTAGAAAGTTTGGTAATTAGTATTATATAACCATAGAGGAATCCCTTTGTATAAATTTGAGTTTATGTAAGAACAAAAAAAACATGGTTTTAGAAAATTATAAACACAGGGATACCATAAAATATGCCTTCAAAGTTATTTTAACTAATGAATAAATTATTAATTAATGACTTGTTTATTTTTTTGATGCATTTATGATTTTAGAAAATGGTGGAAAACAGGAAAAACTAGGCCAATAACACATGTGCAGTGAAATACAATGATTCTCTTCAGGACATCATCAATTCCTTATGAGGTGCAGTTAAAAATTTCACAGTGAAGCTTACCAAGCTATCTCTGGTTATAAAAAATAACCTAAGTATTGTAGACCTTCCTCTTTCACCTAATATGGGTCAACGGTCTATCAATTATTTGATATGTCAATGACCACCAACATTGTTTGGATCTTCTAATTCGCTAGTTAGTGAATAATTATTCAACTAAATAGAGAATATATTTTATGTCCTTTACTGTTTTGGGACTGAGAAGTTGAATTTTTCCATTTATCATTTAGATGGATGGTTCAATAAATAGTGTTTGTTGATTGAGAACATTGAGTGAAATGATGGAATTGAAGAGATGGAGTGGGAAGAATTTATTAATATGTTTCTTAACAATTATTTCCCTCAAACCCCTCGAAGAAATATAGAGATATACTTATTTGAGATGAATAAGGAAGGCCAATCTATCACA
The DNA here is from genome assembly GCA_963277665.1 of Viscum album. Taxonomy (NCBI): domain Eukaryota; kingdom Viridiplantae; phylum Streptophyta; class Magnoliopsida; order Santalales; family Viscaceae; genus Viscum; species Viscum album. The sequence continues at coordinate 13,294,236 of OY728157.1, read as the reverse complement.
AAAAATGAATAAATTTTTATAAGTATTTCAAGGAATTACATAGATTTTATTATCAACACTGATATAAAAATAGATAGATTCTTCAGTGGTTTACAACCACACAATCAAAAGTCTCTAAAAATTATAGACTTTTAGAGTAATGGATAAGTTATTATATCTTCTCTCATAGTGGGGATAGAGATTATAGAATGTTCCCATTTCTAAGGAGATAAGAAACAAAAGATAGAGTCTCAAGCTAGTGGATAAAATGAAAAAGGTGGAAATAAAATTCAACCTCTCACAAGTCAAAAATGTGGGATGAAGCATCATGGGGATTTCCCCAAAGGGATAAGGAAATAATTCATTTGTGGAAAAGAAGGAAACAAAGATCATGAATGTAAAAGAGACATGATAAATATGGATAATGTGATGGATTAAAGGAGATAATCACTTATGGTTTAATTCTTCAATTGTAGGGAGAAAGGGAACTATTCATGCTAGTGCACTAAAAAATGAGTCCTCACGGATAATCGACCTCATCTGCCACCAAACCCAAAGGAGAAAGTGAAATCTTATGAAATAACTACTAATAAGGTGGAACCCTATAATGACATGGTGATTGGTAGTCTAGTTATCCATTCAAAAATAGTGAACGTACTATTTGATTTTGGTTCTAGTCATTCTTGTAAATCTTCTAGGTTTAGTAAAATATTCAATCACCACCTCAAAATATGGTGGTTGAGTTATCTATGAGAAGAGTGAATGGTAAAGTTTTTTAATCCAAAGTATATAACTCTTTTATTGTTTATATTTTTGGATTGAACCTCCTATAAAATATTTTCTTACTTTGGTGGCTTTCGATGCTATATTGGCATTGATCTGCTATCCTTATACAAATACAACATAAAATGTCAAAAAATAACGATCACTCTTCAAATCCTGAGTCATAATCCAATTATATACAAGTGTAAGGAGGAGGATGAATCTTCTTCGAAGACATCATATCAAGTCTCTATATTATTGTAATATAATTCATCATATCAATCTCATATGATTAAGACAAAGAAGAGAATCATGCATGAAGACATTCCCATTATGAGGGTATATAATGATGTGTTTGCTGAAGAATTTCATGGTCTTCCTCTTGATTGATATGTTGATTTCCCAATTGAACATATTCATGGTTCCTTTATTATATCAAATATACCTTATATAATGGACACCACTGAGTTGGTACAACTAAATAAGAAACTAAAAGGGAATTTGGAAAAGTGTTTTATATGCCTGACTTCTTCACTATGGGGTTCACCCGTCCTCTTATTCAAGAAGAAGCATAGATCAATGTGAGTATAAATTTATTTTCCTAATCATAAAAAATCATGATAAAGAAAAATTATCCCCTTCCACAGATATATGACTTGTTTGAATATCTTAATGGGGTTATTTATTTATCAAAGGCGGACCTTTGATTAGGATATCACCAATTAAAGGTGAGGAGTGAATATATTCCCTAGAATTCAATTCAATTAAGGTGTTGAAACTATGATATCATTGTGATTCCATTCAAACACACTAATTATTTGGATATATTATTGGAATTAATGAATAATTTCTTTATATATTACTTCGATTTTTTTTTTGTATTTTTTGTTGATGATATTTTGATATGCTCCATGAGAAAGGGTGAACATGAAGAGCATTAGAATATTTTGATAAAGACCTTGAAAAGGGAAAAAAATATTCAATGTATAGTAAATAATTGTTTTGAATGGAAGTACTATCATTATCATGGCATGTTATCAATAGTAATGAAATATCATATAGACCATTCTAAGATAATGGTAATCGAAGAGTAGCCCAGAACAACATCTAACATAGAGATATGTTGTTTCCTTGGCCCAGATGGGTATTATCAAAGATTTGTGAAGAACATATCATGCTTGTCAAACCCACTAATGATGATAACTCAAAAAGGATAAAAGTTATTTTGATCTAATGAATGTGAAGACAACTTACAATAGTTAAAAAAGGCTTATTTATACCCCAATACTATCACATTAAATAAGTGGTGAAGACATTATTTTATACAATGATATTTTAAAGAAAGTATTAGGATGTGTAATGATGAAAAATGATAATTTGATAACCTATTAATCAAGTAAGTTAAAAATTCACGAGAAAAACTTTCCCATGCATGATCTAGAGTTGGAAGTTATGATTTTTACATTGAAAATTTGTGACATTATCTCTTTACGGAGAAGCATGGAATATATATTGATCATAAGAGCCTTAGATATATATTCTCACACAAGGAGAGTGATAATCACTAGTAAATATTGTTAGAGATCATCAAAAATTATGGTTTCTCAATTCCCTACCATCTTGTGAGGGCTATAATGTGGTGGATTCTCTAAGTAGAAAGGATCGTACAACATTATCAATGATGATAATTGAGAAGGACACAATATTATTATATTTTCAATATATGTACATGGGAATAATTAAGGAAGTAACATCATCAATACTTTCTCATATGATTTATCAACAATCCCTCATTAAGAAAATATTTGATTCTTAAATAAATGAAGAGGAAATTCAGAAGAAGGTGGAAGATGTCACAAATGAGAAATACCGAGAGATTAAAATTGATGAAAAATGAGTTATACTATTTGGGTTATAACTATGTATACAATCAAATATAGAGATAAATAATTAGATTCTTAATACCTCACAAAGCTCATCCTTATTTATTCATCCAATGAGCACAATTATATATCAAGATCTTCGAGAGCATTATTTGTGGAAAAATATGAAAAATGAGATCACATAATATACATAAAGCTTATTTGTATGTCTAAAGGAGAAGGATAAAAGAAAAAATTCTAAATGGATGATGAAACCATGACCCATAACAACATGGGAATGGTAATACATCACCATATACTTTTTCACCATATTTCGAAAAAACATCCATAAGAAACAATGCAATATGGTTTATTCTGGATCATCTCATAAAAACCAATCACTTTATCATGATTTGAGATCAATTATCACTGGAAAATCTTGCATGGATATACATTATAGAAGTAATAGGTTTGTATGGTGTATCACTCTTAATTTTATCTAATCGAGATCAAAGATTCTCCTATAGGTTCTTGAAATGTCTCCAAAATGCCCTAAGTAACTAACTATATTTGTTACAACTTATCATCCTCAAACTGATGTCCAATCTGAGTTGAAAATTTAAACACGTGAATACATTTAAGAGAATGTTATATGGAATTTAATGGAGGAAGGGGACAACATATTCCTCTGGAAAAGTTCTCTTACAACAACAGTTTCCAGTCAATCATCCAAATGTATCCATACGAATCCCTTTATGCGAAAAGATGAAAAACAATGGAATTTTGGGATAATGTTAGTTAATGTAAGTCTATAGGACCAGAAAAGGTCGAAGAAATGTAGGAAATTGTGAAAACTATTTAGAAACACATCATGGAATCCCAAATTCAATAGAAGAGATATGAAAAAAAGAATCAGTGGGACCTAGTGTTTCAAAAAAAAGAGATGTATTCCATTAAAGATCTCCAGAAAATTGGGATTGTGAGATTTAGGATCAAAATGAAAGATGTGTCTAAGGTACATTGGACCCTTTAAGTTTCTTGATGATTTCATAGTTGTGGCCTATCAATTGGAACTTCCACCTACCATGTCTCAAGAACATGATATATTCCATGTCTCCCTATTGAGGAATTACATATTGTGTCCCTCACATGTAATGATTCCATAGGTGGTATACTTGGAAAATGATAACTCCTACAATTTGAATCTAGTTAATATCTTGGACCATAGAGATAAATTCTGATGCACCAAGACTAGTCCCCTGGTAAAAGTGCTATGGAATAACTATATGTTCTAAGAGGAAACATGGGAACAAGAGGAAGTTATGAAAGAGAAGTAACCTCACTTTTTTAACCATAGTATGTAAAACAAATTTGAGGGTGAAATTGCATAAGGGGGGAATGTAATGACCTACAAGTTTTTCAATTAAAATTCCCTTATTATGATTACTCAATATAGTATAAAATCATATAAATTAACATAAGGAACCAAATACAAACTCTATAATTTATGAATTAATAAAATATAACGATTTTCTAGAAATTAAGGAACCTATCCTGATCGAATAAGAACCTGACCCTTGGAATTGTAACATGAACATTATGAATAGTAATTTATACAATATATTATAAACCTCATACATGAAAGTATAAATTAGATTTATTCATCTTATAAATGATAATATGATATAATAATACCATAGTATAAGTAAATTAATATTTAAAAAATTATTAATTAAGTGTTGGTATTTTAATAAAACATAAATTCTTATTTATAATGTTATAATTACTATAATTTTTGAAAATAAAATTTATTTTCATAAAATAGATTCAAAATTTAACATTTTATTGTATTATGATTAAACTATAATGTTATAAGACTTTAATTAATATTTATATTTGTTACAAAATCAGTTATAATTTTAAAATCAGTATTTTCCAAGTAATTGATGATTTTAATTAAAAATTAAACATCTCATAGTTACAAAATTATATTTTTAAAATTGAGTTAATTTTTCAATACTTCATGTTGAAAAATTCTTATGGTGAATTAATTTAATTTTAAAAAATACTTGAAAATTTTGTGAATTGTAAAATACAATAAATTACGTTAAAAGCTAAATTAATGAATTTATATTCCATTGTTGATGTAAGGCTGATTTAAGATATGAATATTAAACATTAATTGATTGTTTTATTTTATTTAACCATTATATTAAAAATATTATTAGTTTTCATCCAAAATAATACCCTAATGTATAAAATAATAAGAAAATACCCCTAACATCTTCTATAAATACCACTACCCTCCATCTTATCTCCTCACACATTTGAATACATGAATCATATCCAAGTTCTACCCAATAAACTTTTCAACACCGAACCCTACATCCAAAATCCCTTTGTCTCATCAAAATTCTCAACCATTCTCTCTAAGAAGGTTCTCAATAAGGAGAAAGTAAAGAGGTAAAATCATTATTTTTTTTATTTTAATTTCTTTTCAATTTCTTTCCCTTATTTATGCTATCATCACATATCATTATTCAAGAATCATGGTAACTCTACTATATTAATTTTTTTTAATTTTATTTTGTTAATATAATAATCCACATTTAGCACTCCTTATCCTCTATGTTTTATTCTAAAAATTAAAACATCATCCGTGATGTGTTGATTTATCACCATCACATAAAATTTCTTATATCACAATCATGATTTTCATAAGGCCATTATAATTGTTTAAAAAGATTTTAAAATTTATTTTATAACCTTTTTTAACTAACATATTTATATAATATTATATAATAAATCAAAATGAGTTTGTTGTGATTGAAAACCCACCAAACTAATCTAAACAATTACCATTTACATTTTATAAATGAATCATCCTCATATATATAACCAAAATAATATATAATACCCCTTAAAATTATTAAATTTCATTAATGACATATTATATAAGTTCTTAATAGTTATCCCCATTTTACATGAACTTCTTTTCATGTATACAAGTGAACAAATCAACAAAACCAAGAAAATAAACACTCTTGGATGATGAAATTGAAAACTATAACATAGTAAAATGTCCATAAAATAACTTAAATAAATTATAATGAATCAAATAAATGTATTATAGTTCTTAATAGTGGTATTTAATGAATCTAATTTGATTATCCAGGATATTAAAATGAACAATGAATCCAGACATATAGTAAGGGGATTATCAAGTACAACACTCATCCATTGGGTTTTCCCTCTCTCACCCCATATTTAGTATGTGTCTTCCCTTAAAGTTCCTTAAATATTATTTAATTTTATTCAATTTTATTTTTTTGGATATACATTCTTCTAATATGATTCTATGTTAAATTAAAATATTTTTCCAAACAAACTCTTCTTTCAAAAAACACATGTTTTACATCTATTGAGATTGTTTCATCATCACACAAGATTGAGGATTATTTTTCTACGTATGTTATTACCTTTTTATTTTTGGAACCCCAAATTTTATACATGGATTTATGCACCATGAAATTACTATAAAATTCATTTTCTTTTCCATCGGTTATTTTATTAAAATGATATATATACGTTCTATGTAGAATTCTTACTTATGTAAATGTTATGATTTGATGAGTGTGATCAAAATTATATGGTGCTCTAATGAATTTATTAATATGATTTATCTCATGAGATAATGTCCATTAAGTGTGATATTTATGCTATATGTTTTTATAATGATAATGTTATGATGATTCACATATGTTATGCTTGAACAAGATGATAAATTTATTGATAACTATGTGCGCTAGTTGACCACTAAGACATGATGTTTCATTTTTATACATTAAAAAATTATTTAGTTTTTTCTAAAGTTTCCTATAATGATTATGATGATAGTCATTTTATTATATTATGATGATGATGTTTATACTCACCCATTTTAATATCTATTATTCATCCTCTTTATGGGCATTTATTTTAACCCTTCTTTTGATGTATATCCTTAGATGAATACATGTACTAAAGAGAACATTATGCACATTAATAATATATAGTAGTATGATTTAAATAATATTTATGCTTTATTATGTGTATGTTTTGTATGAATCTAATTTTCCTAAGACACTAAACTTTTTGATCTATATTTTGAAAAACGTTTATGTCATTTATCATAAAAATTTTGTAAAAATAATTTAAGAAAAGTATGGACAATATTTATGGGTCAAAAATATAGTTTTTTTAGTTTCAAGAGTTTTAAATTTGGATTCTGATAAAGAGAAGATTAATGTTTTTAGAATAAACCGGTGCATGAATCAAAACATGTTACACACACATTTATTAAATCATTTACTATGAAAGAAACACAAGAACATTTTTAGTGATTATAGTGCTACATAATTAGAAGGGTATATCCGACTTTTTTTATACACAATTATTATTTTATAGTGTATTTTTTTATAGGATTATTTCCAAAATATTCATAGGACAAGCTACGCCTGTTTTGTAGTTACTATATTAAATACGTGTGTTCTTGTAGATGTGTTAATGTTTTGTTTTTAGGAAATTTATATATATTTAACAGTATTAAAAGGTTGTTACAAAAGAAAGGAAAAAAAATAAAACCACATAACTAATTCACACCTCTCTATCTTATTTCTTCATTGATATTAGTTGGGCCATTATATTTTATTTCTTTGCACTTCCTTGGTTTTGAACAGATGTGGATGACTAGTTAGGTAATGGAGGATACATTGGTATAAAAGGATTGATTAGAAAGGAGATATTGAGTGATTGTAAAAGGTAGTTAGGCCACAATGTTATTAGAAATCATGAGACCCATTTCCCATGGTTTGAGTAAACCTTTTTTGGAATTTCATTACATTTTAGGGGCCACATGGTTTGAGAAAACCATGAAACCAGAGTTGAAATCCTATTCATGGATGTTGTAGTTTTAAAATAGGGATAAATTCATGGTTATAACTTAGTTTTTCTAACTTTGAACAATTTATATAAGAAGGTAATTATTGGAAAGAGTGGTGTGCATGGTTTCCCACAATTTTGCTAACCGTATGACCAACCCATGAAACCCTAAATTTTGAGGAAAAATGGATGTTTTCCCTTATTTAATCTAAAGTATTAAAACCAAAATATTTTCATTATCTATAGAATTTTCCACTCCACTCTTCTCCTACTATGTTTCTCAACCCTTCTCATATGCTTCGATCTAATACCTATGTCTAATGTTCAATTCAAGATCCATTCATTTCATTGGATATATGATGGTGATATCTCTTTTCATCATGATATTCTTATAATATACTTAATATTGGAGACACAATTTTGATGTTGGGTCTTATTCCCTATTTTTAAAGCATTAAACCATTCTTCCATTTTTTCATCTTGAAAGATAAAATAACTGATACTGACTAATTATTCATCTACTATGTTGAGGCAGTTGGTCTATACCATTTCCCATAATCTATCATTTTTATATATTATTTTTGATGTTCTATACACTATACATTCTTGTAAATCATTTATAAATTGATTAAATTCCACTATAAAATTAATGGAAGCTTTTTAGGTTTCTCAAGTAAAATATGTGATGGTTGGAGGTTGTTAACTTTATCCTAAACCACCTTTGAAGTTTGGTTTGTGTATATTTCTATGGAAATTATCCTCATTTCCATGTGATAATGTTTTATGAAAATTTATTATGGTTTAAATAGAAATCTTAGAATGAGTAATATGGTCTCATGAATTCATTATGAAATGAAAAGGTTTATGAAATGATGAATGAATGGGTTAGTCATCCTGGTAAATTTATACTCCTTGGATATGATGACCATATTTAGATGGAATGGAAATTTCTACTATATGGAACCTTATTACATGGATACCTTGTACATTTCAACTCCATAGATCCTATTTATATAACATGTTAGGATGCATCAAACATTTCTATTCCTTTGATATAATGATTATACTGGGATGCATTGGAGATATCTACTCATTGAATCTAATTGAATTTTATTACTTAGATGACATTGAAATTTCTACCCCAAACATCTAGTTTAACTAGTTTACTTTTCTGGTAGGATTCCTAAGACAATTATACTCCGTTTATCCAATTAAATATTTTTTATAATTCCATGAAAATTTCATCTCCTTGGATCTGATGACAATTTGGGATGCCATGGTAATTTCTACCCCTTTGATCCTATGAAATTATTTTACATATCATAAATGGTTTCCTAGGAAATTAATACTCCTTAGACCCAATCCCATGTAGGTCAAACAAATCATTATAAAAAGTAGTCCGTTATTGTTGAAAAATGTAATGATTTAAAAATAGCATTGTGTTTCAGTTTCTTGATCATAATGCAACTTCAGAGACTAGATTTCATCACTTATAGTATATTATTTTTATAAATGTCATATTTTTCACCTCTTTAGTTTATATACATGGATTGGACTTGTTATAAACAATGTTGGTGATGGATAATGGAGTGTTATCTCACACCCTATTTGGTCAACCACTGGGTACCCATATAGACTCTATGGATAAAGGTAGGGATTGAGAAATTCACCATCTTATAGATACATGATATATTTTTTCATAAGAGCATAGTAGGACCTGATCAGTTTTTTGTCCCAGGATTGATAATAAATATATTTACTTTTATTATTTTAACATTTTAATACCTTTATTTAATTTTATGTATATTACCATGTTCTATGTATATTTTTTATAGAATCAAATGATCATCAACTTTTATATGACACGATGGAATGAGAATATCAGTTTTTTATTTGATTGATTTTATTCATCCACTAATGAGTTATATATTTTTTTTCTCTAAAGTTTGATGTGATTATACCATTTTGGTCCACTCTTAATAGGAGGGTATAGACTCCCGAAGGTTTGACCAAAGTCCCTCACTACTAGTTAGAATCCTCTAGTATATGGGGCGGCACGCTTGAGTATATGTGGTCAACTAGGTTCGTTTACTATTGAGTGACCCAGATCTAGGATAGAAAAAAGTGGTATTAGAGCTTTATTTCAATGTGTCATATCTTTTGGTAATATTATACATATGATTTAGAATTTTTCTGAATTTTTTAATGAGATGTTCCTCAGAGTTTCTAATAAATGTATTGGGAAAAGTCCATATAGCATGGGAAGTGACATGTTGTTTTGGATTGTGACAATTTAAATTTAATTGATTTCACCATTGGGTGTTGCACATAAATTTTTTTCCTTGTAATTATAGTTTTTTACCCTAGGTCCAATATGGAAAAGAGATCTTTCATCATGCATCACTATTGGAAATTCAGGATTTATATTTCATTCATTATTCCATGCCACATTTATACTACAGAGTGTATTTCTTACAAAAGTTTTGGGCGCGTTATTGATATATACATGGACTTGTGTTGGAAGTTTCTAAAGGGACTTGATAAATGACTGTTTGGGATTAAATAGAAACTATACTTAAATTTATAATGTGTATGCGCCCTTATAAATTAGAAGTCTTGACCCATATAGTTCAACCATTTATGGGATATTTCTATATAAATGATAATTAATTTAAAATAAACAAAATTCAAAAATGAATGTTTTTGGTTCAATATTGATGTTAATTTAAATTTAAAGTGTGTTTTCCACTAAAATTGTCAATTAAAAATCTATATAACCGAACCCCAAACTAATATTAGATAATATTACCCTACCACAACCCTATTAGTGGGTAGTAGGCAGTATCTCAAGAATTAATATGAATCATATGTCACATAAACAAAGCTTTAAGAGTAGGAAGATGGGTACGACTTAGGTTAGGAAGGCATGAACTTATGCTGTTTTTATATATGTGATCCTATTTATATCAAACCTTGATTGAGGAATGAAATTAAAATTTATTGATATATTCCACCACAGTAGCCTCCAGTTGTGTGCCAGAAGGATATCAAAGATTATGCACTGGAGGTGGTGGGACATCGACCGCCCGTAGAACCTCCAGATGCACCTTATATGGAGAAATATATTTAACCCAATATGGGTGTTGAGGTCCAATATAAATTGGTCATTCTATATTTAATGTAGACCATTCATGGAACACTACGAACTACCTTGAATTTGGCAGAGTTGGTGCATGTGATCCATTAGTTGCACGCACATATGTTTTCAATGGATAGAGGACCACATGCTGGAAATTAATGTCTAGAGTCCATGCTATAGATTTTTCAGCATCCTAGGACACCGTTTGAGAGGATAGCTTATCTTTTCCAATATATTTTATGGTATTCCACCAATATATGGATAGAGTTGATTACTCAGATGAATTTTAATCATGGTATGTCATAGAGAGCTTCCTAAACATTATTTTATGAATATTTCGATCCTGGTATGTTGAGTACTTGTAAATGCTTATAATTAATGCATCTAGAGTATTGAAACTTGTTAGTCATGTAAAATTATGAGAATTTAATAAAGCTCCATATTTTTACACATATTCTTTTAGGTGAAATGTTATCGAAAGAATGGTGATTTAATGATTTTATATGGTATGAAATCTGATAGTAGGTGAATATATTATGGATTACGACATTATCTAAAATTGTAAATCATGTGCTGATTGCATAATGTAACTTGAGGTAAGGTGGGGGTATAGAGAAGAACATATCAACATATAAACCTAGTCGTTCCATTTCTATTAATAGGAAGATATTCATTACGGTATCTCGTAAATGGGATACTATCTAAAGTGTCGGTACTGGTAGTTATATTATTTATCATCAAAGTGGGAATGAATGACATTTGAGTAGCTGGTGTGATAGATTCCCAGTCGAGTGTCAATATTGTGGTAGGATGGCCCATATATAGTGATTTTATAGGACCCTTCCTCCAGAAGTGAGTGAGAGAGTGTATGCACCTGCTCCACATTTAGAAGTGGGGTTAGTAGAATCTCATCAAACTATGAGATTGAGTTCTAACAGCTAATCAGGTCGAGGTGGTGGTCACGGTTAGGGTAGCCAGACACTAGATTCTCAATGATAGTACAGTAGACTTGCTCTAGGTAGTCAGGCTATAACTCTGGATAGCAGTTCAAGATATATTTATAAAGTACATCTGAAACCCATAGATGAATGTACCAAACCTTTCTACCATTATATAAAATATTATCATAGTCTCTACATTAGTATCTTCTCTATTTGATATCGACCCTTCTTATATATTTATATATGTGACTTTTGTGGAGATCCTTGGCCTCAATGTTATTTTCTGAGTGTAATGATGGCAATTTATAATTTTTAGAGAATTTTATGAGTGAGTTTATTCCAGTGCAGTGAGTTCCCCTTGTGATAGGTGGGTGTCTATTTATGTGGGGCGTCATTTTCCTCAAGATAAAAGGATTTTATATCATTATTGGGATGGACAGGTGGGTTCCATCCATGTTTTGGTAGACTTATTTCACTTTAGGATTACCTTCACATCACCATGTATTGGAGTTTTTATTCACATGGATAAATGTGATGTCCTGGAAAGTCGAGATAGACCCGAGCATCATGTAACGAGTTTGATGAAAGCTCAAATTATTAGTTTATATCAATATGATTAGAGAGCACATCTTGAATATTTTCCTCTAGTATTTGATCCCTTTAGGGAGGGTTTCCTAAATTACTTTTTAGGACTATTTCATGAGAGGGAGTTACACTTTTTTTGAGATAACTCCCGGAGTTGTACTGGTATCCATTCATCCTTATATAATGGATAATATTGAGATACAATAGATTACGAGGTAGATAGAGGACTTGGAAAGAAATATTTTTCTTTGAACTTTTACTTCTCCATGGGGTTCACGAGTCCTTTTCGCCAAGAGGGAAGATTTAACCCTTAATTTATTTTTGGATTACTAAAAATTGAATCATTTGATAGTTAAAAACATGTATCATATGTCTCGAATAGATGATATCCTCAACCAACACATAGGAACCCACATGTTCTCAATGATTTATCTAATATTGAGTTATCATCAAGCGCATGTTAGACTATAAAACATAACTCATAAAAAAGTTCATATTAGGTATGGTCAATATGATTATTGGGTTATGTCATTCAGTCTTAGGAATGCACTAGCAGTTTCCATGGCAATGATGTACTATTTTTTTCATCAATAACTGGATTCATTTTTGGTGGTATTCATGGATGATATCATGGTGAATTATCACAGTCAAAATGACCATGCCAAAAATATTGAGATCATATTGGATATACTGGGAGAGAATCAGTTATATTCTAATTATACAATGTCACACTTATAGATGGATATGATTCACATATTTGGTCATATTATCACAAATACAGTAGTATCAGTTGACCCAAAAAATAGATAACTATAGTTCCTTAGGAGAGGCCCAATAATTCCTTTTATATATGGAGTTTTAGTGGGAAATATGGATATTATAGGTGATTCATATAGGAAATATCATGTTTAAAAACTACAATTATGGTTTTGAATAATAAGTTTGTGATGTTTAAATAGTTAGAAACCTGTATGAAATACTTTCAGCAGATAAAATGGATACACAATTTAGCACCTGTTCTAATTAATCTAGAGTCCGGAAGTAGCTTTATAGTATAATGTGCTGCATCTAGTATTGAGAAGTTCTGATGTAGTAGGTTATTCATGTCATATGGGCCTCATAATTTGAGGCCACATTAGATGAACTTCCAAAAGAATCATCTTAGGTTAGCCATTGTGGTTCATTCCTTACTCGGTCAGAGGAATTACTTAGAGATCATTTTGTGGTGTACAAACACCCAAACATGCTCAATTACATATTTAAATAGTGCGAATTTAATATTAGTAAATGAAGGTTGTTTGAAAACCTATAGTCATTTGAAATTGATATTTATTATATTCTTTGAAGGGAAAATTATGTTTCTAATTCACTAGATAGGAGGAGTCAGATACAAGAAGTTGAGGAGGCCGGTAGCAAGTAGTAGCTTCATGGTCTTGTTTTCAGAGATGCGCATAAAGGTGAATGTTAGACATAAGAAGATTTATATTTTATATTTAGGGGTGAATTTTACTCTTCTATATAGGTCAATAATGATACAATTATCATATTATAAGGTCTTAAGGACATGGGAGAGCATTTCACATGTTGACATGCCACCTGGTTGGATCATTGATGAGGATGAGATCATGTCCATCCAAAAATGTGTCAAGGTTGTCAAAAACATTTAGGAGTAGTTGAAGAGAGAGTCCCATTTCTTTGTATGGGATGTACATCCCAGAATTACCATGATCTATCAATACATACTCTATTAATTTGGTGGTCGGTGGTGAAGTGGGAGATAGCTGGGTTTGTTACTAGATGTTCCACCTGTCATCAGGTGAACATGTAGAATCGTATATCAGCTAGGATTTTGTATCTATTAACTATTCTTGAGTGAAAATGGTATGAAATTTCCATGGTATTAATGGAAATACTTCCTAGATCACCTCAAAGCGGGGAAACATTATGGGTGATCATAGAAATGTTAAAATAGGTCTCTCATTTTTTTTCTTATTCAAGAGACTCATTTATTTGATTATTGTGGGATGATTTAAATTAGTGATATAATACCCATCCATGGGGTTCCATGTTCTATAATATTAGATAGATAAACTCAATTCACATTTTGTTAGTATAAGGTGTTTTAGTTGGGACCAGGTTCATCTATACATTTGAGAACATCCTATAAACTACAAACTAGTAGTCAGTCCGAGAATATGATACAGGTTTTTGAGGACATGATTCGGGAATGTTTCCTAATATTTAGGGGTTCTTAGGAGATACATATGTACCTTGTTCAGTGTTATTATGATAAATGTTTTGTTGAAACCATATATATGGATCTTTATGAGACCCTATATAGTAGGCCATTTCGTTCACCCCTATGATTGTTTGACGAAAGAAAGTTCATGCTATTGGGTCATTGTCTTATGCAAGATAATTCCAAACAATTCCATCTTATAATAAATTTGATGTCTTCATCTCATTGTAGATAGAGTTCATACATTAATAATTGTTATCAACAACTAGAGTTTGGGGTGGGGAGTTATGTTTTTGTGTGAGTTTTTTCAATAGTAGGGAATAAGAATATTTGAAGGTAAGGTATGTTATAGCCTTTTAAGTTGGGCCCTTTGGGATTCTAGAGAGTGTCAGAATGATAGTAAATCAGTTACATTAACCTCTTAGGTACTGCTCTATTCATAACTTATTCCTTATATCTCAACTTCACTAATATCTTTCCAGACTTCCACATATTCTTCAGGCCTAGAATATTGATTTAGTGGTTGATTCATCCTTTGAGGATAATCCTATCCATATTTTGATCTTTTAATAACATTTCTTTGATTACAAGAAGTTTCTATGGTACATGTGATATGGTAGTACATTTGTGTGTAGGACGAGACATGGGAACATGATGATGATGTGCAAGCCTAGTGGCTAGAGTTATTCTCTATAAAATCTTAAATACCGTTGTATGGGAAATATAGGGATGAATTGATTTATGGGGGTATAATTATAAGTCATCCACTTCTCTATGAGGAAAAAATCCATTTATTTGAGGTTTATTTTCTTGGTTTGGACATAATGTTGTTTCCTACTCAATTCATATAGGAAACCGGGGTTTATGAGGCTTGTTTAGAGCTTGAAGTCTAAGGTTTTGAAAATGAATATTTGACCAAATGGTTAGTAGCATCCATGTGACCCCGACTACACGATTTGAGTAAATCAAGTAGAGAATTTCATTGAAATGTAAGGGCTACACAGTTTTAGGGAAATGTACAACCAGTGAAACACACAAGTTCACAGATGATGTAGTTTTAAACAATGGTTAAATTCATAGTTAATACATGGTTTATATAATTTTGTGCTTGGATCATGTTACGGGGGTTCTTGGATGGATTAGTGCACACGTTAGGTGTATAGTTTTTCCAACCATGCAACGAAACAATGCAACCAAATTGTTTGAGAAAAAATGACCATTTATCCCTTATTTAATCTTATGTGTTAAACCCTCACCATTCTCATTCTATCCAACTATGGAAAATACACTCATATTCCATTTAGTTCATCAATACCTCTCCTAGGATTAGATTCAATTCTTCTTTGTGATGCCTAATTCACAATCCATTAATCTTGTTGGATATATGTTGAGATGTTTTCTATTCATATTTCCCCTTTATCTATTTTCCTTGATATCAGGGGCACAATTATTGCTACAGATCTTATGCCCTATATTTAGGTTGGTCGAATGTTCTTCTATTTAATTTTGATTATGATGAAATTAGAGGTTGAGACAAGATATGGGTTCCTCTACCAAGGTAATGTATGTGTTCTATACCTTTTCTCATAATATCTTAGTGTTTATAGCTTATTACTAAGGCACCACACACTGTATGTTCTATAAGATTCCAACAATATTAATTGAATTACTTAATAAAATTAATGTAACATTGGTAGGTTTTCCACACAACACAATGTGATAGTATGTTCTTATCAACCCCATCCTAGACCATATTTTCAATGGGTTCATGTATTTACCAAAGATATGCCTCTATGATGGGTTATATGAGATTTCGAGTTATATAGGGAGTATTAATTAACTATATGAGTTTCTATAAGGGGAATTATACCTTATTTCTATGTGATAACATTTTATAAATATTGGTAAATGGTTTAAATATAAATTATAGAATGATTTAGATGAACTTATCAATTGTGTATAAAATGAAATGGTTTATGAAATGATGAATTATTTGGTTATAATTTTTGGACATTACTACTCCATGGAGCCATTGACCGTATTTGGATTCCATGGAAATTTCTACTCCATGGATGATGTATATTTTGATGCATTGGAAATTTATACTACTTGGATCTAATTTACTAGTCTTGTTAGGATGCATCGTAAATTTCTACTCCATCGATCAAATGATTATATTGGGATGCCTTGTACATTTTTACACCATATATATGATTGAGTTGGATTACATGGATTCCTTTGAATTTTATCCTCCATGGATATAGTTTAACTTGTTTACATGACATGTAAGGATGCCTCAGATATTTTACTCAATGTAACCTATTAAATTATCTTTATAATTACATGGAAATTTCTACTCTGTGGATATGATGAAAATTTAAGATGCCTTGGGAATTTCTACCACTTGGATCGTGTTCACTTTTTTTAATTAGTTTATATAGTTTCCTTGGAAAATTATACTCCTTGTACCATAGAATATATATGCCTAAAACATGATTACATGGTGTATTTCATTATTGTTGAACCATGATAAGATTTATAAATTGGATTATGATTCAGTTTCTTGATCACAATGAGACTTGATAGACTGGATAACATCACAAAAAATATTTTATTGGTAAACATGCTATTTCTCAACCCTAATTATATTTATATGAATATAAATGAATTGTTATAGAAATCATTGGGGATGGACTACTGAGTGTTATCTCACAACCTGTTTAGGCCGCCATTGGGTACATAAAAATACTTTATGGATACAAGTAGGGGTCAAGTAAAGACTTTGATTTAGGATTTTAAATTGATTTTTTCATAGAAGAAGGGGAGAAAATAACTCGGCTTTAGGATCATGATGCTATAAGAGAGTAGTTACTTTTGATAGTCCTTAACTTCTGATAGGTGTATTTTAATAGATTTCTATTTCCATGTTTTAAATTCATTTTTATATCATTCCACTATCATAATCTTGTATATGACACTATTTGATGAGATACATAGTTATTTACTGGATGTTTGTTATTTTTGTGGCTTAGTTATACATTATTCTTCCATTATAAATTTATATGATTATACCATTGCGAATCAATTTGATCATGAGGTTATAGTCTCCCCACTAGTCCACCATATACCCTCGCTACTTGTAATAATCCTTTAAAATAAATGGAGGATCGCTTGAGGCCTTTTTGAAAACTAGGTTCGGTTTCAATTGAGTGAATTGGGTCTGAGATGTCAAACCTGACTCATGTGTGATTAGAGATTATGATTAATGAATTATTGGGGTACTATATGAAGGAATGATATTTTAAATTAATTCATTGTTTATTTATAATATTTTTGCATGAAACTATATAGAATAAATACTAGAAAGTTTTTAATATTTCTCAATAAATCAAAAATGGAATAATTTTATAAAAAATCCCATGATGTGGTTTTTGGGTTGTCTTGATTTATAAGTCAAAATTAGGAACTAACCAGGAGGATTAGAGGGTTCTAAATAAGGTATAATTATTTTTAATGTCTACTGAAGTAGATTTTTTATATAATATAAATTTATACAATACATCATTTTGTGTTGTGATGGGTGATTTTGTAAAATTGAAAATAAATATTTTTTATTGTCTTGGTAGAAGTTTGGAAGAGTCCTCAAGGAATTTAGAAGATTAATTCTAAATTTCATTCCATAATAGTCCATTTCATTCCATGAAGGGTACCTAAAATGAAAATGTGGAAATGTCTCTAGTATTTAGGATGTTTAAGGGAACTTTATATGTTATGGTTTCATAATTACAACCTACATCACAGCTCATAGATATTGCGTAAGATGTCGGCATTTTCTAAACTTTTTAAGAGAATACAAGGTCACACTACAAATAATGAATTCAAATTCATACTTGGGAATGAAATGTAAAAAAAGGGCAAAGTCCCATTTCATAATATTTTAAAAGGGGAATTTATAATGATCCTAAAGATCATATATTTTACCAATTTTAGAATGAATTGTTCACTTCATGATCAAATGATCCCCAATTTGAATGGTATTTCGTGTATTTCTATAAATTATTCTTTATGAGGACCATTATGTGAATATGGAGTAATGCCATGAATGAATCTTTGTGGATCTCAGTAGTTTTATCCAAGAAAGACATGATCTATGAATAAAATGTTCAATCTGAAATATTTTTGATAATATAATGGGATTTATAAGTCAATAATATGATTTTGGAATATTTAAAAAGAAGACATCAAGTAATTTTTTGGATCTAGTATTTTAATTGAGATAACGTCATGGAATTTTTTCATCACAATGAAAATATATTGATTCATTATTTAAATAACTTTATATATACATTCTTTTAGGTGGAGACTCATAGAACTGAATAATCTATCTTCACCCAGTTCTAGTAAAGGTGTTTTTAATAATTTTACCTCTTACCATAAGAGAATTAATGGTTATTTAGAATATATAAATGGTTATTATCTAAATATATATAATATATCCTTATAATTAAAATAGATAAATAATAAAGAGTAGTGAGGAATTTTATAATTTATTGAAGGAAACAACAAGGTATGTATTCTAAACCTACACATGAAAAAATTATAAAAATGTAGGATGTTCTAGTAGATTTTTTGGTTGTTTTTTGATGTTTTTAAACCTGTAGTGGGTGGAAAAAATTGAGACACTAGAAGTGTTCTTACATCATTTTTAATTTTTAATGATTGAATATAATAGTTCTTGGAGAAATAATGGATTCCCTAAGAAAATTATAGTAGTGAGATGTCTTCTTAATTTTTTTTTCAAACAAGTAAATTTTGTGTGGATGCACCAAATTGAAAAGAAAGTAGTGTTCATTAGTTTTTTAAGTGACTTGAAACATTGCGTTTTTGTGATTTTTTCATTATCCCATAGAGGGTGAATAATGTATAATCATATATGTCCCTCCTTTACTACTTTATGAATTTATATTGACCATGAGTGTAACACTCTGAGATTTTATGAAGAATATTCTTTTAATTTCGTTGATGTCTTATGTTGTACGCTACACCAAAATTAGATAGTTCTATACGCGACACCGTATTAGCTTGCAGTATATGAAAAACTATTCTTGGCTCATGTTACAAACAATTTCAAGTTTGTTTTGTAGAAATTAATCAACACAACATTAAGTATAGATTTTATTTAATTTATAAATGAAATAAGTTTTGAATTATGTTATACACAACACAAAATGGAGATTGCACTACACGCAACCCGGACTTGTCTTGCATTACACGCAATCACGACTTTCCTCGATAGCGTGTGTTGTACGCAATATCAGGTTTCAATAAACAATGATATATGGTTATAATGTTACTATGAACTATCTGTTATGAATATTATTAACTAAACTTTGAATGTTATAACATTATTATTTCATCTTACACATTTTCTAGAACATGTTATGTGAACAAAATAAATTTTTCGGGTAAAACAAGTATTTTTCAAAAAATGCAGTTTTTCCGCCTTTTAATGGAACACCCACATTAAATATAGTTTTGACAAGTTTATAAGTTCAATTTTACAAAATAAAATTCTTATTTTGAATCAAGATATAAAAATTTACATTGGATAATGTTTTTATATTTTTCTGATAACTTTCATATTTTAGTGAATAGTAAAAACACGCTATATTTTAATTAAAAACAACTTTTTCATCGTAATAATTTATATGTTTAAATTATAAAATTGAATGGTTTTAAAGTATAAATAGAATATATTTTTACAATTTAATATAATGTATATCATTAGCATTGATTTTACCTTGAATTCGTAGGTTAAATCAATTCAATCTTTTGTAATGTTTTAAACAAAAACCCGTTTTCTTTCAACAACGGGATTAATTTTATTTTAATTTCTGAAACTGTTGTGTATTTAATTTGGAAAAATTAATTCCATATTTTCAATCAGTGGGTTCAAATTATGTTAATATGATACTTTTTATTTTTGGGCATTATGAATAGTAACTACGGTAAATTTTATTTACCATAGTTAAAGATAAATCGAGTAATTAAGGGTAAATATAAGATTATAAAATTACCCTAACACCTTACAAAATCTTATTAGATGAATAAAAGTCGACCCATATCACCTAAGTGTCGGTCTAGATTCATTTCATGGAATTTTGACCATGAAATAATATAATTATTATTAAAACCAAAGAAAGTGACAACATGTCACTTTCTTAAATCTTATAAGTATATTAATTTTAATTTAGTGATAAACTTCATGAAACTTAGAAAATGAATAGTCACCAGAAATCTAATAAAATTATCTAAATCATATGAATTTATTTATAATTTTTAGGGATTAAATAATTATCATTAATTGTGACTCAATAGTGATTCAGAAATTGTTTATCTAGTGAAAAATCAGGAATATAGTTTTTATCAAACTAATAGTGACCATAAAAAGAACAAAACCCTGAGAAAAACGTGTTTTTCATGTACCTTTAAACCATAATAATCCAATGGTCTAATATTTGAACATTTTGAGCCTTATAAAAGCGATTACGACACTTATATTATTTTATTTTAAATGAGGCCAAAGTTTTCACCTTCATAATTTAATAAATATACCAATTTACATATTGTGATTTTAAGATGATAAATTCGAGTAAAACTATTATACTGAAAGATAAGAGATGTATCTACATCATAGGATTTTATTTTTAATTTTTATGCAAAAAATAATTGTAATAAATAATTATACAAAAATGATGTAGTAATTATTTTATTAATAGATATACCAAATAAATGGTTTTAAAAATATTAAAATAAATATTATATGAACAATTTAATGTTCTCCATGAATTTTATAGATAAATTTAACATCTTATAAATCTATTAAATATTTTAGTTCGAATATATCCTCTATTTAGATTTTATTTAAATTCAAATAAATAAATAGTGTCAAAATTGACACTATTGTTATTTTATAAAAATAAATAATTATTAAATTGTTTAAAAATCACAAAAATATTTAAAAATTATAAATTGAAATTTATATAGTCTCCAATGTCATAAAGTATCAAATTGTGGAAAATTAAAAACACATAAGTGATTATTTATAACCATTTATAATTTATAATTTTATTACCACAAATAAACATAAATAGATTAAATAAGGATAAATCAAAATGATAAGGTTTAAAATTAGATCAAAACATGTATAAATCTTATTGGTTGATGATATTACAACCCTATATCATATAATATTCTAATGGAGTCATTTTTGGAGGTTTTTATGTGGGGTTTGAATTTATATTAAACTAATATTTTTGAGGATTCCAAAGGTGCCCCTCTCCTCCTTTATAAAAGGGCACCTCCTACCTCTCTTCCTCACAACATTTTGAGCCTTGAAGCTCGGAAAAACTCTGACCATTTCACTTCCACACTTCCCTAGAAACATCCTAGAGGTCATGGTCTTCTTCATGGACCAATTGTAGTTCCCTAAGAGGAGGTCTCAAAGAGGCCCTTCAAAGAAGAGGTAATGTCTGTTACCAATTATTTCAACTTTTTTCTTCTTCTACTTATTCTTATTTAGTTGATTCATTATAAAGTAATACAATCAGTATCACTAATATACTTATATGTTATTATAAATATTCAACAACCCCATTTCACCTTCTATTCATCCTACAGAAAATGAAATCACCGCGCGTGCGTACGTACGGAATACCGTCCCCACGTCATTGTGTAATCTATTATTCCAACACCACCTTACTTGGATGAGTATAATGGTGTAAAGAATAACCATACATAGTTATTATAACATCATACTGATTCTGATATATTGTATCATTCACTCGAATTAAATTAAATAGTTATGGGAACGATATCATCGCTCGTGCGTACGTACGGACTACCGTCTCCACAACGCGATGAGATTCATTCTCAATGATTATCCATTCATGAATGATTATAAAGTATATATAATAAGTAATCATGAAATATATGACATAATAATGATACTGTATTTATGTATATATATGTAACACCCCGACCCCAGCTACCCAGAGTCGGTGCATTACTTCGCAACATTGGCATGATCACAAAATATCAAGTCTCGAAAGACCGATTAGTTTAGTAGCCTTGGAAACACTAGATACATTCATAAGTCTTACATTACATCATAAAGTAAAACAAAACTACAACATCTTCTCTTCATATCCCCTTATATTATCCCTGCAGGTCATTCATAATATACTTCTTCACATCCTGGAAAAATTAAAACATTGAAAGGGGTGAGCTCAGATGCTCAGTAAGGATAACAATATAGTGGAAGCTTTCGTAAATAAATATTAACATTTAAGGAAATGTATAACTAAAACAAAAGACTTTTTAAACTTTAACTTCAGCATAATATGGCAAAAATAAAATTAAATAATGCCGTTTACTTACTCACATGTATATTCTACATGTCGAATAATCACATGCAATATCAATAACCACTTTCATAATGATGGAATGCATAATGCCAGACTATCATAACCACGTAGTCAAGGCCTCTTGTCAAGACCAAAAATAAGATTTTGTCAAGGCCTAGTGCCAAGACACTAGTTTGTCTCAAGAGACCTGCCGATGCATCGAGGAGCTATAACGGGCTCCACCCGTCACTTATTAAGTCCAATGCATTCCTCATATGAACAGTTTTAAACATATCATAAACCAAAACATAATCGTATCACATAAAACATGCATAAAAGAAACATAACATTTCGATATTTCAATCACAAGATATCAATACAACACATTGATATAATAAAAACGCTTTCAAAACCATTTTCAATACCAAAATAGAAGAAAGTTAAAACATGGAATTTATTTTTCATTTTAAAAAAAAGTTATGGCTTGTAGAGTAAGCCGAAACCCAAATAATGGCCATGGCGGCGGACAAGTCGTTGTTGCTGCATACGTACGACAAGAAAAACATTCCTTTTTGTCATTTAGTAAAACACTTCGTATAAAAATATTCCTTTTGAATAAACGTAAAATTCAAAGGGGTTTATACACTGTATAAAGTAAAGTTGTGTATAAAACCAAATATGCCTTAATGAAAGGAGATTGAGACGAAGTCCTTACAAAGATCATTTTTAAAATAAAATAGATATATTATGTGTATTCACTATAAGTACACATAAAGAAAGTAAAAATACAAGATATGACATAATAATATCATGACATAATTTGAAAGTAGGAGATTAACCCAAAGAATGGAAATTGGGTTAAGAAATTCCCTTACCTTGCGTCCTGTCTTGACTCGACCGTTCTTTGACCTCCTGAATAATAAACTAGAGTTAATTTCTATTTTCTTAAGAACCTTTTTCATTTTCATGATTCCAATTATATCACTTATTACCATGTTATGTAATTATTTATGTTTATAACGGTCATTTTGTCGATCTTAGGTACTTGAGTCAAAAATAAAATTCTTATAATTACATGTTGTTCATGTGGTGATATATCCATTATATCCAGAATTATATTCATGATATAGATATCATATATCTCATATATATCCAGTATATACATGCATTTATAATATTCCAAAACTTTTAGAGGTAAGAAATGAAATGCACCGTTCATGGAGACGGTAAGCCGTACGTACGCATGAACGCTACATTCATTTCTATTTCGTATTTAATGAAATCATAATGATATAAAGGTATATTATAATTCCAGTAGAATATCATATATAATATCATTTACTCCATCCTTTATACATCCCACATATGGTATTAATGATTCAAATCACTTTGAGGGGGCGGTAGTCCGCACTTCCTAAAATGAAAATATCGTGTTTACCCATAATGGAAATTATAAAGGTATGTCATAAATGAAAAATAAAGAACCTTAAGTAAAACATAAACATATTATATATCATTTATAAATAGAGTGACATCTCAATGGACACCTTTGAATGTGTTTTATGAGTGTTTAACAATCATCGTTTCGTGAGGCAGAAATTCGCCATCCACAGAAACCGTATGTTCTTTAACCATTAGATGTAGGTGTGTGTAAGTGTAGCTAGAATACTCATTATAACAACATCTTAGTATATTGAGGATACTGGTGTTGTTACAAAAGAAAGAAATAAAAAGAGTTTAAGGGGTTGGAGAAGCAAAATAAAACAAAACAACATAAAGAAGACCTTACCTTAAAATCGGGTAACTCTTTTGATTTGAGCCAAAGGCTTCTTTGGGAAGACTTATGTTCAAGTTGAGGTTTCTAGGAGTAAGGTAGAGAAGTTGGGAGAGTATTTGGGCAGAGGTTGGCCGAGCCAAAAGGTTTTGAAAGTGTGAGTAAGGTGGTAGTGGTGGGGGCCTTTTATAAGTGGAGAGGAGGGGCACTCTTGGAAAGTAATGAAATATTACTTTATTATACAATGCTTTTCGGATTCTAAAGGTCCCAAACTTCTATAATTCGAGGATAAGGTGATAAGGGTTCGAACGATACCCATCCAATAGACTTTTGACAAGTGTAAGCCTTGGATTTTACATTATCTTTTCATTTTATTAAAATTGTTAATTAATGAGGTAATCGCTGAATCATCATGGTGTCATAAATAATTTAATTTATTTAATGTCTAAAAATTATAAAAAAATGATGATGATGTATTAAATATTTTTAGATTTCTAATTAATATATATAGTAAAAAATATGACTTGTATAACCCCATTTAAAAATTGTTTTAGTAAAATAACTCTGGTTTGTGACCTTTTTATTTTAACATTAAATAAAAAATTATTTATGTACTTTTCCTACCAAAGTGGCTCCATGGGGTCCCCAAGTTGACCCATGGATTTTATTGGTCGGACATGACACATACAATAGTGTTTGGACAAGTGTAAAGGTCATTCCATATTTTTATAATACTATTTTTACCATAAATTTCACTAATTACCTTTAATCGTGATTAATTAAACTTAAAAGTTACTATTCACCAAAAAATTATTTTAATCCCATTGAACCACATTTTACTTCCTAATGACAACCATGTATGTTGTATTTTTGAAATTCAAATCACAGAGGTGATAATGTTTCATTTAAACGAAAAATCAGTTATTTAACTACCACTTAGTGGTTTCATTATTCATCAAAAATTGAAGTTTTCCAGAACAATGCCAAAATTTCACCCTAAGCTATAATTGATATTCCGAATTCAAAAATGATGTCAATTTTATAAAATTAAAAACATATAAGTTGCATTAATTAATTTTATAATTAATTCCCGCTGTCACAACAAATAGCGTGTTTTTAAGAAACAATATATATCAAAAGATTAACAATTTTTTATGTCCAATTTCAAAGTGAAATTAATTCTAATGAACACCATTGGATAAAATGGTAAAAATATATTCTAATTATAATTTAAAACTCCTAAATAGTATAATTTATCACTATAAATTATTTTGATTAAAAAAGTTGTTTTTAAGTATTTTTCACTATTCATAAAAAATTGGAAGTTCTCAGAAAAATACCAAAAATTCAACATAGGCTAATTTCGATATTGCGAATACAAAAAATTAAGTCCATTTTGAAATATAAAATTTATATAATTTTAAAAGTGGGTATTACTATTCATAACGGCTACTTTGATTAGTTGTAGTGTATGTTTAGAACTCGAAGTTGCGTACAATGCAAGCTATTGCATTATTGAAAGAGAAGCGTATCGTGAAAGTTCGGGGTGTTACATTCTCCCCTCCTTCACTAAATTGCGTCCTCGCAATTTGAAAATTTTCTATGAATATTAAAGGTTGGAAATAGAAAATACCTTTGTAGAAAACCCACATCAAAAATAGGGTTAATAAAAATATAACTTTAAAAGATAGAAAGATAAGTACAAAGGTCACCCAAGATAGAACATACTAGGATTCTATGAAAATATGGATATATAGGAGAAACAAACAATCAAGGTCTGATGGAGAGTTGTAGAAAATAGGATTAGGAGAATGTTAACCACAAGAAAGTCACAAACTTGTGATTGGTTAAACGGTCATTGAATCCCCGGTAGGAAAAGTTAACCGACAACGTTTTTGTTTTAAGTTACCTTTTATAAAGTTGAGGAATTTATTTAAGAGATTTACTAAAAATGTAAGGAAATATACTTATTTGTCATGTAGGCTTTCATTCTTTAATAAATTTTTACCACGAACCCATCATTCACTCCAAATGGTAATAGAACTCAAAAATATTCTATTTATCCTAATTGTATAAGGTTAAAAATATTACCACATATCATTTAGATTAGAAAAACTATTTTTTAATAACTAGGGACTTTCTGTAGGCTAGTGGTACGTAATAAAGGCCTGTCGCACTTTGGTTGTGGGTTTGATTCCTGCAGCTTTGTCTGACACGACGGGTTATGCCCCACCCTGCAGGTTGTCCTTTTCCTAAAACTATAGTATTATAATATGCCAAAAAATAATCATCAGAAATGTTTTAACCTTAGACAATACTATCCAAAGATCAACTTAATCCATTCCAACCTTTATATTTATCCAAAATACCTCTGTCCAGACTTTCTCTAAAAGGTCTCTAAATTCCAAAATCAATTGTAACATCAGATTCCCCAGACAAATTAAAGCTTCTCTTTTTGTCACATAATAAAAATATGATTACCTTCATCATATTAAAACCTTAATGAAAACAAAAAGTACTGCAATACAATAATTATATATATATATATATATCACATTATCCTAATAACCAGAATATAATCCTTGTGTGCAAAAGCACCAATACATTAATTATTCCGCTTCAACTGTAGTAACAGCATAAGATTGTCCTTGATCCCTTGGCCTTTTCTGAGGTATGTTTCCCTGACGCTTAGGACATTCATTTGCATAATGCTCGAGTTCCCTACAATTGTAGAATTCAACTTTGATAGCCTCTTTCTTTCCCTTGCAATCACGAGCCTGGTGACCTTTTTCTCCACATTTATAACAAACTCCCATTCCTTTAAGGCAAGTACCGGGGTGATTATTCCCACAATTATCACATAATGGAAAATCCTTCATTCCATTTTTCCCTTTATCTGTCTCTTGTTCCACCATACTCTTCTTCTCTTGATTTACATTATTTTCATAAGATTTATCAAATTCCTTTTCAGTCTTGATAGCACACGAGACTATATCTTCATACGACGAGAAAGATTGTGAGACTAAGGCTCGACGGAGAAATGGTTTTAACCCATCAAAGAAACGATCGATCTTACTTCTTGGGTTACGTATATAATCTGTTGCATGCCTTGCTAACCTTGTAAAGTTAACCTCATACTTTGCGACATTCTCATCCTCCTTTTGTCTCAGACTCAGAAATTGCCTTTCCATATCTTCTCGATGGACATGTGGAAAGTATTATTCTAAGAAAAGATCTTTGAACTCTCTCCATTCCATCTTTGATACTTCATCATCTTCCTTTGTGTTTTGAATCAGCGACCACCATTGATCGGCATCTCTAGTGAGGCGGTAAACTGCCATGATAACCTTCTCCCTTTCGCTACTCCCCAAGGCATGAAATATTTTTCCTAAAGAGTTTATCCATTTCTCAGCTACTAATGGATTTGTACCCCCATTAAATGATGGTGGTTGTTTCCTCATGAAGCGGTCTAACATTGATCCTCCACGTTGCGGATCAGGGTGCTCCATATGAGTAAGGTTATTATTCAAAACCTGAGTGAGTTGTCCCAGTATGGTTATAAGTTGATCGGCACAAGTTGTATCTCCAGATCCACGATAATTATCTTGAGCAAGAGGGAAATCCCTACACGATGTGCATGCATTGATACGGTTTCGATTCCTTCCACTAGGCGCCATTTCTAAACAATGGCATAAACTATATTAGTTTATGAATCAAAATACATAATTCCATACTTGTAAGATACTTAACATAAATTGAACTATTTATGGATATAATCCATAAAAATGTTTTCTTTGAGGAAGTATATACTCATAACCCTTCGTAGTGGTTTGTAAAGAAAATGAGAATTATCCAAAGCATATCCCCCGGGAGTGTCATAACCAAGAGTGCAGCAAGGCCCATTGTCGTGCACCAGTTACCGTTCGAGTCTAGATCAAAGCAGTGTTTTCGGGTTTTACCCCTAGGTACATCTGTGCCAGAGCCGCCTCTACCTGCTCGTATCCAGGCAGGGATGTATTGCTTGGAAAACACACAACATCTCTACAATACCAAAATTCTAGGAAGTTCTTCTATACTAATCCTCAAAGTCTATCTTCGGGCTATGTGCTCTAATCAGAGTTTATCTAAATCTAGCTTCCATGGTTAGTACTAAACTGCCTCTGATACCAACTGTAACACCCCGACCCCAGCTACCCAAAGTCGGTGCATTAATTCACAACATTGGCATGATCACAAAGTATCAAGTCTCGAAAGACCGATTAGTTTAGTAGCCTTGGAAACACTAGATACATTCATAAGTCATACATTACATCATAAAGTAAAACAAAACTACAACATCTTCTCTTCATATCCCCTTATATTATCCCTGTAGGTCATTAATAATATACTTCTTCACATCCTGGAAAAATTAAAACATTGAAAGGGGTGAGCTCATATGCTCAGTAAGGATAACAATATAGTGGAAGCTTTCGTAAATAAACATTAACATTTAAGGAAATGTATAACTAAAACAAAAGCCTTTTAAAACTTTAACTTTAGTATAATATGGCAAAAATAAAATTAAATAATTCCATTTACTTACTCACATGGATATTCTACAAGTCGAATAATCACATGCAATATCAATAACCACTTTCATAATGATGGAATGCATAATGCCTGAATATCATAACCACGTAGTCAAGGCCTCGTGCCAAGACCACAAATAATATTTTGTCAAGGCCTCGTGCCAAGACACTAGTTTGTCTCATGAGACCTGCCGATGCATCGAGGAGCTATAGCGGGCTCCACCCGTCACTTATTAAGTCCAATACATTCCTCATATGAACAGGTTTAAACATATCATAAATGATAACATAATCATATCACATAATACATGCATGAAGTAAACATAAAATTTCCACATTTCTATCACAAGATATCAATACAACACATTGATATAATAAAAATGCTTTCAAAACCATTTTCAATACCAAAATAGAAGAATGCTAAAACATGGAATTTATTTTTCATTTTAAAAAAAAGTTATGGCTTGTAGAGGAAGCCGAAACCCAAATAATGGCCATGGCGGCGGAGAAGTCGTTGTCGCCGCATACGTACGACAAGAAAAACATTCCTTTTTGTCATTTAGTAAAACACTTTGTATAAAAGATTCCTTTTTAATAAAGGTAAAAGTCAAAGGGGTTTATACACCGTATAAAGGAAAGTTGTGTATAAAACCAAATATGCCTTAATGAAAGGAGATTGAGACGAAGTCCTTAAAAAGATCATTTTTAAAAAAAATAGATCTATTATATGTATTAACTATAAGTACACATAAAGAAAGTAAAAATACAAGATATGACATAATAATATCATGACATAATTTGAAAGTAGGAGATTAACCCAAAAAATGGAAATTGGGTTAAGAAATTCCCTTACCTTGCGTCCTGTCTTGACTCGACCGTTCTTTAACCTCCTGAATAATAAACTAGAGTTAATTTCTATTTTTTTAAGAACCTTTTTCATGTGCATGATTTTTTTATATCACTTATTACCATGTTATGTAATTATTTAAGTTTATAACTGTCATTTTGTCGATCTTAGGTACTTGAGTCAAAAATAAAATCCTTATAATTACATGTTGTTCATGTGGTGATATATCCATTATATCCAGAATTATATTCATCATATAGATATCATATATCTCATATATATCCAAAATATACATGCATTTATAATATTCTATAACGTTTAGAGGTAAGAAATGAAATGCACCGTTCATGGAGACGGTAAGCCGTACGTACGCATGAATGCTACTTTCATTTCTATTTCGTATTTAATGAAACCATAATGATATAAAGGTATATTATAATTCCAGTATAATATCATATATAATATCATTTACCCCATCCTTTATACATCCCACATATGGTATTAACGATTCAAATCACTTTGAGGGGGCGGTAGTCTGCACTTCCTAAAATGAAAATATCGCGTTTACCCATAATGGAAATAATAAAGGTATGCCATAAATGAAAAATATATAACCTTAAGTAAAACATAAACATATTATATATCATTTATAAATAGAGTGACATATTAATGTCCACCTTTGAAGGTGTTTTATGAGTGTTGAACAATCATTGTTTCGTGAGGCAGAAATTCGCCATCCACAGAAACCGTATGTTCTTTAACCATAAGATGTAGGTGGGTGTAAGTGTAGCTCAAATACTCATTATAACAACATACTAGTATATTGATTATACTGGTGTTGTTACAAAAGAAATGAATAAAAAGAGTTTAAGGGGTTGGAGAAGCAAAATAAAACAAAACAACATAAGAGAAGACATTACCTTAAAATCGAGTAACTCTTTTGATTTGAGCCAAAGGCTTCCTTGGGAAGACTTCTGCCCAAGTTGAGGATTATAGGAGTAATTAAGGGAAGTTGGGAGAGTATTGGGGTAGAGTTTTGACGAGCCAAAAGGCTTTGAAACTGTGAGTAAGGTGGTAGTGGTGGGGGCCTTTTATAAGTGGAGAGGAGGGGCACTCTTGCAAAGTAATGAAATAATACTTTATTATACAATTCCTTTAGGATTCTAAAGGTCCCAAACTTCTATAATTCGAGTATAAGGTGATAAGGGTTCTAAATCTACCCATCCAATAGGCTTTGGACAAGTTTAAGCCTTGGATTTTACATTATCTTTTCATTTTATTTAAATCGTTAATTAATGAGGTAATCGCTGCATCATCATGGTGTCATAAATAATTTAATTTAGTTAATGTCTAAAAATTATAAAAAAATTATTATGATGTAGGAAATCATTTTATATTTCTAATTAATATTTATAGTCAAAAATATGACTTGTATAACCCCATTTAAAAATTGTTTTAGTAAAACAACTCTTTTTTGTGACCTTTTTATTTTAACATTAAATAAAACGTTATTTATGTCCTTTTCCTACCAAAGTGGCTCCATGGGGTCCCCAAGTTGACCCATGGATTGTCTTGGTCAGAAATTACACATCCAATAGTGTTTGGACAAGTGTAAAGGTCATTCCATATTTTTATAATACTATTTTTACCATAAATTTCACTAATTACCTTTAATAGTGATTAATTAAACTGAAAAGTTACTATTCACGAAAAAATTATTTTAATCCCATTGAACCACATTTTACTTCCTAATGACAACCATGTATGTAGGATTTTTGAAATTCAAATCACAGAAGTGGTAATGTTTCATTTAAAAGAAAAATCAGTTATTTAACTACCACTTAGTGCTTTCATTATTCATCAAAAATTGAAGTTTTTCAGAACAATGCCAAAATTTCACCCTAAGCTATAATTGATATTACGAATTCAAAAATGATGTATATTTTAAAAAATTCCAAACATATAAGTTGCATTAATTAGTTTTATAATTAATTCCCGCTGTCACAACAAATAGCGTGTTTTTAAGAAACAATATATATCAAAAGATTAACAATTGTTTATGTCCAATTTCAAAGTGAAATTAATTATAATGACCACCATTGGATAAAATGGTAAAAATATATTCAAATTATACTTTAAAACCACTAAATAGTATAATTTATCACTATAAATTATTTTGATTAAAAAAGTTGTTTTTAAGTAATTTTCACTATTCATAAAAAATTGGAAGTTCTCAGAAAAATACCAAAAATTCAACATAGGCTAATTTTGATATTCTGAATACAAAAATGAAGTCCATTTTGAAATATAAAATTTATATAATTTTAAAAGTGGGTATTACTATTCATAACAGCTACTTTGATTAGTTGTGGTGTGTGTTTAGAACTCGAAGTTTCGTACAATGCAAGCTATTGCATTATTGAAAGAGAAGAGTATCGGGAAATTTCGCGGTGTTACAATATATTTATATGTATGTCATCCACTTAATTCTATTCAATTCAATAAGGAAACTAAAACAACATTCATGCGTACGTACGACCTACCGTCTCCATGAACGGTGTATTTCTTTCAATTTATCGATCTATTATATATATGTATATTCTGAATATATATTATATATAAATCATGATTTATATTTTTTAATTAAGTAATCATGATCTATGTAATCATATGAATAATTACAAGTCAAAACACGGACGACAAATGAAACGATTTTACCCAAAACGCTCTTTAACATGGAATTTTCAAAAGAACGGGTAATATAAAGTCATAAGTGAACCATATATGATATAAGAACAATGAATATGATTTTTTAATAAGTCAATGACATTATTTAAATCATTATACATTAGGTTCGGATACGTACGAAGCATATCGGACCTAAGGCAAGGGATAATTTTGCAAATCTCATTTTTATCCGAGATTGCTTATTCGTAAGTATTTACTGGGGTTATTTATATCATCCATGTCCATGTTTTATAAAAGTGTTTTCATGTATGTTTAAAGTCCTTTTTAAACATTTTTTACTTTTACTAAATTGTATGTAAGGAATCTTTTTTTACCATACGAGGTACTTTTTAACTTTTCTGAAAAAAGTATGAGGAGAATGTTATTTTTAACTTATACGGCGTGAACGGATTTTTATGGTTTCATAACGCCTCATTTACATGAAGCTTACTCTACATGATTTTATGACTATTTTAAACAAAATGCTTTTATTTTAAAAGTGCATGGAATTTTTTTTCAAATACAATGATTTTGAGGAAGAAAGGATATTTTCCTCAAGAATTAATTCCAAATGTTTTATCAAAACCATTTTCCATATAAGATGAAATTATTTCATATGTTTATGTTTCAAGTTTAATGTATCTATGATTTACATGGTTCAATTTTATTATTATGAAATGTCCATTTTTTATATGGATTATGAAATGATGGAATGATGTTTATGAAACCCATTTTATTCTTTGGGTTATGATGAATGTTTTATGTTTATTTTGTAGAACAATTAAGAATGATTTCATTATGAGATGGGTGGGACCTATATCTCCCTCCAATGCATTGGGTAAAGATTTATATCTCATGAGATAGACATGGCTGGAACGGTAAGTTAATCCGGTTCTGTGTTATAGGACTGAAACGAGGAGAGAACTCGATTCAGAAAGGGACTTTTTCCACTAAGATGGTCCTGGAAGCAATGCCTTGGCTACTATGGAAATAATAACATGTGAGGAATGGTTTCCACAATAAAATGTTTTATTCCCATTATATTTTATCATGGTTGATGTTCCATTATGATATATTCCTTACATACTTCCACGATTTATGTCTTTGCTCAAGATTTTGATGTTTAAATTTTTTTGTTCAAGTTTTTTCTTTCAAATGTTTATGGATTGTTTTATGTTCTCTATGTTTTCACTTACTGAGCATTTGAGCTCACCCTTTTTATGTTTTCTTTTCCCTAGGATTTAAATAAAGGTTTTAGGTAAGAAAAAAAGGGGAAGATCATTAATGGAGATGTTGAATATCTTTCATCACGATTAGAAGATTATATTCTGAGATTCCAAAGACACTAAACTATTATGATCCTTGTGTGTCTGTTTTTTGTTATGTATTAAGTATTCTGCAAAAGTAATGTAATGTCCATGTACGTCAAGCTTCGGGTCTCTACAGTTGGTATCAGAGGAAAGGTTTAGTCAACCTTTGGAAACTAGGATGTGAAAACGTTAGTGAGATCCCTAGAGATATTTCTAAGGTATGTCTAGGGATGTCCCTAAGGATAAGTATACGTATAGGATATAATACTAGAACTATGGTAACAATATTATAATTTAACCTAAGATGATATATATTGAGGGTACTCCCCCTTTACTATGTTGTTTTCCCTAGCATGATTTTTTCCACTCACACTATTCTTTTTGGGTTTTAGAAAATGGTTGGAAACAGGAAGATTCATGATAATGGAGGATATGACGGACAATGGAATGATATTCTTCATGAGAAACCAAATGAAACGGGATTTATAAGTCCAAACATCGTTATTATTCCTAATCATAAATCTCATAATATGATCAATAATCTCAACTTTGGTAAGTTTCCCGAATGAGATAATAAGAGAAAGATGGAGTTTCATGATGATCATAGAGGAAACAAAGTTCAATTTCCCTCAAGTAAATCATGTGGGAAGAGGCATCAGGGAGATTGTTTCAAAGGAACTAGATGATGCTTTGGATGTGCAAAAGAAAGACACAAATCTAGTAAGTGAAAAGGAAAAGGTTTAGTTAACACCACAGAAAAGGATAATCGTATTTCTACTACATCAACAATGATTAGATGTTTTAAATGTGGAATGTATGGGCATTATGCAAACCAATGACCTAAGGGAAAATCTCATGAAGAGAATCAGCATGAGCATATGAGTAGTATTTATGTGGATGATGATGAAGAGACTACAAATGAAATATGGGATGAAAGAAATGATGATGCTCAGTCGGTGGTTTAAGAAGTTAGTGGAATGATTGTATGTTTATAAAGAATAATGTATAGTACTATGTAATAAAGAATCATCTAAGGATTGTTACACTATTGTTTTTCCTAAAGTATTTAAAAGTATATTTTGAATGGTACCGGTAACCATGGAAGGTTATTCAGATATTTTTGGAAAGTAGATGATATGTGCATAATGAAGGGATAAGAAGATAATGAGATGTTTGATTGTATTCATGAGCTCGTGACTGATATAAGGACTAATTGATATTATGGTTTGATTAAATAGATTTTTTGGGATTCTTGTATATGGAAAGAGTTACCTTTTGACAGTATTCATGTTCTCACTAAGGTTCTATGGTAATATGACTAAGGTATACATGTGTTTGGAATCCAACCAACAAGATATATCTTATGATATATGTGAGATAAATGCTTGTATTCACATTCTTGGTAGATAACCTTTCTAGTAATTGTTTTTTTATACTATGAGCTTCGAATGAAGTATTTTAGATAAGCCTAAATATTGGAATTGATTATGTTGGACATAAGATAGTATTGTTTAAGTATGGAACTTTTTTCGATATTATTGATGGGATGTTATAGTAATGTAGTTTTATAAAAAGGACAACCTGCAGGATGGGCGACAGCCCATCACGTCGGACAAGGATATGGTAGTCGAACCCACAACTGAAGTGAGACATGATTTATTGCCAACCACTGTCCTACAGGAAGTCCCTGGTTAGTAGAAACTAGTTTTATTTTATTAAGAGGCATGATAGATGAAGTATAAGTTCATTTTTGGAATCGTATACGATTAACCACACCATAGATGGACTTATGTATATTTAATAACTTTTGTTAACCTTTTGTTTGAAACAAATGGAATGACCCATCATTCTATCACATGATCTGTTAACACTTAACGAATAACAAATTGAACTTCATTTCTTTAAGAGATGAAGTGGAAATTGTTCAAAGCACGAACAACAGCGAGATTGTACCAAAATCAAGCAAGTATTTATTCTAATTCAAAATTTTCAACTTCAAGGAAATGATATTGAAAACCAAAAATGTTTTCCTAGTGCTCTTATATCCGATGAATCAGATGGTACCTTATATCATCACAAATTTATGGCTTTGTGATTGTTGTCTTTTTCATAGCCATGTCCTCTACCACTCTCCATCAGAACTTGATGGATAGATTTTTCTTCCATATCCATATTTTCACCTATGTTATCCTATGTGGAAACCCATTGATTAGTTAATTTGGGTAACCGTTACGTTTCATTATTTAGTTTTTAATGTCAAGTTTTGGTATTCCTTTTTACGATGTGGGTTTCCATTTAAAAAAACTTTCAAGTAGAAAACCATTTATAATCCCGACAAATTTCGAGGGAGAAATTCATTTTAAGGGGGGTAGAATGTAACACCCCAAGATTTTATGAAGAATATTCTTTTAATTTAGTTGATGTATTGTGTTGTACGCTACACCAAAATTATCTTGTGCTATACGTGACACCATATTATCTTGCAGTATACGCAAAACTATTCTTGGCTCATGCTACACACAATTTCATGTTCGTTTTGTAGAAATTATTCAACATAACATTAAGTATAGATTTTGTTTAATGTATAAATGAAATAAGTTTTGAATTATGTTATACACAACACCAAATGGATATTTCACTACACGCAACCCTGACTTGGCTTGCATTACATGCAATCGCGACTTTCCTCGATAGCGTGTGTTGTATGCAATATCAGGTTTCAGTAAACAATGATATATGGTTATAATATTATTATGAACTAGCCGTTATGAATAGTATTAAATAAATTTTTAATTTTATAACATTATTATTTCATCTTACATATTTTCTAGAGCATGGTATGTGAACAAAATAATTTTTTTGGGTAAAATAATTATTTTTCAAAAAATGCAGTTTTGCTGCCTTTTAATGGAACACCCACATTAAATCTAGTTTTTGACATGTTTATAAGTTCCATTTTACAAAATAAACTTCTTCTTTTGAATCATGATATAAAAATTTACATTGTATAATGTTTTGATATTTTTCTGATAACTTTCATATTTTAATGAATAGTAAAAACACGCTATATTTTAATTAAAAACAACTTTTTTCATTGTAATAATTTATATGGTTAAATTATAATATTGAATGGTTTTAAAGTATAAATAGAATATATTTTTACAATTTAATATAATTTATGTCATTATCATTGATTTTACCTTGAATTCATAGGTTAAATCAATTCAATCTTTTGCAATGTTTTAAACAAAAACCCGTTTTTTTCGACAACAGGATTAATTTAATTTAATTTAATTTCTGCAAATTTTTTGTATTGAATTTGGAAAAATGAATTCCATATTTGGAATCGGTGGGCCCAAATTATGTTAATAATCTACTTTTTATTTTTGGGCATTATGAATAGTAACTACGGTAAATTTTATTTACCATAGTTAAAGGTAAATCGGGTAATTAAGGGTAAATATAAGATTATAAAATTATCCTAACACCTTAAAAAATCCTATTGGTTGAATAAAAGTCGACCCATATCACCTAAGGGTCGGACTAGATTCATTTCAAGGAATTTTGACCATGAAATAATATAATTATTATTAA
The DNA here is from genome assembly GCA_963277665.1 of Viscum album. Classification (NCBI taxonomy): domain Eukaryota; kingdom Viridiplantae; phylum Streptophyta; class Magnoliopsida; order Santalales; family Viscaceae; genus Viscum; species Viscum album. Next base: position 13,256,584 of record OY728157.1, on the reverse strand, counting down.
AACCAAAGAAAGTGACAACATGTCACTTTCTTAAATCTTATAAGTATATTAATTTTAATTTAGTGATAAACTTCATGAAACATAGAACATGAATAGTCTCCAGGAAGATAATAAAATTATCTACATCATATGAATTTATTTATAATTTTTAGGGATTAAATAATTATCATTAATTGTGACACAATCGTGATGCAGAAATTGTTTATTTAGTGAAAAATCAAGAATATAGTTTTTATTAAACTAATAGTGACCATAAAAGGCACACAATCCTGACCAAAACTTATTTTTCATTTAAATGTAAACAATAATCCTCCAATGGTAGAATATTTGACCATTTGGAGCCTTATAAAAGTGATTATGAAACTTATATTATTTTATTTTAAATGAGGCCAAAGTTGTCACCTTCATAATTTAATAAATATAAAAATTTAAATATTGTGATTTTAAGATGATAAATTCGAGTAAAAGTATTATTGTGAACGGTAATAGATTTATATCCATCATAGTATTTTAGTTTTAATTTTTATACAACAAATAAGTTTATTAAATAATTATACAAAAATGATGTAGTAATTATTTTATTAAGAGATATACCAAATAAATGGTTTTAAAAATATTAAAATAAATATTATATGAACTCTTTAATGTTCTAAATGAATTTTATAGACTAATGTGACATGTTAGGAATCTATTAAATATTTTATTTTGAATATATCTTCTGTTTAGATTTTATTTAAATCCAAATAAATAAATAGTGTCAAAATTGACACTATTGTTATTTTATAAACATAACATATTATTAAATTGTTTAAAAATAACAAAAACATTTAAAAATTATAAATTGAAATTTATATAGTCTCAAATTTCATATAGTATCCAATTGGGTAAAATTAAATACAAATACATGATTATTTATAACCATTTAAAATTTAGAATTTTATTACCACAAATAAACTTAAATAGATTAAATAAGGATAAATAAAAATGATAAGGTTTAAAATAAGATCAAAACATGTCTAAATTTTATTGGATGATGATATTACAACCCTATATCATCTAATATTCTAATTGATTCATTTTTGGAAGTTTTTATGTGGGGTTTGAATTTATATTAAACTAATATTTTTGAGGATTCCAATGGTGCCCCTCTCCTCCCTTATAAAAGGGAACCTCATCCCTCTCTTCCTCACACCATTTTGAGCCTTGATGATCGGCCAAACTCCTCCCATTTCACTTCCCCGCTTCCCTAAAAACATCCAAGATGTCCTGGTCGTCTTCAAAGACCAATTTTAGAGCCCTAATAGAATGTCTCAAAGAGGCTCTTCAAAGAAGAGGTAATATCTGTTACCAATTCTTTCAACTTCATTTCTTCTTCTACGTCTTTTATTTAGTTGTTTGATTATAAAGTAATAACATCAGTATCAATAATATACTGGTATGTTATTATAAATATGAAACAACCCCAATTCACTTTCTATCCATCCTATGGAAAATGAAATCACCGTGCGTGCGTACGTACGGAATACCGTCTCCACGCCGTGGTGTAATCTGTTTTTCCAACACCACCTTACTTGGATGGGTATAATGGTGTAAAGAATAAATATAAATAGTTATTATAACATCATACGGATTCTGATATATTGTATCATCCACTCGAATTCAATTCAATAATTATGGGAACGATATCATCGCTCGTGCGTACGTACAGACTACCATCTCCACGACACGATGAGATTCATTCTCAATGATTAACCATTCATGAATGATTATAAGGTATATATAATAAGTAATAATGAAATATATGACATAATAATGATACTGGATTTTATATATATATATATATGTATTTCATCCACTTAATTCTATTCAATTCAATAAGGAAACGAAAACAACGTTCATGCGTACGTACGACCTACCGTCTCCATGAACGGTGTATTTCTTTCCATTTATAGATCTATTATATATATGTATATTCTGAATATATATTATATATAAATCATGTTTTATATTCTGGAATTAAGTAATCATGATCTAAGTAATCATATGAATAATTACAATTCAAAACACAGATGACAAATGAAACGATTTTACCCAAAACGCTCTTTAACACGGAATTTACAAAAGAACAGGTAATATAAAGTCATAAGTAAACCATATATGATATCATAACAATGAATATGATTCTGTAATAAGTAAATGACATTATTTAAATCATTATACAGGAGTTTCAGATATGTACGAAGCATATGAGACCTAAGGTAAGGGATAATTTTTCAAATCTCATTTTTATATGAGATTGCTTATTCATAAGTATTTACTGGCGTTATTTATATCATCCATGTCCATGTTTTATAAAAGTGTTTTCATGTATATTTAAAGTCATTTTTAACCATTTTTTACTTTTACTACATGGTATGCAAGGAATATTTTTTTACCATACGAGGTACTTTTTGACTTTTCCGACAAAAGTACTGGGAGAATGTTATTTTTAACTTATATGGCGTGAACGGATTTTTACGGTTTCATAACGCCTCGTTTTCATGAAGAATAATCTACATGATTTTATGACTATTTTCAACAAAATAAATTTATTTTAAAAGTGCATGGAATTTTTTGAAAAGAAAATTATTTTGAAGAAGAAAGGATATTTTCCTCAAGAATTCATTTCAAATGTTTTATCAAAACCATTTTCCATCTAAGACGACATTATTTCATATGTGTATGTTTCAAGTTTAATGTCTCAATTATTTACATGGTTCAGTTTTCTTATGATGAAATGTCCATTTTTTTATATGGATTATGAAATAATGGGATGATATTTATGAAACCAATTTTATTCTTTGGGTTATGATGAATGTTTTAAGTTTATTTTGTGGCACAAGTAAGAATGATTTCATTATGAGATGGGTGGGACCTATATCTCCATATAATGAATTGGGTAATGATTTATATCTCATGATATATACATGGATGGAATGGTATGTTCATCCGGTTCAGTTTTATATGACTGAAATGAGGAGTGAACTCGATTCCGAAAGGGACTTTGTCCAATAAGATGGTCTTGGAAACAATGCCTTGGCTACTATAGAAATCATAACATGTGAGGAATGGTTGCCACAATTACATGTTTTATTCCCATTATATTTTATCATGGTTGATGTTCCATTATGATATATTCCTTATGTACTTCCATGATTTATGTCTTTGCTCAAGATTTTGATGTTTAAATTTCATGTTCACGTTTTTTATTTCAAATGTTTACGGATTGTTTTATGTTCTCTATGTTTTCTTTTACTGAGCATTTGAGCTCACCATTTTTATGTTTTCTTTTCCCCAAAATTTAAATAAAGGTTTTATGTAAGGAAAAAAAGGGGAAGATCATTAATGGAGATGTTAAAGATCTTTCATCACGATTAGAATATTATATTACGAGTTTCCAAAGACACTAAACTATTACGATCCTTGTGTGTTTATTTTTGTGATGTATTAAGTATTACACAAAATTAATGTAATTTCCATGCGTGTCAAGCTTCAGGTCTCTATAATGAGTAATAGAAAAGTGTTTCTTATATATATATAAAATATTTTTAGAAAGCTAGGTTTTAGAAATTGATATAAACTAATTCATCTCCCCCTTGAGGTAATATCCCTATTTTTGTTAGGCACAATAGAATTCCAATGATTTTCTTATATTCCACAATATTTTTCTTCAATTAATCATCATATAAAGAAAACATAATTTGGGTATAAAATGGTGTTTTCATAATCCTACACTACTCCATTAAAAATATATTAAGGATATATTTGGAATATTTTTATTGAGAAATAATTATGTCATGTGTTCCATGAGTTAGCTACTAACCAAGTAAAAATGGTACCTCCTCAATCAGAGAAATATTGAATTCACACCTCATGTATTTATCTAATAGCTTGCATGATCCTTCATCAAATCATATAATGATTATTTTATATACACATTTTGGAACCAAAATCCTTTTATCTTTATTTTAATTGGTCTAGATATTGTGATATACTTTAGTTGAAAGGAATAAAATTTTTCTCAAGGATTTATCAAACATAAAATACAAATCACTTGGTGATTTAATTAGTCTATAAAACAAATACTTTATCCAAACCACTTTTTTATTATCATTATCTATAAGAAATACATAATTTTTTTCTTGATCTGAGCTTCATTAATAAATAATACATTAAGTAATAATAATTTAATACCAATTTGGAACACCTAGTACATTCATTACAATGAAATTTCTATGAAAATAAAAAATTATTTGAATGAGTATTTGAAAGAAAATGTCTCAACGACATAAATAACATGTATTTTTTATATACCATGTATATAAGATATCATTTGTTTCTATTTACCATGATATATTTATTTATTTTTTCCTTTTGGAACACCCTCTTTCTTTAGATATGTTTTCTAGTCGAATGACCTCAAGAAAAAATTCCATGTTTTAATGATTTAAATGTATTCATGCTATTCATGCATATATTTAAAGAAATTTACATTTTTTGGATCCTCTTAAACACACGTATTATCTATACGAGATAATAATGATATTTTCTGTGGACACTTTTTCATCCATCATTACACCAGAGTCATCTAAACATAATTATGTTGTTTCCAAAACAACTCACTTAATTGGGAAATGTGCTTGTTTTTATCACCATTAAGCCTTGATTTTAAATTATTTCCACAAACATTTTGTTGTGGAAATTTTATTTCGTTATTTTGGATGTTTTCTTATAGAAAATACTTACATCTCCATGAAATTTAGTCTCTCTACTCATCTATTTGTTATAATAATTATTTTACATCTTAAAATTCAAAAGTTATATAGTGTTGGATTCTTTTTTATAATTCATCTCATACGGATTATTCTCATCTATTTATGTAGCTCTTTAGACTTGAAATGTTTTTATTCCACAGAAAACAAATATTTTTATATCCTATATTCTCATGATAATAACAGTATACTTTTTTTATATTTTTTTTCATTTTTTCTTCATTTTTAAACTTTTGAGTATCTTTTGATTCATGAAAAACAATCTTCATATTATGTGTGAGTGTTTTTTTGGAATAAACTAACACTAGTTTTTTCTTATGATCAATCCTATAAATAGAAATGATTTTATGATTTTAGATTATACACCTATGAGTATATTTCTAATTTTTTTATTATATCTATGTGTTCCTAATTAAATTCATTGGTATCTCATACACTTGAACATATAAAGGTTATTACAGGAGTTCGATGTTTCTATTTTTCACTGATCTTTTATCAAAACATCATAAAAATGGCTTCAAATCCCCAATACATTTAATAAGATATTTCACTGAATTATTCTAGGCATCAACAATATGTTCTTCATATTCAATATTATTCATGATACCGACTTTATTCTTTAGATTTCCAACACTTTCAAATTTGATTCTTTCAATTTCAATTTTCAAATCTAATTTTTTATTCTTTCATCTATATATATATATAGTTTATATTCAGGTATCACTAAATTATATTCCATTATTTTATCCCTATAAAAATTAATTTCTTCAGTAGCATATTATATTTATTCTTTGAGTACCACTCTTACCAAAATTTAATCATTTTTATCTTTTACTTCCTTCAATTATGGTCTATCTTTGAAATCTATATGAACATTTTTATTGCGAACAATATATTTCCCAATTTCATTCACTTTATTATCTTCCAAAATAAATATTAATGTAAAATAAAATTATTCATTTTGAATAATTTCTACTATGAACTCAACTTTCCTCTTCCACCCTTTGATGATTCATTAATGGGTTCATCAGCTTCACCATCATCTCAGAATATCTTTGGACAACTTACTGTGAAATACTTAACTTTTTTCCACTAAAAGAAACAATTTTTATGTTTTTATTTAAATTTATCTTCCCCTAAAAATAAATTTGAGTAATGAAAGTAAGTCACTTGATCAACATCCCTATCCCTGGGATCATACAACAATGCTAGTTTTTTCATTTCCATGAACAACGCTTGGTGTTATTTTTTATTTACCAAGGATGCAATTTTATTATTCCTCAGATCCTCTATACCATGTGTGTTTTAAAGACAATCCATCATTAACTATTTTGGGTCCTTTTATTCATGATTCAAGAACTTCATTTTGAATCATTGTGGTAATATTCCGAGGATCCACTCTAAAAACATAATATCATCAAGGATTTATCCAACTATGTGCATGTCCTCTATAATGATGTTCACTCCATAACAGAATTTATAAATAGACTCATAGATAATTTTTTCATAGAACATGTAATTTAGATTCATATAGCTTGGAACCTCATGCTTTTATACTTGAGAGTTTTTACCACTTGCATTATTATGATCTACATGACTTTCCCACCATACAAATTATTGTGAAACAATATCTTACTAGAACATTTAATCCTATATCATTAATGTCATTATCTGTTTCTCTATTTTCTTATCATACTATTCCATATCTTCTGACTAAGATCCCATTCATGATAGCTATATTAAAATCCATTCCTAAATAATGGAAATAAGGTTCCATATGATTCTTCCATATTTGAAATTTTTTGTCCAATTACATTGTGTTTAACAAATACTTCGATATATTTAGAGATAGAATACCCAACTAATAAAATGTCTCTGATACTATGTCCAGAAAAAGTAAAATACCCTGCTATAAGGGTGAATTATGGTATATATATATATTTCACTAAATAATACTTCACAATGATGTTATTATACTATTATTAGAAACATTATTTACCTCAAAACAGGTATAATGTAATAAATCAAATAAAATAGGGACATAATAAATATTACATCGATCACTAAAACTAGTCCAATCCAAGGTTCATCCAATTTTGATGATTTGATTCATATGAAACAGTATGTGTTCTATTTTATTACAATTATTATTGGGTAACAAACCCTACAAGTTTATAATGTTTCACAAAACAAATAGAGAAATCCTTGTTGTCCTTATATAAAGAATCTCATACACCGCTTAAAAATCAATTGTGTTCTTTATAAATATCAAATAGAAATAGAACTACTAATTATGCATCTATCAACTCAATTTAAATTCACCTAATGAGAAACCTCAATTTTCTATTGAGAAATATTCTATGATATACCTTATTTTCCTTTATTTATTTCTATTATAATCCTATAATACCTCTTAGAATTTCCATTGAATCATAAATGTTTTTATTTGGCTATATTATTGATTTGATCAATTTTCATATTCATCTTCTCTTGACTTATAATATTCAAATAGCCATGTGAATATTAATTTTTTAATATCCATAACCATGGTTTTTTAATCATAACTTTTAAACCAACTCACATGAATCTATACCACATGATATGTTTATCCATTAATCATGACTAATTACTAATAATTCACAGCCTTTTCATCTATGTAATCTTCCTAAATTATCATAGCATGATCACAAACACACTGAAATAGACAAACCTATGGTGTCTGCTTCAATAACCATGGTTTGGTGCTTTTTCAAGTAAAATACCATTCAAAATTATTATTATAGGCCTCCCCATTTTTCACAGGGATTTTATAATACAAAAAATAGAAATTGTTATGGGGTGGAACTCATCATTCCCATGTTTCAAAAACACTATGAAATTTTCTATTGTGTGGCCTCCATAAATTTTCCATTTCATAGTCATAATGGCCTCAACAATGCACATTGAAATAGATTATATGACAATTCAAAATCTACAGGTATTCCATGATCTACTATAAGAACGTTCCATCTTATTTGATGATTGATAGACAATTATTTTTCTTTCCATCACATGGAACATAAATCTATGATGTTGTATATCTTCTTCCCCAAATGAAAATGAAAAAATGATATATATTTCATACAATAATAAAATCCTAATGTATAAAGGGTGTCTACATACCATTGATTTATTAAATTACTTCCTATAAAATCTTATTCATGCAATTGAAATATCTTACATATCGAATCAAACATATTGTGAATCACTGTGATTTATCCCCTTTTAAATATTTAATCATTATAAAAGAATTTAATTATTAACATATTGTTACAATGTGAGTTTAGTTTCGTTTTTTGTCAATTTATTAATATGTGTGCATATATAATGTTTCTTTGGAATCATGGATAGGTTTGAGAGTAGTGATATTTCAAGATTTATATAAGAATCCATCATCATTAAGTTCAAAAATATTTCCTTACTAAGACATATTTTTTTTGTTTTTCTTCAAGTTCCAAACATCATGAACATACTCATGATCTAATCTGAGTTTTTATACTTTAAATAAAAGAGAATGAAGTTGATGTTTTGATACAACTTAATATTAACTAACGTAATAGGGATGACTTTACTCGATGAATAGTTGTAAGAAGCTAGTGTCGCTATGTTTTTTCTGAGATTTTATAAGTTCTGAGATTATTTTTATTGAAATCTTGATTTGTAGGATGTATGATGTTTAACAATGTTATTATATGGACACAATCAATGTGAACCGATATAGATGTATATAGTCTAAGTTAAAAAGTTTAAAGAAGTATATCTATACTGAATTATTTATTTATTTGTAGTTTTATAAGGTTTAATTTATGATGTTCTCCTATTAAGATGAAGAATGGACGAACAGTGGAAACATGTATAGAGAATCATTCCAGGAGGTATATGAATAATACCAGATAAATATAAACAAAAAATAATTTTGAATAAAACAAAATAAAGTGAGATGATGAATCACTAAGCTTATAATGGTTGGATATCCTGAAATAATGTTTGAGTTAGAATGTCTTGATAATGGATGGCTTGACGAAGCAATGTTGTCACGTACCAGATCTGGTCACCACCATTAATGGCACCAAACCTGGCCCATGACAAGGCCCGAAGGGCATTCCCTATCCCCACGGGCTGGCACAAGTGCCCGGGTATAAAACAATATGATTTGGGAACGATTTACCCGAGTATGAAAGCATAAAACAAATAAAACAATCAATAATAAGAATCTGAAATTTCCATGCTAAACCATTCTTAACAAAACCAGATCTGAATACATATATTTAAAGACACTACAAGTGGTCCAAATACAAATAATGACAACATCAAGACATCCCCAATCACTTCACACAACAAGGGTGTCATCACCCGCAAGCCTTCTCCACAACTCTGCCCCAACGATGGGGACTAACACCCTGAAGCGCCATCACCCTTAGCCTTCCCTTTACCTGAGTCAAGCATAAGAAGTTCTACTTACACCCAAGGGGTGTATGTAGGGTGTGAGACTAAGCCCAATAGGATACCACCAGAAGATTCCAAAGAGGATGCAATACAATGGGAACAAAACTAGCACTTTTAACACACAAGGTGAAACAATGTTAAAAATTTCAAGAAAAGCAACTTTCAAATGAAAACAGTTTTCAATCCAAGAATTTCAGAATGATAACACATTAAATAAACATGTGAGATACTGTAAAGTACTGCCAAAAGATCCCACAACAAGGGTAAATACTACAATTCTAATGAGCACAAAAATTGGGAACACCCCAAGGCAACTAGATAGTCTCGGGCCCTATGTACCTCGTACCTCGGTGTAAAGTATCCAAGTCACAATCCTTTCCCGTGCACGAGCCACTAGTAGGGAACAAACCCATAACCTAGTGGTCCCCAAATAACATCCACATAGTTCAGTTAGTGTTGTCGTTATCCATTTGCTCAGTGAAACAGGGACACAACCCATCCGGTCCACTAGTCGTACTAGTACATATCCACCCACCTAAGTACCCGGGATTCCCCTTTTTGTGCTCAAACAATTTCAGAAAACAACACACATACTTTTTCATGTAAAGTATCACTACTGGTCACAAACAAGTAGTACAGTAGCTACACACATTTTATATCATTTGAAACAGTCAATAAAATATTTTGATCTTCAATAAAACAACCTCTCAAAACATCACATTGTTTTGCACCCAAAACTCTTTGAAATATCCACTTTTCACAGTATGTGAACACTTGTAAGTCATCAAAACAAAATTTCAATTCAACACAATTTAATAAAACCAAAAATTCAGTTATGGGGCAGCCCAATGTTAACCAAGAAATTATATATCTTAAAAACCACCATTTTCACACCAACATGGCACTTAATGCCCATTTGCTTCTCAAACACAATTTAAACAAACTTTTTCAGCCACAAACAAAAAGAATAAATATTTAAAACATTATTTTAATTCCTAATACAGTTCAACAAAATCAACTATGTAATTAGAGTTCATCCCAAAATGAACCAATAAAAGACTTGCATGAAAAACCCTCAATTTCACCAAAAATTGTAACATAAAATTCATTTGCATTGTAAATGCAACTAAAACAAATTTTTACAGAAACATTAAAATTCAATAAGCATTAATTCACCCTCAACACAGCAATAAAATTCCCAAAAATTGCACACACAATGGAATCACCTACCAAAAGATTCAAGAACCGCAAATCCTAGTGCGGAACTTCAACCGCACGACCACCGCGCCACAAGGAAGTGATATCAAACCTAAAACCAGAGGATTGAACAATGAAACCCAAAATGAAACCCTAGGCACGAAGCCCTAGCTTCTGGATATTTGGGGATTCATGAAAAAAAAAAAGATAAATCTCAAGGAAAAGTAGAGAACTAGAAGGATAGTCACTTACTTGAGAAAACTGGACGTTTTTAGAAACCAGAGAAGTTAGGCCCTAATTCGCGACATATGCGATCTCCAAATAGGGGTAAACGAAGCTGGGGGTGCGTCCAGGTACAGTGGGAGAAGGTGAGAGGTGGAATCACCGAAAAAGAATAAAAATTGAATATTTTATGAAATAATTACAAAACAATTTTAAAACTGGAAATGGGCTTTCGGGTTGGCCCAATACCTAATTTGATCACCCAAATCCAAGATGCAAATGAATTTTTAAGGGGGCCAAAATTCATGGGTGGTTTTAATAGTTAAATTAAGGTCATTTTGGAAGTTTAATGAGTTAAAAATGTTGAAAAACGAGGGAGCTATTAAACAATCAAAATGTATTGTCAAAACTGGAAATGGGCTCTCGAGTTGACCCAAATTATGGAAACCCACCATTTCCTTCAAAAATGCATTGAAAACCCCCAAAAAAACAATAATGTAAATAAATAAAAAAATACCTTTAAAATATGTCATGTATGTGACAATTCCCCCTACCATGAAGGACTTTCCGCCCCGGAAAGTCAACATGATTCTTGGTTGGTAAACAAGAATGGGTACTCTTCCTCGACCCATGACTTTCGCTCCCAAGTCTCATGTGTATCATTCCCATGCCGCCATAGAACCCGAACTAATGGAATATACTTCCCTTGAAGTATCTTCTCTTGGGAGTCCACAATTTTCACCGGCCTCTCAACGATTGACAAGTCAGGCTCTATCTCTAGTTCTTCCCAACTCAACACATGGGATGGATCTGGATTGTATTTCATCAACTGGGAGACGTGGAAGACATCATGGATAGATGTCAACTGAGAAGGTAAGGCCAACCTGTATGCCACCTTACTAATACGCTCGGTGATCTCAAAGGGTCCGACATACCGTGGTATCAACTTACCTTGCTTCCCCAATCGACGATGGCCCAGACGAGGGGCCACTTTTAAGAATACCCTGTCACCCACAGAAAACTCTAGGTCTCGATACCTCCGGTCAGCATAAGATTTATGACGACTCTGAGCTGTCAATAAACGCCTCCTGATCAATTTAACCTTCTCAGAAGTCTCCTGCACAAGGCTCGGCCCCAATAGTGAAGTCTCTCCTACCTCAGCCCAACATAGGGGGGACCGACATGGCCGACCATAGAGCGCCTCAAAAGGGGCCATTCGAATTGAGGATTGGTAACTATTATTATAAGAAAACTCAACCAATCCGAAATGGCTATCCCAAGAACCTCCAAAGTCCAAGACACATGCACGAAGCATGTCCTCCAAAATCTGATTCGCCCGCTCTGTCTGACCATCCGTCTGAGGGTGGTACGACGTGCTCATCTTAATCTGAGAGCCCAAGGCCTTTTGAAGGCCTTCCCAAAATCGAGAAGTGAAGCGGGGGTCTCTATCCGAGACAACAGCTGATGGTAGACCATGGAGTCTCACCACCTCTTGAAGATACAAATGGCCCAACTCATCCACTTTAGATGTATCTCTGATCGGAATGAAGTGGGCAGATTTGGTCAGACGATCAATCACCACCCAAATGGAATTCTTACCCCGAGGTGTACAAGGTAAGCCAACAATGAAGTCCATGGCAACCTCGTCCCACTTCCAGGTAGGAATGGGTAATGGCTGGAGCAAACCGGAGGGCCTTTGGTGCTCTGCTTTCACCTGCTGGCATGTGTAGCATCTCGAAACAAAGTCTGCTATGTCTCGTCTCATACCAGGCCACCAAAAATGCCTACGGACATCATAATACATCTTAGTGGCACCTGGGTGGACAGCCCACTGAGACTGGTGGCTATCATGCATCACTGCCTTCCGTAGAGATAAAGGTACTACTGAACGGCCCTTGAAGCACAAGATGCCCTCGGGAGACGACGACCAATCATAGGATGTCTCCCCACCATGAAGAAACTGCCTAGATCGCTGACAAAGCTCATCACTAGGTTGTTCCCGCTGAATCAACTCCAACAGAGAAGGAGTCAACTGGACACTCGCCAAGAATGCCCCTCCACTGTGTTCCCTAGCCTCCACATGCATTTGAGAAAAGAGCCCCATCAATGTCCACTCATCACTAGACTTCCTCAAAGCCTGCATTGGAACTCTTCTGCTCAAAGCGTCGGCCACCACATTACCCTTGCCTGGGGTATAGACAATGTCAAAGTCGAACCCCTGCAAGTACTCGATCCAGCGACGTTGCCTCAAGTTGAGGTCCTTCTGCGAGAAGATATAAGCCAAGCTTTTGTGATCAGAGTAGACAAAAAACTTCTCGCCAAAGAGGTAGTGACGCCATGTCTTCAAAGCATGCATCACCGCTGCCAACTCCAAGTCATGGGTAGGGTAGTTCTTTTCATGTGGTCGGAGTTGGAGAGAGCCATAAGACACCACGTGATCATCCTGCATAAGCACGCACCCAAGACCCATACCTGAAGCATCACAATAAACCACATAACCCTTCCCGGCCTCAGGAAAAATCAGCACAGGGGTGGTAGTCAACCATCTCTTCAGCTCCTCGAATGATGCTTGACATTCTGGACCCCATACAAACTTCACCCCTTTCCGGGTGAGCGCAGTCATTGGTGATGCAAGCCGAGAGAAATCCCGAACGAATCGCCTGTAGTAACCAGCCAGGCCAAGGAAACTCCTGATCTCGAACACATTCTTCGGCTGCTCCCATGACATAACCGCACTAATTTTCTCAGGGTCCACTGAAACTCCGTGCTCTGAGATCACATGCCCCAGAAATCTCACCTCTCTGATCCAGAAGGTGCACTTTGACAACTTTTCATAGAGGCGGTGATCTCGTAATGTACCTAAAACGATCCTCAAGTGATGTTCGTGTTCCTCCTCAGAGCTAGAGTATACCAGAATATCATCCACGAACACCACAATAAAGGAATCGAGATACTGATGAAACACCCTATTCATGAGTGCCATAAAGACTGCTGGAGCATTGGTCAATCCGAAGGGCATGACCAAATACTCAAAGTGGCCGTACCTGCACCGAAAGGTTGTCTTTGGGATATCTGACTCCTTCACCCTGAGTTGATGATACCCTGAACGCAGGTCTATCTTTGAGAACCACTTTGCTCCCTTCAACTGGTCAAACAAATCATCTATTTTGGGCAAATGGTATTTTTTTTTAATTATTACCTTATTCAGCTTCCGATAATCAATGCACAACCGGAGGGATCCATCATCCTTTTTTGCAAACAACACAAGAGCGGCCCAAGGAGAGACGCTTGGGCGAATGAATCCTTTGGATTCTAAGTCATCCAGCTGCATATTTAATTCCCTCAACTCGGTGGGGGGCATGCGATAAGAGGGAAGAGATATCGGCTGTGTTCCCGGCGCCAGATTAATCGAAAACTCCACATCCCGCTCTGGGGGCAAACCCGAAAAATCATCCAGGAATACCTCTGGAAACTCATTCACTACATGAGGTAGTGAACCATTAGAAGAAATACCATCTTCTAGCATGAGCGAAGATAACTGGAAGATAATACTTCCCAACTCTGGGAGTGGAGGCCCTGCGCGACCTGACCGAGGATCCCATTCACCATGAAAAACCTGACGACTCCCGTCAGGTGCCGTGAAACTCACACGCCTTCTGTAGCAGTCGATGTGTGCCTGGAAGTGAACTAGCCAATCCATCCCGAGTATGACATCAAAAAGGTTAATATCTAAGACCATAAGGTCCCACTCCATCTCGACCCCTGATACAGAAAGTGCACATGAGGGGCACCTAAGGCCCTGCTCCTTCTTCTTTCCCAGCGGTGTCACCAACTCCATCGCGAAAGACATCAACTCAGTTGGAAAATTCAGAATGTTCACAAAATGGGCAGAAATGAATGAAATAGAGGCACCAGTATCAAAAAGAGCAGTAGCAATAGAAGATGCAATCAGAACGGTACCTCGAACTGTCGACGGTCCCACCTCTGATCCTGCTGGTGTCTGATCCACTGCATGGAGGTGTCCAGTATCTGTCTGAGAACGACTGCTAGCCTGAGGCTATGCCCTGAACTGGCTCTGCCCAGAAGTTGATCCAACCCTTCCACCACGACTTCCAAATCGAGATCCCCCAGTCCTCGATGGCTCAGACTGTGCTGACACTCCTTTTGAAGCCACTGAACCAACCCCACTCGGAAGTGGACGTGCCACACCACAAAAACGCTGCAAATTCCCCATACCTCCACACTGGAAACAAGGCTTCGGAGGAAGAGGACATGCTGGTCGGATATGCCCAGGCCTCCCACATTGGTGGCACACGACCGATCTCGCATCAGAAGCCGCAGAAGAAAACTGCCTGGAAGAGTGGCCTGAACTGCCCCCTCCTTTCTTCACATGATCCTCCCGCTTCCTCTTCTTCTCTGAGGAGCTTCCGCTTCCCACTGCTGATACAGAACCATAGAAACCAGCCCTTCCTTTTCTATCAATCTCCACCATGAACGCCCGATCAACGACCTCAGCATAGGTCCTCATCTTAAACAAGAACACCTGGGAGTATATCTCTGGTCGCAAGCCTTTCTCAAACCTTTGGGCCTTCGCTTGCTCATTAGAGACAATTTCCGGAGCATACCGAACCAATTCAGCGAAACAGTTGGCATACTCCATCACAGATAGATTCCCCTGAACAAGTTCCATGAACTCTCTAGACCTGGCATAAGCCAACACCTCAGGTCAATACTGTTCATTGAAGACAGCCTTGAAATCTCCCCAGCACATCTGCTCATTCTTCCCAGATTGAAGCACCGACTCCCACCATTTACGGCTGGGACCCTCCAACAGAAAGGAGGCACACTTCACCCTGAGCTCCTCGGGTGTTTCCAGGAACTCAAACATACGCTCGATCTTCTCGAGCCATTCTTCTGCTTCCTGGGGTTCTGAGCTGCCTCGGAAGGTTGGAGGCTTATTTTTCAGGAACTCCTGGGCCTTGTCCTTTCTAGGACCAGTATAATCCTCTCTAATAGGAGCTGGAGCTGGAGCTGGCCCATATCCTAGAGCCTGGACAGCCCGTACCACGGCCTCGACTAGCCTCTGATCAATCGACGTGGGAGAACTCTCTCCAGCTTCCTCCTGTGGGTGCGTGGGAGCTTTCCGGGGAGGCATGTTGCTACAAAATGCAACAATCACAAAACAAATAGTCAATACCACAATTCTGAAAATTGTAATCAAATACATCAAATATAAACAAACTAAACACATTCTTGTAATAAAAGAAACAACTACTCCACATCTGCCTGATGTCCACATGTGGTCTGCAGCCCACACGTCTCACCTGGAAGTGAAGTAAATCAGTAAATTCCAACATCCTCTGGTGACTCAAGGTCTGCCATGAGAGGTGCGGGCCAGGCACCCTACTCACAACCAATACCCCGAGCCCCGACAGTCCTAGCTCCTATCTATCCCGACTCATCTCAAAATAACAATATAACCCAAAAACATTAACCTCCTTTGATACCATTTTGTCACGTACCAGATCTGGTCACCACCATTAATGGCACCAAACCTGGCCCATGACAAGGCCCGAAGGGCATTCCCTATCCCCACGGGCTGGCACAAGTGCCCGGGTATAAAACAATATGATTTGGGAACGATTTACCCGAGTATGAAAGCATAAAACAAATAAAACAATCAATAATAAGAATCTGAAATTTCCATGCTAAACCATTCTTAACAAAACCAGATCTGAATACATATATTTAAAGACACTACAAGTGGTCCAAATACAAATAATGACAACATCAAGACATCCCCAATCACTTCACACAACAAGGGTGTCATCACCCGCAAGCCTTCTCCACAACTCTGCCCCAACGATGGGGACTAACACCCTGAAGCGCCATCACCCTTAGCCTTCCCTTTACCTGAGTCAAGCATAAGAAGTTCTACTTACACCCAAGGGGTGTATGTAGGGTGTGAGACTAAGCCCAATAGGATACCACCAGAAGATTCCAAAGAGGATGCAATACAATGGGAACAAAACTAGCACTTTTAACACACAAGGTGAAACAATGTTAAAAATTTCAAGAAAAGCAACTTTCAAATGAAAACAGTTTTCAATCCAAGAATTTCAGAATGATAACACATTAAATAAACATGTGAGATACTGTAAAGTACTGCCAAAAGATCCCACAACAAGGGTAAATACTACAATTCTAATGAGCACAAAAATTGGGAACACCCCAAGGCAACTAGATAGTCTCGGGCCCTATGTACCTCGTACCTCGGTGTAAAGTATCCAAGTCACAATCCTTTCCCGTGCACGAGCCACTAGTAGGGAACAAACCCATAACCTAGTGGTCCCCAAATAACATCCACATAGTTCAGTTAGTGTTGTCGTTATCCATTTGCTCAGTGAAACAGGGACACAACCCATCCGGTCCACTAGTCGTACTAGTACATATCCACCCACCTAAGTACCCGGGATTCCCCTTTTTGTGCTCAAACAATTTCAGAAAACAACACACATACTTTTTCATGTAAAGTATCACTACTGGTCACAAACAAGTAGTACAGTAGCTACACACATTTTATATCATTTGAAACAGTCAATAAAATATTTTGATCTTCAATAAAACAACCTCTCAAAACATCACATTGTTTTGCACCCAAAACTCTTTGAAATATCCACTTTTCACAGTATGTGAACACTTGTAAGTCATCAAAACAAAATTTCAATTCAACACAATTTAATAAAACCAAAAATTCAGTTATGGGGCAGCCCAATGTTAACCAAGAAATTATATATCTTAAAAACCACCATTTTCACACCAACATGGCACTTAATGCCCATTTGCTTCTCAAACACAATTTAAACAAACTTTTTCAGCCACAAACAAAAAGAATAAATATTTAAAACATTATTTTAATTCCTAATACAGTTCAACAAAATCAACTATGTAATTAGAGTTCATCCCAAAATGAACCAATAAAAGACTTGCATGAAAAACCCTCAATTTCACCAAAAATTGTAACATAAAATTCATTTGCATTGTAAATGCAACTAAAACAAATTTTTACAGAAACATTAAAATTCAATAAGCATTAATTCACCCTCAACACAGCAATAAAATTCCCAAAAATTGCACACACAATGGAATCACCTACCAAAAGATTCAAGAACCGCAAATCCTAGTGCGGAACTTCAACCGCACGACCACCGCGCCACAAGGAAGTGATATCAAACCTAAAACCAGAGGATTGAACAATGAAACCCAAAATGAAACCCTAGGCACGAAGCCCTAGCTTCTGGATATTTGGGGATTCATGAAAAAAAAAAGATAAATCTCAAGGAAAAGTAGAGAACTAGAAGGATAGTCACTTACTTGAGAAAACTGGACGTTTTTAGAAACCAGAGAAGTTAGGCCCTAATTCGCGACATATGCGATCTCCAAATAGGGGTAAACGAAGCTGGGGGTGCGTCCAGGTACAGTGGGAGAAGGTGAGAGGTGGAATCACCGAAAAAGAATAAAAATTGAATATTTTATGAAATAATTACAAAACAATTTTAAAACTGGAAATGGGCTTTCGGGTTGGCCCAATACCTAATTTGATCACCCAAATCCAAGATGCAAATGAATTTTTAAGGGGGCCAAAATTCATGGGTGGTTTTAATAGTTAAATTAAGGTCATTTTGGAAGTTTAATGAGTTAAAAATGTTGAAAAACGAGGGAGCTATTAAACAATCAAAATGTATTGTCAAAACTGGAAATGGGCTCTCGAGTTGACCCAAATTATGGAAACCCACCATTTCCTTCAAAAATGCATTGAAAACCCCCAAAAAAACAATAATGTAAATAAATAAAAAAATACCTTTAAAATATGTCATGTATGTGACAAATGTGATGTTGAGTTACAATTTATAGATATTGTTCAAATAAAGTTAAATAAGAATAATATATAAATTTTGACATTTATAGTAAAAATATGTATCATATGAAGGATTTTATATCAATGTTATGGGATAGAAATTACTAGTACAGATCCCCATATATAGAAACATATATTATATCATTTGATTAATATCCATCAAACATGCACTACCATGGTCAAAGAGATAAAATAAGTATATCAAATGGAGGTGCTCCTAGAAGGGAATGATATAAAAATTTTGAGATGAATTTAATTTGTATCAGATATATATATGATGATACCAGTGGACATAGGGTTATTGAAAAAGTAGAACAAGGATAAGATATATAAAATAGATATTTTTCATGTGATTCCCTCATATGGGGACTATTGAAGATATACCATCTGAGAGAAGGGTTTATTTCAAAGTACATAAAATATAATTTTTCCAAACATAGATAAAAAAATCTTTAAAAAACCTTGTAAATTCTTTAAAAAACTTTGATTCAAAGTTTTTAGATCAATTTTAATCTATATATTTTAAGGCATCTTGAAATACAATGAGTTTTTAAGATGATTTCATGATATTCTGGATCATTTTGTATATTAATGGAAAAATATAAATGAGTGGCATATTTGACATTTGATTTTTAGTTGGGTAGGAAAATACACTATTTGTCCTACATATTCACGTCAAAATCACACCATTGAAAAGGTGGTACAAAGGTAATTTTGTGGAACATTGTTTAATCGTAAAGGATTGAAATAGTCAAATAATTTTTTTGAGTATAAAACTATGGTTTAACTTGGTTGATGGAAGATTATTGTTCTGAGGAACTTCACATATAAAAAAATAATACGTAATTTCATTTAGTTGAGATGGATGTATATGAATGAGTACCATCAGTCTAAGAATAAACAAATCATGTGTTCACAACTGAGTTTTTATTTAGTTAATGAAAATTCATCGGATGATGAAGGAACCCCATATTGTAGTTTATCATATTGATTATCACTAAACTGAAGTTCATTTATTTTATGAGTAACTATAGAGATATACTAAATAAATATTTTGACCAATAAAATTGTATTCATACAAGTCTGAGGTCATTTGAATGTAATTTTTTGAGTTGAATTTTAGAAAAAATGATTGTATAAGGTGATTGATTTATCTATGTATTTATATAATCTCGAATAATTTTTGAGACCAAAAAAATATAAATATCATGTTTGAAAATCTTGAAAATTTTACATATGTTATGGTGATCTAACATGCTTGTGTAGAAAAAAAATATGATTAATAATATGATCATTCAACAGGGTATTAGGATATAAGAATGAATATTTTTTAGCTAGGCCTAAGAACAAGTTGATGGAAAGGACTGGGGATGGGGTATATTAACATCATAGAAGGAAGATGATATTTGAAGGAAATTTTTTGGTTATAAATAATTATGGTAGAAGAGCGGATTATTTGGGTGATGAAATAGAGAAAACTTAAGGAACAGTAAAAAATGTATATTATGTGTTTCAACGTGTTCCTTTTGTATTCCTGAAAGAACTTAGTAATAGAATATATTTTTGGGGGGACATCAAACTCGAAAAGGAGTAGGTACTTCTATTGAATCTTATAAATATTTTTTCTAATCACATAATTTATTTTACTACATATGATGTGGTATTGATAGATATATTTAAATAGATCATATCTCTAAGAATATTCATTTTTTTAGTTCATAAAGAAGAATTATAAAATAAATTGACCATTGACTCACCCCCTCCATCACATAGTGATCCTAAACTAATTAGAGAGCTTCAATTGGTATCATAGGAGTCTCCCTTTGAAATATCCAACTATATAATAAGGATGGTGAATGTGAATTAAGTGAATAATAATGATGTTCATGTATTTGGTGGAAAAACTATAACAATTAGAAGAATATAATGTCACTTTATCTTATATATAATGGTATTTCAGTTAGAGATGCTAAAACCATGGGATTTCATCTCATTAATAATGTTGTTATTGGATTTACATAAAAGATAAATTTTCATGCTGATGGAAAACCCTATAATATTGTTTTCATGGATATATCAGTGAATATTTATCTAATGATTATGGGGTTTCTAATTGTTAAATAATTAGGGGATATTTATAGAATTAGCTATAAAGTATGTGAATAGTGTTATGAAATTTAATCTAAAAATCTAGAGGATAAGTTATGTAGCTTTTAAGGGAGAATATGATGAATTTTTTTAGGAATAATTTTTTAGATTCAATGATATTTTATTTTCTCTTAGAGTTTTTCATGAGAACTTGGAAGATTTTATCGTCATTAAGAAACTGACTAGAAATTTTATAGATAGAAATGATGGAAAAATATTATCTCAATATGTTCGAAAATACCTATCTATGGATTAATATTAGAATATTCTTATATCATATGAAATGATAAATGTAATAATATTTAAGAAAAGGGTAAGGAATATATATATTTAGATGCATTTTTAAAAGTGTAGTGTAAATATAAAAAAGTACAACAAGATTCAAGTGATTTTGATGCTGATTAAAATTAAGAGGACATCAACATGATCATTTTACATGTTTTATAGACATACAGTAGGTGGAATTGGAAATGAAAAGGTAAAAATTATAAAAAATGATGTAATTTTAATGATAGAGGCCATTTTTATAGGAGTTTTCCTAAGAATGGGATTTATGATTTTAAATCAGATGGAGAAAAACTAAAGTCTCAAAAAATTAATGAAATAAAAATTATGGAAACGATTCTTAGTAAGAGGAATAATTTTTTATTGTGAATAATATATAAGGATGATACATCATCCCACAATGAATCTAACAATCATGTAAAATTTCCAGAATTAGTTTGAAGAGGAATTCCTTCAGCACATAGTGATGCTGATGGAGAAGAGAGAATAGAAGATAAGTTTATTATAAATCAATATTTAGAATATTCTATAAATAAGTTCAAAAAACTGAATAAGGAAAGGAGGATGTTGAATAAAAAATTTATAGACATAAATTTTTAGACTGGTGAATGAATAGAAAAGAGGTAATAAACCTTAATTGTATTTGTTCCGAAAAAATCAAAGTGGTTGTTTTTTAAAGGAAATTGAATTTTTTTAAGGTATACCAGACACAGAGGAAATATCAACATGATAGAAGAAACACTTGTTAAGGAATGTAAGAAGAACATACTGAATATGGATGAGTTTTAAAAGATGGTGACTATTTTTATATAATGATTTACTAGGAATGAAAGAAAATTATAAAAAACAAAATATATGTTTATTTCTTCACAAATTGAATTATGCTGATGAATTTTTGAAAAATATTTTGGTATATAGTTAATAATAAAAATATATTGAAAACAAGGGCCTTTGGAAGAATTTTGTTTCAATTACAAAACAATTTTAATGTACATATTCTTTTCCAAAAAAAATAACTCAGTTCAAAAGAAAAGATTTTTTAAAAAATAATACTTCATTAAGAAATAGTTTAATTCATGAAAGATTATCTACCTGATAAATTTATCCCATGGTTTGTAAAGAAACACACAAACCTCATTGTAGTACTAATATTATTATAAAATAACAAAACTTAGGGATCACTACTGGTGTTTTTTATTATTTAGTTACAAATCATATTTATCTTGGTATAATATGTCTCTACCAAAAAAATGATTGAATATAGGGGGGATATAATGTGTAAAGAAGAATAAATATTTCAAGAAAGTATCATATGAATGAAAATAAAGCAGTTAAGGTTATATATGTTAAAACATAATGTGAAAAACATAATAATGTTAAACAAGATAAGAAAAAGTGCTTATTTATTTGTAATGATAAAATTTCCATTTTTATAAATTTTGAGGAAGAAGTGAATTATAAAAAATAAAATTTGAATAAAAAAACATTACAATATGATAATATAATTGATAATATGTTTCCAATATATGATTTTTTTGAAGATTTGAAAAATAGGAAGTGATGTGAGCCAGATGGAAATATAACAATAAGTTTTATGATTATCTTACCAGATGAAGAGGAAAGTGTAAATAGGATTTTACAAAATCTGGTACCCAAATAATTTACAAAATTTAATGAAAATATAATATATTCTTTTAAAAATCCACAGATAATAAATAAATCCATTATAATATCTATGTTGGAAAATCCAATGAAATAAAGTATATCTCATAAAAAATAATCAGTAGAATAAATATAATGTTTTAGAAGACTCTAAGTCTTATTGTTTACTTATATGGAACATTAGGATTCCTCTTTATTTCAAATATACATTAATATTTATTGTAAATTTAAAATAATTTAAATAAAAATATATGAATAATTTACAAGTATTTTAGAAGTTTTAAAGTAATAAGATACACTAATCATTGATCATTTTCATTCCATGGAACAAAATGTATGGGTACCATTAATGGGGATAAATAATAAATATCAAGTATTAGTATCATACATTTATTAAGGAATATATAATAATTCTATGAAATATTTTATGTTGTGGAAGTTGTGTCAAGAAACATGGACTATTTTGACAAGATTCTTGACATTCCTATTTTATAAAGTTGAAGAATTTTATCTAATTAAATTAATAAACATTAATGGATGAGGAGGTATGTATTCAATGTTACAATGTTAAAAGATGCAGTTGTGTGAAAATTGATCTATGGAGTTGTGGTTTCCCAATGTTTGATTATTGAAAATATAATAATCGAATAAGGAATGATATAATAGGGGAAACCTATAAAGTTCATTAGTTGGGAGTTATATGAAGAATATATAATGAACAAGAACAACGAAATACTGGGTTGAAGAAAACTGAAAAATGTGAGATGATGAATCATCAGAGTTACAATAGTTTGATTGTTTATTATAATGATTGAGTTAAAAATTCCACATATAGGATGGTCAGATAGGGAAATGTGAAATTGGATTTCAAAGTACAATGATTGTATAAAGAACAATATGAAGATTATATGAGGTCTAAGGTATAGAGTTGAAAGATGTATCAGATGAAGATAGCATGCCAATACTATTTCATGGATATGAAAAATGTGGAAAACTAGACACAAGAATATATAATGTTACATTTGATGAAGTTCCATAAGATTGACACCAGAAAGTCTCAGTTGATATAGATTTACGAGTCTATCATATTTAGGTCATTTGGTCCATGAAGGTAATACAATGGTTGAGATACATTTGAGTTGTCTCAAACATATATATGTTAATACCAATGGACATAGGGTTAATAAGATAGTTGAACCAAGAGAAGGTAAATTTGATATAAATTTTGATTGGGATTCCATCAGATAGAGAATTTTAAATATATACCATCAGATGGAGGAGTTATCAAAAACAACATCATACCAATATTTTTTAATGTATATATATATTCAATAACTTTTAAATGTACTTAATAATGATGATGCATATTTTTTTATTCAATTTATTTTATCTAGACAATAACCAATGTTTGAAAAATATAAATTTTGTAAAAAACATCAGCAATATTCCACAATATTATAGATGCATCTAGAGAAAATGAAATGAGTGAGAAATATAAAATTTTATATTGGTTGAGAGGGATAATACTTTTGAGTTGCTAATAGTTGACCTAAAATTAACCTATAAACAATGTATGAAATATTATCTGTTTGGAGAACTACCCATATTTTTTGGTGTATAAGTGATGAAGGATTTATTTCATGAGTATACAGTAAAGGTTCTACTTAGTTGAAGGAGGATCATCAGACCAAGGATCATCAAGAGAAAGAACATCATAGAGAATTTCATTAGGATCAGACCTAGTATCATTAATCAAAGAAACTTTTGTTCAATAGTTTTGAACTATGTGTATAATTAGTTGAACTATGTTTATAGAATGAAGATGAAGCATCAGAATTAATTACTCTAAGGCCTATGGTCCATGTAATACTTATGCCTATAGGCCTTGTAAGGGATCCGCCTCACCCCTTGAAAGGTGGATTATCCAAAATCAATAAAAAATGAAGGCCTTCAAGCCATTGGAGGAAGGAGTGCTGGATGGATACATACTGGGTGGATATTTTGACCCAATGGATGATGTTCATACCTAATAGAGCTCAACTAGACATACTATTTCTAAGGAAATTTTATAGGAAAAATATTTCTATCCAGATTCAGTTATCAAGGCCTTTCCAAGATCATAAATATGTTTCAAGACCAAAAAAATCATAAGTGGGTATAAAATGATCCTGAATATTTTACTCTGGATATGGAGATCCAAATTTGGTGTGGATAAAAAAATATTAAACAAAATAACTTTCTACAGTGGATAATAAAAGAAAATGTAAGATTTTATAACTCCGATGAAATCCAGTTACTAAAAAGGTTTGTATGTAGAGTGTAAAACCATGAAGGAAATAAGTGGATATTAGATGTGATTTTGGGGGTTATACCCAAATATGGAATAAGAGTTGGTTATTGGGATTTAAAACTAAGGTTAACTAGAGGAATGATTATTGGGGTGTAGCACCAATTGTTTCTGGTGACTTTATATTCATTAATGAAGTAAGTTAAACCATCCTTGTTGGAGGTGATAACCAATATGTAATGGATTATTAATTTGTAACAAACCATGGAAATATCCATAAATAATCTCTATATTTATATTTCAACACAATAATTGAAGTTGATATATATCTTTGAGTGAATCATAATAATAAAAAGTTTTAGAACTTGAGTTTATAAGAAGAATTCATAAAAAGGTGACTAATGATTCAGTCCATCCCACAATCAATAATACTAAAATAGAAATGAAACTTCCAAAGAAACTATATTGTGTATGCATATTTTTTTCTATTTTTTATATTCTAACCAAAATTCAGAAAAACACATGAAACATAAATACAATACCTTATGTATAGATGGAAATATCAACACTTAAAAAATCATCTCTAAACATTAAAGAATATCTTATATATCATATATGATATATTACTTTTCCAATATTTAGTGAGATATTTAAAAAATTTATTACATATGAAAAATTTCATATTAATTCCATTCCATTTAAAATGTTCAAATCTCATATAAACATTCCGAGATAACATCATAATTTTTTTAAACAACTTTGAGACATCTTTTTCTAAAGAATTCATTCTCATAATAACTTCAATCAAAATATTACTCTACATATTCTTCAAATAAATATACATATACATCTATAAATAACTTCTAAAACCCCAACAACAAACATTCCAACCAACACAACAAAAAAATTAAAATTGGAAAAAATTTCTAATATGGGTTTTCTGAACCCAGCCCATTCTCCACTCTTTAATAACAACATGCACTCATCATACCCATAGTGACTCTTTAGTATGAAACCAAAACTTTACAAATCCATAATATGATTTTATAATCCAATTAAAATTCTAACATCCCAACCATGTCTAAATAATTTGGGACCATCTCAATCTAACTTGTATTATCACCCTTATAAATCAAATTCCAAGTCATCCAAACAATTCTCAAACACATAATTGGGTCCCCTATCAAATCACCCCTTTGAAATATATCAATCACAATATTAAATAGAAACCCTTCATTTTGAACCTTAACTAGTCCTAGAGGTCTCATCCCACACATGGAACATTCAATGCCTCTAATTCTACTTCCAAGAGTGTGTTTCTCGCATTTCATGCGAAGTAATGTCGTCTCACTCGCCAATTCTAAACATAATCCTATCATACCATCCAATAAATTCATAAGAAACCAACATAGTATATTATCAATCATATTATTACCAAATAACTATATGGTCCCCTCATAATGTAACATAATGATTTTTATAGTATATTTTTCTTTAAATAAAATGTAATTGTTCGGTATCATTCTTTACCTGCAACTTCGGGTTTATATGATTTGTAATATAGTAAATCATCATAAGATATACATTAAATTGTATGGTGTGAATATAAATAACTAAATTATGAAAAAAAGATTTATAAATTATTTCAAATAATTAATATTCATTTATTAATACATAATATAAAATTACTCAATTTTCAGTAACATCTTGTTTTGCTTTAAAAATTGATTTTCTTTAAAAAATGGTTTTTATTTAATTATAAAAGAATGAAAATTATAATTAATTTTGAATATTATTTAAAATAATATTTAAGGAAAGTAATATAATTTTTTAAATCATCATGTCAATATTATATTTGAGTGATTTTTATGATTTATATAAAAAATAATGTTTCCACGAATAGTGAGAAAAATGATTTTTTGTAAATTTTTTCATTTAATTTAAATTAAAAGTACAAGTATGATTTGAGTTTGGTCATAAATTAAAATAATTATTTTTTAATTATAAATAATATAATTAGTAAGAAAATATCTTTAAACATTAGTTTGGTATATGTTTATTTTTTGGGCTTAAAACACACTTTGTAAAACGGTTTTTATGCGTGAAATGTGTTATTGTATTAATAAATTAAATTAATATATATTGACGATTTAATTTAATGAAATATATATATTATATAATCAATAATAAATTTTTACATTCCTTTAATGATGTTATAATGGAAGTGAATGTATGTAAACTAGATTTTGTTCTTGAAAATTCATTTTCCTAAAATCGGTTTTCATTGTGTGTTGCACAATTATTAAAAAATAAATTTTTTAAATTATATAAATTTATCCTTTTAAAATATATTAAATTTTTAATTAAAATAATTATTTAAAATTGAAGTTTTAAACTAAATGTTTTCTCATAGTGATTAATAAAAACATTAAACTATTGTTATTGTGGTTAATGTTAATACATGTTTAATGGGGTTTAAACTAAGTGATAAGGGTAGAATTACCAAATATTGCTATCTATTTATTATCTTATAAATATTTTTAAACCCTACATTATCCTAAATTTTAATACCTCTCTACTTGGATCCACTTTACATTGAAAGTAACCTTATATAATTGGGATCTTTCATGAAATTCCTAGTGTGTCCCTCTCGACACCTATATAAGGGCACCTCTACTACACCCTTATTCATACTATTTAACACTTATATCACATAAAATAAAATATAAAAAATACTTCAAGATTACAAAACTTTTCCATATATCATATTTTCTTCTCCTAAGATCAGTCCTTCAAGGCTTAATGTGTAATCCCCAAAAGGCATTTTAATAAAGAGGTATAAACCATAATAAAGATCTTTCAATTTTATTTCATCTTACACATTCTATAACCATATTTAATACATAAAAACGTGATTAATACATTATCAAAAATATAATTGAATGTTATAATGATTATGTTCCATCAATTTACCACCTCTTCTCAATCAAGTGGGAGGTAAATGTATCACCTGTGTATATGTGTGGATTACTGCCTCTATGTAGCGATACAATTCATTTTCAATAAACAACAGTTATTGATGGATATTGTTATGGGATTAATGTTTATATGAAATAGTTATGAAATTTTTATTCTTATTTAATTATAATACATTATCTACCTTCTTACCATATGATCCATTAGAAAATGATATGTCTCTCGTAAGTACGTGTGGACTACCACCTCTAAAAAGTAACGTGGTGTGTTTACCATTTACACATTATTTAGAAGGTTATAAGGATATATGAACTTATATTATATTATATTTATGATATATTATTATTATTTATAGTTAAATTATAATTTATTTTTCTTTCGTTCCATCTATCAAAAAATACAAATATTACTGATGTGTACGTACATAGTAGCTTTTCCATGAAGAGATGTACTTAATTATTCATCACCAATAAACATGAATGGTTAGAAATATGTAAATAATTAATATATATGGAATTTATATAATTATTAAAATTATTTAATTGGAATAATTATGATCAAAATGGAACCACTATAACTACTATGCTAAAACATATATTAAAAATTAAGCAGTTAACAAATGAAATGGTGACTTTAATAGAGAACTATTAATAAATGGGTGTTAAAATGAAATATGTTAATCATATATGATATTATATGTATTAATATGTTTCTTTCATAAAATTAAAAATATTATTAATATATTATATGTTATAATTAATGATCTTATAGTTCTTGTTATATATAGGGTTAGGGTTTCTTTGTCTCATTTTTCAATTCAGGATACATGAGTGATATTGTACACTATCATTTATTTTATGAGTTAATATTTCTACATAATTAATTTCATTTCAAATATACATTTAATTAATTGGGTTTAAAACCATTTCATGTTCTTTATTTATATGTAATAGGATTCAAAAGACACCAAAGTTGTATGGGTTTCATCTCAATTACTCTTCATTGAAACATGATTTAATGGTATGCAAAAATTTCACAATTATATGATGTTTTTACATCCAAAAAATGAAATTTAGAGTAATTCATGATTTTAATGAATTTATTTATAGAACAATATGGTTTAAAGTTTTAAATTACTTTCATTTCAAAAATTACTTAATACATATGGTTTGTTCATCTAAATTTTTTTTCATTGAGACGTGTTCGATGTTATAAACCTTTATTATTTTATTAGTTTTGTCTAATAGCCAATTTATATATTGTATCATGAATATATATTTTTCCTTGTTTTTTAATGTTCAATTTTGTGTTATTTCATTCATGTGGTTCTAATTTCAATGTTACAACATCGGTAAGGGTTTTGTGTTAAAATCCCATTTTTAACTGGGATTGTTAGTTATAAAGATGTTATAATGATAAAATTATATAATAAATCTCTAAAAAATAAAATGGATTTTCTTATTGTATTTATATTTTTATATATTAAATATATTCATTTATTTTCCCTTATTTAAGTAATCATCATACTGAATGACTATTTTTAATGAAAACTGACTTTTCCAATCTTCTATGGGGAAACATTTATTCCATAACCATATTTTTTAAAAATATTTCTTCAGGAATTTTTTTATCTTATATTAATATAATTTAAATTCATTTATAAAAATATTTTACAATTTTTACCAGTATTTTCAAAAAATAGTACATTTTAGTTTTATCAAAAATGTGAATTTAATTTTTAGTTTAACTTTCACCAGAAAAAAGGATTTCCCAATCTTCTTGTATAATATTTTACTTAAAATTATTTTATAATTTTCATTTTTAATATTCAATGAAATTTTCTTAACTGATATTTTTTTAAAATTTTAGATTTTAAATATTTTATATCATTTGAATACTTTCTTTCCTATATGAAATATTCTAGTGATCTTTTGAAGGTTTTTCTACATAAAAACATCATTGGATGTTTCTTAGGATTTATTGTGGATAAGATCAAATGTTTCCTTCTTTATTATTTTTCATCATGGTATATTATTATGATAATAAAATGTTTATTAACAGGAATCCTTTCCATGGGTTCTTAGTAGATTATATGATGAATATTTAATGATCTTTTAGAGTATTTTATATTTTTTTTACCATGTGGTGGATTTTATTGAAATTATATGAACCTCAATTGGATTTGGTAAATATAGTAATTTTTTTAGATAATAAGAAATTTAATTGGGGTAGAAATCAGTTTAGTTAGGGAATTTTTTCAATAATATAGTCTTCTGAGTAATCCTTGATTAATGAAATAATCTAATGGGGCATGTACCCTATCATAATTGATCATCTAGGAAGTAATCCTTGATTTTGGTTTTGATTTTATATTCTTTTGTGTCTATAAAAAACTTATGTATTATGCTTATTATATTTTTAAATGACTTGGGACTAATTATTTTTTATTATTCTCTCTTATTTCTTATATATTTTAATTGATATAACATTATGTCATGTTTCATTATTATTATCTATTACTTGATGGGTAAGATTTTATATTGTTAATACTTTGTCTCATGCCCTTAGGTTTATCTTATGATTATTTATTGATATATATTGTGTTTTCCTTTATGAATAATCTAATCTCATCATATATTGTGTTTCCCTTATCCATGTTATGAAAAATTATTCTAAGTGTGTTATGTCAAAGAAGGGTACTAGTTTTAATGAAATAAATTGAATATGAGGTAGATATTTTGTGTAACATTTGTTTATATATCCATGTTTCCAAATCCACTAAATTTTTACAGAATTGATATGGATTATGTTGATATATAATTAAAATGTTTCTAAAAAGATATGTTATTTATGTATGAAAATATGTTTTTTATAGTTTGTAACAGAGAAAGGTTTAGTACCTTTTAGAAACTATGATTATAAAAATTTATGGAGAATTATTAGGATAATATTATGTATATGATAACAAAAAAAGTTTATTCATAGTATTTATTATGTTGTTTTAGTAGAAATGTATCTCTATCTATAAACTAAAAATGAACATTTTTTGCCCAATTGAATATATGTTTAATTTACACAAAAATGTTGGGAGAGTATATTTCATCCATCATTCCAGTTCATAGTGTATGGGCCCTTACTACGCACCTATTTTTACACTCCCGGGGGATATACATAGGTTAAATCATATTTTATTTATAAACCATTATGAAGGATTTGGACAGATAATGATCATGGATAACTGAAGTTAAGCATAAAGTGTCAAAGGATGAAAAAAAGGTATAGTCGTTTAAAAGTCTTATAAATTATTTCTTAGAATTAAATGATTACCCGTTACTATTTCTTAGATGATTATTATTGTTTTAGTTAATTTATTGAACAATGAGAAATTGTGTTGACACTAAATCTGATGGATGACGCTATGATTTTCCACATATGATACCAAATGATATGGGTGATGGAATTTTAATCCTTGTTATTATTCCTAATCATATATCTCATTATATGGCTAACACCGTGAAAATATGTGTGTTTCAGAATAATACAAATAAGAGAAAAATGGTGTTTCCTTATGATCATTAAGGAAATAATATCCCACATCCTATATGTTGATAATTCTATAATTACCTAGAGAAATGTATAAATGGGGAAATAAGATGTTTTATGTGTGGAAAATAAGTACATAGAGAATTTAACTTATTTAAGAAATTGAGGTGTTCAATAGTGGGAACAATGTATATACCAATGTAATATTTATATTCCATCTTTTTAAGTGTGAGGAACATGAGAAATATCTTATTAAATGCCATAAATAAAAAAGAAAACTCCTAGAAATAGTAAATTCATATGTTCTTCCATTTTTTTGAAGTTGAATACTTGTTTTTTATGTCTTGGTGTTTGATAATCATGTTATAGAAGATTTTATCAATGATCTCATGTTTATAAGAATCATAAAAAATGTAAATGTTGTTCCATGTTAGTTTTTCTTTATGTTTTTTCAATAATATTTTGATTGGTATTGATTACATATAAAATTGATTTAGTGGTAAGGTGATATTTTTTAGAAAACACATGATTGAGGGATAGATAAAAAGGAATATGTTTTTAAGGATATAAAGAGAATTTTTATTTGGTATAATGATATTTTTGAATTTTATAATGTAAATTTGATAGTAATTTTTTACTTGAGATTTATTAGTGGTTTGATGACAATGTGATTTAGGTTATCTTTGATGAAGTTTATTACATTTTTGGAAATATAAAATATATTGGATAATATGTGATTCTTGTTAACGAATATGGATAAATTTTTTTTGAAGTATATTTGTTTTAGTTGTATATTTATAGTGATATAGGTCAATATCATGTTTGAGGGGAATATTTGATCTAGGTGTTCACATTTAATTAGGTGAAAATGAGGTCAAATTTATGTATTTGGGGAAAAAAGTTAAATTATTATTGGAACATATGAGATATTTTTCTAAATTTTTTGGGTTTTTAATTTGGATAGACATATTATGAATAAGTCCTAAGGTTAACTTTTTATTGAATGGTTTATGTTGAATTTTTGGGAGTTGTTAATTAGGTTTTAGATATTAGCATACTATTTTATCATAATAATATTTATTCATATTGGATAACTTGTGAAAACCATTTTATTCTTTGTAAATATTTAGAGACAAAGGTATGAATTGTAATTTTTATGGATTTTATGATTTATTAAAAGATGGGTTTAAGGTTGAAATTTTATTATTTTTCTAAAACGAATTAAAATATTTCAGAACTAATTAAAACACACATATAAAGGATTAAATTTATTTATGGTATTTGATGAAATCAAACATGTATGTTTAATCATATTCCATATTAATATTCTTCCTAAATAATAAGAAAATGATCGTTAGAATGTTAATTTTTTACTTTTCATAATTGTTTTGATGATTTGATTTTCATTTTTAAAACTATTAGACACATTATTTTCTATGAGGTATTAAACTTATTAATTTTATTATAATTACTTCGTTTTTATATAATATGAATTCTTAATGATGTTGAATATTTTTTTAGGGTGTTTGGAGCTTGTTTGGATTCAGGATCCAAATGTTTTGGAAGAAACATGTGGGATGAAAGGAAAATATAAAATGTAAATCCTATTTGAAATGGTTTTCATAAACTATACATGATTTTGAAGTTCATAAAAGAGGGTAACATGATTTTTCATAAATTTACAACACATGACACATGGCTATTCAGGATTTTTAGGTCGTATTATAGAGACTTTATTTATGTGTTATGCATGGTTAGTGTAATTGTGTGACTAACCCATGTGAGGGGTGTCTCGAGTCAATTAATGTCACACAATTGGTGAAGTTTGGTGTACGGTTTGTCCAATAATGTTTCCAAACAATATGAAATAAAAAATTTGGGAGGTAAAAAATTTTACTTAACATCCTTAAAAATATTTTCTTTTATCTCTCCCTTCTCTTTTCATGCATAGAAATACCACCCTTTGGGAGATCCCCCCCTCAAGTTATGAATTGAATTATCTCCCTCATATTAGCATTGATCAGACCATTTTTTGTCTCATTATATTCCACTTGGTAAGAGATTCGATTTTCTACCATTTTTTCTTGGTTAATTTATCTGTATTCTACACTATTTTAGTGCGAGAAAATATTCTATATTTTTAGGGTTTTATTGTTTTTAAATGTTCTCTCATTCTAGTTTAAATCAAAATTTGATTCTGGTTGAGTGATTTTGTACTTCCAAAAGGTAGGTGGTATGTACTTTTTCCATCTGGTTTTGTATTTCATTAAATTATCAATGAGGATACACACAGTGAACCTTCTAGGTGTTCCTCCTAAAAATGTAACCTATGTTCATATTTATATTTGAGTTTTAATACGATGTCTATGTAGCACCTTGATATGGTTGGCGGTTTCAACATCAACCTAAACAACCATTGTGGTGGGTTCATCCATATGTCTAATATAAAAACCACCCCTTTGGGTATGTGAGCATCCCAATGGTGGTAATATCCTCAAATAAATAAAATAAGTTAATGAATGGAGAATTTTACATGGGTATGGACACTAACATAGCCATATATATTATAATACATGTTCTTTTTTTATTGTATAGAACTTTTCTTTATTTATGGTATGACACCACTAATTATTAATGGTATGGAACCGATCATTGTTATGTTAAGGAACCAGTGAGGGGAATTTTGGTAAGGCCCCTACGAACTCTCTATACATATGTATATTCTTATATTACGATACC
Source organism: Viscum album (assembly GCA_963277665.1). Lineage (NCBI taxonomy): Eukaryota > Viridiplantae > Streptophyta > Magnoliopsida > Santalales > Viscaceae > Viscum > Viscum album. The sequence goes on along the minus strand of OY728157.1, from coordinate 13,222,311 downwards.
TCTTCCATCATCTAAGGGTTCTAGGACCATGTAGGTCTAATAATATTATGTGTTCCTTGGACTAGAGGATTTGTCCTTCGTAGTTTGTATACGTTTTAATATATTTTATAACTTATTTCATTATCTATTATACCTGCACACAGTTATATTTTTCATATAATGTTTGGACTTGTTATATTAATTATTATTCAGTACTTATTGATTATATCTCACACCCAAATTGGGTCACTAATTGTTACCCGGATAGTATTCATATATAAAGGTAGTGGCCAGGGATATCATGTAGTCATGGATTCTTGATTGATCAATAATATGGGATCTTATGATTATGGGAATGAGCCTTGGATTGTGATTCTATTGGAGGTATTTTATTTGTCCTTTTGGACTTTTTTTATTTATGTATTATATGGGCGCCAACTACTATGTATTTCTACTTTTATGTATAGTTCCATAACGTACTCATCATTTTTTATACTATGCCACTTTTGGATTTATTATTACTACTATCTAGATTATTTACTTCATCTCCCCTATTTTTCATTTCTATGATTCCTCTAATTATCCATTCATTATCATCATAGTGATACAATGATAATTAGGGTATAGTCTCTCTACATTACTACCTTCACTAATAAAAAACCATCCTTTAACAGCTCTATAAATATCCTTTATATGTTCTATAAATGCATTGAATAAATAAGAAAGATTAAAATCCACGGTCTTTTTGTCAGTACCAAAGAGGCACAGGTAAAGGGGTCCTTTTCAGCGCAAAAAAATCACTAATAAGTGGGTCCTTTATCAGTGCATTTAAAAGCGATGGTAATTGAGCCATTTATTATCACATTATTTTAGCACCGCTATAGGAACCATTTATCTGAAATTTTTGAGAACTGATAAAATATATATTTATTAGCACTTCTATAATCACTGATAATGTAGACCTTTATCAGTGGTTTAAAAATTACTGATAAAGGGCCACAATATAGTGTGGTGAAACAACACACCACAACACCAAAAACACGCCAGATATCAACCAAAACATATCCCAATATAGGATTTAAATTATATGAAATTTACAAAACAAAAATAATAAAATAAAAATATATTATAGACGTTTCAAACATTGGTTCATACAGTTTCCTAAATACAAATTATTAAATACATTCAAAAACATAAATGTTTTTTTATCTTTTAATCCTAATCGAACTCATGATATTTCCAAACAAACCAACCCCACTCGATTAAAATAACATACTTATATAAGAAAAAAAATTCATATTTTAGTAATAATATAAATAAATAAATTAATAGAAAGTCCTAATTTTACTAAAATTGATTTCAATTTTAAATAAAAGGTTTCACTTTGAGTCATTTTGGTCACACTATGCATCAGATTAAGGTGTGGCTGGTTTAGAACACATCTCAAATGTCTTTTGGATTACTTTCCTAAAGTATCATAATAATCTAAATCTGTTTTATTTATTATGAGTAAATGAGTTGACTTTTTTTCTAAAATGATATTTTAAACTAGAAACATGTAATTTTGACTCATTACAATCACATCATGTTTCAGTTTGATGTGAAATAGATTCCTACACATCACAAATGACTTATGAGTCAGTCTACTAAATTATTAATAAAATATTAGTGTCTTTAATTGGTTTCATTTCATGACACATTTTGTACTAAAATATCAATTTTAAACTGATAACGAACACTTTGAGTTATATCGGGCACATTGTGAATAAGATTGAGGTAAAATTGATTCCTACACATCAAAAATGACATATGGATCATTTTCTTAAAGTATCACAATAATCCAAATGTCTTTTATCAATAGTGAGTAGGATTGTTGTCCATTTTACTAAAATTGAATACAAATTTAAATAAAAAGACGCACTTTGAGTCATACTAGTCACACCATGTGTCATATTGTGGTGAGGCTAATTCCTACACATCCCAAATGACTTATGGATCATTTTCCAAAGATATCAAAACAATATGAATATTTTTTCTCAGTTTTGAGTACGTCACCATTCATTTTTACTAAAATTTCATTTTAAAATTGAAACATTCCCTTTGACACATACTAATCACATTTCATGTATGATTGTGGTGGCATTTATTCTTACACATAAAAAATTAAATATGGTTCATTGTACTAAATTATTTATAAAATTAATGGGGTTTCATTGTTTTGAGTATGTCAGTTGGACTTTTAATGAAAATCGATGTCAATTTAAATTAGAAACACACACTTGGAGTTATATCAGTCACATTGTGCATCAGATTGAGGTGAGACTAATTAATTCCCTTCTCAAAATACATAAGGATCGTTTTCTTAAATTATAATATAAATATTAATGTGTTTTTTCAATTTTTATTAAGTCAGTTTGTTTTTCCCCAAAATTTATGTCAATTTTAAATAAAGATGTACTTAGTGTCATACCTGTCACACCTGGAATCTGATTAAGGTGGGAATGATTCTTATATGTTCCAAATGACTTATATATTTTTTTATTAAATTATAAAAATAATATTATTTCTCTCAATTTTGAGTACATCACTTTTCTGTTTTACTAAAATTTCAATTTAAAAATGAAACACACACGTTGACTCATACAGATTACATCATGTACCTGTTTTATGTGAGACGAATTATTACAAGTTACAAATGATTTATGAATCAATTCTATAAATTATCAAGAATATCCGAGAATTTTTGCTCAGTTTTTATTGAGTGAAACAATATAAGTCAAATTCTAATTTTTAAATGATAGCCGACACATTGAGATCGTTTCCTTTTTTTACTAAAATTAATTTGAATTTAAAATTGAAAGAAGTACATAGAGTCATACTGGTATCATCATGGGTCGTATTAATGCACATGTAATTCTTATCAGTCTCAAAGTCTCAAAACAATCCTAACTTTTAATGATACCATGATTTCCATTGACATTCATTGTCGATCATTCTACACTACATGAGAAGATTAAAAAAAACATAATATCGAATAAAGTATCCACATATATATGATAAAAACTATTATGAGTAATATTTAAAATTAAACAAATTAGACATAAATATTATAGATAATTATTTTACTATGAAAATATCATGATTACCTATGTGATTGAGCAATATACGGAACATGAATGAAAGAGATAAATGTCAGTAGTTCAAGGGAGAAAGGTTATTAGGGTGAATAATTATGTGGACGTTTTGGTGCATAAAGTGATGAATGATGGATATAGAACCCCAACTCAAACAAAATAATCCACATATATTAGTAAATAGTTATTATGCGAGTAATAATAAAAAGAAATAAATTAAACATAAATATGAATCAATACATTAATTTTGTGGACAATGATATTATTTTGAAATCATCTAGATTACCTCTGTAATTGAGTAGAGGTAGCGACATTTATCTTCCTACAAAGGCAATGAAGAAAACATAAATGAAAGTGATAAATGCAGCATTGCAGGGTCGAAAATATTTTGAGGGAGAAGAATCCTGAATAATGGATTGATCACCTCAACTCGAAAAAAATAATCCACCTATATAAGAAAACAATTATTATTTGAGTAATAATAAAAATAAGTAAATAAAACATAAGTATAAAATGATACATTAATTAAATGGAAAATTATTTTTCAATGAAAACATCAATATTAACTCTGTAATTGAGATGCGGAAGCGTCATTTCTATTCCTAAAAATGAAGTGGAGAGAACATGAAATAAAGGGATAAATACAACACTATATGGTTGAATAGGTTTTGAGGGAGAAAAAGTATATAAATATTTTGGTGTAGAAGGCATGAAAGATGGATAGAGTACCCCAAATCAAAAAAATAATACACCTCTACAATAGAATAGTTTTTATGAGAGTAATACTAAAAGGATAAATTAAACATAAATAAGAAAAAATACATTAATTATATGGACAATGATTTTACTATGAAAACATCAAGATTACCTCTATAATTGTGTAGAGGTAGTAGTATTTCTTTTCCGGCAATGGAAATAGAGATAACATGAAAGAAAGTGATAAATGAAACAATACAGCGGTGAAAGGGTTTTGATGGAGAAGAAACAAGAATGTTAGAAAGAGAACCAAACATTAACAAAATAATCCACATATATAAGAAAAAAATTATTATGTGGGTAGTACTTAAAAGATATAAATTAATCATAAATATAAAGAAACACATTAATTCTATGGGAAATGATTTTACTGTGAAAATATCAAGATTACATCTATAATTAGGAAGATTCAGCATTGTTGGTCTTCTTTCAAATGAATTGTACATAACATGAAAGAAATTGAAAAATGAAACACTTGAAGGGTGAACATGTATTGAGGGAGATGATTTTTGTGAAGGTTTTGTTGCATAAAGGCAAGAAAGATGGATAGAGCATCCCAACTCGAACAAAAGAATCCACTTCTAAAAGAAAAAAATATTATTAAATTAATACTAAAAATAAATATAAAGTAATACATTAATTATAGGGGAAATGAGATCAACACAGGGACATTTTGAAGGATGTTCAGGTTGTGTTCTATGATAATAGGTAGTTAAAAAATAGTATTGAAGTGCACATAGAACCCTTAGTTTTGTTAATAACATTTTTGGTGATGCACAACCAATACTTGTTTTTCAACATTGATTAATGGGTCCAAATTGGAATCAACATTCTTTCAACTCTTCCCGACTAGTTTTTATTGAATAAAAACAATGTAAATAAGGATAAAGGGTTTTAAAAGGGTTGTCAGCATATTCTCCTGAAAATTTTATTAACCCATGAACTTCATCTTTATATTTATTTGTAAAACAATTAGCGTGAATCCATTTTCGGTTCATATCCATCCTATTGGGTGCATAAAAGATTAATTTTATATAGTATATAAATAATTAAAGATAATATATTCATTATAAAAAGAAACTATTATAGACAATTCTAATAAGGGAAACTAAAAAATTTATTGTTTCAAATAATTTTAGTATGTTGAAGGAAAATAGGTTATTAGATTTATGAAAATATTTACTCCACATAAAATCAATCTTAAATTCCCTAAATAAATGAAAATATAATATAGGTAATTAAGGAGTAATAAAAAACTCAAATATAATAAACAATAATAATAAACCCTCGTTCAATCAAGTAGAAGATATAAAAATGCATTGGAACAAGTGAAATTAGAATTCACTAATGGATTACACCTATGTGAATTACATCAAACAAACAAATAATTTTCCCAATCATTAATACGAGAATAATGTTTTTAAATCGATGAATTTGATGTATGAATTCAAACAAGAACTAAGAGATTGGTATTTAAAGTTATCTTAGTTATTAAAGAATTATTAATTTAAAAATTGAAAAATTGGTCATAATAATTACCTAAAAAATTGAAGGTATAGATTCAAAGTGTTCGTCAATTTGGATGACATAATATTTAGAGGTTCAAGAGATAAATGATGATAATAATTTTTTAATTAACAATGGAAACTGTATAAATGTTGATTATTAGTGATTTGACATGTTCCTTAGTTTATAAGTGACTCATGGAATTCATGGGATATTTATTTCCAAATCCATATATGTGAGGGAAGTGTTATACAAATTTTAAAATAAAATTTAAAACCCATGTATACACCGATGCAAAATTGAATGAAATTTTTAAATGTTTTGGGTGGAATGTCGATTTATCTCATGGAGTGTGGGAGATTCATTATACTACTAATTTTTTATAATAAAAATGTTTGACATACTATTTTTCTACATGTAATATAGTTAGGTATCTATGTGATTCAATGGAAATCCACTTGTCATTAGTTATATAAATAATCAAAAATGGGGGTGAGATTTTTGAAAATATTCATTTCTGAGCAACAAATTATAATGTCTTATAGTGGTATAGGGGATTAAAAAAGTTTTATAAAAAGAAAGGGGTAATCTCAAAAGGATATTTATATGAAATTATTGAGTGAGGGGGAGTATAATAATGAAGAAAAAATATAATGTAGTTGGGAAATAGTTCATAACTTCAAGGTATATTATTTTATATATTATTATTAAAAGGATTTATAAATAATGATAGATTAATATAATATGGGAGAAAATTAAAAAATATATATATTTCTAAAAGTTTACAGAAATTGGAAGTTGGATTATTGTGAAACAGTACAACACATTTAACAATAGGTATTGTTTAAAAAAATGAAAACAACCATGTATCAAACACCCAATATAGCCCATGATAGTGTCTAAGGTACATTATCGATCCCCTTATGAATGGAAACAAGAACGAGGGAAAGAAAAATGACATAGTGGGAATTATTTGACCCAAAAAATAAATAAAACTATTAGAAATAAAATTTAAATAAAAACTCCCATGATGCATCAACAAATTAGATTACCACACCTATCCAGATTAGTAGAAAAAAGAGGATATGAAGCAGTATAATATAAATTAAACCCTTTAACCTACCTTCAACTCCCTCACACACAAAATCTTGAGTTTCAATTTCTAAAATTTCACATATATGGAATATAGTGATAAAATAAATAATTAACAAAATATTTGAAAACTTTTTGAAATTAATTTGTGAAATGAGAACAAAATAAAAAAAACAACTAAACTCTATGTGACTTCATATGTCACCATGGAGTCCAAAAACAATAATCTCTCCATGATCGATCAAGATGTGAATAAAAAATTGGAAACTGTGAAAATCAGAAGGCCTTCCTAGCTATTATACAATCACAAAACCACAAATAATGACATTGTTGATGATGAAATCATAAATGAAACAAAAAATGAACAAAAAAAATCAGAAGAACTGCCTCACATGGTTTAAAAAAATATGAAACCCTATTCAGAAACCATTATAGCAACCGAAAACTGGATGTCAGATGAGATGTTCTAGAATCTGGAAGTAGTCGAGTGGTTTGATTCGTGGTTTGATTCACTAAGGAGGGGCATCGACAGCCAGTGGATTCCACAGAAAGATTCTAATATTTTGACGAGATCGCAAATGGTTAGGGTTTTTTAACTAGATCAGTACACTATTAATATCACTTAAAAAAGTCCTCATAGTGAGTCCTTTAATCAGTACTTATTACATAGATCTAATAAAAGAACTCTTAATTATATCTAAAATTATAGTTCTAATAAATTGTCATTTTACCTGTGCTTTGTTTAGTATTGCTAAAACCCCATCTTTATCAGCATGAAAAAAACACTGATAATTATTCTTTTATCAGCGGTTATTACTTAAGTGTTGTTAAAGGATTATTAATTACAATTATATATATAAAAACTGAAAATATTTATATATAAATAATAAATATAAATAAATATAAATACATTAAATATATTCATTTTTAAATATATTTATTATAATTTTATAATAAATTATTTGTAAATATAGAAATATTATTAAAAAATAATATTTATTTTATTATAAATATTTATTTTATTCTAAATATTTATTTTATTCTAAATATATATAAAAAATATAGAGTAAATATATTCATTATTTCTGTAAATTTATTATAAATATAATAATTATTTAAATATAAATAATTATTTATTTATAAATATATAAAAAAATTAATGAATATTTTTTTATTTATAATTATAAATATATTATTTTATAAATATAGTAAATGTACATATATGAATATACTTATTTATTAATATTTTTTGAAAAATATCATTTTGACATTATTAATGAATATATATTTTTAAGTGCACGCATATATGTTAGAACTAGTGAAAATGAATAAATTATGAATAAGCACACTTTAACAATGTCGAAAAAATGGAAAAGTTTCATGTGTTTGTATAATATATAAAAATGGATTAATTATTTATTTATGAAATCAATATAACATAGTTTTGATATATTTTAAATTGAAAAGTCGAACGAAATTTAATTATATCTCGAGTACTATATAAATAGTCAATATTTATAATTCATATTAATTTTTAGTTATAAATAATTATTCAATATATTTGTATGACTGTTTAATGTAATGCACATAAATATTTGGTAATACATAAATAATATTTATATACATTAATATATATCTATATATTTATCATATAAAATTTAATAACATTAATTACCATAATTATCTAATTAATAAAATGTTTAATAATCAATTATGTATAAAAATTTTATTCATTTTTATCAATAATTATTTAATTAATAAAATTTCTAATATTTTTTTAATAAACTAATATTTTGTTATTTATTTATTTAATTATTTCATCATATTTATTTGGACCTTTATCAGCATTAGAAAATTACGTATGAAATAAATATTCATGAGTGCTAAAAATAAAGCACTAATAACTGTAATCCTTTATCAGTGGTACAAAAAGAACATTTGGAAGGTTGAATTTATCAGTGTTTTCCTTAGTGTGGGTAAAAAATCCTTTTATCATTGCTTTTTTGTAGCACTGATAAATACCAACGATGTTGAAGGATAGTTTTGTAGTAGTGTGTAGAAACTATTTGATAGTCGACAACCTCTATGGTATAGGGAAGAGCACTTTTTTCCATTTGGCCAATCGGGTTTGATTACTTCAATGTGAGCTATGTTTGGGACATTATACTATTGTATTAGGATTTTATTTTCATTTCTTCCATGTTTTTTGGGTTATTAGTTGAGAGACTATGATGAATAAGAATTTAGTAATGAAATCATTTCTAGGAGTAGCTAACCCACATATGAGGGAGAATCCAAATTACCTAGAATGAGACTTTATTTTATGACTTATTCATGTTATAGATGCACCGATTTCACAATTGGGAGACACACGTGAGGTGGGGTGTTGGTGGTTAATATTATAAGTTCATCTTTATCATTGTTCTAGTATAGAATGGAAGCACCAATCTAGCATAATTATAAGCACCTTATAGATTAGTATGTCATGCATTATTCCATTCTAATTAGTTTTTATTTTTTTTCCTAGATGATATCTATTATATGTGCCTTGGGTGACATTAATTTTATGCAACTATCATTTCTATAGGAAAAAGGGATTGGATTTTTGGTTATTTAAATTTCTCTATAAACACAAACCTTGTTTTATGGTATATTTTGGTGATTTAACATTAAATAACCAACTAACATTTTTCAAAGTCATGTAACTGATGTTACATATATTGAAACGTTAGTTGATTTTGAATACATAGATTTAATTTTTAATTTTAAGTGTGAATTTATCTCTATAGATTAGGAATGTTATTCTATTGAGTCAAATAATCTTAAATTAGAGATTACATTCTACAATAAAATGTAGTGTCTGGATATAGTCAAATGGGGTAACAATTATAATTTATAAAGGAATTACTTGTATAAATTGTTTATGGTACTCACTTAACTAGTCTATAATATGAAAGAAGGAATTGATAAATCATAAATTCTAATGAATTCATCATTAAATGAGGATTAAAATTGAATTGTAAAAAATATTTTCCACTATGACATTCTATTTTCACCCCATATATCGAGACTCCGGGCTAAAGAAGTGAACTTCACTAAAACTCAACATCATTATTCAGTAGTTGTTCATGTCTCTTAAAATTAATTATGATCTAATACATCAAAAATACATGGATTTATGAGAATAAAAAAGGGTGTAACATACTTATAGGAAGGCTTCCCCATACCATACATTAATATCTAGGTTATTTGGTTATCAAATCCCATAAAACGTGTTTTGTTAGAATTTGTAGAGCTCTGCCATAATGAAATCTTCAATTTTTATACTAGGAGGGTTTGGAGGATCATTAACTAGAAGTTGTGGTCCAGAAGACACTAGTATTACCACCAGTACTGCCACTTATAGACTATCCTATTATTTTTAACATGGGTTATGATTCCCAATTCGAAGAGGGATTCCATTTTCTTATGGAGACTATGCAGGGGGAAATATGACCTACCTCTTATATGGAAGAGTTGACATGATATTTTCAGAAGAAGTATCAAAATAATTTCATAGGGGGGGTGTCGGACCATAGGCTGCCGAGTTATGGATTGACGTCATCTAATCAATCTTCTAGAATCAATATATTCCTCTAGAAGGGAGTTTCAAACCCATGATGTATATTATTTGTTGATATTCCCAACATTGGTGGAATATCTCGAACTAGGTAGATTAACACTGAGTAGCATTATGGACTGATTTCAAATATGTCTTCTATGAGCATTTTTACCCTGATACATTGACATTTGATCTATCCAGAGAGTTAATAGACCTAGAGTATATAGATAAGACTATTATGGATTATTCAAATCAGTACACAGGGATTGAATAATTTTAACCAATCTTTATAGATAATGTGTTTTCCACAATAAGATTCTTTGAGGATGGGATTATCCATCCTACTCACTCTCATGTGAATTTATTTTTGTTGACTCCAATGTATGAAATATTAAGTTATGTAATAATCACCAAATGTATCCCGAGGGAAACGGGAGTTATGGATCATATTGGAAAAGCTTCATAACATAGTGGTACATTATTTAGTAGTAGGAAGGATCGCTTTAAGACCTATTGTGAGGGTATTACTAGTCAGAGTTAAAATTATAGTAGTTTTTTATCTTGTCACTAGTGTGGAAAGAAAGGGCATGAGAAATATTAGTGTGATAGAGCCCCATTTTGTGATGAATTTTGATAGAATGGGAAATATAATTAGATTTTATAGAATCATTCCTTTAGTTAATAGTGATAAAGTATCTTCACTAACTTCACATGATGTGGAGGGATCACCATATCCATGTTTGAAAGTATGCTAGAATGTTATTACCTATCTCTTATATAGAAGAGTTGACATGAGAGTTTCATAAGAATAATCTACATAATTTCATAGGGGGTGTTGGACCATAGGCTATCGAGTTATGGATTGAGGTCATCTAATCAATCTTCAAGAATCTATAGATGCCCTTAGAAAGGAGTTTCAAACTCATGATGTATAATCGTTATAGATATGAAAAACATTAGTGGAATATCAAAAACTAGGTAGATCATCACTGTTGAATTTTATGGAGGGATTTTAAATTTTTCTTATATGACCACTTTTACTATGATATATTGAAATTTGATCTTTCCAGGGAGTTTATACACCTAGAGTTGATAGATATGACTGGTATGGATTATTCAACTCACATCATCAAGCATCAACAGTTTTCACCAATCTGTATAGATAATGAGTTTTCCACAACACGATTCTTTGAGGATGGGATCATGCATCATATTTTCTCTCATGTAAATGTATTTTGGTAGACTACAATGTATTAAATATTAAATTTAGTGAAAATCACCATATTTAACCTAAGGGAAGCAAGAGGTATGGATCATATTGGAATAGCTTTTTAACATAGTGGTACATTATTTATTAGTTAGAAGAATCACTTCAATACCTATTGTAAGTGTAGTACCAGTCAAGGTAAACATTCTAACAGTTTTTTATCTTGTCTCTTGTAAGAAAATAACGGGAATGAGAAATATCAGTGTGTTAAATCCCCATTTAAATGTTGAGGTTTTGTTTTATGGGAAATTTAATTTGATTTTATAGAATCATTCCTTTAGTTAAGAGTCATATATGAACTTCACTATCTTCAATTGATGGGGTGTGATTAATAGTTCCATGCATACAAGAATTCTATCGGTTGATCAGGCTGAGGGAGTATCCATGTATGTTGTATCTTTTCAAAAGTGATATAAAGCTAGTAGACTTGGCCTACTCTATGTATTTAGCTTGTATTTCATGGTAACATATTGGGATAGATTTATACAATGCATCCTTTACTAAGGAAGAAGATTCTGGGCCCTACCACTGTTCTAGGTATGAGTTTAGTATCATCTACTTTGGAATTAGTTTTTTTTTGTACATATGCTTCCCACTTTTTTATTTCTATGTCTATCATTAACGGCCTTGGGATTGAAATTCAGTATTTTTTTCTTCAATGAAATATGATAATCTATTGAGAATATGATTATAGTGTGTATTACAGTGCAAGGAGTGCCACATAAGATATGTTAGTGTCATTTCTTATAAAACTTATTCATCCTAAAAAATTATAGGATTTTATGTCATTCTTAGAATTGTCTAGTTTTTCCATTCCTTTTTTGAATGATATTATGAAAGGGAATTATTAACATCCCTAGAATATGTCAATTATATTCACATGGGTGATTGGGATGTCTAAGAAATTATTGTTGGAATAGAGTGTCATGGGTTGTTATATTGACATCCTAGATTTCTAGTCATTTTGTATAGGATAATGGAAGGAATCATAATGATTTTCACCCTGTGGTAGATTGTTTCAGGACATATTCCATAATGAATTTTCTTTATTAACACCTAATAGTGTTGTTTAATTCTTTATTGATATAGTTCCAGGATCAGTACCATTATCCATTCTTCATTACATGATGTATGCCATTGAGTTTCAATGTCTTCAAGTGACATCTAGATGAATTGGAATATATAGGGTTTATAGTAATATGTACCTCACCTTTTGGTTAACCTATTCATTACACTAATAATAAATATAATATTATCTATATTTGTGTGGATTATTCTTAAATTGATTCAACTTACTCGAAAAAATATGTATGCTTGACCTCACATGGGCAACCTCTTGAATCACCTCTAGGAGTGAGGTTTTTCGCCATGATTTATTAGAGGATGGGTTATCACCATGAGCATGTGAGACCATCATACATTCATTATACAAAATTCTATGGTATGTATGGGATTTAGGATTACCTTGTGATTCAACTTGATTACAAAAATTATCCCTCCATTTTCATGAATATGATGAATCGATTTATCCACCCATGTTTGGATTAATTTGTGGTAGTGTTCATGGATAATATCCTAGTTAATTATCATAATAGACATGACTATATAAAATATCTTGAGATTGATGTACTCTATGCTTTTAAAATTCTATTTTTTTATCAATAAGGATTACTAACTTGGTCATATTATCTCAAAGTAAGCAGTGTATATTGACCAAAATAAGGTTATTGTCTTGGTATTATAGGATCTTCCCAAGAATTTAATTTCCATATAGTGTTTATTTAGGAGGAATGGATATTAAAAATTCTTTATTCAGGAGTATTCACACCTAGAATCCCCTCTCATGGGTTTTAAAAAGAAGGGTGTCATATTTATATGGTTGGACATATATGAGCTATCCATTCATGAGATGAAAGGGAAACTGACTTCATTATTGATCATCATTCTTCCATATCTAGGAAGAATCCATACAATTTATTGTGATGAGTTAGGTATCATACTATGAAAATTTATGATGTAGGGAGATAGAGTCATTGTGGATGAGTCTCTTCAGTTGAGACAACATGAGTGTAATTACCAAACACAAAATCTTGAGCTTGAAGTTGTGATTCATATTTTTCATTATTAGAGGAATTATTTTCCTGGATGGAAATTTTTTGGTGTATATGGACCAAAAAATCCTCAAGTATTTATTTAAAAAGTGTATCAGGAACCTTTGGAGAAGAAGGTGGCTTGATTAAATGTAGTCCAATGATTTTGATCTTGCTTATACACCTAGGAAGGGAAATGTTGTAGCGGATTCTTTGAACCAGAGGGCTCAGACACAGGTAGTTCAAGAGGATATTAGTGAGTGTGGGCATATGGATCTATTCTCTATGTTGCATTTAGAAGTTCTAGACCATCCTGAAAATCCTATCCTTGCATATGAGTTAGTGAAATCTTCTCTCTTAGAGAGAGTGAGGATGGGGATGCTATCAGATCCTAATGGAATGATCTAAAAATATACTATTTCAGGTACAAGACAATGAAAAAATTGGTTGTTTGATGGAGAAAACATTTTAACTATACGTGGGAGTATTTGGTTACTATAGATATGTGAGAGGATCTTTTTCGAGAATCCAATGCTTTATAATTGTAATTAAACCTAGGGATTACAATGATGTATCATGACGTGAGCCACCGATGTTGGTAGACTAAGATGAAACATAAAAATGAAGATTTAATCCCAATTTTTTCCACTTACTACTAAGTGAAGGAAGAGTATCAGTGTATTTATGTCTTGTTAAATTTATACTGGGTCCCAGAATGGAAATGGGATAATGTCAGGATAGATTTTTTGACTAATTTTCTATGTTCGCCTCAATGTTGCAATGTGTTATGTGTTTTCATTGATAGGATGATGAAGGTATCCCACTAACTTCATATCTAATAGACCTTCTTAGTCAATGATACATGGGAATATATTTCCAATATATTATAATCCTACAATGGGTACCTCATACTATCATTAATGATTGGGACATTTGTTTCATGTAGAAGATCTATCATTAGATATTGAAAAAACTAAGTACACTGGTATATTGGAGTAAATCATATAACCCTCATCCAGATGGGAAATCCAAGTAGACAATATATGAGTTAGAGTACACACATAGTGAAATTTTCCTCAATTATGAATGTTATTGGGAGAAATATATACCTCTAGTCGATTTATCTTAAAATATTATCTATCAAGATACCAAACATATGGCCCCTTACGATTCCTTATATAGTAGTATATTTTGATCACCTGTATACTAGTTAGATGATGGGTAGGTATCAAAACTATGACCTCATCTCATCTAGGAGGATTTAGAGTAGTTACAGATTATTTGGTGGTGTATGAATACTTATAAGTCTAGAAAAAACTATTATATTGATGTCCATCAACACCATCATGATTTTGTGGTTGGGAATCATGTTTCCTTGCATGTTTCACCTAGAAAGGGACATAATAAAATACAGAGGTACGGGAATATGACTTATAGGTTCATTGGACCTTTCAATATATTGAAGAGATTCAGTTTGGTAGTTGATCAGATTACTCTTCCACAGAGGTATCGGTCCATGTATGGAGTCTTCCATATAACGTAACATCAATGATATCATATTGAATTCTCTCATACATTTGATCCTATATAAATTGAATTAGATCCTAATGCTTCTTTTGAGGAGTCTCTTATTCATATCATTGATCAGCTCTGGAAGGATCTCTAATGAAACTATGTCCCTCCAATATAGGTTCTATGGAAGAATAGTTGTGTGCATGATAAGACTTGGGAGAGAGAGGATGACATACCTTCGAAATGGTGGTTGTTATTCTCCGATGAAGTTTTACTACCCATGGAAGGGAAACTCAAGGAATAGTTATTTTATGGGATGGAATTTAAAATCTAATAATTTCTATGAGGCACAAATCCTTATAGTCTTAGTTTAATTATTTTGTCTTGGTATAATTTTAATTCCAAATGACATTGAAATGGTTTTGAGTGTGCATGAGGATTTTTTAGATCCCAGAACCCTGAGTTTTGGAGGAAATAGGTATGTTACATAGTAATTATAAACTCTATATCCTATTTAACATAGTTTTTATAGAATATTAAGGGCGATCTAATATATATCTCAGACGACATGGATTTTCATTAGCATGCGTGCCAGAATGCCAGGTCATGTGAGTTCTATAGACATTATTTGTGTTTTTTCATGGCTTATGCATGGTTAGTCTGACCATGCACATAGACCATGTGAGGGATGTCTCAGGGTAGTGATTCTTACAAGATTAGATCACAGTTTCGACAATCGTGAGGCCAGAACATGAGATCTATTAATGTTGGGTGAAAATATAATTTTCCCAACCTCCTTAGTTAAAACTAATTTCTCCTCTCTCCCACCTCCCCTGTCATGCATAGAAAGCCAACCTGTTGGGTGATCCTCTTCCACCTCAAGCTATGTATAAATGTATCTCCCTTATCTAGACTCTGATCAGACCACAATTTGTCTCATTGGATTCTTATTGGTAAAAGACTTGATCTACTACATTCTTTTCCTTTTTTACCTCACCATCTAATGTATAATTCTTTAATGAGAAAATATGACCAATTTCCATGGATTTCATAAATTTCTCTATTTTTTATTGTTCTATTCCAAATTAGAATTTGATTCTTGGGGAGTTATTCTCTACATATATAGGGTAGGTGTTATAAACTATTTCCTTAATGTTTTATCATTTATTAAATTATTTTTTGTATACTCCACGTTGTACCTTTTGGGAACAAGTCCAAAAAATTTTACACATTCCATTAACTAAGATATAGCTTTAATATGATTCCTATGTATAAAAATGACTTGTTTGGAGGTTTTCAACCTGAAGAGAAACCACATATGATGTCGGTTTGTCCATCTGCATAGGCTAAGAACATCCCCTTTTGGTGTGTGATCTTGTCTCCAGGTTGTCGAATCTTAGAATAAATCAAATGAGGTAATTAATACATAATTTAACTTGTGTATGGATATAAACATAGACTTATGTTTTATAATTCTTTTTTTTTTATTTTTAGTATGGAACTGCTTGTTAATTTGGGTATAGAATCACTCTTTAAAAATGGTATGGAAATGAACACTATTACAAAATTTCATTGAAGACGGGGATCATGGTGTGGCACCTACGACATCTATATACAAATATATCTTCCAATATTATTAAACCCTCACCTTTGTCCCTGGATTCATAGCACATTTAAGTTGGATACTATTATGAGTTCCATGGACTCGAGGAGGTATCCTTGGTGTACATGTTTGGGACCTGAAAAATTTTGTCAAAAACATTTTACATGTTATTCCTATGATATAGAAAATCATTACTTCCATATTTTACTTTTATGCACTAATATTGACCATTTAGATATTTCTCATACATACATCCCAATTTCTAACTTTTTAAACAATTTCATTCCTTTTTTTACTTGTAATACTTGAACATTGTTATAGTTTTCAAATATAATTCATAATTGTTATAGAAAACATTGGTGGTTTGCTACTAATTTTTTTAAAACCATATTCAACCTGTCGATTAGAACCTAGAAAAATGTATTGGATACTATTTTTGATAAGGTAAAACTCACATTCCTAGTTTCTTTACAGATTTGTAACATATGATCTTAGGATAATAAGACTGAGACGTGGCTTATAAGGTTATTGGTGATAGTTTTTTTTGACTTTTATACTATTTTAATGTATATATTATATGTGTTTCTACTACAATGTAGACCTATTGTTCTATAACATACTCATAATTTTATATATGATGACACTTTAGGCATGGTTATTACTATTGTTTGGATGATTTTCCTTCATTTATCTATTTTCTATTATTATGATTCTCTTATTTATCCTTTTATTATCACTTTTATGCTACCCTACCCTTTATGGTTTAGTATCCCTACAATAGCCAAATGGTATGAGAGACAGGCAAGAACCTGCTCCCAACAAATTATTTATAAAAAAATTGTAAACAGTACAATACAACTCAAAAAAGGGTAGCTTAACAAATCATTGTGTGAAAAACACCAACACTATCATTATGGACCAAACTACTTCAATAACTGGGTAGAACAAAGGACCAACTGGAACTGAACTCCATAAGCGCTCTTTTAGAAAGAGCTTCTGAAACCTGATTCGCTTCTCTATAGAAATGAGAGACATCAAGGCATATCAGCTCAGAAATTCTAAGACAATTTATCCAGGAAGATAACATCCTCCATGGAACATTCTTGGATCAGTCTTTCAGGATCTGTACAGCAACAGACGAGTCCGACTCTAGCCATAACTTTCTCCAACCATAAAGAACTACATACCTGATCTCCTTTATCATTTCCCATAGCTCTTCCTCAATCGCATGCACATTCCATATATAGTGGAGGAAGATGCCTTTAACGAAGCCTTGATGAGTTCTGAATACTCCACCGTACCCAGAAGGGCCTAGTGCACCAGAGGCCGCCCCATCTATATTCACTTTCATCCAATCATAGATTGGTGGAATCTACCGAATATATTTCATCATTCTAGGATTCCTCTCCCTACCACTTACACTAAGCGTCCTCAGAAGAATAAAGTCATAGATATCATTATACATTGATTCACCGAAGAAAGTTTAATGTTGCAGTGGATCACCAAAACACCATCCTTAAATGAGGGCCTGCAATTGTTAAAAATGATGTTGTTCCTAGCCCTTCATATATATGAAAACACAGAAACAGTGGCAACAATGACCAGAGATGTAACTTGCTCACTGCGTGATGCCTGTAGGGCCGTTATAAGTAGTGAATCAATCGAGAAAAAACTGAAGTAGCATTGAAAGGTGTATTGTACATAAACACATAACCGAGCAGTAAAGGATCATTGAATGACCAAATGTGTGATAGATTCTTCATCATTCAAACAGAAATGAAATACCGATGCAATATTTAGGCCCATGCGCTGAAGGGAAGATTGGATTGGTAGGAACTACTTCCATATTCACCATATAAGTAGAGAATCATTGGGGAAAATGAAGGGCCTGCATACACCTGCCACCCATGCAGGTGTTCCAGATGTTGTGCCGCACTATAGCTTATAAAACTCTCGGCTAGAGAAAGACCGATTGAGAGAAGAATTCTAGACAAGTACATCGTTAAAAACATAATCATACATAGAAATCTCCATATGAATATTACTAGGTATGATTTCAGAAGAACCAGTATTTCCCTGCATGTGAGAGATAGACATATTCCTCCAAGATGATGGGATAATAATGGAATCCTTTATTGGAGAGGACAACCACAAGGTGTTCCAACAATTCAGATGAAAATTAGCACATAACAACCATTTGGATTGTGTCATGATGTTAGAATATGTGTTCCTAACCGAGGTCTAAACAGAGGATTTCATGTACATAATCTGATTATTATGCAACATGTCTACAAATCTGCTAACAAGAAATTCCAAAGAAAAGTCAGGTCTATATAAGAGCATCCGAGTAAAATTCTGAAGCAGTGTATCATTAAAAATTCTGATATCTTTTACTCCCATTCCTCCCATAGCCACCGGCTTTATGCAATCATTCCATGCCATAATGATAATTTTCCTTTGATGAATTGAGTCAGTCCAAATGAAATTGTGTATCATTCCACTCAATTCCTTAAGAATATCTCTTGACCATTTATATAGTGAGAAGGAGTACACAAACATTGAATTGATGATGAAGTTAACATGAAACACTCTACCAGTTTGGGACATGGTCTTTCATTTCCAACTTTCCAACTGATTAATAATTTTAAAAGCAATACGTTCCAAGTGGACATGTTTCACCCTTCCTCAAAACAAAGGAAGCCTAAGATAGTTAAAAGGTAATGTACCGATCTTTACACCAAGCCTGTTAGATAACCTGTTTTACTTCATGATTTTAATTCCATCCCCAAAGACAACAAAGGATTTATTCCAACTAATAACCTGGGCTGCCACTTCCTCATAGTGTGAAATTAAATTCTTAATGAAAGAGATAGTCTTCCTATCATATTTGGATAATAAAAGTATATCATCAGCATAGAACAAGTGATAGGGGGAAAGCAATTCCTACCATCCCTCATTCTTTGATATGAACCAATATTAAGAAGATAAGGAAGAAACACTCTCAGATTATCCTCAGCAATAGAAAAAAAAAGACCAGATAAAGGATCACCCTGCCTAACTCTTCTAGAGCATTGAAAGAAACCCTTGGGGGACCCATTGACGAAAATAGAGAAACTAGCACATTCCAAAATGGAACACACCGTACCAATGAATTTCCCTGAAAGCCAAGCATATTCAGAATTTTAAAAATTAAATCCCACCTTATGGTGTCAAAGGAATTTGATATGTCAACCTTTAAGGCCTTATTACCATCTTTTATCTTGATTCTCATTACATTAACACACTCTGAAGTATTGAAGAGGCAATTTTGAATGTTCCTACCTGGAAAAAAACCAAATTGGTTAGAGGAAATAAGATTATGGGGATTCAAGATTGAGTCTATAAAACCAATCAAGTTCATTTACATCTGACAGAGCTGGGTATGGGATGTTATAACACCTCACTACTTTATGGATTTTTTGTCATTACCGTTCTCATAAAAAAATTCTATATCACACTCTATTATATTTTAGGCATTATATTTATCCAATATGACTATATTTTTACATAATATTAATGTTAAACTTATCAGGGAACTTTATAATGTGTTATCTCAAATATACTTTAAGTATCCACTTCCTCACTACAAATGAAGTTTGGTTTCCCAATTGTACGACATAGGTTTTAAAATAACAGATTTTCAAATATTAAACCTCAAATTAATGGGATAAAAATTGAAAATGTATAATTAATTTATGTTTGATAGTATGAAACACCAATATTTAAAAATATATTTTTCTTTAAATATAATGTAATTTTTTAGTATCTTTCTTTAAACGCGACCATATGTCTATATGCATCACGATGTAGTAATGTATTATAAGCTAGTTATTAAATATGGGGGTATATAAATTAAAAAAAAAGATTAGGAAAAAAAATTATACATCCTTTAAATAATTAAAATATATTGATTAGTTTATAAAAAATATGTACTCAATTCTAAGTAAAATCAAATTATTCCTCACAAATGTGTTTTCTTCAAATATGGGTTTTATTTCATTTTACGAATACATAAATAATAATTAATTTATACCATTTATTGATATTTTATTTGATAAAATTTATATAATTTTTGAAATTTTTTTAACATCTTATCATATGTTGAATTTTTAGTATTTTTCTAAAATGTTTTATTTTTCAGTGAATAGTTGAAAATAATTATTTTTGTAAAAACTATCATTTATTTTTAATTAAAAAGTATCGGTATGATTTGAATTTTATCTAAAATTAATGTAATTTTACTTAATTATAAATAACCTAATTAATTAGATAATAATAATCATTTTAAATAATTTTTATATAAGATTATTTTTGGGCATAATATAAATTTTTCTAAAAACATGTTTTATACATGAAATATATTTTTTTATTTTAATAAATTAAATTAATATCATTTAATTAATGGTTTTAATGAAATTTATAGATTATATGTTCAATAATATATTGTAACATTAATTTTATTGTATTTATAAGGAAAAATATTATTAAATTATGTTTTATGCTTAAATGATATTTTTTAAATTTGTTTTTGTTGCGGGTTGTGCACTTATTTATAATTCAATTCTTCTAAATATAGAAATCGAATTAGGTAAAATAGATTCTATAATTTAAATCATTATATTTAATATAATTTAATATATTTGAAATTTTTTTATCATATTGAATAGTAAAACATTACAATTATATAACTATGGTTAGAGTTACAATGGATTTATTAGGTGTTGAACCAAGAGAAACGGGTAGGATTTTCACCCAAACCTATCTAATTATTTTTGATTAAATATTTTTAAATTGTATATCATCCTTTATTCTAATACATGTAAATTTTTAGATTCATTAATAATCATCCAATCTTTTAATACATAAATATCACATCTTTTTATATGAATATTCAACACTTTTCTTGAACACATACCTGATGAGTGTAATAATATTGTGTCATTTGAAACTAGAAAGACAACATTCTTATTTAATGAAATATCTTCAACATCTATCACAAATATATTCTCACACAGTTCTCATTTATGAAATACTTTACCAAATCCATTCTATAAATCCTCAGGAAGGAAACATAAGTAAGGGTTATCTAAAATGATTAATAAGGGAATACATAAGAGATGTAAATATATGATCATGTGAAATAATATTATTATAATAAGGGTATGTGGTCATGTATGTAACTTATCATGTTCATACCAAACCTTTCATTGATCAAAAAAAATTAGGACATAAAAAGTCTTAATTTCTGAAAAATGTCCCACAAGAATGGGAAATAATCATAAATCCTTCATAAACCATAATGTCATATAATAAAAGTATAGAACCATCATAAATAATTTATCAAATTTTATATGTAATGGATAAATACAAATAAAATCAACATAATGTATCAGGACTCATCACCTATTTATTTTTGTTATTCAGGACACACCTATTTCCCATAGTGGATTAAGTTGATCAACATGTTTCCCAGTGTTATCTCATGAGATATAATGCTTCACCCAATTCATTAGAGGGAGGTATACATCTCAACAATTTCATAATCAAATAAATACTTATGTGTGAAAAAATATCATAAAAGAGTCATCATATCATCACATCATAACCTGTGTAAAGAAAATGGGTTTCATAAGAATTTCATAAATTTAACATAAAGCAGCCGATGAAATAAAAATGGGTCCCATAAAAATTTAATCAACATAATAACTAATCATTAATATAAATAATAGGTATGGTATCATTTTATATTGTCCCCATTAAAACATAATTAACATGAATATATTTCATCTTAGATGGAAAATGATTTTTAGATATCAATTAAAACATTTCTCAAGGAAAATAGAAATTTTCCTTAAAACACTTTTTAAATAGAAAAAATTCACAATAATTAATTTTTTAAAAAAATTGGATACATATAATGTAATATGTAAAAGTAAATTAAAAAATTTTACGTGACAAATATTATCTCTAAATTTTTAAAATAGTTTTTAAAACATTAAAATTAAAAAAATATTTGGGAAATTATTTTCATTGAAAATAATCCTTTAATAATATTAATAAAATTTAAAATATAGAGTTTTTTATTAAACAAAAAATAAAATAAATTGTGTACACATGAAAAAAATGATTATTTTAACATTTTACGTAAAATAAAAATGGGTGTTGTTTATAAAATGACATGAAGATTTCTTTCAAAATATTATGTAAAAATTTCTAACAAGGGTAAAAATTTATTTAAAAAGTAATTTGAATAATTTTATAAACATTTATGAAATCAATTTTAGAATATTTTATTTTGGAGGAAAATATATTTTTTAGTGAAAAGATAAATAAAGTGATTTTTCATTAATAACATTTATTTGATCTCATGAGTACATAAAGAGAGGTAAATTTATCTACAACCTATATTCTGATGACATAACCAATGGATAAGAAAAATAATAAGTTTCTAGAGATTTGGATCATAAATTTTCATCATAAAAATAATAAGCATAACTAATCCTAATAAATATTTAGATGATGTCATAAATCCATTTACACATTGGAAAAATTTGAATTCTAAAACCCATGAAAAAAGATAAAAAATCATACTCAAATACCAATAATTTTAATTAGAATAATTATAAAACACTTTAATGGGTATTTTATATACCAAATAAAATAAATAGGGGATGAATATGGCATGTGTCTCACATAAGTAAAAATGACATGAAAGTACCTTTCCATAAGTTTCAAATTACTTGTTACATATTTAAACTTATTGTATAATAATATAATTTTATTATACATATGTTACCGAATAAAAGTTATGTATATCATACCATATATGTTTTACTTATGACCTATTAGAACCTGTTTATTAACAATTCCATGTTAATGTTATGTTTTGGGTAATAACTATTTTTTTCATGTATGTTTTGATTGGGTATAATTGGTAGTCTTAATTTGATTATGGTTCTATTATTTTTTTAATTTTTACCACAATATATATATATAATATAAATATTTATTATATATTTATTTATAGTAATTTTTAAAATTTAGAGATAGAAAATGAAATACACCATTGGGGGAGAAGGTTGGTCATACATACACAAGAACACTATATCCATTTTATCGATGGATGAAATGAAATAAATTTTAATATTATATTAAATTTATATAATAATTTTGATTTCATATATATCACATCAGTTTTTGTAAACATTTTCCTACTACCTTCTATGTGATTTGTATTTGAAGAATTAACCACATCACTAGCGAGTCGATAATCTGTCGTACACATGAATGATGTTATCATATTCTTATGTATTGGAATGTATTAATTAACATGTAATATAATGATTTATGTATCATTATAATAACATAAATATAATATAAAAACAATAATTCCATCATTATATCAAACTGTGAGAGGTGGTTTTGGAAAATGAATAACAACGACTCATGAGATGGAAGTATGTCGTACACTCGAATGATGATTTCATGAATAATTTGATGAAAGTGAAGATTTAGTTAGATAATACCCCTAACATAAAAACATTGTATTTTGTTTTATATAATGATATTATTATATCATAACATCTTAATAACAATTTAATGATTATGGGGAAGAAATAAAATAAAAATATTGGTTACAGACATTACATCTTCTTTAAATAACTGCTTTTGGTTTACACTAAAATCCCTCCAAGGTTGTCTTTTTTTGGAAAATATAAGCATTATAAGATAATATTATGAAATTAATGAGGTTATTTGGGCCGTTATGGGATAAAATAATGGGTTTTGGAAGTGTTTAGAGGACAGGAATGAGGGAAATTTTATAAGTGCGGTGAGTGGAATACATGTAATTTTTTAAAATAAAATAGCATGACCACATTTTTAATATGTAAAAAAGAAAAAAATGAGCCTTTATAAAACATTATATGATATAATGTTAAATTTTTTCCATAAAATAGGATTTTTACATGCTTCTTGGTTATTTTTCTAATTATCTTATTATTTTAACCCATGGTATATCCATTTTCACCTTAACCGTGGTAATTAATTTTTTTATATTGTTACTATCCATTATGCCCAAAAATTAATTTTAACTTATTAGATAACATAAATTATTTTGATTAAATATATATAATTATTTTTCTTATATTCTATTATTATATGAGATGAAATATTGTTTAAAATAAATCCTACATAGTAGATGAAAAAGCGCTTTTCCAAATATATAATGTTCAAAAGTTTAAAAAGTTTGTATATCAAAATTCAATTTAACATTAATTACAATGAAATTAATTAGATTAATTGATATATCATTATAGTATTTTTACATTTACAACCATAGTAAATATATTTTGTTGTTTCTTAATGCTTTAAAAGAAATTACAATTCTTAATAAAAACCATAATTTTTTACTATTAATCGAAAATATAATCATATAATAAAATTTTGAAAAACACACCCTATAATAATTTTTACTTGATGATTCCAAAAATGAAAATAATTTTTTGAAATAAATGATTTAAAATTGAGTAAAAATGAAAAATAAGTGTGCAAAATGTAACAAAACAACATTTTTGAAAAATATAGGTTTAAATAATAAAATATGATTAATTCTTATATATTGTTTAGAAAAAAAAAGATTAATGTTAGATATTTTATTTAATGAATAATTTATAAGTTTTATTAAAATGATTTATCAAAATTTATTTTTTTGATTTGTTGATGTAAAACATGTTTTTGTACATAAATGTTTTTTTCATAAGAATATATTCATTGATTGAAAAAGATTTTATTTTCATTTACAATTAACTCGTCACCAAATTTTTTTATATATACTTGTTTAAATCATATATTTTAATTATTAAGTTAATTTTATTCATAACATTCATTCAAATGGCTAGATGATAACTATCATATTAAATAATAATATTTTAAAACAATTCTGCATTTCAATAAAACTTACTGTTGTGCATATAAAAAGTTATTCTTAGTGTTTCATGTTATGTAAGCTAAAAATTGAGTTTGTTCTAAAAAACGTAAATAACATCTTATTTATTTTAAAATATATTTTTTAAAAAATATTGCGCTGTTACATTCTACCCCTCTTAAAATGAGTTTCACCCTTCAAAATTGTCACTTTTGTACCAACAAATAAGGATAATTCTACCACATTACATTATTAGGTTCTCATATACCTTCATCAAGATGGTGGTTTTTACACAAAACATTTACTAGTCTTTAGTTATTTTTTGGAACATTATTTTTATGCTCTGTAATCTCCTCTATTTTTTTCATCATAATAAAAATCATTCCCATGTGTTACCACCTATGAGTTTTTTACATGTGGTGGATCAGAGATGTAATTCCAAATGATAGAAACAATTAAAACATCATTAACCTGATAGAGGTTTGGGGGAAGTTCAAATATATAGTATACCACCCTGATACAACAAATAATTTCAAAGCGACTGATATACCAAGGGAATATATTTCTTATATATCGTAATAAAAATTTTATCCTTTGGTTGTGCATCAATAAATTAGCACTTTATATCTTAATCCACGAAATTATGTTGGATTTTTTATGTCTAAAACACTAATAGGTCACACGACCCATTATAGAATTATATTTCATTCCATCTATCTCTAGTTATCATCAAAATACATACGTTTAGCACAGGTTATCTGATATGCATAAACATTCTAATGGTGAATTAATTCATTAATTTCAAAAAACACATCAAAATAACAAAAAAATCTTTCCAAAAATTGTTAAACTTATGACACATAAAAAATTAAAATATATAAAAAATTGCACTATTTTTTTTAAAATTAACTTAACATTAATCCCACAAATATCATAAGGCAGCCCTAAATTTTTACATATGAAATATGTAAATTCCATGTTTATATATTTTCATACAATAATATAATGACTTTAATTACCCTTAATCCTTATTAAAAAACATGCACTTCCTCATTTGTTTAATAAAACCATATATAATTGAATATATTCCATAAATACAGTAATTTTGTAAGATCTTTAAATTATAACATAAACCACTTTCCCAACAAATAATTAATCATTTCTATGT
Source organism: Viscum album (assembly GCA_963277665.1). NCBI lineage: Eukaryota > Viridiplantae > Streptophyta > Magnoliopsida > Santalales > Viscaceae > Viscum > Viscum album. The sequence continues at coordinate 13,195,638 of OY728157.1, read as the reverse complement.
TCACAAATACAATAAAATTTACTTTATTCAAATACATGACCTCTATATACCAACAATATTATCAAAGTAGTATGAACACACAAAGGGCTACATTATATTAATTATTATTTTTTCATAAAATCTCATCATGCCATTAAATCACATTTCTTGGTTATTAGAAACATTCAATTTATTCTTGGAAATACTTAACCAAAAACATTTAAGGAACAATCCTAATATATTTCATAATTCTTGAAGTCCAATAAAAAAAAATTTACTTCATTTTTAAACCATTAATTAAGATTCATCATCTTATTCTGTAATACATCCTTCCTTTCATATGTCATTTGTAGTCTCTTCATAATCGACAATAAAACCTTTACTTGTATGACCTTTATAATATTCTACTTGATCTTTCCAACTAGGATATTAATTTTCTTAATTCCCATACATTCCATAGTTAAGACATTCATCTACAGAAAATACCTTAGGGAAAATAATATTCCTATCACTACTACAAAATACACTTTAAATGTACTTGTAGTGGCCGTTATCACCACTTTAAAAGTGTTGATTATAGAGGAAATGTTAAAATATAACCTTTATCAACATTTGAAAAAAAACACTGATAAGTGGGACCTTTATAAGACATTTTATTTGGCAATGTTAAATTCCCCATTTATCATCTTTTTTATTCTTGCGCTGATAAAAGGGTCCTTTTTTGAGGCTTTTTTCTAGCATTGAAAAAAATTAATATATATATACCCTTTATCATCACTCAAGACCCTCTTTAATAGTTCTCCAAATGACTACCATGCGCCCACCCCCTTCCTTAACTCTCAAGACCCCCCTTTCATAGAGCTAGGCTCCTACTCACCCATTCACGTGCGCCTAGATTTGATCTCGCAACCTCCATGTTCCAAGAGATCCTCTTTACCACTACTATACATTTTTTATTACATATTGTAACTTTTTATTTATTTTAATATATTTTCAAACATCTTTATTATTCATATATATATATTTATATGTTTATATATTTTTAAATACACTTCTAAATGTGATTTTTTTTCCAAAAACCAAAAAATTAATTTGGGGTATAATAATATATTTATATAAAAAGACATTTATATATTACGTATACTAACAATATTGATACATACACATACACACATACAAACATATACATATATTTAAACAAAAAAGTACACATTTATATTTCGAACATATGCATATACATGTATTTATTTTCGTATATTTGAATATAATAATAAATAAATATATATGTTTACTGACATAGACATGTATATACATAGAAATTTTCTTGTATAGATATATAAATAAATATTTTTTCATTATAATAAGGTATGTAAAATGGACAATTATTTATTTTAAATTAATTAAATAATAAATATTTAATTATATAGGGTTTATATATTTAAAAATATAATTTTATATAAATATATATTTCCACAAACGTTTTATTATATAAAAATAAAATAAAATATTATTATATTTAATTATATAACACTACAATATGAAAATTTTTAAAATATCAAAATGATAATATCTATATGAATGTAATACCTAGTAATAAATTCATTCACCACTAAAATCAGACAATAAGGCCACATTAAACGAAGATGAAATACCATAGAATATGAAAAAAATTAAGGTATAAAATCTAAAAACATTATTTTAGAGATCATATGGGTTGTTTTTGAACTCAAAAAACTATTAACAAAGTTCCCTTTATTAATATGGATGAGACCTCTTATCAGGGTTCAGTTTGATGTTTTTTAGAACCCACACAATTACCAACATCAAGATTTATTGTCATATGATGTCCAATGCATGTTTTAAGCTTATATTAGACCATTCATTAAATGATTTAATTTTTATGTCATACAATTACAATTAAAAACTATTAATTGATAATAATTTTCAAATTATTAATAATTTTATAATTTTTTAAAGTATATTATAATCCATTTCCCTAAATATCTTATATATAATGTGTAAATTCATAATTACGATTATCAAAATAATATATTGAAAATATATTTATATATTAATATATTATTTTTAATTAAAAATATTATATTTTTTAAGATATACCACTTATTTCTAGAAAAAATTACTGATTAAGGGATGCCTTTATCAGTGCTAATAAAAAGGAACTGGTAAAGGCCCCCTATCTGTGTTTTATTTACAAGCACCAATAAAGGGTTCCATTATCCACACTTTTAGCTAGTGTTGATATACCCTAGTGCTGGATAAACCACATTTTATAGTAGTGCATTCATTCCATTAACGATACATTTTATATTTCCTTGAAAATTAATTTCTTTGTTCCTTTCCTCGCCACACACCAAATAAATCCCCTTCCCTTTGATACATTCTCTAGAGTTTTCTTTTCCAAATTATCAATATATGAGAAATGGAATACTCTTTAATATGTGGTTTATACCACACAAACTCTAGAAGAAGATAATACTTCCCTTATTTGGTAATTCAAAGTGTTTGCTAAGGTTAATGTTGTCAATAATGTATCAAGAAAAATGATTTTCAATAATCACAATATTGTTCACTCCATTCATAATAATGTTTTGTTAATCATGAAAACATTATCTATAACAATAAATGTTAATCTAGTTATTTTTTGTTCCCATTATTCATTAAAACAAATAATCATAGTGTTAGAAACAATATTCATAGTGGGAAACAAAGTAATCACAAAAAATCACTTATATTATATCTTATTATTGACACATTATTTTTAAACTATGAAACCATATTCTTATGAAAGGTAATTTATTATCATTATTCCAATATTTTATGATTTTTCATAAAGAGTTTGTAAATCTTGAAATCATATCCCCAAGGAGTGTCAAAATAGTTGTGTATCTTGGACCGTTTTTAGGCTCCATGTGACGATCGAGTCCAAATCAGTATGTCATTATCATAGATATTTCCTCTAGGTAACTTCATGATAATGTCTCATCCACTTGTAGTCTTCATATAGGGATGTAATTTCTTGGGATCCAATCTCTATATCCCATACAAAAAATCCAAGACATTTTTCTATAATGATAATCATGCTTAGAATTACCCATAGCCATATCCCTTAATATATTATTATGCATATCACTATACTTATCCATGAGTATTTATATAATTTTTTCTCATACTAGTTTCTAAGGGTTTACTAAACATTTCTTATAATACCAACTTGATTGATTTATGATTTTCATACATAAATATCACATAGTTTTAGATTTATTTTCTATAAATTTCATAAAAAACACCCAAAGAAAAATATAATTATTGTCTCTCGAGATATAAACACAATATATTTATTTTTTGAAAGGTATTAAATATCTCCCACAAAGATATTTCTACATATTACTCCTCTTATGCACACCCTACTTAAACCTTTCTTCCAAACATGTAGAAGGAAACATATGTATGGGTGAGATCAAATGTGCAATAAGCGTAAACATAAGATATATTAATCTATGATAATGTGATATAATAATATAATAAAAATGGTGTGTGATCATGTAAATGACTTTCAAATTTCATAAAAAACCTTTCATAAACCATAAACATGATTTATGGAATACAACATTGTCACATCTGAAAATATATCCCATAAGAGTGATAAATAATCATAATTCAGTCTTGAACCATAATATTATGTAATAAAATTCTAGGTCCATCATACATATTGAAAAAAATTGATTATGTAAAGGTTAACTACCAAAACCATAAACATAGTGGGCCAAGACTCATCACATATTTCAAATTGTCGATTAGTACTCAACTATTTCATATAATCGATTTGGCTCCACCAATTTTCCATAGAGGATCAATCCCATAAACTTTATTCCCACTATTACCTCAGTAGATATAAATACTTTCCCAATTAATTAGATGTATATATAGGTACCACCCGTCTCATAATGAAAACCATACGTATTTGTACCAAAATATCAAAAAATATTCATCATATCATCACATAATAACTCTTGTAAAGAAAATGGGTTTCATAAATATTTCATCAATTCACTATAGTAGAACCAATGAATAATAAAATGGCTTCATAAAAACACCCTCAATATAAATATTAATACTCAAGAGAAATAGTTTGGATGGTATTTTTCAATATTATCCCTAGTAAATAATAATTGACATCAAATAATGTCATCAAAGTTGGAAAATGATTTTGAAAGATTACTTGGAACATATCCTATATAAAAAACCATTAAAATTTGAAAAACATATTAAAAAAGGTTTTCAAGATCATATTATTTTAAAATAACCTAGGAAACTTATAGGAATGTTTTAAAATTAGTTAAAACATTTCCTGTGGAAAATATCCTATCCAATTAGAAAAAAACATTTTAAAAAATAAAAATTCATAAAATATTTTGGAAATACTTGATGTGGCTCTAAAATCACATGATTTTGACAAATACTTTTATTATGTTTTTCAACATTTATATAATTTATTTTATAATATTTGTTAAATAATTATAAATATATAATTATATTGTTTAATTTTTTAATTAATCAATTTTTATAACTAATATTGTATTTTAATCCATTATAAAACTCTATTTGTGAAATAATAATCTTAATAATCTAATTTCATTTTTAATTTTTATTCTTCATTAAATAATAGTATATTATTATGTTTGTTTTAATTAATTAACCATTTATTTATCTTTTTAAATTAATTAACTTGGTTTTCAATTTCATATTTTATCTATTTATTCCAACCGATTAAAAAATCAACATTATTAACTTCTTCTAATCATATTATTTTAAACTAGTTTGATGGAATTTAGTAATTTATACCCATTAAATTTAATTTAACAATTAATTTTATAATTGGTTATTTTATTATTCTGTTTAATAACTTAGTTAGTCTTTAGTATAAGTTAAGTTTTTATGTTTTAATTTGATAAAATATTTTTTTTTAAATTTAAGAATTCATCAACTTAAATAATTTATTTATTTATATTTTTTAATCTTTAGTTTCCATAGTGTTTTAATTTTATTAGTTATGTTTCATGTTTTCTATTAAAAACATAATCCACCGACACAACCCTTTTGTTAAAATTGTTGACTCAATCAGTCATCAACACAATTCCACCTCACTCATGGTTTCATCTCCCATTAATCAATTTATTAAGTAAATTAAATCCTAAATTTTAACCTTAATATTTTACATTAAACATTTCAATTTATTTTAACAAAAAACCCAACATCTTAATTAAAGTGTTTACAAATAATAATTCAATTATTTAAGTTGAATTTTTATTTTGAAGTTAAATTATAATACAATTTATTTTTATTTATTTGGGTCTTTTTAGTTATTAATTTTAGTTTATGTATTAGTTTTGTGTTTTCAACTAATAACTTATTTATTTATTTTAATTAATTTATGTGTCATTTTTGGTTTTATTTAATTAATTGATTTATTTTTATATTTGAATATTAAATTTTATGTGATTGAATACACATTGGTAACTCATCACCTACCCAAAGTAAGTCTCACTGATATGTTATTGATGCCTCACACATATACTGACAAAATTTCGTCATGGTCTCACATCTCCTCGATACATAACCCCCACCCCACATATTGACAACATTATCCTTCTGTGTTGGTGAATACCATTTTCTATTACTAAAACCTCTGTACCAACTATTGGTAGCTCAACCTACCGACACATCACCTCACACAGTCACCATTATCTTCATTCACCACATCCAAAACCTCAACATACCATTTTACCCTACCTCTCCATCATAATCTTCTGATGCTAGTGATACTTATTCACCCCTTTGAACTTCACACCATCAAAGAATCACAACACATCTATGCAGCGCCATAGATTCAACCATGGAATCAATTGAATATATGCAGAATGTAAACTAGATCTATATATTTCAATTGGGAAATATGAACTGTGAATTAGGGATCCTCACCATAAAGACTCCTCATGTGGATAGAATCACTAGATTTAGAATTTACTAAAGCTGCCGCTATTGGCTAAACAAGCTGGGAAAAATAGAGGAATAAAAATGGAACAATAAACACAACAAGGATTTCAAGATTTTTGTATTTCATATACTATCTCAACAGATTACATATGCACCCATATTTATGGGGTATGAAAATACACTAAAATGGATAGCCCAAGAATTTAATAAAAGGAACAAACAACAAGTCAATTAAATGATTCCATTAGAATTAAAAAATGCATGGATAAATGAAGAGCAATATGGGAAAGTGGAACGATGCTTGGGAAGAGCAACGAATGCCATTTATGGTTTGTATTTCCAACACTCCCCTTCAAACTAGAACCAGCTTCATCCCGTGCATCACTCTTAATCTTTTGAATACATCCAACGGTAATGCCTTTGTAAAAATATCTTCCACTTGTTCGGAAGTATGGAAATATTCTAATCTTATTTTTTTATGTCTCACATTATCCCTGATAAAATGAAAATGAGTATCAATTTGTTTACTTCTCCCATGCTGCACTGGATTTTTGGAAAGTTCAATTCCCGACTTTTTATCCACATATATTACTGTAGATTCATCTTGTGGATGCTTTATCTTTTTCACAAAATTTCTCAACCAGATTCCCTCAAAAACAGTAGATGATACTGCCACGTACTCTTCTTCACAGGTGGATAAAGCGACTACACTTTTCTCACTTGAATTCCATGTGGAAGAAGTCGATCCAAGAAAAAATACATACCCAGTGTTGCTTTTCCTTTCATCTTGGTCGCCTCCCCAATCACTGCCTAAGTAACCATATAGCTTTGATTCTTCATTATAGGGATAAAAAACCAAAATCCAATGTTCCTTTGACATACCTGAGGATTCGTTTTGCTGCTAGCCAATGTGACTCTTTAGGTGCCTCCATATACCTACTTAGAAGTCCAACACTATAGACAATATCTGGCCTTGTGATTGTGAGGTACCTCAGGCTTCCAATCAGACTCTTGAACAAAGTTGAATCAACGCATCTTCCTTCTCCATCTTTTTTTCAGTTTCAAGCTCGTTGTAACCGGTGTGTTTACAATATTAGAATTGGCCATCTTGAATTTTTCAAGCAACTCCTTAGCATACCTATTCTGAGATATATAGATGACATCATGTTATTTCTTCACTTCAATGCCCAGAAATAAGGACATGAGACCTCTAACGGTCATCTCAAACTCCTTGAACATGGCCCCTTGAATTCATCAAACATCTATCGACTGTTCCATGTAAACATCAAATCATCAACATACAATAATGTAATAAGTATATCACCACGATCATTCATCTTAATGTAAACCGTGTGCTCATATAAACATTAGGAAAATCAATTCTCTCAGAGATAACTGTCGATTTGTGCATTCCATGCACACAGAGCCTGCTTCAACCCATAATGAGATTTCTTCAAATGATACACTTTATCTTCCTCCCCTTGCATAAAAAATTCTTCAGACTGGTCAACATATACCTCTTCTTCTAAGATTCCATTCTGAAACACAGACTTCACATTCAGTTGGTAGATCATCCAACTGTGATGGACAACAAGGGATATAATCATTCTTATAGTGTCAAGGCAAGAAACAGGAGAAAATAATTCTTCATTGTCCACCTAGAACTTCTATTTGTACCCCTTTTCTACGAGCCTTACTTTGTGTCGATCGATCTTTCCATCAACATTTTTCTTGATCTTGTACAACCATTTGACGCTAATGATCTTTTGGATTTTTGGGAGTGTAGTCAACTATCTTGTTTCATTTCTCTCTATGGCACTAATTTCTTCTTCTATATCCATTCTCCATCTTTCTTCCCTCATTTCCTCTTGAAAGGTCAGAGGCTCATGATATGCATACAAGAAAAAAAGATTTACCTCTTTGGTCTGCTCATAAATATCACTCAAATTTTTCATCTTCATAGGAGCCATATAATAGGATGGTCTAGCCACATTTTGATTTTGTGGAGTTCTTTCAGGAGTGATGAAATGTACTCCTGGACTTCTTCCAACTAATGATGCGCCCGATGAAGGGGTTGCAGGTGTTTTCTCCTTATAATCACGCCTTTCTTCAGGAAACTCTATCTCGACTAGAACATCCTTGTTGGATTCTTCATCATTCTACTTCCATGCTTCTTCCTCACTAAATATCACATCTTTAATCACCACTAATTTATTGGTTATTGGATTGTAAAGCTTTTAGGCTTTAGAGGATTCACAATAGCCGATGAAGATGGACTTTTCACCACGATCATCAATTTTCCTTCTTCTCGCTTATGGGACTTGAGTGTAGGCGACACAGCTGAATATTCATAGGTGCGCCACACTCAGTTTGTAGCCGCTCCATTCCTCTTGTGGTGTAAAGTTCCTAAGGCGCTTTTTTGGAAACCGATTGAGCAAGTAGGCAGTACATGCCACTGCTTCTACCCGAAAACTCTTTGGCAGCCCTTTCTCCTTTAGCATTTGTCATCATCATGTCGAGGATAGTGCGGTTCTTCCTTTTTACAATTCCATTCCGTTGTGGCGTATAAGCTGCAGTGTATTGTTGTTTTATGCCATATTCCCTGTAGAAATCTTGGAATGCATTTGTGGTGTATTCTACACCTGTATCAGATCTGAGTACTTTTATTCTGTGGCCACTTTCAGTTTCTACACGATCTTTGAATGTTTTAAAAAAAGTGAAAGTGGATGATTTTTCTTTGATGCAATACACCCACAACTTTCTGATGAAATCATCATTAAAGGTAATAAAATACCTATTACCTCCAAGTGATGGTGTTTCAAGAGGCCCGCATATATCAGTGTGAACGAAATGAAGTGGGTCTATTTCCCTTCTAGACACTCCACTTGGGAAGGAGTTCATTTGTTGCTTGCCGAGTGTACACGCCTCACACACATGATTCAGAGATTCAATCATCGGAAAGCCACACACCATGCTCGATGAAGATAGAAGTTTAAGCCTGCTAAAATGGAGATTCCCAAATTGAAGATTCCATCTACATGAATAATTATTCATGAGCCCAAATAGACACTCCTCGACCTTCGTTTTAATGTGTAGTGGAAACATGCGATTCTTCACCATTTGGGCTTGAGAAACAAGACTCCTATGAGTATATCATATAGAAAAAGAAAATTTTTCCAAGTGTATGAAATACGCCTTCTCAAGGAGTTGGCCGAGACTAATGATATTATTTTCTATACTTGGTACGTAATACACATTGGAAATATAATTCGACTCACCATTATTCAGAAAGATTTTCACTTTACCTTTTCCATGAACGAGCACCTTCGATGAGTCACCAAAACTCACGTCACCATGAACTTCTTCAGTGAGTTCCTCGAACATCTCTTTATTACCACTCATGTAGTTACTTGCTCCCATGTCCATATACCATACATCAGGGCGTTCACATGCTTTTTATTGTGCTAGGAGGAGTGTGGTATCTTATTCTTCAAGATGAGATGCTTCAACATAGTGGGATCATTCATCATGATCCACCTTTCTCCAACAATAAGATGCAAAATGGACGAATTTCTTACAGTTGTAGCATTGGACGTTCCTTTCATTTCCACGACCACGCGTGAATCGACCTCCACCTTGTCCTCTTCCACAAAAGTTGGTAAAGTTCTGTTGCTTCTGTTGATGGCTTGGAGGATGTCCACGCCCTCTTCCTCTTGCATGATAACTGCCTCATTGTGCTTGTCCATTATTGGGTTCTTGTAGAGTCAACTTGGACTCTAGGGAATGATCTATTGTTGAAACTGCATTATTCTGCATTCTCTGGTCGTGTACTTGCAACAACACCATCAGTTCTTCAATTGACAATTTTTCCAAATCTTTCGACTCTTTGATTTCCACAACCACATGCTCGAACTCGGTTGTGAGCGATCAAAGTTCTTTCTCAATACCACTAATATCCTTAATTTTTTCACCATTCCTTTTCAAATTGTTAACAATGAAAATTAGGTGTGAGAAGTAATCCGAGATACTCTCACCTTACTTCATGTGTGCCTCTTTAAACTCTGCTCTTAGAGTTTGAAGACTAACCCGCATCACCCGATCAACACCTTTGAAGATTGTGGCAAGCATATCCCAAACATTCTTACTCGATGTTGCTTCGGCAATCTTTTCGAACTTCGATTCATCCAACCATTGATAGAGGAGGAACAATGCCTTGTTGTCTTTCTTCCTATGTTTTTTGGTTTCATCTTTTGTTCATTCGTGAAGGTGGCTTCTTCCATCGTAGTGGGTACGATATACCCATCGTTGACAATCTCCCATAATTCTTGCGACCTGAAATATGCCTTCATTTGAATGCACCACCTCTCATAGTTGTCTTTTGACAATGTCGGAACTTGCGGCTGGATCGCGGTGGCCATTTTCATAAATTGGAGGCTTCTTTGGTACTACCCTTTGATACCAATTTTTTGGTTATACAAGCTGGAAAAAATAGAGGAATAAAAATGGAATAGTAAACACAACAAGGATTTCAATATTTTTGTATTGCACACACTATCTCAACACAATACATATTCACCCATATTTATAGGGTATGAAAATACACTAAAATGGACAACTCATGAATTTAATAAATGGAACAAACAAAAAGGAAATTAAATGCATCCATTGGAATTAACCAAATGCATGGATAAATGAAGATCCTCATGAGAAATTGGTGGGATGCTTGGGAAGAGCAATGGATTCCATTTATGGTTTCTATTTCCAACAGCCTCAGGGGAGGAGATGTTCATTGCATCCACTTGAGTTACCGAGTGTGACCCAATGTGGCATCGCCAATAATTGTCACTGCCCAAACCTTCACCGCCATGCTACCACACCGCTAATTGTGGAGGAGACTATGTGGTGACCTTCTGGGAAAGAAGGGAGAGGATTCGTTCCACCATCATGATGTTCCACTGAAGGACTCCGCCTGATGTTATCGAGGGGTCTGTCCGCCCACCATTGTGGAGAAGCCAACCACTGGAGGGAAAGTAGTGGACCGACCACCGCTTGTTTAGGGCTAAAGAGGAACCCACCATCCACTAACTTGAAAAGATAATAGGTGGAGATAAGATTAATTTAAAAAATAATATAAAATAAAATCCCAATAATAATAAATAAAAATTACAAAATTACAAAATATATAAATAAATAAATAACAATATTAATAAAAATAATTATAATTTAAAGATAAAATCCATTTTTTTAACTAAAATAATTTAATAGTAAATAAATTAATAACCTTTATAAATTAGTCTAAAAACTTTAATAATTATAATAATCATTATTTGGATTTAAAAATAAAATAATTATAATAGCAATAATAATAATATTTAAATAAATAAGTTTACTTAATAAAATATTAACTCTTTAATATTGAAATAACAATATTAAAAACACTGTTTATAAAATTTACTAAAACAATAACTTTAAAAATAAAAAAAATATTAATAATAGTTTTAAATAAAATAAAATATTAATATTAATTAATCAAATCCAAATAATTAAATTAATAATAAATAACTATTAGTAATAAAAAGATAATAAATCTATTTTTAGTTTCTTATATTTAATTTATTAATTAATTTACTTATATTTATTATTATTTTTTTAGTAATAGTTTTTTATCTTTTATTGTTTTTAGCTTTGCTTATAGTTACAAGTAGATATAGGATCGCATCCAAATTCATGTTCCCAATAGCTAATAATTCAATTATGATTAAAAAATTGAAGTGAGGTGTATTTAATGAAAAAAATCACATGTGTGGTGAAAAATAGAAGGACTTATCAAAGTCAGTCAAATTCATGGGAGACTTTCGACAGATGACAGAGAATACTTATAATAGAGAAGTTGCATGATCGAGGAATCATTCATCACATACCATTCAACACTTCAAATTTCATGCCACACTTCATTAGAGAGATGGTAATTTTGGGAGAATTATCTAGCCGAAGAAGTATAGATAGAGGGAGAACTGGAGACACAAGGATGAGAAGAATAAAGCAACATCCTGGGAAATTTAGATAGGTAATTCTTGTAATTTCTACTTTATTATGATTTCTATATAATTCAAATATTTTTTTCTTTAGTTTCTATGATGAATTATGAGTTGTTGTTTATACTTGGGGGTTATAACCTATTAGTTCATTTCTTACATTTTGTTCACATAAAATCATTTTTATGATTTGGAATTGATCAGAGAGACTAATTCTAGACCTTCATCAAAATTGTTTTCACACATCTGTCAAATTATTTTCATAATTTCATGAACTTTTAGCAAGAATAATCATTAATGCATTGCTAAAAATTTAATTTCATAGTTGTTGGATTACATTAGCAAGATTAATTCCAAGAAAATATCATTTTCCAACACTCTATCAGTTTGATTTTTTATGTTGAGGTGATCTTCTAGAATCACAATTCAGATTGATTATTCGCCTATTGAGAAAGATTGATCAATCCCTTTTCTAATGTAATGAGTGTAGTTTCTTTTTTTTGTGAAGAGGTTATCCTCATAATGAGTTGTATTAATTTCTCTAAGAATTAGTCTTGAATCTCCTTCCTTTTCCTTGGACTGCATTACTTATTTATCATAACATTTTTACACTCTAGTTTTGATAAGATATTATTATGTCATCAATAAATTCATACATCAAAATACAAAAAAAGGTAGATTTAGTTTAAAAATAATAATTCCACCCACTGCTGACAACAATGGACTTATTTGAAACCCTTAGATCATTCACCTACATTCACTATAGATCGATCATGCACTTCTATACAATTATAGGTTAATAAATTTAATTGTGAAGGTTGTGATGACCTCTGAACCTATAAATAATTTTCATTGAAATTTAACATTGAATTAATAAATTGAATCTTTTAAAAAAATGAGTTATTCTTGAGAGAAGAAAATATTGTTATTTGAATATATTTTTTTATGTGGTGTTTGGGTCAATGACCAAAATGGTAAATTTATTATATAAAAGGATTGCATTAGTCTAAAAGAAAAAATTGTTTTACAATCCCAATCATAAAGAGAATTCAAACCAATAGGGAGTTTGTTCAACCATGTTATGTCATGATTGACTCCCATATTAGAAACGTTATCTACAACCTTGTTCACTTCAAAAAATGTATGAGTGAAAATATAACTGCTATCCTCAAACGAATGCAGACATTCCATCCAACAGTAATTAAGCGGCCATGCAAGGTTCACTACACTATTCCAAAGAGCATGTAAAATGGTCATCCAATAGATTTCGATCTAGATATTATTCCAGCCAAGTTTCTTCGCAAAAGAAATTGTGTAAATCACTCCCATAATTTCAGCATATAAGGATGAGGAGACATCAAATCTTCTATAGAATCACCCTAGAGTATTCCCAGAGTAGTTTCATATAGATTGAGCTACAACTCGAGGTACCATAGATACCTTTAGAAACATCGTTAACATTTACATTAATCCATCCTAGGTGTGGATCTTTCCAGAAAACATCATGTGTGAAGTTAGGATGAGGAGAGATACCCTTAAACCTAATCCTATGCAGAATTACAAAGTCGCTAACTATGTTGTTTCAAAGACCCATCTAAATCATTGAGGCTTATTGAATGGAAATGAGGATTCTCGTTTTTCCTGCATTATGACTAAATGAGTATTTCTTATGAATATGAGAAATTCTATCATACCAGATCACATGGAGAAGCTCGTCTATGGAATTTAAGAAGAGATTCTTGATTTTTTGAGAGGATATAATATCCAAAAAAACGTTGTAGTTGAGAGTTGACTGAGTCATGAAATAACCATCAACACTCAGAAATATCAAAAAAAAATTCCAATGAGTATTGATTTTATCACAATATAGAAATAGGCTGTTAATTTATCCATAATGATGATCATAGAGATGGAATTTATAGAAATGTTTAATCCTATAAGATTGAAGGCAAGTGTCAATGAGAACCCTTTTGTGCACAATATTCCAAACAAGTTTGAATATTGAGGGCTTTAACAATAATTTATCAATGTTTTTTTATCCAGATCATGTTATTGTCAGAATTACTAAGAAGATGTTTGTAAAAAATTGAGTCAAGAATGCCATTATGAGTAGGTTCCCAAATAAAAAAAATTAATGTCAGAAAAGGGATAGTTATCAATGACCTGGTTAATATTTTTAGGTAATTTAATGCTTTAGGAGCCTATCATATATCTAATAGTATTATTGGTGTGCTCTGGTGGTTAATATGAGAAACCATTAAAATAATAGGAGCACTAGTCCAGTTTTCAAGCCATAAGTTCAAGGAAGATTCTTTGTCAAATATCCATCTAGAGGTAGACATGATGTTGGAAAAATAATTCTTAATAAAAGTCCAGATGGAAGATCTCATATAATGTAAGTTTACTTAAAGTAATTTATCAATAAATTGGGTTTTTAGGAATGAAAGGGAAATATAGTAATTATTCATATGGTTCCAATTGATTTTGAAATATAAGGGATCATTAAAGATTTTGAGATTATTTATGTCAAGACCAAATTAATCCTAAGGCATACAATAGGTAGACTAGGTAATAGTCACCAGTTTTCTTTCAAGCATGCTTCCACTCCATGAAATATTTTTGATGGGAACATTTCTTTTTTTAGAAGACCAGTAGACCAATTATAAACCATTGTAGAGTATACCAATCTTGATAAAATCATGGATTTGACAAGACAGATAATGCTAGCCATAGATAAAGATTTACCTTCCACAAAGAATGTTGGTGGAGTATTTGGTGAAAAATATTAAACAAGTAACTAGACTTGGTTTTTCCCCAAACTATGGGCACACTGAGATAGGTTAAGGGAATATATCCTTCTAAAATGCAGAAAATTTTGATAATATTGGATTTCTTGTCAGAAGGAATCCTTTTTAAAAAATGATTTTCGACAGAAGACTTAAATAATGTTGGATTGATTTAAAAATAATATTATGAACCCATGAGTACCTAAATAGAGTAACATGATAGTAAAACATATATTAGAATTTTATATGACTGCTTTATTTTTCATATATATTTTGATTTGGTATTTTTGATCTTGTTACTTTTATAATGATTCCAATATATCTAGAATATTAATCACGATATAAATATCATATATATTTGTCATACATATATTTATAGAAATTAATATATTTGAGAGATAGAAAATAGAATACACCATTCGTGGAGATGGTAAGTCATAAATACGCATGAATGTTTTTTTCATTTGCTTGATGGATGAAATGGAATAAATGTAAATAATATATTTAATTCACATAATAATTCTTATTCCATATATATAATAAGTTTTTTAAAACCTATCATTATTTAAATCCATGTAAAATTTATGTGAAGAATAATGCACACCTCTTCATAAGGTTGTAGTCTATTGTACACATGAATGACACTATCGTATCCTGATGGAATAGAAAATTAAGAAGGAATATGCAAGATAAAGACTAAATAGGATTAAATATATCATAAATAACAAATATAAACAATATATTCATCATTATATCAATATGTGGTAGGTGGTGATGGAAACGGGATAACATAGATTCGCGAGACGGTAGTCCTCCGAACACACATATGATAATTTCATGACCCATTTTATGGGAGTGGATATGTTTTTTGGAAATTTACCTAAAATAACAACATGTAAGTATATTTAATATAATATGATTATTACATCATCACAGTTTAATGAATATTTAAGAGGTGGAGGATTAAATAAAATAAAACACTTAGTTTAGGATGTTACCTCTTCTTTAGAAAACTTCTTTTGGTTTAAACCAAAATACATACTAGGATGCCCTTATGACCAAAATAAGGCATATAGGATGAGAAGAGGTAATAAATAAAGTGATTTGGTAATGTTATAGTTGAACCAATTTTTTATTTAATTATGAAGTAGATAGGATAGTGGGCGACCTTTTATAAATGACGTGAGTGGTACCCTAATAAATTTTAAAAAGAAAAATGTGTGCCAATTTTTTAATAAGCCAAAAGGAACAAAAATGATAAATTATAGAACATTATATGTGATATGGTTTACATGTTTCCATAAAATTGGTGTTGGAAAAGTTTCTAGATCATTTTACCCCTTATCATTTTATTTTAACCATCCGGTAAACCCATTTTCATATTAACCATAGTAATTTCTTTATTTTACTCTACATTATAGTCAACAAATAGCTTTACATTAATTGATGATATAAATTAATATGATTCCAAATATGGATTCTATTTTTTTCTAATTCCATTATCATATGTGGACATTTTTAGTTTACAATTAATTCCATGAACGTAATGAAAAAATGGTTTTCTAAATAGAAATTTCTACAAGGTTTAAGATATTTTTTATATAATTTAAATACGAAATTGATTAAAATTAAATAAATTAGATTAATAGTTATATAATAGAAAAATATTATTTTTTAAATATATTAAAACATTTTTATGTTTTTAGATTCTGTAAAAAATGAAAATTCTTAATGTAAATATGTATAATAACTATACATCAAAAACTTTATCTACTCATAACGTTATAAAAAATTAACCCACTGATTATTTTGACATTATAATTGCAAAAAAAAATTAATTTTGAAAAAATAATTTTCAACAAATAAAAAACATAAATTTAAAATAACATCGCAAAAGGAAGAAAAACAATTTTTTAGATAAATACTACTATTAACCATATAATTTGATTTATTCTTATATATTATATATAAAACACATAAGATAAAATATAAAAATTATATTGAATATATAAAATATAATTTTCATTAAATTTATGCGTCAAAATTTATTTTTTTAAAATTATCGGTGGAAATTGGATTTCGATACATAAAAATTGATTTTTTCGGAAAATGATTTCCTTTATTTCCAAATTTATTTATTTTATTTTCTAATTAATTAGTAACTAAAGAATTAATTTTATTTAAAGATTTAAACTATAAATTTATATAATTTATTTAATCCTATTCATACACTCTATTCCAAATGATTGGTGATAACTATCATTTTAAATAATAATATTTCAATAGTATGTTATGTTTCATTTAAACATTGTCTTGTGTATATCATAAGTTACAATTTTTTTTGTGTGTAATGAAAGATAAAATCTATATTTCACGTAATGAGAAATATAAAAAATATTATATTTATTTGAAAAAAAAATCACAAAATCTTAATGTGTTATAGCTTTCCCATGAAAGTGACCTTATATAATTGATATCTTTTAGGAATTAAATATGTGTCCCTCCCCACAATTATAAATGAGAACCACTCATCCTACCTTATTTGATTAATTTTAGCCTTATATATTATTAAATACCTACTAAAAAAATTCCTAGAAGACACAAAATAATCCTAAAGATTCTATTTTTCACCAAAGAACAATCTTTAAATCTTTAATGGTATGTCAAATGATGTTTCACAAAGAAAAGGTATAAATCATACCCTTGATCTTACAATTTTATTTTCTATTACCCCATCTATAAAATAATTATATCCAACAAAATATGATGATACCATTATCATAAATTTTCTAAAATGTAATTATAATTATATAACAACAATTTACCACCAATTCCCAATCAACTGGGAGATGGAAGTATCACATGGGTGTATGTGTGGACTTTCGTCTACACGTAGTGATACCATTCATTTTTCTTCACTATCATTAATGGAAGGTTAATTTTATGGGTTAAATATTTATATATGAAATTTAAAAAATAATTATAAATTTATAATTATAATATCTTATATACCTTCTTACCATCTAATCAATTGGTAAATGATAGAATCGCTTGTGTGTATGTGTGGACTACCACCTCCCCAATGTGATATGATTGTTTTATAATTTTTAGTTTACAAGGATGGTAATGATGATATATTTAATAAATTATGTGATATCTTTGATATAATAAAGATTTAATAAATTTTAATTATAATATACCTTTATTTATTTCCATCCATAAAAAAAGGAAACATCACTCATGTGTATGTAATGATTATCATCTCCACTATGTGATATAATTCATTGTTCATGACCACATAATATAAGTTGTAATAAATATGTATATAATTAATGTCATTGGTATTAATATTATGTTTAAAAATTTTTTATATAAGAACCATGATGACATGAACATTCATTTTTTCCATATAACAAAATCAAACCTAAAGAAAAAAAGCATAAGAATACACATGGAAATATATGGGTTAAAAATATTCACCAAACACATAATAAAAGGTTATATCATAAAGAGTAAAATTATAACTAGGAATTAAACCGTTTTAATATTCAAATATAGACAAATAATTAAGGTCTCAAATATTAAGATCATTTAAAGAACATTTAATGTGGATAGACAGAGAAGTAATTTTTTTTGTGAAAATCGTAAGCAATATTTTATGAAAATGGTATGGAATCATTAAAGACTATTTTTGTATCATATTTTTTATAAAATAGATAGTGAACTAGTAGGGTTAAAAATAAAATAATGATTATTTAGAGAGAAAAAGTTATTTTATAATCATATAGTTGGGTTGGTCAAAACATGATATAATAAATAAAATGTTCCATTAAATCAGATTTACATAAAAAGAATGATTTGGGAATAGAACATAAATAGATTTATATTTCTATAAAAATAAAGGATAACCTAGGTATATATTAAAGGTTACTCTATGTTTCATAATTGAGTTTTTTATCAAAAGTTAATTTAAATAATGTGAGGTTGATATAAAGAATGTATAACAAAATATAAAGAGGGTGGTTCAATTTTTTTTTTCTAACCTCAATATTGGATTCACTATGTACATTCTCTTAACAACTTGAATAATAAAATTAGACTTATTAAAAAAATAATTGAGACCCTTATAATAATATATTTTATTTATTATAAAAAATTATGTTAGATAGAATTAATTTAATTGGGATACTTTTTGTTTCTATTATCAAATGGTCATTAATGTTATGGTTCCAAGGATGCATCACTTGTAGATAATTAAAGATTTTATTTTAAAAATTGTTCCATAACATTATATATGTGATTAAATTATGTTATTTATATCATAATGGTAAAATGTGTATGTATATGACATATATTATTAAAATTATGCATGGTTCATAGAGTTTAATTTTTTTATCTTTATATGATTAATTTACATAAGTGGTCTTTCTGTCCATGGTGAACTTATATAGCTTCCTTCAATAATATGGATATATATCCCATAATGAATTTTCAAGAAAATATTATATTAACACACACCTATTATGTGGTGTGGAAAATAAAATTTAATTATCTTCCTAATGTTGCATAGATGCTGACTAGGGTTGTCCCACATGAAGAACTATTATAATCAAGAGATCGCAACTTTTAATCACTTATTATACCTTTTTTTCCTTTTTATAGATTTTATGAATGAAAATTTAATGGTAAATGGGATATAAAATTAGAATTAAATATATTAAAATATCCATTCAATGTTATTTAGATAGAAAAGTAATGTATAGAAGTAAAGAAAAAATCTTGAAAGAATTACATAGATTGAACCTTCATTGCATTATTATTAATTTTATATTTTACTAATGAACACACTCTATTATTTGTGTGAGAATAATTTTCTATAGATGTTAGAAATATGATGTTCAATTAATGATCGACATGTACACCGCATATCCACCTCCTCAGTTGAGGTACAATATTTAAGAAGATAAAGCTAAAATTGGGAGAAAAGTAGATACAAAATGGTGTCATTTATATTAATATCCCCCTCAACATAGAAATAAGAAAATAATAAATATAAATAATTAATGTTCAAAAACTATGTCTCAACACTGATTCCCCCCCCCCCATAAAATTCCTCAGGCTAGTCACTCATGATCATGATTGGAAGAGATCCTTGTAAAGAAGAACTTTTGAAGAACCCAAAAGAGAAAAAATAGAAAAATATAAAGAAGTAATATAGAGAGAGATGATATATATTAGAAATGTATAAATAAACTAAAGATTTAAAACACAATCAAAGATATTGAAATGTGAAAAATAAACTTTCCAACTCCAATATTCTACCCTTTGAGACAGAGAGGGGACATATTTTTGTAAGAAAATGTGTGGAGAGATTTCCATTTAAGTTTTACCTAAAAATATTTTCATGTTGTAGGAACATTAATTGGATGAATATGGAAAAGTTGTCTTATGGAAATTTGTTACCCCATACATTCAACAGGACCCAAAAATATTTGAGAAATATTTTCATCATTAATAAAAAAAATACAAATATATGAATATATTAAACTTTTCTTTCTTGGAATATTACTTGAATTCCAATCCTTTGGTCTCCCATGCATTAATAAACTTAAAAATGACCAAATCCTAAGTTCTTGACAAAGGTTGTCTCTTCGGAGGATATTTTTCAGTCATTCAAAAACTATTATTTTCACTTATTATATTTTTTTTGTTATAAATTTAATTAAAATAGTTGAATGTTTGTGTTGTGAAATTGGATTCATGACAAAAAAGTAAATGTGAAATGATGAATGTATACATAATGAATAAATTCAGGAATAAATGAAATTATCGTGATAGAATAATCTGTAGTGAACATTCATTATATCATTAATAGTTATATATTTACTAAATGATCACACTCCATCATATTTGTGGTCACCCTCTTCTACCATGGTTTTAAATACCTAGAGCACTCATATATCTCCAAGTACAATGAACATTCAACTCATTAATCATGCGAAAAAAGTGAAAATGAAGTATATAAACCTTAAATAATCATAGTAATGATTAAAATCGTTATATTTCATCCTTAGAGTAACACATATAATGTAAAAAATTTAAAAAATTAAGTCATCAAGACGTGGGATTATCATTGGATTACACTCTTGGAATATTCTTCGGTTTAACTACTCAAGATCATGAGAATAAGAGATCACAGTGAATATCGGATGGGTAGATGAAAAAAATAGAATAAAAATATATGATTATAGGATGATAAATATTATAAATCTTAAATAAATATAATCATATTATAGTTGTAAAATTCTACAAATCTATAGAAATTGGGCAATTAAAATGATTATAAATTGACTAACTCATTTGATAGGGGGTGGAGTATAAAGTTATAGAAATAGGGTGGATCACATTCATTCAATATTTTCCTCTGAATGTTTTCACATGGTATGGTTTATAAATATCTTAAATACAAATATTTTTCCTTTATAAATATATTCCCATTTATCATTTGTGTGCACCCACAACATTTTACACTTTTGGGAAAAGTGTAAATAATGTTATGAAAATATCATTAATGAAAACATTTCTATCCTTGATTAATTTTTGAATTCCATTATTCTTGTTTACCATGCCATTATGAAATTGAAATGACTAGAGTCTTGAGTATCCATAATTATGTAAAATGTTCCTCAAAATTATTCCTATCTTCATCCAAAATTTTAGGTAAATTGTACATTTCTTGTATGGTATATGCATCAATATTTAAAATTCATCAATCTACCTAATAATTTCAAGAACTATATTACATGCCTCTTTTTGGGCCTCAATTTGTTGGATTTAGCCCTTGGACATGTGGAATGAAATGAATCCCAGAAAACATAGAATATTAAAACATTATAATTTCAAAACATTTATTAGTGTATAAAATATTATGGATGAAATATGAGAATAATTTAAAATAATTTACAATTAATAATAAGTCCATTTAAATAATAAATCATAATTTATAAAACAATATTTAAAAATGGAAATTTTCCATTAACATATAAAATCAATGGGATTAAAAAAATCAATTCAATGTAAAATTGATGAAGATATTGGATCTATATAATATACATATTTAAATCAATTTCAATCAAAATAAGTCAATCTAAACTATCTATGAAGGTAATGGAGAAAAATTAAATTCATTATTCATGGAGGTAGTTATTTGACAATATTATGAAGAGTAATTTTCATTTTTGGAGTTTATTGAGAGGAAATTATAAAATTGATATTACACCATAATTATATAATATCAGTATATTTTGGATACTAATATTTCTATTTCTATGGAAAACATGTGTTAGTAGTAAAAGAAGAATAAAAGAGAAAAGTGGTTTAGTTGAGAATCTGTCTCTTCCTTTGGGTGTCTTCTCATAGTATACCCCTTAAGGCTCATTTGAATGGTATTTTTTGAGACTAGTAGAACTAGAAAATTGTGAAAATAATATGGAAGATAATTAGTTGAAAATGATTTATACATCAATGCATGGAAGGTGTGAGTAGAGGAGGTGGTGAGGGTGGTATTTATAAGGAAAGCAAAGGTGTGTTTTTGAATTAAATATTTAGTATTTTAATATTTTTTCTCAAGAAGAAAAATTATTATGAATCATTTGACTAATATAGTTATTTAATAATGTGAGGTCAAGAAAATGTTTTCTTTTATCTTCCATGAATCATTTATTTTTTATTTAACTTCTAAACTTTAGTACCATATTTTATCATATTTAATTATTCCCCAAAAGAAAGGTACATTATAAAAATGCAAAAACATAATCTAAACGATAATTTGATATGTCGATTCCCAAAAACTAATTCTATTTTATGAAAATAATTATCTAAATAGGAGATATTTAATTTTCAAATAAAATTATTATATTTTTAAAAACAACTACTTTTATAATAATTAGTTTTCTAAACCATAAAAAACGGCATATTTCCTAAATAAACTATATTATCACTAAATTGAAACATAATATTATTTTAGAAACCCATTTATAGAAAATAATATTTTTTTAAAATGTTATATTTATCATAAAAATGTAAATAAAAAAAATGTGTTAAATGAAAATTAAAGAACTTATTTTATCATTTTTGTTAAAAAATATTTATTTATCTTGATATAAGATTACTATATTTTAATTTTATATGATTAATAAATATTATTTTATAGTTATAGAGGTGAGTTTACTATTCCAATAGTAATGTTACAAATTTAAATGACCATATTACTATTCTAATGATTAAATTATTATTCCAATAGTAAAATTTGTTAAGAAAAATATTGTCTTCAAAACATCTATAAATACCTCACATTTCCTTCATTCATCATTCACTTATATTTTTTCTCAAGGATAGGTTTATTAATTTTCATCATGGATGTTACATTTATAATATTTTTCTTTACTTTTATATTGTTTTTCATATGTATGATCATTCATGGAGATCGAGCATATCTAATTTTTTATATTATAGTTATTTTATTTTATTTTTTTCATATTGAATGAAATTAAATTCATATGGATATATTTATTATATAAATATAAGTTTTAATTGAATATAAAAAATATTTATGTTACTATCATGGGGTGAATTGGATTTATAATATAGTGCATTTCTAAATAGGACATGCACGAAAATTCAAAAGGGAGATTTCATTAATAAAATTTTGAGTCATTACATTTTTTCAACCTGAAGAAAATTCAACCTAAAATTTTAAATTTACCCTCTGATACAAAAATATATGAGGGTACTAATATTTCATTTCTTCCTATAGTTCACATGTTTTCTCCTTATAATAATGGTTCCACCATAATACATTGATTAGGTGAGTTTGTTTTGCACAAAACCCTGTCATTATGGTCCAAGACACCTACTAATCCTCATTGGAGATATCATTCTCCAATTGTACAAACTCTGGATTTAGGATATGAGATAGATCTAGTATGTACATTCTCAATAGGGATATTTGGAACATTCCATATACTTCAGGCATGTATAGTTGTATTTCAATTCAATACACCAAATATTTGATGAAATAATGATTCAAAAGGTTCCAATGTGTGTATGACTTATCATTTTTTCCTTCCAAATCTCATGACTCTCTTCCAATGAGATATTTGGTGGAACACTTTATCTATAACCTCAAACTCTATCCCACTCTATAGTTTTTTAAATAGATCATTTTTTGACTCTTAGAAGTTGTGATGTGTTGCTAAATAACATTTACCTTTTCTACAATTTCATTGACATTGGGCCCCATTATATTGTGATTACAAACTATATTCCAATATAATACATATCTTTTATATAGGTATAAATATTTATCCATTTGAATTCATGAATAGAATCTACAATCATATGAGAACTCAACTATATGAATATGTTGATCCAAACATCCTTGTATGTTTATTCATCATACCCTCAACCTATCCTCCAGTGTCTGGATTTTCCACTCAGATTGTCCATCAATATGAGGTTCATAGGTTCTACATATCTTGAACTATATTTTCAGAATTTAATGGTTACTTTTCAAAACATATAGGTAAACCTTGAATCTTAATCGGATTCATTCAATAGTTTTTTTTCCATATAGAATCACCACTTCCTTGATATATATCCGAAATTGTTTATTGTGGGGTATTTACTCTTGAACTGAAATGATGTGAGTATTCTTAATAAGATGATTCGTGATATCTCATATGACATTATTTCCTCCAGATGTCTTTAAAAGGACAATAAAAATTCTCGTGGTGGTTTTTTTCCTTTTCAATGTAGTTATGGGTAATTGTTTCATCATTCACATGGACTTTCACCTTTCTACCATCACTTTTCGATATACCAAAAACATTGATTTTTATTTTCTGATCTCATTCAATATTTCTTTCCACTAATAGTCATATCAGGGATCATGATACTTTTTCATTCCAATTGGGTTTATAAAGATTGATGAGATTTGTGCATTATTCAATGGCCCTATATTTATCATAGGATTTTAATTTACACACAGTCATGACCCAACCGTAAAAAATCCCGCTTCATTAATTTAGAACTCTAAGGATTTCCATTTTCTGATAGCTTCCACCATCTTTTTGTATCCCCTTCATTCCTTTTAGAATCCATTATCTTCTCTAGAATGGATGGTTGAGCAATCGTTTGATCATGTTATAATATGGTTTCTTCATTTATGAGCCCCATTTTCATCCTTTGTATGTCTAATAATATTATATCATTAACAATTCTCATCGTTGATTAGATTTCAGGATCTTTTCTTCTTAAAGAATATTCTATATTATTTTTTAAAAATGATAATAATACATTGAGTAGTCATAGACCTTGATCATATCTAACCATATTCATTTGATCATACTAAGATCCTCCAACATGAATATATATTTGAGACTATTATAATCTATATATATCTCCCGCATATCCCCAAATAGATAATACCACCAAATATTCAATGAAATTATCATTGTACATAACTATATATCTTGTTTTAAATAGTTTTAATCATTACCTTTTAACTATTTTGAGGTGTGGTAAATCATTTTAAAAATATTCATTAGTAAAAATCCCAATATATTCTTTAATGAATTTGTTTATACCATGAGATGTTTCTAATTTTAGGGTAGTTTGATTACTGTTATAGTGATAAGCCTATTTTCAAATTCATTAATTCTATCATCTCATTAATTATTAATGAAAAATATTTCTCCCTACAATGTTAGAAATTTAAATGGATTTGAAAATCATGATAAGTTCCTCGAAAATAATATATTGTACCCATATTGTAAAAGAAAACTGTGGTTCTTCATTATATATGTTGGTCTGGTCCACTCCTCAATCACCATTGTCTTTAATTGATCCATAAATAACCATTTAATTGGGATAAAATTCCATAATAATGATACAATCTCCATCAAAATATCACATTTTATATACTATTTGTATAGATTATCCTTTCAGGTATTTTTTAGAATAATATTTAAATAGTACTCATGTTCCACTATATTTTGGGAGTGTATCATAATATCATATATAATGAATACCTAAAATTTTCTTAGGTAATGTAAAAAGACTCTATTAATTTTTCCCACGAATATTTCTTGATTATTATTCAGTCTGAAGGGGATCACTATTAACTTATAGTGTTCTTACCTTTTTTAAAAGGAATTTATAGACTAAATTTATTATTCAACTATAATTAGTTATATCCCAATCGGAGGTTCGCCTTAGAGAAGTACTACTCCCCATGTTTCCAAATGAATAATTCTTCAATCAATTGAAGGGGATAGTTGTTGTTCATTATTTTTTTTTTGAGTTCATGATAATAAATGAAGAGGAACATTTACCCCTCCTTATTATTGGTGAAGAGGAATAGAACATGCCTTGTTGAAGCACTCATGCATATGAAACCCATTTCATGATTCTCTTTTAACTACATTTTGTTTTATAAAAAATAATGCATGATAATATATATGAATTATTTGGTATGGTAAGTTATATAAGTATATGTTCAGATGATTACTTGAAATATCTATTATGGGGAATAATAAGGAACTATTTTGGGAATACATATGTATAGGCCTACAAAATGTGAATTTCATCATGAATGATTCTCTCCTATTTCTCAATCATGTTAGCTTATTATTCTTTCACATAAGTAAATAATATCCATTATTGATAGTATGAATCCAAAGAAAATTCAGCCTCTTCCTTACACTTGTACAAAAGAGGACGATTTAGGATAAGGAGAGTTATTTTTATCACATGGTAGTTGATGTTGTGTTTTTATTGGGAAGACCAATCACTTCCTAGTAGAGTATAAATTTCAACAAAAGGATATATTGTAATATTTTTGATATTTACTGTTCAAAAACATTAATAGTGTAGGATTTATATACTTATTATGAAATAATTTCCTCATTTTATATTCTCACTGATTACTCAACCTCCACGTTTTGAGGTAGTTTTTTAACAAATCAAATTATAATTTATTGTGTGAAAGAATGTGTAAAAATAGAAGAAAGTAACAGGTTAAACATTTACGAATCAAAAAATGGCCTTCCAGTCACCACTTAATTATCAGTTTCTATAATAGTAGTAGTGATAGAATAATCCACTCTTTTAATCTTATCCTTGGAAATAATTATCATTTATTATTTATTACAACCCTCTGTTTAGGGAATTGGTTCTCTTAATTTCAATGTTATTTGCAGTCGAAACATTGGATAACATGATAAGGATTGATCATAACCATATTTTCTTACATTACATTATTAGGATTATTTATCTTCCTCTATCATTTTTAATTGGATTCTCCTCTTTCCAACACATTAAAAATTGCCCTATTTCCTTATGAAAAGTTAAGGGATGATTCTTCACAAACTTTTGACACATAGGCAGTTCGTTTTTCTTTCCTCTAAGGGATTTATCCATTGATCCTTCCTAATTAAACTCCATTTTTTGAGTTGTATCTCCAGACCATCAAGACCACTCTGAATAAATAGTCTATATCTTATACTTATGGAAATAATTAACCATAAATTCATAGTTTTTTATGTCTCATGTCACCAAATATTTTTATAGACATGGATTTAATCCACTAAATAGGTGGTACACCATACTTATGAAGTCTGTGACAAAGTTAATGAGGTTCCATGCAAGTAGTTTGAAAATTTACTAATAATCCATGATAGATTCATCATTGTTTTTCTTCATTCAAAGGAAATCATTAAGTATTATATGATGAGAGTTTAAGGAAATATTTCTTCAAAAAAATTGAATTCGTCCCACCATGTGGATTTGATTTCATACTTGGGAATCGTGTTCTTGACTAGTGTCAAGTACTAGTTGGCTTCTTCCTCCAGATGATAAAAATTCAGTATGAATTCCTATTGATAGGAAAATGAGAGTATAAAGAATATACTATAAATTTAGTTAATCCAATGTTCTATGATGAAATGATTACAAGATTCACTAAATATAGGATGCCTTTATCTCAGAAAGGAAATTACCAAATCATTCCCTTTCTTATGTGAAGGTTGATTTTCACTTTGAATCATGTTATTTTTTTTAACATGAGTTAGTTGAGATTTTACATCCATAGTGTTCTTGTATTTTCTTTCAATCATTTTTGGAATCACATTATCAAATTTACTATGACATTTGGTGTAGGAATGATTCCTCATATATGAATCTATTAAATAAAAAATGAAAAATTAGGGATGATAAATATTAATCCAATAATAATATAAAAGAGAAACTATAAAAATTGAAGGAATAAATCCTAAATGAAATGTATAACCTAACATATGTTATTACATTATTCTTATTAGAAATATCTAATAAACAAAACCCAATGATCTTGAGGCTATGTGTCTTGGATGACTAGGTACATAAGGAATCAAAATGAAATTAAGTAAAAGATATTTATTTTAATCTTCAAAGTGAGATCCAAAATCCCTTTGGTATTTTAAAAATAAATAGGATAGCTTGGAAAATAATTCAACAAAATGGGTGAGTTATAAATACCAATTGGGGAATAATCATGATAATGATACATAGAATATGATTCAAAAGACATAATAAGCTATTATAAAATAAAGTGTTCATGAATAATCCTATGTGGTATTTAGATAAATACAATGGAATCATAAGATCATGGAAACATAAGAATGTGAAATCAGCATAAAAAATGACATAATCATAAGTCGTGTCTCACTACAGAGACATTATAATAGAGTGAACAAAGTCCCATCGTGAACTAGGTTGACTCCCAAGTACCATACACATGATTTCATGAGATATAAACAATAATAAATTTGGTACAGTTCTATCTAGGTGGACACATTATAACATGTAAATTCATATTTGGTTTATATAAGGAAAACAAATATATCACACAAGTAGAAAAAATATGCATGGAATGAATTCTGTAAATAATCATTCCTCAAATAATAATCATAGTATTTATCATAATAGTTCAAAATAGAAGAATAAATTTAATATCTTGAGTTTTAATATTGGGGTAAATAATAAAACTTCTGAAATACATAGTTAATTTTAATAAAATTACATGAGGTAGTGTGGATAAGTAATTTTATAATTCAACATACTTAGTAATGTTTTATAAAATAATATGTAGTTTTTGAAGATAGTAAGTGCATCATATTTATCATAAAACCTTAATTGAACAAGGGAAGTTATTTATAAAATAGTGATTTTTTTAAATTTAATTGATGATTAGAACAATTTTCTTGGGTGTTCATTACATGAAATAATAAATAGAAAGTTCCCTTCAATCATGTTTACTTAAAGGGAAAATTTGGAAAGATGAAATAAAAATCATGTATATATCAAAAAAAGAAAACATAGAGATGCTTGGCATATATGAAAGAAACATATATATATATATGTATATGTTGTATTAAATGTTTTCATTAAAATACAAATACACAAAGAGAGGTATGTAAATATAAGTTATAACCTAAATAATAGAGGTTGTTTGAGAGAGTTCACTTACCATGGGTCTAGATTCTCTCTTCACATTCACTTAACATTTAAAATAATGAAATTATATTTTTTAAATACATAAATGAAAAAATTATTGTTAAATTTTTTATTAATTAAAAAACTTTTATGTTATTGTATATGCATTTAATAGAAACTTCATTTTTTCTAAGGTCCCAATGTCATTCTGGTAATGGTTCCAATATTTCATCACATATAAGTATCAATAGGAGTTCACTATGAAATTGTTACAAAACTCTATAAGTATAATAAAATTATTTTCATGATATCCCAAGAGTTAAAAATGGTTTTAAAATTTAAATAGTATCATAACATAAATAATTTTCATGGAAATTAATTATTATCATTATATGATTAATTCAATTAGGCAGTTTTCCTATCCCTGTGGAGCTTATATGATTTCATTTCATATTATGGATATTTATAAATTTAAAAATGTTTAGTTAAATATAATTTACTTTTTAGATCATTTTGTATCATACTATGTGAATTTAATATTTCCCTAATGGTGATTGTGGAAAATGAAATTTTTTGTTAACGTGGGCAGTGATACAAGTATATTATAAAAAAAATTCCTTTTAGAATCAACTGAGGAGATGGTAGAAAATGGAAATTCTGCCATAATAATAAAATATTTTTTTTTTAAATATATGATTCTATTAAAAGTTGTATTGAAATCATATTTGGGTGGTGCAAGAAGAATAAAATTGAAAGAGGTTTTGTTGTGAATTTACTACTTCATTTGGGTGTCTCCACTTATGATACCCCTTAAGGCTTGATGGAATGGTCTGTGGTGATACCTTTAGAACTAGGATGTGGGTAGAGGATTGAGAAAAATATTTGGTATAAATTTAGATAACATCAAATATTATAAGGTCAGAGATAAGTAGTGGTGAGGGTGGTATTTATAAGGGGTGAGGGGTGTTTTTTAGTATAATATTCATTAGTCTAGTATTTTTTTCTTAAAACTATCAATATTTATGAGTATTATGACTAAATGATGTTATTTATGCATATGAGTATAAGCTAATGGTTACTTATATAGGCCATGAATTATTTTTTCATGTATTTATCTTATACTATTAAATATAATATTTAATTATTGAGCAAATATTCTGATAATATTGAAAAATTAAAAAACATAACCCCAAATTTTTTTTATGTGATGATTTCACAAATAATTTCTATTTTATGAAAGAAATTCCCATATTTTGGAAATATAATTTTTTAATAAAGTCCTCATTCATTTCAAATATACAAATTTAATATTATGATAAATTTTATGTCCCATTAAATAATTACTTATGGTTTCATAACATTATATTATCTTTATAATAAAATATATATTATATTATAAACCCATTTTATGAAAATAATACCATATTTAAAGAATGTTATTTGTAATAAAAATATAAATAAGAATTTTTTCAAAAACTGAACACTAGTTTAATCATTTTTAAAACGTTTCTTTTATTGTATCATGATATTAATTTTATATATATTCAATTTATATCAAAAATAAATATTATTTTACAATTCCACATGTGAGGATACAATTATAACAGTAATGCTACTATTCTTAAGGGGAATATTACATTCCCAATAATCAAATTAATATTCTAATAGTTAGATTTGTAACAGTAATATGGGTTTCCAACCTTCTATAAATACCCCATATTTCATTCATTTTAAATTCTCTTATATTTTATTTCAAGGTCACATATTCTCATTTTCAAAATGGTTGTTTCACTTCTAATATTCTAAAATATTTATATAGTGTTTTTCTATGGTGAGATCATTCTAGGGGATTGAGCAGATCAAAATTTTCATATTATAGTTATCTATTTTTTTATTTTTTGTCACATTGGAAGACTTTCAATTTTAATGGATATATTTATTCTATAAATGTAATGTTCCAGTCAATATAACATAATTGTTTTTGTTTCTATCATTTAGTGTATTTGACTTATATAATTCTATATACTAAATCTAATATATGTGAAAATTATGAAGAGAAATTTCATTGATAAAGTTATGGGAGGAAACATTCACCCACTATATTAATATAGTATTTTTACCATTGATATGTAGAATAAAACTCACCAGTGCCTTCTAATAATTTCCTCTTAAATGTAATATTAATGGACAAATATTTATCCAGTATACATAAATAGTCATTCAATAGACCTGAGACTCATTCTTGGTCACCATAGAGTGGCATAACTATAAAGGGTAATAATATAAAAATGGGAGTTATTTTCCTTTTCAATTAATATAGAATAAATGAATCCACACATTAGTAAAATAACGAAAAAAATTCGACCATACCAAATAAAACATATTAATGAAACTATGATACAAGTTCTCCCTCAATGATTTAAAATTATTATATGTCATTTTGTTGAAATATTCCATTAACTCTATATAAAACAATAACAACTTTTTTCCAACACTTCCATTTCAATATAAGTGGTAAAAAAATTTACTCCACCTAATTAGGTAAAGTTATTATCTACACCAATAAAATAAAATAATATATATATATATATAGAATGAAGGTTTACATGAATGGTGTAATAAAAAGGACTCATATGATACATTTAATATTATTTAATAATCCTTTTATTAGAAAAAAAACTAATTATTGTTGAACATAAATAAATGAATAAATTGTTTTCATATTTTAGTGAATAGATAAGTTTAATCAAGGATTTATAACATACCTTATTAAAAAATTATCCACAGGTTTATAAACCATTTTAATGTACCTTTTCCATTTATAAATGAAAATTATTTGTGAAAATTACTACAAAACAAATGTCAAGTAAGTAGAATCATAAAAATAATCAACCATCATCACATGTTTCATAGAATTAAAAAATTTTATTATAATAAATGATCATAAATTTTCTATATTACTCTGAAAACATCATGGAATAACAACTTTGGACCTAAAGAAGGATTTTTGGATCCTTATACCAAATCATATACTTTTTCAATGAATAATACATATAATATTAGATTCATAAAATATTCGATAGATTTAGAAGAATGATTGGAATAATTTATTAGTGGAAATTAAAATAATGGACCATGATAGTGTATAATGCATAGTCAGTTTAGACTATCAATAGTAGAATACAAAACTATTGATGTCAAGACATGGAAGAGTGGAATCATAACCTAATTATATACTGGTCACTAGAATCTCTCATAGATTCCCATGGTTTTCCTATATTGTTTTCTAAAACTAATAATTACAATAGTTATCATAAAAACATTTAATGGAAAATTATCATGAGAATAATGTAAAAAATTATTATAACTCAAATCTTACCACCCATTAACCCTAAAAAAATAACCCCCAAAATATTCCAAACACTCTCTATGAGGGGGTGAATTATGGTGAAATTTGTTTTCATCCCAAGTTTTGTTGGATCTTATTATCATGATGAAATATAAATTATAACCAATGAATATTAAGCACAAAATTAAAACATCAAACTGAAAAATATTGTTGGTCGGAGTAGAATACTCAAGGGGGGGGGGGTGAATTGAGTATCTATATGAAATTTCTATTCAAAAAGGTGCTCTTAAAAGTATTTCCCCTTCAAGTTAAATACAACCCAGTTAATCAAAGTAATACAATTATAAAGTTTTGATTATTTAAATAAATTCTTAGAAGATTGATTATTTCTCATTAATGATAATAGTTATTAATATTACTTTTGAAACTATTTTACTAAGACAAAGAAATTATAACTTCTTTCCAAGATTAACTATCAAAGTAAGTTTACTGATTTCTAAATTATACAATAGAGAAGTAAAATAGAGAAAACTAAAGTAAGCAGAACAAAATATATACAATAAGTGGTTTAGTCTCAAGACGATAACTAATCCACTCCACTTGGTGATCACCTACCACCAAGAAGTTTATATAAATAAACATTATCCACAACCTGGAATGGGGTTAAACAATATTACAAAGGACTGTCCAAGTCGCACAAGGACCTCTTCCATAGTTCTTCATGGGTACAAACTGCCCGGCCACACAAGGACCTCTTCCACATTTATATGTGGGTATACACAAGAGTAAATGATTGTTTGAGTGAGGATATATTGTATCCTTAAGTTTAATGCAGGAGAAAGAGGGTGTTTCTATACAGATACTCACTCTGCTTGAAAATTAATAAAATGATACACAACAGAGTATTAATGTTGAGATAGGTTTATAAATTCTATGAGTATTGATATTTACAGCTCTGGACTTCTACAATGAGGTAGATGCAGAACTCAAGTCCTCATATAGAAAATAGAGTGTCGTAAGTTAGATAGATTCGAATTGTGTTCTTCGTGGTGTTTTACAATGCAAATATGTTCTTGGGATTCTAGTATGCTTCGTGTGTTATTCAATAGAATCAGCTTGCATGGTCCAATTCGCAAAAATTTATTCTGTTATAATGCTCATGCCCACCAGCTTGTTCTTTTGTATCGTGTTTTTCCTACAATATTTTTCACCCTTTTTTTCTGGGCCATACAACTATTTTTATCTTAGAGTGTATGTGTTTGAGCCAACCGGTTGCTTGTATCCTACACCTCGTACCCCGTACTGTCTGATGTTATGTCTACAAAGAATCATTAATTATGTCAGTGCATTAAAATATTCAAATATGACTTTTAGAGATTAAATTGAAAGACGACAAAAGATTTTAGGAAATAGTGCCACGGTATGTCATGTAAATAGTGACTCCTTCACACGGTGTTTGGGTTGGTCATGGTGTCTTGTTCACAGTGTCTCATGGTTACGGTGTCTAGATGTCACAATGTCTTGTTCATGGTGTCTGATGGTCATGGTGTCTCATAGTCAAATGGACTTCTTGTTCACGATGTCTGATCCTTCATGGTGTCTGATTGTCACGGTGTCTAATCATTCACGGTGTCTAATTGTCACAGTGTCCGATCCTTCACAGTGTCTGATTTTCACGGTGTCTGATTTACATTTCCAGAAAGACATAACCAGTGGCATACACATAGTGTCTCAAACTTTTTAAAGTAACTGTATTCAGACTTAAGTAATGATTATCATAGAATGTATTAAAGTTATTCATTTTTCTATGAAGGTATTATAAAAGTAAATCAAGGATAATATAAAGTAATTAAACTGAATGTAGAGAAATTAAGATCTTTAATGGATCTTCTTAAAGCTTGATAATACATAAACAATAATACACATGATTTGATATAATTTAATAGATTTAATCTGGTTGAATTGGATTTGTGATCATTAAAACATGATTAGTACATGAGGAGTCCAACAATATCCCCCTTGTTGATGATCACAAATCATGTAGATTTAAAGGGTATATTTGATTGAACTACAGATATAGAGATAAATGTCTAACATATAGAGATTTATCCCCATTTTGGGATTTTAAAAAATATGGAATAAGAGAAGTCAAGAAAAGTGAACATTTCATTAAATAAAATAAGATACAGTGCAAAAAAAAGGAGAAAAACAAAAGCAACATAATTCCTACAAAAAGGAGTAATCAATGTTCTTCTTGAGAGGTTGGAATTCTCTTTTTTCCTTACCAGTAGTAGTAGAAGAGGAAGCCATATGAGCAGAGATAGAGGTAGAAGAAGGGAGTGAGGTGGTTGATAGAAAAGGTAAAGGAATGTCCTCAAAGACAGATAGAGCCAGAGTAGGTGTATTAGAAGATCGAGGTAGGTGTTGATCAAGGATCAAAGGCCTTATCTGGCTCATATCTTGGCTGATAGACATAATAATAGAGGATAAGGAAAAGGTGAAGGTAGGACATCCAGGTCTTAGAGGTTCAGTCCCAAGAGCAAAAATGGTTGTACTCTGTACATGATGGTAAGGCCACAAAAGGTTAATGAAATATGCAATGATCTCTCCATCACACTGCATGGCTTTCTCAAAATTATCCTTATTTTCATAAACTTATCCAATAATCAAGTGAACTCTGTGAGATTTTGGAATTGAGTCTTGAAAGCTTGAGTAGCAGGTGGAATCCACAGATTTTCCACAAGAAACTTGAAATCATTATTCATGTCAGTCTTGGAGAATAATATGTTGAAGTAGAAATCCAGTTTCTTGGAAATATCTTATTGAGCATCATTAGCTATTTTAGAATGGATTTGGACCTCGTCAAGAACTCTGTCACCATTCTTGATAACTAAAGAGAGAGAATATTTATTGAAGCCACTAAACACAGTCTGATGCTCTTCTTTGACCATTGTTCTGAGTAGATCATTGTCTAAAGATGGTTGAGAATATTGACCAGAGGATTTTGATGCAATGAGGGCGGTGGTGAGAGGTTTCAGTTGATTCATCCCTTTCTAAAGACACCCCATATACTCATCAGTGAGTTTATTTAGATTAAAAACAAGCTCTCACATTTCCCTCATAATCTGTTTGTTCCTTTTTGTGACCTTTTCATCTAAGGTAGCTATATGTGGATAAATCTCAGAGGCAACATTCTATGGGGTTTGAGGAAACACAAGTTCCACAAGATGAGAAATAAGCTCTGATCTCGAATGCATCTATTTCTATATGTCTTCAATCATAACTCGTAGGGTCTTCACTTAATAACTAAGTAGTCTATTCTCAAATCTTACTTCCTAAATATCATTTAGCATTTTTGGTTGTATTTTCCAAATAAAATTCTCTAACAATAATGAGGCATCTTTCTCACTTAGATGTTTCACAAGAGCATGTTGGGAATTCATAACTTTTTAAACACTAGAAAAAAGGGTAGCACCAAATTACATTAGATCATACTTACTATCAATGGATGGTTGTTTTGATAAAGGTTCAGAAATAGGGACTGATACAGGCTCAGGTTCCCTCTCAAGAGAAATATTAGAGAAAAATTTCAGTTGGAACACAGTAAAAAGGTAACGAGATTTTACTGACACTTGTTGAGAGTCATCCACATTATAGAAACTGGGGAACTTATTCCGAGTTCTTACAAGGCTTGAATCAACTAGATTTGGTAATTCGATAGATTCCAGATTTGGGGGTTGCTCCCCCTCAACAGTTGTATCCTTATCAGTACTGAGAGGCTTAGGATCTTTATCTAATTCCACAAACTCATCTCGTAGTCCTTATCTCATTTTCTTCATAGCTAGTAGAAAAGATAGCTACATCCTTTCCTCAGTTGAAGGAATGAATTTGGGAACATATTGTTCCACTGGGAGTTCCTCAAGGTCAGATCCTTGCAAATCAAGTAATTATTCCTCTGTAGGTTCTTCTATAGCATTATTCTTGGTTTCATGGATAACAGATTTTGTTTCAGCCTCAGGTTGAGCTTCCAGAGTAACAACTTCTGTAGTTTTAGAGACTTCTTTTTCACTTACCACAAGATGGATAGGAGTATTGTCTTCCTCAATAGAAAAAGTTTCCCTTCGGGGCACAATAGCTGCTTCTTCCTCTTCAGCAAAATACTTAAAAACCTCATCTTATTCCAAACTAGGATCATAAATATCTCTTGGTCTTGAGGGATGTTCCACAGGATTGAATTTTTCATAAATTCTATCATTGTCTTCCACCCATGCCTTTTTCAAAGGATTAAAATTTATCTTTCTCCTCTTGATAGTGACTTTTGAAGTTCAGTACTCACAATCCTTTATAACTTCCTCATTAGGTCCAACCATACCTTTGGAAAGAATCATGGCTGAGATAAGCTGAGAGTAAAACATGGAGGTTGACTTGGATGTGGCTTTGACCTGTTGACACATGTGGTGAATGATATACTTTCAAATGTTGATCTTATGCCCATTATTCATAAGGTGGATCAGAAACACATCTAGATATTTCTAAACAGAAAAATCACCTTTTCTAGGGATAATAGAATTCTGAATAAACTTGAATATAAGCCTTGATTCTCTATATAGTTCAGTAGAAATGGATCTCCTCTTGGTTCTATTTCCAACTAAGGCATTCAAATCATCCTCCAGATCAAATAATTCGGTTGAAGGTGGAGGCCCTCTATGATAATCCTCATAGATGCCTTAATGAGGTATCCTAAGGCATGCAGGCCATAACCTCGAAAAGAATGATCATTTCCAGCCATTTATCCATATTCTAATGACATAACTATCACCATAATCAAAAGAGAACGGTACATACTGATAAAACTGAGCCACTAACTTAGGGTAGAAAGGTCAATATTCCTTCGAAAACCACTATAACCTGCCTTGTTGTTCTAAAACATTCAAAATCAGAGTCTTACTTGACAGAATCCACTTGGGGAAAACCTTTTTATGAGGTACTACAACTAGGTTTACTAGATTTGGATTTAGAGGTCCTTCAGGTGTTTTCTTAGTTGCAATCTTTTTTTTATTTGAGCTGCGCTTCTCATGAGTCGACGATGAAGGACATTTCATCATGGGAATCTACCAAAGATTTGAGAGAGAGAAAAGGGTTGCAGGGTTGAAGAAGGATTTGAAATGAGTGAATAGAAGAATGCCCGAGTGAAGAATCGGGCGATACTTTATTTTTTTTATCATTTAGAAATACCAAACATCGTAAAAGTAAAAATCCGGGAAAACAAAAAGGTGAAATGAATAATTACCATAATACAGTTTTTAATTCATAAATAAACATTAAAGAAATGATTTATGGTGAGACCATATCGAGTCTTTACAGTGAGACATAGAATGAATGTTAGACTGTAACTAAGCGTTATGATGAGACAGTAATATGGTAAGGTAGTAATATATTGACATAGTAATAATCAAAAAATAGTCATGAAGAACTAACTGTGTGACTGTTATCATGAAATAGTGAGATATACAACAATAAGAATTTTTTTTAAGATTTATCATGCCTAATTCAAGTATGATGTTGTTTATTCTTTCAGAATTTATTGGTATGGTAAATATATTAGTAAGAAGATAGGCAATACTAATGAATTCCAAAGTGATATCTCTCTTTTGATAATGATCTCTCAAAAATTGATGTCTTACATCAATATGCTTTTTCATAGAATGCTAAACCATATTTTTTGAGATGTTAATAGTAGTTGTGTTGTAAAAATTTATAGTTACATGCCTGAATTGATATCCATATTCTAGTAATTTGTGTTTCATCCAAATGATTTGTGCACAAAAAATGCCAGCAGCTATGTATTCAACTTCTACAATAGACAATGCAACAGAGTTTTTTTTCTTACTATACCATGATACTAGTGACTTTCCTAAAAAGTTACATGTTTCATAGGTTCTTTTTCTATCTAACTTACAGCCACTGAAGTCAGCATTAGAATAACTAACTAATTCAAATTATTTTCCTCTAGGATAGAAATATCCTAGATTGGGTGTATGCTTGAGGTATTTGAAAATTCTATTTACAACATTAAAATAAGATTCCTTAGGATTTTTTTG
This sequence comes from Viscum album, assembly GCA_963277665.1. Taxonomy (NCBI): domain Eukaryota; kingdom Viridiplantae; phylum Streptophyta; class Magnoliopsida; order Santalales; family Viscaceae; genus Viscum; species Viscum album. The sequence goes on along the minus strand of OY728157.1, from coordinate 13,156,841 downwards.
AAAACGAGCACACATACACACACTAAACATAATGTCTGGTTGACTAGTAGTTATGTGGAGTAAACTTCTAATCATTCCTCTATAAGTGGATTGATCAAAATATTTTCCATCTTTATGAAGATCCAACTTACAAGTGGTACTCATGGGAGTGTTACTACTTTTAGTGCTATCCAATCCAAAACATTTTTGAAGATCTCTTGTATATTTACATTGAGCTAAAATAATACCATCATTATTTTGAAAGATTCGATATCCGAGAAAAAATTTTAGTTCACCCATTAAACTCATTTCAAATTCATTTTGCATAATTTTAGAAAAATCAACACATAAATAATTTTTTGAGGATCCAAAGATAATGTTATCTACATAGATTTGAACTTCTAAAACATCATTAGAAACTCGTTTTATAAAAAGGGTAGGATTGGATATTCCTTTTGTAAAACCACTGGAAATAAGAAAAGTACTTAATCTAACATACCATGATCTTGGAGCTTGTTTTAAACCATATAAAGTTTTTGATAATTTAAAAATATGATTCGGAAAATTGGGGTTTGTAAAACTCGGGGGTTGTTCAACAAAGACATCCTCAACAATATACCCATTTAAGAATTCACTCTTAACATCCATTTGATATAGTTTGAAATTCAGATGAGTAGTATAAGAATGAAAGATTTTGATGGCTTCAAGTATTTATACTGGTGAAAAGTTCTCCTCATAGTCAATTCCTTCTTCTAGACTATAAACTTGTGCAACCAATCTATCCTTTTTTCAAACTATGTTACCGACTTCATTTACCTTATTTCTAAACACCCATTTAGTTCCTATGGTGAATGTTTCCTTAGGTATTTCAAAAAGATTCCAAACATTGTTCCTTTCAAACTGATTAATTTATTCTTGCACATCCATCACCCAAAATTCATCATTGATATCATCATTAATGTTTTTAGGTTCAAGTTGTGACAAGAAGACTTGATGTTCAACCTGATTTCTAAGAGAATATCTAGTTAGATTTATTTGTCTAGGTATCCTACAGTAGCATTTATGGGATGTTTCTTACGAGTTATAACAACTCTAGTAAAGGAAAGACTAGTGATTTCAGGTTCATCAGTAGGTTCAGGTTCTAAGGAATTTTCAGAACTGGAAGTTTTTACTGATTCTTTCACAGACTGGTTTTAGGATTTTGGATTAATGTTCAGATTCAATAGATCATCCTCCAGGTTATCTAGAATGGTTTTAGGCTCATGTGGATCTATTTAATCAAATTTTACATGGGAAGACTCTTCCACACATGTAGTACTTTTATTAAACACTCTATAGGCTTTACTAGAAATGGAATATCCTAAAAAGATTCCTTCATCACATTTGGATGAAAATTTGTCAAGATTTCCCTTAGTATTAGGGATATAGACATTGCAACAAAAAACACTAAAGTACTTAACCTTGGGTTTTTTATTGTTCCATAACTCATAAGGATTCCTTTTAAAGAATAGGTCTGATCAACACAATATTGATTATGTGGCATGATTTATTGATAGATTTAGCCCAAAAATAAATAGGCAGGTCATATTCACTTTGCATTTTTTTAGAAAACACTTACAGTGTTCTATTTCTTCTCTCTACAACTCCATTTTGTTAAGGTGTTCTAGGGGCATAGAAATTGTGATTATAACCATTTTGTGACCATTGGATTCAAACTCTTGATTTTCAAACTCACGGCCATGATCACTTCTTAAGGATTTAATTCTAACTCCACTAAGATTTTCTACAAACTTTGCATATTTAATAAAATAAGAGAAGGCTTCACTCTTTTGATCCATAAAAATGGTCCAAGTATATCTAGAAAATTCATCTACATAAACATAAATATAGTGATTCCAATTTAAACTAGAATCTATTGATGGTCCAAACAAATCCATGTGAACCAGTTAGAGAGGTTGTGAAGTTGAAACTTCTTTGGTTTGAAGGAAACATTGTGTTGTTTTCCCCTTTGACAGGGATTACATACTTTTTCATTTGGAAACTCAAGTTTGGGTAAGTATTTAACTAGGATTTTTATAGTTAGCTTTATAAGGGAGTGAACATTACAGTCTCCTAGTCTCTTATTCCAGAGCCAAGATTCTTTATGAAATACACTTAAGCATTAAGATTTTCGAGAAGCTAAGGAATCTAAGTTAACAGAGTTAATATTTTCATTTCTTAATGCAGAAAATATTAATTCTTCTTTAGAATTAAAGTCATTTCAAGCATCATCTTCAAATATATCATGAAATAAATCATTACATAACTGTGAGATACTAAGAATATTGTATTTTAATCCATCAACAAATAGTACTTTAGAAATCAATACTGAATTAGAGTTACCGATTTGGTCGAGGCCAATAATGTTTCCTTTAGCATTGACACCAAATCTGCCATGTCCTCCATCTATTTTTATTATGTTCTTGAATCTTTAGTAGTCTCCTGTCATGTGCCTTGAACCTCCACTATCCATGCACCATAGAATTTTTTAGGAACTCTTTAAGCATATTTCCTATAAAATGATCAACAAAAAATGAATTTTGGTACCCATACTTGTTTGGGACCTGTAATATTAGTAATAAGTGATTTAGGAACCCATATCTGTCTCATAGGTTTCCAATAAGCATTAAGTAAAGTATTTGAAAAATAAACTCTATTTGGTCCTGAAAACGTTGAAATAGTATAAAGTGTATCATAACTTGAATTAGATTATTTATGTCAAGACTTGTAAGTAAAACTGTATGTACTTGATTTAAAAACAAACTTTGTTCTACCAATGATTCTTTTTCTAGTTTGATAACCAATTCCAGGGTTGTATTTAGGGGAATTTTTTTCCTAGCATTTGGGTAAGGGTATTTTTTCCATTGGTAAACTTTTCTAAGTCATTCTTCAATGGCTCATTAGATATTTCTAATTTATTATTCTCTTTGAGCAGTTAAGAATTTTTCTCCTTTTTAGTTGTGAGTTCATATTTAATAGTCACATTAAGGGCATATTGTTTCTTCAAAGATTTATATTTGTCTTTTAGTTCATTGCATACTTCTTCAAGCATGTTATAGTATTCAAACATTTCTTCATTAGTCATTTTTTCTGATTCACTCTCATTTTCAGAATAGTGTGAATTATGTACATGAGAGTCTAGTGTTACCTCAGATGTGTTTGTCATAAAACACATATTGAATTTGTAATCCTATTCATCATGTGATGTTTCTGAGTCACTTGAACTATCCTCAGAGTCACTCCAAGTTTCTTTCATTGACTTTTTATACTTCCTTTACTTGTCCTCATATCTCTTTTTTTACTTGAGATTTGGATAGTCAGCCTTGATATGTCCCTTGCGCTTACATTCATAACAGAAAATCTCATTAGTCTTGTCAGTTCTTTACAGTCCTTCTTCCAACTTCCTTTTTTACATATTTTCTCTTTAAGTTAAGCTTTAGGAAAAAATTATTCTTCTTGTAAAATATTTTGATTCTTCTTTCTAGTTGATCCATTTCCTCATCACTATCAGGTGATGATTTTTCACTACTGGAAATTTCTACAGAAGCTTCCAACTTCCCTTTGCCTTTGTGTCTAGTGGTGGTGGTCTTGAATGCAACAGATTTTCTTTTTGGTTTATCCTCCTCCTCATTGAATTTTAGCTCTTCTTCATACATATTCAGTTTCTCAATGAGTTCTTTTACAGGTAGATTTATGATGTTGCAGGATTCTCTAATAGAGGTAAAGTTTCCTCTCCATCAATCAGGCAGTCATTTGAAAATTCTCATGATCTGTTCCTTGGCAGTGACTTCTCTTCTCAGAGAAATAATTTTGTTTACAATATCATTGAACCTAAGACAAATGTCAGAGATAGGTTCATAAGGTTTCATTTTAAAGTTATTGTATTTAATAGTATAAGTATTAAGTATCATTTCTTTTACACTAGATGTTCCTTCATGTGAAACAGAAATGGTATCCCAAATTTCATGTACAATTTTACAAGAAGAAATTCTATAAAATTCCTCATCACCTAAGGAGTTGTATAAAGAATTCATAGATTTGAAATTGTTATTGTAGGCAGTTTTGATAGGATCATCCCATGTAATTCTATCAGTAGCAGAAATCTTGTGTTCATCTATAATGGATGACCAAATCTCAAATCCCATACTCTCTAAGTGCATTTTAATTTTAAATTTCCATTGAGCATAGTTGGATCCATTAAAGAATGGTAGTATGTTGGTTGCAGCACCTTGAAATCTATTATCTATAAAAATAGAATAGGTTTAAAGAGATTGAAATTTAGAATTGATAGAAATCTAATGATTTTTAAAGTAAAACTAAAATCATAGTTGAATGAGATTAAACAAAGTCTTAATAAAAAAACCTCTGATACCTAATGCTGGTCAGTGTAGAATACTCAAGAGGGGGGGTGAATTGAGTATCTATAAATTTGATTGTTTAAAATGGTGTTTTTTAAAGGATTTCCCCTTCAAGTTAATTACAACCCAATTAATCAAAGTAATACGGTTATAAAGGTATGACTCTATAAATAACTTCCAAGAAGATTGATTATTTCTTAGTTATGATAATAGCTATTAATATTACTTTTGAAAATATTTTACTAAGACAACGAAATTATAAATTCCTTCCAAGATTAACTATAAAAGTAAGTTTAGTGATTTCTGAATTATATAGTACATTAGTAAAATAGAGAAAACTAAAGTAAGCAACAGAAAAGATATATAACAAGTCATTCAGTCTCAAGCCAATAACTAATCCACTCCACTTGGTGATCCCCTTCCACCAAGAAGTTTATATAAATAAACTTGATCCTCACCCTGGATCGGGGTGAAACAACAGTATACTAGACTGTCCAGGTCACACAAAGACCTCTTCCACAGTTCTTCATGGATGCAAATATCTAGGCCACACAGGGACCTCTTCCACACTTATCCGTGGGTATAAAAAAAAGTAAATGAGTGTTTGAGTAAGGATATATTTTATCTTTTAGTTTAATGAAAGAGACAGAGTGTGTTTCTATACAGATACACACTCTTCTCTAAAATTAATAAAATGTTACACAACAGAGCAGTAATGTTGAGATAAGTTTAAAAATTCTATGAGTGTTGATCTTTGTAGCTCTAGATTTATTAAATGAGGCAAATGTAGAACTCATTTCCTCATATAGAAAACAGATTTTTGAAAGTTAGACAGATTTGGCTTGTGTTCTTCATGGTGTTTTACAGCACAAAGATGTTCTTGAGATTCTAGTATGCTTCGTGTGTTCATCAACAAAATCAGTTTGCATGAGACAATTCAGAAAAATGTATTCTGTTATAATGCTCACACCCACCATCTTGTTCTTTTGTATCGTATTTTTCCTACATGCATTTCCACCCTTTGTTTCTAGGATGCACAACACTTTTAATCTTAGAGTGCATGTGTTAGAGCCGACAGGTTTCATTTATTCTACACCTTGTATTGTCTGATGATATTTCTACAAATAATCATTAATTATGGCAGTGCATTAAAATCATCAAATATGTACGTTAGAGATTAAATTGAAAGGCATCAAAATATATTATGAAACAGTGTCATAGTAGGTCATGGAAACGTTGTATTCATCACAAGGTGTCTGGGTAGGTCATGGTGTCTTATTCACGGTATCTGATGGTCATGGTGTCTCATGGTCATGGTGTCTACTTGTTCACGATGTATGATCCTTCACGGTGTCTGATTTTCATGGTGTCTGATCCTTCACGGTGTCTGATTGTCACGCTGTCTGATCCTTCACGGTGTCTGATTGTCACTGTGTCTGATTTACTTTTCCAGAAAGACATAACCAGTGGCAGTCTCATGGTGTCTCAGACTTTTCAAAGTAAATGTATTCAGACTTAATAAATGATGCTCATAGAATGGATAAGACTTAATCATTTTTTAAAGAAGGTATTATAAAATTAAATCAAGGATAGTATAAATTAATTAAACTGAATGTAGAGAAATTTAGATCTTGAATGGATCTTCTTAAAGCATGATAATACTTAAACAATAATACACATGATTTGATATAATTTATTGGATTTAACCAGGTTGAATATTATTTTGGATCATTAAAACATTTTTAGTGCATGAGGAGTCCAAAAAATATTATTATAGTGACATAGGGATTTTACTTGGCTCACCACTAAGGAATACATCCAAGGACCATACATCAATTATTTTTCAATGTACCAAGATCACTATCGACTATCGTGATTACAACGTTTATGAATGGATCAATACCAATACATGGGTTACTAACTCTGCATCTATGTCCACCCACTACTTCAAGACATGGTATATAAAAATACATTAACACAATAGTCACTAATAATAATTTCCATGTAGATAATTATCACAAAAAATATGATGGTGTTCAAGCTGTACTTAAATCTCTACTATTAAATGTGGAACTTCAATATTATTTTTTTAATTCCATCTTTAAATTCTATATTTTTCAATTCAGTTGATATGTTTTTAATCCTCTAAATTGATCTTACTTCTTCCTAATACATTTAAAATCAATACCCATTAAATTCCTTACATGTTTCCACATAATTGGAGAATAAAACCATCCCCAGTATTATATATAAAACTACCAATTTCAAGTGTAATTTATCTTATTTTATGAAATATTCAATTTTTCTAAACATTATGGAAATAAATACATCATGATGTAATGGTTGACATTATGGAGTAATGTTGTTTAATGTCACTAGATTAATACATTAAATACTCCACTATAGTGGGATTCTTTATCAAATATACATGTAAAAAAATTGTATTAAATAAATTTAAAAATTCCTTGAGAACTTTTTTATAATCATATAATTATTCATTATTCACGATATTTGTATATTATAGAATAGTTAATTACTATTTTATCCACTTCAACAGTAATTAATCAAATCTCCACCATAATTTCATAGTCTATTATTTATGAATTATTTGAATATCATCAAACTAGGATGATAATATATTCAGTTATGGAAAACAATATTGTTTCATGAAAACTCTAGTATAATCATCTAGATTTTATCCAAATTATCATGGTGTCTTCTTTATAGTATGGTATTTTCCTCTCTGACAGTTACATTTCATTAAATTATGAACAACCATCACCTATTAGTTCTACTCTAAAATAGTGTAATAGCCCCAAATCTAGTAATTGAGGGCCAAAAATTATTTTATTAGAATGTTTTTTAATATATAGATCATATGAACCATGTTTTTAATAGTTTTAGTAGACTGGATCCATATATATTCAATACATTATATTTAAAATTCAATGTGTGTTATGGAAATTCTTCAAACATTATTAATTAGCCATTATTAACCTTCTATCACATGTATTAATACAATTGGTTTATTTTGTAAAAGGGAAACAATACAAAAGGAGTGATATCTGATGCTTGGAAAAGGGTAGCGTATAATGAAATACATCATGAATAAACAATTGAATGGATGATATGGATGCAATAAATAGTTAAATCATGTCATATAAATGATAAAATGAGAATAATACATCCAATGATAACATAAAAATAGAAATACATAATCACATGGATAACAATAATTGATATATTTGTTATAGAAAGAAAATTTTTGGACACTATAGCAATATTTTCAAGGACCCAGACCAATCATCATGCATAAATTGGTTCGCACAAACCAAACAACTATGCCAGATTTTCTCATGATACTTATATATCTATTAAGGGATATATATCTATAGGTCTCACCTGTCACAAAATAAGCCTTATGGATACATCATATGAAGAGAAAAGTAAAATAATACATATCATATTGTCCACTAAGGATCCTCATAAATGATCATGGATATATAATTAGAAGTTATCAATTAATGAAAAATTTATAAATATATAATATAATTATTTTACCAATCAATTAAATAATATGGATATATATTAGAATATCCCACAATCAAACTATAAACTATAGGATATTCCTAATGCAATTGAAGTACCCTTATCAATGTAATGATAATGAAGTAATAATGGATGGTAATACCATGGTATAAGGATGTAAATTTAAAATAGTCATAAAATTCCATTGTTTATAATGGTAGAAATAAAATGCGTAATAGAAAAATACCATGTAGTGAAATAATTAAACTTTTCACATTTATTCAACAAGAATTGAGGATACAAAATTTTCTAAATAAAAGGCTTGGATGTTGGTATTCATTGATAGAAAATTTAAAAATGATCCAAAATATAGTTTGATCAACTTTATACTTGATAGAGTCTCCACTTATTATATCTATATCATCTTTATTTAGAAAAATACCATCCCCTAGAAATAATACATCCACCATACCTCAAATACATAGAATATGTAAGGATTAGTATAATTAATATCATGGATACATGAATTTTCAATCATAATTATGCCTCTCGAAGATTGTATACTAATAAAAAAGAATTGATAGCCATTTAAAATACAATACTAGATTTACAAAAAGGGTACACAAAAACATTGTCTATGGAATTTTAAAGTAATTAAATGGATTATAGATGAGAAATAATAAAATCAGGTTTGACACCCTTACCTTGCTATGTGGACTCTTGAATCATGATAAAGAACACCGTGGAACCCTGAAACACCTTATAGGGACCCATGAGAGGGAATACCAGAGGAGAAACATAGCCATGGACTATGAAGTGAAGCGTAATGATATGATGGGCGGGTATTTATATAAAATTTGGAGGGAATTTTATTGATTCTGTGATTTAGTATTTAGAAATCTAGGATATGAAAAATGATAAACCATTGTCTTATCCGTGGTTTAAAACCATGGTTTTTAAATTTATGAAAATTAATTTCCATTTATTAATTTGAGAAAATAAATCAACTATTATGTATTACCTTGGGTACATGAATTGTTTTTAAAAATAATTGTCTTCGTAATAGTTTTTCCAAATTTAGACTTTGGAAAGTGCATTGCATGTTTAGAAATTGATTTCAATACTTTATAATAAATTATTTTATAAATTTCCATATTTTCAGTTAAGGATTCATATTTATTTATTATGGAATAATTTTTATATCATACTGAGCTAATAAAACTTGAATTATATTACTACAATATTTAATTATTTATCCAAAACAATTATTGTCATCGAAAATTATGAAAAATTCGCCATTGGATAATTATGATGTGTCAATTCCAAATTTAATTCCTTTTTATGATTTTTTTATTTATGAGGAATATATTAACTAAATAATAATATTTTAGTATTTAGAAATCATGTTTCTGATAAAAAAACATAAAAATTGTTTTTTTTAATTTTTTATTATTATTCAATAAGATATGTGTGTAATTATATTAATTTTTCACAATCAATATACACTATTAAAAATTATTCATTTTAATATTACCAATTTAATTTTTGTATTTTATTAAACAATTATATGTATAAGGGTTAAATTACTCTTACAATAATCATATTAGGAAATTAGTATTCCAATGGACATCATAAGATTCTAACGGTTATAGGGCCACTTTTATATATATATACATATTAATGAAGCATCTCAAGTCATTAATATATTTCCCTTTAATCCAATATTAGTTATATTACATGGATTATTTTTTCTTCATATTAGCAATATATATTTAATATTTTTCATTATTTTTAGAGTACGATCATTCATAGTTGATGATTATGGTGTTTCTATATGTTTTTATAGGTTCGGTAACACAGATTTCGATTATTATAATGAATATGATTTTATAGTTTTATGTATTATATTATGATAATTTGATCAAATGGATAGTTTTATATGATGTAAATTGTAATAAGATATTTTTTTATATTAAAATATTTGGTACTATATTCTTTTCCCATTAAATAGTCACATTCTTTAAATTTGGTGTATACATCAATATACAAAAAAACAACGATAAGTATTCTTCATTGTTTAGTCATACTCTATTGTCTCCTCTTATAATTTAATATACGATAACTAGAATAAAGATAAATATTTGAAATGTAGTGATCCCCTTTATGTAGTTCAAATAGATAATCAATTTTAGGTATTATTTAAATTTTCTTAACAATAATGAAAATGATTTTACAATAGTCAATAGATAACCACATAAACCATTTATGTTCAAATATAACAAAGGTTTTACCCACGGAATCACACTATAGTGAATAAATCCATTATCATAATTCTCATTTAGTTTCTTCTTTAATTCCACCAATTCCACTGGAGAAATTCTATAGGTTGGCTTGGATATGAGTTTTACATTAAGGATAAGTTTAATAAAAAATTACAATTCATGATTTAGTGCATATCTAGGAAATTATTTAGGAAATAGATTAATATAGTCATGAATAATATATGTATATTTTATTCTTAAAATTTCCTTCCCATTCAGTCATTTATCCTATCAATTAGTTTTATTAAGATGATCCTTACATGAATTAGGCAATGAAGTATCTCCTCTAAAAACAAGGGTTTTTATTATAGTCTCATAAATTGTAATATCCTTATCTCATTACTAAATTACTAAATTATACTTTGAGATCCAATCATTAACAAATAACTATGAAAAATATAACCATTGATATAATAGATAGGCTTAAAAAAGGAAACCTTAATGTATTCTAAAAAATTTAGTCCATTGTATCTTTACTTATATAATATTTTCACATGGGTTTTAACTGAGAATTCATTATTTGATGAATTAGGTTTAGATTCAATGTTCATAAAAAACTTGTAAGATATGAATTAGTGTGTAGATCTAGAATCAAATCATATATTATCTCAATCTGAGTTTATAATCAATGAACTTACTATCATATTATTTTGGAAATTAATATATCTGTATCAACACAAATTGATCCTACCTCCAGTGACTTATTCTGAGTTATATTCCCTTGATAAATGTGTATTTGATTTAAATAGTGTCTCATATCCTTGAAATTAAATCAATTGAAATTAGTGACTTATCTTTAACCATAACACTAATAAGAATAATTTCACTTACCTCTATAGTTGATGAAAACTCTAAATATTTTTATAAATTTCTCTGATGTGTTTCTTTCCAATATTATTACTTGTTTGATATTTTACCCTTCCCTTTGTCTCCATTTTCATATTCCACTCGGAATGGTTATCAGCTATCCTGTAACACTTCAGCATCACTATTTTTTATTTTATCTTAATATAATCATTTTTTTTAAATTTAAGAGTTTTATATTGGAATTTTAGATTTTTAAAAGTTTCCCTTCTGCTACATAGTTGTCACATGGTTAGGGAAAAAATATGGAATCTAAAGGAAAATGTTTAATAAATTGAATATAGTTTTTTGTAATCAGTCCATGATTTTCAAAATCCTATGTAATAAGTGTGTGAGTAGTGTTAAACTTCCCAATTGAATCATCGTTATGGAAAATGGATAAAACAAACATTATGAGATGTGTTGGTTCCTTTCAATGTATCCCACATGGTTAGTCCCTAATTTGGAAAACAATAAGTCTTAACCATGTGACCTGCCCAATTTCACATGAATTGTGAAATATATAATTTTTCTTCCATTATTTTTAAAATTAATTCTCCTCCTTATCCTTATATTTCATATGGTAAACCTCTTTGAAGACATAGGGAGAAATAATTACTTCTATCATTTAATTTTGGCTTCACATTCATAGTTTTCAAGTGGGTTTCTAATGTAATTAATTCATATTCTCTTCCATTCTTTTCTATTTCCTTACCCAATAAATTGTTTCCTATTTTATCCCTCAATTGGGAACCCCTACTCAATGTCAAAGTTAGGTTTTATGTTGATATTGTTTTAAGGTAGAGTTCATGTTCTCAACGAGCTGTACAAGGCACTTATTTGATTGGCATGGGATTCTTAGTGGAATTCCCTTGATTTCCATCCATTTTTAGGTAGATAATTCAATGAAATTTTTTATATAGAAATTTATAAAGTGTTTAAGATTGATAAATTCATTTTTAATTCATTTATAATCATATATGATATCTTTTTTTTGATAAATAAAGTATTTCAATGAAATATTTAGCAAATAATAAATTATTTTCTCTATAAAAATCAAGTATTGTTCAGAAAAAAGTGGGGAAGTATGTTAAAACCAACTAAAAATTTATATGATGCTCTGTTGGATGGTTTGAATAAAGTGTGTTACTATTTGGCATTGATTTAATTTTTTTGACTGGAAACCAATATTAGAAAAAAATTGATAAAGGGTTTTTTTTATCAAAATGGACTTCCAAATAGGTTTTTAAAGACTAATTAGACAAAATAAAATGGCATAGCATTATGAGCTATATTTATTATAAAATGATTGTTTTAAACATTATAATTCAATAGGTTTTATATTGTGATAACATATTTTGTCTCTCTTTGATTTTATCCACCAACTAGAGTGTTTTTCATAGATATGTTTTGGTTGTATGATATGAAAATGGGTCATTTCATACAATGGTGTTTAGGTTAAATAGATTTAATTCATAAATACTATTTATTAATAATCTATTTTTGATTTTTCACCACCACAATAGTTTGTTCACAGGATCCCATGTAACTAAGTGTGATATCTTGATTTAACCTACAGTAGTTTCTACACATGATACCAAGGTCCCCCTAGATTTTTCTATATTCCTTGTATAGAGGGGAATCCACTTTCCAATTATGGTGGTGTGGGATATTTGGGTTTCTTTTGATAATTTATATGTAATATGGATTGGATTTTGGGATCATTACACTAGAGTCATTATGCTCATTCAAATTTAGGGGCTATGTTATATAAAATTAAATTTTTTCTTTTATTGGTGGTTCTATGTAGGGGATTCTCATTCCAAACCTTCTTGTAGTCCTTCATGATTATATTACATGTTTCAGTATTTATATTATCATTAATTAAAATTATTATGTTTCATTAATATGGAAGTTCATTCATGATTTGTTTGTGTATCCCTCATGGTTGGTTTAGTTTTCTAAATGATTTGAAAATTGTATTTTAAAATTATTTTCAAATAAACGTGGAGCCTTTTTTTGGAGTGGATCACATTAAATGGTTCAAAAATATGGAAAGATATTTCATTTAGTTTTCATTACTTAAAATTTCTACATTTTGGAATTTATTGTATTTAATTTATAAATAATGATTTCATTTTTTATATAAAAATAAAATTTCATTCCTTATGGATAAAATATATAGTTATGTTTCATTATTTCTTAGTAATAATGAAAAATCTTAGTTTCTATTATATTTCAATCAAACATTTTTCAGTTGATTTATAAAATGAAATGGATATACTCCACGGTTAGATTTGGATGGGCATGTTAGTTCACACTATGATTACACATGTTGTGTGAGTGTGTGTGTAGCTCTTATATTTTACACAAGTTACATATTCCATTTTCATATTTATTATCACTACATGGGTCACTTATGGGTGAGTGGTGATGTGGTGAGACATCATGAATCACCTGGAGATGGTCTTGTGGTATGGATCATTTATATGTTTATTTTAAATATATTGTTAAATTTCTCAATATAGACACCTCATTATTTGTATTTATTTTCCTTATATTATATCTTTTTAAGTATTTATAATTGGATTTTGTTGTATATTAGATCAAATAGGTTGATTAAAATTTATTATCAATGACTCATTTTGAACTTTTTTTAATTTTTAGCTACTTATTTTTCTATGCATGGATCCTCTATGCCCAAATTACAATAAAAGATAATCAACTTATTATCATTGATTTGATAAAAACCTCATTCCCAAGGGAGTGTTTCTTGATTCCCTAGAACTAGTAGTTCTCCCTTGGGGATTATAAATATTCTTAGTTCCTATTGGTGGTCACGTTCAAGTGATATGTCAGGTCAGTCCTAGGATTTTACATTAAATAAAGTATGAGAGAATAGGTTTATAGAATTCCATAGTTATTGGAAAACCCACTTTTTATTTTGTGTAGTTTTAGTATAATGATAAATATACAGGAACATGCTATATGGAAGAGGGGGGGATTCTGGATGCCCATTTGAATTCAAAACCTTGAGTTCACCTGGTATTTTGTGGTTTAATATTTGGATTTTAATTATTTTATTGATTTTGTTTTATGTATTTGGATAGAGATAGTCTTATATGAATCCCCAATGAGTTATGAATGGGATTTTGGGGGTTAAATTTACTTTTTGGTTTGAATTGGAAGAGTAACTAGACATATAATATAAGAACTCATGATCTAGAAAAAATGTGGAGCTCATACAAATGGTTTTTCGGACATCACTAATAATTCCACATGGTTGGATCTCGGTCTTCAAAATCATGCATAGCCTTGAATCATTCTTTAATTTTTGTTTCAATATTGTTTGATTATAGAGTATATTTAATTTTATCCAACATTTCAGATTTATAATAATAATTATTTTACTAATGTTTTAATGTTTTGGAAATGAAATTTATTTGATGATTTGTTCGATGTTCAACTTATTTTTAGTGTTTTAAAAAAAATTATAAATGGGGAGTTTAATAAAAGATATTATTTAAAAAATGGTTTTAGTTGGTTTTTTAAAATAATTGTTTTGTTTCCCATGTGGTTTTCCTAAATTCTATTATACAATTAATATTTTTAAAAAAAAATATTATTTGAAATGCATTCTTATGTAATGGATTTATCCCACTTGATATGAGAATTTGGAATTTTGTTTATAAAAAAATTGGATTCATTTTATTTTGTTTTAGAAAAATGGTTATTTTTTCAAGGATTTGTTTTTCCAAGTGCATTCATTGGAAAAAGGGTTTAATATTTCATAGTATAAGTTTTTGTTTTCAAATAATGGATTTTTTTATTGTACATGAGTGGTGTGTCTGATTTTAGTGGATTTTTAATTTTTTAATTATACCAAGAAAATTATACTCTTTCTGAATTTTGAGGAATTAATTAATTTTATTAATGTGTTTTGTTTTTCAGGGTATGCCTCCTATAATGGTTAAGAAATAATGTATATGTATTTTCTTCAAGGATGATTTTCATAGTCAATCCTCCCATTGTTTAAAGAGGATCACTTCAGTTCTTAACTCTACCCAGACTCTAAATAAAGTGGTTTACATGGAACATTATCTTCTCTCAGACCCTATATATGACTTATAGAATTATAATCCACCTTCATTTTTCTAGGATCAAGGTTCATCTGAAGTGGTGGAGTATTTGGAAATTATTATTAAAATCCTCCATTATCTCAGGACTTCTAATACATCATGGGTGAGAGTGGTTACAATATTAATTGAAGGACCAATCTGAGTGTGGTTGAATTCAATGTTTATTTATCATTGATATACTTACATGTCATGGTAGTTCTTCGAGATGATTTTCATTCAGTGTTCATATCTTGAAGATGTGATGGTACATATATCTCTTATCATTAAAAATATTTATCAAATATATAAATTGGTAAACGTGTATATCAATAAATTATTATGGACAATAAATTTTTTTCCAAAACTAGTCATCAATGAATCTATAAAATCATTCTTCTTCATAGGTATTCTTCACCTGAATCTTGTAGAATCTATTCTTTGATATATACTTACATATTTTAATGAAGTCATTCAATATTCCATATAGGTGGTAGATGATTATTCTAGGTAGATTATAATTGGTGATATAACAATTTTAGCTAGTGTAAATTGAGGTACCACATTCAGTGTAGAGTAGATGGTGGATAAGCACATAAAAAAAGTCAAAGTTGGTGAGGATCAATCCTTTCAAGGCCATGGTTTCTAGAAGGAAACAATTATTGTGTGATTCTAGTGTGGGGATCCTATAAATTATAAAACCACTTGTTGGAAATATATGGGGACCTATATTTTTTATACTCATTGGGCCATTTTAAAGGGTTTTATAAGATTCAATTTTTGAAAAAGTCTTAGGTGTAAGTAAACTTTTGTTTCTTTTCTATTGTTTGGATTTTGATGTGGTTTTAGACTTGATTAAAGTTGTTCAGATAGATCGTGATTATTTTTTTCATAAAAAATTATGCATGGTTAAAGGGATATTGCTTATTATTTTTTGTGTGGTTTGGAGGAGTTATATGAATGATTTAGGATTATTGATCAGTTGAACTTGTGAGATCCTTAGGTCCATGTTCAGGTAACTAGGATGGATTCTACTATTCACTTTTCAGAACTTTCGTGTGATGGTTTTGTTTTGGGGGTTCATTGTAAGATTATATTCCATAGTTGAGGTTTTGTTTTACCCTTATATAGTGATGTAACCTATTTATGGAGCCCATGTTGTTTCTCGATGAAGATGTTTCATGTTATGTTTTCATTTAACTTTTTGTCAGAATATGTTAATGAGTTTGGTGATGGTTTCATTTTGAGGATATTGTTTCCATGACATTTTAGTAGATGATATACCTAAATAGTACCAGTATCCTTATTTGAATTTATACCATCAATTTCACCATTTTATATAAATTCTAAATAGTGGGGCATCCATAATCGGCCTCTATTATTCATAATCCATGTTTATTTTGTTTGTGGTATGTGTGTTCTTAGAGATTTTCAATGGTATTTAAGGACTTGGTTGTTTATTTACTTTTTTGATTTGTGAAGGTTCTCTAGTGAACCTTGCTCACCAAACCCTCTTTCATTCTTTGCATAGCCACTCACCACTTATAGAGTGGTATGACGGTTTTGTTTTTAAGTGTTCTTTAATTTACGATAAAGGATTTTCTACAGGGGGAAGTTTCATTTTGAGGAGAATAATAACAACCATGTGTCACTTTTATTTTTTATTTTACTAAAATTTAAATAATTGTCAAATTTTAAAAGTATTTAGTTTAAATATTAAAATTATTAATGTTTTTTTTCAGTTTCATGATTGCCTCATGGTTAGGTAAAACCATTTGTATTCAAATGGAAATGATGCGTGGTTTTTTGAGGGGTTTTTCAAGGTCAACATAAAATTATCCAAACTAAATGGGTAATTCTTCTATGTATGGGTGTCCTGAATGGTTTAAATTTGGTTAGGGAAAACTAAATGACCAAACTATGTGTGTTTTTTTTGTTTCTTTTAGTGTTACATGCATGATTGCAAAATGTTTTAGAAAACCGTGTAGCTAGATCAAAAGACCTACCCGATGTGACATAAAATATTAAATTTTTCTCTTCCCTCGTCAATTAATAAGAGTTTCTGTCCTCAATATCCAGTCATTTCATGTATCTAACCTCCATGGATTTTTAGGTATATCTCTTTCTTGATCTCTTTTATTATTTCATTTCATTCATGATTTTCAATTGGTTCCATGGTAATTTAATTATTTTATCTTTTAATAACTTCTTCATCCTTCACTAATCCATTTCTATTAGGTTTTTTCTTATATCAGGAATACTTTTTCATTTATTAATGTTAGGTTTTGGGACCGAGTTGTTTATATCCAAGGTCATTGATTATTTATTGGTTTTATAAGGAATTTACTTTCTTAACCTGGCCTTCGACATCAATGGAACATGGTTTACATCTAGTTTGTGGTGGGTGATTATATGAAATCACTTTATTTTTTATTTCATAAGGTTCTAGAGTTTTTAAAATTCAATTTTAATTATATTATAATGATATATGATGTCCACAGTGGGTGTTTAAAGTGTTTTCAAGAAAATTTTGTCTTGGTATAAAGGTTCGTCCAAATAAAACAAATATATCTTTTTGAAACCAAGTATCTATGTATTCCAATCCCTCTTAAAAAATTTAATACAATCTTGAATGGTTTTAACAGAATATGTTGAGATTTGGTGTTGTTGTTATTTTCATATATTTAAAACAATTGCATTAAATGGTTTTTTTTAAATGTGCGGGTTTTCCTTCAAAGGGGTTTCTAATGAGTATTTTTAAATATGATATTTCTATAAATAAAAATGATTTGACATTATAAGTTTAGTTTATTATAAATGTGTAAGTAGAAAATTATATTTAAATAGGATTAATGTTATGAGACCCTCTCTATTTCCCATTATTCTTATTTCTCCCCTTTAGGGGAGGTGAATTTTAATGGGATGGTTTTAGGATTTGAAAAGGATTTATTTTTTTTCTATCTTTTTGAAAATGAAGGAGATTTATTTCTCATTCATTATTAATAAATTTTGGATTTTTTTATTTCTCACCTCCATTATAATTTGTTCATGGGTACCTGAGTAACTAAGTGGGAGATCTAGATTCATGATAAACTAGTCAGTATATATACTTTTAATGACACCCTAGTTTTGATATATATTAATTATAGAGGGTAGGTTACTTCCTACTAATATTAGTGTGATCTAGTCTAGTAGATTGTTTCATTTTGGATGTAAGATAGCTTGAATGTTTTCCATGTGTTTTAAGTATCATTGGGATCATATCACATTATAGCTTTGGGTTTAGACCATAACACTAGTTTCTTAATTGGTGGTTCCATTGAGGGTATTACTATTTTATACCATCATTTATTACAGTGTGTATATCATTCTTATGGAACCATTAAGTTATCATTATTTAACCGTTTCTGGATTCTTTGATATGATTGATTATTCTGGCATTTTTTTCTAATTCCTTTTCATTAGTGTTGTTTTTATAGGAATTTTTATAGTAGGTTTATAAAGTGTTTTAAAATAAAATAGACAAAAATTTTTATGGACGAGATATCATAAAGGGATTTAAAAATGAATAAAATGGATTTTTTGGATTCCTTTGATTCTTGTCTCATTATTTTGGTTTCTATAGTGTTTTTTTAAATTAATATTTCTTATGTCATATAAAAACATTAAAATATCATTCTATATAGTAATAATACTAGTTTTGGTTTAAATATTACCTTATTAAATTGAAAAAACTTAATGTATATTGTTCTAAAACATGAATTTTTGGTCAAATTTGGGAATGTTATTTCATATACCCATTTGTTAAATCCTACTCGACTTTTTGGATCACACCCGGAAAACACACATTGGGCAGTTCTGTGTCTAAAAATCATGTATTGTATAAGGGTTCCAGTTCTGTCCTTTGATTGATAATCTCTTCTTATTTCATTGATGGGGGAGTGGGGTGTGGGGAGAGACCCTGGGTTATATATAGATGGTCTAATGGTATTGAATTTGTTTTAGTTTCTCTTTAAGGAATTTTTATATCGAGCTTAATTAATAACACCTTATTTTTATACATTTTCCTTTTGTTGGATCATATTATTTATTTATTCATGGATGTTATTATATAATGGACCAAATAAGTTGAATCACATTTGTTGGTTATTTATCAATTATAAAATTTTCTCTTTACATATTCTTACTCTATTATGAAATGACATAAATTATATGGATGCAACAAGATTTATTTTTAGTAAATAATTTATATCTCATTAACTATGATTTGAGGGATAAATCATTCCCAAGGGGGTGTTATTTGATTCACATGAAATATTATCATGTTCATGGGGATTAGGAACTACCTTCAGGCTAAGTGGTGAGATGGGTTAGGTATGTATTAGGTTATCTTGGGTTGGTTCATTACATATCATATTCTTATCATACTTTGTTTTTAATATATAAAATATTCAAAATTAATTATCTATCTTGATAAAAGTCATCAATATATTATCACAAGATGAATTTTTTGTATAAATTAATTCCATTCTAAAGTTTTGTTTTAGAACATTAAATAAGGGTTTCATATTAATTTTTTGGTTGTGTGTATAATCTATGAGATGTATTGATAACCCTATAAAGTAATCCTCATAATTCAAAGTATCTCTATCTTCCTTTTTTCATCAAATAAATAATTTCCTTTATATGTAAATTTTTTATATAAATGAAAATAATTATCAATGAATATTTATCAAAAATCCTTCCACTCTATCTATTAAACCTCTTCCTCCCCTATGGTGCTTTGAATCAATGACGACCATAGTTCAAAATCTCCCCTTATATGATTTAGAGTCATGGTAAACATATCCCTTTCACAATATCCCCAAGTTAATAATATCTTCTAAAAAACATTGTCTATTATCAAACCATTAATGCATTAGTTTTTCCATTTAAATATATTTTTTGTTAACTCATGAAATAATTCATTTATATTATTCCCTATTGAGTAGAAATGGTTTGGTTTTAAAGATAATATTATTTATTATAAATTCAGTCAAATTCCCTAGCATAGTGATGATATTCTTGTCTCTAACAAAAAATTCTTTAGTTTGATAGTTATTTCATTCACTATAATAGTAATGAGTATTAAAGTAGTGTTTATTCCATATGTTAGGTACCTTTTCTAAACAATCGAATATATTTAATCATATTATTTATAACATTATGAATCAAAATTCATATAAAATAGTAACTATTCAGTTATTTTATTTTTATTTTGAGTAATATATCTTTTCTATAACAATTTCTATAACTTATTATGTGTTATTCATAATATTTTATTCTCTAAAAATGCTATTCTAAATCTAGTTATTAGGGTTTCAAAAAAAAAATTTCTTATAAAATCTATTATAAAACCAACTCTATTGGCCTAGTATTGGTTGATATTTAATTATAATGGTATAGATTAGACAGATCAAATGATACATAAATTTAATAATCTCAGTAGATAAGATTCATACATGATCAACACATTAAATTTGAACTTAAATGTAATTTATGATAATAACTTATTAGTTTTTATTTATTATCAATTTTAAATAGATAGTAATCTTCATTGTTTCTTATGGAATAGTAAAATAAAAAAATAAGTGATATTAGAAGATCGATAAATTGTATAATACTGTGAACACTATAATGAATAAACCAGAAATACATATTATTAAAAGAACGAAATGTAAAAAAATTTGACATATAAATGATAACATGAGAATAATAAACCCATTAATAACATAAAATAGAAATAAATAATTATATAGATAACAATACCTGATCTGATTGTGATGGAATGAAAAATGTTGAACATAATAACCATACTATAAAGGCCATGACTAAGAAATTATGCATAAATTGGAAGGCATACACCAAATACAATAGATAAATTATCTCACTAGACCTTCTGATGTGTCAAGGGGATTTATAATTTCAGGACCCACCTTCATATAATAATTAAAATATATCCATAAAATGCAGATAATACCAAAACAATACATATCATGATGTTCCCTAAGGATCCTCATAAATAATCATAGTTTTTCTATCAGTATTTATCAAATTAGAAATAATGGATGTATCAAATATTAGTAGGTACCCATTCATTGGATTAATTTGTCTATCTAGGTGAATATCCAATAATCAACTTAAAAACTATAGAATATTCACAGTGTAATAGAATGTACCCATATCAAAGGAGTAGTAATGAAGTAATAGTGTTGACTACATCTATGGTGTAAGAATATTAAAATTAAATAGTCATTTAATATAATAGTTGAATAGAAAATAACTTATAGAAAAAATCCTATCTTAATGTATGGATAATTTATAATATATATTTGATGCACATTTGGGATACAAAATATCTTGAATTAAATATTTTTTAGGTCATTATGTATTTTTGGAAAAAGTTTTCATCAAATAAAATTGATTTTTATCAACTTAAGACCAAATTAAGGCTCTACCAGCTACATCCTCATAATTATTCCTTAAAAAATTCCTCTATATATAAATAATAAAACCATAATACTATGAATACATTGAATACATATGGACTTGGATAAGGGTGTTTATTTTAATTGGAATTTTTAAGAATAATATAATTATTTAAATATGGTATAATGAAAAGATATTATAGTCTTTCATTAATAGTAAAATAATTGATAAATAATAAGTTTGTAAAACAACATTGGCTATTGAAATTTAAATGAATTGACATTGAGAAAATAAGAAGTTTAAAACCACAAACCTTGATAATTAGTTACTTAATGCATTAAAAATAATATATTAGAACCTTAATAACTCCTTGAATTAACACTTTAAATGGAAAATGAGAGGTAAAATATACTCATTTAATTTTTATTGAAGAAAATAAGATAGGATGAGTGGGTATGTTTTTCAATGAATTGGAATTGTTTATTAATTCAAGGTTTTACACTTTCTAAATGTAGATTGTGCAAATGAAAATCATTGGCTTACCCATGTTTTTAAAAAATGGATTTAGAAATTTATGACATGGTGTTTGAAATTTATTCTTTCTATAATTGAAATTATTTTTATAATATTACTTTCACCTGGGAAAATACTCGTATTCCATAATAATATTATTAAACACAATATTTCATTCAAGAATTCAGAAATTCTATTATAGGTTTAAAAATTTATTTTTATTCATTAAAATAAATTATTTTAATAAATTAACTTATTTTTGGTCAAGAATCAACTTATATTAATTATCATATCATTATCACATTATATTTTTGTTATAATACTAATAGTATATTCAAACTATATTTTACTATTTACCCTACAATTTTACTCTCTCAGAAAATTATGAAAAATTAAACATTAGATGATTTCAATATGCTGATTCAAAAAATAATTTCCTTCTTATGAAAATAATTTTCTATATATCATAAATTTATTAATTATATAAAAACAATAATTTCAAAATCATTCACTTGGCACCCAAAATGTAAAATCAATTTTTATTAAAAAAAAATTATTCCAAGTTATATGTTTGTGATTATATGACTATCAACTAACCAATATATATTATTTATATTGATTAATTATATTATTTAATTTTTATTTTATTTTATTAGACACCTTGGTATATAACAGTTTCATTTTTATTAAAACTTGAATATTAAGAATAAAGTGAACAATAATTTTCAAACATAAATATTACATCATATTAGATTTATATTCAGTACAAATTATTAATACCTGACTGGGGACCATAAGGATTTTTCATACTTGGAAACATTGATACATAAAAAAAATTGTACATTAAAGACCTAAATAATTTCTGATTTAGTTCTTTACAACTATCACCCTTCTTTCACATATCAAACTTATCATAACTATCAATTCATATATAATAATAGTGAAACATTAAAACAAGTATTATCACTATAAATACTTAAGAAATAAGAGTGTGTATTAATCAATAACCGATAATGATCTTGGAAAACATATCGTAAGCATAATATATAGGATTTTAGCATGTACATAATCATATAAAATTATTTTCATAGCCAAGGGTCACTAATAAGAGTATCTTAGTGGATTGGTTTCACTTATCATTCCTTGATTTCCATCACATTCAATCATTTACATAGTCAATGTACCCTCCCAAAACTATCTTATTAGAAAATAAGCCTTATTGATCTGGGTTAAGTCTACATTCAAGTACTTATTATGTAATGAGATATCCTTATTTACCAAATCCAAAAGATGGATATATAAATTTATTCCAACATATAACATTATAAAAACCATATATATCTGTGATCCAAGATCATAAAAATTCATCATATCATCAACTAGTAACCTATGGAAAGAATATAGGTTTTATAAACATGTAATCATCATATACATAAACCATACATATAAATAATAAATATGGTAGAATTTAATCATATCATATCAAAAATATAACAAACATAAAATGATGTTTTATTTAATAAAAATACCATTAAAATCACAGAAACAATTCTTGAGGAAAATAGCATATTTATTTGGAATCATTGATATAGAATAAAAATTTTAAAATATTAACAAAAAATAATTTATTTGAAAACCAAAAAGGAAAAATAAAATAAAATATTATTCCTAGATGCAAAGAAATTTGTTAATTTAGTTTATG
Source organism: Viscum album (assembly GCA_963277665.1). Taxonomy (NCBI): domain Eukaryota; kingdom Viridiplantae; phylum Streptophyta; class Magnoliopsida; order Santalales; family Viscaceae; genus Viscum; species Viscum album. The sequence continues at coordinate 13,132,975 of OY728157.1, read as the reverse complement.
TTAAAATAATACTAATTTTCCTATTTTAAATGTATATTCAGAAGTTCCATATCTTGAAAATAATAATAAGGATTCTTTTAGACCTATTAATTTAAATTAATATATAAAAAATATATATTAAATAATATTTTGAGAATATTTGAAAATATTTCTTAAATTTTTTTAAAAAAATCATGGACATTGTTGAAAATATTCATTACTGTTGGAAAAAACAAGGCTGGTTTTCCTTGATATCATTATATTTTCAATTTTTACTTAAAAATAGGGAGATGAAATTAAAAAATGAAATATAAAAAAATTATAGTAAATGAAATAATTTATTTGAGAGATATATCATACAGTTTTTTTCATTGAAATCCTCAAACATAAATAATATAGGTAAAAATGAGATTGTAACATAAAATTATTGCCTCAAGTATTTCTTTCTTAATAAGCACTCTAACCTCATATATAATAAATTCAATTTTATTAACCTTATATAATAGAAAAATAATATTACCTATAGTACCATATATGGTTTAATTATAATGTCTTTTCACTCGTTTATTAATAATCCTTCATTTTAATCATAATTTTGGGTATTAACTTGTCCATTTTTCATGTATGTATTCGATTCATCAATTATGGTCCTTGAAATATTATCATGGATAATTAATCCCCAAAATATAAATAATGTTATTAATATCATATATATTAATTTTAAATACATTTATAAATATTAATAAAAAACTGTGATGAAAAATTAATCACATCACTACATGAAGATGGTAGTCTGTATATACACATGAGTAACATTTCCCTTTTTCAATGAAAGAAATAAAATTAAGGTAAATATTAATTCTTATATAAGGAATATTTACTAATATTTATATATATATCACATACTAACATTAAATCTATAATAATGACCATCCATGAATGATAGTGGTGAAAATGATTCATATAGTTACATAGTGGTGGTGGTCCACACATACGTACAAGCGATGATTTCATCTCTAATTGGAAAAAGAATAAGTGGTAAATGGTTTTAATATTATCATAATAATATATAATTATATTTATTATAATATATTCATCATATTATTATAGACACATATACTATATATAAAGTTGAAGAATAAATAAAATTTAAATGTCTTGGTTAAGATCTATACCTCTTCTTTGAGAGACTCCATTTCCATTACTCCTTAATCCGTGAAAGATTTGTATTATGGGAACACCATAATATCTAGGATTAAGTGAGGGATTCTATTATTTATTTTGAGTAGGTAATGGCTGATATATAATCTTAAAATTGTGAAAATAATAAAGGAGTATAGGTTCCCTCTTATATGTGATGGGAGGGACACACATGGAATTTCTTAAATTATTTCCTTGATTTAAGGTCACTCTCAATAGAATGTATCCCTAAATGGAATGGTATTCAAAGTAATAATGATATAAGAATAAAAAATCATCAAATATTAATAAAATTATGGGTTTTTGTGGAAATACTATCCTTATTAGATGGTTTAACCTACCAGTATACTATTTTTAGCATCAACTTTGATAAAAATGTTTTCTATTGTTAAAATTAATTACGCCAAAACATTTAGTTACACATATTAAATTTTACTAATATTGATAATTAAAAATATATAATATATTTTACCAAGATAAATTTTATATGTAGTGGAATTTAATTTTAATTAAGCATGAAAACCACAGCAAAAACCCATTTTCGAAAAATGATTTCTTTAGTAGAAACCCTAATTTACATGCATTCATTACCTTGTAAAAAACAAAAAAAAAATAATATTACAATATTATATTGAAAATGTATCCTATAAATTTTGGTAAAACCATTAATAAATAGATATTAAATTAATTTATTGATAGAAATCACATTGGGCATATAATTTTTTTTAGAAAAAAATGTGTTTTTAAGACCAAAAATAATCTTACAAAAAAATAAATTATAATGATGATTATAGTGTAAGTAATTAGATTATTCATAATTAAATGAGAATTATTTTTAATTTATGTTTAAATTAAAAACATATTGTAAAATTTACTTTTAAATAAATAATTATTTTTATAAATATAGATATTTTTCAATACTTTGGAAAAATGAGTCTTTTTAGAAAAGTAATTTAAATTAAACTTAAAATAATCTTGAAATGATGATTTGAAAAAAATTATATTTAATACCTTTAAAAAATTAAAAATTGGATAAATTAATTATTAATTTCACATTAATAAATTCTATGAAACCCAGTTTAGGAGAAAAAAATATTTTTGAAGTATAAAATCACATTACTAACAATTGAGTACTTATTTATTATAAATTAATAAATACCTTTTAATTAATAAAAACATTTACACATGGTTTTCATAAAGTTTTCATTTTTATTCATACATATACCTTTAATGGCTAGGTTATAATGGTTAACTATATCACAGTTTATATATACTTAGGGTTACGTGTAATGAAAGATTTTAAATACTTAAAATTACATTCAAATGAAATATAGATAAAACATTTAGGGTGATACATTATAATCCCCATAAAATGAGTTTATTATTCTAAACTTTATCAATATATTACAAAAAATGAGTATAAAAACACTTCATCACATATATTGGTCAAATATTAGTTTTTTCAAATGTTTTATTCCTCCAAATAACAATAAATATGAGAGTAGTATTATTCTATTGAAACTCATCTATATAATCCATGATTTATATTTTTAGTTAGCCAATGGAATTATCACGATCTAGTATTATAACCTCTTATTCATGTATATCAGAAGAATCAGGTGTTTGCTTCTTCTAGAGAGATACTAGGAACACATAATGAACGTAATAGATTATTTTTGGGTGTCCCAAGAGATAATATATAGTCCTTACTCGATCAAGAATCATTAAAACACCAATATAACATGGGATTATATTTAAATTACTTTTATATCTAAAAATATTCTTGCATATAGAAATTCATAGGAAAAACATCTAACCTATATCAAATTAAGGATCTCACTGATAATTTTCAACATAACACTTCCTTAAAATTTATTCTTGATAATTATTATACTGAATGGATGTAATCTTATCTGTCATTTCCTTTGGTATCATAAGTTTCAATAGATTTATTTCTCTAACAACATCCCACTATTCCTTAGTTCCGCACTTATTTATATTAAAGGATTGATAAGGAACCATATAAATGCTCAAGTAAAAGATATTATTGCAATAAAACTCAACTAGATGAAAGTGTTTATCCCAACTACCTTTGAAATATAGAGAACATGATCTCAACATATCCTCCAAGGATTGGATGATCTAATCAGACTAACCATCTATCTGAGGATAATATTTTTTTTATGAAACACAACATTATGTCTAGATATTTCTAAACAATTATCCATAAAATTGGGGTAAATCATAGATCCTGATTATATACAATAGAATTTGGTAATCCTTGTAATCATAGAAAATAATTAATTTATATACTACAAATCTCATTGAGAGATAAATCTAATTTGATAATAATGATGTCTGATTCTTTTATGATGTGTTTGATTAAAACCTAAATATAAATATGCCATTAATTTTTTTTTTGGAGTTTGAAATTAAAATCCATGTTTATTTATTCTCATGTCTATATGGTATGGTTAATGGTTATAACATATCGTTAATCATATATCTACCAATGTTAAGATATTGTCGTACCAAGCATCGAGACAGAAACTCTATAATATATCCCTTCATGATCTCCCATAATAAATACTCTTCCAAATATCTATGAATCTTTATACTTATGGGATGAATAGAGAGTAATGAGCTATGGTTTTGTTCCAATAGTTATGTATTTAGGTCAGGTATTGAGGAGAGACATACTTAGTTCCTAAAACATATCATCAAATCATAATCATAGTAATACTATGGAACATTTATCACTTTCTTTTTCTGCTCAACATACTCCTTTTTCACTTCTATAATTTTTATATTGAGAGATGGTTGAACAATAATTTTAGAAAGATAATATTTCTCCCTATCTTGAATGATTTCATATTCCATCATTTGAAAATTTATTATTATCGGTCATTTTTTTCATCACCATATTTAAGCTATCATGATTTTTTTACTCAAAGAAACAACCACCTTGTTTACATTCCCAAGGTGGTAGATTATGGAGCATTCATATTAATCTCCAACATCTTCTTCGATTCATATTCAATTCATTATGGGTGAATATATACATTAAATTTTTATGATTGGTATATATGCCATGCCATTATCTATATAGATGATGCCTCCATATAATTAATGTAAATACAACTAAAAATAATTCTAAATCACGAGTTGATTAATTTTTACCATGAAAAATCAATTGGTTTGATGTATAAGATATCACAATATCATTATCTATGAGAAAAAATACTATCCCTTTCTATTATGAATCACTATAAATCAGAAACACTTTTCCACTAAAGGGTAGTGTGATCATTGGTTCACTAACCAACTATAACATTAATTCCATGAAAATTTCTTCAGAATCAACATTCCAATGGAACATAACTCCTTTCAGAGATTACATGGTGGGGGAATTATAGATCCCTATGAAATCATTTAAAATATATTAATTATATCTAGTTAATAAAAAAAATATGGTTTACAGTCATAGTGGATGGTATGAGACAATGTTAAAAAAACATATTCCTATCATGGGTCCACCAATATAACCTCACTTGAGATTATATGACCCAAAAATGAACATTTTTGTAACTAAAATTAAAACATGGTAGATTTTCCATTCAAATATTCTTTCCCTATAGTGGCCAGAATAACACTCAATTGATCTTTTTAATCTTCCTTGATCTTGGAATATATAATAGTATAATCTATAAAGACTACCATAAAATAATCAGTATAATATCTAAATAATCTATTCATTAGATATTAAAATATATGATGGGAATTATTAAGACCAAATGGAATCAATCTAAATTAATAATGTCCATAAGTTGAATGGAATTTTTTCTTGGGGTTGTATTTACATTTTATGATCAAATGATAATATTCAGATTGATTATCGATAATATATAAATATTAATCTTATTGTAATTTATAAAAAATATCATCCATATGTCATAGAGATTTTTGATTCTTGATAGCGATACTATTAGGTTTCTAATAATAAATACAATTTCAGAAATATCCTACATTCTTCTTAAAAAATATATAGGTGCACAAAATTAAGGAGAACATGAAAAAATGAATAATGTTCCATGATTCCATTGGAGTATCATCTCTAATTACTTTAACTAAAATGTGGTAATTCGATATGGAGTATCTGAAATAGTTGTATCACCTAGTATGAGTCTAGTTAAAATCTCAACTTCATGATTTGGTAGAAGAATTACAAACTATTCTCTAAAGACATCAACAAAATTCCATATAATGGGAATATCATCGATGTTTGGTTTGTCCCCAAATATCGGAGATAAATTCCCACATGGAATTGAAAAAATGATGCACATAATTGATGAAATATTATTTTTATTTTATCAATTATCCTCACACAGATAGAAAATAATGGGTTGGTTTGGAATATAAAATCGGAACTCCATTCCATAATAATAAATATGGTATTTATAAAAATAATATAATCCACAACCAAAATTACATTAAATTTAACTTTAGTAATAATAAATAGATTTTTTGTTTTTAAATTTCCACAAACTTCAGATGGGTATTATTAAATGACTGGAAGTGATATCACCATACCATTTGAATATATTACTATTATTTCAACATAATATAATTAACATAATAACTTCACACCATTAGGAAAAATATCAGATATAATGGAGTGGGTAGATTTAGTATCAAATAATACATTAGTAATTATAAATTGGATGGTATATATACATTTACCCACTTACTTATCGTACCCCACATCGAAAATAATGATCGCATGAGAATTCCCTTTCTCTTTGCAATTATGAGGTTGGTGACATCAATCAGCATCATTAACCCTCAAATTCGATAATTGGTTAGCATAATGACTAAAATCCTTCCAATAATAGAATTTGAGTGTGGATTGTTCTAGATTTTTCTTCATTAGCATCATTAGATAACATTTATACATTACATTTGAATTCATGTTAATAATGGCCTTCTTTTCCACAACTAAAAATTTTTTGTGTCCCCCTAAGATAAATTCATCCATGATTGTTTCAATACTTTGAAAATAAAGTTAAACTAAATGTATTCCCTCATTGGTTTCGTTATTAACATTTTATTTTTATTTTTCCATTCTTTTCTTATTACGACAATAAGATTTATGGATGACTCTAATATCAATTTACACTTTGACAAATTATAGAATTATTTCATCATAGCTACTAATGTATCTTATGGATATCACCCTTTAATGAGTTTATGTTAATATTTTATGGAATCAATAAATCAAAGTTTCCGATTCAACAGTAATACCATAATCATATAACACAAGTCTTGTAAAAACATTTCTAAGATACGAATGGATTCATAATATTTCTTATAAGCTTAAAGAATTCTCTTCGTATTAGTATAAAGAATATTGGGAAATTAATTATTGAAAAATATGTTCTGGTACTCATCCTACTACATGGAATCACTATTTTCTCATTGCCATGTATTTATGATAAGATTACACCAATTATTCTCTTCATCTTCCAAATAATAAATTTATGAGATAAAACTTTCATGTTCTAATAACTAGAGAATGTAAAATATCATGTCCATGGTATTGATGAATTTCTTAGTAAGAATTGGATCTCTATGACAACTAAATGAAGGTGTAACTTTCATCATTATGGACTCAATAGTGCATTCCTCCTTCCTTAGGTAATTTTGAAGCTCAACATGATTCATGGCTATAGAATTATGTGCATGCATGGAAACAAAAAATTTTATTCAACTCCATTGACATTTTGTTTTTTGGGGGAGGGGGAATAATTTCATTTTCCACCACATTATACTTTAACATGGTTAATTATGGTTCTATCCATTGCTGAAAACCAAAAACTAAAATATTGAGCCACAATAATAATAGTAGAAAATAATTTATAGTATGTCTAAATAATGACACCTTATTTTAATTTTATGACACCTTCAGTTAAAACTAGTTCAGGCATTGTAATTATCTATTTAAATCTTGTATAATGGATCATAATGAAAATGTGAATTATCCTAGGAATATCCTCAAAGAGTTTCAAACTTTGTGGGAAATAATTGTTCATTCACCTTATGCTATAATGATGGTCATTATATACTCGACCTACTATTTTATAGGTTATTACACCTCGATGAATCTATACCAAAACTACATACACATATTGAAACCCAAAATGGATGTATTTTCATAAGGAAAAAAACTATTTTCCTTACCTTGACATGGTATGTCCTCTTATACATAGGCTTATCCTAATTTTTAACAATAGTGTTTCCTCACCCTGGTTTCAAAATGATACTAAATTTTTCCTCTGTTACATTCAATATTGATCTATAATTTTTATATTTAAATATTACAAAATTTTAGCTGAATATTAAATGTATTTTACAATAATATATACTTGAGGACCACATAGGTTTAATTTATTTGGAAACATGTATACGTAAACAACAAGTATAAAAATGATATACCTAATTTCCTATTTTTCTCTTGAAAACTATCACTCTTTGTATAAATAACATGCTTAAAACATAATCCACAACATGGGGAAGGGAAAGATAAGAAATTATGAGCTCAATTTTCCCAATATGGGTAAACAAAAAATATATCAATAAATGACCATGATTGAGCATTAGATAAGAAAAAGGGTATGAACATATGAGATGAACATTTGCAAATAATTTTCAAAAATTCATAAATCATAATCATGAAACATGGAATAATGTTTACTCAATTAAGATAAAAAATAAATAAAATTATGGAATAATCTTTAATTAATCATTATCTATGAAAACATATCATTGGTATGAGATATATTTTTGTGTCAAGAACATATGAATAGAAAATAATTTCCTTTTTCAAGGATTAATTCTAAATCAACCATAGTAGATTATGTTCAATCCATATTCCATAATTTCCTTAGATAAAGTTATCCCCCATGACCATATTATTAAATACTTTCCTTTATATAATTAGGTTTACACCCCATTCCATTCCTTATTATAACATGAGATAACCATCAATACACAATTCATTATAGGGGAATATAATTTTAGGCATATAACACTCTCAGATTTTGGGAAATATATTCTTTCAAATAAATGTAATATTTTAAATATCATTCTTTACAAGAAACATCATGTTTAGCTTAAATTACATGAATCCCCATATTTAAACGAAGCATTACATTCTATTAATATATTATTATTTAATATGATAGTAATTTCTTAGACATTAAAATGGTTGGTATGGATAGGATTAAAAAAATAATCAAAATATTTTGTATATATATGTATATAAAATGAACTCTTTGGTGAGAAATTAATTATAAATGAAAATAATAACAATTTTAAAATAAATGGATTTTGTTTTTGAAAAAACTATTTTTTTGAACACATATTGGTTTTACATTGAATAGTTAAAAAATAACATTTCATGAATTATTTTAATTACATTTATATATTATATATTAAATAAAATATTCAACATTATTCTTGTGTTTTTTCTAAGAATGAATAAAATAAATCAAATTTTATGCTTAAAACTTGTATTTATCCAAAAAAATAGTTTTTTTCCATTTTGTGCACTTTATAAAAATAATTTTTAAAAATTGAAAAAAAAAATATTTTAAAAAAATAAATTCATTTTTTATTATGAAAGTAAAAATTATATTATGGTGCTTTTTTTTGATAATTTTTTGGGAAGATAAATGTCATGATAAAAAGTTAAAAAACTATGATTTTTATTAAGAACTGCCATTTATTTTAAAGCTTTTGGTTTTACTTCTTCTAAAACCATAAATTCTTATTCCATTGTGATTATATTTTAACAGAAATATATAACATATAATCAGACTTTATTATATTAATTTAATAACCTATATCAGTCTCCTCCCATAGGAATTGGGTAACGAAATCATAATTTGTTTCTACAACAGACAACCTCTTTACAAACTGCGGTTATAAGGTTTTATATCAACACAACACACATATGAAATATAATGATGTATTAGATATTTATATATGATATTTATTATATTATTATACTTTTGAATTTTTATATCACATATATATTCTTACATTAGATTTTTTGGGAATATGATAATGTCAATCATGTGTACGGTGGACTACATCACCATGAGCTGATGTGATTCATCTATGCTTCACATGAGAGTTAATCATGATTATTTAAAAAAATGTGATTTATATGATATAGAAGTTATTATGTTATGGTGATAAATTATTTACCTTTATTTATTTCAATCCATCATGAAAATGGAAACAACATTCTTGTGTACGTATGACCTACCATCTCCATAAATGATGTATTTCATTTTCTACCTCTACAATTTGGGTGTTACTATAAATAATTATCTTATAAATAGTTATATTATTGTTAAAATTATGGATATTAAGGAACCATTATCAATGTAATAGGAAAAAATTGAAAAATCAAAACATAAATGAAAAACCAATAATTTATTACCGGAAACATGATTTTAACAAGGAATTGTTGGTAGAAGAGCAATGAAAGGTTATAAGTAAATAATACATGGTATAATAAATATGGTAACTCTATATAATATATTTTTAATAAAATTATATTTATAATACATAAGGTTCAAACATTTATGAAGGAAGTTAATAATTAGGGCAAGGGAAATATTTCCCACATTTATTTTATTTGGGAGAAATGTCATATTCACCATGTGTTTATTTTAGGTAGTGTATATAGATACAATGAATTTATTTTGTAAATATTATACTGAAATTATGTGTATTAACATATCTACTCTAGTATATCTCTTTTATGTGGTTTATGGTTCAAAAGTTACCAATGAGGTAAGATATTTTTTTGTCTCAATTTTCTTTCTTTGAGACATATGTAGTGATATGAACCTTTATTATTTTAGGAGTTTTATGTAATACCAATATGTAATTTTATTTCATGAATATCCTTATATTACCTATATTTTATGTTTTATTTTATGTTATTCTTTCATTTCTCTTATAATTAAATTTTACTAAAATGGTAATGGTTTTATGATACAGTCTCATCATTTAATAGGATTCATTATGTTTATGAATTAGATAAGTAAATTTTATGATATATATCTTAACAAAGAGATTAATTTGACTATCCTCCTGTAATTTCAATATAAAAAAATTTTCCTTTAATTTTCCTCTATTAATGGATTAACGAGACCAAAAGATAGTTTTTATGAAAAATCATATTTACTTCTCTCTTTGGTTGAAAACTATTTTTCTTCCATATCCATGATTTAGAAAAAAAATTGAAAAATGTATTAAAATTATAAAATGTATTTATTAAAGAAATATTTGAACCTATTTGAATTTTTAAAATGTGTTTTAAATGGAATACTTGTTGTAGTTTTAAAATAAGTCTCATTTGGATTTTACTTAAAATATGAACGGAATCATTCTTTCAACATATACATCATAAAGAGAATTTCCACTATCACTATCATTATTTTAATTTAATTTTACTATATATGCTTACAATGGTAATTTTCAATAAAAATTTATTTAATAAATTTTTGTTTTAAGAATAAAATTCAATGTATAAAAGATATTTTCCTCAATAATAATTTTATATTTTATTTAAATTTCCATTTCTAAGATTCAATTTTTATTTTAGAATAAATGGAATTTTAAATTGATTTAAGTATAAAAAGTTTTTTCAAGGTGGGAAAGATATTTTCCTCCAATAATGTGCCAATTTTTATTTAAAATCAATCTATATGAAAGATATAATCCTTTGATATAACTTATGCTTCACTAGGGATACGATCTAAGGACACCATTATTATTAATTCTGAAAATAATTTATTATTATGGTGAAAATTTGATTATGAAACCCATTTCCCTTCCATGAGTTATACCATGAAAACATTCTTATGATCCCCACCTCTTTTCCAATGGGTTATGCTATGATGAAATTACTAAATGATTATGAAACCTATTTCTTTTCTACAGGTAATACTATGAAGAAATTGTTTTTAATACACTCTATTTTCCGAGGTTATGATATGATAAATGTTTTATAAAGCCCATTTAGTTTCATGGTTTCTAATATAAATTTTTTTTATGTTCCTGGGGAACATATATTGTAACATCCGAATATTTTAAAAGGAATCACTATCAAACACTAAACTTAAACGAAAAATAAAAATATTTTTTTAAATGTGAATATTATAACATAAACATTAAATTGAATAGAATAAATAATATTAACATAATTAAGAAATATATAATGTTCCAATCCCTTTCAAGTATATTAAATAATTATTTTTGAAACAGTAAATGATTTTTTGAAAAGTCATTTTATTCTTTAAAAATATGTTTTCATATAAGAAATTTTTTATTTTAAATGAATATTATAACTTATAGGAGTTCTAGAAAATTATTTTAAAAAATTAACTTCATTTTTTAGTTCATTGTGTCTAAATTTATCATAGGATGAATTTTTTACAATTTTTTGGAAATATTCATTTTTCAATGAATTGTGAAAAATTCCAATTCTTATTCGAAGATGTATTTTATTTTAATGAATTTAAATGATAAAATAATGTTTTATATAAGTTTTAAATTTATTATTAGTTCATTTTCGTTTTAAATAATAAAATTATTATTTTTGAAATTTATTTTGTAATTTTATTTAGTATATAAACAATTTATATTCAATATTGGTATTTTCTCAATGAAACTATTTTTCATTGTGTTTTTTCTGTTTATTATTAAATTAATTTCTTACAAAACATATTTATGATTTTTTTAAAATGGATTCAACATTTAAAATCATTTAGTCAAAATTTCTTGAGTTTTTACATTTTATTTCTGTACAATATGAATAGTAAATATATTAATTTTTTGTTACAATGGTAAATGGAAAATTGGGTAATTTTGGTTAAAAATAAAATGATAATGATAATTAAGTGGCCCAAAAACTTTATTAAATCTTTCCAATTAGTATATTTTTACAATTATCATTAAATGGTATAATTTATATCCTTTTGGGGACACTTTTTTGATATTATCATCTTTGTAGTATTTTATTTAATTAATAGTGAATCATGTCACACTCTTGTTTTTAGTAAATGTAATATTTTAAATATGGTGTTATCCTGATGATTTTTTAGCTATATATAGTGTTTTTAAAACTAAAAAATTATATTCATCATGTTAATTTATTTTAAATTTTTATTAAATAAAACATTACCTCAAATTCTTGCACAATAGTGATGAAGTAATTAATTAATTAAGGGTAAAATCAAATAAAAGATATTAAAAATATTGAAATAAATATAATTACAAATAAATAATGTATAAAAATAATTCTATTTATTATCTTAGACTGGTAGGTATATAATGAAATATTTTATTTGAAGTATAAGTTTTATTTTAGAATAGTTAATGTCAATGTAATGAATAGTTATAAAAATGACATTATCGATATATTATAAAAAATAATATTTCATTAAATAAAATAAGATTCCTAAAAACCATAAAATGAAAAAATTATTTTTACAAGGGTTATGAAATCAAACATGATCAATTTATTATACTTTTTTCATTTAAAAGGAAATATATTAAACCCTAATGTGTAAAAATATATGTTGTCCCGGTAAATGTTAAATGGATTAAATAAGGGTTAAAACCAAAATATAAGGACATAAATATAGAAAAAAATATCTTATTTTTATTTTATATATTTACTTATACATATTAGCATCATATCATTAAAATTTATAATTTTTTTCTATTTTGTATGAAATTTTGTTTTATATTAATTTATTATTTTCAAAATATCCAATTGTACTCCTCCCACAACTTAAAAAAGGGTGCCACTTCTTCCCGTTTATTCACATTTAGAAAAATTGGTTCCATAATCCCTACCCATATACCTTCCCTAAATATATTACCATGTTCTAGAGATATTTTTTGGATGAAAAAAACCTTAGTTGTCTTAAGGTGTTATTAAGAAGAGATTGTGCAAAGAAGAGGTGTCATTTTTTAATCTAGCATTTTTTTAGACATCCTTTAAGAAATATTAAACAATGAAAAAATAATGATTTAATTATCCTTCATATACTAAGACTATTATTATTTTTTAATTCCATATGTCCATCTTCACTTCTATAAAATGGGAAAAAATTTCAGCCTTCGTGTGTGTGAGGGACTACCGCCTCACGAACCGATGTAATTATTTTTCTATCATCGCCTATCAATATAGGATATAATGATGGAACTAATGTTAATATGTGATATTAATAAAAAAATTTACCATTCTTAAAAGTTAAAATATCATTTACCTTCTAATCATTCCGTTCATAGAGAAATGATAGCATTGTTTGAGTGTATGTACGGATTACCACCTCAACGAAGTGATGTGATTGGATTTTCAACACCCCATCATATGGATCATATATATTTTTATAGTTAAATAATTAATATGATAAATAATATATATTTATTATTATTATAAAATAAAATACTTCTTTTCTTCTTTCCATAATGATAATTGAATAATGGAAACATTACTCAGGAGTAAATACTACCTACCATCTTTAGGATTGTAAAGTAATTCATTCCTCCTAAACATATATAATTATAGAAATTAATATTATAATTTATGTATAAAAGTAATAATATTTTCATGGATGATATTATGTTGAATAAGGAATGTTGATATATTTGACCATATTTGACCCACCAAATTGATTTTGGACTTAAGTACTGAATAACATATTAAGGAATGACATGAACTTAAATGATTATGTAATTATATATAAAAACGTAGTAATGGATATAAAATTTTTACTGAATCTGAAAAAATGTTCTTAATAAAGTGAATAATTAACATATTTTATTATTTAAATTGAGAAAGATCATAAATGATGATTTGGATTTAAGGTATGTGACTTTCATTTATAAAACCCTCTTTTAAATTTCCTCATTCAATTTTTTATAAAAGTCAAAATAGAATGTATTTATTAGTTATATGGACTATGTTAATTTTTCCATTTTCAGGATTCCATTATGATTTTAATATTACTTTTCATGTTTACATTCCACTTTTCATAAAAAAAATATTTCTTTTGTATGTGAGTTGTATTTATAAATAAATATATGATTTCATAATGAAAGGGTAATTTTCATTAAGAATGTTTTTATGATGAAAAAATCATGACTTATATCTATGACATGGTTCTTGGTAATTTTTTATAATGAATTGTGGTTATTTTTTTAACCATAGAAGGGTGGTTATATTTTAAACCAAATATGGTTGGTTACATTATAAACCTAGTACAGGTGGTGATTTTTTTAACCAAGGAGGGTGGTAATGTTATAAATTCCAATGCATTTGGTACTCCAAAGATGGAAGTTGACCGTATGATTACTATATTTTTGGGAAGGAGGTAATCTATTAGGTTTCTCTAATGAGATAATATGATTAAATTTTAATGGTTATTCTGTGATTAATAGTAATGGTTACTCTAATTTAATGATAATAGGATAACCGTAAAGGTGTTCCAAGAGTTCATTTTGTCGTTACTCCATTGATTACCCATTTTTATCACTTGTTTTATATACATTTTTTGGCTTTTAAATAGTTTTATTTGAGAATAATGTTTACGTTTTTAATATAAAAATTATTAATTACATAAGATTAAAAGAATAATGTGATAAAGGTTACTATATTATGTATATTAATATTTTTAACGAGACTAATTGTTTTATTTCATTTAATTACACTTATTGAGATTTTTTTTCTCATCCCATGTTTTTTAAATATTTTTAAAAAAATTTAAGGTTTATTACAAGCAAGGATGAGGTAAACTTAAAAATTGTGAAAATCAATCCACAAAAGAAACCATATTTTTTTTAAAAAAAATATTTGGTTGAAAAAATGGATACTTATTATAAGTGTCCCCTTGTAATATATGAGTTACTTTATAATATTTTTTCACAATTATCTAAATAAATAAATTGAAAATATCCTTATAATTTTTAGAAAATTATAGTTCAGAATCATTGGAATATATAATACTTAAGCCTAGGTCCTTACACATATATATTATTTTAATTATGTAATGGGTTGGACCCATGTATCCCTCTAATGAATTCATTAAATATTAATATCTTTTGAGATAAATAGGATTGTAATGGGAAGTGATCCATGTTCAGTAAGGGAATTTTTCCAATATGATAGTCTTGGGAGTGAACCTTGACTACGAAAATGGGTTTGAATGTGAACCCATTAAACTAATATAGCCACGTAAATTTTCCTTCACAACTATGGAAATGATTTCCTATGATTATGTGTATGCCAAAAATCTAATTATTTTTCTTATTTTATATACTCATGGATTATGTTCATTGCTTCCATTTTGATTGATGTCTTATGAACTAAAAATCAGTATTCCATGCAAAAATATTTTGATCATTGAAATGCACGTAATGGTTTTTATATATTATGATCATGTTATCATAAACTTTTTCACTTGTTACACTTACATATTTATCATGTTTAACCTATAACAAGAATCTAGTGTCTGTTTTTCCTTATGTTTCCTTTCACAGTATATAAAGAATGGTTTTAGGTAGGGTATGTTTATGAATAGAAAAAATTGGAATGATTGTTATGGGAGATTTTTTAGTATCATTCACTAAATAAGAATATTGTGTACATAGTCTCTATAGGTACTAAACCATTATAATCTTATGGAATTTGATAGTGTAATGTAATGAATATTACTATTAAATATTTAATAACTATATAGGATAAGTTTGGGTCCCTATGGTTCATATCTAAAGATAGTTTTAGTTATCCTTTTGAAATTAATCCATCCAACGGCCCGAAGGCCTTCAATTTTTTTTATTGATAAAAAATCCCTTTTAAGGGATGAAGGGGGAACCCAAAAGAAATCATGGACTTATACAAGTCACATGTGAAGGCAAAAAGAAGATTACAAGAAGACTACAAACATGGATCTGCCCCTCACAGAAAATAATCAAAGAAAAGAATTCCACCATTGCAAGGCAATTCAGTGAGAAAATGTCCTATGTCAAAGCACATGCCCGATACGAAGGGTAACGCCACACCCTCTCAAATGAAGAAGTCTGAAAAGTGCTGCAAAGATGAAACGCCAGCTCTAGATCCTCCTCTAGAGCATGATCAAAGAAGATGAGTCCATGTGTAATGACTTCTCACTTTCGAGGTAAAATCATTCAAAAAAACCAATACCACCATTCCCATCCAACTCAATCATAAACAATAAACACAACACCCAATCACCATGGAATCCAACCCACTTCACACCTCATGACTCTCACCACACTTCATGCTGGAGCGAATGAAAGATGATCAAAGTCACGAAGCCAGACCATCATCACCGAGGATTGGATGGCCCAACACCACTCCAGAGGAACATCACTAATGAAGATATCTGGACCGCTCTGAACCAGAAACATCACATTGGGCATGGATCTGCTCAAAACAGTATCGCAGATGCCCCCTCACCAGAGTCTGGTGCAACCAAAGCACACGAAATGGAAGAAACCAACCAGAAGTGGCATAAGGAGACTCTGCAAACCAGAATTAACCCTCCGCAAACCAGTAAAACTACCAAATAGACGCAATCAAAAATAAACAACCTTGAATCATAGAGATCCGCCCTATGCAGAGAAAGAAGGACCTCCATATGCCTGAACTAGGTGGACCTCCCCCCTCTGCACCACATCGGGGCCAACACGGGGCCATTCATGAGAAAAGCCTCCACCTGTTGAAGCCGAACCAGGATCCACCGCTGAAACAGCTCCATCCACCCAGATCCACACCATCACCTGCAGGAGCCACCATCCACTGAGCGTGACCTTACGAAGAAGATGGTTCCATGACCAAACCGAGGAAGCTGAGTCTAGATCCGATGCCTAGACACCCCCATTCACCCAGATCCAAGGTCATCTCTTGCTGAAGTCGCCGCCCACCGAGCATGAAGAAGGTGGAGATGAACCTTGCCTGAGTCGACAAAACTCGAAGCCTCCACAACGAACCCTAAAGATGTCAAGGTGAAGTATGTTGATGCCTAGCCATCCGAGGAATGTTGGACGGGGGGGAGGGAATGACTTTGACGTAGAGAAACCCTATCCCCTGTGAGATAATTTCAGTAAAGGATATGTCTAAGGATTGTGTAAAATAAATGAAAATGTTATGGAATTTTAGTAATGGATATAGCAAGTGGATTCCAAGAAATTTCACCCATTTATGTATACTAAAAGTGGATGTTGATCTAGCACAGAGGTTTCATGGGATAATAAATAAAAATAAGAATCATTGAGATTGACTCGATCATCACTTAGTATACAATAATGGGCCTTTATGTATTCCTAGTTTGACACATGTAGATGATTTTATTTGTAAATTTAATAACCCCGAACAAACCATCATGAAGGATTTTAATTCATAGTTACTATGAATGACCTAGGATAAACCTATGTATTCATGAATTAAATAGGAAGGTGTAATGATTTAGTCATCTAAAAAATTATTTTTCCTAATTAGGTGCTTTTAAAATAAATATTGTTTCTCAAACTATGAATTTGGGTTTTATTCATTGATAAGAACCAGAAAGAGATGGTCTGACATTGAATGTCATATAAAACATGTTGATGTGAAACAAAATGGGATAATTACTAGAGTAAAGGGTATTGTTATTATTCTTAATCAGTTATCATGATATATGGTTAACAATATGCACCTTAATTTTAATCATAAGAAGTGTGATTAAATTGATGTTGGTGAATATTATGAAATTATTTATATTTCATATTATATTAAAAAGGAAATAATGAATAAGTTGATGAATCCTAGTTAATGGTTTAAAAATAAAGTCGAATTATTGAAGTGTATATGAATGGGAATTAAAGAATTATGGGATATAAATAATGGAATATATAATGATTGTTCTGTATATGTTTTGTATTAAGGATTTTCAAGAGTATGATGAATGGTATGGATGAACTATAAAATTTATTTTAATGGAATAGTTTTATTTTATTGAAAACACATGATTAATGTAATATATCCCTTAATATGATTTAGTTTCAGGAAAATGGTGTTTAGTTTGGAAAAAGTGATGAATAAAATTGATAAAGAAAACTAGATAGTGTTGAAGACTCGATGATTGGTTAATTATTTAAGGAAAAATTGGATAATGGTATAATTGATGGAGTTTATATAATTATAGAATTTATAGAATTTATTCATTAATCTATTTTTTTTAATTTAAGTTAGTATGTTTGAATGTTTTTATTTAGTTTTTATCTAAATTATTAAAGTAACATTTTTTATGAAAATATATGACCAAGGTATTCACATATTTTTTTGGAATATTTAAGAGCTACTTATGACATTTGGGGATCAATATTATGTTTATTTTAAAAATATTACTTCCATCATTTATAAAATTTAAATTTGTTAAGGGGAATAAGGTTAACCATTTATGGAATGGTCTATGTTGATATTTGGATGAGATGTTATAGAATAATGTATTAATTAACAATATGATTATTTATGAATATTGGATAACCTGCACCAAACATTTCTTTTATTGATAACTAGAGATATAAGGAATGAATTATCATTCTATTTTGGATATTTTGATCGACAGTTCTCCATGAAATAAAAAATTATCTCCTTTTTATGGTGTAATGTATGAAGTCGAAATTGATCAAGGAATAACCAAAATATGAAAAAATTTCATACTATATAGAGGAATACTGTGCCCTAGATATATTGGTACATTAGAAATACTTTATCATAACCGTATGGTATCCAATCAATTGGAAAATACATTAAACCTCTCTCATATTGTCAATGTGTTTCATGTATCTCTCATGAGGAAGTATATACCTATTCAATAAAATGTAAAAAACTAAAAAGTACTACCATTGGAGAATAATTATTCATACGAGGAACAACAATTAGAGTTTCTAGATCATAGAGAACATTTTCTGTGAAATAAGACCACTCTCATTGTCAATGTTTTATAGAAAAACGTCCAACTTGAGGAATCTAAATGGGAACATGAGGATGTAATGAGGTAGAAGTATCCTCATCTTTTCGTACATGTAATAGACTAGACCTCCCCGGCCTGTTACATTGTCAAAATCCAGTGTTTGGGGTGTTCTTTCAGGAAACGGTAGCTGATATCAAGAGTTTTTTGAAATTCTAGTTTTTTCATCTGTGGCTCAGCATTGGTAGGTCCTATTGGTAGATCACCTAGGTAGGTTGGTTTTCGGTAGGTTAGGGCTTTTGTAAGTCATTGAATTGGTGACTATGATGTCAGTAGGTACGGGTGTCAGTGAATTAGGGTGTCATTAGGTCAGGCATCAATACGTCAGGGCATCAGTGACTCAGGCCATCAGTTGGTCAAGTGTTGGTAGTATGCATGTCAGTGAATCATGGATTCAGTGAGTTTTATAGTTGGTAGTTTAGGCAAAAATGACTCATGACAGTGACTCAGTGTCAGTGACTCGTGTTGGTGACTCACCCATCTATGAGGTATTTCCTACTTTTTCCAGTTTTCCAGTTTCACCCCACTTAAGTTTTATTTAATATAAATGTAGTTTAAAACATAGGTTTAATATTTCTAAAGGAATTTAAGTGGATATTAAATATATATTTAAAATCCTATTGTTATTTGAGATGTGAAATAGACAAACCACATGGTCATGACCATGATTTGATTTTAATGTCCCTTAAAACTATTTTCCTTCAGTTAATATAGGATCTGGATCTTCTTAGCAGACATGTTCTCTTCCCTATGTGTTTTTTCTCTTGGTGTGCCCATAAGATTTCTTCCCTGAGGATTTTTTTCTATGGTGCATACGTGTATCGATTATTTCCTTTGGAGTTTCTCTTTCTGCTTACATAGACCCCTATTTTTGGTGTAAGGAGGATTCGTTGATTGCCAATTTTTCCATGTAGGGATCCCTTCATCTCTCTTATATTTTTTTATCATACAGGGTTGGATTACTCATATCCCCTTGTGAATATAGTTGGAACTAGATTTAACAATGAAAATGATAAGTAATAAATGAGGGGCTGGGAATTTGATGACAATGATCGCTTTGTTATATATGTTTTCATTAATCCATGTTGTGTTTCATAATTCCTATATTCCTTTGGGAAATCATATCTGTTGGTGGAATCTATATTTGTACCTATATAAATTGTTAATATTTGTTGTTTATTCCTTTTTTAATGGCTTAAATTATTAAATTAACTTACCATGTACACTTGGTTAAATACATGGATGCCCCAGGATTGAAGTTGTTCTGTGATCTCCCTTGAATTATTAATATAAGGACCTAGCCATAAGCACTACATAATCTTGAATTAAGTTAATAATTAAATCAAGGATCTTTTCAATTTTTCAAGCATTATTAAATTAGTTCATGACATATACATAACAACATTAATATTACATGTTAACGCTTCTACATAGTACCAATTTTTTCATAAAATAAAAACTCTTGAGAAAAAGAGCCATGACTTGTTCTATGTTTTAGATAGCATGACTTCACCTAGATCCCAACCTTGACCATATTCATCTTTAAGTCCTGTGAAAAACATTTCAAAAAAAATTGGGATGGGATGAAAAAGCTCAGTAATGGTTATAAAATAAATAAATAAATCATTAGGCCATCAATACATACAAAACATAATCTCTTTTACTTACCTCAAGAAATAATAAGATTTATGAATAAAACATAGAAATCTTAAATCATAAAGGTAACTGGTGGCATCCATATCAAACATACATTGTATCTTTCACAGCTATGTAGGGAGTTGTGTTTGGAATACCCATCATAGTATAATACCTAAATTTCTTAGGAAAAACATTTATATTTACCTTCATCACCCAACACAATTCATTGAAGAGCTATCTCGGGCTCACCCACCCTAGGTTTATTAAGGAACCACCCATATAAGTAAAAAAAGCCCAAGAACCATTACATATCCATAAAACATTAAATAAACATAATGGAAAGATAACATTTCCACATAATTTAAATATATTGACATATAAAATCCATTATCAAAACCATTTTCAATACCAAAATATGTAAAATAGTATATGGTATTTATTTTCCTTTTAGAAACATTACAGCTGGTTGAGAAATCCTTAGATCAAATAATACTCTAGGCGGTAGAAAAGGTCGTTCTCACCGCTTACGTTAAAAGAAACATTCTTTTTTGTCATTGAGTAAAATAGATTGTATAAAAATATTTCCTTTGAATGAAATGAAATGTCAAAGGTGTTTATAGACCATATAAAATATTGTCATGTATAAAATAAAAAATTCCTCAATGAATAGTGATTGAGGTAATGTCCCTTACCTCATGTCCGACTTGACTCGTTCATTCTTTAATATACAAAATAATAAACTAAAGATAATTTATACATTATTAAGAACCTTTTTCAAGTTTATTATTACTTTTATATCCCTTATTACCATTTAATAAACATTATTTAATCATTTAAGTCAATAATGGTCATTTTTCCGATATTTGGTACTTGAGTCAAAAATGAACTTCTTATAATTACAAGTTGGTCATGTGGTGAAAAATCTATTATCTCTAGAATGATATTCATGATTTATATATCATATATATCATATATATTAAGTATATATATATATGTGTGGATTTAAAATAGTACATACCATTTGGAGGTAAGAAATGAAATGCATCGTTCATGGAGAAGGTAAGCCGTACGTAAGCATGAACTCTACTTTAATTTATATTTCATATTTAATGGAATGAAAACTTAATGATAGATAGTTATATTATAATTCCAGTATAAAATTATATATAATTTTAATAAATCTATTCTTTATACAGTCCACATATGTCTTGAACGATTCATATAACTTTGAGGGGCCGATAGTCCTCACTTCCTCAAATGAAATTATTATATTTACGCATTCTAGAAACCATAAAGTTATTCTCAAAAAGAAAAATAGAGAAGCATAGAGAAACATATTAACATAATATATAAAACATATAAATAGAGTGCCATCTTAATGGACACAATACGAGGTGGTAAGAGAATATTGAAAAATCATCGTTTCGTGAGGTTGTAGTTCGTCGTCCACAGAAACAGTATGATCTTTACCCATTAGATCGAGGTGTGTGTAATTATAGTTAAAATACTTATCATTTAAAAACCTAGTATATTGAGGATACTGGTGTTTTTATAAAATAAATGAATAAAGTGAGTTTAGGGGGTTAGATAAGTAAAATCAATGAAAATAAATTAAGAGAAAACTTTACCTTTAAATCAGGTATCTCCCTTCGGTTTGAACCAAAAGATTTACTATAATTGCATTCTACATAGGAGAAGTATTCTAAGAGGAATATAGGGATGTAGTGAATCTAATTGGGTAGATTTTAGATGAGGCAATGGTCTTTAGAGGTGTGAGTAATGGGTTAGAGATGAGGGTTTTTTATAAGGGGGAGGAGGGGCTCTTTAAAAAAGATTGAAAGTATTATTTTTTAGAAAACTTATTTTAGGTTTTAAAACGTCAAAAACTCATTAGTGTTGAAGATAAGGTGACTCTTTTTCAAAATAAAATCATCCAATAAACATTGGACAAGTTTTGGATATTTTTTTAATTTTTAGAATTTTATTTATTTAAATCATCCAATAATTAGGTAAATACTACATCATTATTGTGTCATAAATAATTTTATTTATTTAATGTCTAAAAATTATAAATAAAATTCCATGATGAAGGAAATCTTTCTTTATTCTAATGAATATTTATTGTCAAATATATCAATTATTTAACCCCACATTAAAATTGTTTTATCAAAAAAAATACATGTTTATGATATTTTTTCACATTAAATAAATAGTTATTAATTCCATTATCTTAAAAAATGAATTTAAAAGGCCATAAATATCACCCAAGGACTATATTGGTGGGACATGAATAATCCAATAAGTTTAGGGCAAGTTTTAAGGTAATTTTAAATTAATATAATATTTTTTTACATTGAATTACCCCATTTACCTTTAACGGTTGTAAATAAAAGTCAAAAGTTATTATTCACCAAAAAATATTTTCATCTTATTGAACCAAAATTTACGTACTGATGAAAACCATGTATGTGGTATTTTTTAAATTCAATTCACATAGGTGGGAACTTTTCATTTGAATGAAAAAGTATGTTTTTTAACTACTACTCAGTGTTATCACAATTCATCAAAAATTGAAGGTTTTCAGAAAATAACCAAAAATTCATCCTTAGATATAATTGATTTTAAAAATTAAAAAATGATGTCTATTTTACCTAATTTAGAACAAATAAGTTGCATTAATAAATTTAAAATTAATTCTCGTTGTCAAAACAAAAAGCGTCTTTTTCAAAAATAATAAATATCAAAAGATTGACACTTGTTTATGTCCAATTTCAATGTGAAATTACTTCCAACAACCAAAATTGGATTAAATTGTAAAAATATAATCTAATTAAACTTTGAAACCAATTAAAATGATAATCTAACAATATAAATAAATTATATTAAAATTTAGTTTTGAATTCAAATACAGTATTTTTCACTATTCATTTAAAAACGACTTTTATCATAAAAATACCAAAAAATTTCCCAATGTAAATTTGGAGGTTCTGATTCTAATTAAAAAATATATTTTGTCAAATAGAGCATATAAAAGTGATAAAAACTAGATTTAAAAATGATTTTCCATCAAAAGGTGGTAAATCGGCTCCTTAAAGAATACTAGAGTATTTATGCTTAAAATTGGATTCATTGACATTTTTAGCTTCTAAATTTTATTGGAAAAATGTTAAATCATTTAAAAAACAAGTATAATAATATTGTATCCAGTTCTATTTATTCCCACCAATACAATGGCTAGGCTTTAACTATCATATAAAATAATATTATATCATTATTTTTCATTATGACACAACATTGTGTGAAACATAAGATTTTAAGGAAACCCATTGTTGCGTATCTGGTACTCCATCAAAAATATCATCCCCTTTAATGTGAAAGTAATATTTAATTCAAAAATATTAAAAAAAATATGAAAATGCTATATTCTTTATTTTCTTGGAATGTTATAATTAAAGTTGAACTAAAGAACAAGGGATAATAAATCTAAATACACAATGATGTTTGGTGTGGATGTGTGATGTGCATGGTTCTTTTAAAACTCGTGTTTGTGCTAGTAGTGTGTTTTTGTGGTTGGGATTGTGGTTTTATGTGGTAGTACGAGTGGTGTAATGGAATCTTTAGTTGATAGATTGGTTTGTTGTGGAATGTATGAACTTGTTTTGTAGTGGGACTATATCTAGGTAGTGGTTGGGATATGGGGATGTAGTTTAGGGTTGGGATATTTTTGTGTAAATGGTTTTGGGGTTGTTGTGAATTGGGGATTCTGAGTTTTTTTATGATAAGGTATGTTGTATCTTTTAGAAGTAATTTGGGGGTTCTCTTGTGAGAGGATGGATTGGGCGGGATGAATTAGAAGAATGATGTTGGTAGTGTCAAATTTTTCACCCTTGTTCTCCGGATTGGTGTTTCGTTATGCCTCGAATAGTTTTAAATGGAGATGAAATTTGAAGTGGGATGTTTGGATGTGTGTTTTGTTATCTAGTGTGTTTGGTGGATCCGTGCCTTCTAAGAATGATTTTTTGTGTTGTGCTTGATATTTTACGGGGTAGGGATGGAATAACTGGAAAATGCTTTATAACATAAAAATGATTAAATGTTATGCAGTTTTCTTTTGTCGTTACAGATGTGACTATCTTTTGTGGCGATACATGCATGTAGAGGAAGTAGAAAATTTTGTTTTGTGTGGGCTCGTTATTGTTTTTAAAACCCCTAGTTTGGTGTGAGTGATTAGTTCATATATATATATATCTATATTTTCTTGTGATTTCTATGTGCACCCCACCCGTGTTGAGCACTATATATCGAACACCCCAATTATTACGGGGGAGGGTGTCATTATCAACATCCTTCTAGGAGAAGGGATTTATGGATATTGCCTCTTCTCAACTCCCTATACTAGGCATGGGTATCCCAAGACTCATTGGGAAGGTTTTCATGTGGTTGTGAGGCCCATGTGTCTAGGGGAAAGGTGTATTTCTCCAAGGTGTCATCGCAGTGAGATACGTTGTGCTTTACCTATTGTCTTCAAGGTTATGTTTAGGTTTTGTGGACTAGGTGCTTACAGGCGCATTATGATGTGGTTATGGCCCAGTTGTTTTTGGGTGAAATGTGGTTTTTGGCCTCGGTGTGTGCAATAAGTTTGTGATAGTGGGGCTGGCGGAAGAGAGAGGTTGCATTTGGATGTTCACCATTTTGGGTGAGTGGTTAACCAGTGGGAAGTGATGTGGGGTACCCTACCGTTGATTTTCTTACTAATTTACTTTAATCGACTTGTGTTATTTGGTGAGCATGCCTTATTGAGGATGGGTTGGATAGTATACCTTGGTAGGTTCTTTTGGGTTTCTTTTTTTCTCACAGGGGCATTAGTATGTTTTTCTGCTTCTACTTCAGTGACTTTGGTTTTTCTTTACAGAGTATAATTTTTTTTTGCTCACCCTACATATATAAAAATTGTTTCAAGTTTCTAAGAAGATTACACAGACCCTTCTAGACCTTACTATCTCGATCGTCCGGATAGTTTATGTTTCTCTACTTATCTTTGTTCTTTCGGTATTTTCTTTAGATATTTTCATTTTATTTCTAGTATTTTTACTTTAAACATGCATAAGGGATGGATTTTGGATTCTTTTATATAGATTTCTTGGAGTTTTTTTTGAGGTTTTTAAATATTATATCCCAATCTTGGTTACTATAAAAAAGATACTGCCTCCAATTTTGTGAGATTTGAATACCCTTGTAAGGGTTGGCACCTCGGGGCTAATTAGTGATGGGACTTTGGGGGTCATTGTCTGTCTTTCTCCATTTCTGGATCAGGAGGGCCATCAATTTAGGGATGGGGTTGTGAAAAAATGGTATGAGAGGCTGTTGGTTGGAAGATAGGATATATATTAGAGTTAGGAACAATGATGATTTCAAATGTTGGAAGGGAAACAATGATAGGTGATCTTGTTTAATGACATAGGTGAAGGAATACCATCTCGGAAAAGGGATTTTATGGACCCTCATGAACTAATGCAATGACACTGAGCATAACGAACGACCAAGTGATGTTACACCATTTTCAGGGTAGATACCCTAGGAAAGGTACATGCATAATGATGACATGTATTCTTGTTTTTTTTTTGGAATGGTTGGGAAATTAACGTAGAGAATGAGATAAAACGAATCCTAAATAAATGCCATACTACTCGGGCTTAGGAGTTCCCTATTTAGTTTTCAGCCACGGAACCCAGTTGTCATCCATATGTGTTACGAGCAGTGGATGCTTAGTAGGCTGACTCGTGGAGACCAATGGAGTGTTGAACTAGTGGGGGTGGATGATCAGTGGAAGAATACACTTCATGCTTTCTAGAGGAAAACACTTTGAAAGTACAAAAGTAGCATTTTGGACACAGAGACAGAGAGTTGACTTGAGAAGCTAGAAATCTCTTTCATCTTGATCTAGGATTCGATGGAGTATTGGGTTCTATTTTCGGTTTGACATATAAGGGGAGTTCTGATTTACTGGTGGACGATGTATCTGGGGGAGAGGAATGTGTCTGATTTTATTTGGGTTTATTTTGAGATGGAGTTTTGGGAGGAATTCCATTGTTCGACCATGGAGGCTGAAAAGAAACAAGAGCTACTCTCCCTCCATCAAGGCCGTATGTCAGTATGATAGTTGGGGATCATGTTCCGGATCTACCTCGCTTTTCTCCAAATATCTTACCAGATGAGGAGTTTTTAACAAGACACTTAGAGGAGGCACTAAACCCTTCCCTCTAGTACACTATTAATCTATTCACCTTGTCGTCATACCTTGAGGTCCAGAAGAAGTAGAAAGTGGTTTAGAGGGTGAAATGGAGAGGAGGTATACTATGAGAGGGGACTCATCCTTTCTCTTTGATTGTAAATGGTACCAGTATTAGGTGTCAGGTGCTATGACCTTCCATGTTTCGGCCAGCGGGGAGCCGACCGCAGATGATTTAGCTTAAACATTCTGGTCCTTAAGTTTTTTACATAGGCTTGGAGCCGAGGTTTTTCTATTGTGGAGGTCATAGACACCTTTAGTTTCATTTCTTAATTCTATCATAGTATGGTGGAGGTGGGTAGGTCTAGCGCCTACCTCAACATTAGTTTCCATCTAGGTCATTTCAGAAGTAGGGACAGTAAGCTCCTGCTCCACCATGGGGAGTTAAAGTAGGAGGAGGCCAGCCTCGGGGCATTCCATATGGACCTAGCCCTAGGCATGGTTAGGGATTCAGCTATGAACCTAGGGGAAGAGAAGCATGGTGTGGTCAGTTTCACACCACATTGGTATCAGTTCCAGCAGGTCTGGAGATTATTCGATGTTTGGTTAGTTTATTTAGTACTCTTGTTTGTGCCTTGTTTGATTGTGGAGCTTCACACTCCTTTGTTACACCCAGTCTAGACCATGCTCTAGGACTATACATAGAGGTACTTTCTGTGACCCTAGTTTTGAGTACACCAGTAGGAGGTCATACTATCTTACTTGATGTTTTTGGGGATGCAGACTGATTTTGGGGCTACATCGGTCTAGTCGGGATCTCTTTCAACTAAAATGAAACCATATTATTTTGACCTTGTAAATAATTGGTTCTACTCTATTCATGATGTTATCGACTGCTTCCAGAGAAGAGTTGTGTTTTCTGACATGGGTGGAAAATGTGTGGATTTCAGTGGATAATGGAGTTTTTTGATGGGTAGCCGGTGTGTAAATCATATTCTTTCCTTGTTGGACAAGATGTTAATTGAATTGGTGGATTCTGAGATTGTGGGGTTCCTTGAGTTTTTGGGATTTCTTTGATTTTTTTCATATGAAGGTTGTGACTCTACCCACTAAGTGAAATATCGAGTTCAGGATAGACTTGCAGACCA
Organism: Viscum album; assembly: GCA_963277665.1. Lineage (NCBI taxonomy): Eukaryota > Viridiplantae > Streptophyta > Magnoliopsida > Santalales > Viscaceae > Viscum > Viscum album. The sequence goes on along the minus strand of OY728157.1, from coordinate 13,104,662 downwards.
ATGCTTATTCGATTTCGATGGCTCTTTATCATATAGAACCTTCTGAGTTGAGGAAGAAAAGGATTAATATTGATGATATGATGAAGAAGAGATTTATCTATCCCATTTTGTCTTCATGGAGTGATCTTATTTTGTTTGCAAAAAGTTGGATGGTGGTCAAGGGTTGTACATAGACTACTAGAGGTTGAATCAAGAGATTGTCAAGAACTATTACCCACTCTCGAGGATAGAAAGTATTTCTTCAATGATATAGGGATCAAGTTGGTTATCTATGAACGATTTACAATCTGGATATCACTAGTTGAGGGTGAAGGAGGATGATATACTGAACACATATTTCAGGTGCATGTTTTGAATATTTGATTTTGTGGTTATATCGTTCTATGTTACGAATTCACCAGATGTGTTCAGGGGACTTATGAACTCTATATTTCATGAATTTTTAGACTGGTTTGTCTTCATATTCATCAATGACATTGTGATCTACTTGAGGTTAGAGGAGGAGAATACCGATCATCTCAAGACTATCATGGAGTTCCTTCGACGCCACCTTCTCTAAAGAAAGTTGTCCAAGTGTTATTTTTGACACGGGAGGTCCACATCCTTGTATAGGTGGTGTCTCATAAGGGAGTAGCAGTGTACCCGTCAAAGGTCAAGGTTTTTGTTTCTTGGGTAGCACCAAATAATTTGGAATAGGGTCATAGTTTTCTCAGTCTCACAGGCTATTACTACATATTTGTACCCTATTTATCTCATGGAAGTTCTTTATTGATGGGTTTAACCTGAAAGTACCAAGCCTTTGTGTGGATTGAGTAGTTGCAGGTAGCTTTTAGATATCTAAAAAGGAAGTTAGTCAGCACTCCAGTGCACCGGTTTCCATATGAAGGGGTGTAATTTGAGACGTTCTGAAATGATTCTCGTCTAGGATTTGGGTGTGTGTTGATGAAAAAATGGGTAGTGGCCTCTTATGGGTCTAGGCAGTAACATCCCCATTGACATAACAATTACACCCATTATCTGGAGCTAGAAGTGGTAATGTTTGGGCTAAAGATACGGAAGTATAACCTCATTAGGGAGCATTTTTTGGTCTTTCGAGCTCACAAGAGCTTGTGGTATATCTCATCCCAGTGATATCTAAGCATAAAACAATAGAGGGGGATGAATTTTCTCTAAGATTATGATTTATATATCTATTACACCTTAGATAATGTAAATTACATGGTTGATTCTTTGATGATGTTCCATGGGAAGCTATATTTTAGAGTGACGATGTGAAATGTTGCTCTCCATGTGTTTCAAAAATCACCCTTAATGGTTCACCCAAGGGGTTCTAAGATGTATTTTGGCTTGAGAGAATAGTTTTAGTTTCCCAGGATAAAGAGATAAGTGGTAGGCTTTGTAGAAAAGTGCATAGTGTGCCAGTAGGTGAAGGCTGAGCCTCATGTTCCTAGTGGTTTATTGTAGGGAATAGATTTCCCTGAGTGTAAGTGGGATAAAATCTCAATGTATTTCATTATAGCATTACCCAAGGTTTAGTGAGGATATAATGAAATCTTGGTAATAGTGGATCGACTGATAAAATAGGCTCACATCGTAGAAATCAAGGAGTCAAGCATTGTGGATGCCTTGGTGAGATGGTATTTGGATGAGGTGGTGTGGAATCATGGTGTTCCAATATCCATCATCTCATATCGAGACACACATTTTTCATCATGGTTATAGAGTGGCTTACAACATGATTTTGGCACTCAGTTATTCCCCATCACTACTTTCCAGGCTCAGATAGATGGGAAGATATATAAGACCATCCAGACACTAGAGGATATGTTGCGAGCATGTGCTTTGGACTTTGGAAGATCATGGGTATGACATTTTCCATTAGTATAGTTCTCTTACAACAATATCCATCAGTATTTCATCATCATGGGTCCATTTGAGGTTTTATATAGATGACCATCCTATTCACATTTATTTTGGACAAGGGTTGGGGAGACAACTTTTCCTGGCTTTGTGGTTGTGCAGAGAATTATCAAGAAGTTCAGTATTGTATGTGAGAGGATGGAGGCAGTGAAGGACCGAAAGAAGTCGTATGCCAAACATAGGTTGAGGTCCTTAGAATTTTAGTTTAGGGACCATGTGATCTTGAAGGATTCCCCTCGAAATGGGCATCAAGGGTTAAATAGAGTAAGTAAGCTTTATCCTAGGTTCATCGGACACATCAAGGTGTTTGGAAAAGTTGGAGAAGTGGCTTACCAGTTGGCATTACCACCGCAGTTGGAGAGGATCCATGACATCTTTCGTGTCTTAGAGATTCTTCAACATCTTTATGATGACTCACATGTCATCAACTATGAATATTTGGATATCAAATAAGACATGGAATACGTGGACTAGTCGATATATATCTAAGATCATTGGTAGAAGTTGTTGTGTGGGAAGACCATTCCTTTGGTTTTTGTTTTTTAGAGGCTTGGTGGCCTAGAGTAGAGTACATGGGAGTAAGAAGTAAAGATGTGTGAAAGCTAGATCCTCATTTATGTGATTATTTGTTTCTTTTTTCAATTTTTTTTTATAATTCCATAACCATGAGGAGGGGAGGAACCATTTCTAATCAAAACACATTAATTAATATGTGATTAAACCCATGTGGGTGAGTCAGTGCTGCCCAAAGCAGATAGTATCTTGAAATGGAGGACGGATTACCCAATTCAAGTGTTTAAAAAGTTGGTTCTTGTGTGGGGTATCTTTTGGATTCTTGGGTTAAAATATATGGGAGGAGGTTTTCTTGTATGTTGAGGTGTCACTTCCTCTTTCAAACAATACAGGGTGGTTTTTCCTTATGAGTTATCTTATGGTTGGTTGTTCAATCCCATATTTATTCGAGTTTCTATTTCAATTATCGAGGTTGAAAAAGGTTTGAGAGGTATATGATGTAATGGACCAAACCCCCCTCATTCATTACATTGTCAAAATACAGTGTTTCTGGGTGTTCTGGGAGTAAATAGTTTCTCATTTCAAGAGTTTTCCAAAATTTCATTTTTTTTCATCGGTAGTTTAGTGTTGGTAGATTATGTCGGTATACCATGTAGGTAGGTTGGGTGTTGGTAGGTCCGGGAATTAGTGACTCAGGGCATCGGTAGGTCAGGGTTTCGGTGACCCAGGGTGTTGGTTGGTCAGACATCAATAGGTCATGACATCAGTTGGTCAGGGTGTCAGTGACTAAAAGAGTTGGTAGGTGGGTGTCGATAGGTCATAGAGTTAGTTGGTTGTGGTGTCCATAGGTCATGTATTGGAGAGTTATGGTGTCATTTATTCATGGAATTAGAAGGTCAGGTGTTAGTGACTCAATGTCGGTTACTCATGTCAGTGACTCGTGTCGGTGACTCATCCATCAGTGAATCATTTCCATCTTTTTTCAATTTCTCCATTTTTTTACACATACATTTTATTTGATGAAAATAATGTTTAAAACCTAGTTCAATAATTTTTGAAGGTTTTTCAAAGGATAATAATTATATCATTAATATCATAATGCACAGGGGGATTTTAAATGGTCAAACTGTGTTCTTGACCACAATTCATCTTCAATGGACCTTGAAACTATTTCCATAAAGTTGTTATGGTATCCATCTCTTATAGGTGGATACCTTCTCTTCCCCGTGTGTTTATTTTTTATCTTGGTGTTCCCAGAACCACTCTCCCATGAGTATTTTCATCTGTTTCACAAGTGGATCTTGTTTTTCTATGAGAGTTTCTCCTACTACTTTCATGAACCCCTATTTTTTGAATTTTAAGAATTTTATGATTGTCGAAACTTGTAGGTAGGGATTAATTCATCTCTCTTTTATTTTTGTATCATGTGTGGTGGGTGTACTCATGTCCCCTTTTGAATATTGTTGGACCCAGATTTAACAAAGAAAAATAGATGTAATAAATGAGGTGTAGGTAAAATGATGATGGTGATCACTTTGTTTAATATATTATCCTAAATCTAGGTTGTGGTTCATAAGTGATTTATACCTTCTAAAAACCATGGTTGTTTATAGCCTCTATGCATGTAACTGTCTGACTTTTGAATATATTTTTTTGTTTTGTTTTTGAAAGGATACAATCATGGAATTGATTAACCATGTACATCTGGTTAAATACATGGATTCCCTAGGATTGAAATTGTTCAATGATCACCCCAAAAATATCAAATTGGAACAAAAGAATAGGGGTTGCTATATCAAAATACACGTTTTTGTTTGGTGTGGTAGTGTGTTGTGGTTGGTTCTGTTTGACCATGTGTATGTGTTAGTCATGTGTGGTGGTGGCTTGGAGTGTGGTTTTATGGGGTTGTACAGGTGGTGTAATGGAATATCGGGTTAATACATTTGTTGATTGTGGAATGAGTGAACTTGTCATGTAGTGGGACTCTATATGGGCATCAGTTGGGCAGTGGGGTTATAGTTTCAGGTAATTCTATATTTATGTAAATTGGTGTAGTGTTTTTATTTATCAGGGCTTCTGATTTTGGTTGTGATGAGGTATGTTGTGTGGTTTGGAAGTAATTTGGGTATTTTCATGTGATAGGATGGATTGGGAGGGAAGAATTTTACGAATGATGTTGGTAGTTTTGAAATTTTCACCCATGTTCTCAGGATCAGTGTTTCGTTATTCCTCGAATGTATGTTAAATAGAGAGGGAAAGTGAAGTTTTTTGTTTTGTAGTGAGTTTTTTTACATGGTGTTTTTGGTGGCTCTTTGACATCTGATAATGGTTGTTGGTGTTGTGCATGTTAGTTTCCCGGGTAGGAATGGAATAACTGGTAAATGCATAATATCATCAAAATTATTAGATATTAAGAGGTTTTCTTTTATAATTATGTAAGTGAACTTCGTTCATGGTGATACATGTATTTAAAAATAGAAGAAATCATATTTATATGTGGTTTGTTTATTTTAATGAAAACCCATACGTTTGGTTGAGTTTTTTGATACCTGCATATATACTTGTAGTTCCATGTGAATTCTATGTGCATCCCCACCTATGGTGAGAACTATGTGCTGAACACCCACATTTTTATGGTAGAGGGCGTATTTCCAAACATCTTGGGGTGAGGACGGATGGTTGGTTATTGGATCTTCTATACTCCCACTTCTAGGAATTGGTAGGACAAGACTCTTTAGGCTGGTTGTGGTACTGTTATTAGGCCCTAGTGTTTGTGGACAAGGTGTCTTTTCCCTGGTGTCTTTAGGATGAGATACATTGTTCTTTCCTAGGTGTCATCAGGATGAGGTTGTGGTTTTGTCGCCCAGGTGTCTATGGGCAGGATGTGATGTGGTTTTGGCCTAGGTGTTTGTGGGTGGGATGTGGTTTTTGGTCAAGCTGTGTGCAGGTAGGATGTGATATTTGGGATTGTGGAAGAGCATGGTAGCATTAGTATATTCACCATAAAGGATTAGTAGTTAACCCGTGGGAAGTTGTGTGGGGTACCGTAGCATCGATGTGATTACTAAATTACTTTACATGAATTGCGTTATTTGGTGAGCATTCTATGGTGAGGTTGGCATGGATAGTATATCTGGTGAGCTACTTTTGGGTTTGTTGATTTTTCATGACGGAATTAGTATTCTTCTCCACTTGTACACAAGGGATTGTGGTTTTCGCCTACTGAGTATACTTGTATGATCTCCCTACATATATAAAACATTTTATAGGTTTCCAAGGAGATTACATGGACTATACTAGACCTTACTATCTTGGGCATCAGAATAGTTATTCTGTTGTTGATTAGTTTTTTTCTTTTTGTATTTTCTTTAGATGTTTTCATTGTATTTAAAACAGTTCTACTTTAAACATGAATGTGGAATGAATTTTGGAATCTTATATATATATATTGAAGTTTTTTGCAGTAGATACATCATATCTTCAAATTATTTTTACTGTAAAAGTGGAATACCACATATTTTTTTATTTTAAATACCCTTGGTGTTGGTGACCACCCCGATGCATATTTGAGGAGGGACTCGGGGGGTTATTATCTCCCTTTCCCCATTGCCAGCTTGGGAGGGGAATCTTTGGTAGGAGGGGTCCGTTACCTTACCAAATGGATTAATTTCAAGGGATGAATTCAATTTAAGGGTTGCAGATTTTAACACCCCATGATTTTGTGAAAAAAATAAAATAAAATAAATATTTTTCATATCTTTCTTTACAAACAACACCGAGTTTGGCTTGTCTTCCACATGAAACCATTTTTAAATGAAACATGACATACTTTTAAAATATTATTATTTAATATGATTGTCATCTCATAGCCATTGTAATTCATTTTATGAGTATGATTGACTAAATTATTAAAATATAATTCTTAAATAAATATAAAATCAATTCATTGGTGATCGATTAATTTGAAATGAAAATAAAACATATTTGAAAATAAAAAAAAAATTTCTAAAAGACTATTTTTATTAACACAAATGGGTTTTACCTGGATAATTAAAAAAATCAATTTTGGTGAATTATTTTTTTGAAATTTATATTTTATATAATCAATAAAATATTTAAGATTTATCATATGTTCTTTCTTGTAATTACATAATATAAATTCAGTTTTATGCTTATAAACTATATTATTTCTAAAAATCATTTGTTGTCTCATTTTCCAAAAAAAAATTATTTTTTGAACCTTATAAAATATTTATTTTAAAAAATTAAATTCATTTTTTACAATCATTATATAAAAATTATCTTTTTGTGAATTTTTTAGTGTTTTCTCCAAGTTAAAATTTTTGATGAATAGTTAATAATACTGGTCTATATTAAGAATTTTTATTTCTCATAATAATTTTATAAACTAAAAAAATATTAATATGGTTTTAATAGTAAAATTAGTTCAATTATATATATATATATATATATATCCAATTTAACTCAATTTACTCTGTTTTCAATTGAATTTCAACTTGAAATTTTTTTTCTATTAAAGTTTTTCCCTTTGGAAAATAGATTTTCCTTCATATAACATAATCATTACAGAAAACATTATAAATTTATAATGGGGCTCAACATTCATATAAACTATATTATTATCATTCATTTTAATGAGTTTTAATGGGACTTAGCACTTTTCAAAAGCTATATCGAGCTCACGCATGAGATATAATAGAGCCCAACCTATCTTATAAGTTGTATCAGGATCACTAATTTTTTATATATTGCTAAAGTACCAAGAATAAAACATTTTATTATTTCATATTTTCATCATAAAACTATTTTCAATAAAATACTTTAGATAAAAACACATTTTGATATCAAGATACCCATTTATTTTAAAAATGAACATTCAATATTGATAAATTGTGCACACCATAAGGAAACCATTTTATTTAAAAAGTAATATTAAATATTATAATGTAAATTTTAATTAATTAATTTATAGTGATGGTGGTAAAAAATTATCATTAATTATAATTTAAAAACATATCTTTTATACTTTTATTAGATTAGTCAGAAAGTATCTTAATTGAAATGTGGTAAAAAAAGATTTCTTCCAACCCTTTTGTAAAAAATGTTTAAAATTAAATTTAAAAAATCATTTGAGAATAATAATGAAATTAATTACAAAATTTAATAAAATATTTATATTAAAGAAAATGATAATTTTTAAGGAAAATCTAAAATATGATTTTTAAAGGAAAGACTCTTACCTTGAGTTGTGTTCATCTCATATATGCCTTATCTTCATAAATAATTAACATAGGTTAATTTATAGTTATTTAAGAATATCTGTCATTTTTATTATTCTTTTTAAATCAATTACTATAGTTTTATATACAATTACTTAATCATTAAATGTCACATCAGATGTTTGGATGATATTTCACACTTAAATCCAAAATGACTTTGGTTGGTTGAATGTGGTCATTGTGGTCATTATTCCATAATATATTTAATACTAATAAAGAATAATTATCATTTTTATACATCAATTATACTTTTAAAAACAACTATTAATCATGTTTAGGTAAAATTACTTATGTTATAGTCATAGAGACAATAGGTCGTATGTAAACATAACTAATATTTCTATTTCTTAATGATCATTATGGAAAGAATGAAATTATTGTTCTATATTAACATAATGATGATAATGTCATAAATATCAAAATAATAATTTAAATATACTTATATATATATCATCCATTGGATGTGGTAAAAAACAAATCACATCGCTCCGTGGAATGGTAGTCTAAACGTATGCATGAATGTCATTATCAAATTTCATTGCATTAAAAGATAACAAGGTAAATAATATGTTATATTATCATAATGAGAAAAATATAACTAATATTATATATAAGGATTATATCCATCATTATAACCATTATAGTGATATTTTAGTGGAAACCGAATTACATCAGTTCTTGAGGTGGTAGTCCATTGTAAACACGAACAGTGAATTATTTTATCCTATGATATGAGAGGATATATATATATATAAGTCATAAAACTAAAAAATAATATAACAATATATGTATGATACTATATTTGTTATTTTATCAGGGTTTAATATGGTTTTAGGTATGTGGAATCAGAAAATAAAATAAAATATAATGTTGAAAACTATACACTCTTCTTTGGAAAACCACTTTTTCTTGACAACTTAAGACCCAAATAGTTGATATTATGACTAAAAAGGCCTTTATAATGTGGGGAGATATTCTAGGATGGAATTTTTGCATGTATTGGCAGAAAAATATTGGATTTTATGTGTATGTAAATAAGAATAAGTGGTTCCCATTTATAAGAGAGGGGATGAGAACTCTTGGAATTTGAAAAAAATATATTAAATTAATATAAATTAATTTTCAATTCAGAAAAGTGCAAAAGTGATTTATTCATAATATAAGATTAAAATGTATATAAATACCCTAAAATGAAAAAATTAACCTCTCTTATAAAATATTTATTCCATTATCCTTTCATTTTAACGCCTATTTAACATCATTATCTTTTTCCATGTCAACATGTATATTTATTATTTAAGGGTCAATATAGTTATAATAAACTGAAAAAATAACCCTAAATTGACCCTGGTTTATCTTGTGAACATTATCCTAATAACTATTATAAATTTAATAAAATAAATAAATTTATATCATTTAATAAAATATTATTTACTATAAGAAATCCATAATGTCGATTTTATAACAATTCATTCCCTTGACTTTACTAATATTAAGAAAAAATATATAATTTTAAAAAAAATATTTCCTTATATTTATAAAATGTCATGGTAATCAATAAAATTCATTTATAACATTATTTTCTCAAATTATATTTATTTTAATATTTTTATATCATTTATTTGATTTTTCAATTAATTACATATTTACAACATTTGCATTGTGAAAATATTTAAGGTAATTATTTCTTCATTAATTTTTTTTTAAAAAATAAATAACATGATGAATTAAAATAGTTTATATTTAAAAATAATTTTTATACAATAACATTTATTCTATATAACCCGATATTAAAAATGTTACACCTATTAAAAACAAGAGCATGACATGTTTGACATTTTTTTAAATAAAATACTATAAAGGTCTCAAACTCTTAAAAGTGGCCCCACAAGGTCATAAATTAGACCTATTTATGATTGTGTTATATATGTACTCATAAAATAAAATTTATTCATGTTTATGGGTTATTTAATGGTTGTTTACAATTTATTTTTGACCAAAATTACCAAATTTACACATTAGTGTGTTTATAAAATTACTATGTTTACTATTCATGTTGACCAATAGTAAAAGGGACCAATTAAAAATAATAATCATACTAATTCCAAATATGTAATTTATTATAAAAAATTTAAAACAATAAACATTCATAATTTAATTCAAAATTAAACTAGAAAAATGAAATAGAGGACCTTTTTGTAAAAATACCTTTTAAAATATAATATATACTTTTCACTAAATTCAATTATAAATTCTATTTCAAAAATAATGATTACATTATTTTATATAAAAAGTAACTAATTAACATTTGAAAAAAATATGAAACATAATATTTCCATGTAAATACATCAAAATAAAATCAATTTTTCAAAAAATCAATATTTTTCAATATTCATTGAAAAATGATTATTTTCAAAAAATTATAAAAAATTCATCTTAATGTTCTTTTACATATTATTTTGAAAATTAAATTTATTTTCAAAAATTTTAATTCTATAATTTTAACATTAATCTTTTAAATAAAATATTATTTTAAAATAGTTTAAAAAACCATTTCCTTTTTGATTTTATGAATTACATTATATATTTATAAGGAATATAACTACAAAATTCAGGGCTAATAATAAATATTAAAATTATTTATTCCGTAATTCCCTAGTTTTTTACAGAAAATACCTTTTCAAACATCTTCACTACATCCCTCCAAAGATCTTAGAGGACCTAGTGAGATTATAAATTCAACCAAGAGTTGATTTAGGTTAAACCTAAAGATGTTGTCTGAAGAATAGGTAATATTTTTAACTATGAATTTTTGTTTTAATTATTCTTAAACTACTTAAACTCTTATTCAACTATGATAATATAATAACACCATTATCTCACATATATTAATTTTTTATTTGGTTAATTTTTTGACCTATATCTAACTTTTATTCTATAAAATGGGTTATAAAATCATGATTTGTGTGTACGAATGATGACCACTTTATGAACTGATGTTATTTTTTTCCATTATAACATATAATGGATTGATATAATTATAGATTAAGTATTTATATATTATATTTATTATTTTATTATACTTCAAATGTTTTCATATCATATATACCATCTTATATTCCATTATGTTGGAATATGATAATTTTTCTCTTTTGTACAGTGGATTGCAGCCTCGTGAAGTGTTGTGATTCATTTACATTTTTCATGGAAGGTAATATTGATGGTTTTTTTTAGAAAATGTGATATATAATATATATAAATTATTCTAATGTTTTAATATATTATTTAAATTTATTTCTTTTAATCCGTCAAGAAAATGGAAACATTGTTCTTGTGTACGTACAGTCTATCGACTCCATGAACGATGTATTTCATTTTCTATCTAAAGCATTTATAGATTAAAATAAATACATATATAGTAAATATGTATAATATTTAATTTTTCCTTATATTTATTTGGATTATGTAATTATGATCAAATTTAGTTTACCAAAAAATAACAAGTCAGGACATACTTAAAAAATAATTTATTAACAAAAATATGACTTATCTAGGAATTGTTGTTAAATTGTCGTTAATGGGTCATAAGTAAATTATATAAGATTTGATAAATACAATTATACTTTTATAATATAATTTTAATAATATTATATTTTTTATAGAGTAGGTTTAAACATGTACAATGGAATGTGATACTTAATATAAGGTATTTATGTATCAGTTTTATTTTTTGTGAGACAAATTCAATATCCACCACATGTTTCTTTTATATGGTGTATATAATTATGATGAATATAATTTATAATTATTATACATAAGATTATGGGGATTTACATATCCATTTTAATATTTATCTTTCATGGGGCTCACGGTACAAATGTATCCAATGTAGTAAGAAATTGTTTCCTCAACATTCCTTCTTTGAAATATATGTTATATTATGCTCCTAGTTTCTTTAGTGGGGAGTATTTATAGCCCATTTTAATTGTTATATCATTAACATAATTTTAGAAATGATATTTAAATTTTCATTTAATTTCATCCAGTCATGGGGCTTATGATTAAATGTTTCCAAAGTCGTAACGGTTTTGTGATGTAATGTCGTCATTTATCAGGATTGTTTATGTTTAATGATTATGATGATGAAATCATATAATCAATATCTAAAGAAAAACATTAATTTCCTTCTCCTATAATTATTTAAGGAGAATAATTGTTTTCCCATCGTTTTCCACTCTTAATGGATTAATGTGTCTACAATAGTGAATTTATGGAAAATCATCATTATTTCTCTCTTCAGTCGACAACACATTTCCTTCCATATCTATGTTACCCAGAAATAATTGACAATATTAACAGGAATTAATAAATACAAGTTTACCGATTTTTTACTTTTACAAGGTGTTTTAAAAGGAATATTAATATCATTTTCTAAGAAAGGTTTTTTATGCTTTTATTGAAAATGTGAACGGAATATTTGTTTTAATGTCCAGGAGTTGAATGATATTTCCACTATAATTTTCATTATTTTATTTATATATTTCTTTATAAATCTTAAAATTTTATTTTCAAATAGTATTTTTTTACAAAAAAATACATTTTTAAATAAATCTCAAATTGGAAAGCATGTTTTCATTCAGAATTTTTATAAATGATATTTAAAGATTCATTTACAAATTTCCTAGGATGTTTTCAGAGAAAATTATTTTGAAAATGTTTTAATTTTATAAAAAACATTTCAGGGGGTAAGGGATATTTTCCTAATGAAACGTACCATGTAATATATCTTACTCATTTTCCATATAATATAACAACCTTTTATATAACTTATTATTTACTGTAGAAATGATCCATAGAAAACATTCTTATTATTTTTCTGAATGGATTCTATTTATGATGAAAATATATTCATGAAACCCATTTCTCGTCCATTTGTTATACCATGATAATATTTTTTATTAAATGATTATGAAACCTATTTATTTTCAAAATCATATTTTATGAATAAATTTTTATGCAAAAATTTCTTTCCAGGGTTTCAAATATTAAACATTTGTTATAGAGAATATTTCTTTTCATTGGTTTTAATATGATATATTTTTATGATATTGTGGAATAGGTATATATGATTTTCATTATACAATGGATGGGAACTGTATCTTTCTCCAACTAATTGGGTAGAGATTAATTTTTAATGAGATAAATAGGATTGTAATGGGGAATGAACCCAGTTAAGTAAGGAAATTTATCCACTATGATTGTCATGGGAGTAAACCATGATAGCAACATTGGTTTGGGGGTGAACCAAGTCCATAATGATAGCCTTATAAATGATCCTTGACTATAGTAGAAATTATTTTCTATTCCTATTTGAATGCCACAAATATATTTCTTATGCTAAAATTATGTCCTCGTGGATCGTGTTCTTAGATTTCATTATGATTCATGTCTTATTAATATCCAATATTTATGCGATGAAAATTGACATTGATCTTTAAAATGAAGGGTATATTTTTCATATGTTTTTTTCAGGTTCTCATACCCTAATTCCCACATTTTCTTTATATATTTCCCATTTTTACTCTTGTTGAGCATCTAATATCACAATATCTTATGTTTCATTTTCTAGGTTATGGAGAAATATTTTATGTTGGTTCGGCATATGAAATGTGTACAATGGTAAGATCATCATGGGAGATATTGAATATCATTCACCAAATAAGTTGATTTTATACATTTTCTCTAAAAAAACTAAACAATAAATATCCTTACGAATGCACTTTTGTAATTTAATAAATATTCATTTAAAAATGTAATATCTATGTGTGAGATGTTTGGGTCTCTATAGGGTCAACCTATCATATAATAAAAACATAGATACATCTTCTAAAACTCCCTAAAACATTAATCATATCATAAAATTATAACAATTGAAAATTATATGAGTTTGAAAAACAAGTATTAATAAAAAAACCATTGATATAAAGAACCAAGATAGTAATTTTAGATCATATCTTCAATTAATATTATGAAATATAAAAGGATGTTGTCATAGCTAAAAATACCTTTAATGGATCTCTATAAAATTTCTAAAGGAAAATACAATTTTTATTTTACAATTAGTTATTTAGAATCTACAACATTGTAAATTGTTTTGGAAAAAATATAATTGAAAAGAAAAATGGAAACTTATAATTGAATATTTAAATAATATATTATTCATGGTGGGTGAGAAATTTGTTCATGCAGTGTATGTTAAAACAAAAATTGATTTCCCATTTTCATTAAAAATAATAAAGTAAAAAATTATGAAAATTATAAGAATGATCCTTTTAAACCATTTTAATGAAAATAAAAAATAGTCAAAAGGATGTTTAAAAATATTTTGATAACAGTAAAAATATTTTAGAAAACAATATGGACAACAATGAATATATTATTTACCGAATGGGAAAATGAGGTTGACTTTCCTTAAAAAAAATTGGTATCTTGAGTTCTTAATTATAGGAAAATTAAATAAAAAAAGTAATATACAAAAAAAATGTTATGAAATTAGAAAATATCCAGGAGAGATAATTCGATCAATTTAATTATCATAAAATTTAACCATAAAAAATCATGGTAAAGATGACATTAAAACATAAAACCATTATCCAATGTCTACCTTTTTTTAAAAATTCCGCTAAAATCTTGTATAAAAAGTTTAAATTTCTAATAATTGTATAATATAACCATAATTTAACCTATAATCCAATACATGGTTAACATATAATATCTTATCACATGTTCATTAAAAAATTTTCAGTATCATCATCATTTTGGGTGTTAACTACTCCATTTTTCATATATGGTTAGTGTTTAATATTTATGGTCCTTGAAATTGGATCATAGTTGCTTAATATAAATAATTATAATCATGATAAAAATATCATATATATTCATTATATATATATATGACCATTCATATAAATCGGTGATGAAAATAAATCACATCACTATGTGAAGATGGTGGTCTATATATATACATGTGTATTTTAAATGGATGGAACAAAAGCAAGAAAAATATTAATTCATAATTATAGATTCATTATTATAAAATAAATATCATATATAAACATTAAATCAATCATAATAACCAACCCGTAATGAAAGTGGTGTAAAATGGATTTTATTACTCCGGGGATGCAGTAATCAATATATACGAACAAGAAATACTTTTATCTAACATTGGATAGATAATAAGAGGTAAATGGTTATAAAATATTTATAAAAATATTTCAATATATTTATGGTAGTTAATTCATCATTAATTTTTAGATACAGATATATTATTGGGTGTAATATGGGGAATAATATTGATGAATCTTGGTTTAGATCTATACCTCTTTTTGAGACACCTCATTTTTCTTAATCTTTAATCCTTAAAGGATTTATATTAATAGAATACAATAATAATTAGGTTTATATAATGGAATCTAGGAAGGATTTTGAGTACTATATTATGTGATATAATTTTCAAATGGTCTGAATAAGGGTGGTGGAGAGATTCTCTTTTATAAGTAAGGGGAGGGATGCATAAATAAATTCTTAAACTATTTATATTATTAAAGGTCGTGATAATAGGAAAGTTGCTCAAAATATCCATGGATTAAAATTTATGATATTATAAGTTTGAAATATATTCAAATAAAGGAATTTTTAGTCATTTATATAGAAATATTGGGTATGTATTATTGTTTGAACCCCCCAGTAAACCATTTTTAACCATGATTGTACAATAAAATTTTATTATCTTTACTATTTTCTATAACCAAAAATAATGTTGAAACTATTAAGATATATTAATTTAGAATATTATGAATATAAATTACATATTAAAACATTGAATTTCTATAAGTTATTGAATTAAATTCTCATTAAACAAGTAAATTACAATGAAAAACCGTTTTCGAAAAATGATATTGTTTCCATAAAACATAATTGACTTATATTCATTGACATGAAAACCCTATAAAAGAAATGTAAAAAAATTTTATTGAATATAAAATCTATATAATATATTAAAACAATTAATAATAAAATATTAAATTAATTTATTAAGATATAATCATATTTCATGCATAAAAATAGTTTTTTAGAGAAATGGGTTTTTATGTCCAAAAAATAACATTAAAAATATAGAATAATGATTATTACTATGAAATTTATTAGAAAATTTTTAATTAAATGTTTCAGATTTTACCTTAAGATGAAATTCAAAAAATTATTATACATTTACTTGAAAACAAACATTTTTTTTACAAAAATAAATATTTTTCATTATTCACTAAAAATAAATCTTTTCAAAAAAAATACAAAACATTTACCATAATATTATATTGAATTTATAGATTTAAAAATTATATTAATTTTACCAAGTGAAATTTATAAAAATGGTCAAAATAATTTATAAGTTCCAAATGAAAAAATTTGATAAAAACATTATTTAAGAAAACCTATTTTTACGCGTAAAATTACATTCCTAGAAATTGAGGACATATTTATTAATAATTTATAAACACATTTTCATTACCAAAAGACATTATACTTATTTATCAATATTTTTTAATTATTATTCATACAATACAATATAATAGTTGTGTTTTAAAATTTTACTATATTGTAGTTTATATTGGCTTGGGGTGGCATGTAAGGTATGATATCGAATACATCTGGTTTTATTTTATAGGAAATACATATAAATTATTTGGGTGTTATAAGAAATTAATTATTCTGAAAATCATCTTTCCCTCAAAATGGTTATATCGTCCATTACATATACAGATCATTCTTTCCTTTAAAATCATTAATATCTTTCTGTTAGTTTTGATCCATATATTTTCCTTTTCTACTTGTTTTCATTGAAATTTCAATATATATTTCATATTTTTTTATTTTTAGAGTATTATCCTCTATGGATTATGATTAATTTGGTTCCTTATGTTAATAAATGTTTGGTAGCAGTAGCTTTGGTTATAGTGAATGTAATTTCATAAATTTTTGTATTTTAATATAATGATGTACTAAAATAGATCGATTCATTTTATGGAAACTATGATGATATCTTTATTTACAACATTTATGTCACATGTATCACATATATCCTTTTTTAAGATGTGATACTCAACATTTCAATTTGATTTTGTATTATTTCACAATAATTCCACTAGAAACACATCACAACAATTTAAAACATCTCTATAACATTAAAAAACCCAAATGTGATTGAAAACAATGACAACCCAACATTGAAACAACTATAATATCTTATAAATTGGATCTAAATTATACAATAATATCCCATAGAAATAAGGTTGGTTCTAAATTCACCCATATCTATTTATTTGAAATCTAAATTATCTATAATTTTCTTAGGGAAATTAAACATCAAAATAATATAAATTTCAAAAGAATTTATCTTCCATCACTATATGTTTGTATAAAAAATGACCAGTATAGAAAATATGGTATAAAGAGACAATTTCATCCAAAATGAATAACTCTATTATTAAAATCTCAACCTCAAATAAACCTTCCTTGACTTTAGTCATATAAGTATCCTCTAAGATTATGCACATATATCATATATCCTTTTATCATATAAAAACACCCAAAAGTGTACCCTCCACAATGAGATAAGATTTCTATTCAGACTCCAGTTTCTTCACTCACTAATATTTAATAATCCTCTCCCTTTGAACATGATTCCATTATTTCTATAATTTCAATTTCTCTAATTTTTACCCCATTTTACAATAAACAGAAATGGTTAACTACCTTTAAATCATTAAATAACCATGTTTCACAAAAATAATAATATTGGGAGATATTATTTTACTAACCACCTAAAGTAAAAAAGGTAGTTTAAACTCTATGGTTTAACTAATACATCTCATGTTTTTGGTGTGAAAATGATTTTTATGGTAAAATACTATTTTCTTTGTTTCTATATGTTTTATTTCTATTTCTATTTTATTTAATTTATATTTTATTAAGTGATACTGAATATTAATTTAATTCATATAAGATTAAAGGATTATATTTTCCATGTCACTATTGTCTCTAGAGTGGAACACTAAAGGCCACTTTATGAACTAAAAAAAAGTATTTTCCTGCTTTTTCTATAATAGTTGAGTATAATATTCATTAATGAAATATATATTTATTAATTTATATATTGAAATTTTCTATCTTAATTTTTTTTAGTGATATAAACAACTTTCTTCCCTAAAATAAATCATTTCCACTCGTGGATTTTCAATCCACAACATTTCCATTCTAGTCTAAATATTGATAAGGAAATAAATATTAGATTTTTACTACATCAAAAATTAAACCATATTCATGATTATATTGAATGTACCACATAATTATATTTAAAATAGTCAGATATTCTTCCTTTGGATTAGTTTGAAATTAATACTCTAAAAATTAAGAATAAATAATGTATTTCCAAGCTATTTTAATGTAAAAAATATCCCAGTAATATTTTATTAAAGTGTAAGATCAAAATATCTTCAAAAATCATGATTATCAAGTTTTTTACAACTATAATATATGTCAAAACTGGTTTACATTCATGTAAACCATCCTTCTTCTACAATTCCCATATTTTGTTTTAGGATAATAAACTTATATTTTTTCGTTTGATTTACTTCCAACATGAGAAATTATCTATGTTCTAAAATAATCAATATTTTTAAATCTAATCTCAAAATATAACTAAACCCCTAATTATTTCCACCAAAAATGATAACACCAATATAAACAAGTACCATGAATTAATCGTCCATGGTTTATTTTAGATATTGATTTTGATTAACACCTAAAATTTCTAGCATCATAAAGTAAGTTTCCAAATGAGAATACAAATATCAAAATTGTTATTTCATATTATAAAAAGACTTATTCAATTCATATACAATTATCTCATCACTATCGATTTAAAAACCTACCATTTATTTAATATATACATATTTCTTATGAACTACATTTAAAAATACATTCTTTAAATATTTTTGAATTAAGATAAAGACCCTTTCAATTTCAATAGCTCAGGAATGTCTTATTAAATCAATCTTATCCACGAGTGTGAATGTTTATTCATTATCACACTACTTCGCTAATAGAAATCCTTCCATGGTAATCCATCTTGGTTTTGAATCACCACTTATTTCCCATTATAATATTTCTTGAACACCCATTTAGTTATAATGATATTGTAATTCTTTGGTCTTTTCAAAAGATCCTAATTATTTTGTTTTATCAATTTTACCTAGATCCTCATTCATAGTCTTAATCTATTATTCATAACTAACTAATTCTTTAATAAATTGTTTCCCACATACAATAATTTATGTTTTCCTCTACTCTACCCATTTTATGGGGTTTTATTGGAGTATATTTGTCTCTAATTATGTTAAACTCGTCAATATTAACTCTTCTTATTATTCTCTATGTTTTTTAACACTAATTAGAAACATCATTATCCTCTCAGTCAACATTTAAATCACCATAATTGAACTTATTATAACAACTTTTAACATTTATATATATTTATTTTTTGATAATTTATATGGGAATAATTTGATGCCACCAACTATTAAACTCATATATCTTAAGTGTAAATGATTTTTTCTTTCTATCCACTTGGTATACATCTTTATTTGTTTTATAACCATTAATTAAGGAATTTATGTCCTTTCATGAGGTCATAAAACTCTTCTTTATTTAACATGACCCTGTGTCTGGAATCATAAATTTGAATCATGACCAAAATAATGAGATAAATACCACATATATAACTTATGTACTTGTTAATCCATTTTTAAAAATATTTCCCTTTCTTATTTCTTTTATCTTTAACCACCCCCAATTTCAAAATAAATTATACCATAAACATGGTTATTCAAATTCTCTAATATATATATATATATATATTTATATGGGATAAACATAACCTATAAAGGATATATGTTTGGTTGTTCTTCATTTCTCTGAAAGAAATACATTCTAGGATATCCATATCCTAATTAATTTTTACCAAATATAAATACCCAAACCAGTCAATAAACCTGATGGTATCTTTTAATTTTATATATTATATGGTGTATAGTCACAATCCACTTCATTCCATGAGAAAGATTATAACCCAATGGAACTAAATTCTTTTTCCTCAAATTTGTCCTCTTAGGCCTTCCATTTTAATTATTTTCACTCACTTATTTCCTAAAATTAATTTATTATTACCAATTTCTATATTAAAAAATAATATGCATAGATTTAATTTTTTATTTGTAACATAATATATATTTATATCCTTATTTTATTTAATTTTTAGAGATTATAGTGTAATGAAAATTTTAATTTATTTATAATTTTACCTTATGTTCATGTGATTTCAAAAAAATTAAAAATTTATTTGTAAAATTTGCATATCTATTTGAGTTTCAACCCTCTAAGAAGCTCCTTGAGTTTTGAGAAGATATCAATGGTTTATATTTATCTCTAAAATTTTGTTTCTCTTTCTTATTAGTAATATATCATATGATTATTGATGTTTCAACCTAAAAATTAATTTTAAATCTACACCATTTTATAAAATAAATAATATCCTTAATCATATTATCTTGTTTTTAAATTTTCAGTTAGAATCCGACTATTACACTAAATATTTCATAAGAAATCCCTTGATCCTTGAAACCTTGAGTCACCAATTGATTTCATCTTTGGTATCTTTAATGTAATTCAAATAATTGTTTAGTAATCCTCTAATATTTTTGTTTTTTCACATTAATACCCAATTCCTCAAGTGTCCCATCATGCTTTAGTTGGTCATAATCATGGAATATACAATAAGAGGGTTTTAATCAGGGAATTTAACTTCTTAAAAATTTCTCCATGATTAAACTTTTTTTATCTCTTTTATGAGGATCACTCTTCTTCCTCCCTTTTTTAAATGTTAGGGGTTAAGAGCCCCTTTATTTAAAGAAAAATATAAGAAACTCTTCATGAATATTGGTTCATGGTAACCTGTAAAAACATTGGAACAATTGAAATGATGAAAGAAACCCTAAAGGGATTACATGGAATAAAATACTCAAAGGAAAAGCATAATTAAAAAAGAATCAGTGAAAATCTCATTGACCCTACCATAAAAATGAAAAGGAGCACAAAATATTTTTTGTACTAATGTAACTAAAATAATAAGAGAATTATTTTATATGTATTTAAAAAAAATTGGAAATCAAACTAGTCATCCTTCTTTACTATACTAACAAATTTTTTGAAAATACCACAATTATTATTTAAAGATAGATGCTTAATACTCTCTCTATAATGATCTTCATATTTTTGAAATGTAGATTGTAACTTACACTCAGAATGGTGATATAGTTTTTACCCACTTTGATGAACTTCCAAAAAGGTAGTGATCTTATAATATCCTTATTTTTCACCTTCATCATTCCATTTTGAGATCCTGAAATTGTTCTCTTTTCCCATTGAGAAGAACTGAGTGTTTAAGCAATTTTTTATTTATTATTATTTTTTAATTGAAATAACTCCAAATTTACTATATTTATATATTTTGAATATTACTCGCTGTCATGAACCGTCCCAGTTCATCCCTCAATAGAATAGTTGAGATGGCATTTTGTGGTTCAAAATCTTACTTTCAACACTTTATATCATTAGATTTGAAAATCTCAGTGTCCTTTCTTAAAATCAATATTTTACTAAATTTTTATTTCTCATGCCATAGAAAATATTTTTTATTATACATAACTTTTAAATATTAATAATAATAAAAAAAACCGCAGTAAGTCTATTCCATCAGATTTATTAATAAAATTCCACCAGACTTACTATTTTTGGTATATTGGACTGACTGTGTATGATCCATCCAATTGATGAAGTCTCATCATCAGATTGAATGAGTTTATTCTATTATACAAACCATGTATCATATATTATACTGATATAATTTTTTATCCATTGTACTTAACATAATTTATTCTAGCATAATAATAATGTTTATAATTTTATGGTTGGAATTATTTCTACTAGACAGAAATGTTTTTTAGCATTGTGATGATGCTATCAAAATTACATCAGATGATGATATAGATAACATTTTGAGCTATATATATGGATCTTATCTATTATCATTACAACCATCTTTTATAATCACATAATAAGAATATTGTAGTTGTACCTATAAATAAAACTGAAATCAAAGAGCTAGGAGCTGCTTCTGTTAACTATTTTACTCTAAATTTTTTTATAAAGATTATATTTTTTACTTATGAATTTGGAGGGTTTAAATTTTAACTCTTTAAAATATTAATCTTGGAGGACCACTGATTTTTTATGGGGATGATTATTAGCATTAGAGACACTAAAAGATTTTTTTTATTAATAATGGAGTCAATATATTTTTATAATGATTGGAAATTATAAAATCCCTAATAAATAATTATATTCATTTACAATTAAATATAATCTTAAATATCAATAGAATAATCATGTAAGAATTAATTTTAAGTGTTTTTTGATATGAAATATATACAGTTAAATATCTTCTTTTGAATTTATGAATAGTATTTGGAAAAGGTTGTCTGTTAATAATTTTGGTACATATAAATTGATTGAAACTAGAAGAGCTATTATGGGGGGATATTATCAATGTTTTGATTTTCATATTAGTGACTATATTTCAAAGATGTATCAAAGGTTTATGGAACTTTTGAATAGTTTATAATCTTTTGGTGTAAGGATATTTCTAAGGGAATTTCAGTAAAAAAGTTCATTGAAATTATACCTGGAGAATGAGAGTCAAAAAGAAAAACATTCGATGAAACAAGGGGGGTAAAAAAATTTGACCTTGGATGATTTAATTGTAACTCTTCTTTGTTATGATTTTATACTAATATGGTATTAAAATAATATAGAAAAATAATGGATGAGTTTATTTTTATATTACACCAGTGTTAATAAAATAATTTATTTAGTTAAGAAAGTTTCCATGTTATTAATGAAAAATAAATTACATGTTGGAATTGAGAGAAGTTATTATGAACATTATAATAATGATTTAGTTAATATTTCTAATAAAATGAACAATATTAATGGTGTGAATGAATTTTGATATAACTAGTTGAAGATTTATAAGGATAGAAATGAGAATAACAATTCTTTTAAATTGATTTGTTATGAGTGAATGAATTTTGGTTATATAAGACAATATTTTACCAATATTAAGATAATGGATAATGATGAAATAAATTTTGAGATGAATTATTATCATTTCTATAGAAATAAGAGAAATAATGGCCTAAAATCATGATATACATGGAGTAATAGTAGAGTGATAGTTATTTGGTAAATTCTGGAGATCATGAATGTTAAGGTAAAATGAATATTTGTTTTTTTCTATAATACCAAATAAAATAAATTGTTTATGGCTAAGGTATCTGTTGAAACAATGATTAATCATACATTTGATACTAATTATCTTCTCATCGAAAATGATAATAATTCTATATCTTTATATGAGGAATCTAAATCAATGTAATAGAATAATAAATTACCTCGCTTTGAGTATCTTTCAATATTTACTAATCATTTAAAAAAACAAATTATAAAGTTCCTAAGAAACAAGATTTTATTTATAAGAAATATGAAAAATAAAATGCATTTATATTAATTATTATTACTGAAATTTATAATCATTCAAAAGAGTACCAAAAATATATTCATTAGATGAATAATTTTCCAATTGTTTTGAAAAAACGTAATTCTAGAATAACTTCTATTGAGTATAAAAAATTAGTTATAAAAATAAATTCTAAAATTTCAAGATTGAGAAAAGTACTATAAAAATTTAATAATGGTAAATAATATTTTGATAAAATGTTCAAACTGATAAAACCTCATTGGGATGTGTTTGGAAAGCGTTTTAATAATAAATTATCAAATTTAAAAAATAACAATATTGTTTAGATGAATTCCACATTCTGTATGAAATGTCAATGTGGATGACATTGGATGG
This sequence comes from Viscum album, assembly GCA_963277665.1. Lineage (NCBI taxonomy): Eukaryota > Viridiplantae > Streptophyta > Magnoliopsida > Santalales > Viscaceae > Viscum > Viscum album. The sequence continues at coordinate 13,080,839 of OY728157.1, read as the reverse complement.
ATATATGTTCTTTAAATAAAGTATAATATTTAGGCTTCCACAAAAAATATTTTTCTAAAGGATTGAAAACATCCCAAAATAGTAATGTTGGATATATTAGGATTCTAAATATTTTATTTTATAATAATGGTTGACCTAAGAAGGTTTGGGTTCCAATATACTAATCCTCTTAATTTCTGTAAAATTAGAAGTATGCAGAGAAGAATAATATTTTTTGTACATGAATTGTGGATGTTCTAGGAATATGAATGTAATCAAGGATTTATTTAATAATATTTTTAAAATGAAAGTTGGAAATGTTACCTTTGGTGATAATTCTCAAGGGGAAATTATTAGAATATGTAATATTTCTCATCTTGGAAAATCTCTGATTTCAAATGTTTTATTTGGTTTAGGCCTTAACGAAACCTTATTAGAATTTTTTAATTATGTGATGAGTTTTATCTTATGATCTTCAATGATGGTAAATTTATTATTCAGAATTTATAATATCAATTTTTTCTTCATTACAATAGGTATAATGATATTTAAAAATATAACTTAGAAGACCTTGGAATGAATGACCTACCTTGCCTTAGAAAAATGGAAGATAAATATTAGAGATGGAATTTAATGTTAGGAAAATATAATGTCAAAACATTATAAAAATTATATATGAAGGTACTATTTAAATATATACTAGGGATTAAATTTGATTCTCATAAATTTAACAATCCTTCTTAATTTAGAAATAAATCTAAGCCATGTTTCAAATATATTATTGAGATCTGAACTTCTAATTATTTACAGTTAGTGAAAATGGAGTTATTTGGTCCTAAAATAATTGGATGTATAGGTGGAAAATATTATGTATATGTTTTAGAAGACGATTACACTAGATATACATGTGCCTATTTTCTAGATAGAAAAAGTCGGAAGGTATTTTTATTTTAAAACTATTATATCCTTTGCTAAAAATGTAAAAAATATAATTGATAAATATCTATATAGATCATGGTGGAGAGTTTCAAGATATTAATTTTGAACCTTTTTATAGTAGAAAGGGTATAATATATAACTTTTCATCACCTATAACTCAATTGAAAAGTGGTGTAGTTAAAATAAGAAATATATTTTTTCAGCAAATTATAAGAACTGTGCTGAGTCAATACTCAGTTGCTAAAACTATTTGTGAAAAAGTAATCAGTATTAATTACTATACTATTGATCGCGTTTTAATATGAAATTTTCTTAATAAAAATCCTTATGAGTTTTATAATAGATAAAAACAAGAAATTTCTTGCTTTAATGTTTTTGGATACAAAGGGTTCATTATAAATAAAAAGTAATATTTACATAAATTTACTCCAAAATATGATAAAGGAGTATTTATAGGATATTCTATTATTATTATGTCACATAGAGACTTTAATAAAATCATAGGTACTATTGATAAAATAATTCATCTTAAATTTGATGATACTGATCCTTTTGTTTTAAAACAATACATCTTCTTATGTTATTTCAAAAACTTATTTTCAACCTATGTTGGAAAGTTACTCTTTTGAGAGTAAAATTTAAAAAATTACTCATGAATTTGTACCTAAAGATGAATTTTATATTTTTTTTGAATAATTGTGTTTTATAAACCTAGGGAATCAGTTGATCCTTTAGAATCATCCTAGTTATAATTTCATTGGTTATGTTGATCATCCTGTTAGGAATAGAAGTTACATAATGAGTAAAGTTTAACATTTGGAATATTTATTAAAATTTGAACATAAGATGATTTATGATGCATTAGGTTATGATGATTTGATAAAATATATTCGTGATGAATTCAATACATTCGAAATGAATCAAGCTTGAACATTATTTAAATGACCTAACTATACTTTAGTAATTTGAGTAAAATGGGTTTTTTTAAAAATAAATGTAATGAAAATGGTATTATAGTAAAAAATAAATCTATATTTCTTGCAAATGATTATAATAAATAATAATGAATATTCTATGAAGAAACATATTCTCTAGTTTCTAGAAATAAAGATATATATATTTTTATAGCATATACAAAATTTAATAATTTAAAATATTTTTGAAGTGATGTAAAGTGTGTTTTTCTTTATGGATATGTATAATAAGAAAATTATATATAAACATAGCTTGGTTTTGAAAATAAAAAATATATAGAATATGTATATAGACATACCATGTCACATTATGTACATAAACAAGACCCTAGAGCATAATTTGATAAATTGACTTGATTTATGTTACAAAAATAATTTGTTAAGTGATTTGTGGATCCAAAACATTATATAAAAAGGTTTCGAAGAACACTATAATATTTCAAATTTATATCAATTACATTATATTTTTATCATATCAAAAAATATTTCAAATTCCTTTACAAATATTATGAAATATGAATTTTCTATGAGCATAATGGGTGAACCTACTTATTTTTTGGATTTCAATTTAAAAAGAAATGCACAAAGAAATTTTATAATTAAAAATAACTATTTAAAAGATATTATTGTTAAATTTGGATATGAAAATACTAAAATTATTCATAATCCTATCAAATCCTAAATTTCTTTAGAAATTAATAAATCTGGGAAACTAGATAATCAAAATATTTTTATTCGAATGATTGGTACTTTACTATACTTAAATGATATTCATAGAGATTTAATGTTTTTAATATTTTTCAATGAATGATATCCCAAAAACCGAAAGGAGTCCCATATTGTGGTTTTAAAAATAATATTTTCAATATTTTATGGGATCTATGGATCTAGAATTATTTTCCTCTTCTAAAAATGATTTTGAAGGTAAATGTTTTTTCAAATTTTGATATTTATTGATGTAAAATTGATAGAAAAATTATATATGGAAATTTTCATTTCAAATCAGAACATTTAGTTTCATGTTCCTATAAGAAATAAAATTTAGTAGAACATTTGATTGATAAAATAGAATATGTGAAATCTAAATTCATTTTCTCAATTGTTGTGGATTCAATACATAGTAACTGTCTTTCGCATGAGTCTTATAAAAACTCAAAAAAAATGACAAAAAAAAATAGACCATTTAATTAAAAACCCATCAGATCATTCACAAGACAATAAAATATATATATCACACCATTTCTGTAAGGACAACACAGAAAAATGATATATCTATTTTCAATTCATCATAATGTAATAACAACTTCTTGATATATTTACTAAACCACTCAATTTCAATTGATATTAATGTTTTAAAAATAATATATGGAAGGTAAATTATAAATGATCATGCATATCCACTTCATGTTTATCTATCTATTTACAGTAATTTACTCTTGGACAAAGTGGGAGTATATATAAATTTGTTTTTAGTTTTTTGAAAAAAGTGTTTTTTAACTAAATTTGTTTTTATATATTTATTTATTTTTATAAAAATTTTTTTTTCCTATTTTATACTTTTTCCAATAGAAAAATTAATTTAGACAAAATATTTTTTTGAAAAATTGGATTAAAATTAACCAAAGAAACTTGCCCACATAGAATTTATTTTTTACTCATATAGGTAATTTATAATCATTAGTTTCTCAATTATGATTATCATTTTCATTTATTTGTTGTTTAAAATTTTTTCAATTTTCAAAATTTAAAATTTTCACCAATTTTGATGTTTTTATTTTCTGATTATAATCCATCCTAATCATAGTTATTATATAAACCATTAAGAGATCAAAATATTTATTTAGTCTTTTGAGGATAAATATCAACTATTTGATCAGATGATGAGTTTTATTTTAAGCCATCATATTTATAAAATTTTAAAGGTCACCCTAAATCCAATAAACATAGGTCTATTTGACCATTTACAATATCAATTTCCCAATATGATCTAGGGTTTTGGACCAAAAATCTTCGTTGTGTCTAATTATTTGTTTTTCATTCGATCAGTTTATCCAGATATGAATAGTAATCTTTCCCAATAATTGAGAAATGACTTATGCTAATGAAAAAAAAACAAGAAGTGGTAATGTATATTTTGATAGAAAATTTAGGTTCTTAAAATACTGACTCTGTCCAAAATGAATTATCATGTTTTAGGGATGGAGAAAGGTATGTGAGAAATAGAAGATTTTGATCTTAACTATCCATCAAGGGTGAAGGAGTTTTATTCCATAGTATTTTTTATTGTGTAATATTATATATATGTTATTAATTTCAATATTTTATATTACTTTTACAAATTTAATGTTCAAAAAGTTGCTAGTTTTGGTAGCAGTTCCATTGGAAGGAAAATTCTATCTAGTAACTCATGTGATTCTTGATAAACATTGTAGATTTGAAATGTATAAGGAAGAGACTTCTTTATTTCTTTCTTATGAAAATATAAGAAAATATTTTCATTTAACACACGATTAATTAGTTGTAACTCTATGGATGTAAGGGTATCTTATCTCAAGGAAAGTGAATATAGATTCATTAAAATCATTTCATATATTTTTATTAGACTTCTTAGAGAATATGAGGATGTTTGATTTGGTGACAATTTATTTCTCTCAATGTAATTAGATATGAAAATTTATATGAATTTGATTTTTTTTGTTTCTATATTTCCTCAACAAAATGTAATTTTATTTATTGATTTTGATGAAAATTAATAATCATTTATTTTTTTAAGATAATAGTTTTGGAAAACTAGTTGTTTTTTATTTATTACCAAATAAATATAGAAATATGATTGTTTGGAAAAAATCCCTATTCATTTTAAAAACAAATTATAAATAATGAGATATTTTCTAACAAACCATTTAAAAATATGAACTTGTGATAATTTAAATTATTTAATAAGGAAATAGACTAGCGGTAATAATTTTTTAATAATGTCACAAAACAATTGGAAAATAGATTACATATAAACTATTCCTCATCGGATCCTAGGATCTAATCTAGAAATTATTTAATATAGATAATAGTAGAAATATAAGAAATCACTAGTGCCATGTACTAGAAAAAATCCACCATTTCACTTGGTCTTCCGTACCTTTCCTAACCGAGTGGTAATCCCATAATCTGAACCAAGTCCACTATAGGCCAATGGCTAGAGATTCATACTAATATAGCATATAATGAGTATCTATACTTATATATTAGTTACACAAGGCTTCCAATGAAATATAAATGTATGCGAGATCATGAATTTTCCATATACAAACATATATCAAACATTACAAATTCAAATAATTATATAAACTCCTAAGATCTAACTCCCCTAATAGAGAATCCACATTCTTCATTATCTCATTTAAAAAACCCATATTCTCCCAATGATTGTAAGTCACATATCATATACAAAAACATCCATTTTAAATAATTATAGGGGCATGCGTAAAAAAGGGTTGTTTATTTTTAAATAAAACACCTCAATGTTCCAATCGGGACACATTACTTGGAAAGGAATATTTTCAATTTAAAATCCCACTTGTATTCTCTATCTTTAATGTTTCAAATCTATTCTTACACTTACACACATATTCACCATTATATATATATGTGTATTCCCCTTTCCCAATATACCAATTCACAAAAAATGTGTATTTATATAAATATATATATATATATATATATATATATATATATATATGTAAGTATATGCGTGTGAGTCATATTAACAAGTTATATAATTTAAAAACCACTATGATGATCTATATAAATAAACCACTCCCTTTCATCCTAATTGAAACAACAGTTAGAAGATCCAGAAAATCCTTTGTTATTTCAATATTATTTGGTAAAAATAAATTCGATGATAAATCAAGCACTTGGTGGGATTATCCTATAAAAATATATTTTCAAACATGATTAAGGAATAAATCTCTGAGAAAGTATAAAAAATTATATAAAACATGAAATACGATGATTTAGTTTATCACAACCATTTTTTATAATACATTTACATCATAGTATAATAAAAATATACATTACTGAAATCATGAAATCATAATAGTCAATTTAATGTCTTGAAAATCTGGTTACGTAACTAAAAAATTATACCCTTTGCATATGATATCTCAAATCCACCTCAATAATGTCTGAATAAGTAATAACGACCAAGAGGAACCCTAATCCCATGAAATACCCAAATGAAAATTGAAGAAACGTGAACCATATTTTACAAATTCCATGGTATGGTAAGAACCAAAGAGAAAAAGAAAGAATTAATGATACAAAGAGACTGGAAAAGAGAATACCTAAGACATGTGGCCTTAAATATTGAATAATTCTTGAATAATTACCAGCACAATGGATAAAATTAGGGGAGATCCAAGGGGATCTGTGGTTGGGAATTAGGTTGAAATGGGGGTGGATAAAGACCCCTAAATTTTTTAAACAAAAGATGGGCATAATATTAAATTGAAATTTTTAATTAATTTGGGAACTGCACATGGTTTGTATGAATAGTTTTGAAAACATTTCCACAATGTTTCTCCCTATACTCCGCATCTAGAGAAACATTCATGTGTAGGACCCACAATTAGGCAAACCATACACCAACTATGTGGTTGGGATCTGTTAAATTGTAGATCATTTCCCATTATTATTGCATAGTTAGTAAAATTATGGGTCTAAATCGTGGAACATGTTTTAAATTCCTAAAAAATAAAATTTCAATGAAAACCCACCTTTAGTTAGATAAAAACAAAAATTTACTCAAATATATATAAAATAATATAGTTTTTTCAGATTGGGGTGTGACACCACAATATTATCGGATTTTATATTTCTTTCTTTTCACATTTTTGAATTTTTAGTGTTTTCATTATTAGAAAATGTCTCTATAATCAAATATCAAAAATAAATTATCAATAAGGATATAATATCCTATTTTAAAATTCCATCCAAATTTGCAAAAATAACATTATTAATTCCCTCCTAAAATGTCTTCCCAAAATTGTATTGAAAAACACAACCAACTATCATTTTTTACATCATCCATATCATGACCAGCTTTTTCCATGTCAAGGTGTGAATGGTCAAATTCATTCCCTCAAAACTTGACAAAATCGTGATTTAAAAATAAAAAAAATATGGTTCATTTCAATAATGAAAATCATCATGAATTTATCATTCAATATTGGATGAATTATTAATCATATTTAATTATTTATAAAATCCATAGTATTTGTAGTTTGAAGTCAATTCCCAGAAAATGTATATATAATTACCCTTATAAACTATCTAGGTAACTTTTTCTGGTACAATTACAAAACATTCATCTTAATAACTTTATAAAAACCCTTATAAAATTTCCAGTTGAATATTTAAAATACCCCATTTAGGTACCGGTTTAAAATATCCATCTAATTACACGTCCCTATACCTTTATGAATACCCTTAATGGTGGTATACCTATCTAATTACCCATATGAAATTTCCATGTCATTCTAGATATATGGACACCCTTTTCAATACCCTTCCAAACTATTTATACCCTTTTGAGTATGGAATACCCTTTAAGAACCCTTTTGAAAAACACCAATCCTTTTCAAAAAAACATTTCTAAAAATCATGATTTCTATAAAAACATGGATTCGTAAGGAAATTATTTATAACACACTACAAATTAATAACTAATGAAGCTAAAAAGATTATTATTTTGGATAATTTTTATAAGATAAACATTAAAACTCATAAATCATCTCACAATCCTAAGAACTATAGGTTTAGTGTCTTTGAGGACTAGCTAAATAAGAAACATTTTATTAAAAAATTGTTAAAATTAATCCATTGTTTAGTTACACATGACACCCTTATATAATTCATATAATTTATAAAAATATTTATAACCTAGGTAGTGGAAACATAACAAAACGGGTGAGCTTAAATACTCAGTAAGGAAAAAACATATTAATATGTTATCATAGGGTTGGATAAAAATAATGTGATACAACATTGGTAGGGAGAAATTTCTTAATAAAAAAACCTATGAAATTAATTATTATCTATAAATCATTATATGATGACATAGAATCATAAATAAGCTAACATATATGATGGAGAAAGGGGTTTGGCATCATGAAATAAAAAAATTGATTCATAGGATATAATCATTGGCATATTGAAAGGGATTGTGACATTCCCATGCGACATATAATAACAAATAACATTGGAACAAACATAATCATAGAGTATTATAATATTGTGATAATATCTAATAATTCACTCTCTTTTATGTTTTGAGTGTAATCCATGACAGATCACATCATAATTTGTGATCATATCTGTCAAACCCCACAAAACATTTTCTTATGAGATATAAAACTTTAACCAATATATTGGCGGGTGATATAGGGACCCACACAACATCATCCATACATATGGGTACCATATGATATCAAAAATGCAACATATGATGAAATATTATGGGAGTAAAATGGGTTACATTCACCACATTATAAATAACCCATGGAATGAAAATGGATTTCCTAATATCTCTAGATATAATAAAAAAAATTGACCTTAATAATTTAAATAGACGACACAAAAATATAACCTTCCTAATATATTATTTTATAAGAGAATTCGGAATGTGATTTCTGAATGTAATTTCGAAGGAAATAATTCCTTTATATTTAAAAATTAAAATGGTATTAAAAAGTAAAAGTGTTTTTAGAAAACATTATTAATATTAACGTAACAAAATAATTTACAGATCATATTCAAATATAATTCATGAAAATGTTAACAGAACAATTTTAGAAAAAATTAATTATAAATTAAAAATTTAAAAAATTTCCTTGAAAATATATAAAGGTAATCAAATTGAAATTTTTGGTTGAAGATAATACATTTTATTATGAAATAATGAAATCCCTTTTTAATATTTTTAAACGGATTTATTGAAAATAGAAATAAGAAAAAGTGTTAAAAGATTATTTTGAAAAGGGGTGGAGGGAAATTTAAATGTTTATAGTGGTAACAAAAAATTGGTTTTCCATATAAAAAGTAAAACATTGGTAGTACATGTATATATGGACAAGTAGGGGAAGGTTTTGTTAATACAGATGTTATTTATTCCGAACACTAATATACTTTTGAGAAATAAATTCATGAAGTTAAATATTTGAATTTGAAATTTCAGTTAATTTAGATAGAGATGGAATTATATTATAATCATATAATATATGAAAACCAATTTATAAGTCAATATAAAAAATCGAATCATAATGACTCAATAAATGAAGTTGAGTCAATAATTACCCCTTAACAAAATTCCTAACATACTCTGAATAACTTGAATACCCTATATAAAAATATTACTATCTTAATAACCTATTTAAATTTTTTATTCATATATATAAACTTTTATAAACAAAATTTATAATTATTATCTATAATTATATTTGTTATTTATTATCTATTTTCAGTATCGGTTGTGTGTAATCATGATCATTTTGAACTAGTTTCAAAATATTTGTGTTTTTATTCATTCTTATAAAACATTTATTCATTAAAATATCATGAAAGGTTCTAGAATTTATAATTTATAATTATTTATAATGTTATAATTTCATTCTTTTGGATATTTTATTATGACCTTTAAAGATGAAATCAGTGATGAAATTTTTTTCTAATTTTTAATGAACGGACATTGGATTTTAGTTAATGATTTTAGTATTAATTTTATAATAAAAAACTAAATAAAAATTCATTATTGACTTATTTATATCATATATTATCATTAATTATGTTAATATATTCATCTATGAAATTATTTTTATCAATGCTCAATTTGGTGGTGAGACCGACCTAAACATGAGCATACCAAAATTTATAGACGAGTATGGTTATGAATGTTTATTTTGGTATAATATCATTATTTTAAAATTATAAAGAAATTATATGTTTTTTAGGGTTTTGAATCAAATTTTAATATATTTTAACAAATAAAAAAGGAAACTAGATGAAAATGAGGCATGTTACTTTGTTGAGATGGTAGTCCACATAGCAACATGAATGATGTTTTTTTTATATAAAAGGAGAATGATGGTTAATGATTATAAACATAGAATAATAAAATTCAGTGTGAAAACTATTCGTATTTAATTATATATTAATGAGAAAAGTATTTCTAAAAATTTAAGCTTTAAATTTTAATAAATAAGGGAAATTATAATACTCACATTGATAACATCAGTTTTCCCTTACAAGAATCATTCAAAATATAAGAATTATGAAAAATTTTATTAATATAATATAAAGGAAGTGGGAAAGGGTTATAGGGTATGAATAATGGGAATATTTTCAAGATGAAAAAATTTTATTGTGTTAATGAATAGTTTTTGGGATTCCCCTTTTACAATTGGTGATAATAGAATTTTTATTATTATCACATCTTAATATAATGAGAGAACATAATCCACATATAAATAATACTTCAATTAAAATGGAGTATAGATGTATTTTCTTAAATAATAACTTCAACCACTGAATTATAAACATTTTTTTATAGATTTGAACTTTCGCACATTTGGTAAATCCTTTTTACCATTTTCACTTTTACCGTGTAAACATGTTTTTACCTAAGTAATTCATTTTTATACCTGAAAATAAAATGTTCCTTGTTAAATAATATGTTCCATATAATTCGAAAATTGAAATCCATTTTTTTTGTATTCACATTCTAAATGATATATAAATTAATTTTAAAATAATAAATGTATTAGGTGTTAAAAATAGTATTAAAGAATAGTGTAACTTCAGTTCAAAAATATCAAACATAGGTTTTTAAACTAAAATAATTTTTTTAAATTTAAAATATCTCTCATAAAATAAATATTTTTTTCTCATAAAATGATTTTATAAATTTTCAAGGGATTCTAATATTCTAATAATATATAACATTCATGGTATTTATAAAAAAAATATATATTTTTCTTTGTTCACCAAAATAATCTTTTCATAAAAAACCCAAAAAATTTCTACTCATCCAATACTGTTATTTTAAATTAAAAAATGAATTTAATTTTTTAAAATTAAAATATTAATATTTTATAAATTTATTTTTAAATTGAAATATAATGAAAACCATTTCAAAAAAATGAATTTTTTAAATACATTATATTTTTTTCATAATTTCTATAAAAAAATAATTAATGGAGAATTGATAAATAATTATTTTATTTTACTAACATCGTCATTTAATAATCATATTATTAGTTTCCTTTGGTAAAAATCACATTTTATAACAATATAATTTTTAGTAAAATAGATTTTTAAGCACAAAATGAACTAACAAAATTTTTATTAAATGATTATTAAATATATATATATATATATATAATTCATAATTTGGTTTCTCCTATACATACAAAGTAATTTGATGTCTATGTTTTAGTGGTCACATTTTTATATAAATAAAATATATAACTACTTCATTTTAGATTTTTTTTGCGCTTATAAAAAGCTATTAACAAAATGTTTAATTAAGAAAAGTAACTTGTAAAATTTTAGATTATTACATTCCCCCCATTAAATAAATTATGTCAAATAAATTTTTATTATTCCACAATTATGAAATGGTTTGGGTTTTCCAAAAGATATACATCACTCTAGATTTAATTTTTTATGATGTTTCATCCCAACTATCCTTAGTATAAATTATTAACTCATTTATTCCTTCATAGTATTAATATAACAATTTTTTGTTTTTCATTGACCATTTTTGTCAAACACCATAATATAATTGGAGTAATTTTTTTCGTAGGTAGTTTATAGGTAGCTAGAATTGGCGATCATGGCTTTGTTTTTAGAGGTGATTTTCCTATATGAAAACTATCAAGTCCTCTTTATCGAGTGAGTCAATCCATGCCTAATATTACATTAAATTTTACTAAATTAAGGATAATAATATAATATTGGGAACATATTCTTATAAAAATATATTAAAGGGGATTTATATACTTGGGATACAATAATCATGCTAATATTTTTTATATTAATTTAATATCTTCTCAACAGGGTGGAAAATATTTTTACTTACTATTGTATTTACATACAAGTATATATACAAGAAAAAAATATAACACTCATATTTATTGAGTGGATAATATTTTTTCCTCATTCCATATTATTCTCAAAACCCATATTTGTAGCTATGATTGCATACACATTCCCATTTCTTAGAAGTTGATTCTTCATATAAACTTTATTATCCCATGGATTAGAGAATTAACTAGGATAAATTCTAATTTCCCCACATTTAAGATATTGAAATATTAGTGGTGCATCCAGAAAAACATTGTTTATTTTCACCATGTCCATTGAGGTCCTCAATTTTCTTCACTAATTAGTTGTTTTATGCCCTCCGTTTTCACACATAAAACATCTTCATGTTCCTTTAAGGTGTTCCGTCTAGTTATTCTTAAAACATTTTTGATGTAGAGAAAATTATATATTATTTAATTCATCGTATTCATCAATAAAAGACCGATGAAACTCCATCCATGTATTCTTTCTTACGTTTGGAAGTAGAACTAATTTTCTAATGTTAATATTAATTCATGATGGTTGTTTTCCCATAAAAATAAGATTTCTCCCTCCAAATATTATCTCATTATATTTATCATTGTTTCATTATCTAAATTTTATATAGAATCCATTATTAACTTCGTCCCTTTAGGCTTAATAAATTACTAAAAAATGATTCAAATCGTGACTAATAAAAATTTAAAACCACAGGAAAATTATTTTAAGATAAATTTAGGAAAAGTTATACCTCAAAATATATTCAACATAAATATTGTTCAATTATATTTAATTAAATATAAATAATTCTGGATTAAGTATAAGTTTCTTAATTTTTTTCTCTCATATTCAATAACCTAATTCATTAATAAAATAAATCCTTTATAATATCTTGTAAAGACAATATGATTAACCAAAGAATATCCATGTGAATGAATAGACATGTCTACAGTCTCTGGTTCACTTATTGTTCACCAGAGTGAAAAGTGAGTTGATACTCAACCATATATTTTTAGGGCGATTAACTCTAGGTAAACATATGACACAAACACATCCTCTTTTTGGTATTAATAATAGGATTAAATTTCAATGAAAATAACATACTTGAAACATTACTAATATTTTTATATGTTATCCTAAACTAATATTTATCCCTTCGACTTATCCATAATGTTTTCACTAAATTTATTTCATTATAATCTCAAAAATAAATAAACTAAGCCTAAAAAATGATTAAACTTTTATTTGATACAAACTATTAAAATAAATTCTAAACATATATTTATTTTACATTATTTAAATAAGATGCATATAAAATATCATAAATCCTCTCATAATACAAAGAAGTAATTATTTAGTGTTGTTAAGAACTATCTAAATAAGAAACTGTTAGGTCCACAGGGCTGAATACCCTGAGAGGGGGGGGGGTGAATCAGGGTATGAATAATTTAAAATAAACGCCTGTTCTGATCTTGATTCGCTGTTAAGAAAAACACTCTTCTCTCTCTTTCCTGTTGCACAAGGTAAACAGAAAGTAAAGCATGCACAAGACATAGCAATTTTACTTGGTTCACCTAAAAAGGGCTACGTCTAAGGAGCATACGCCGACAAGTTGCCGGTTGTACCAATTCCACTAAATTTCACTAGTTGTGGATTACAATGTTTGGGCTAGATCACTTATATGCCCAGGCTCACTGCCTTTACAATGTTTAGGGTCAGGTCACTACTTTCCCAAGGGTCACTCCCTGTTTCTCTTTCTCTAACTCACTGCTAGTGGAGAGGATCACCTTCTTCCTCTTCCTAAGATCACTGCTCTTGGAAGGAATCCACTCATAGTTTATAGACTTGTAGGTCTCTTCATTTTCATGAATGAATGCATCTTTCTCTGTATATAGATTCTCTGTTGAAGTACAAATTTCACCCGTAGATGTATATCTCTTTTCACCGAAGGTATCAGGCAACGTACCAGCTTCCACGTAGTCCGAAAATCACTACTGGAACAAAACCTTACTTGGCGCGCAAGTCCAACTCGGCGCGCAAGTATCGGCGCACAAGTCACAACGGGCGCACAAGTTCACCTCAGACACTTGCGCGACTCAAGCTTCCTCAACTCCAAACTTGCGCGACTCTCTTCCTTTTATGCCCAAACAAATATTGGCGTGCAACTGCCAACCGACGCGCAACTTCTAACACCGGCGCACAACCTCAACTACTGGCGCGCAAATTCACCTGCGCGACCCACACTCACCACTTGCGCGACCACCACACCTGCGCGACGGGAGCTCTGATTTCTAAAAGTGTTGAACTCTGTTCCGAATGAGGAGGGGTGGTCCAGTATTTATAGGAAATCTGACCACCGTACGCGACGGCGCGCAAATCACCTGCTCGACCCAATTTCGGCGCGCAAGTCCCCTGTCATTTTAGACACTTGCGCGACCAACTCCCAAACTTGCGCGAACCTTTTTCCTTAACCATATTTTGATCTTTTGATCTTGAAAAACATATGGCGTGCAATCATGGATCGTTGAACTCAGCTCTTGAACTCGACATTCCACCATGAAATCTTCTTTGTCAACTAATTTTTATGTCATTATATTTCTTTGTCAACAATCACTACTCAGATGTCCACTTTGTCAACAAACACAATCGCCTCAAAAATGCTTCAAAGATACCTTGAGGGATTTTTGCCCAACAGAAACTTATTCTAAAAAATTTATGAAAATTCCTCTATAATTGAGCTAAAATAAACTCCCTTATAAATGTATCATAATCTATAATCATCTCCCTAACCTGATTATTGGAAATAGAAGAAAAGGGGTGAGATCAAATATGCAGTAATGTAAAAACTTATTAATATTTCAATAAAGGGTTATGTCATAATGATATGATAAAACATGAGTAATAATAAAGTTATTATTTAATATAATATGAAACACAAAGATTTTTACTTTAATCATGATATAAGGTCCTGTAGTCTCAAATTAACAAACAAATTTAATGTCAGAATGGAACAAATCAAGAGAAAATAAAAATTATCCATGGTCCATACTCGTAAGAATATGTCATGGGAATGTAAAATTTCATTGATACATATAATAACACAAAAAAATTTCCAAAACAAAATCTCAAGTTATCATCATATTATAATAATATCCAAGAACTCCAACCCTTCATATTGTGAGAGTAATCTTACAAGGGTCACCCTTTATTTTTTGAGAATATCAAAGAAGGAATACCTTGCATTATATTATGCGATATAAAACATTAACCGATGCCTTGGAGGGTGATATAGGACCCCAAAAATCATCATCTCTATATATTTGTGCCATTAATTATCAAACATTTAAAATATCATGAAAACTAATGGTTTGAAATTTGTTTTTATTCATCACATCATATAAAACACCTACAAATCATTTTCTATATTCTTGTCTAAATTATATCAAGCCACTCTAAAGGATCCCCATCATTAGGATATAAAAATTACGTTTTTTTATTAATGGTAATATGGATCAAGGATTATTTTACTCTACTATATATGATTTTGAACAAAAGAGTTTCTTATATGCTGATTTTGATGGATGTAAAATTGTTATAAATAGTATAAATGGAAATTTACAATTATTAGGAGAACATTTAGTTTATTTGTATTTTAAGAAACAAAATTTAGTATCACATTCCATTATAGAAGATAAATATGTGTAAATTGGAAGGTTTTGTGGTCAATTGTTGTGGATTCAACCCACACTCACTCACTATTGAATGATTTTTAGTAAAATTATAATTTTTTTCAATAACCCAAGTTCTAAGTCATTATGTAAAATCTCATCACATCTCTCATGAGCTAGGAACATAGATATAAGACACCATTTCCTTCAGGAATACCCAAAAAAATTAGAAAAAAAAAACTATAATTCCTTGGAATATAAGAAAACATGTTGATATATTTACTAAACCCTTTAATTTTTGTAGATTTGAATATATTAAATTGAATCTTGAAATGGTAAATACTAAGTGATCAATCATATCTACTATTTGTTTATACATATTTTTACAATAATGAAGTCCTTTTCAAAGAGTGAGTATATATATAGTTATTTTAGTTTCTCAAATAAATTTAGTTTTTTCTAAAAATATTTGTTTCAAAATAAATATATTCATTCTAAAAAAAATCTTTTTTCCTATATTATAGTTTATCGAAACCAAATGATGATAAAATTAAATTATTAAAAATAATAAGAAAAATTAGAAAATATCCAATATGATGTTTCAATTTTACTATTAGCGGAAATTTATAATATTTAGTTTATCAATTATCCTATAATTTTTCCTTTTAGTTCTGTTTAAATGTTTTTTAGTTTTTCAAAATATCAAATTTTCAAACATTTTGATGTTTTTTTTCAGATAATAAGCTCTTTTGAAGATAGTGTTCATAAGACCTGTTATTTTTTCAGAATTTATATTTAATTTTTGAGGAAAAATATCAATCAATGGATTATATGAGAGATCTATTTTGATCGCTCTTGTAATGACTTGGATTTTCCATTTATTATTTTTGGTTATTATAGGAATTATTTTTGAGACCAAGTACTTAGGATGCGTGTGATTCTGAGGATTGATGTGCTCTGCATAAAGTTATGAAATATATTAAATCAATTAAATACCATGAACATTAATTTTTCCTAAAAAATTTGAATAACACATGAATGGGGGCCTAGATAAGAAATAAAAGGGCACCATTTAGTTCAGTATGTGGGTATTACACTAAGTGTGACATAAAATTTACTAGAATGAGTGGTTTGTGAAAAATTCCCCATGGGTGTAATTAAATGAAATAAATTAAATAAGTAATTTATTTTGTTTATTTTTGACACAGTGATTGAAATATCCTTTAATTAAACAATTATATGATTTTCTCAAGGTTGGTCACTAAAACCCTTGAAATTTAGACAACTGTTGAAAAGATGTTCTTAGAGGATGATGATGGATTAGGATTAGATCATGGATTGTCTTTCCATCATATTTTTAGGATATCATAAATGATGGAAATGAAATAATTATTTATCAAATATTGATCGAAACTCTAGGCAAGATTTTCTTATTTTATGTTTCCATATTTTTTCTTAATCCCAAACTAATTTGGATCTATTTCACAAAAATAATTCATATGTGCATCATTAGTAGATTTAATTTGATGGAATTTTTTATTTTTTCATTAATTTATCCCTCAATTTTCATCTTTTCTATGGTAAGGAATAAAGGCCAAATGAACAACATATGAGGTTTTTTCCAAAAATTAATGGGTTGCAGATTTATTTATCTATTCTTCACACGACTATCGTGGTTGTTTTATTTTGGGACACGGTTTGAAGAGTACACAGTTCTAAATAACTGTGTGCCCATTCATCAACACAACAGATCTATATTGTGGGTGAATTTTATGATCGATGGTGGGGTCAATGTGTAAGAATTGTGGTGGATGTTCAGTGGTGCAACAGATGGAATTTTAGTTCCCATTCTTCCCAGTTTTGATAAACAGTGATGGTGATTATCATCTGAATTTTTTTTGAGAAAATTTCAATCCCTTAATCCCATGATATAGTGACTATAGGTCTATAGAAACCCTGATCTATAGGTTATTGAATGGGTGGAGGCTCTAGTGAGGTGTATAACACAGTGGAAGCGGGTCGAGAAGTCATGAGAAATACTACAAGTAATCTGGTGTTACAAATTATGTGGTCCCCCTAGCTGTGGATGTAAGGACCCCAGTTCCCAAGTACCCATGGAGCATGATTTACTAAAAATTTTATTACAAACATTTAAAATAATACATCATGTCCCATTAGTACAAAAGATCGCGAGGCTTAGGATTCTGGGAAACTAGTTGCTTCTAAAAAACTTCATTAGTACAAACCCATGCCTGAAAATTTTTAAAACAAAAACGTTGGGTGAGAAAAATATTCCTAGTAAGGGGTTTTAAAATGTTTAAAGTAATTTATTTCTCAATAAATTCATATTGAAAATGATAAAACACTTTATTAAAACAAGGCATTATCTTTTCCTTTAAACATCTAAATCCTATATTTCTAAAAACCACTTACACCGAAAAGAAGTAATTTCTTAAAATAAACCTAAAAGGAGACATAAATCAGAGAGCACAAGCATGTGAAGAATATATGATGAAAAATTTACAACAAAATTACTTCAGATTAAAAGGACTATGTGAAAATAGGGAAAACATTCATACAAGATTTATCTGCATATAAAATTCCCATAATAGCATACCAAATGTATTACAGTTCATATCTCATAATATCATTCTCATAGTTAAAGGAAATTTCCAACTAGGGGATATCCTTTTAGTTGAACTATCCCCTGGTTGACCATTTATCATCACATGTGGAGGGAATGTATAATGCCATACTTTGTCAATACCTTGCGTTATGACCATAAAACATAACTTAATATGGGTCAAGGCTAACCGTCTACCCCGTTTCCATAGTAGTGCAAGCCAAGACTAACCGCTAAGACCGTCACACATAACATCTCATGAGACTCATCCTTTACCCAATGCATTGGAACACTATATAATTCAGGGCACACCCATCCATAATAAT
This sequence comes from Viscum album, assembly GCA_963277665.1. Taxonomy (NCBI): domain Eukaryota; kingdom Viridiplantae; phylum Streptophyta; class Magnoliopsida; order Santalales; family Viscaceae; genus Viscum; species Viscum album. The sequence continues at coordinate 13,062,211 of OY728157.1, read as the reverse complement.
TTAAGTCCAATACATCCCTCACATGATATAGCATGATCTCATATTCATAACATGCATTCTTAGTCCATAATCCACTTTGTACATGTTCATATTGATTATGAAAATGGATTATACTTATTGGTTTCACCTCATATGGTGACATGAAGGAAAAAATAATATTCGTGTGCACATGTAAATAAAAAAACATACTTTCATAAAATTATAGGTTAGCACATGAGATAATAATTGTTGCATTTAAACCCTTTAGAAGGTGGCCTTTTCCAAACCATATTGATACCCTTTTAAACTCCACGGTACCCATTTAATTTTTATGCACCGATTATTTATAATAGTCTAAATCACCGACCCGAAAGACCAAAGCCAGTGCTTGTGAAACATCTAAAATACAAAACATGGTTTATGGCCTATGAGGTGTTTAAGCATAAAAGATACATTTACACCCATGAGCTCATGCATAGGAGTACATTTATATTTAAACATAAAACAACCATCACACTCTTTACTAGAAAACACTGAATTTGAAATAAATACGAATTCAGGTAAAGTGACAATTATAATAAAAGAATTTATGTACATATAGAGTGTGTGTTTGGGATTTGCACACCACAAAACTAGGTTTTATTAAACTCTTTCAAGCATAGCATGGATTAAAATAGAAAATGGTTTATTTAAACCCTAATTATATCATGTTTATATATCCAAACATATACGAGTTACAAATAAGGTACACAAAAACATGAGGGACTAGACCCCTTGCTTGCAGTTCAGGTTTTGAAAACAATGCCCAAAAACGAAAGGTCGTCCTTCAAATATCGTAACCCGAAATGGGTTGAATGTGTCCATATATATATATATGAACATATATATACATATATATATATATATATTTAATTTTAAAGTCCAAACGGATTCAAGGAAAAATTATAAACATAAATACAAATGTATATATCCATGAGGAAAGGGAATTAGTGGGGAAGGGTTCACATGCTACTTTGAAGGCACGAGGCCCCTTGCATGTTCTGTGTACTGAAAACATTTTTTTGGAAAACTCTACATATGTTTTTTGTTTAAAAATATATGAACCAGTATATGCATATATATATATATAATACATATACTTGTATAATCATACATGTTTATAAAATTACCCGAAACCTCCATTTTTCATAAGGCATAGTAAAACAAAGGTTATATACATATAAAAGAAATTTTTATACATGCATATATCATATTATATATATATATATACACACACAAGAAGTGTATATAGGTATATGAAAACACCAGAACTAAAGTAAATCAAGGCCCAAGAGTTTCCCTTACACCGGTTTGGTTCCCCATGCAGGAAGAGGGAAGCAGATATGAATGGTTCCTAAGGCCTTGTATATATATATATATACATATGCATGAAGTGTATATAACCATGTATATTAATCGAAATTGATGAAAATAAAATGAGAAAATTTTTTGTACCTTCACTTGGAGAGGAGAAGAAGAAGATGCAGGTGGCGAAGTCAAATTAGTGGTCGAAGGTCTAAGAAATCCGCAACAAACCCTCTTCCCTTCGGTGCAAACCAGAGCTTATAAGTAGGGAACTCTTCCTTGCGCGGTGATGTTGACGGGGTAACCGAGGGCTGAGGAAGTGCCAAACCCGTGGAAAGAAGGGTATTCAGGTCCACCACCGACCTAAGTGAAGAAAAACAACGCCACCTATCCTACTGGTTCGGCGTGAGCGAGGAAGAAGAAACAAGATGTGGGAGAAACAAAGATCCAAAACACAAGGGATGACTGAGATTAATCCGAGATTGATCATACGGCCCTTACGCGATGCGGCATTAAAAACCATGGATGACGGCGATGGGGTGCGCTGGATTGGACGGCCAAGAAAGAAGCTGTGTTAAAACGAAACGTGCCCCCCCCCCTCAGTTTTGTAAAAAAAATCAAATTCGTTGTTTTATTTTATTATCAATCCTTTTATAATATCATTTTTCTTATTCACATGAAATTATTGGTCATGTTTTATTATTTTAAGTTAAGTCAAATGTTGTAAATACATATATGCGTTAATTTATTTACCTCTATCTATAACACATTTTTATTTTACTTTATTGACGTATATCAACCTATTTATATTAACCTCTATTTATAATTAAAGATCTATATACATTAATGTGGTTAATACAATTAGATATTTAACATAATAACATTACTAATTATTTTCAAATTTCAGAATTAAGAGAGTATTTATGTAAACATTAACATTATGAAACAATTTTTTTTAATATTAATAAAACCATAATTTTCCATAATTTCAATACTGTTAATTATAATAAGATCAAATTATAAAATATTTGTATTATTATTATTTCTTATATTTAATTTAGAGGTTAGTATAATATATTTAACTTAAAGTTTAATTTAACATATATATATATATATATAACCCATGAGTTTACAAATATATTTTCGTAAACTAAAAAAAAGTAAAACCCTACCAGATTCAATATAGTCATTCATGTTTTAAATAAAATAAATATTTATTTTCTTAAGTGAAAAACGTGTATAATTAATAGTGGAAAATAATAATATTAATTCCCATAGTTATGTATTATAATAATGGAATTCTCGTATAATTAACATTTTGAGAAAACAAACAATAAATTAGTTATATTACCATTATTATTGTTGTCGTTATTTAAACATTAATAAAAATAACATAATTAACCTTTTTGAACCTTTCGGGGGTATTTAACTCTTAGATTCAACAGTTCTATTTGAAAATTAAATCATTAGAAGATAAATGGATCATGGGGGAGCCAATGGCTATAATCATAGTCGTTGGTGTCCAATGGTCGGATAGGTGTTCTATAAAACATGGTCTCGGGGTGTCCTAAACTCAAGGTAACTGAAGAAGAAAGAGGAGAAGATGGTTCAAGTCATTCCTTTAGTGCTCAATAAGGTTGCGGTGGCTTTGGCCATTATTATGTTTGTTTTGATGGATGACAAAGACCCCTATCACCTTCTTGAGGTTCTTGTTGTTTTGAGCAGTCTTCCTATAATTTTAATAGTGTTTTTAATTGGGATATTTGGTTAGCTAAGCTTCCTGTTTGATCACAATGAGTTTTAGTTACCACGGTGTTCCTTATTTGCATAAAAGATCCATTAATTCATTTTGGTGTGTTTACTCCATTTCATTATTATATTATTTTTTTTATAAGAGGATATTTTGTTTGATTAAAGGAATACATAGTAATATAAACATATCATTACATAAAACACAGTTTCTTGGGATGTTACATTATTTCCCCCTTCAAAGAGTTGCATCCTCGCAATTCTATTCATAAAAATAGAAAACCCCCAGTCGTACAACATTACCAAAATGGGAGATTTGGATCGGTTAATGGAATACCCAAATTGGTACATAGTTCCTCCATTTCTCTATCCCAGATGCACCTTTAGCAGTAGGTTTTTAATCCCCGCTCATTTGTACTACACACAGGCTCCCATAGGGAGGCTTGTGTGGTAAAGAACTCGGAAATGTCCGAATGGACAAATTCCCTAATAACCCGCCGAACTACATCATACTCGGGGTATTTTAGGGGGATTATGAGATTGAGGAGACTGAGATTTAATACCTGGAACATAAAGGCTGCCTTGAGGTGGCCATCTTGAGTAGCTATGAGGAAGCATGCTCTAGAAGAAAATTTTTGTGCCAGAATAAAACACTGGAAGAGGCCTTTGTAGTATCCCCCCTTCCCCTATGGTAGGGGAGTTGGGTAGTGGCAATGAGATGAAAAACGTGGTCATTCCCCTAACATGAATGAAGAATCTCAGTACTATTAGACAAGTCAAGAAGGCGTTGGAAAGACCCTCGCAGGTGGAGAAAGGATGGATAATCCACTGTGCATGTTCTGATCAAAATAATATCTACTAACTCATCAGGTAGAGATGAGATGTTCGTTTGACCAGCCATCTAAAAAAACATTCAAGAAAACTCACTTAATAGTACTGATAAGGTAGATACAGTAAAGGAAACACAAAATTTTCAATTGAACAAAAGTTTACATAGAAAATCTTGAGTTTACTAAATGAACACCACAAAGAGAAGAAAAGCTTACTAAATCCACAAACCACACACAAGCTGAACAGACGGGGTTAAACTCATGGGAAAACCTATGACATCTCTTGAGTTTAGAATGAAGGGTATGAAGTTGAGAAACGTCATTATACACATGTTTCCTATAAGAAAAACGGGTGCACTCATCTTCTAACACCCCAATGTCCATCAACTGGCCCCAGAAGCCATAGTAAAAAATCTGACATAGGTAGGCCGCTCAGAGGTCTCCAGTAGCAGCATCTTCTTGAAATGGGTTATCAAGCATCCTGCCAAGTTCTTCACCAGCCATGAACACTCGGAAGAGTCCCTCGTGGTACCTTACCAGACGTGCATAAGAGGGAAATTGGGTCATCATCATTAAGAGATAATCCATTCCCAATCTCCGGTGAAGAATAAGCACCCTATGAGAGCATGACACATCATACAGGTGCTTTCATGACATGCGAATATGGTCGTAATTAAGAATGTTCTCTCGACTATCCAGAGACACAATGGTCTATAGGGCCTTAGTGGGAAGTGACAGTAGATTGATAGATACATTTCCATAAGCCATCTGAAAGTTATAAAATATTTAATTAGTCAATCATAGTTATATATTCATACTACCCTATTTTCCAGAGTTGCCGGAACCCATCCTCTGATACCAACTGTAAGGAACCTGGTTCCCGAGTACCCATGGGGCATGATGTACTAAAAATTTTATTACAAACATTTACAATAATACATCATGTCCCATTACTACAGAAGATCACGAGGCTCGGGATTCTGGTAAACCAGCTGCTTCTGAAAAACTTCATTAGTACAAACCCATGCCTGAAAATTTTTAAAACAAAAATGTTGGGTGAGCAAAATATGCCTAGTAAGGGGTTTTAAAACGTTTAAAGTAATTTCTTTCTCAAGAAATTCATATTGAAAATGATAAAACACTTTATTAAAACAAGGCGTTATCTTTTCCTTTAAACATGTAAATCCGACATTTCTGAAAACCACTTACATTGAAAAGAAGTACTTTCTTAAAATAAACCTCAAAGGAGACATAAATCGGAGAGCACAATCATGTGAGGAATAGATGATGAAAAATTTACAACAAAATTACTTCATCTTAAAAGGATTGTGTGCAAATAGGAAAAACAATCATATCAGGATTTATCTACACATACATTTTCCATAACAGCATACCACAAATATTACACTTCATATCTCATAATCTCATTCTCATAGTTAAAGGAAATTTCCAACTAGGGGATATCCTGTTAGTTGAACTATCCCCTGGTTGACCATTTATCATCACATGTGGAGGGAATGTATAATCCTAGACTTTGTCAATACCTTGTATCATGACCATAAAACATAAATTAATACGGGTCAAGGCTAACCGCCTACCCCGTTTCCGTAGTAGCACAATCCAAGGCTAACCTCCAAGACCGTCGGACATAACGTCTCATGAGACTCATCCTTTACCCAATGCATTGGAATGCTGTATAATTCCAAGCGCACCTATCCATATTCATTTAAGTCCAATACATACCTTACATGTTATATCATGATCTCATATTCATAAATTGCATTCTTAGTCCATAATCCCATTTTTACATGTTCATATTGATTATGAAAAAGGATAAGGATTATTGGTTTCACCTCATATGGTGACATGAAGGAAAAAATAATATTCTTGTGCACATGCAAATAAAAAAACTTGCTTACATTAAATGATAGGTTAGCACATGAGATAACAATTATTGCATTTAAACACTTTAGAAGGTGGCATTTTCCAAACCATGTTGATACCCTTTTAAACTCCATAGTACCCATTTAATTTTTATGCACCACTTATTTATAATAGACTAAAGCACCAACCCGAAGGACCAAAGGCACTGCTTGTGAAACATCTAAAATACAAAACATGGTTTATGGCCTATGAGGTGTTTAAGGAGAAAAGAAATATTTACACCCACGAGCTCATGCATATGAGACATTTATATTTAAACATAAAACAACCATCACACTCTTTATTAAAAAACCGAATTTGAATTACATACGAATTCAGGTAAAGTGACAATTATAATAAAATAATTTAAGTACATTTAGAGTGTGTGTTTGGTATTTTCACACCCCAAAAATAGGTTTTATTAAACTCTTTCAACCGTAGCATGGATTAAAATATAAAAATGGTTTAGTGAAACCCTAATTATACCATGTTTATATATCCAAACATACATGAGTTACAAATAAGGTACACAAAAACTTGATCGACTAGACCCCTTGAATGATGTTCAAGTTTTGAAAATAATACCCAAAAACGAAAGGTCATCCTTCAAAGATCGTAACCCAAAATGGGTTGAATGTTTCCACATATATATATATATGAACATATATATATATTTTAAATTTGAAAGTCCAAACAGATTCAAGGAAAAATTATAAACATAAATACATATGTATATATCCATGAGGAAAGGGAATTAGTGGGGAAGGCTTCGCATGCTACTTTGAAGGCATGAGGCCCCTTCCATGTTCTGTGTACTCAAAACATTTTTTTGGAAAACTCCACATATGTTTTTTGTTTAAAAAGATATGAACCCATATATGCATATATATATATATATAATACATACACTTTTATAATCTTACATGTTCATAAAATTACCCGAAACCTCCATTTTTCATAAGGCATAGTAAAACAAATGTTATATACATATAAAAGAAATGTGTATACATGCATATATCGTCTTATATATATGTATATATATATATACAAAAATTTTATATAGGTATATGCAAACACCAAAACCGATGTAAAACAAAGCCCAAGAGTTTCCCTTACCCCGGTTTGGTTCTCCATGTAGGAAGAGGGAAGCAGATATGAATGGTTCTTAAGGCCATATATATATATATATACATATGAATGAAGTGTATATAACCATGTATATTCACCGAAATTGATGAAAATAAAAAAAGAAAATTTCCCTTACCTTATCTTGTTGATGATAAGAAGAAGATGCAGGTGGCGAAGTCAAGTTAGTGGTCGAAGGTCCAAGAAATCCGCAGCAAACCCTCTTCTCTTCGGTGCAAACCGGAGAATACAAGTAGAGAACTCATCCTTACTTGGTGATGTTGACGGGGAAACCGAGGGCCGAGGTGGTGACAAACCCATGGAAGGAAGGGGTAGTCGGGTCCACCGCCGACCTAAGTGAAGAAAAACAACGCCGCCTATCCTACTGGTTCGGCGTGCGCGAGGAAGAAGAAACAAGACGCGGGAGAAACAGAGATCCGAAACATAAGGGATGACCAAAATTAAACCGGGATTGATCGGACGGCCCTAACTCTATGCGGCATTAAAAACCACGGATGGCCGCGATGGGGTGCGCTGGATTGGATGACTGAGAAAGAAGCTGCGTTAAAACGAAACGCGGCCCCCTCGGTTTTGTAAAAAAATAAAAGTCGTTGTTTTATTATTATAATTTTTTATCAAACCTATTATAATATCACTTTTATTATTAACATGCAATTAGTGGTCAAATTTTATTATTTTAAGGTAAGTCAAATGTTGTAAATACATATATGTGTTAATTTATTTACCCCTATCTATAACACATTATTATTTTCCTTTATTGACTTATGTCAACCTAATTATCTTAACCTCTATTTACAAGTAAAGATATATATACATTAATATTGTTAATACAATTAGATATTTAACATAATAACATTACTAATTATTTTAAAATTTTACAATTAAGAGAGTATTTATGCAAACGTTAACATTATGAAACAAAAAAAAAATTGTAAAATAAATAAAACCATAAGTTGCCATAATTTCAAAACTGTTAATTATAATAAGATCAAATTATAAAATATTTGTATTATTATTATTTGTTATATTTAATTTAGAGATAAGTACAATATATTTAACTTAATGTTTAACGTAACATATATTTATATATATATATATATGACCGATGAGTTTATACATACATTTTCATAAACTAAAAAAAAGTAAAACCCTACCAGATTCAATATAGTCATTCATGTTTTAAATAAAATAAATATATATTTTCTTAAGTTGAGAACATGTATAATTAATAGTGGAAAATAATAATATTAATTCCTACTGTTATGTATTATAATAATGGAATTATCGTATAATTCACATTTTGAGAAAACATACAATAAATTAGTTATATTACCATTATTATTGTTTTAATTATTTAAACATCAAAGAAAATAACATAATTAAACTTTTAGAACCTTTCATGGGTATTCAACTCCTCGATTAAATGGTTATATTTAAAAATTAAATCATTATAAGATAAATGGACCATGGGGGAGCCAACGACTATAATTATAGTCTTTGGTGCCTAACGGTCGGATAAGTGTTCTATAAAACCTGGTCTCGGGGTGTCCTAAAGTCAAGGTAACTAAAGAAGAAAGAGGAGAAGATGGTTCAAGTCATTACTTTGATGCTCAGTATGGCTGTAGTGGCTTTGGGCATCCTTATTTTTGTTTTAATGGATGTCAAAGACCTGTATCGCCTTCTCGGGGTTCTTGTTGTTTTGAGCGGTCTTCCTGTAATTTTCATCGGGTTTTTAATTGGGATCTTTGGTTAGCTAAGATTCCTGTTTGATCACAGTGAGTTTTAGTTACCATGGTGTTCCTTATTTTCATAAAATATCCTTTCGTTCATTTTGGTGCGTTTACTCTATTTCATTATTATATTTTTTTACAAGAGGATAGTTTGTTCGATTAAAGGAAGACATAGTAATATAAACATCCCATTACATAAAACACAGTTTCTTGGGATTTCATAATGGAACTAGGGTTCCATCCAGAGTTATTTATCACAAACCATCTAACACCTTCCGAGAGGCTCAAATTTTATATAGAGAGGGAACACACATAAAAAAAATTACACATCATGATGGAACACTCCATACTTGGACACGAACATGTCTTGGTGATCACGGGCCAATACACGAATATGCCCACCATACATGGACATGGCCAGGTGATATGAGAATGATGTTATGTGTCACTAAATGTCATGTATATAGAGACTTACTTGTCATGTGAGACTTTTCCACACTTGAATATATGTCCCTAGTTGTACATTTATTGTACCTCCTCGTACATGCCATGTACCCCCTTCATGAGTCTTTATAGCTCTTCATTTTCATAGTTTTGGCATGTAAAGGTTGACTGGGTTCCCTTGGGCTTCCTCCTCAAGGATTCATTGTGGTATTACATCTATTTGTTAGGATTGTGATTTCCTATATATATCAAGTCTCAAATATAGTTGCAATATTTTTTTGTGAGACTAGTGTGTGATCATATATCACCTTTCTTCCCTATGTGGGGTTTGTGGAATTGGTTTCACCTCTCTAAAGAGGTATTTGGACCTCCATCTAGAATTTTGTGTCAAGATAATTTATGTTATCACTAACATATGATTCCCTACATAGTTGGTTGACCATTGTTGGGTTCATGGTGTCCCCCAGCGGTTCTTGGTGTCACCCCATAACTTTTTATCAAGGTATTATTATACATATGATCTTTTTTTTATGGGGTCCAATGAGCTAGACCGCTTCCGCATGATTATCCAATGATAGCATGTCATGTTGAGTAGATTCTCTTTGAAATATTATTTCAGAGAGTATTATCTTGTGGTTGATAGTTGTTTATAACTTTCCAATGGTGTGGCGTCTTTCCTATGTATATCTGGGTGTTTATATTATACATCTATTGTTATATATTTTATTGATCTGAATATATTGTGTTCTTTTTGTTTATTTTTTCTGGTGTACTACTGGGTATTGTAATACTCAACCCTACATGGATTTTTATGAACGTGTCATGTCTTATGTGGACAACATTCCTTTTTATGGTGTCCTGGGACGATACGATGTGGGTGTAGGATAGCTAGATCTTATATGAATAAGGTGTTTTACTGGGATCATTTATTTGAGTTAGTCCTCAAACATGGACTAGGTTGTACTCCTTATAGATTTTTTTGGGATTTTATTTGGTCTCTTTTTCTGCTTTTAGTACTTTTACTATTATAATATGTTGTCGGATATTATATGAGTTCATGAAATTGCTGAGTTGTGTTACATATCAGCACTATGTGGGCTGGGATATGTGTGTGTGTGTCTATAGGTAATTTAGTCTAATACCTCCCATTTGTGGGATATGTCTACTCGGTACTAGTCACAAGCCCCTTTCCCAGTGGAGGTGGGCATGGGGTAGTCGTGGATTGGACTTCAGTGGGTCAAGTCCTGATATAGTGGTTTTAGATAAAATCAGATATAACATTTTACTAGATTCTATTAGATTGGTTTAGGGCAATAGTGTTTTGTGTTAGAGTTTGGTTTTCAATCCAATGACTCTAGTGTTGGGGTGGTGGCCGGTGTATCTATACACCAAGACTCTGATCACTATCCTTTTGACAAGGTACATGTAATCATTGTATATAGTGGAAATTTTTGGTATAACCATCTTAAAGGAATGGTTCTTTTCCATGTTCTTGATTCTGTTCCCTATTTAGAATGCCTCCACATAGACTGCTATCCAAAATTCCACTATATGATTATGAGGATAATCCACCTAGTGATGAGGCATTGATACATGGGATTTTATCAGAGATAGCACCTCAGGGTGGTTTTATAGGTGTAAATCATACCATTGAGCAAAATATAGTGTGGGAAGAACCAACTGAGTATGTATGTAGGATGAGTGTGTTGCACACATATCATAGGTAGTGACCTTCTAGGATTCTGGGTGAGATAACCCCCCAAGGTGGGTGAGGGTTGGGTAGAGGTATTCACTCGTTTTTTATGACTTTTGATCATACCTTCTAATTAGATATCAGTCCTTCAGAAGATTCTTATTTTTGAATCTACTTGGAAATGATGGAGCATGGTGACTCAGTCACATGAGAGACATCTATATCCTAGATACACTTTGACCATCTCTTCATGGATTATTTATATCTATCCACATTGCAATCAGTATGTATACATGACCTTATTCATCTAGAGTATGTTAGTATAACCATGGCAGGGTACTCAGTGAGGTTTACTGATCTCTATTATTACTCCATATATATGGTGCATGAAAGGTTATTTAGTTCTAGAACATTTGATCATGTCTTATGTTGATACATCGGGAAATCAATTGCATCCATTTTAATTCCCATATATTATGTGGTTCTTGAGAGATCTTTGTTGCTGGAGGGCTTCTAGGAAGACTTGGTAACCTCATTAGGTGTTAGTAGTGGTCACCTAGTAGTTGAGAACATAGAAACAGATATCCAACTTTAGTAATAGGGATCCAGGAAAGTCATAAGATTCAGGATGGGATCTTAGGACTCAAGGATAAGGGGTTCATGGAACTTAGGGTGCCTCAAATAATCCTAGAGTAGGTGGTGTTATCCTATGATGGATAGGGAAATATCACTTTGGATTGTATGACCCATCATATAGTTGATCATGATGTGGTTGAGGGATCAATGAGACAGGGACCTATACGAGAGAAGAGTGGACTATAGGTCATAAAATGTGGTAGAGGGGCCAGATGGGAAGTAGGAAGTGGTCGAAGGTTCAATCTATTACCACAACCAACCCCATTTGATCTGCTCCGTGATTATAGAGCTAGTGGATAGGGATGATTCCATCTAAAATCTATAGAGTATTATTACCCCAAGGCTCTATGGATGATACGAGGAATGATTTGTGCATTTTATACTTTAGAAATAGTATTAATAGACGCAGGTGTGATTCATTCCTTCCACTCCACTTATCTGGTTCTATAGTTAATGATTCCAATTGATCCATTGGCTCGACCCTTTTGATTGGAGACTCTAAAAGGTAGTGAATCAGCAATGGTGAACTTGTGTTAATAGTGTGATCTGATTGTTGGTGGAAGTATTTTTGTATGGTATATCTTCGATGTACCAATTAGGTCTTACGATTTAATCTTAATTGTGCACTAGATATCCCTAGTTTATGAACATATTGACTATTTTTAGAAGATGATATGGTGTGTCCACAGTGAGGGGACTAGGGTCTCCGTTTTGGTAGAAAGGTAAACCTTGGTGGAGTAGGATATGATCAAACCTAGAAGAGCGAAACCAATCACTCCCTAGTAAGCTATCATGACTCTAGGAATAGTTGATTCATTAGGTTATCATTTTACTGCAATGAAACTGATCATGATGTCATTTTTCTTGAGGATGTACTAGGTTTACCTCCATGTCGAGATATATGATTGTTCATTGAATTGAATCTTGGGATGGCACTGATATCTCTATTGGGATATTGGAGGGCACTCTTAGATCATTGAGAGATTAGGATGATGTTGGAGACATTATAGGACAAGGTCTTTGTGAGACCTAGTGTTTCCCCTTTGGCATCCACAATGTTGTTTTCGAAGAAGGCATACGAGAGCTTGAGGTTTTCTATGGATTATCATCCCTTGATTCATGAGACCATGAAGAATAATTATCCACTACTGAATATCTATTACCACTTTAATAATTTTAGAGGGGTGTGTTGGTTCTCGATGTTTGAACTCAAATTAGGTTTTCAACATCTATGAGTACGAGATGAATATGTACCATAGAAAGGATTCATATTTCACTATGGACACTATGAGTTCTTGGTGATGTTGTTCAGCATTAAAATAACCAAAGTAGTGTTCACAGGATTCATGAACTGCATATTTTAGCATTTCTTAGACCGATTTTTGGTGGCCTCCATCGATGAAATCCTAGTGTATTGAGCATCCAAGGATGAGAACATGAGACACTTGAATATGGTCCTTGACACACTCTAAGAGAAAAATCTTTATGGGAAGCTATTTTACTGTTAGTTTTGGATTCGAGAGGTCTAGTTTTTGGGACACATCATCATAAAGTCTAGAGTAGTAGTGGACCCTGTAATGGTTGAAGAGGTGCTTTCTTTGGATCCACCATAGGGTTTTATCAAGATGTGTGTTTTCCTTTGATTGGAAGGATATTATCGAAGGTTTTTACCTAAATTATAAAGTGTGTAATCACCCTTAAAACATTGACCTAAATGGTTAATCCTTTTGTGTCAATGGAAAGGTTTGAGTAGTGATTTCAGGAGTTGAGAAAGAGGATAAGGAGTGCTATTATCATGAGTTTCACAATAGAGGGTGTCATGTTCCTAGTCTTATGTGATGCATCAGGGACTGAAAATGGTAATGTCCTGATGTATAGGCTAAATTTTATTGCATATGTTTCAATATAGTAGATAAAAAAAGAGATGAAATACATGACCCATTGTCTTTAGTTAGTAACAATATTCTTCACATTTAATATATGGTGACACTTAATGTTAGGAATGCGATTTATCCTTTACTCTGACCATAATAGTCTCAATTTTATCTTCTCATAAAATGATCTTATCTTGAGATAGAGATGATTTCTATAGTTCCACCAAGACTATAACTTCACAATTTTCTATACTCCTATAAAGGGAACATGGTGGAATATTCTTTCAGTAGAAAATCTTATTCTTAGTTGTTGGCCTAAGAATTTGATCAATGATCCTTATTGAAATTTCCCTTCTTGTATGAGGATCGAAATTCATATATTTACTCAGTAGTTGTTACCCCATTAATTTTGAAGCATGTATTGAATTCGTATCATTTAGATACTGACTGGGAGAAATTGAATACTTATATATCCACATGACATTTTCCAGAGGAATATTTTGAATATCGGGAGCATGATATCATATTTCGATGTTGGATGATTGTAATTTTGATATTGTTGAATGAGATGTTGTGGGAGATTAATATATACCATTTGGTGTTATATGTAGGTGTAGAAAAGATGTACCAGGCCCTTTGAAGTCAGTTTTGGTGGCCATGCTTGAAGAAGGGAGTTATAGAGTTTTCTCTCGATGACACACTTTTCAAAAAGTGAAGGTAGAGAATCATGTTGCAGTGGGTCTAGCTCAACCCATTGAGGTTCCATAGTGGAAGTGGGGTGGGATTTATTTGAACTTCATTAAAGTCTTATCACATACTTCTATGGGACATTATTACATATGGGTAATTGTAGGCTCACTCACAATGTCATTCCACATCCTAGTCAATTGAGTGTTGAGTTTAGTAGAGAGATTAGGATACCTCTACATACAGGAGGTAGTCAAAATACACAGAGTTCCATTGATGATTGTCTCGGACCATGATGCTCGCTTCACATATCAGTTATGGAGAGGATTATAATAATCCTTTGAGACTCATTTATGCTTTATCATAGTGTTCTACCCCCAAACTAATGGTAAATTTGACTGAACCGTTCAGGTCTTGGAGGACTTGTTGTGAGATTTCATGTTGGAATTTTTCTATAGTTGGTAGGATTACCTACCCTGGTAGAGTTTACATACAAAAACATATACCATTCAACCATTTTTATGGAACCATTTGTGGATTTTTATGTGGGACCCTATAGGTTACCACAATGTTGGACTGATCTAGGTGAGTCTAAACTCATGGACCTAGATTTAGTTCAGGCTACTACAAAAAAGGTGAAGGTCATCCCGAAGTTGATGAGAACTACACAGAGTCGTCAGAATTCATATGAAGACTGATGAAGGAGACCTCTAGAGTTTGATATGAGATACCATGTGATCCTGAGAGTCTCACCTCGACATGGATTGAGGATATTTTTCGATGACAATAAGTTATCTTTGAGATTCATTGGTCCCTTCAATATACTACGTAGATTTGGCGTGGTGGTGTACCACATATCTCTACCACTATAGTCCGACAAGATACCTGACATTATCCACATATCACAACTGTGTAGGTACGTGCATAACTCCTTAAATGTTATCGACTAGGGTGAGAGGGGCATAAAGGATGGATCTACTTTGGTAATGTTCCTGGTAGAGATCGAGGATCGGTGTGAAAGGATAATTTGTGGGCATTCGATTCCCTTTATGTGTGTTTATTAGAAGCATGGTAATATCTCATAGATCACCTAGGAGTAGGACACCTAGATGTGAGATCGGTACCCCTATCTTTTTAGTGGTCTCTTCTCTTTCAAGGATGAAAATTCCTATGGTGGATAAAATTTAATGTCTTATATTTCCCATGTATTATTTTTGGATATTATAAGGATTGATTTTTAGAATAGGCATTGAGTCAGCATGTGATTATGAGCCCTCCTATTCATGGTATAAATTTTTTAAGTATATTAAATATATTAAGTTGCATGCACATTCATTTTTCCTAAAAAAGATGAATAACTCTCGAATGGGGGCTCAAATTATAAATATAAGGGCACCATTGGGTTCTGAATGTGGGTTATACTCTAGGTGTGACATAACCTTTGTCATCATGAGTTGTTTGTGAAAATTAACATCTTGAAAAATTAAATTATTTAAATGAAATAAATGAAATAATTAATTTATTCTATAATCTCTATTAATTAAATGGTTATAGGACATTCATAGGGATTTCCCCTAAAACAATAAGAATTCAGAAAAACGTTGGAGAGATCTTCTTAGATGATAATAATATATAAGGATTGGAACATGTATCGTCACACCAATGGAGTTTTAGGATACCATCAATGATAAAAACAATAACTTTATTTTTTAATGATCGACATAAAATCTAGGTAGATTTTTTTTGATATTTTATTCCTATTTTTTAATCCTGGATGAATGAAAATCAATTCCATAAAGTGAATTGACACATGAATCATTGTTAAATTTAATTTTATTGAAGTTTTTATTTTTTTTATTGATTTATCCATATTAATTCATATTTTATAGGATAAAAAATTAAGGCCAAATGAACAATGGCTGAGGTTGATTGCTCACTTTTTTGGGTTATGGATTTATTCTTTAGTTATTCATACGTTCATTGAGGGAGTTTAAATTTGGGGAATGGCTTGATGAATAAAAATTATTCTATCATTATGAAACCATTTTTTGTGAAATGGATTGATACCATGAATACATATCATGATCAATGGTGCAATCGAGGTGAGATGATCGTAGTAAAAGATCAGGAGTGGAATGGATGGATTTTTCATTCTCGTTCTTCTTTGTCTTGAAGAATGGTGACATTTTTTCTTAGTGGGACATTTTCCTAGAGTATTTGGAACCCAAAATAGAATTATCTAGTAACTATAGGCCATGAATAACCCTGATCTATATGTTCCATCATGGGTGTAGACTCTGGCGAGGTATATGATGCACAAGAAGAGGATATGTAAATCATGAGAAATAAAATATGTAATCTAGTTTTAGATGTCGCGTGGGACCCCTGGATACAACGTTATGGTTATAACCACAATTATTTTCCACACACTATTTTACTCGGTCACATGTAGTGTGGTCCCTTCCATGAGGCTCAGTGTGTACTTCAAAAGAGTACACAAACATCAAAAAATTTACATAGCTAGATGGCTCACCGAGTACTTTGGCATGGACACAACATGGAATACACATGAAAGTACATAGACATAGAAATATCTATGAGGCACTAGTATGAAATAGTGTTTCCCTACACACCAAGTATGGGGATGAATTCATGCCATGTGACGATTTCCCAAATGAGCCTACATAGGGATAGATAGACATGCTTTATACCTTATGCGAGAGGATGTGTACCCCCTTTTAAGATTTTTTGCAGTTATTACTTTTCATGGTTTTGACCATTATAGGTTTATTGGTTTCCCTTTTCCATTTTCCTCAAGGTTGAAGTGTGGTATTACATCCATATCTCAAAATTATGATCCCCTATATAAGTCCAGTCTCATATAGAGTTGCAATGTCCCTTTATGAGACTAGAGTGCGATCCTCTATCACCTTTGTTCCCTTGGTTGGGATTGTGAAATCAATGTGATTTCTATAATAAGGTAATTGGTCCTCTATTTAGAAGGTCGTATCAATATGTTTTGAGGTATTTTTTACATATGATCCCATACATAAAGGGTTAATCTAGATTGGGTTCACAGTTCCCCCCATTAGTTCTAGGTGTCACCACTATCTATATATCAAAGTCTTCTTAGACTAGTGATCTTTAATTGGTGTGGAACAATGAGTTGGACCTCTTAAATTAGTGTATCAAATGATATCATGGAACATGGATTGTATTATTTAGGAATGATTGTTTCTTCAAGAAGAATCATGTGGCTGAAAGTGGGTTATGACTACCCGATAGCATGGTTTATTCCCTCAGTATATCATAGTGCTTCTATTATTCATTGATTATACATATTTTATTGAGATTAATATACATGGTTATTAGTGTTTATTGTTTTTGGGGTTTTTTACTTACTATCGTTAATCTCTATTATGCATAAGATTTTCCCATAGGTGTTGTGTTTATTAAAGATGACGACCCTTTAATGGTGTTTTGGAGGATAGGGAGATGGTGGAGTGTATATGGAGCTTGTCTAACCATGGTTTCATATCGGAAGATTGAATTTGACTTACTCATCTCCCTTGAAGAAATTTGGAAAATTTATAGTTTTTGGTAGGTCTTTTATTTGGTCTATTTTTAAACTTTTAGTAATTTTACTATGATAATATGTTCTGAGATCTTAGATGTAATCATGTATTTTTTCAGTTTATTTACATTTCATGATTCTTTAGTCTTTGAGTTGTGTGTGTGTATAGGTAATTAAATCCATTGGATCAAATATGGGGGATCTTCCTACTCAGTAATAGACTCCAGCCCCTGGCCTTTTGGAGGTGGTCTTAGGGTAGTTGTGGGTCGGACCTTAGTGGGTCAAGTCATCACAAGTAAGATTTCTGAAATTATAAAGGTCACCCCCAAGATTATAAATGAAATTTTGGGTCACCATATCCTACATCAATTTTGTATAATGATCTTTACCTTCATCCCTCAAATAACTCATGTGATTTACTTATTGGATTTTTTCAAATAAGTTTTTCCAAATCTGATCAATTATATTCTTCATTCTTTAAAAATAACTTATGCTGATGAAAATACAAACTAATATGTGGTGAAGGAAAGTTTGATTGAATTTAATTTATAATATTTATTCCTTGCAAAAGGAACTTATCAAGTTTCAATTATTAGAAAAGGTATGTGTTGAAAAAGAAGATATTTATCATCATTATCCAATAATAGTGAATGAGTTTTAATTCTCAATGTTTTTTATTATTGAAGATTATATATAGTTTATTACATTAAATATTTTTATAAATTTAATTTTCATTAATTTTTTTATTTGGTAGAAGAATAATTAGAATAAGAAACATATCTCATAACTCATAACCTTCTCGATAAATAAGGTTGTTTGGAAAAGTCTAAGGATAAGACTTTTTTATTTCTGTAATATGAAAGTTTTAGGATCTTTTTTATTTAACAACTAATTAAATAGTTGTAACTCTTTGGATTCATGTGAATCATATTCCAAAAAATGAAATATTGACACTTTGAAAATTTTGGATTATTTTTATTATACATCTTTTGAATATGTGTACGTTTAATTTATGGGAGTTTTTTTCATCTCGAATGAAGTGGTTATTTAAAGTTTTATGAAGTTGAGGATTGTTTTTTTTTCATGTTTCATCAACATAATATTATTCAATTTTATTATTTTGATGAAAATAATTAATCAAGAGGCTTTTGTTAGTTGGTAGTATGGAAAACTAGTTTTTTTATTTCTTTTAAAAACATTTAACAAGATGATAGTTTGAAAAAAAACATTTTAGTCTTTATTTTAGAAATAAATTCTATATAGTAAGATATTTTTTAATAATCTATTTATAAATAAGGACATGTGATAATGTAAAAGTATTAGTAAGAAAATAGGAAAATGGAAATAAT
The DNA here is from genome assembly GCA_963277665.1 of Viscum album. Classification (NCBI taxonomy): domain Eukaryota; kingdom Viridiplantae; phylum Streptophyta; class Magnoliopsida; order Santalales; family Viscaceae; genus Viscum; species Viscum album. The sequence continues at coordinate 13,043,253 of OY728157.1, read as the reverse complement.
TATAGAATAGTTTCACAATAAAATGGGAAAATATAATGCATATAAATCAGTCATCATAGGAACCTAGGATCTAATATAGAAATTCTTGAATATAGATAATATTTCCAATATAGTAAATTACTGGCATCTAGTACTAGAAATAATCCAGGAAATAACTTGATGCTTCCCTACCTAGGTTAACTGGGGAGAAATTCCATATTTTAATCCATGTCAACTTTGGGCCATTATATAGAGCGTTATACTAAGATAAAACATCATGTGTTCCTATACTACCCTCCTATCTATCCAAGGCATCCCATGACATATAAATGGAGGTGGCTCATCAATTTACCAAATAAACACTTATATCAAACATTTCATACCCAAACATTAATAACACTTCCTGACCTCTGCTTCCCTGAATAGAGAAACCACTTTAATAAATCTCTTCGTTAAAAGACATATAAACTCATAATTTCCACAAGTCATATATCATATCCAATAACACCAATTTTCAATAATTCAAAGGGGAATGCATAAAAAAGTTTTTTTCAATTTCAAAGATAACATCTCAATGTTCTACTATGACATGGTATTTTGAAAAGAATATTAATAATTTGTAAAACTACTTTTATTCTCTACCTCTAATTGTTCAAATCTATTATTTCACTTACATGCATATTTTTATGGAAATATATATATATAAATTCCTCTTTCCCAATGTAAATATTCAAAAAACCTTATGTGGATATATAAAATAGTGTATATATATATATATATATATATATATATGTATATGTGTGTAAGTCAAATTCACAAGTAATAAAATTTATAAACAACTTTTAATTTCTTTAAAAACAATTTATATCACTAGGAATTAATTTAAAAACTATTTATAAGACCCAAAATATCATTAGTTATTTAAATCTAACATGATAAAACCCATTTGGAAGATAAATCAACCTCTTCGTGTCCTTACATTTTTAAAATATATATTTCAACATGATTTATCGAAGAAAAATCAATGATAATGAATATAAAAATACGGTAAACATGAAATAGGTCAATTATGTTTATCACAAATATTATTTTATAAGAAATTCACTTCATAATATAATAAAAACACAAATTAATGAAATCTATAAATCAAGGCACTCAATTTTAAGGCTTTGAAATAGGGTTACCTATATAAAACTTCGTCACGTTTGCAAACAGTAGCTCAAATCCACCTCATAAAGGTTCAAAAAAATAGGTAAGGCCAAGAAAACCCCTAAAATCATGAAATAACCTAATTAAAATTGATGAAATGAAAACCCTAAGTTACAAATAACATTGTAGGGTAAGAACCAAAGAGAAAATGAAATAAACAATGGTATAAATAAACTCAACGGAAAATAACTAAGACATCTAGAAAAAGTACATAAATAATTCTTGATGAATTACCATGAGAAAACAAAAAATGAGGTGGACATAAAAGGGGAGGTTTGTTCAAGAATCAGGGCCAAATGGGGGAAAATAAGGGCTCCTAATTTTTTTAATTTTTATAGTTTCATAATAGAAAATTTATTTTTTAATGATATTTTTCACAATAAATGGTTTGTCTAAATGGTTTGGAAAACAGTTCTCCAACTATTCACCCTATACTAGGTATCTAAGGAAATATTCATGGGTAGGTAGAGAAAACCAGGATTAACATACCTGGATATTACATCATTTCAAATGAATATTCATCACATTTCAAAATTAGATGATGGATGACCGTAGTAGTTTATGTCTTTGGAAACATACAAACCTAATCATCTATCTTGGTGATAAATATTCAATATCTATTTTAAAGATATTCCCCTTTAGTACTCTTACATAAAAACATTCTTAATAACCAGGGGAAAGGAAACATAAGAAAGGGGTGAGCTCAGTTTCATAGTATGGAAAAACAAGGGATATATATAAGCATGACATACTCATAAGTGTATGAGAACATGATCATAATATTATAAGACCATACGATGCATGAAAATTATCATAATTAAGAGTCATGGAATAAATATTGTCACTTCATAATACATTAATCATATGGTAATTGATATCATAAGACATAAAACCATAACATTGTAATAGTTCATCGAATATGTGTCACACACATAAGCATGTAAAATCATTCACAATAATTTTAGGATCATCACCAAAACATATCAGGGAACATCATGGGGGATACACCTACTGGGAGGGACACACTACCTTCCCCAGTCACAACAAATTCCTTATAGTGTAATGGGTTTACTCCCCAAACCATATTAGTTGTCAAGTGTTCACATCCAAGACCATATTATTAGTAAAGTTTCACTTTCTATTTAATATTAGTAGTCAATGATCCATCCAATATAATCTTTGTAGAAAATGCCTTTTACTAGACTCGGTATACTCCTCGTTCCAACGATGTTATATCATGAGATATAAATCATTACCAAAGGCATTGGATGGAGATATAGGTCCCACACATCTCATAATGTATTCTTACACACATGTTCCACAAGATCATAAACAATCATATCATAACCCATGAAATGAAATGTGTATTATAATGATATAAGAAAATCATGACATGTAAAAAGGGATAGGTTTCATAATTATTTTATCAAAGAAAAACCTGTGAAAATAATTGGGTTTTGTAAGAATATAACCCATGAAAGAAAATTGGATTTCTTAAACATATTACCTATGAAAGAGAAACATGTTTCGTAATCATCATTTCATAAAAACATAAATCATTTATAGAATTAATATGAATGTAACCATTGGTTAATATCCTCAAAAAGCATAAATAACACCAATAGATGTCATATTACATGGAAAATATTTTTTAAATACCATTTAAAGTCATTTCTTGAGGGAAATACTATTTATTTTTAGTAAAATTCATTTTAAAAAATAAAAGATTTTGAAACCCATTTTATTTTAATATAAACATGATAATTTATAAAGGAAGATTCAAAACATTTTGAAAACATTTTTACTGGAAAAAATATAATGGAAGATTGAAAATATTTTGGAATAATTTTTTTTGAAAACTTGTAAAGGAATCTTTAAAAACATTTTGAAAACCTTTTTCCTTGAAATCTTATAATGTAATATTGAAATAATTTTGAAAACCAAATTCCATGAAATATTATAAAGTAATATTGAAAACATTTTGAAGACATTTTTCCTTGAAAACATATAAAGGAATATTAAAATAATTTTTAAAAACAATTTCTTTGAAAACATATATTGGAATCATAAAAACAATTTAAAAACCCTTTTCCTTGATACTTTAAAAGAAATTCTAGACACATTTTCACAAACATTTTCCTTGAAAATACAGAAAGAAAATTTGATGAAATTTGGGAAACCTTTTTCCTTATAGATGACCTTGAAAAACTATAAAGGTTACTTTGAAACCCATTTTAAATCCTTTTTAAAATATAAAAAAAATTAAATCATTTTTCCTGAAATTTTAATAAAAAGAAAATTTAAAAAATAATGAAAACATTTTTAAAAAACATGTTTTTAGAATGAAAATAGATTTCATGTTTAAAAGGTGAATATTCTCAGATATTATAAAAAACATTTTATTAATTATAATAATTACTAGTCTAACATCATATTACCTTGATCGAGTATGTTTTCCCCCTCTCCAATTACCCTTTTTGGTGTGGAGTTTTTAGACTTGATTTTTGGATTTTTTTTGCATGATACAAGGGAATTACACATCATGTAATGGATACTGGGTTCATTTCATGAGAACATTTGACGTTATAAAATATTAGATAATGTGATAAGGTATAACACATTGTGAGATAATTTAAGACCATATTTTAATCTAGGGTGATAGGATTTTTGGCTAGTTTTGGCATCATGGATTTCACAACATGTAAAGGGATTACACATTATGTAATTTCCCAATCATGGATTTGTATGGAGTTCTATGGGTTTGAGTGCTCATTTCAGTAACCAGTTCTCTATTTCACTCCACCAAGGGTCCCCCGTTGGTGATTTTTGGAGAAATAGTTACTTCCCAACTAATCAGTTTAACATTATATCTTTATTGTGGTTGTGATGAATCTTCATCGGTGAGTCATCTTTATGAATCTCTATTTCCATTGATTTTGGTAGCACCCTTGAGTTGCGTTATTGGATTCATTGGTCTTGAATTATTGTTTCCTCAGGTATTGTTCCAGATATATTGTGTGTTTTATTCCTAGAGTTTGTCACTTTGTTGGTTGTGGTGTAGTAGGTGTTCATCCTTGAGGTATATAGTGTTTCTACTTCTCCACTAACACCTTCTTTATACGTTAAGTATATCAGAAGATGCGGATTAGGTTTTAGGTCCATTATTGATGCTGTTAGGTTTTCATTATTGTTGGATCTCATTGTGGGCATGTGCAGCCAGTGTTTCGAGGTAAGTGGTTCCATCTATGGCCTATGTTTAATGAACCATATTGTTCATGTTTTAGAAAATTACTTATACATGCAATTTGAATGATTTTTTTTGTGTCAAAATGTTTTTTAAGAAAAATGATTTTCCCTTGGTTTTTTAGAAATGAAAAAGGGGTATTTCAATGCATTGAAATGAATGTCTGATTTTTTACATGAATTAGAATGGATTGTGAAAACAAGAAAATAGGTTACCCTAGGTACTTAGGTAGAAGGTCTATCTTGAGGACATTCTCCATTTTTATGATTATTTTGAGGTTTGTTCATGGTGATTTCCCATGTTTCTTAGGCTCATTGTTCTAGGGAAATGATATTGACATTGTTAGGGGGTTTACTCATGGGGTATTCCACTACTTCCTAGTCCTATGTTTTGGGAATATAATTGAAAAATTGATTGATTGTGGTATGATTAGTCTACTAATCAAACATATATTGATCGTTAGTGTTCATACCTGTGCTCATTTTTTTCTATTCCTATTTTATCCTTGATATATATTTTATTCTTGTGAATGATGATATGGAAAATGTGCTTTGATATTGATATACCTTTATTTGTTTTAAAATTTTGAAAAAACGTTTACCATGTTTTCTATAAAATTGATTTACTAATTATCGTGCCACATTTTATTTTAAATGAGCATACAATAATTATTACACAGTGAGTTGTTTTGGAGAACCTAGGTGGGATCCTATTGAGCCTATTAGCTCACACCCCACGCACCTCTTCAGTTGTGTGAATACTTATAAATGTCATCCAATGTAGAGAAAGGAAAGGATCTATATTGAGGCTACGAGGTTTCATTTTAGTTGAGTTGGGAAGATAGTGGTGAGATAGTTGGAGTGTGTTCACACTATCAGATGAAATAGTTATTTGGTTTTGGTTCTTTAAATTGGACATATATTTTGATGATTTTGGTTTCGTTTTCAATTTTTTCTATATTTTCTTATAGTTAAGGAATATATTTATTAGTTTTTCACTGGCCTTTATTTCTATGCTTATATATTTACCATGTGTTTTTTAGGTTGGTCAAAATGGTTCCCTCTTGTTTATTATTCGATGATTGGGTACTAGTTCCCAGCTCGTGGGGATCAGGAATACCCTTCAGGTTTATGATGGAATAAGTCTTGTGCTGAGTTTGAGGGTAAACCTGGTCGATTCGTTACAAAGTTGTATCAAAGGAGGTCTATCCCAATGATTCCTTTTATTGGGATGTATGTTAAACTAGATATACGATTGTTGAGACTTGAAAGGGATGTTTTAATGAGTCTCTAGCCATCTCATGCAATTAAAAGACTCATATTTCCAAGTGATGTTGGTATATGTGTCTCTAGTGTAGGGTTGTAACTTAAATATCATATTTCTATTTGGATTTTTCTAGTTAGAATTGATATTTATTCTTTTGATTTATCATTCTTTTTTTTAGTGTGTAGCAGTATGCCTCCAAGAGGTCTTCTACAAGTTCCTCGTGAGGGTGAATCTAATGCTTTATAAGGGAATATGTCTATAAACCATAATCTCATTAAGACTCTAGTATAGTTAGTTTTTATTTTTGAACAATATTTACCATAAGTTTAGAATACATTTATTAAAGTAAATCCAAGAGTTGAAAGGGAGAGAGATTAGTCAAAGGAATTCTTTCCTGAGAATCCACTCTCCTTCAAAGGAATGAATGAACATAACGATGTAGAGGAATAAATAGAAAAGATCAATCAAATATTCAAATTTTTAGAGACACATAAGAATATCAAGGTGATATTTATTATTTTTAGGCATTAGGGTTCTCATATGTGATGGTGGGATTCCATAGTCTAGGATGATAGACACATGGATAGGAATTGGAGAGGATTAAAACCATTATGTTTGGCAACTAGTTGTCAAATTTTAGGTGTTTATGTTAAATATTTCAACCTATGGGGAGATGGTATATAGAGATATTATAGAAAATGTGAATATGTTAGGAAATGTTGTATTTTCCACCTATTATCTTCAATCTTGGGGAAGCTTTAGTGGTTCATATGGGAAAAAGAGGAAGTTGCATGATCATTGCAGAAGTGGTGGAGGTGGATCTCACCAAAAAGTCTTCTCTGCACCATCTGATACAACTATCAGTGTGCTTTGACTTGCTATCAGTGTGTCAAGGTCAGAAACACAATTTGTTATTTCTGTATTCTGATGAAGACGTGCAACAATTGTGGGCATTTTGGTCACTTACAACACTTCTTTTAGGTTATGACTACACCTTGTTATGATAAGGATTCATTAGCTTCAAAGGCTACTACGAGGTAGTCATATGCTTCATGGACAAATGGAATCAATCCACAAGCCTCATGAGTTAATAAATTTCATGAAGTAGATGAGTTTCTAGTAGAGTTTGATGTAGGTTTAACAATAGTGATAAGTATTATCTTTATTGTATCTTCTATAGCAACTTCATTATTTGATGAAAGTGCCTCCCACTCATTTTTATCATCTTTTTTTGTGGATATTCTTAAAAATCCAATGGAAATTATGTCTTCTAAAATGTATTAATCGATTCCACTTTGTAAGGGGAAAGATCAGGGGTTTTAGTGTCCTCCTTGTTCATTAACGATTGCGGATACAGAGTTGGTCTAGGATTTTCTCGTTCTTGATTTGGATCTGTTTGATGTCATCATTGGTATTGATTGGATTGTTTCCCTTCTTGATGAAGTAAATTTTTAAAATTTTCATGTTTCATTTCTTACTACAAATGATTTTTTTTCTTTTATTGATCTTCTCATTATAGTTCAATATTTTTTCTATTTTTTCCTAGCCATCTTCTTCTTCCTTCCTCTATAGAGAGAGGTAGAGTTTACGATTGACTAGGGTCAAATTTTGTAGCCGATATTGATAACTTTTGTCTTATAGAACCATTAGAGATGAAATTTCTTAATATTTAGTTAGATTGCCTGTTTTAAAAAGTTTTTATTCACCCTAGTATTTCACCTTGGGAAGTGCATGTTCTCTTTTTCTTGGAAGGGAGGTGGTTCACCATAGTTTTTTGTGGACTATTGGATGTTCAACCTAGTAATAGCTAAGAAAACATATGTATTTATTTGTGTGGATGATTTTTTTGATCTGATAAAGTGGTAAAGGCGGTTTAAATTGTTTGATTTTAGTTGGTTTATCATCAGCTTAGAGTTCCAGAGTCTGATATACCCATGATTTCTTTCAAGAGCAAGTATGTCCATTTTAAATATTTTGTGAAGCCTTTTGGTCTGAAAAATTCTCATGTAGTTTTTATGGAATTGATGAATTTTATATTCCACCAATATCTTTAAAATTTTGTGGTAGTGTTCATGGATGATATTTTGGTTAATTATAAATCAAACCAAGAGCATGAGAACCGCTTTAGTTTGGTTATGGAAATGCTTAGAAGTAACCATTTGTATAGAGATAATTTAAAATTATGTTTCAAGATTAAAAAATTCAATTTCTTATGAAATGTTGTTTCTAAACATGGCTTATCAGTTGATCCAAAAAATTTGAAGGTTTTTATCATTGAATAAACCACAGGATGTCTTTGAGATACGATTATTCCTTGGTCTTTCTAGATACTACTGATGTTTTGTTAAGGATTTATCTATGTCGGCATCACCATTGACTACTTTTACAAGGAAGGTGGTGAAATTCACATGGTATGTGAAGCTTCAGTCTTCTTTCATTAAAATAAAATTACATCAAATTTTGGCTCCTATTAGGATCTTACCTGATCTCAATAAAGGATATATGTTTTTTATGCTTCTAGTTCTAACATGGGATGCATGCTTATTCTAGATGACCATGATATAAATTAAGGTTCTATTATTCTTCTTCAGTTGCATGAGATTAATTATGTCACTCCATATTTAGAGCATTATGTAGTTATTCATACACTTAAATGTTGGGGACACTGTGCTTTTGGGGAAAGGCTTACAATATTTTCCAATCATATGAGTTTTAGTTATATATTTTCATCATAATTTTGTAATTTCATAAAGATATTGTTGGTAGAATACCTTCATAAATTTGAATTTGATATCACCGACACCCTGGGGAAGGGGAAAGTTCGTGCACCAACTCTTAGTAGGAATGTATCATTACCGGGGGTTTTGGAATCCAATGTGGAGGGGGACCTTATAGGGATTTTCGCTCAGTTTTAGCTGGATTCTCTGGAGGATGTTTCAGGTACGGTATTTACCATTTTACAATTATCATCATCTCTCCTTGTGTCTATTTTGAAAAACCAGCAGTGGGATGATGTGTTTAGTAGAATTTTAGAAACCCTTTATGGTGGGGAGACCATTTCCGGTTGGTCTCTCTCTTCAGATGGTATACTCCTCTTTAGGAATTAGGTTGTTGTCACAGCATCTGTGAGAAATTTAGTCTTGTTTAATTTACATATCTACTTATTGTGTGTCCATCCATGAACCATGAAGATGTATCATGACATGGGATAATGATTCTGGTGGATAGGTATGAAGCATGACATTGCATATTATGTGATCCACTGTTACACCTACCAATGGTAAAGGTAGAGTTATTGAAACTGTCTATCTTTATTTAGCATCTTCTGGTTCCGATCTAAAAATGGGATGAGGTATCCATGGATTTCTTTTTGAATTAAAATGGAATCCTCATTGGAGGAATGATATCTGGATCGTTTATTATCATTTTTAGAAGTCTTCTCACTTCATTCTGATCAAAGATACCTCTACGGTTGATGATATGGGTAAGGTGCTTATCCAGAAGATTGTGAGGTTATATGGGATTTCTTATGTATTTGTTTTGGATATGAATCGTAGGTTTAGATCAAGGTTTTAAAGGAGTCTATATGAGGCAATGTGAACTCAAGTAATGTTTACCACAACATACCATCCACATATAGATGGTAATATGGAGCGTGTGATTCATATCATGGAGGATATGCTTTGTGCATGTGTCTTGGATATCTGTGGATCAATGGATTTCCATATGGAACTAGTTGAGTTTGTATATAATAAAATTTATTAATCATCGGCCATAATGGATCCATTTGAGGAATTGTATGTTCTCTCATACAGGTCACCTCTATCCTGGTCTGAGGTGGGAGAAGTATATTTTATTGTTCTATGTGTGTTCCAAGAGGCATCAGAATATATTCTGGATGTACATCAATATTAGGTTAAAACATAGAGTCAACAGAAATTGTATGCAGTTCGGCGACGTTTTCCTTTGGAGTTATCCATTGGTTTCTAGGTTTTATTTAATGTTTCTCCTTGATTGGATCCCTGTCATCTTTGAAAATTGGTAAATTTGGCTCTAAGATATGTTGGAATGTTTGAGGGCGCTGAGTTTCTTGGGTTGGTTACATATTGGTTAACATTGATGGTTCAGTTGATAGGTATTCATGATTTTTCCTAGATATCTCAGCTTAGGAAGTATCATCCTAGTCCCTCTCATGTTTTGAGTGGGGAAGAAATTGAGTTAGAGCTAGATGTTTCTATTTTGAAAAAAATTGAGATCATTGACTCCTAAGTGAATGTCTTTCATGGGAAATTTATTCTATTGGTATGAGTTATATGGAAACATAGATCAGATTCTCATGAGACTTGAGAATGCGATTCATTGATAAGGGGGCAGGGGACTCATCTTTTTATAGGGGTTACATCTTCTACCTGAATTCTTAGGGATGGAAATTCATTATAGTGGGGATTTTGTAACATCTCGTTACATTGATCGGGTAAGTTTTCCCCCCCTCTCCATGTCCACTATTTTCATGGAGTTTTTAGACCTGATTTCCATATTTTCAATAGGCTTAAAGGGATTTAGACACCTAGTAACTAAGTTACACACCATGTGATGGCTGCAGGGTTCATTCATTGATAATTTTTTTAAACCATGAAATGTTACACAATGTGATGATTTATTACACATCGTGAGTTAATTGAAGACTGGATTTTAATCTAAGGTGATTTTTTTTTCATCGTGTTTTGAAATCATGGAATTTTTTATGGGTAATGTGATATTATACATCATTTGATTTATCGAGTAGGGTTTTTAGGGGGTCTTATATGTTAGTGTACCTATTTCTACCACTTGTTCTCCTTTTATGTCAACCAAGGGTCCCTCTTCATGGATTTTTGGAGACATCATTTCTTCCCGATCGATTCATTTGGTTCTCAATCTTTGTTATGAATGTCCTGCATCTTTCCGAGTGATTTTTATTGTTGCTTAATCATTTCCATTGATCATGGTAGGTCCCCCGACCAGTGTTATCTGATTCATTGGTCTAAAATTGGTGTTTCTTCATGCCTTATTTCCCAACAATTGTGTGATCTTGTCCCGGAGGAAATTCCATTATTGGTTGTAATGTGGTAGGTGTTTTTAATTGAAGTATGTTGTCTATCCACTTCACTACCTACCCCTTTTTTCTAAATTTAATATTTATTAATATGTGTATTTCATTCTAGGGACTTCAATGACTTTATTAGGTTTTCATTTTTAGTGGATCTCATTATGGGTGTGTGCAACCTGATTTTTGAGGTAGGTATTTCTATCTCTATCCAATATTTGATGAACCATATTGTTCATAATTTAAAATATGATTTATACATGGAATTGGAATGAATTTTTTGGTTTTTAATAGTTTTTTAAAGAAAAATGGGTTTTCCATGGTTGTTTATAAGTCGAACGAAAATCAGAATTCTCAAAGGATTGAAATGTATTTGTGAAATGGTTTTTCAAATAATTGGAATGGATTTTTAAAACAAGAGCATGGGTTACCTTGGGTTCATAGGTGGAAGGTTTAGTGTGTGGTCATCTTCAATTTTTATGGTTTTTTAGAGGTTTCCCCATGGGGATTTCCTACGTTTCCTATGATCAATGTTCTATGGGACTGATATTGATATTGTTAGGGGGTTTTCTCCAAGGGTATTCTTATACTTCTTATGATTGAGTTCTAGAAACTTGATTGAGAACTTTATTGATTATGGTATGAGTTTTCTGATAGTCTGTTCTATAGTGATCCTTGTTGTTGATACCTATTATTCTATTTTTTTATTCCTTGGATTTTTTTATCCTTAATCTACATATTTATTCTTGTGAAAGATGATATGTAAAATGTTCTTTGAAATTCATAAACCTAGATCATTTTTAGAAGTGTGAAAGAGAAATTGTTTACCATTTATTCTATAAACCTTCTTTATTGTTTATCATTCGATGGATTATTTTAAATGAGTATATAAAACAATTATACAAAGACTTTTTAGGGGACACCTGGGTTGGATCCTATTAATCTTGTTAGGTCACACCTTATTTATCTCCTCTAAGGTGTGCATGCCTATATATGTATTACAATGTAGGGAAAGGAAAGGAACCATAGTGTGGTGGTGAGGTGTTGTGTCACCTGAGATGGGTAGTTAGTGGTTAGAGGGTTGTTTTTTTCCACACTATAACAAACATTTGTTGCTTGGTGTGGGTCCTCTTCATATGGACTGGTTTCTTGGACTTTTTTGCTACTTTTTATGTCCTTTTGTTTCTATTATTTTCTTACAGTTATGGAATCTTTTTCTTAGTTTTCCGCTATTCCATATTGTTCCACTTATATATATGACATGTGTTTGTTCATGTAGGTTGAAATCGTTCCCTCTAGTTTATTGTTCAATGACCAGGTACTTGTCCCCATATCATGGGGATCGAGAATGTCTTTTGGGTATGTGATGGAATGGTCCGAGTTCCAGGTTTGAGGGTACCTCAGGTTAGTTTTTTAGAACCAAATAGTGTTAAAATTTTATCGTTACATGAGGATATCATGATAAACTATATGAAAATAAATTCATGATAATTACTGAGAAATGGTTCATAATATTTCCTCAATTGAAGCATAATCATAAAAAATCCCAATAAACAATGATATTGTAAGAATAAACTCTTACTAATTTAGTAAGTTTGAATCAAAATACCCATTAATTAATAACATTATGTGATGATTTAAATAACTTATAAATAAGGATATTCTTGGTATCACATGTCATATGGAATTATATACACTTGTAAAATAATGTAGGTTCATAACATAACATGTTCCTCAACGAAGGAAAACTGAAAAAAAAAATTACCTTGCAGGTTTGGTAACTCTTTAATAGTGAACTCCGTGAAATACAGTTGATCAAATTGATGTGTAATTATAGATAAATCCATATATAATAATTATATAATACATTCATGTGTTGTTGTTTCACCTACGAGGTGGCACATTTTGGGTGTTGAGAAAATGGTCTGAAGATGATCATCACCTGTCTCTTTTTCTGGATATTGTTTCATGACAAATTAACCATTTATTTTGTTTCAACTCATTATAAATAATTATATGTTTAAAAGAAGTTTGGATTAGCCTTGTGAGGATTGGACGGTTCACCCCTTTTGTATTGCGAATGAGATTCCACAGTCAGTCGATCCCAGTGGGCGATTGGGTGGGGTCAAGTACATGAGCAATCAGTCTGCCTCGGATATGACATCCTCGTATAGTCTCCAACGATTTTATTTGTGGATAGAGAAACACCAAATGTCCCTTATATACATGATTCAAGGACATCCTTTCCAAAGGAATGTGCTCTTTGATTAATGATTCAGACAACGACACATGAGGACTCTATTTGTCGAGAGGATGGGAAGTCAGGCTCACCGCACACTTCTGGGGGAGGATTATTTTATTTAACGGGACTCCTATCTAGATTTAAGTTCTATTAATATGTTCATTAATACTTGGTTAATTCCTATATATTGTGTCAATTTTCTACCTTTTATTTGTTTAATCATCATAGGCATGCATATATTTAATGCTACAGAGGTACTGCTGACTTGATCTAAAAAATAACGCACTCTAGAGATTATCATCATCTATGGGGGGACAGAAGGTGCTTTGACATTAGAGTTAGTCCCATAAAATTGGTTTTTTACATATCCTCATAAGATTAATAAAATCCCAAGTAATTTTGAATTATGTGCGGCTTACGCATGGAAGCATCCCATCATCGGGGGCATGGTTGGGGTGAACCCTTTTTGATGGGCACTATTTTGAGCTCAGGCCTTCAGTTAGGCATCCTATGTATCAAAGTTTTATCATGAATCAAAGTTCTCATAGTTTATATGGTGTGGATTTTTTAATCATCATAAACATCTACACCCATGTGAGTCATGATCGGTGTGAGAAACAAAAGTATGGGAGAGATCCAACGAACCACATGCTTCCTCTCATGTTGGTGGGAGTGGGAGAGCCTAAAACAGACGAGGCTGAGGTGACTGTGGGTGAGGGTGTAGAGTGATGAAAATATCAATGTGAGATGACATTAAAACTCATTCAGATCAGTCTTAGATGACTAGAGACTTACTTCAGTGGGAGGGCCCTGAAATACGTTCGGGGAAAGGGGAGGAGTTTTCTCATCGTCAAAGGAGAAGTGATCATGACTCATTTGACTGGTCACTATTCCTCATTGAATGGAAAATAAAGTGATCACCCTTAATCCCAAGAATGGGGAGGTTCACGTCGACGTCCCATGGTGGGACTCTAGTTTAAAATTGGAATGTAAACCCATGGACTTTCCCGAAGTCTAAACTATTTTGGGGAGAGATTTCATGACTCATCTTACAATGGGTATGTAGACTCAAAGGGGTGCACTGATGCACTCAATGTTCTGATCATATCGATCTGGTGGATTTGGAGGAGGCTTTGTCTTAATTATATAGGACTGGTTCGTAGAGAGATTATGGAGGAATGGATGGTGACAGAGTAGTGAGGTTGGAACTGGAGGAAATAATACCCAAAAAACCCCATTCTGCATACTAATTTCTTATGCGGGATAGAGAAGGCTCTAGATACCATAGTTGTATGTGGGAAGATGGCCATCCATGTACCAATGTGGTATGTAGGCATGGGAATGGAAAACTGCATACCATAGTGGTATGCGACCCATAAAACCACTTTGGGTTTCCACGTACAGTTGCAGTACACAGTGCCGGGTTCAGTCCATGTAGCGATACACTACACAGAGAACCATATTGAAGGAGGGTCCAAGGGATTATCATTCACAAGAAGTTCATACACGAGATGTATATGATTTACAGTTCCTCCATTTAGGTTCGCGGTTATTTTTTTATTATTATGTTCTACTATTTTATAGTTTGCATTCGGTTGTACCTGTGGAGACTGTGGCTTGTAATTCAGTCTTCACTGATGAATCAAGACTGAAGCAGGAATCTTCTTCAAACCCGTACTTCCAACCTCTAAGTCCCCTTCATGTTTTCTTTGTCTATTTCATCCTCATCCCCCCTAAATTCATTCTACGCTCCTTTTATAGAGAATTTAGGCAATAGTATTTATGGGCTTGCAGCACCATTCACAGAGGCCCATGAGGAGATATCATGACCTATTGAATAAATTGTAAACAGGGGCTTGCGAAGTATACAGTTCGAGATCATGGTTCACAGAACCATACCCATTTACTTCTTCCACGAACTGATATATTTGTGGAATGGTATGCTGATGGAATTCGTTTGCATGAGTCCTTCAGCGACTTGGTTTGTGGTCCACTTGGTTTTTTGTTCGTCGCTCTACAAGCCAACACCTCATGGATCATTCTACATACCTGGTGGTTCGCGATCTAGTTGGTCCATGAACCTTTCCCAGTGATGGTACGTGGGCCACATAAAATTCTTTGAAAACATGAATTTCATCACGTTTATTCTAAAATTTGCAACTCAATTTGACTCCATTCACCTTGCTAGACTTGTAGGATTACTTGGTTCCTTTTACAAAGTTATTTTGGGGGTATTTTCTTCCCTTGGAGGAATATTCAAGACCCCAAAAATTCCCCCATCAGAATAGGGTATGTTCGGAATGAAAAGGGGAGTATTTAGATGTAGAAGCGGTCTGGAAGTAAAATGGTTCATGGTGGAATAGATGGTCCCAGTAAGAGGTGAAAACACATATATATATAGGGTCTCATGTGATTTTTCTTTTACGTTTTCTCATGGAGAAAAGTGATCTATACTTCCCCCTGCTTCCTCTGCATTTGTGTACCATGCTCCTTGCAAAAATCCTATCTGAAAACCGCGTCGTACGTGTTGCGGACCAATATTTTTTCCTTTTATCTATCTGTGAACCAAATTTTGTGTAACACCCCACGATTTCATAGTAGGTTATTTCTTCAAATTAATTCAATAACTTTCACTACACGCAACACTAGGTTTGAGCGCACCACAAGATTACCAAACTTGCCGTTCAAAAGAGGTTATGAATAGTATTAATTGAATATTGAAATATATATAATCCTTATAATTTTAGAATCTATATTATGAGTTTCTTAGACATAATGTGAGGACAAATTCATTTTTTCAGATAAAAGAAGTATTTTTTTCAAAAAATTCACTTTTACCGCCTTTTAATGACAAACCCTTTTCAAATCCAATATATGAAACTTTTATATATTCTATTTGACAAAAATAACTTCTTATTTAGAATCGGGACAGAAGAATTTAGTTTCAATAAATTTTTGGTGCTTTCTGATAACTTTCATATTTGGGTGAATAGTGAAAGATACTATATTTTATCTAAAAACAAATTTTTAATCAAAATAATTTATATTATTAAATTATACATTTTAATATTTTGGAAGTATAAATAGATTATATTTTTACCATTTAATCCAATTCGGGTCATTGTAATTAATTTCACTTTGATATTGAACATAAACAAGTGTCAATCTTTTGATAGCTTTTCTTTCTTAAAAATACGCCTTTTGGTTTCGACAACGAGAATTAATTTGAAATTAATAAATGAAAATTATATGTTTTGAATTTGGTAAAATAGACTTCATTTTTCAATTCGGAATATCAAAATTATCTTATGGTGAATTTTAGGTATTTTTCTGAAAACATTGATTTTTTGATGAATAGTGAAAAACACTAAGTAATATTTTAAAACCGAATTTTTATTTGAATAATAATTTGAATTAAATTAATTTATGTCAAAATAGATACATAATACCTATATAAATTAAATTTAATTCATTAGAGTTAGTTTACAATAATTTTAGATATATAAAGGGACTAAATAATATTATATGTGACATTAATGAACCTATTGGGGTTCTCTTGGCTGTTTATAGTAAGTTTATTAACGATATAATATAAAAATATAAAGAGACAAGGTAAATGTCAAACTATTTAACTAAGAGTTAAATCTAAAGGATAAGGGTACAATAGTGACCCAAACCTGTCTAAAACCTATTAGTTTAGTGGTTTTAGACCCCTCCCCACCTTATACTTTAAATAATTCAGTATTAAGCCATTAGAAACCGAATATGAATTTATTATAAAATAATACTTTATGTTTTTTCTAAAGATCCCCTCCTCTCCCTTAAAAAGGACAACACTTATGACCAATTCCTCACACCTCTCAAGCCTTATGGATCATCTAAACTCTACCAAATTAAGCTCCCTACATCCCTATACTCCTACTAGAATCCTTACCTTATGCATAAGTCACTTCAATAGTTATTTTGGTTCAAACCAAAGGGAGTTACCCAAATTAAAGGTAACAATTTCTCTTAACTTATTTTCTTTTATTTTACTTCTCTACCCCCTAAACTCTTTTTATTCGATTATTTTGTAACAACACAAGTATCCTCAAATACTAGGATTTTTTATGATAATTATTCGAACTAAAATTACACACACCTCCATATAATGGGTGAAGAACGTAATGTTTCTGTGGATGGAAACCAAACACCTCACGAAATGATGATTGTTCAAATTATCTCCTACCACCTCTCATGGTGGCCATTATGATGGAACTATAATTAAATATGATATTTGTGATATTTATTTTATATATAAGCTTCTTTACTTCCATTTAATAGCATACCATTATTAGTTTCATGTTGTATATATATACACAATAATTTCATTTGAGGAAGTGTGGACTACCTCCCCCTCAAAGTGATATGACTCATTCATACCATACATGGAACGTATAAAGGATGGTGTTAATGAAATTAAGTAACATATATAAGATATTATATTATACTGGAATAATAATATACCTATGTATCATTTGATATAATATTCCTAAAAGTCTAAGGTTGGGATAAAGGGACTAAATAATATTATAAGTGACATTAATTAACCTATTGGGGTTCTCTTGGATGTTTATAGTAAGTTTATTAATGATATAATATAAAAATACAAAGATACAAGGTAAATGTCAAATTATTTAACAAAGAGTTAAATCTAAAGGATAAGGGTACAATAGTGACCCAAACCTGTCTAAAACCTATTGGTTGAGTGTTTTTAGACCCCTCCCCACCTTATACTTTAAATAATTCATTTTTAAGCCATTAGAAACCGAATATTAATTTATTATAAAATAATACTTTAAGTTTTTCCTAAAGAGCCCCTCCTCCCCCTTATAAAAGGACACCACTTCTGACCAATTCCTCACACCTCTCAAGCCTTATGGATCTTCTAAACTCTACCAAATTAAGATCCCTACATCCCTATACTCCTACTAGAATAA
Organism: Viscum album; assembly: GCA_963277665.1. Classification (NCBI taxonomy): domain Eukaryota; kingdom Viridiplantae; phylum Streptophyta; class Magnoliopsida; order Santalales; family Viscaceae; genus Viscum; species Viscum album. The sequence goes on along the minus strand of OY728157.1, from coordinate 13,025,248 downwards.
TTAACTTATGCATAAGTCACTTCAAGAGTTATTTTGGTTCAAACCAAAGGGAGTTACCAAAATTAAAGGTAAAAATTTCTCTTAACTTCTTTTCTTTTATTTTACTACTCTGACCCCTAAACTCTTTTTATTCGATTATTTTGTAACAACACAAGTATCCTCAATATACTAGGGTTTTTTTTAGAATTATTCGAACTAAAATTACACACACCTTTATATAATGGGGAAGAACGTAATGTTTCTGTGGATGGAAACCAAACGCCTCACGAAACGATGATTGTCCAAATTATCTCCTACCGCCTCTCATGGTGGTCATTATGATGTAAATTTAATTAAATATGATATTTGTGATATTTATTTTATATATAAGATTCTTTAATTCCATTTTATATCATACCATTATTCGTTTCATGTTGTATATATATACATGATAATATCATTTGAGGAAGTGCGGACTACCGCCCCCTCAAAGTGATATGACTCGTTCATACCATACATGGAACGTATAAAGGATGGTGTTAATGAAATTAAGTAACATATATAAGATATTATATTATACTGGAATAATAATATACCTATGTATCATTTTGTTTGGATTCCTTTTAAAATGAAAAACGAAATGGAAGTAGTGTCCGTGCGTATGTACGGATTACCGTCTCCACGTACGCGATGAGATTCATTACCCATCATATCCATTCAAGACTGATTTTCATTTTATGGTTAAAAATAATGTTTAATGACATAATATAATTCTGTATATAAATCATATATATCCTATTCATAAAAAACAAGTCTTACATAACCAAGCATATAAAGTAGAACAGATAAGTTAACACCGAAACAACAATAATACTAAAAAGAAATATTAGAAGATCATATATGATATCATATTAATGTATATTGTTCTTTTATAATTTAATAACAATTATTTCACAATTATATAGGAGGTCAACCAACCCTCAACCAAGGAAAAGTACAAGGTAAGGGTTAATCCCTCAATCTCATTATTATCTGAGATTGTTTCTGTGTAAGTATTTACTAGGACATTTTTATCATCCATGTTAATTTTTAATAAAAATTATTTAAAAATGAATATTTCTAGGATTTGTGAAATGTAATATTCTTTAAGATTATAATTTTAAATGTTTTAAATATTTATCTTTCTAAATCTTTTTATTTAATGTCCATGTTTTCAAAATGATTTTAAGGATTTCTTTATATTGACATGAATGTTTTGAAATGATAATTATTTTCAAAAGTTTCAATGTGGTATGGGACACTTTGAATAAAAAATGTCTTTAAATGTCTTCCTTTAAAAATTGTGTGACTTTTAAATGTTTTCATGAAAAAGGGATATTTCTCTTAAAGAGTTTTACAAATCATTTTCATCTATGTCAACATCCTTTGATGGATTTTAAACTTGTTTGAAGTTGATTTATTATGATACAAAACTTCCATATTGTATTGATGGTTTTCTGATATGTTTGACTGTGGATTTGTTATTTTTATACCATTAATGGTTTATGGATAAAGTATTGACATTTTGTATGCTAGTTTTAATACAAATGTTTATTTTATGTCTAAACCTGTTTATATGAGGAATGCATTGGACTTAGTAAGTGACAGGTGGAGCCTGCTATAGCTCCTCGATGCATCAGTAAGTCTCATGAGACAAACTAGTTTCTTGTCACAAGGCCTTGAAAAAATCTTATTTTTAGTCTTGGCACAAGGCCTTGACTATGTGGTTATGATAGTCTGTCATTATGCTTTCCTTCATTATGAAAGTGGTTATTGATATTGCATTTTATTATTTGACTAGTAGAATATCCATGTGAATAAGTAAATGGAATTATTTCATTTTATTTTTTCCATATTATGCAGATGTTAATGTTTAAAAGGATTTTGTTTTATTTATACATTGCTTTAAATGTTTATGCTTATTTATGAATGTTTCTGCTATATTGTTATCTGTACTCAACACCTGATATCACCCCTTTCTATGTTTTATTTTTCCCAGGATGTGAAGATGCATTTTATGAATCACCTACAGGGATAGTCTGAGAGGATATGAGTGTGGACTATGAAGACTATGTTTTTTTAGTTTTTCACTTTATTATGTAATGTAAGACTTATGAATTTATCTAGTGATTCCAAGGCTATTAAACTAATCGGTATTTTGAGAGTTGATCTTTTTTTATCATGCCAATGTTATGTAATAATGCACTGACTCTGGGTAACTGGGGTCGGGACGTTACATTTGGCATCAGAGGAAGTTTAGTATAATCCTTGGAAGCTAGATTTAGTTAAACTCTGATTAGACCAAAATACTCAGAGATATAATTTGACGATTAGTATAGAATAACATTCTATAATTTTGGAAATGTAGAGATTTTTTTGAGTTTTCTGAGCAATACATCCCTATCTGGATATGAGCAGGTTGAGGCTGCTCTGGCACAAATGTACCTAGGGGTAAAACCCGAAAACACCGCTTTGATCTAGACTCGAACGAGAACTAGTGCACGACAACGGTCCTTGCTGCACTCTTGGTTATTACACTCCCAGGGGATATGCTTGGGATAATTCTAATTTTATTTACAAAACATTATGAAGGGTTTATGAGTATATAATTCTTTAATGAAAACAATTTGATTATTATGGATTATATCTATAAACTGTTCAATCTACGTTAAGTATTTTATAAGTTTAGAATTATTCATTTCAATTCATAAACTGACCTAGTGTATTCCATTGTATAGAAATGGTGCCCAGTTGAATGAATTTGAACTCCAACAATCCGTATGATCCAAAGAGTAATAAGAATCATATATTTCATGGTATTAAGACAACATTTAGAATAGAAATTGTCTCCCATTTATTCTAAACATGTGAATAAATAGTATCATGTGTCAAAAAGATAAGTAATGAATTTTCTAATTCCTATGGATTTGAAGGGAAGTAAGAGAAAAAAGGATGGAATAGAGAAAGATGTATAAATGGAAGAGGGAAAAGAATACATTTCACATATGTGATAACTATGGGAAGAAACATCCTGGAACATTCTTGAAGGGAATGGGAGTTTCTATAAGTGTCGAGAAAAAGGACACCATGTACGTGACTGAAAGGGTATGAAAAAGGTTTCAAATGTACAATGCTTCATTTGCAAGGAGTTGGGACACTACACGAACCAATGCCCAAATCATCGGAGTATTCCCCAAATGATGCTATTGGATAATAATAAGGTTATGATACTACACAGATGAGGAGGAATGATTAGAGTTATTATGTTGTTATTAAGGAATTATGTCATTTGAGTTTTGTATCAACGATGTACTAGTTATAATTATTATGGAGTATATAAGGATTGTAATGCAGTATTATTTCATTAAGGACTTGAGATTGTGTGAAACCAAGAAAAGTGACTCAATAGGAGGTTAAATTTTTGGAAAATATATGGTTGAGAGAAAGATAAACCATAATATGGTTCTGATACTGAGATAGTGATTTTAGAACAATACATGTTTGATTTGGATAAATTATATTTTATTTTTTTTAATACTTTGAAACTGATAAATGATTTGTATATTCCATCATTGTTTGAGTTTACAACATTTTTGGATAGAAGGAGTATATTTAGTATTCTATAATGAATAAGGGAGCATGAATGTAATCAATAAGGTTTTATGGTAGTTCTGGATGTTGCAGTGTTTTAAGAGAATAAATGATGAAGGTGTTCACATGTTATTAAATTGAAAAAGGATCTTTATTGTGTTTAAATTCCCTATAAATTTTTTATAGTGAGTTTGGACAGAAGTATTTTGGATAAGTCTAGTTTGAAATTATTTTTCGATTTCTATAAAAAGGACATCCTGGAGGTCGGGCAGCAACCCGTCGCGTTCAGAAAGGCCGCAAGACTTGAACCCACAACCGAAGGGCGACAAGGGTGTATCACCTACCACAGACCAAAGTGATGTCCTAGATTGAATATTGAATTTTTTAAAGAGTCTGGTAGATGAATTATAAATTCTCTTTTTTTGGAACTCTATATGAATAGGATAAATTGAATATTTTTTTAAGTTCTATTATTTTTTAGAGTGAAAGATGAGTTTGTGGTAGAAATTAGATAAACGATGGAACTCTACTTGTCAAGTATATATTTTTATTATCAAATTCTATGAAGAAATTAATTCTTAAACTTTAGTTAAAGGATCTTAAAACTAAAAACGTGTTATCCTAATACCTTATGTTTTGTGGAACCAATGATATTTTAAATCATCATAGATTTATTGCTTTGAGTCCCTCAATTCTACAATTGCTTGTGACTGATGACCTCAATCACTCCGTATAAATATTTATATTTTAACTTCAACTATGTGTCACTAATTTCCACCAATGTTCTCATAATCGAGATCATAATTTGGTGGTTACTTTTTCTTTCCCCTTTTTTCTCTTATTAAGACTAAATTCTATTAACCTAATTTCCGATGTGGGTTTTCCCACAAAGGTATTTTCTATTTTCACCCAATTACTTTTGACGTTCAATTTCAAATTGCGAGGATGCAATTTATTGAAGGAGAGAATAATGTAACACCCCAAGATTTCATAGTACGTTATTTATTCAATGTAATTCAATAACTTGCACTACACGTAACACTAGGTTTGAGCACGCCACAAGATTATAAAACTAGCCGTTAAAAAGAAGTTATGAATAATATTAATTGAATATTGAACTATATATAATCCTTATAATTTTAGAATCCATATTATGAGTTTCATAGACATTATGTAAGAACAAATTAATTTTTTTTCAGATACAAGAAGTATTTCTTTCAAAAAATGCACTTTTACCGCCATTTAATGATGAACCCTTTTTAAATACAATATATGAAACTTTTATTTATTCTATTTAAAAAAATAAACTTCTTCATTAGAATCATGACATGAGAATTTAGTTTCAATAAATTTTTTGTGCTTTTTTGATAACTTTCATATTTGGGTGAATATGGAAAGATACTATATTTTAACTAAAAACAACTTTTTTAATAAAAATAATTTATATTGTTAAATTATACATTTTAATGGTTTGAAAGTATAAATAGATTATATTTTTACCATTTAATACAATTCTGGTTATTGTAATTAATTTTACTTTGAGATTGGACATAAACAAGTGTCAATCTTTTGATAAATATTATTTCTTAAAAATACGCCTTTTGGTTTTGACAACAGGAATTAATTTTAAATTAATAAATGCAACTTCTATGTTTTTAATTTGGTAAAATAGGCTTCATTTTTTAATTCAGAATATTAAAATTATCTTCGGGTGAATTTTTAGTATTTTTCTGAAAACATTCAGTTTTTGATGAATAGTGAAAATCACTGAGTTATATTTTAAAACTGAATTTTTATTTAAATAATAATTATTTTTATTTAAATTAATTTATGTAAAAATAAATAAAAAATACATATATAAGTTAAATGTAATTAATTGGAGTCAGTTTATAAAAATTTTAGATATATAAAAATTTATTGAACTTTTCACCGTCTTTTACCCACCTCCTAAGAAAATTTTTAAATTCATATGAAACTTAATTTTACAGCTTCTGTGAGTTGAATTTCAAAAATCCGAGAGATACGGTTAATATCAAAGAGTAAAATGGGGTTCAATAATATTAAAATAATTTTTTGTGGATAGTAACTTTTGACTTTTATTTACCGCGGTTAAAGGTAAATAGGGTAATTCAAGGTAAAAAGAATATTGTAATAATTCAAAATTACCTTGACACATGTCCTAACATTATTTAATGAGTAATGGACGACCATGGTCATTATTGGGCCTATTTTGGGACCCCATTTAGCCACTTATGAATGATAATGACACTTTAGATTAATTAATTTAATGTAAAAGAAAAATTAACATAAACAAAAAATACTTTAGTAATTAATTTTTATATTGTGTTATATAAGTAATACTTTTGACTATAAATATTAATTGGAAAGAAAAAACGATTTCCTACATCATGGTATTTTATTTATAGTTTTTATACATTAAATAATTTAATTCATTTATGACACAATGATGATGCAGTAATTACCAAATTAATGGAATATTAAAAAAATGATATTATAAATATCCAATTAAAAGTAATTTGATATTTTTTATGCATTACACTTATTTTATAGTTTAATATTACATTTTAGGGTTGATTAAATGTATTTATATCGAAGTAATAATGTTGTTAGGACTTTAAAAAAATCAATTATTAAATAATCTCATAATTGACATAAATAAGTTTTTAAAACAAATAAAATACTATTGGTTGATATAATATTCATAAAAGTCTAAGTTTCGTCAAAAGGTACTAAATAATATTACATGTGACATTAATGAACCCATTGGGGTTCTCTTGGAAGTTTATAGTATGTTTATTAACCATATAATTTAAAAATACAAAGTGACATGGTAAATGTCACACTATTTAATTAAGTGATAAATCTAAAAGATAAGGGTAAAATAGTGACCCAAACCTGTCTAAATCATATTTGTTGAGTTTTTTTATACCCATACCCACCTTATACTATAAATAATATAGTTTTTATCCATTAGAAACCGAATATGAATGTATTATAAAATAATACTTTAAGTTTTTTTGAAAGAGCGCCCCCCCACCATTATAAAAGGACACCACTTTTAACCAATTCCTCACACCTTTCAAGCCTTCTGGCAGGTCCAACCTCTTCCCAATTAATCTCCCTAAATCTCTATACTCATCCTAGAATCCATAACTTAGGCATAAGGAACATCAAGAGTCTTTTTGGTTCAATCTAAAGGTAGTTACCCAAATTAATGGTAACGATTTCTCTTAACTTCTTTTATTTTATTTTACTTTTCCAAACCCTAAAATCTTATTATTATTTTATTTTGTAACAACAGTAGTATCCTTAATAAACTGGGATGTTGTTATGAGAAGGATTCGAACTAAACTTAAACTCACCTCCATCTAATGGGTGAAGAACATAATGTTTCTGTGGATGGCAACCAAACGCCTCACGAAACGATGATTGTTCAAATTATCTCATACCGCCTCTCATGGTGGAAATTATGATCTCATTGTAATTAAATATGATATTTATGATATTTATTTCATATATAAGCTTTATTAATTTAATTTTATGGCATACCATTATTTGTTTCATGTTGTATATATATATGACAATTTCTTTTGAGGAAGTGCGGACTACCACCCCCTCAAAGTGATATGAATCGTTCATACCATACATGGAACGTATAAAGGATGGTGTTAATGAAATTAAGTAGTATATATAAGATATTATATTATTTTGGAATAATAATATAACTATTTATCATTTGTTTTTGATTCCTTTTAAAATTAATAATGAAATGGAAGTAGCGTTCGTGCATACGTACGGATTACGGTCTTCTCGAACGCGATGAGATTCATTCCCCATCATATCCATTCAAGAATAATTTTAGTTTGATGGTTAAAAATAATGTTTAATGACATAATATAATTATTTATATAAATCAAATATATCCTATTCATAACAAACATGGATTATGTAACCAAGCACATGAAGGAGAACGAATCGGTTAACACTGAAACAACGATAATACTAAAAGGAAACATTAGAAGATCATATATGATATCATATTAATGTATATTATTATTGTATAATTTAATAACAATTATTTTACCATTATACAGGAGGTTAACCTACCCTAGACCAAGGAAAAGTACAAGGTAAGGGTTAATTCCTCAATCTCATTATTATCTGAGATTTTTTATGTGTAAGTATTTACTGGGATATTTTTATCATCCATGTCCATTTTTCATAAAAATGATTTCAAAATGATTATTTTAAGAATTTGTGAAAGGTACTCTTTATCAATATTAGAATTGTAAATTTTTTAAAGATTTATCTTTCGAAATATTATTAATTAATCTCCATTTTTTCAAAATGAATTTAAGGATTTATTTATATGGGCATGAATGTTTTGAAATGATAATTATTTTCAAAAGTTTCAAAGTGGTATGGGAAACTTTGATTAAAAAACGTGTTTAAATGTCTTCCTTTCTAAATTGTGTGACTTTTAAATGTTTCCATGAAAAAGGGATATTTCTCTCAAAGTGTTTTACAAATCATTTTCATCTATGTCAACATTCTTTGATGGATTTTAAAACTGTTTGATGTTGATTTATTATGATAGCAAACATTCGTATTTTATTGAAGGTTTTGTGATATGTTTGACTGTGGATGTGTTATTTTTATACAATTCATGGTTTATGGAGAAAGTATTGACATTTCGTATGCTATTTTTAATACGAATGTTTATGTTATGTTTAAACCTATTCATATGAGGAATGCATTGAACTTAGTAAGTGATAGGTGGAGCCCGCTATAGCTCCCCGATGCATCGGTAGGTCTCATGAGATAAACTAGTGTCTTGGAACAAGGCCTTGACAAAATATTATTTGTATTCTTCATACAAGGCCTTGAATATGTGGTTAGTATAGTCTCGCATTATGCATTCCTTCATTATGAAAGTGGTTATTGATATTGCTTTTGATTATTTGACTAATAGAATATCCATGTGAATACGTAAATGGAATTATTTAATTTAATTTTTTCTATATTATTCTGAAGTTAAAGTTTAAAAGGCTTTTGTTTTAGTTATACATTGCCTTAAATATTTATTCTTATTTATGAAAGTTTCCCTTATATTGTTATCCTTACTGAGCATCTGAGCTCACCACTTTCTCTGTTTTATTTTTCCCAAGATGTGAAGATTTATTTTATGACTAACCTGCAGGGATAGTCTGAGGGGATATGAGTGTAAACTATGGAGACTATGTTGTTGTAGTTTTTCTCTTTATTATGTAATGTAAGACTTATAAATGTATCTAGTGTTTCCCAGGCTACTAAACTAATCGGTCTTTCGAGACTTGATCTTTTGTGATCATGCCAATGTTATGTAATAATGCACCGACACTAGGTAACTCGGGTTGGGGTGTTACATTTTTCAATTCTCAAATGGTGTTGTGGAACATTAAAATTAAAATCTGGATTCTGCGTAGGTGGATTCTTCATGGATTGTGTGTCTACATACCAAGCTTGATCTAGAAAACCGAACATTATAAATTAATAATCCAAACATAAACATTAATCCACAACTTTTGAACTTAAACTTAATCAAGGCCTAGGTTCGCTGTATCCATATTCTGAAAACCCTTATATTCGTCGGCCAATGATCAATGAGCCAACACCTCATAGATGGTTCACGTACCATGGTTGTATGTGGTGAAATGCATTAGTGTGCCATAGCAGTATGTGGGGTTTCTTTGACACATTATGCAGTACACAAAATGTGCCTATAGCATACTATTTTTGAAAAACTACACATATCCTTATGCAAACATATTTTATGTCATTTATCCATTAATCCATAAACATTATCCAATAATATTTATTGGAATTCCTTCTTATTAGCTTCTGGATCTTCCTGTGTAGGTTATAATGGTTTCTACTAATATCGCTACTTTTTCTAAGGATACTAATACTACCCCTCTTTCTACTGCTGGAGATATGTTGAATAACATGATGGATTTGGGTGAAGACAAAAAAAATCGTTCCATTTCGACAATCTCTGGAGAATCTTCTTATGGTTGGATAACATGAGCACCCAGCTTTAGACATGCTTCCTTTGGATAGATTTGGTCTATTGTCTGAAATAGTGATCCCAATACCAAATACAACTGATCAGCCTACCACATGATAATTAATTCTTCTATTCTAAAAGGAATTGATTAGTTTCAAGGGGCAGAACCTTCATAGAGGTACTACCATTGGGTCATTGCTAGACCACACACCTCGAACTTTAGAGGGAGTGCAGTGGAGGCCCGACCAGATAGCCCGCTGTTATAAGAGTATTGTGTGGAAGGATTCAAAAAACCATCAGCACGATTGGTCATCCTGAATGGATCTTTGCTTTGGATGCTCATTTGTCTTGGATTGGGGGTGAAATTTATTGGTTCTGTTGAGTTACGAAGAATTATGAACCTAGTTATAGACTGTGGGACTGTATGAGGCATCTTGGGTGTCTCAGACATACAGAAACTATCTTACTTCCCTTATTTCACATCTCTTAAGTAGGTGGAGTCCAGATACCAACACATTCCATTTGACCCACAAGGTGGTCGACATCAGTTTTTGGGACATCTGGTAAATTTCAGGGGTCCCTATAACCAACGAAATGTATGGTGAATTTCTTCCTCCCTCCTCTATTAGGGAGGACAAGGAAATAACCTCACCTTTATAGAATGAACTAATTGTCCATGAGAAGCCGCTTTGGAAGGAAATTTATCCATGTTTGATGTTGGATGTTTATTCTGTTAACCAGTTTGGCGCTTTTGTTAATCATACAAGTCTAGAGACCAATCCATGGAGACCTAGGGCTTGTCCTACCAAAACCACCATGATGTGAGTGGGTACTTACTATCCATCCTTCGAAGAGGAGAATTTTTAGAAATGAATATGGGGGATCATCCCTGACGTCGATCGATTATTTTGACTGGTGTCTTTCTTGGCCATGTCTTTTTGAAATTTCTCTTACCGGTGTGGTAATCTGGTGGCGTAAGCACCTCAAATTTTATCATGGGCACATAGTTGGACAGTAAAAAATGTATCAATTTAGTTTTCCCAGTTTTTTCCAAGATTTATTGCCTACTATGTCAAATTAGCGGGGGGCCCTTATCGGATGACTAGGCCGTTTGAAACTTTTTGGGGCTAGATGGGTGCCCACATTTGAGGTAACTATTTCTTCAATTCCTTACCAATTCATTATTCCACCATTCGACTGTATCTTCAAAGCACCAGCAAGGTCATGTTGGCGGCATGGGCTTCACAGAACAAGCAAGAAGAGCAAACTGAAAAGAACGAGAAGGACTCAATGGCTTGTATCAATGTTTAAGAAAAATTCTCTTACCACCCTTATGATTCCCCTACTGGTACTATTTCAAAGAATTCATCTGATGACATCATAAAATAAGGTTACTAATTTTCATTGTCAGAAGGAATCTTAGTTTCCCATATTGGAGGGGAACTTATTTGTGGGGGATATGCACCCTACAAATTTAGTCAACAATTCAGATATGTTCAGAAGTTCTGTCCCCATTCTCTCAACGGTGCTTGTCCAGAAGAACAGATGATGATATATCTTCAATTTTGGATAATTTTTACCCAGAAGGACACCCAGAGCCATGCCATATTTCCAGATCATGTGGATTCAATGTCCTTCCTTTCCAAGAACTATGACGAGGCCTTGGTGAAATCATATCTTGATGACCAATTAGCCGACCTAGAGCCCATCGTGACAACATCCAATGCACATAAGTAGAAGGGATAGGAGAAGAAAAAGGAAGATTCTGAACACTATTGAAGGGGAAAATTCCTCTAAATGAATCTTCACTCCCCCCAAGAATGTTGTGAATGATGGGTTTGTGACCTCACGGGTGGTCGAACAAGTTGCTTGAGCTACTTCTAGGAGTTCACCATCCATTCCCCCTAAGGCCAATTTTTCAGTGGCCTAGAGGCAATGAGACCTTTTAAAAGGTCATAAATCTACCTGTGTCCAGTCCCTCTCAATTTATGACAACTCCTCTAAACTAGGTAAGGTTATCTTACTAGGATTGGCTATGTGTCAGCACCTGTTGATGTTTATTTTGACGAGGATCCAAATTGGGTGGGTTGTTACCTCGAAGACCTCAAGAACCTCATTCACTCTCGATGTTGTCGCTACAAGTACTCACATCGAGTTCTTGCCATGTTGCGACCAAAAACCATTAATGAGGATGAAGACATTATTGGCTCACCTACTACATCTTCAACGAAAAATGTTTCATAATTTCTCCCATCGCCTCATAAACATTCTTCTTCTTGACGTCCTGAGTTTGCAGGGACACCTGAGAAACGTTTGTGGTTGTCTAAACCTGCTTCGCTTCCTTACACCAATCCTCTGATGTTGTCCATCCCAATTACGTCAAAATTTTTGGAATCCTGGACTATCTAGGATAAATTTAGGTTGAGAACATCAAATGAATAAATATGGAGGCTTCATTATAGGGAACACTTTGATCATCTGTGTTTTTTGGGGAGTCATTAATTCTACCAGTATTTAAGCCAATGAAGTGCCTTTTGAGGTGGCTGCTTACATGATTGTAATGGATAAATGTATTCATGCTCCTATGGATATGAATTACTAGTCAGATCATGTGGAATTGATGTAATTATTCCCATAGTTTATGGGAGAGGTTGTTCTAGCCGCAACCGCTGGCCTTAAATTCTTTTATTGAGATGCTGAAAGTTTCCTCCTTTCTTTATCATTTTTATGGGGCCTTCCAGATATAAGGAATCATATTTTTCGCTGATTTATTCTCCTAGAGGTACTTTGGATGGATTTTGTGCCCTATCAATTGTAGGGGTACTACAAAAGTATCCCTTAGATCCTAAGAACATATGGAAGCAGTTATTGAAAACCCTTCTTGTGTGTTTCCTCCTCCTGCTCCTCTTGGTGATCGTATTCTGGATCCATCCCCCTGACAGTCAAAGAAATGGATGCAAGCCTCCCAGCTTTCAAAGATTATTTGGATGGGAATCACATGAAATTGTATCCTCACATGGTGATTGAGCCAAGTACCCTTATCTTGTCAACTCACGGGTACATATATATAATTTTATGTGGGGCCTATCGGTAACCAGATGACGATCTCTCATACATCTATAGCTCTTTTCCTTTTAGGGTAGTGAAGGGTCATTATAGTTTTTGATTGAATGAAATAGGGAAATACAGGCATCTGAAAAGGCCAGGGGGGAATATTGACCTTTTAGGTGTTCCTGAACCCGTTTGAACAATCTCATCCCCGTTAATGGAAGAGCACCAAGATATTGAGGGCTCACTTGACCGTGTTGATCCGACTATCATGGAGGGAGACATTGTGGTCTTTATAGCAGGAGCCGAGTCCAGAGGTGAACCCCAAGCCTTTATGGATCTAGGAGGGGATTTGAATATTGAGGATAAAATAAATCTTGATTGGACGACATTTTCCAGAGTTTATCTAAAGATTGATATTCCACCTGCTCATTGTGGCTTTGGGGAAGTCACTGTCTAGGAGGCTGATGTTCCGAACCCTAAAAATTTGGAGCAAGCTATCATGTCCTTTATTTTAGTTCTGAGGGGGGGTTATGTTTTCTACCCCCAGGATTCCAAGACCAATATCCCTTATGTAGAGTAAGTATCACTACATGCCTTTTATTAATCAACAACCCTTTGAGGGCCACTTTGAGGGCTACTGTTTTGGCCGAGCATGGCCCCGGGTATTCAGTATTCCCGAGTAACACAGAGTTCAACTGATGATTGAAGATATAGTGCCAACTATTTTAGAAAGCAGTGCTACAGTGAGGGTGAGAGGTATTTAATTTGTCTCCCACTTATCCTAAAAATTCCAACCACAATCCTTGGCAATAGCGGCAGATGCCTCAACATTATCATCCATTTCAATTACTAGAGACGAGGTTGTTACTAGTCCAAGTCTCACTACAGCTACTGACTAAATTCCATCTATTATAACGTTTATTCCTAAATAAATTTCATCACCAGTAATGATTCCAAGACTGATCAAGAAATCCTAGTTGATCTTCATCTCACTCATCAAAAGGCATCATGGAACATTTGGAGATGAATTTCTAAGACTCCATTGGCTGAGATGTTAGTGAAATGGAAAAAGTCACACGACCAAATTTTATTCCTAGGTTTTGGTGGATTTAACTATCATGGTATTTATGATATATTAAGATAGGTGTTTGCTACTCGAGAAGCATCTTGTGCACTTTAATCCTGACTTTTCATGGAAAAGTCAAGGAATTATATGGCTATTTCATGGAAAATTCATATTGACGAAGCTTCCAATCATGCCAGAATAGTTTCAATGTTTCAAAAATTACTTAGGAAGAAAAATTATTAGATAAAACCACTTTACCAAGAAGTGGAGAAACAAAGACAAAAACTAGAGCGGCTAAACAATAGTGGTCTTGGGCCGTAATATCCGTTGAGTAGTGGTGATGGAAAATGAAAGAAGGAGAAAGGAAAAACCATCTAGCCTTGAGGGATTCAAAGGCACTACAAGTGAGTGAAGAGGCCAAGAATGTGAATTTATTAAAGCTTTACTAATGCATTGAGTAGTCTTACCAATTGTTGATTCAACTTTGTCACTCTGTCAAACATCTCTAGTAATGACCAGGTCCCGCTTCTAAGGAGAGGCTCCAGGCTGTGGATGTCCACCAAATATTTTTATGAAATATTTTGGAACCAATTTTCCTTTGAATGATTATTATTTTCATTTTTCTATCATGTGAATTGGTCATAATTATATAAACATTATTTCAATCAGGTGTTAATTTTTAAACGTGATTTGATACCAGTAAACTGAAATAATCGAATTGTGTTCTAATTTTTTCTTGAGTCATAGGACTTAGAGAGTGTAGTTTGACTATTTTTGGGGTTTTATGGAATACTTCATGAACGTTTATGTATTTTTTATCATCACCCTAATTTGTCCTTAAGCCTTCATGGATTGGGTTTAGCAGGCATAACTTGAATTTTACATAGACCTCCCTCTATGGGTTTTTGACATAACAAACTTTACGCCCTTTTTGATGGATTAATGTTTTTTAAGGAACTGATACTTGACTTTTACCCAGAGGTCCCTTCTTTGGATTTTCCCTCTAGAATGTATAGCGTCATTTTCTTTTTGGTAAGTTCACAATCCTACCAATAAAACTCATTACTAATGTTTTAGATACAATATATTTGACCAAACTTAACAAGGCTTGGCCCTAATTTGGATTCTTCAGCTGAAAATGTTCCAATATTCCTCAGACATGTATTAGGTATTTTTTTACCGTAAATTTGTGAATGTTGGAATTGCATGAGGCTTGGGAGCCGTTTTAGGTGTACGAAAGTAGGAAAGGACTCTCTCGGGGACAAATTTTCCTTTGATTTATGGCCATTTTTGTGAGCAACATATGCAAAGCCTCTAGGGAATGATGTGCATTGGAAATCAATGGTGTCTTTTGAACACTATCCTTTTATCTTTGATGGCCTTGTTAGGATTTTCAACACTTTGAATTTATTTTAATGGTGGGATCCACGGTGGGTGGGTGACCTGAGTAATGGTGTCTAAAAATATTAGGGACATCCATTTCAGCTTTGTGTGTGTAACTGTTTCCACAAAGTTCTTAATTGCATTAGGGAGATATGGTGAAAGGTTAGTTCAGTTAGAATTATTTTTTATGTTAGGGGAATTTTGAATGAAGAAGGTATGTTAGTCGTTATCTCTATTTTTTTCAAATCTATGGGTGTGATAGGAAATGAATGTCATTTGAGCATACAAAAGCTGAAAAGGACTCTCCTGAGTATGAATTTTCTTTTACTGATAGCTGTTTTGTGGAAAAAAATATGCAGAGCCACTGAGGAATGATGTACGTAGTCAATCAAAGTTTTTTGCAGGACATTGGTCATTCATCTCCTATGGAAATGAAGCATTATGGAGTCTGGGATCTTTTTGAATTAATACGATATGTGATCTTCGACAAGGGGTGCACCTGAACATGAAAAGGGGTATTTCAACTAAAATTCTTTAGGGGAAACCTAGAAATGAGTGCAGGCACACTTCTTTTGTATGCGGATCAACATCACACATATGGATGGGGTATCTCTAGAAACCTCAAAAGGGACCATAGATGAATCGGGAACATATGTTTTGATATATCCAGGATATGTGTAGGGAGGAAAATGAAAACCATGACATCGAGGTAAATTGAATCAGGAGGGATGGAACAAGGCTTGGAATCCATTAAGAATACTGAGATAACAGAGGAATTTTATTGGGGTTGAATTTTCCTTTGATTGATGTCCATTTTTGTTTGCAACATATGCATAGTGACCAAGGAATGATGTGCATAGTCAATCCAAGGTGTCTGTAGGACACTGGCCTTCTATCTCAGATGACCTTGAATGATTATGGGGATTCAAGATTACTCAGATCATGGAGTATGGGGTACGAAAGGAGTGTATTCAGACATATTGGGGATATTTGGGATACCATTTACTCTTGGAATCGGTTGTCCCTTACATAGATTTAACTTGTACGTAGGGTGAGAAATTCATTCCATCTTTTGGGTACCTAGTCATTTAATGTCGTATGGTTAGGACATGGGATTCCTCACGGGGAGGGAACTGTGACATGCCTTTTAGGTTCATGCTACTAGGACCACATTCCTGGACTATTTTTCAATAATTCCATGGTGGATATCTCACTAAGATCCCTAAGCTCATCGTAATCTGGTTATTCTGGGGTTCCTTAGACATGATTGATGATAGAAGGTGTAAACCATAAGCCCAGGGGAAACATGAATTAAGATGGTTGACATGGGTCTTGGAATCCATTGGGAGTACTGAGATGGGATAATACTCTCCTAGGGATGAATTTACCTTTGATTGATGTCCATTTATAGGGTAATAATTGTAGATCCCTTGAGGAATGATGTGCATTATCAAACAAAGTTGTTTGCAACACATTGGCCTTCTGTATCAGATAGCCTTAAATGATTATGGGGATTCAAGATTTATCAGGTTATAGAGTTTGAAAAATGGTAAAGATGTGTAAGGGAGCATAATGAATACCCAGACCATGATTAACGGTGAACTACTAAAGCATCCACATAGGTCTGACTCATATGTATAGGGGGGAAAGGATCTTTTGGATTCTCATGAGTGAGTGCAATATGTGGGATCTCATGAAACTGAGAACCGGTCCACACATAACTCTTGAATAGTTTTACAGTTTATTGTCACGTGATTAGAACATTTCATGGACTCCCCATACAAGTATAACCCACGCATAAGGAAAGGGGATCATTTTTATGGTGGCTGGGTCGGATGGAAATTCCGGGCATCACTATGTATCCTGCAATGGTAGTAATCAAGTCACATGTAGTTCTGAATGTTCCCTACAAAAGTTTTCTCGATGTGTAAGGACATGTGAGGGAATTGTTTTGATGATGGATAGTCCTGGATTGTAAATTCGGGCATCACTATGTATCCAACAACAGTTGGAATCAAGCCACAGGTTGTTATGAACATTTCCTATTTTTATCTGACTCAATCATAGGGGTAGGGGAATTTTAATTATATCCATCATAGTTTCCAGGTCAACCATGTTACTCTATAGTTTTCTTTTGTAAGAGAACCCCTATTACTTATCCTAAGCTCATGTGATTTACACTTTATTTGAGAAACAAGGAGTGAAAAGGGTTTCCCTTAAAAACATGGTAAGATAGGGGGCATGATAAAGGAATTTTTTTTATAGTGGGTTCTAGGCCCAGATCAAGGGTCGAGGCATCACTACATATCCTTTTAGGGTAGGAATCAATCTACACATAGTTCTGTGAGAGAACATATATTTTATCTTCATGCAATTAGGATGCTTTGTGCCATGTAGTTTACCATCTTACAGTGAGTACATGAGTCACAATTTAATGTCATGTTTTGGGGATGAGTTTTTTACAGTTTAACGTCATGTGGAAAGGACAATGACTCATAGTTTAGGGTCTTAGAGTTTGGACCATTGAAAGGGGGATTCGAGGTATTATTACATATAGTTTATGGTCTTAGATTCTTCACCATGACATGGGGATATTATAACTCATATTTTAGGGTCATTGATCATGGACTGTGGCTAATACCATACATCTTAATGTCATGTTTATTAGGAAAACAACTCATTTTTTAGGGTCATAGTGTTTGGACCATGGGTAATACCATACATTTTATTGTCATGTTGACTAGGAAAAGAGCTCATAGTTTAAGGTCATAAAGTTTGGACCATAGCTTCATGGTATGACAATTTATATTTTAATGTCTTATAGTTCGGACCATGGCTAATTCCATACATTTTGATGTCTTGTTGATTAGGATAACAACTCATATATTAGGGTCATTGAGTTTGGACCATGGGTAACACCATACATTTTAATGTCATGTTGATTAGGATGGAAACTATTAGTTAAGGTTCATAGAGTTTGGACCATGGAATGGGTGTTTCTATTATGAAAAATACTACTTCAGGAACATTTCATTAGTGGGAGCTGTGATGAGTTGTCCATCTATTGATATCAGGGCGTATGCTTCATGGGAATAGACCCTATGTATGACATATGGTCCTTCCCACTTTGGTTCAAGCTTCAGGGGCTTCTTCTTGAGTATAATTGGGGTTCTAAGGACTAACAACATTTATCCTTCAATTAATGATCAAATGCAAACCTTTTTGTTCAAGGATCATGTGATCTGATTTTGGTAGATTTCCAAATGCTATAAAGTGCAGAGACTTTTTTGATCTAGGTATCTCAGTTCATCAAACCATCTCTATGATTCCTCATTTATGTACAGTTGATCTCTAATGTCCACATGATGTGATGTAACATGGATTTCTATAGGCAACACTTCCTATGCTCTATATACTAGTGAGTACGGGGTCGCCTGGGTGGGAGTGCGGGTCGTGGTCCGGTAGGCCCACAAAGAATGAAGGAGTTTTTATAGCCAGGATTTCATGTCCTTATCTACCATCTGTTGAATAATGTTAGATAGAGTATTATTGAAAGCCTTTATCTTCCCAATGGCCTCCATGTGGTAGTCAGATGACCAATTGGCTTTGATTCCATACTCCTAGTATAACTTTTCCAACATAGTAGAGTAGAATCTAGTGTCGTTGTCCATCAATACTGTATGGGGGAACCAAATATGGAAATGATGTTGGCCTTCAAAAAGCTAACGATGTTTATCTCCCCAACTTCCTTATGTGGTGTGGTTTTGGCCCATTTGGAAAAGAATTCTATCATAGAGTGTATGAACATTTATTATTTGGATGTGGTGGGAAGATATTGTCCCATAATATCCATACCCCTTGTGGAAAATATTCAGGAGTACTTACCTATATGAAGTACCTTCATGGGTTGGTGTATGAAATTGGCATGAACATGGTAGGAATGACACTTCTTGGTTAATATGGAACAATCATGTATCATAGTTGGACAATAATACCCAGGACTCCATATTTGGTGTGAGATTTTGGTTGTTTATTGATGCGCTCCACAAGATATAGTGTGAAATTGTTTCCTAAATGGAACAATCTATTCTCTATCAATGAACCAGAGAAAGACTATGTTATGGCCCTGTTTGTAGAGAACCTTTTCTTGATTTACTCCATTGTACAAGGAAAAATTGACTGCTAGTCTTCAGACCTGCTCATTTCTAGCCCTATCTGGTGGGAGTTCTCCATTCTAAAGTTAATTAGTAATGGGTGTCATCCAGTCGGGGGTGTGACCATAAGGCTTAGAAAAGGGGATAATTTCGTCAATTTCCTATGTACTACTCTAGATGAATGGCAAGACCATCTGGGGGAGGAAAATGCTAATTACTATTTCATCCTGGTCTGGATCGTCCAACACTATGGCTGCATTTTTCAAAGTGTCGTCTTAGTAATTTTGTTACTGGGGGATATAAGTCATCATTGGATCTGATGGGAATTCTACCACCATTTATCAAACATGGTTCATTGAGGGAGTCAATACTTATTTCTTGATGGTAAACTCATTGTTGACCTATTTGATGACTATATTTGACTCACCCATTCTTTTTAGGTGTTATTCTTGCACATGAAGTACCAGTTCCATTCTTGCAATAAGGGCCTGATATTCAGGTTCATTATTTTTACACCCTTCCAAAACAAGGAAATAGTAATTCAAGATGGAATTTTCAGGGGATAAATGTATAATTCCTAGCCATACTTTGATGAGTTTGGGATTTTCCATTCTTTTCCTTTTTGGGCATCAAGAAGCACCATCAAAGTACATTTCTCATGTCTCGGGCTCCTCCTGGATGAAGAAAACTTCTTCATCTAGATGTACCATATGTAAAACTGCTATAGGATGAATTTCCATCATGATAAGTGTCTATTTAGAATGGGGTGATTGAGGATATATTTGAGCAGGTTACAACACGAGACCAGTTGGACCACATGGTGCTGTAAGTAATTTTTGAGTTTCTGAACCATGCAGATTGGGTCTAGGAAGTTCTTTTCAATTTTTGAATACCGATTTTCGTCATCAATCATTGTTCGTATGAGGTAATAGAGGTTTTTCTCACTTCCGACATCATTCTTATGTGCAAGGAAGTCACATAATAACTATTCTAGGGCTATTATGTACAATATGAGTGGCCTCCCTTAAACTATTGGAATTTTCACCAGAGGGATTAGGAGAGATCTTTTGAGTTTTTTGAATGCTTCTTGGAAATCATTATCCCTCTCATACCTAACTCCTTTCATCATGAGCCTGGTGAAAGGTAATAATTTAACTGCTAGGTTGGATATGAAGTTTTGTATGTAGGTGAGGTACCCCTAGAGACCTCTCAACTCAACAAGGTTGTGAGGTGGGGACATTACAAGAACGGATTTTGTCTTCTTGAGGCCGACTTTGATTTCGCGATGGTGTGCTTTGAAGCTAAATAATTTTACAGGTGTAACGAAAACAATGTATTTTAGAGGTTTCATCTTCTAATAGTGTTGTTGCAATTTATTGAATACAGTTTCATGATCGGTTAGGTGGTTTGTGTGTTATCATGATTTAATCCCCATATCATTGACATAACACTTGAAGAACATGCCCAAGAAGGGATTGAAGATGTGATGTATGGAACATTGATATGTGGCCCTATAATTCTTTAGACCAAAGGGAATCACCTTATAATAGAAAACACTCTAAGGGGTTCTAAAAGGATATGATTTTTCATCCCCTATGGCCATACAGATCTGGTTATATCCAGAATAGCCATCTAGGAATGAGAGGGCTTCATATCTGGCGGTTGTATCGATAAACAATTCTATGATTGGGATTATGAAGTATTCTTTTGGGGAATTCCAATTAAAGTTCCTAAAGTTAATGCAGATTCTAATCTGTCCATTATTTATTTTTACAGGGACTATGTTCTCCAGCAAAATCAGATATTGGACATCCTGTATGAAGTTGGATTTGATAATCTTGTCAAATTCAGCCTCCATTTTGGCAGCATGCATCAGGTGGGTCCTTCTGGCTACCTGTAAATAGCCTCAGGGATCTCCTAGTAATCCCAGTTGATGAGTGGAAACCTTAGGATCGATGCCTGGAATTTTGGTGTAGTTCCAGGAAAACACATCTCGATTCTTCATTGGGAAGAAGTTATATGCCTCCTACTCCTTGATGGGCATTGCCACACAAATCTGAAGGGGTTTCTGGCCATTTTTGGTGCCCGAGTTTATCTCCTAAATTTCATCAATTGTGGAGGATATACCTTCTTCAAATATAAGCGGGAAATCTTTGAGGTCTCCTTCCTATTATTATTCCTTTTCATTATCTTCATCTTCTTACTCTTCTAATGGAGAGAGGATTCTTGAGAAGAACTCTCCAATTTTGGGAGAGAAATCTTCTTTTTTCTATAGCGAGTGAGGCAGGGGTAGTTCGAGGTCCCATGGATGGGTTGTGAGAATCATTTCTAGATATTTTATTGAAATCATGAGAGTTAGCCCGTTGTTCCGTGTCTTTGGACTTGATGGCCACAACAAAGATCATGTATACAATTGAGCCTACATCTGGATAGGTACATATGCATTCAACTTGGTTGATGGGTAATGCATACACTTCCCCAAGTTGCTAGAGGGGTTCAAGGGTTGCCATTTCCAATACATTATGGGCAGTATTCAAATCCATTTCATTGGCCGAAATAGGTTTTTCGTCTGATTCATAGAACCATGCATCGATATAATCTAACTCACTAAACTCAAACTGGGATTTATTGGCATGTAATGTCCAATTTTTCCATTAGGGAAATATTTGATGCACTGGTAGTGTGATGATGAAATTGTAGCATGGTAATGCAGCCAAGGCCTCCTTAACTAGATGTTGAAATCCATACTTTTCCATACTAATAGGAACTACAAATCTAACATGAGGTCTCCAATCCTGGTTTTAAGAGTGATTTGTCCCAATAGTTTCTACTCATTTTAGCATATGCCAGTAGAGTTGTAGTGGAGGGTGTCTTGCTGTCTTCATCATATCCCATATGACGAAGCATTCACACTAGGAGGAGGTTACCTCTAGATCTGTAGTCGACTAAAATCATTCGACCATCAATTCAATTTATCTCTCAGGGCACATATAATGGTTTGATGTGCCCTTGTATGATGGAATCTTCATCCCTGTCTATGAAGGAGATGGCGAAGTGATGTTATTGGAAGCTGTACTCTATTCGATAGACATCTGCTGCTACTAATTTATCCTCAAACTCTTGGATACTAAGTAACACTTTGATAAGTGTCTCCCTAAGATCTTCAGTCAATATTAATGAATCCATGAACGATATTTTTACAAGTACTAAAGCCATATTCTTTATAATATCATATTTCTTATCTAATGCTCGGCTCTTCCTGGTGGAGGGTTTCTCTTTCATAGTCACTTTAGGGGTTTGGTCAATGGATGTAGATCGGTTGGCCACTACAGCCAGGCTCGGTGGTGCCATGATCCTTTCCTATTTTGGGAAAACTGGTCTTCTTACATGGCTTGGGAGATTTGATATTTGTTCTTCCCCTAATGGATATCCCATGACAATTGGGATTGGATTTCTTCTTAATGGGGTGGAGGATCATCCTGGTTCTTGTTGTGTCGGACAGAGGGTCCTTCCACGATATTCCACTATTTAAACGGGTTGACTTATGGTGTGGCTGAGAATATTACCCATTCCATGATCATGCCTTATAGGAAACCTCTAGCCTAGGTGGCCTCTTCCTTCAACTCTGTAGTTGTGTGCAAGGAATATGGGTTCTTGTCCATAGCCTCCATAAGAGAATGGGTCCATTAAGTGAATGACATTAATGGAGCTGAATAATAGTTCCTGGTCCAACACTATTTTTGTCTAAATACCTCCTTCTTATGGTGTTTATTAGTGGGGTGGCTCCTATTGTACCATTTGGAGTGGTGGTAGTTGTTGTAGCTAAACTATTGGCATGAAATCCGAAGGCATCAACACCGACGTCGGCTTTGGTGACATCCCATCTTCTTGCTCCTAATTTCTACACGTCTGGCCTTTAGAGGGCTGTGGGGCCGAGGAAGATGGTTGGATGTATTAAGAACTTTCAGGGGACTAGTTGTTTGTTTTGAATTTCCCTGTAGGATTCCATGAACTCAGTTGATGGTCTTCTGGGCCATCAAATTTTCAAAAAAATTCTCCATTTTAATGGAGACTATTTACCATTTATTTTCCTCTCTTGAGTCTGAGGTGGAAACATACATGACTTGTGTTGGCGGTGGGCCCAACTTGACTAGCCCAGAATAAACCATCTTTTGTAGGAGATCCATAAAAATGAATCATTACAGGATGGTATGTCCCAATATATGGTTATAGGGACAATATTTTTGATGGTCATCGAGACCCACTTCATTGGCTCGCTTTCGCTTCGATATGTGGAGAAAATTATAATTCATAGATACTATTAAAGAGTAGTGGAGTTGTTCATCTCGGAATGAGTAAACATTATTTTTCATTATTTGAATAGATTTATTTTATCTTCTCTTCACTCATCTTTCTGAGGCGATGGTGGTTTTTGGCATCTAGGGGGTCCTATATGGTTTAGTTGGGGCCTCGCAACTAGAGCGGGTGTTGAGGTTCCTTAAGCATGACAGACACCGCTTTGTCTTTTCCCGTTCTTTTCCTAGGGGATGACAAGGCCACATGAGACTTAAGATTGGTCCATTGCAAGGAGTCTTATATAATTCTAGGAAATGTAAGTGAAATCTCTAAACCCACTTGTGTAATTCTCCAAGACGATTGGTGTTCACAATTCATTTTGAAGGTTGTCGATGCACATAGAGAGCATTTCATCCTGGGGAAGCAGCCAGTTCAAGGAATAAGTCAGACCTTTCCATATAGAAATTAATTCTAAGACTCCTTTGTTCTCTCGCTGTTTGAAATTATTGAGATCACTGATCGTCATATTATGAAATGTTGAACCATACTGGAATAGAAACACTTGTTTTAGGTCCTCACAGCCTATGACTGAGTTAGTTGGCAGGCTAGTATACCAAATGAATGTCGAGCCCATCAGGGTTCAGATGAGGCACCTAATTTGAACTACTTATTGATGCTCTAGAGTGCCCATAATGGGGTCGTAGTAAGAGGATTAGTGAATTAAATGTTGTTCTGCATTCCTTGAGCCTTTGAATAGTGGGAATACAGGGTTTCCAAAATTCAGTTGTGGAAAAACGTTGCTCACCCAATCGAGGTAGGGTTCTCACTCTGATTGTATCAGAGCACCCTACCACTCCATGGCTTCTACTCTAACTATTAGTTGTTCAATGATTTTCAGAGTCACTTGATGGATATCCTATCGGGATTGAGCTTGGGATGGTGCGGTAGAGGCCAAGACTTGGCGTTCCAATGCTACCCGAGTTTGGGGTGGATACCCCACTGGGGGTATCATTTGTGGGTTTACCTGAATATATTCTATCCACCTTCCTAGTGGGGGAAAGTCATGATGTCCATCTAGGGTCAGGTTATATAGACCTAGGATCTTGGCTTCATTCACTTGGATGAGTGTTTGTGGTAAGAGAACCTCTTCTGGGATCACGTATTAATATTATGCAGGGTGAACACATCTGGAGAGATACCTCCCGTGATGTATCTCATCATTAATTCTCCTGACCTCTTTCATTTCTTCCTCTTTCTTGGAGAACCTTTCCTCGATATTGAGGGACACATTTACAAGGGTAGGATCAGGCAGGTCATAAACAACCTTGGATTTATTCTTCTCCTTGTTGTGGTTTCACGTGGGAAGTAATGTCATTTTGACTAAGGGGGCACCCAGATTAAGGACCACTCTATATTTTCGGGTATTCACACCATTAGGCTCGATATAGGATGCCTATAGAAGCAAACCATATTCCTTCACATCCTCTCCCTCTATGTAATTTCCTATGAGATCTGTAGAGTTGACGTCAACCTCATTCATCGAGACATACCGTATTGGGGGTGGTGTACTCGGTTTAGAATGTTAGGAAGGATTTTTGAATCTTTTGTTGGATTTTCTTCTTCCATTCTGTGGTTTTCTTCAGGTTTCTAGGTTAATATTGACCCTAAGGGATCCCTGGTCTGACCTCATAACACACCTTTTTCTTGGGGTGTGTGAACTACGTGAAGGTGTGGAACAGGTGAATCCTCTATCCATATTTCTTCATATACAATAGAAGAAAGACGTTTGTTGTGCGATGATTTGAGGTATAAATTCTCTTAGCCCTACTGTATGGGGTTTTTTTCATTTGTTGGTTGATGATCAATGACCTATATTTTTTGGTCTTATGGGTATACTTTGATTTAAAAATTACCCATCATTTTGCTATGGGGTTGTTCTGGAATTGTGAAGGAAACTGCCACTATTTCAACTTTTTTGATTTCACACACTCACACGCAGGTGTGATCTGAGTATGGAATTGGGCCTGAGTGGAGTCTATGGACTTTTGAAGACATGATCAGTACTTTCTGGTTGGTTTACTTTAGGTGGGAATCCTACTAGATATTCTTGGATACCTGACTTGGAATCGTTTCTATGGAAAGATCTCTTTAGTCCTGACACTTTTGAAACATACTCTGGTCTAGTTTTTATTTAGTATCCCATCATTCTTGGGCATGGGTTTCACTTGATTTATACCTTTGGGTGTTGAAATTGAATGATTTTATTTCCAATGGGGCCCGCTTGATGGTACAAGGGGTGAAGTGTAGATCTCCATGTTTTCCCCTTCCCTAAATGTGAACTCCAGTCGGGGCATCGCCAATGATTTGAAACAACTTATGCAGTGAATGGAGGCTATCCAGTTCAAGGTTTTTCTTTATCCTTTCTGATTATGTCTATTGTACAGATGGGAGGGATTCAAGGTTTATTAGATAACAAAGCTCCCCTAACGTATTGACATGGTCCACATACCGTTCATTGGGTATTAGTTTTTCTTTCATCCGGAAAAGTGTTGTCCATATATTGAGGTGAATTTAATGAGTACATTCCCCAAAAAACACTCCTCTTATGTCGAAGTGAGAAGTTTCCATCGGCCAATACATCACTGGTATATTATCCTTAGCTACTTTTCTCCAAACAAGAAATATATCATTTTGTTGTTTTTCTAGGGGATCCTCTAATTGATATACCCAGCTCGACAGCTTCTTAATAATTTCATTTCAGGCAATCGATCTGGTCGGAGACTTATTGATTTATAGAGGACGCAAGGTGGATCCGATGATGAGCATAGCCCTGGGCCATCCTCTGGTTGAGAAAGAATATATCTCATAATAGATGGAATGCCTGATGTGTTTGAATCCATCATTTCGAGTGCCTCATCATAAGAGGGATTTCTCATATTCATTTCATCAAGAGGTGGTCCTTATCTCCGGTATGAATTTTGGTTGTGGGGAGCACTATTGCAATTATTGCTTCAATGGCAAGGGATACTATTTCAAATTGATCCCTGACCATGGGAAATGTTTTTACGACGTATATCCTAGGGAGGACCTTAAGGGTGGGCTTTAGCGATGCGAGGAAATTATTGCTTCTTAACATCGCTAAGGGGAGGACCCTCACTACAACTACCATTACATGAAGGGCCTTCATAATGACCGTCATCATGGAAAGTACTACCAACATGACATGATATGTAGATGTAGGGGGAATTTATGTAGTGAAAATCATGGGGAGGGCCTTTGGGATGTACTTCAATGAGGGGAGACCCTTTTCTTTGCTTGGCGTTACTATGGGGTGGGCCTTCACAGTAACTTCCATTGTAAGGAGGGCCTTCTCAATGATTGTCATTGGTCAAGGAATACTATCATGACTTGACGTCCGACTATAGGGAGAACTATATCTACAGCATATACCCTAGGGTGCACCATCCGAGAAGACTACAACAACTGGAGGACCTTCATGGTGTATGATCTTCTGGTCAATGGGAGGGCCACCCCGATGCACTTTAAGATATAGGATCTCATGATCAATCATTCATGCCCCATGGAATGAGCCCCCATGGGTTCTCTAGAGTGGACCTTTAGAGCAGCTGGTAGCAATATTGTGGGGAGTACCTTTGAAACTACTACTAACACTTCCCTAATTTGGTAATATACTGACAGGGTATTGAGATTTTATTGATATATTGTTGAGGGTGTCACGAAATCCAACATTTAGTAGAGAATAATCATGTATCTGCTATTCATTTTCTGGTTTTGTTTAGCACATTTTATATTTTAGTGATCTCTTGTGGGTAATTGGGGCCATATCGTGTTGGTAATGGCCTTCATATACGGGTCTCTAACTTGTTGGGTCCCATTATGCCGTCGAGATACGCTGATGGACATTTTGAGTTTTGGCAGGGATATATGCTTGTCCAGGAGCAGTCACCACGTTGGATCGGCGTCCACTAGTTAGTATAAGTATTTTTTTGCAATTCGGTTGTCTGTGTATCACAGAATATTACCATCGATCCTCTGGAACTAGATCATGTATTCATAACTGCTCTAGAGTGACCAACTCATTTTTTGAGTGAGTCATTCCATTTGAGGAAACAGATGCATGGTCCCGATTTCTTGCCTTTGTCGTTAATGCAATAATCTCTTTCCAGGTTTGAATGATATGGTCTTGGATCGATATCTGGTCTTCCATCATTGCAAGGATGTGTTGAGAGACATATTTGTCTATAACGGGAATGAAGGACCATTCTAATGTCAAAGCAATAGTTTTTACTTGCTCTAGTCCTCTATGAGTTGGTAGTAGATAATGTAAATTCTCCTTTTTCAGGATAGAGGAACAAGTATGGAACCGGATGTATTCTATGGATGCCACCTTATTTGACTAATGGACTTTATATTCATGAGAAGGGATTTTTCTCTACTCTCTTACAGCTGTATTTGTCTCATGGGATTTGTATACATCCGCTGAAATTTGAATATTCTTATATTTTCTTGACACCCAATTTTGATGGAATGCTTGATATGTGTTAGCAGGTATGTGTGCCTACGTATAGCTAGTATTCACCATATTTGGTTGATAGTCATGATGTGAAATGATAGCTATCTACATCTACCTGTATTTTGTCACTCTGGCTGCACAGCAGGATCAACAAGCACTAGCAGGAACATTCATTTTCTCATATTGTGCCACCCTATTTATATGGTTGGCTTGAGTGGAGGGTGCATAATCATATGTGTACCCACTAAATTCAACCATGTTAGTGTGGAAGAGTTTCTCCTAATGAACCATGGTGATAGCGTGTTCCTAATTATATATTCTCCACCCTTGGTGGGCAGCCCGAGGGGCCCAGGTCTTCTAGACTTTAGTAGGTGCCCTCGGTTTAAGGTCCTCTTCAGCAAGTGGAGGCTTGGTCATCCGGTGTCCACAGCGATGACCTTTTAAGGGGGCCCATGAGTAGGATTCATGTGTAGTTGAGATGATTTTTGTCATCATCGACTTCATCTACTTCCCAATGATAAGGGAGGTAATCATTGTCACGTTCTTGGGATAGGCTCCCAAAATGGTTAGAGACGACCACCAGGGCCTTCTTGTGCTGGGGTGTCATCCCCAGCTGAGGAGGGAGGCGGCGGGCCATTGCAGACTGGATGGCTGGTCTCGCGGCCTCTAGCGTGGGGAGAGTACCATTTCGATGGTACTCTTTGATCAGAGTGTCTGATACCCAGCGTTGAATACATTGGGTAGGCTAGCGGTCCTGCCCTTTATTGGGGACCTAACCCCCTGTGTGATCACATAGGCACATGTATTCATTGGTCATTGAGATTTCATTTTGATCAAAGGTTTCTCTGTAGAAACCTGTGACATAAATATATGGAATACATACCACAAAATCATGTCAGAATAACTTTATTTTAAACATATGCATATTTGGCGATTCATCTTGGCCCCCTTCCCTCTTTATTCTATTGTGGGTTGAAGGGGTTTGAGTGGGGTAAGACCGCCATCTTGGTTAAGTATTCTCATCGGGTTCACCATTTTGGTTCCACCTCCTAAGTGGCATGTTTCTCATGTACCGGGGTGAACAAAATGGGCTGACATGCAATGCAATTTTTCTTTTATCAATAGGGTAAAACTTCCACCTTGGTTAAGGATTCAGGTTGGTTTCACCATTTTTGATCAACCTCTGAGGTGGGGTGTTTCAGGTGATGAGGAAATGGTACGATGAGGATTATCACCCATCTCTTTTTCGAGAGATGGTTTCCTATCAAATTCACCATTTTTTTGACCCATTCTGTATCATTATCCTTTTTAAAGGTTTCTAGATTATCCCTACAGGGAATGGTCGATTCAACCCTTTCATATTGCGAAGTAGATTCCATAATTAGTTTTTCCAAGAAGGCTATTTCATGGGGTCATGTACTTGTGCAATCGGTCCTCCTCAGATATAACTTCCTCAGATGGTCTCCAATGGGTTTATCCGTGGATCAAGAAACACCCAATGGCCCCGGTATCCAGGATTAATTGACCTTATTTCCAAAGGAAGGCGCTTGTTGATTAATTATTCATCCAATGACACTTGAGGACTCCCTGGGATGAAAAAATCATAAGTTAGGTTCATCGTACACTTCTAGGGGAGGATTACTGCATTTTCCGAGACACACTTATAGATTTAAGTCATGTTCATTTGTTTGTGAAGACTTGGTTCATTCCCATAGATTGTGTCCACAGGCTACCCTTGATTTTCAAAATCATTGTAGGCATGATTAATTTTGATACTATGAAGGTACAACTTAATTGAGCCGTACAATTCGGTGCTCTAGAGTTTATCGTCATCCAGGTGGGGCAGAAGGTGATTTGATGTTGGGATCTGAACCATAATATGTATTTCCTAAGTATCCTCAGAAGAGGAATCAGAGCCCACATTGTTCAAAATTATGTGGGGCTTATGCATGGAAGCTACCCATTTTGGGTAAGGAATGGTTGGTTGAACACTTTTGGATGGACATCCATTTGAGATCGGGCATTCAGGTAGGCATCCTATGTATCCTGGTATGATCAGGAATTAGATTTGTCGTAGTTCAGATGTTGTGGATGTTGTAATCATCCAAAACCTCTAGGCCAAAATGAGTCATTATCAGTGTGATAAACAAGATGATGCGAGAGGTCCAACCAACCACATTCTTCCTCTCCTGTTGGTTGGAGATGGAGAGCCTACAATAGATGAGGCCACGGTGACCTTGGGTGAGGGAGAGGATTAATGAACCTTTGAATGTAAAATGAATTTAAAGTTCATGTAGCTAGGCCTCAAAAGATTGGGGACTTACCTTAGTGGTAGGGCCCCAGAATACGTTCTATGAAAGGGGAAAAGTTTCGTCCTCATTATAGGAGAAGTGAACATGAATCCTTCGACTGATCACTATTCCACATTGAATGGAAAAGAAAGTGATCCCCCATAATCCCTAGAACAGAGAGGTTCACATCGGCGTCCAAAGGATGGACTCTGGGTTACCATGGTAATGTAGACCCACAAACATTACCAAATTCTGAACCATTATGGGGAGATCCTTCGTGACACCACTTACCTTGGGTATATAGACTCAAAGGGGAACACTGATACACCTGATGTTATAATAATACGGGTTTGGTAGATTTGGAAGAGGCTTTTTCCTGATGTCGGAGGACTGGTTCGTGGATGGATTATGGAGGATTGGATGGTAATGGAGGGGTGACGTTGGAATTGGAGGAAATAATACCCAAAAACACCACATTCTGCATACTGATTTCTTATGTGGGGTGGAAAAGGCTACACATACTATAGTGGAATGCAGGTAGAGGGGTCATGCACGTATCGATGTAGTACACAAGCATGTGTATGGATGACCGCGTACTATAGTGGAACGTAGCCCATAACGCCACATTGGGTTACATCCGCGTACTGATGTAGTGTGCGGCGCTGGGTCCAGTCCGCATAGCGGTACTCTACACAGAGCAATATATTGAAGGAGGGTCTGGGGGATTATTTTTTGTGGTATGTTCATATGCAGGAATTATATGGTTTGTGGTTCCTCTTTTTATGTTCTCTGTTCTCTTTTTATTATTAATTTCCCCTCTTTTATGGTTCGCGGCCGGCTATACCTGCGAAGAGTGTGGTTCTAAATTCAGGCTTCACCAATGAATCAAGACTGAAGCCAGAATCTTCTTCAAAATTGTACATCCATCCTCTGAGCCCCCTTCAAGATTTCGTCATATGTTCTATCCTTATCCCCCATCAATTCAATTTGTGCTTCTTTTATGGAGAATCAGGGAAATTGTATCTATGGACAAGCAGCACCATTGGAAAGGCACAATGTGAGATATCCATACCCTTAGAAGACTCAGTTAACCGGGGTTTACGGAGGCTATGTTTGGCAATCAAGGTTCGTAGAACCCTTCTCATTATCTTTGTCCACAAACTAATGAGTTCGCAGGATGGTACGCGGATGGCCTACAAGTGCATGAGTCCTTCAGAGACACGATTCAGGGTCCACTGGGTTCACTGGCTGCCGCTCCGTACGCTAGCGCCTCATAGATCATTTTTTGTACCTAGTGGTTCAAGATCAAGGCTATCTATGAACCTTTCTTGGTGATGGTACACGATCCACATGAAATTCATTGAAAACGTGAATTCTTTCACGTTTCTTCTGAATTTTTCACCTCAATTTGAGTCCATTCACCTTACTAAACTTGAAAGTGTACTTGGTTCCTTCTGCAAAGTGATTTTGGGGTATTTTCTTCCCTTGTGGTATTTTTATAGAATCTACAACCATATATAAACTAGTCATAAAAAAAAGTGGTGAATAAGTAATAATTCTCATAGAAATAAAAGTAATACTAGAAATCACCTTACGACATTGTTATCTTTCGAATCGAGAGATCCATGAATTATTGACATCAATTGAAAATTTTAATATCATGAAATATATTCTATTAATGATATAACATCTCATAGGTAAATATATACACACACCAAATACAATAAGTGCGTAATACAACATATATCCCACAAAAATAAAAGTAAGATGAGGAAACACTCACCTTAAGTCTTGAATATCTTCGTACATATTCAAGCCTCCTAGTTAATAAATATAAGTTTTTTATAAACCTACCACATATCCCTATTCTTATATATCATACCAAATAATTTTTTATTATGACTTTATATTACCCATTTATTAACAATTCCATGTTAATGTTATGTTTCGATTAATAACCTCTTTGTTCTTCGTATATGTTTTGACTTTTTGTTTTTTATCCTCTTACATAGATAATGAGTTTCATATTTCTAGAATGTAAGAAATTATATAAATGACATATATATTAAGTATATATGAATTCATATTAATATATGAAATATATAAATATGAATGGAATACACCATTCATAGAGACGGTGGACAGTACATACGCATGGATGATATTTCCATTTTTTCGTACTGAAATAATGAAAGTAAATGATATATATATATATTACTATTCTTGTAGAATTATAATATCACATATATTATATATATTTAGTAAACCCATTATTAATACATTCCATGTAATTTTTGACTGAATCACACATCTTTGTGGTGGCGATAGTCCACATGCCCAAAAACAAAGTTATCGTACTCCCAATCTATAGAAATAATAAAGGTATGTGTTATGTAATAATTACATAAGAAAAAATACATAATAAATATCAAATATATCAAATAAAAAAATATTTATATCATTATTATAAACCTTGGAATCTAGAAATGGAATAACAAATGATATCATCTCGTGAGGCGGTAGTCCACCTTACACATGAACGATTATTGTGTATCCCACTTGATGGATGTGTGTGTAGGTGTAGGGAAAAAATAAACATAAAAAAATAAATGATTATTTATGATACTTTTGTTATTATATATTCACAGAATAACAATAATATTTTGGGTGTATAAAGAAATAAAAATGTTCTTTTTGAAGGATGTTACCTTTTCTTTGTGCAATTTCTTTTGTTTGCACAAAAGGAATAACTCGTTTTGATTTATACCCAATATGAGGTTTATATTTTGAGGGGAGGGAAGTTTGTAACATATTTTTGTAGGGTATGGATAAGAAAAAGGTCTTTATAGGTGTGAATAATTGAAGGGGGGAGGGGGTGAGGTCCCTTTTATAGTAGGGGAGGCCTGGAATTCTTGTAAATATAAAAAGGTAAACACCATTGAGAGGAACCCCTTAAATCATGTGCATATAATAATTTCAAATGTTATATATATGTAATTATATGGTCGAAATATGACCATAAAATGGATTTTATTCATGTTTCTAGGTTATTTTTCGCCTTAGGTTAATTTTTAACTACTTAGTAAACATGTTTTTACCTTAATCCCTATAATTAATCTTATTTAATTTCACTCATATTATGAATCAAAAAATAATAAAACCTTAATATAAAATATATATTATTCTAATTATAAATATGGAATCCATTTTCCAAATTATAAACAGATAAGTGGAAAAAACTAATTTATAATTAATCCCACAAATGGGTTGAGACAATACATTTTTAAAGTGAAATGTGCATAATATTAAATTGTTTTTATATACATTTTCAAAGTGAAATTTATTCCAATAACCTAAATTATATTAATATATTTATAATTGAGATAAATATTCTCTGAAATAAATTTATAATATTTTCTAACTATATAAAATCAATTTTTAAAAATTCATGTTTTCAATTAAAAATCATCATTTTTCATTATTTAACAAAAAATGAAACTTTGTAGAAAAATACCAAAAATTAAACGAAACTAATTTTTTTATATTCTATTTTCATAAATTAATATTTATTTCTCCGAAAATTTAAAAAAATATTAAAAGAATTATTTGAAATAGGTGCTCTATTAAAATATAGTAAAAAACCATTTAGAAAATATATATCTTTCTGCATAAATAATCGATTTATTATTATCTCTTGTCTAGAAAAAAATAAGATGAAAGTCGAATACTATATATATATCATTAATATAATTTATCATAATTTTTTTAATTAATTTCTTGAGGTAAAACATATTTTATTGCATAAATATTGTTTTCCCTTAAAATATTTCCTATATTTTCTAAAGTGTTTCATTTTCATTTCTACGTAATTCGTCACCAAATAATTATTCATAAATACATGTCTAAACCATATTTTCATAATTTAATTAATATTTTTTTTAAAATACATTCCAATGTCTAGGATATTACTATAATAATATTTTAATAATAATATTTATAGTAACTTGTAGATTGAAAAAACTAGGTCTTGAGTGTAATGCAAGTTATCGAAGGAACTTAAAATTGTGAGTACCACAGGCCAAACATACTGAAGTTTGTACCGATGGCTAATATAATTGTTTCATGTGATGAAATAATGAATTGGTTTTTCTTTTAAATCATGAATAACTTGTTTCTATCATATATCACAATCTATATTTAATTTGGCGTGAAATGTAAAATATCAAAAAGATTTATTTAAATAAAAAAACGAAAAATATTAGGGTTTTACATTCTACCCCCCTTAAAATTAAATTTTCCCTTGAAATTATTATAGGTTATCAAATGTGTAATAATTAATAATTCCTCTCATAGAAACTCACCTCACAAAAATGAATACTAATACTTCCTTTAAAAAAGTAATGTTTGAATATAAAAGGTTACCAAAAGTAACTCAAAACAAGGTTTCCACACAGGATAACATTGGTGGAAGTAAAGGTTAAACATGGAATAAAAGTTTAAATAATTAAATGGGGTTATAAAGATCATTGATCGTAAGTAATTGAATGATCAATGGAATGTTATGGATTTCAAAACCATAAATATGTGATGATTTATATGACCATTGGTTCAATAGAATGAACGTATTATGATAAATATTATTCAATATCATTTTTCTAGAGTTAAAAAATATTAATAAGAAGATATACTTACAAGATTTAATTCCATTCTATAAGAACAATCCCACCCTTTGTTCTTTCCATTATCAATTCCCACTTCATCTATTGGTCTAGGTAATGAAGTTGATTTTTTCATTCCTGAAGAACTAACATGTCATGAGATCCATAAATAGAATGATAATTCATTATATATATCTTTAGTTAACATCATAGAGAAATGGTTATCTAGTTTATTTAATATTCATAAATCATCATATATTGAGATAATTCTTTAATATCTAAAACCTCATCCAAGGTTAACTTAAACCATTCCATAAATGGTTAACCTTAAGACCTTACAAAAGATGAAAATTAAAAACATTTTAAATGAGGTCACTAAATTTATAAAAAACAGTATAACATTTACCCCCCATATA
Source organism: Viscum album (assembly GCA_963277665.1). Classification (NCBI taxonomy): domain Eukaryota; kingdom Viridiplantae; phylum Streptophyta; class Magnoliopsida; order Santalales; family Viscaceae; genus Viscum; species Viscum album. Next base: position 12,989,723 of record OY728157.1, on the reverse strand, counting down.
TCGTAAAGTATCTATTTATTTTCATATACCAAACATGTGAATACCTTTTTCATGATTTCTCTGAAAACATGATAATTACTTGAATTACCATAAAAAATTATTCCTTTATTACCATATTTTTCTATATATAAAATAACACATAAAGTATCATAACAAATAGGAACTACAAAATTCAAAAATGATAGATCCCTAGAGCATCCCCTCTGACCAGGGGCTCCCCCTCTGAAAACATGAAAGAAATATCTAGAGAACATATAGTGACCTAGTTCTACTCATGCCACGTATGAAGTATGTCGATGTTGGTATTAATGATACTAAGGCATTTCCTTATGATATAGGATATGAACCATGGGGTGGGGCCCCTTTGTGATGGGGAGTTGTAGAGAATGATGGAGTTGGTTTCCACTGCACTAAGGGTAATGATCCTGTAGCAGGATAGTTGATTGTCTGAGAGTATTGAGATGGATTCAGCCTATAAATAGTGGACCATGCCATAATGGGTTGCAAAATCATCCATAACCACACCCTTCATGTCATTAATCACACCACCACCCCTCATGATGCGCATAGTGAACAAACCGTTAGTGTTCAGTTTGGGCCCCAAGGGATACAGGTTCCATTGAACCCACTGCCCCCACATTACCTCATATTTAGGCGTCAATGACAAATTGTGGCTTGAAATTATCCTCATTATGGTGGAATCCTACCAGCCTTTTCCTATCTGATCCAGATCTAGTAGAAAACATTTAACCCTTGGTATCACAAACTATTGGGAATTGGTGTCCCCATAAAATATGTATTTGTTCCGAGCAGTCCAAATGAACCAAGAGCCAACCGCAAGGTCCAAGGAATGAGCCTTAAACTCTTACCCTTGGCCTCTTGCACTATGAATCCATCTCTTAAGGAAAGTATACTCTATCTGGTCTGTAGATTCCCAGCCCGTAACGACTCTGAATACTGACCATAGTGCTTTGGCCTAGTCTCCCATAAAAAACTAATGATCTGTGGCTTCCTCCCTATTCACATTGCAATTGGTGAAATGTGAATCCATTTTAATTCCTATACATTTGACATTATCATCATTTGATATTTTATAGTTATTAATCTTCCAAACTAAGAAATTACATTTTTCCAATATCTATTTTCACCAAAGAGTTCCCCCCAAGAATTGGTTTGGCTCGAAGTTGTAAAGGCCCTGCGGAATTCCTACATTGAAAAAACACCAGAACTAGAAGCATTAAAATCAAGTTTATCCAGATCATCATTCATATCAATAAGTTTGAAAAATATACTATTGGTTCTTATTTAGAACTACCGCAATGAATGTGGGATACATTCTAGCTTATAAGAAGGAAATGATTGTAACTGGACATCCTAGGAACTCAATACACGATCCAAACTAGTTCTAAAAGAAAAAGAAATATCCCCACTGCCGACGTTCCATATGGAGTGATGTTGCAGGGACGCGATCAGAGGGGAAACCAATGGACAAATATAATAGGCATGGGCATCCCAATTCCCATCACTCTACTTATATAATAATTCCATAAACCAACTCCACACAGAATGGTCCTCGATAATATCCCAGGAAAGTTTATCATTAATGGAATGAAGTATAGCCGACATGATCCTTACACTGATACCTCTCTCCTCTAGTTCCTTGTAGAGTCTCTACCAACATTCCCAATGACACATCCCATTGGAATTTGCATCCCAGATAAAGGAGACCAGGATCATGTCAATACTAGAAAGAACACCCTTCAAGATATTAATTGTAGAAAATGTATGGACTAGGATTGAGGCGAGGATTCTATTTACTAGTGTGATCCTAACACTGAATGATAATAACTTTCTATTCTATTTTGTGACTTGGATTGTAATACTTGTGGCAATATGATCCAAAAAACGGACTCACGGCTGTCTATGGGAAATTAGAGAACCCTGGTAGCTCATTGGGAAATTTTTGTGTTTCATGTTCAGACATTTACTTAGGGAGAGGATTTTGGATTCTGATCATTGGTTCATGATGTTGATGGTCCTCTTTTTATAGTTAATTCACTATCCACTACAACAACCATAGTCCTTCATGATCCTATTTAAGCCCCATATGGAAAACTTGTTTGAATTGATATGGATGAGCCTATCATCAGAAAACATAATGTGAGAAATGAAGCTCTACCTCTGCCTACACCAGTAATGAGAATTGGAACCATTGTCAATGCCCATGTCGATATGCTAGCTGAGGACATCCTGGGATATGAATAAGATTCTTAGTGATAGGGGGTCCCCTGTCTCAGGCCACATATCATCTTAAAGAGTCCATGGTGCTTTCCCTTGTACTTGATAGTAAGCTATGCTGATCTGATACTAGAGGACCCCCTTTCCTCCAATATCAACTATACTGAACCTATATTAACACACATGGATATTAAATAATTTTAGATGAATATTTAGCACATTAAAATATTAAATTACAAAGGACCATAATAGTATAGTGGCATTATATACATTGAAACATAATCTTTTATCTTGGTAAAATGTTTTCAACATCTCCCTTAAAGAGCTTCCCATTTAGTACTCCTTATTAATCATTCCTTCCTAACCTAGATAAATAAGATAATAGAAAATGATTTTCTCAGATGCTCAGTAAGGGTAAAAAATGGATATATATAAGAATAACATGCGCACAAGCATTATATAACATGATCATATCATTAGAAGAGCATACCCTGCATATAAAATATTATAATCAAGAGTCATGTCATAAATATTGGGATTTAATAAGACATGGAACAATTGGTAATCGATATAATAAACCAGAAAATCATTACATAGGAATAATAAATGGAATTTGAGTCATACACATAATCATATAAAATCATTACCTTTAGGTCAAGGATCATTCCTAAAACTTATCATAGAAGTTCATGGGGGATACACATATTGGGAAAGACACATCAACATCCCAATTCATAACCCTATCTTTTTAGTGCAACGGGTTCACTCCGAAAACCATATTATTAGTCAAGGTTCACTCTCAATACAATCTTAGTAGTCAAGGTTCACTCCCAATAACATCTTAGTGGATAAATTCCTTAACTAAATCTAGTTCACTCCCCATTCTAGCCATGTATATCTTATGAGATATAAATATTCACCCAATACATTGGAGGGAGAAATATGCCCATCCAACTATTAATGAAATCAAACATACACGTGTCACAAGATCAAAAACAATCATATCATAAGCCATGAAATGAAATGGTTATCCTAAAAATTCCATCATATCAAAACCTTTTTAAAAGAGGCATGATTCATAATAATTTCATCTAAGGGTATCTCATGGAAATAAGAGGATTTCATAAGAATATAACCCCTGAAAGAGAAATGGGTTTCAAAACCATATAACCCATGAATGTGAAATATGTTACATAAAAATCATTTCAACCATTTATAGAAAAAATATGAATGGAACCATTCGTTAATGAACTCATAAATGCATGATTAACAACAATAGGTCACATATTATATAGAAGATAATTTTTGAATGAATTTTAAATGAATTTATTGTGGAAAATATCCTTTCATATTTGATAAATTATCTTTAAAACATAAATTTTTTTGAAAACTATTTTATTTGAAAATAACCTTCAAAACAGATAAATGAATCTTGAAAACATTTTGAGAAATATTATCCTTAAAAATTAATAATGTAATCTTGAAACTATTTGAAATCCTTTTTCCTTGAAAACATATAAATGAAGAATGAAAACATTTTGGAATCCTTTTCATTGAAAACTAATAAAGAAATATTGAAAACATTTTGAGAACCTTTTACCATGAAAATTTATAAAGGAAGATTGAAACACTTTTTTAAAACATTTTAATTGAAGACATATAAAGGAATATTGAAAAAAAAAATTAGAAATATTTTTCCTTGAAAACTTATAAAGGAAGTTTAAAAACATTTATAACCCCTATTCCCTTTAAAATATACTTGAAAACCTATAAAGGATACTTTAAAAAACATTTTAATGATTTTTTAAGACATAAAAATTTTAAAATCCCTTTACCTGAGATTTTTCTTAAAATTTTATTTAAATCATTTTTTAAATATTTTTAGGAAACACAGTTTTTGAAATATAATGGATTTCCAACCTAAAAGAAAAATAAAGTCTATTTTCCTTAAAAAAATTTTTTAATTACCTTAAGTACCAAAGAGTTTTAAAATTTTACCACAATATAAATTTATAATTATTAACATTATTAAAAAAAATTAATTATTGTTCTTCAAAGATAGATCATAAGATTTCATCAATGGGTGAATATTCATAAACAACTGTTATAAACAATGATATTTTAGCAATAAAATCATACCAATTTGGTAACATTGAATAAAAATACCCATTAAATAATAAAATTAAATGAAGGTTTTAATTTCATTAAAAAAATTATATTCATGAAATTAATTTTCAAATAAAAATATATACACCTCATAAAATAATATAGGTGCATAACGTAACATGTGTCTCAATGAAGATAAATTGAGGCCAAAATAACTTACCAATTTGGTAATATTTAATAGTAAAACCCATAAAATGGAGATGATAAACTAGATATGTAAATACCCATAAATTTAAGAATAATAATAATTGAATAAATTCAAGGGTAGAATATACACCCTCACAAAATAAATGAGTGGTGAATAAGGAATAAGTCTCATAGAAATAAAAGTGAAACAAAAATTCCCTTTAATACTTGAGTATCTTTAGAATCATGATTTCCAAGAATGAATAACATAAATTAAAAGATTAATATCATTAAATAAATTGAATTAATTATATATCATCTCATATGTCAGTATATACACCACACCACATAAATAAGTGGTGAATATATCATAAATCTTATAAAAATAAAAATCAGGCAAGAAAACACTTCTACACGTCTTGAAATTCATAATATGCTTTAAAATCTCATGTTTAATAAAAATAAGTTTATAAAGAAATCTAACACATAACCATATTATTATATATAATACCATATTTTGTTTTATTTTGTCCTTATATTACCCATTTATTAACAATTCCATTTTAATGTATTGGTTTGGGTAATAATCGTTTTGTTTTTTAATTGTTTTGACATGTTATTCTTGATCCTTTTACATAGATAAAGATTTATTTATTTTAATAATACAAATAATGATATAAATATCATATATATTAATTATAATATTATTTATTATAATATATAAAAAAATATTAAATGGTATATACCATTTAGGGAGACGGTAGGTCGTACATACGCAAGAATGTTGTTTTAGTTTTCCAATCATATATAAAGAAATAATGTGAATGAAAGATATGTATATATGTGTATATTATCATAACAGTAGAATTATTTTTTCATATACATTATATACTTTTTCTAAACACATCATAAATACATTCCATGTAAACTGTGAATGAATCACATAGCTTTGAGAAAGGCGGTAGTCCACACATCCACAAACAAAGTTATCATATTCCCACAAAATGGATTGTATGAAGGTATGTGTTATATAATAATTCTTAGAGCATAGATATGTCATAAATTTCATATATTTAAATATAATATAAAATAGTAATTCTATCATTATTCCCAACTTTTAATGGTTGTAATGGAAGAAAAAATGACAATGGTTCATGAGGCGGTAGTTCGCTGTACACACGAAGAATGATTGTATATCCCATTTAAAGGAAGTTTTTGTTGGTTTATGTAAAACCATTAACCTAAGAAAATATCTTTATATTTAGGATAAATATGTTATTATATAAAAATTTAATAATAATAATAATTTAGGGTTGGAGAATGAAATAAAACAAAAGTGTGTGTTGAAGTATGTTAACCCTTCTTTAGGTAATTACTTTTTGGTAATCACCAAAGGACTAATTGGTTTTATATATACCCAATGTTAGGATTATATGATGATAATATGTAATTTGGGAGATTATTTCTATTTATTCTGTAATATCCAAGGGTTTTGTCGTTGCGAAATATTGAGGGTGTGAGTTACCATTTATAGTGGAGGAGGAGTGGAATTATTGTAAATATGAAAAGGTAATAAATATAGACATGTATCCCTAACATCACGTGATACAAATAATTTTAAAATTTTAAGATAAGGAAGGATATATGATAAATATTTCCATAAAATATATTTTTATATTTTTATAGGTTATTTGGCCCCTTAAGTTAATGTTTAACTACTTGGTAAGCTAGTTTTTACCTTAGTTGATGTAATTAATTTTAATTACATTCATTATTTTTTTTAAAAAATAAGTTGAAATTATAAAGGGTCACAAATTATGATTATTACAAACATTTAATCCATTTTTCAAAATTATAAATGCATAAGTGTCAGAAATTAATTTAAAATTAATCACGCAAATGGGGCTAGACAACTTGTTTTTAATGTTAAAATGTTCTAAAGATTGAAATGTATTTATATCCAATTTCAATGTTAAATTGATTCCAATAATCTTCATTGAATTAATAGATTAATAATTGATATAAATATAATTTATAATAAATTTAAAAAAAATCGACTATATGAATAAATAATATAAAAATTAATTTTTCAATTAAAATTTAGTGTTTTTAACTATTCATAAAAAATGAAACTTCACTACAAAATGTCAAGAATTCTGAAAAATTAAATATTTATACTATGACTTAAAAAAATTTGTTTATTTTTTAAATAAAATTTATAGAATTTTTCAAAATTAGATTAAAATTTGTTGAACCATTAAAAGTTTGTAAAATTACCTTTTAGAAAATATATATTTGTATGTCTAAAATGGATTTATTCTAATCTTTAGTCTAGAAAACATATAAAATGAAAATTTAATATAATATATATATGTATATATCATTAAATTAATTTATCAAAAGTGTATTAATTAATTTATTTAGGTAGAACATGTTTGATTTCATAAATACATTTTTCTAGCAAAAGATTTCTTATATTTTCATAAGGGTTTTCAATTCATTTATAGTTAATTGGTCACCAAATAATTCTTCTTCTGTGAATATGTAAACCATATTTTCCTAATTAAATAAATATTATTCATAACATAAATTCTAATGACGAAGTGATAACTATAATTATATTTTAATAATATTATTAATAGTGAAATACAGTTCGATATAACTAGGTATTCTGTGTCACTCATGTTATGAAAGGAGCTCAACATTGTGTGTAACAAAGTAAAAACATAGTGTTGTGTGTAATAAATAATAATATAAGAGTTTTGATTAGAAAAAGTTGAACTTGGTGTTTCATTTTGAGTAAGAATAAATTGATGCTTTCATATAACATAAGCTATTTTCAATGTGGCGTGAAATTCAAAATATTGAAAATATTATATTAAAAAAATCACAAACTATCAGGGCGTTACTATAGGTCACATGTTAGAAGAAACCATGTACCAAATACGAGGTTAGGCTCCATTAAATTATATTGGTTGTAACATTATTTTTTCATACTTTAGTAAATCATGTTCCTAAACCATGTGACTGGTAGTAAATTTCTAAAAACATCAAATTTAAATGAATCTCACATGGAATCAGAGAAATGTGAAAAGGGAATGTAAATAAATAAAATAATATATTTTTTCCAGGTTGGGGTCTGACGCCGACAATCATCTCCTATTATATATTTCATTATTTTCACTTTTATGTATTTTGATAGTTTTAAATGTGAGGAAATATTTATATAATAGAATATGAAAAATCCATGGTCAACAATGATATAATGTCGACATTTTAAATTATTACCAAGTATCCTAAAATAATATAGGTGATTTGATCTTAAAACTTCATTCAAATTTTTTTTTGATAAATACACCAAACTATCATTATTATATCCTCTATGTCACTACCATCTTTCTCCATGTCAGGGTGTGCATTGTAAAATTATTTCCCTCAAAACTAGCCATATTCACACTTTAAAAATAATAATAATAATACTTTTTTATCCCACCAATATTGTCTTGAATCTATCCTTATAAGATGGATAAATAATTAATCCTATTTAATTATTTATAAAATTCAAAATATTTGTAGATGGAATACATTTTCCAGGAAAAAAGGAATTGTTAATTAACCTTCTAAACTATCCAGGTACCTTTAATTGGTATAGTTACAAAATATTCTTCTGAGTACCCTTATAAATACCGTTTTGAACAGGACAATTACCTTTTTAAAATATTATTTCATGGTACCCTTTTAAAATACCCTTTTGAATACTCTTCTTTGTACCCTTTAGAATAACCTTCAAGATGGTATGCCCTTCTGAGTTACTATATGAATTTACCATGCATTTATAGAGGGATGTATGCCATTTTGAGTACCCTTCCAAACATGTTATACACTTCTGATTAAGTTATACCATTATGAGTACTCTTTCAGAAAACACCATACCTTTTCAAAAAAAACTATCCTAAAATTATTGATTTATGTTTGAAGATAGATTTAAATGGAAATTATTTAACAATGAAAGCTAAAAAATTATTCATTTTTCATTATTTCCATAAGATAAACAATTAGAATATTAAATAATCTCACAATACCAATAACAGATGATTTAGTGTCTCTAAAGACTGTATAAATGATATATATATTTTTCATCATTTATGAACATTACTCTATAATTGAGGTATAATAGACTCCATTACAGACTTTTTATAAGTTATAATAATATTTATAACCTATGTAATAGAAAAAAAGAAGATGGGTGAGCTCAACCGCTCATTATGGGAAAAAAATTCAATATGTTGTCAAAGGGTTGTTTAAAAATCATGTGATAAAACATGAGTATATTGAAATATCATATTAAAAATAATACAAAACAATAAGATTTTTCCATAAACTATTATATGAGTGTGGTCAATCTTAAATGAACAAAAATATACCATAGGAAAAAGTGTGAATAATTATTATATAACAAACATTATTCATGGGATATAATCATTAGCATACATAAAGGGAGTGTAAAATTCAATTTAGACAAATAATAACAAATAACATTGGAAGAAACATAATAATATTGAATTATCATATGGTGAGAACATATACAAAGGAATTCCCATTACGTTGTTATCATAATCCTAGAAGGATTACTAATTATTTTTTTGAGAATATCTAATTAATCCCATGCCGCATTGTATCATGAGATATAAAACATCAAGGAATACATTTGAGGGTGATATAGAACCCCACACATCATAATCTATACAAATGTGTTCTATAAGATTTCAATCAATCAATATATCATGAATGAATATTGGAGTAAAATTTCATTTATTCACCACATTATAAAATACACATGGAAATAAAAATGGTTTTCACATCATTTATAGATAGTATTAACAAAATTAACTTCAATTGGGTTTTACCAAAAATTCAATCACCCCAATAAATTAATTTAAATGAATAGTTGGAATGTGATTCATGGAAATAATTTCCATGTAAATAAAGACATTATATATAAAAATTAAATGGTATCGAAAAAATAAAGAGTTTTTATAAAACATTTTTAACATTAATGTGAAAAAATAATGTTATTGATCATATTCAATATTCATTTTTTGAAAAGAATAAAATAATATGAAAAAGTAACTTTTAAAAGGAAAATTAAAAAATCTATGCTTGAAAATATATATAAGTAATATAAAATAAATGTGTGGTGAAATATAAAATATATTATTATTAGAGTATGGAAGAATATTTTAATATTTTGAACTGTCTTTGTGGAAAACAAAATTCATAATAATATTATTAAAATCTATTTTTAAAAGAATTTAGTGGAAATACATTTCTGGCCATATATAACACATTATTTGGTTTCTATATAAAAATGAAAACATTAGAATGAAATGTAAATATCGATGATGAGTGGAAACCATCGTAAAAGCAATTGTGAATAATTCTCAACAATAGGATAATTTTGAGAAAGATATTATTTAAGAAATATATTTGTATTTAAAATGTCACATTACCTAGAGATATAAGTAATTATAGAATCATCATTGAATATAATAATACCATTTTTTTAAACCATAGTAAAAAAAATGAATCTGAATGACTCAAGAAAAAAAGTAGAGTCACAGATAACCCCCTAAAATAATTCCTTACATCCACTAAAGCGCTTGAATCACCTATATAACAATATTATTATATTAATAACTTATTTTAAAACATTATCCACATATATAATATTTTATAAACATAATTTATAATTATTATCTACATTTTTATTAGTTAGTTAATATCTGTTAACAGTATTGGGTGTGTGTAATCATAATTATTTTGAACTAGTTTGGTAATAGTAGTGTTTTTCTTCATTATTCTTAAAAAATATATAATTCATATACCATTAAAGGTACTATAATTCATAATTTATAATATTTATATTGTTATAACTTCATTCTTCTGGCTTTTTTATTATGATTATTTAATATGTAATTGGTGATGAGCATGTTTTGGTGCTTTTTAATGAAGGGACATTGGTATTTTAGTAATTGTTTTTACCATTAATGTTTACATTAAAAATCATTATTTACATATTTATATCATATATTTTAGTAATTAAGTTCTCATAGTGATCTATGTTATTATTTTCTAGCAATTCACAAGATGGTGGTTAGACCGACCAGAACATGAACAATAAAAAAGTAATGGATGAGTATGGTTATGAATGTGGTTTATTTTGGTAAAATATTTCTATTTTATAGTTATAATGATATTATTTATTTTTAAAGGTTTTGAGAAAAATTTTAATATATTTTTACAAATAAAAAATAGAATAGATGAAAAGTAAGATATGTTACATTTTGGAGATGGTAGTTCACATAGCTGCACGAATAATGTTTATGTTTTTTATAAAAAATGGAATGATGGTAAATGGTTATAACCTTAGCATAATAAAATTATGTTTAAATTTTAAAAATTTTCATTATATAATATTGTTACAATTATTTTCAAAAAATTTTGCTACAAAATAATAGAAAGTAAGAAAATAATAACACTCACATTGAGAACGTTATTTTTGTCGTAGAGGACTCTTAGGAAATTGAGGGATTGCACAAAATTCTTTTAACAAGAATATAATTGAAATGAAAAAGTTTTATAGGTGATGAAAAAGGGGTTGATTAATAAGAGGAAAAATAAATTTAATGTGTTCTTTAATGTTTGGTGACACCCCCCTTTAATAAGTGTTTACAGTGGAATTTTATAAATATGTCATCTTAATATAAATAGATCCCATGTTTCTCTACACAAGAAGACTCCAAAAGGAAAAAAAATGGGAGTGGATATATGGTTTTTTAAAGTATGAACATAACCCACTCAACTATTATCAGTTTTTTAACATATTATTATTTTCACCCTTTTGGTTAACCCTTTTTATCCTTTTAACTTTTACCTTAAAAACTAGCTTTTACCTAAGTAGTTAATTTTTATTCCTGAAAATAAAATTATCATTATTACAAAATATGGTACTTATAATTCCTAAATTGAAATAAAATTTATTATATTCAAATTATAAATGTTAAATTAATGAATTTAAGAAAAATAAATGTATAATTAGTTAAAATAGTTTTAATGAATATTTTAACTTACGTTCAAAAATATCAAACATAGGTTTTTACACTAAAATAATTTTTTAAAAAAACTTAATATTTATTATTAAATAAATAATATTTCTATAAATGGGTTTTAGAAAAATTTAAGTAATTTTTATATTCTAATAATTTCAGAAAATTCATGGTATTTTTCAAAAAAATGCATGTCACTATTGACATAAAAATAAATATTTTCATAAAAAAACATTTATCCACCCAAAATATTTTTATTATATATATAAAAATGATTTTAATTAGATAAAATTAAAATTATAAAAAATAATAATTCTAATTGTATATTGAAATATAATGAAAATAAGTTTGGTAGGGAAATGACTTTTTATAATATGTTCTATTTTTATTATTAATTTATATAAACACTAATAACCCTAGAAAGAATCAATAAATATTTTTTTATTAAAATAATACTTAAATAATAGTATAGATGGTTTTCTTTAATAAAATTTATAGCATATAAGAAGATAAATTTAAGTAAAAAAGATTTCTAAGAACAAAATAAACGAACAAAATTTATATGAAATTGCCTTAGAATTTATATATATATATACATCATAATTTGGTAACTCTTATTAATACCCATTAATTTTAATAAATAGGTTTTAATTTACACATTTTTATCTAAATAAAATATATCATGGCTTAATTTTAGTTTGGTGTTATATATATAACAAGCTATTAACATAATTTTCATTTAAAGAAAATACATAGTGAAATTTTAGATCATTACATTACCCACCATCATTCATAAATTAGTCCACATAAATTTTAATTATTCATCTCTCATGAAACTGTTAAGGGTTTCTATAAGATATGCTAGACTTAAGATTAAATTTTTAGTCAGGTTCCGTACCAAAAATCTTTGTATGACTAGTGAACTCTTTTTTACAAAAAAATAGTTATATAACTAATGTTTTGTTTTTCATTAATAATTTTTGTTAAATAACACAATATAAAGGGAGTAATGTTTTCATATTGAGTTTATTTTCAATTGTAATAGGTGGACATGGGTTGATTTTTTTTATTTGATTTTCTTATTTTTGAAATTATCATATCCACTTTGTCATGTGAGCCATTCCATGATTAATATTACATAAAATATTAATAAATTATGGATTATATTATTTTATATGTTGCACATTCCAATAAACATTAATTTTAGTGTATTTATATAATTGGGAGTCAATAATAACACCACTATGAGTTTTTATTAAGAATTTAACATCAAATCATCATAGTAGAAGTTTTAAATTTTTATTAATACTTCTCGGTATTGAGGAGTTGGTTAAAAAAGATAAAAATATAACACTCATAGATATTTAGTGTATGATATATGTTCTTAATTCCATATTATTTTCATAACACACATTTCTAGTTAGGGTTTTATAGTATTCCCCTTTCTTTAGAAGTTAATTGTACCTATCATCCATTTTTTCCATTTTATTGGGGAATTGACTTGTATAATGTCTCATACCCCCCCCCCCATTTAAGAAATTTAACTGTTAGTGGTGTCTTCAGATGAACACTAGTTCCTTTCACCATGTCTATTGAGGCCTTAAATTGTATTTATTAATTTGTTGCTCTATACCCACTTTTTCCACCCAGAAAACAACTTGATGTTCTTGTATAAGACATTACCCATGGTGATATTTACCAAATTTTTAACATGTAAAAAATCAGTCCTATTTAATTAATTATCTTCATCTCATAATTCTTTTAATACTACATCTTTATCTTCTTTTATTTTCATGGAAACTCAACTAATTTCATGTTGCTAATCATAACTCATGAAATCTGATTTGGCATAATCCTACTATTTATCACTAAAAATGTTATATCATTAGGTTTCTCAATGGAATAATATCTACTTATATATGGAATACATTATTAAGGTCGTTCCATTGGGATTTGTCCATTAATTAAAACAAATGGTTCTAATAGGGGGAGTTAAATAATTAACACTATTAGAAAATTATTTTAAGATAACTCCATGGAAAATCCATCCTCAAAATATATTACACTTCAAAATTAGTTCATTATCTTTTAGTTCAACCTAAATAACTCAAAATAAAGTCTAGAGTAATTAAAGTAATTTATATAGTATTAAATAACATAATTTATTATAATAATAAATCCTTCACAAGGGATTGTAAATATAATATGATTAACCAAGGAATATCCCCTGTGAATTTCTAGATGAGTATTTAGTATTAATCCCACTCATTTATCCCTAGTGTGAATAGTGAATTGATAATAAACCATACTTTTTCAAGGTGATTACCCCTAATTGAATATATGATGAAACCACATCTACGTTTTGGTAAAAATATTAGGATTAAATTTCTATGAAAACCACAAACTCAGAACATTACCTAAATATCAGGATATTATCCTACTGGTATTTTATTCCTTATATGAATACAAAGGGTTTTCACTATTTTTATTTGATCATAATCTAAAATATAAATAAACAAATCCTAAAAAAGAACAAAAACATGATCTCATAATGACTATAACAATGAATGATAAACATATCTTTACATTACATCATTTGCATAAGATAATAAATCAAAATAATTAATCATCTCATAGTACTAAGAATAGAAGTTTTAGTGTCATTGAGAACTAGATACCTAATAAACTCATTCTATTACATTTATTAAAATTCATCTATAATTGAACAAAATTGGACTCCCTTATAAAATTCTCATAAGTTATAATAATCTCAATAACCTAGGTAATGGAAACATAAGAAAAGGGATGATCCCGAATGATCAGTAATAGAAAAAACATATCAATATGTAATTGAAGGGTTAGATAAAAATAAAATGATAAAACATGAGTAGGGATAAATTTAATATTAAAAATAACCTGGAATATAAATATTTTTACGTAAATCATGATAATAGGACATGTAGTATCATATTAAAAAAGCACATACCATTACAAAATAGTGTAGAATCATGATAAAATAAACATGATGCATGTTGAATAATCATAGGAATATGAAATGGGAATTTATTGTGTCTTTAAGACATATAATAACCCAAAACTTATTCACAAACATTCTCACAATGTATCATCATATTGCGGGAATTTCCTAGAAATACCACCATTTATATTATGAGATTAATCCAAGAAGCCTCACACATTAATTAATGAGAATATCTATTATGTCTTACACTATATTATCTCATGATATATGAAACATTAACCAATGCATTAGAGAGTAACAAAAGACCCTATACATCATCATCTTGGTATATTTTTTCTATAATAACTCAATCATTCAACATATAATTAAAATACATAGGAAAAAAGGTTTCTATTTATAAAAACATGAAGAACCTGTCGAATAAAGAATGGATTTTTCAATATTTATATATAATATCACCTAAATTAACCAATTTAATATAAATATATGATACCCTAAATTAAATAACCCCAAAAGAATATTTCCTAAGAAAATTTGGAAGGTTATTCATGAAAATAATTTTCATATAAACAAAACCATTATAGATAAAATGAAAAATTATAGGGAAATCATATAAGAGTTCGTAGAAAACATTTTTAAAATTAAATTAGTAGAAGAAGTAATCTATCATATAAAAAATTCTTTTTCAAAAAAGGTGAAGTGAATAATTTGAAATCATTTTATTTTAAAATAAAAATAATATATCAAATATTTAAAAAGATATAAATTTTATCAAAATAAATTTTTTGTGGAAGATAAAACATTCGATTGTGAAATGGTAGAACCTTTTTAACATTTTGAAATTCCATTTTTGAAAACAGGATTTTTAAAATTAATTAAAAACATCATTTTCAATAGAGAAAAATTAAAATATGAATGTCACGCCAGATAAAAAATAATTTTTATTCCAAATAAAAATTATAACATTTGTGGGAAAGGAAAATCTAGAAATAGAGGGGAAAAATCATTAAAGCAGATGCGAATTATTCTCAACAACGATATAATTTTGATAAAGAAACACATTAGGGTAAATATTTGAAATAAACTTTTGAGTTTTGATAGAGGGAGAAGTATTTATAATATTATTAAATAATATATAAAAAACCATATTATAGAACCATCTAAGAAAAGTAATCATAATGACTCAAGAAAAGAAGTTGATTTCAGAAAACCCCTTACCTTAATTCCTAAAATCGACTAAAGTTATTAAATTATCAATATAGAAGAATGACAATATTAACCACATATTTTAAAACCATATTAATATCTATATCATTTTATAAACATCATTTAAATTTATTATCTACTATTATATTATTTAGTTATTATCTATTTATAATATGAAAGGTGAGTAATCTTGATCATTTTGAATTAGTTTTATAATAGGAGTATTGTTATTAATTATTATCTCTCATTTAATAATAAATAGACCATGAAAGGTAATGCAATTTAGGATTTATAATTTTTTTTAATTATAATTTTATGTTTTCTGATTTTCTGTTACCGTCCTTAAAGATGAAATCGATGAAGATTAGGTTTCAATGATTTTTACCAAATGGATGTTGGTATTTAATTAATTAATTCGATATTAATGGGATAATTAAAAAACAAAATAAAGCCATTATTTACTTATCATATCATATTTCATCATTAATTAACTTCACTTAGTTATACATGATATTATTTTATAGATTTGTTCAAGTAGGTTATTAGACCGACCCAATCATGAACATTCCACGATTAAATGATGAGTATTATTATGAAAGTGGTTTATTTTGTAATAATAATATTATTAAATAATAATAATAACAATTTTTAATTTTTAATTTTTTTTAAATTTTATCAATCAGATTTTAATTGGTTATAATAAATTAGAAAAAAAACATTATGCAAAATGAGACATGTTACTTCGTGGAGGCTATAGTCCACCCAAATGCATGGATGACATTTTTTATTAATTAAAATAGGGAAAGATAATTAATTATTATTAACTAATAATATTAAAATTATGTGTGGATACAAGAAAAAAATAATTATATATGAATTAGAAAAATAGTTTTATCAAATTAACCTATAATGGAAATGAAATTACTAACATATTAATACTCATGTTGAGAACATGAGTTCTACCTTATAGGAATCCTTAAAAAATGAGGGATCGGGATAATTTAATATGATAAGAAGATAAAATAATCATAAAATTATTATATTAGAAGAAAAAATATTATATTTTCAAAAGGAAACATAAATTTATAGTGTTCTTGAATGGTAGGTGAGAAACCCCTTTTATAAGTGGTGACAATGGCATTTTTTTAATTATTTCGTATTAAAATAAAGAGGGAACATACTTTACATAAAAAGAAGAATCCAAAATGGAAATTAATGAAGTAGAGATATGTGTTTTACAGCTAGACCTCAATAATTCAATTAGAAATTATTTTAACTTGTTAGGCTTTTTACCCCTTTGGTTAAACATTTCGACCGTTTAGGATTTCACTGCGGTATCTAGTTATTACACAATTCAATTATTTACACCTAAAAATTAAACGATCCTTATAAAATAATGTGGTCAAAAAAAATCAAATTTTAAATCCATTTTTTTAGATTCACTTTAAAAAACTAATAAAAATTAATTTCAAAACAATAAATGTATACTGTATTAAAATAATTAGATAACATTGTAACTTTCATTCTAAAATATAAAAAATCTATTTTTAAACTAAAATAAAAAATTTAAATTTAAAATATCTTATATAAAATACATATATTTTCTATAAAATGGTTTCTAAAATATCTAATTCAAACTTATATATTAATAATATCATGTCGCAGTATTTCTAAAAACATAATTTTGCATTATTCAGTAAAAAATATCTATTTTTGGAAATATAAAAAACAAACGTATCCTAAGATAATATTTTTATTCTAAAGAAAAAAATTGAATCAATACAAAAAAAATTAAAATTCTAAATAATTTTAATTTTACTTTTGAATTGAAAAATAATGAAACAATTTTTGTAGGAAATTTTTTATTCAAAAATAATAGTTGTCCATATTCTTATTTTCTATAAAACATTAAATTATTACTAAATAATTATTTAATTTTATTAACATTATTTTTTAACAATAATATATATTTTTCTATTTAATTAAATGTGTAGTTCTTCATAATAATTTTTTTGTAAAATATATTCTTAAGAACAAATTGACCTAAGTAAATTTGTAAAAATGAAATTTATATTTATTTATATTTTTATTTTATAATTTGGTTACTCTTAGTCGTACTTATTAATTAGATGGCCTGATTTTACAGGTCTAATTTTTATCTTAATAAAATATATCACAGTTGTTTTTGGTTTGGGGTTCTCGGTAGAACTAGTTTCTGACATAATATTTATTTATGGAAAATACATTGTGAAATTTTAAGTCATTTCATAATTTCTATAGCCTTCATAAAATTAAACAACACTATTTAATAGGACTCATTGCATATTAATTCCACTAATTTGTAAATATACACAACCCAAAAACCACTTCAAGAAGTTTTTTCTAGAAATATACCCCATTTAGGTTTCTATGCACCTTTTAAACTGACTTAGCACTAAAATACCTATGAAAATTTCGAACAAACCATTTATGATAAAAAAATACTTTAGTCTATTTACTTTAAGGTTTATATTAGTGATTCACTTTACATAAACTATAATACCTCTTGATCCAATATTGGTGAGAGAAAAAAGATTTTATTTAAAATATCCTCCTAAAAAACCTCATTAAAATTTCATGTTGTTTAAAAATATTCTCCATTTAAAAGATAATACTCACCATAATTAATCATTCATGAACTCTCCCCCTTTGTAAAATAACATGTCTCCACATTAGTGAATTATAAATAATATTGAAATTTTATTTTCTCCCCTTATACATAATCATTTTCTCCCTCATTGTCAATGAAATCAAATGGAGAATATCCAAAACTTTCCAAATGAGAGTTAAAAATAAAAAAAATGAATAAAATATAAAAATGAAAACATTCTATAAATATAAATTCCACCAAGAGATTAGGGGTCCCTTCTCCAACTCATCTAGTTAAAAGTATTCAGTTGGACTCCAAGATCCCACTGATGCCTTTAAAATTGTTCCTTGGTAGATACATGGTCATAATATCTACAACATGATCTTGTGTAGACACTTATTCTAAATTCTCCAATGGTTTCTCAATAATATCCTTTATAAAATGATATTTAATTTCAAAGATCTTAGTCTGTGGATGATGGATAGGATTATTCCTAAGATTTATAACACTCAATTATTCAAACCTAATATATATTATAGATTCAATATCCCCTTAAAAATCATAAATATATTTATTCTTTTACATTAATTGAGTGAAAATATGAGTGGTTTAAATATATTTATCCACCATTTTGATTAAAGTGACGCAATATTTCTTCTTACTTGTCCAAGAGCATCAAGAGTTTCCTAGACATAGAACACCACTTAAATTATAATTTTTTTGATCCACCAAACCTATCCAATCCTCATTAGTATTAATAATATTTACTTCAATTATTATCTATAATAATGGAACCCAAAATCCATCTTATGATTAACAAAGTGAAATATTACTCTCATAAACTGAAAATAAAATTCCTTTGGACATCGTTTATTGTATTTTTCATAACATTATTCCAAAAAAATTCAAGTGATATGGCTATAAAAAATAGATATATACAAATAATATACCTATAATGAGTCATATTGACCTCTTTGTCATCACCATCCTTTGAAATTTTCATCCGAGTGTACACCATTATTGTAAATAACGTAGAATCGTCCATGTGAAACCAGTTTTTCACCTCCTTGGAATATTTAGTTTGAGAAATAAATGACAAATCCTTCCTTTGAGTCTCCTAAAATCAAAAAAAACAACATCTCAACTATTAAATACATTTCTAATTTTCACCTAATGCATTCAGGGAACTACATTAATTTTGAGCCATATACGCCTATAAAAAAATTTAACTCTCATATATAATGATCATTATCCACAATTATTTCTCTTTATTAATATAGAGGTTATGATCAACACTGCCTATTTGAATAGCAAGCCTCATTATCTACTGATCCAGCCATGAGTACAAGACCCCTGGTTTATGTTTCATGAAATATAAGGTTTTTTTCAATTGATAAACTTTCTATTCATATTCATCGATAAGAAAATAATATGTTTTTTAAATTTATTATTCCTCATTAACAATTCTATATAATAACGATCATTTAACATCCATTTTATAAAAAATAAATCATTTGTTTCATAGCAATGGTAAAAAATAACCTTATAGTCTATAGATAATCCTCTACTGCAAAGTCTCATCAACATCAATTTATTTTATTTGGGAATATCCCATTCACACAAAACATTATTTTTTATAACCTTTTTTCCTAATTTATTTCATTCAATAACATCAATTGTTTTCCAAGGATATTCTTTTCTTACGATGTAACGACCCAAAGTTTTTAAATGGAAAATTCCCTTCTTTTATCTATGTCATAAAAACACAAAATAATGAACTACCAAGTGATAAGTGATCTTTAAACTTAATTTTGTCACCCCTATGTTTGAATTTTAAAAATCTAACATTCACTGTTGTGTTCAAGATAGTTTATGGAGTCCAATGAAATAAAAATAATATTTGGTGAATAGTAACCTACCCTTATGAATAGTAATATGAACCTTATGAGTAGTAAATAAGAGTAACATTACCTATGAATAATAAAATAAAATTTAGACATCTTAGAAAGTGATAATTTGACCTTAGTAAACATTTTTGGTATTTTATAAGTCATAAATAAATAATTATAATTAATTAATTAATTTAAAAGAATATTTATTTTCCTAAAATATATTCATAAATTATTGAATCAATGTCTAATAGTTTTTAGATAATTTTATAAGACCCTAAGTAATTTTTGAAAGAACTGAAAAAATCAGTTTTAATTTTAAAAACTGTTTTTTTAAGTAAATTATGATTTTAATTAAATATTAAATTAATAATATTTAGAAAATTATTTTTGAAAAATTTACTTCATTTTTGGATTCTACACATCGAAAAATGTTTGGGGTAAAATTTTGGGATTTTTCTGAGATACTTGAATTTTTTATGAATAGTAGAATACATTAATTTATCATATAAATACATTTTAATTAAAACCCACTATTCCTGATATCAAAAGTGATGTAAGCACCCAAATCCGGAATTCACAAGTCAAATTTACTATTCTTAGTCATCCAAGACTCACTATTCCTTGTCTTAGATGAAATTAATAAACTAATCAATTTTATATTAAGGAAACCCCTCTCCCCTCCACTATAAAAGCCACCCTTCACTCCCTCTTTTCCTCACACCTCTCAAGCTCCAAACCTTATCTAAATTCTGCCCAAACACCTTCCCTAGCTCATCCCCCACGTCCAAAAGCATCTGGTCTCATTAAAAGACCAATCCTAGCTTCCTTAAAGAGGATCTCAAGAGAAGGATTCTAAAGGTAATTTCTCTCTCTTATCCTTTAATTTCCTTTCAAGTTCAAGTTCCTTTCTTGATCTCTCCCTACCTATCTTCATCCAAATTGTTCTGTAAATCCAGTATTATATATATACTGTAATATTATGATTCTAATGTTATATTATATCACCCCACACCCTTTCCCCCTTCCTTTTATTTTATTAAAGAGAACGTTGTTCATGTGGTGATAATTTATCACCTTCAAAAACAACATGCTCTCTTCTTCCATTTATACCTTCAATCTGGCCATGAAACCATTTTTATGGTTGAACAAGAATTTTTTATATGTATTATGTTCTATTTTATGTTCTGTAAATAACCTATGGGCATATTACTAAGTTAAATGTTAAAACGAGTTCGTTGTGATCCAAAAACCGCACAAATTAACCCAAATAATCTTCTTTTAATTCTTATCTAATGATTCGTCCACATGGATCTAATATAACTCATTATAAAATCATTAAAGCTTCTGTAATATCATTAATTACATGTAATATCAGTTCTGGATGTCTACCCATGATCTACCCAAACATCAAATTAAGAATACAAGTGGACCGCTCAAGAAAACCATGAAAACGAACATCCCCGATCAATGTTTTTAAACTCTATAAGTCATCCAATGGAACATAATATGAAATAATGAAACCATAATGAACCCTATTAATGTATAAAAGGTTCTGGAATTTCTAATTAATGAATATAATGTAATTATAAAGGACATTAAATAGAAGGAGGCATTCGAGTACAAGGTAAGGGGAAATCTCGAACCCAATTTTCTTCCGTCGGGTTCTCCCTCTTTCACACCATTTTTGATATGGTTACTCCTCAAAGATCTTTTGTAAATAATTTACTTTACTTTTCTGGGATATAAATGTTTGTCATCGGTTTTTATGTTCATCAAAATGTTTCCAACAGAACTCTTCTTTCAAGATCTCACCTTTTACCTCTCATTCAAGGTTGATGGTTCTTATATCAAGTATGTTGTTCCCTCTTTCTTTTGGGAACCCAAAGCTTATGAATGTGTTATTATGAGATTAAACCCATTCCTTTCCATGGGTTATTTATGTACATGTTTGATATGTGTTCTATGTGGCAGGCATGATAATGATAATGTTATGATGTGACGGGTGCGCCCGGAATTATATAGCGCAATATAAATGTTTAAATGTGACGGGTGCGCCCGGAATTATATAGCGCTCCAATGCATTATGTAAAGTGATGAATCTCATGAGTAAATGTGAAATGATGCGTGAACATGATGCTAGCTTTGTTCACAAGTACGTGTGGTAGTTAACCACTAAGACATGACGTTTCATTTTTATGCTTTTCCACATTTCAAGTTTATTGTTTATGCTCCTCTCATGTTCAAGATTTTCTTCCTATGTCATGATTATTCTCACCCCATGCTATATTGTTCTTATCTATCCTCTTACTGGGCTTTTAGATCACCCCTTTTGATGTATATCCTCAGGTGGCTACATGTACTAAGGAGAGGACAAGTGCTACTAAGAAGCTATAGAAGAAGAGATTAAATGAATTTTTATGCTTGATGTTGTACTTGTTAGGTGTAGTCCTAGTTTGCCCAAGACACTAAACCTCTGGATCCTCCATGTGTAATACTATTATGTTGTTTATCTTTGAAATGATGTAATAGTAATGTAATAAAGGGTCGGGTCTCTATAGTTGGTATCAAAGGAAAGGTTTAGTTAATTTGGGAATTAGGATTAGTGAACCCTAAAGAAAGCCTCTAGCATGAGACTAAGTACAAATATGCACACAAGGATATTTACCTAGGGATCCCATATGTTATTTTTTTGGTATAATTGTTTAAAAGGATAAGTTATTCATGACGTTTTTGCTTACGTTTTGTTCTAACCTTTTCTATTTTAGAAAATGGTGGGAACCAGGAGAAATCAGGCCAACAACTCTATCGAAGGCCAATGCAACGATTGCCCGAACGACATCCCCAATGATTTTGGAGGTCGAGTTCAAAACTTCATGGCGATGCTTACCCAATTATCCCGGGTTATTAATAATAACCATAATAATGGGGAAATTCCTCCTTCACCAAAGAGGGAGCAGCTAGCTATCGAATGTTATATGTGGCAACGCCCACCGACGTTTTGTGGATCTTCTGATCCACTAGTTGTGGAACAGTGGGTCAACTCCATGGAGAAGATCTTTTATGTTCTCCACTGTTTCGAGACAGAGAAGGTGAATCTAGCCGTTTATCGTCTAAATGGAGAAGCTGATCAATGGTGGGCTTTGATTAATAACACCAAGCCAAGGGAGGAAATTGAAGATCTGTAATGGGAAGACTTTAAGATAATGTTTCTTACTAAGTACATCCCACGAACTCTTTGCACAAAGATGGAGAGAGAATTAATAGAGCTCAAGCAAAAAGAAGTAGAATATGTCACAACCTATGATGAAAATTTCACAAGACTCGCAAGGTATGCTTCGGGTTTTTTTATCAACAATGATAGCAAAATTGATAGATTCTTTAGTGGATTAAAACCACATCTTCGAAAAGCTCTTGCAATTAGAGACTTTGGGAGTTATTAAGAAGTTGTTCGGTGTTCTCTCAAAGTGGAGATGGAGTTTGGAGAATGTTCCCATGGCTATGGTGATAAGAAAATAAAGATGGAGTTTCATGCTGGTGGATCTAGTGATAAAGATGGGAAGAAAACACAACGACCCACTTGCCAAAAATGTGGGAAGTTGCACAATGGGAACTGCCTAAAAGGGATGGGGAAATGCTTCAAGTGTGGGAAAGAAGGACACCTAGCTCACGAGTGTCGAAGAGACATGAAAAGGAAGGATAATGTAGCCGATGAAAGGAGAGAACCACTCGTGGTTCAATGCAACAACTGTAAGGAGCTAGGGCACTATTCAAACCAGTGCACTAAACCTCGAGCTTTCGAGGGTAATCAGCGCAAACAACCACCAAATCCAAAGGAACAAGAGAAGGCTTATTCCATCACTACTGCGGAGGTGGAACATGATAATGAAGTCGTATAAGGTACACTTCTTATTCACTCAAGAATGGCAAAAGTCTTATTTGATTCTGGTTCTACGCATTCCTTTATATCTTGCAAGTTTGATAGAACTATAGAATCGATGCCCCGAAACCTTGAAGTAGAGATATCTGTAAAAACACCAAGTAGTGCAATCATTGCAACCCAAGTGTTTGATTCTTCTCCTATTGATGTATGTGAGAGGATTCTTCCGGGAAATCTCGTAATACTTCCCTTGGTGGAATTTGACGCTATAATGGGAATGGATTGGCTCTCATTATATAGAGCACATATCAACTGTCGGGAAAAGGAAATATATTTTCATATTCCAAACCATCCCATTCTCCTATACAAATGCAATGAAGATCATGAATATCCTTTGAAAAATCCTTCAATGTTGTGGGTGATGATTCCCTATGAAGAAGCATACCTCACCCAAATGTTTGAGTCAAAGGAAAGTTCCAACCTTGAGGAAATGCCCATCGTAAGGGAATACGGCGATGTATCTCCCGAAGAGTTACCCGGAATTCCCCCGGATCGTGAGGTAGAGTTCTCAATTGAACTCATACCCAGAGCTACTCCTATCTCGAAGTGCCCCTATAGGATGGCTCCTATCGAACTGGAGGAGTTAAAGAAGCAGTTGCAAGAGCATCTGGACAAAGGGTTCATACGCCCTAGTGCATCACCTTGGGGTGTGCCAGTGCTCTTTGTGAAGAAGAAGGATGGTACCATGTAGCTGTGCATCAATTATCGGGAACTCAACAAGATCACCGTAAAGAACAAGTATCCTCTCCCAAGGATTGATGACTTGTTCGACCAGTTAAGAGGAGCTCAATACTTCTCAAAGGTGGATCTTCGTTCTGGATATCATCAAGTAAAGGTGAAGAAGGAAGATATTCAGAAGACTACCTTCCGTACAAGGTATGGGCACTATGAGTTTTTGGTGATGCCCTTAGGACTTACTAATGCCCCAGTAATCTTCATGGATTTTATGAATAGAGTCTTTAGACATTACCTCGAAAAATTTGTGGTAGTGTTTATCGATGATATTCTCATCTACTCCAAGATCAAGGAGGAATATGAAGAACATCTAAGACTTGTGTTGGTGACATTGAGAAAGGAGAAGTTGTACGCCAAGTTCAGCAAGTGTGACTTTTGGATGAATCAAGTCACATTCTTGGGACATGTGATCATAAGCGAGGGAATTTCTGTGGACCCTTCAAAGAAAAAGGCGATTGAAGAATGGCCCAGGCCCTCTAGTGTCACAGAAATCCGTAGTTTTCTTGGATTATCTGGGTACTACCGACATTTTGTGAGAAACTTCTCACGATTGTCAAGACCGCTAACTAAGTTAACAAGGAAAGGGGTAAAGTATGTATGGATGGAAGAATGTGAGGGAAGCTTCAAAGAGCTAAAGAGAAGGCTGATCACTGCACCTATACTCACACTACCGAAAAGTGGAGAAAGTTTTGTGATATACAACGATGCTTCAAATAAAGGCTTGGGTTGTGTACTCATGCAAAATGATAATGTGATAGCCTACGCCTCACGACAGTTGAAGATCCATGAGCAGAACTACCCGACGCATGATCTAGAGATGGAAGCCATGATTTTTGCCTTGAAAATCTGGCGGCACTACCTTTATGGAGATAAGTGTGACATATACACCAACCAAAAGAGCCTAAAGTATATATTCACACAAAAGGAGCTCAAATGCGTCAAAGGAGATGGTTAGAGCTAATCAAGGATTACGATTGCTCTATTCACTATCATCTTGGAAAGGAAAACAAGGTAGCTGATGCTCTAAGCAGGAAAGAACCTGCTACTCTATCCATGTTGAGGATTGAGAAAGACCCTATCTTCATGGATATGAAAAGGATGGATTTGGGAATCATAAGGGCAGGGGATACATCCTACCTTGCCCAAATGATTGCGTAACCATCCATCCAACAGATGATTAAGGAAGCACAAAGGGATGATGTGGAGATACAAAATAGGGTGAATGCAGTAAAGGAAGGGAAGCTGCAAGAGTTCCATATCAATGATGATGGTTTGATTCGGTTTGGAACGCGGCTTTGTGTGCCTTCATCACCCGGAATAAAGAAGGAGCTATTGGATAATGCACATAGCTCAACTTTCTCTATTCATCCTGGAAGTACCAAGATGTATCGTGATCTCCGAGAACACTTCTGGTGGGATAACAAGAAGAAGGAGATTGTGGAATATATATCAAGATGCTTGGTATGTCAGCAAGTTAAAGCTGAGCGGAAAAAGTCCAAAGGTATGATGCATCCATTGCCTATACCCATGTGGAAATGGGAAAATGTTACTATGGACTTTGTCATGGGTCTCCCGAAAACGTCAAGAGGAAATAATGTGATATGGGTTGTGGTTGACCGACTCACCAAGGCTGCCCATTTTATAGCTATTTGGGAAGACCTCTCACTTGAAAAACTTGCAAGGATATATGTGAAGGAAGTAGTGATATTGCATGGTGTTCCTATCTTGATTGTCTCTGATCGTGATCCAAGGTTCACTTCTAAATTCTGAAGGAGACTTCAACATGCTTTGAGTACTGAATTAAATTTGAGCACGGCCTATCACCCCCAAAATGATGGCCAGTCTGAAAGGACTATTCAGACACTTGAAGATATGCTAAGATTCTGCTCTCTTGAATTCAAAGGTGGTTGGGATCAGCATCTTCCATTGGTTGAGTTCTCATACAACAATAGCTTCCACTCGAGTATTCAGATGGCTCCGTATGAAGCTCTTTATGGGAAGTGATGTAGAACTCCAACCTGTTGGGATGAAGTTGGAGAACGAAAACTACTTGGTCCCGATCTTGTTCAAGAGATGACAGAGAAGGTTCAAGTCATCCAGAAACACATCAAAGCTGCTCAAATTCGGCAAAAGATCTATGCTGACAACCGTCGAAGGGACTTGGAGTTCGATATTGGAGATAAAGTCTTCCTTCAAATATCTCCATGGAAGAGAGTCATGCGATTCGGGAAGAAAGGGAAGCTAAGCCCAAGGTACATTGGCCCCTTCGAGATCCTTGATCGTATAAGAGTCGTGGCCTATCGTCTGGCACTTCCACCGAATATGGCTCAAGTTCATGATGTGTTCCACGTATCACTACTGAGGAAGTACATTTCAGACCCCTCACATGTACTAAACTCAGAGGTGTTACAGTTGTAAGATGATCTCTCATATGAGGAGCAGCCGGTAAAAATTCTGGACCGAAGTGATAAGGTTCTACACAACAAGACAACCCGCCTTGTCAAAGTGTTGTGGATGAACCAAAAGTTTGAGGAAGCAACTTGGGAACCGGAAGAGGCAATGAAGGAGAAGTACCCTCACCTGTTTGTGTAAAGTGAAATTTCAGGGGAAAAATTTCTTAAGGGGGGAATAATGTAATGACCCAAAGTTTTTCAATGGAAAATTCCCTTCTTTTATCTATGTCATAAAAACACAAAATAATGAACTACTGAGTGATAAGTGACCTTTAAACATAATTTTGTCACCCCTATGTTTGGAATTTTTAAAATTCAACATTCACTATTGTGTTCAAGATAGTTTTTGGAGTCCAATGAAACAAAAATAATTTTTGGTGAATAGTAACCTACCCTTATGAATAGTAACCTACCCTTATGAATAGTAATATGAACCTTATGAATAGTAAATAATAGTAACATTACCTATGAATAATAAAATAAAATTTAGACATCTTAGAAAGTGATAATTTGACCTTAGTAAACGTTTTTGGTATTTTATAAGTCATAAATAAATAATTATAATTAATTAATTAATTTAAAAGAATATTTATTTTCCTGAAATATATTCATAAATTATTGAATCAATGTCTAATAGTCTTTAGATAATTTTATAAGACCCTAAGTAATTTTTGAAAGAACTGCAAAATCAGTTTTAATTTTAAAAACTGTTTTTTTAAGTAAATTATGATTTTAATAAAATATTAAATTAATAATATTTAGAATTTTTTTTTGAAAAATGGACTTCCTTTTTGGATTCTACATGTTGAAAAATGGTTGGGGTAAAATTTTCGGATTTTTCTGAGATACTTGAATTTTTTATGAATAGTAGAATACATTAATTTATCATATAAATACATTTTAATTAAAACCCACTATTCCTGACATCACAACTGATGTAAGAACCCAAATCACGAATTCACAAGTCAAATTTACTGTTCTTATTCATCCAAGACTCACTATTCCTTGTCTTAGGTGAAATTAATAAACTAATCAATTTTATATTAAGGAAACCCCTCTCCCCTCAACTATAAAAGCCACCCTTCACTCCCTCTTTTTCTCACACCTCTCAAGCTCCAAGCCTTCTCTAAATTCTGCCCAAACACCTTCCCTAGCTCATCACCCAGGTGTAAAAGCTTCTGGTCTCATCAAAAGACCAAGCCTAGCTTCCTTAAAGAGGATCTCAAGATAAGGATTCTAAAGGTAATTTCTCTCTCTTCTCCTTTAATTTCCTTTCAAGTTCAAGTTTCTTTCTTGATCTCTCCCTACCTATCTTCATCCAAATTGTTCTGTAAATCTAGTATTATATATATGCTATAATATTATGATTCTAATGTTATATTATATCACCCCACACCCTTTCCCCCTTCCTTTCATTTTATTAAAGAGAACGTTGTTCATGTGGTGATAATTTATCACCTTCAAAAACAACATGCTCTCTTCTTCCATTTATACCGTCAATCTGGTCATGAAACCATTTTTATGGTTGAACCAGAATTTTCAATATGTATTATGTTCTATTTTATGTTCTGTAAATAACCTATGTCCATATTACTAAGTTAAATGTTAAAACGAGTTCGTTGTGATCCAAAAACCGCACAAATTAACCCAAATAATCTTCATTTAATTCTTATCTAATGAGTCGTCCACATGGATCTAATATAACTCATTATAAAATCATTAAAGCTTCTGTAATATCATTAATTACATGTAATATCAGTTCTGGATGTTTACCCATGATCTACCCAAACATCAAATTAAGAATACAAGTGGACCGCTCAAGAAAACCATGAAAACGAACATCCCCGATCAATGTTTTTAAACTCTATAAGTCATCCAAAGGAACATAATATGAAATAATGAAACCAGAATGAACCCTATTAATGTATAAAAGTTTCTGTAATTTCTAATTAATGAATATAATTTCATTATAAAGGACATTAAAGAGAAGGAGGCATTCGAGTACAAGGTAAGGGGAAATCTTGAACCCAATTTTCTTCCTTCGGGTTCTCCCTCTTTCACACCATTTTTGATATGGTTACTCCTCAATGATCTTTTGTTAATAATTTACATTACTTTTCTGGGATATTCATGTTTGTAATTGGTTTTTATGTTCATCAAAATGTTTCCAAAAGAACACTTCTTTCAAGATCTCACCTTTTACCTCTCATTCAAGGTTGATGGTTCTTATATCAAGTATGTTGTTCCCTCTTTCTTTTGGGAACCCAAAGATTATGAATGTGTTATTATGAGATTAAACCCATTCCTTTCCATGGGTTATTTATGTACATGTTTGGTATGTGTTCTATATGGCAATCATGATAATGATAATGTTATGATGTGACAGGTGCGCCCGGAATTATATAGCGTAATATGAATGTTTAAATGTGACGGGTGCGCCCTGAATTATATAGCGCTCCAATGAATTGGGTAAAGTGATGAATCTCATGAGTAAATTTGAAATGATGCATGAACATGATGCTAGCTTTGTTCACAAGTATGTGTGGTAGTTAACCACTAAGACATGATGTTTCATTTTTATGCTTTTCCACATTTCAAGTTTATTGTTTATGCTCCTCTCATGTTCAAGATCTTCTTCCTATGTCATTATTATGCTCACCCCATGCTATATTGTTCTTATCTATCCTCTTACTGGGCTTTTAGCTCACCCCTTTTTATTTATATCCTCAGGTGGCTACATGTACTAAGGAGAGGACAAGTGCTACTAAGAAGCTATAGAAGAAGAGATTAAATGAATTTTTATGCTTGATGTTGTACTTGTTTTGTGTAGTCCTAGTTTTACCAAGACAGTAAACCTCTGGATCCTCCATGTGTAATACTATTATGTTGTTTATCTATGAAATGATGTAATAGTAATATAAGAAAAGGTCGGGTCTCTATATACGACCTCTAAATAATATCCCAAATTTTATTCTTATTTTTATTTTTTCTAGTACTTCATGAATTTTCAAGACAAATTTTTTGACATTATTAGCTTCATTAAAGGTTTATAGATATTCTTGAGATAAAAAAATATATATTTTCTACCATGTATTCATAT
The DNA here is from genome assembly GCA_963277665.1 of Viscum album. Classification (NCBI taxonomy): domain Eukaryota; kingdom Viridiplantae; phylum Streptophyta; class Magnoliopsida; order Santalales; family Viscaceae; genus Viscum; species Viscum album. The sequence goes on along the minus strand of OY728157.1, from coordinate 12,959,155 downwards.
TTTTAGTTTTAAATGGATCTATTTGGACAACAATAATAATGTTTTATATGACTTCATCCATACTGGAAATATTATTTTTATCCACTTAATCTATTAAATTTCAATCATTATAATAGTATACATCTAAGTCTCATATTTCCATGTACACTCCCCTAATGTTGTTCACCTCATCATCAATCTATTCTTCAATAACTACATGTTTTTCTGTTAACACTTCTCATTACTGTATGATTTAGCCATTTATATTAATACCATGGAACTTATTTTACGTCATATATGGTCATCAATTTACCCTTATAATGTGTTTAAAATTATATGTTTTTTTACCACTATTACAGTATATCATAATATTTTTATGGTATATCTCTTTTAAATTTAATCCCTTTGATAGATTATGTTGCACACAACACCCAGCTTAAACGAAGAATGAAATATTATTATGTGATCAGTATAAACTATCCATTATAATGGAGGGTATTAATATGATTTACTAACATAAGAAAATGGTTTTTACACATGTATATATAATAAATTCATTATTAAAAAAAAATTATAAATTAAAATAAAACCCTTTTTTAAAATAATAAGAAATATTTTTCTGAAAAACTATTTAAATATGCATAATTGTATTTTAAATAAATAAGATAAAACAAATTAATAAATTTTTATTAAATTAATTAAAACTATATATAATATATTCAATCTAATGTTTTAAATTCATCATTTTTTATATCTATACGTTATCCAAAAGTAAATCTAATTTTACGCATAAAAACATGTATTTTACTAAAAGAAGTTTTCTCTCCTTTTAATAGTGCACTGGTTTAAAAAATAAATTCTGAAAATTTGGTAAATTATATTTGAAAAACGAAAATTAATTTTTAAAATTATATTGTCAAAATTATCTTAGGGGTAAATTTTTTAAATTTCCTAAAAAGATATATTTTCCAGTGAATAGTGAAAATATCAATTTTTATAAAACTATTAATTCAATTATATTAACGTATCTTTATGATTTAAATATTATCTCAATTTAATATAAGAAATATTTATATATAAAAAATATAATCCATTTCATTTTAATCATCCTTATAGATTTTGTTTGTATAAGTACATTTTTGGGCTTAAAAACACATTTTTCAATAAAACTATTTTTCGTCTCATTTTACGAGAAAATTTTTAAATTAAATTTTGAAACTTTTATGCTATTAAATTTTAAAAATGGATTACATATTGGTATTTATAAGTTCAAAAGTTAGTATATAGTTCTGTTCTATTTTTTCCAATATGAAGTGTTACTTTCTTAATTTATGTAACCACGATAGAGGATTAATTGTATAATTTATGTTCAAAATAATATGATAAGGACTATAAATTTACTCTAACTCTTGACCAAATGTTATTGGATGAATTAAATTCAAACTATAACAACTATTTTTTAAATTTAATTATTTAATTGACACTTTTACATGAAAATAAAATAAATATTATTTAAATCAAAGAATTTGACATAATATCACACTCTTAATTTTTATAAGTATAATATTTTTAATATGGAATTAACCAGGGGATATCTTTGATAATAAATAGTTTTTGGAAATATAAAATAATTATATACATAATGGTAATTTATTTATAGTTTTTATTTAATATATTATTTCCTCGAATACTTACATAACATTGATGAAGTAATTAGTTTATTAATGGAAATATCAAATAAATGTTATTAGAATAATAAAATAAATATAATTTGAGATAATAAATTGGATAAAATAGTCTAAATTGAATTTAAATCACATGGATATTGTAAAATGTTTTTTTTATTTTAACTTTTTATATTCATATTTTTAAAATTTTTAGTAATTAATAATGTCAAAATTGACATTAATGATATCTTAAAATATATAATATTTTAATAAATGATATAAAATTCCTAAAAATATTAAATTATTCCAGATAATTGGGATAATGTTAAACATTTCATCAATGTTATATTCATGTTCTTTTCAAAATTTATAGAAAATATATTAAACATCAATGAATAAAGATGCATGTTATCACAGTAAGAGTTAAAGGGATTAAATAAGGGTTAAAACCCAAATATAAGGGTAATAATATGACATAAACTAGTCTAAAATTTATTTCAGGAGATAATTCCGAACCATAATAACATTTTATTGTAAATAAATATTTTTTATCCATTATTAATTGAAAATTAATATTTATTAATTTTGTATTTATTGAGTTTGAAAAAGTTCCACTCACCTTAATTTTAAAATGGCACTTCATCCCACATTTATTCACAGCAACTTGAGCCTTCCATATTGAAAAAACTCTACCTAGTTCTGTTATAAATATCCTTATTTATGTTCTTAAGGCAATTGTTCTTCCAAAATATCAACCATATTGTCCCTACAAGAAGATCTAAAGGAAGTTTATCGAAGAAGATGTAATTGTCTTTACTTTCTCTTTCATGAATATTGCTTCTTAATCTTCCTATTAAAGTTTTTTTCCATTAAAAATTAATAACTATATTATAATATATTTTATAAGATTTTATTATTATTATGGTACAACCATATTCCACCATTTATCCATCCTATGAGAAATGAAATCACTGCACATTCAAATGTATGACTTACCGTCTCCTTGTTGTTGTGTAATTGTCTTTCATTTCCACTTTAATTAGATGGTTTTAATAATGGAAATAATTTTTATATATGATAATATTGAAATTAAATTTATTACATAGAAATTAATATACCATACACTTCCTTACCCTTTCACCATTAAGGGTATGATATCGTCACTCGTACATATGTATGGCCAACCATCTCCACAATATGATGTGATTCATTTTCCATGTTCATCATTCAAGAATAAATATTAAAATGTATACAGTGAATAAATATGATATTTATGTCCTTAATATAATTTTTTATATTATATAATTATATTATATACACAATAATTTAGACATGCATGAAAAAACATGCATAAGAAAATAAAGCGGTTAACACTTGAAACAAGGGTAATAATGAAATAATACTAAAAATGAGTGTTAATATGATATAATAGGATCATATACGATAAAAAAAATATGAATATGGTTATTTTATAAATTAATAACGTACTTTAAACCATTATAAACGATTTTCAATGATGTTCACCTAAAGGAAAGTGCAAGGTAAGGGTTTCTTGTTTCACTTTAACTTCTTTGAGATGCATCCCTTATTCATCACTTATATCTTATCATTGGTGTATATAATACCCCTTTGACATTTTATATCATTATTTTATTCACTCTCATGATATTTAAAGTTTTTTAATTATATTATTTAATGGGGAATACAATTTGTCTGATTACATGTCGTAATGGATCTCTTAACTCGATTTTTATTCATTGGGTTAAAATTATATTCTATTGACTATATGGTTATGTGTAAAATTATTATTGATTATCTTATGATTTATATCCACTTTTTATGTGTATTTAATGTTTATTCACAAATTCCACTCATTTTATTTTTTCCAAATATATTTATAATTTTTATATATGGTGTTTTCTTTGAAAGTTACTTGAATAACTAGGGAAATAATTTTATGTCTATATATTTCACACAATATAGAAAATTATTCATTTTGATATATGAGGAATGATTTGGACATTCATACATAGGTGGGTACTAGTTATAGATATCCCCTTGATGAATCAGTAGTCTTATAGGATGAATCAGTTATGCTATCATTAAAATAGTTTTTACCTATAGATAAAATTGTCTTATGAAAGGTCTTAACAATTAATGTTCATGTGCCAGATACATGAAATCAAATAATTAAGAATCTACATAATTTAAGATTAATCTATTTTTATATATTATATTATCACTATGAAAAAATATAGGGTGTAACAGCCCGAGATTTTATGAAAACTATTCTTTTTTTTATTTCACTAATGTCTTGTGTTGTACGCTACACCAAAAGGAGCTTGCATAACACGCATCCTTGAATTACCTTGCATTACACGCAATCGTGACCTTCCTCGATAGCGTGTGTAGTACGCAATACCGAGTTTCACTAAACAACAATATGCTATCAAAATATTATTAAAACTAGCCGTTATGAATAGTAATAACCAATTTTTAAATTTTAGAAAATTTAGCTCTCAAAATGGACTTAATTTTTGGATTCGGAGTATCGAATTTAGCCTATGGTGAAATTTTGGTACTTTTCGGATAACTTTCATATTCTGATGAATAGTGAAAATTACTAAATTATAAATAAAAACAACTTTTTTAATCGAAATAATTAATAGTGATAAATTATTAATTTGAGTGGTTTTAAAGTATATTTAGAATATATTTTTACAATTTAATACTATGTTGGTCATTGGTTGTAATTTCACATTTAAACCAGACATAATCAAGTGTCAATCTTTTGATATATATTGTTTCCTAAAAACACGCTATTTATTTTAACAGCGGGATTTAATTATAAAATTAATTAATGCAACTTCTATGTTATGAATTTGGTAAAATAGATTTCATTTTTAATTCGTAATATGAAATATATCTTAGGATGAAATTTTGGCATTGTTCTGAAAAACATCAATTTTTGATGAATAGTGAAACTACTAAGTGGCAGTTAAAAAAACTGAATTTTTCATAAAACTTAATTTTACCGCTTATGTGAATGGAATTTCAAAAATCCGACAAACACGGTTGATATCAGTAAGTAAAATGTGGTTCAATGAGATTAAAATAATTTTTTGGTGAATAGTAACTTTTTTTTTACCGCGGTTAATAGTAAATAGGGTAACTAATGGTAAATATGATATTACTATTACCCTAACACATGTCCTAATTCTATTGGACAAGTGTAATTCGACCAAAAACAAACTTAGGAATAAAATATGACCATTTAGGCCCACTTGGATTAGATTAGGACATTTATTATTAATTTATTTAAAGAAGGGTTAAAATAGTTAAAATCAAAGTTTAATAAGTAAATCATTTTTAATATGGGGTTATACATAAGATAAATTCGATTGTAAAGATTCATTAGAAAGCTAAAATGATTTCCCACATAATGGTATTTTATTTGTAATTTTTAGACATCAAATAATTTAATTTATTTATGACACAAAGATGATGCAGTAATTATCTTATTAATGAAATATTGACATAATTGATGTTATAAACACCAAACTAAATGTAATTTCAGACTTTTTATGAATTAATCTATTTTTTTAGGTTACTATGATATATTAGTATTTATTTAATCAACTTGGTTCGAACATATAATTCTGTTATGACTTTCACAAAAATCATATATCAAATAGTGTCAAAATTGACACAAAATAGTTTTTAAATCTAATATTATATTATTAATTGTTATTTTATTCCTAAAAATATAAGGTTTGGCCAAATGACTTATATGAGGATATATATATTAATAATAAACAATTTGGGGTTCGTTTGGCATGTTATAGTAAGTGTATTAACCATATAGTGAAAGAAAACTAAAAGACACGGTAAAAGTTAAATTATTTAACTTAGAGTTAAATCTAATTGATAAGGTTAAAATAATACCCTAAACTTGTCTAAATCCTATTGGTTGATAGAATTTCGACCCATACCCACTTTATCTTCGAAATAAGACCCTTTGTAACCATTATAAACCGATTTTTACTTTAAAATAAAATAATATTTTGAGGTATTCCTAAGGTGCCCCTCTCCTCCCTTATAAAAGGACACCTCCTCTCCCTCCTCCTCACACCAATTTGAGCACTCAAGCTCGGCCAACCCCTGACAAAATCTCTTCTCCACTTCCCTAAAAACATCCTAGAGGATCTGGTCTTCCTCAAAGACCAATTTTAGTGCCCTAAGAGGAGGTCTCAAAGAGGCACTTCAAAGAAGAGGTAATTACCGTTACCAATTCTTTCATCTTTATTTCTTCTTCCACTTCTTCTTCTTATGTTGTTTCATTATGAAGTAATAACATCAGTATCACTCATATACTGATATGTTATTATAAGTATGAAAGAACCCTATTTCACCTTCTATCCATCCTACGGAAAGAGAAATCACCGCGCGTGCGTACGTACGGAATACCGTCTCCACGCCGTGGTGTAATCTATTTTCCACCATCACCTTACAAGGATGGGTATAATGGTGTAATGAGTAACTATATATGATTATTATGAAGTAATATTGATACTGAAATAATATATATATACTCCAATACAATTCCATGATCATAGGAACGATATCATCACTCGTGTGTACGTACGGAATACCGTCTCCACGATGTGATGCGACTCGTTCTACATGATCCTCATTTCATAATGATTATATAAATGAATTGAATGAATGAATATGGTATATACTACACTAATACCATTCTGGAAATGAATTATCTATAACCTAAAGATAAGAATAAGAATTTATTCAACAAAACACGCATAAGAACAAAAAGTTATAAAGACCCGAGTAACAGGTAACAATGAAATATTACTAACAAGAAGCTAATAATATGACAATATATGATATCATATCAATATGTATGATTCTGGAATAAGTCAATAACATTATTTAAACCATTATACAGGAGGTTCGGACACTTACGAAGCAAATCGTACCTAAGGTAAGGGAAATATCACAATCTCATTTTTATCCGAGATTGTTTATTCGTAAGTATTTACTGGGGTGTATTTTATCATCCACATCCATGTTTACTCAATATGTAATATTATTTCCATCCACCTAAAATTGTTTAAATCCATTTTTACCCTTCGGTGAGTTTTTAGTAATACGTATGAAATGAATCTTTTGTCGTTTTTCGTACGAGGTACTTTTTGACTTTTCCGACAAAGGTACGAAGAATGTTTTTTTTAACTTATACAGCACGAACGGATTTCTACTGTTTTATAAAGCCTTATTTTCATGAAGCTTCCTCTAAAATATTTCATGACTATTTTCAATAAAATATCTTTCTTTTAAAATTGCATGATGTTTTGTGAAAAGAAATTGATTTTGAAGAAGAAAGGGTATTTTCCTCAAGAATTCAATTCAAGTGTTTTATCAAAATTATTTTCCATCTAAGATAATAAAGGGTTCTGTTTCTATCCATATTTTTACATTGATTTGACTATGTTGTGATGGAATTATGTTTATGAATTCCTTTATCTTATATGAATTTATTTATGATGTCATGATGTTTCAAGAATCCCATTTTTGTTACATGTGTTATGCGATGATGTATGTTTTATGATTATGTGGCACACAGAAGAAAGGATTCATTATAAGATGGTTGGGACCTATATCTCCCTCCAATGCATTGGGTAATGATTTTATATCTCATGAGATAGACATGGATGGAACGGAAGGTTATTTCGGTTCAGTGATACAGGACTGAAACGAGGAGTGAACTCGGTTCAGAAAGGGACTTTGTCCACTAAGATAGTCTTGGCAAAGAGTCATGACTAACAAGAAATGATTTTCAATGATTATGTGTGCATGCCACAAAGTTTCAAGTTTTATGTTATGATTATGGGGATCTCATTTTCACTTCTATGATTTATCCCATGTTATGATATTATGAGCTCTTTTGCAGGTTAAGATTTCCAAAGGCTATGTTCTTATGTATATGATGTGATTGATATTTCTTTTGTTTAGCCTTACTGAGAATTTGAGCTCACCCTTTTATGTTTTCTTTTCCCCAGGATATAAAGAAAGGTTTTTAGGTAAAAAAAAGAAGATCTTTATGGGAGATATTGAAGATCGTTTACCACGATTAGAAGATTACGTTCCGAGTTACCAAAGACACTAAACTATTACGATCCTTGTGTGTGTGTTTTTGTTATGTACTAAGTATTCCGCAAAAGTAATGTAATGTCTATGTACGTCAAGCTTCGGGTCTCTACAGTTGGTATCAGAGGAAAGGTTTAGTCAACCTTTGGAAACTAGGATGCGAAAACGTTAGTGAGATCCCTAGAGATATTTCTAAGGTATGTCTAGGGATGTCCCTAGGGATAAGTATACGTATAGGTTATAGTAATAGAATTACGCTAACGATCATAGAATTAAACCTAAGATGTTGGATATTTAAGGTACTCCCCCTTTATTATGTTGTTTTCCCTAGAATGATTTTTGCCTCTCACACTATTCTTTTTGGGTTTTAGACGATGGCTGGAACCCGAAGGAACCGTGTTGATCAATGCAATGGACAATGCAATGATTGCCCTCCTGAACAAACAAATGTTATGGGAGATGGAGTGCAAAATCTTATTGCTATACTTACACAAGCTATGAATCATTCTGGACTTCCAAATGAGCAGAGAAGGGAACAATATTCTATTGAGTCCTTCATGAGGCAACGTCCACCTTCTTTCAGTGGGTCTTCTGATCCACTTGTGGCTGAACAATAGATCAGTACAACTGAAAAGATATTTTCAGTTCTTCAATGTTCTGAACATGATAAAGTCATCTTAGCAGTATATCGTTTGGAAGGTGAAGCTGATCAATGGTGGAATCTTATCAAGAATACGAGGCCAAGAGATGAAATTGAGTCCATGGAATGGGACGAGTTCAAGAACTTGTTTTTCAGTAAGTACTTCCCTCGTATTATTCGAACAAAGATGGAGAAAGAGTTTCTTGAACTGAAGCAAAGGGATGATGAATCTGTTGGTACCTATGAAGCAAATTTTACAAGACTTGCAAGGTATGCTTCTGGAATTATCATCCAACCTGAAAGTAAAGTTGATCGATTTTTCAGTGGCTTAAAACCAATTCTTCGAAGGGAATTAGCTATAAGAGACTTCAGTAGCTATGAAGAAATTGTGCGTTGTGCTATCAAGGTAGAAATGGAAGTTGGTGTTACATATCCATCTCATGGTTTTGACAAGAAACGAAAGATGGAGTTCAAAGAGAAATCTCAGAATAATGGTGAAAAGAAGATGAATGTTTCCTTATGCACAAAGTGTGGAAAGAAGCATGGTGGAGATTGTCTTAAAGGGACTAGAAAATGTTTTAAGTGTGGAAAAGAAGGTCATCGAGCAGCTGAGTGTCGAAGTAATGGAAAAAGGGTTTCTAATGATGTGAATAAAGCAAACACTGCAGAGAACGCACCGCCAACACTTCAATGCTTCAAGTGCAAGGAAATAGGGCATTATGCTAATAATTTTCCTAATCCAAGGGTTAGTGATGATCAACATGAGCAACCACTAAAGGCAAAGGACAAAGGGAAATCACATGCGATCACTATTGGCAATGTTGAATATGACAACGATGTGGTGGAATGATTAAGTGTTTATGTAATGGGATTCCAAAATAATGTTGTATCATTGAGTATTGCAATATTTATTGATGTGGTATTCGAAGTGATTGAGATATTTTTTGGAAATAAGATGATATGCGCATAATGAAGATGAGAAAATGAAATGTTTAATAGTATTCATGAGCTCATGATTGATATAAGGACTAAGTGATATCATGGTTTGAGTATATAGAATTTTGAGGATTTTGGTATGTGGAAAGTGTTAACTTTTAACTGCACTCATGTTTTCACTAAGGTATTCAAGAGAATACATGATTAAGGACTTTGAATGTTTGGAATGTGACCAACAAGACATATCTTATGATATATGGGGATCGACGATGGTGTTAAATCTCTGGTAATCGTTGTCACTATATTATGAGAGTGGACTGCAGTATTATGTATAAGCCTAAAGATTAGACTGGATTATGTTGGACATAAGTTAGTATTGTCTAAGTATAGAAGATTTTCGATATTATTGATGGGATGTTATAGTAACGTAGTTTTAGAAAAAGGACAACCTGCAGGACGGGCGACATCCCATCGCTTCGGACAAGGCTGTAGGAATCGAACCCACAACCGAAGTGCAACTGGCCTTTATCGCCTACCACTGACCTACAGGAAGTCCATGTTTAGTAGAAACTAGTGTTATTATATTAAGCAGTATGATATATGAAGTATAAGCCCATTTTAGGAACCATATATGATTAATCTCACTATAGATCGACTTATGTATATAATTTTTGCTAACCTTTTGTTTGAGACAGATGGAATGACCCGTCATTCTATCACATGATCTGCTAACACTTCACGAATAACAAATTCAACTTCATTTATTTAAGAGATGAAGTGGAAATTGTTCAAGGCATGAACAACAGTGAGATTGTACCAAAATAAAGAAAGTATTTATTCTAATTCAAATTTTCAACTTTAGGGAAATGATCTTAAAAAGCAAAAATGTTGTCCTAGTTCTCTTATACTTGATGAATCAGATGGTACCTTAGATCGTCACAAATTTATGGATTTGTGATTACTGGATTTTCCATAGCCATGTTCTCTACCACTCTCCATCAGAACATGATGGTTAGATTTCTCTTCCATATCCATATTTTCACCTATGTGGAAACCCAGTGATTAGTTTATTTGGGTAACCGTTACGTTTCATACTTTTGTTCTTAAAGATTGGTTTTGGTATTCCTTTTTACGATGTGGGTTTCTATTAAAGAAACGTTCCAATAGTAAACCATTTATAACCCCGACGAATTTCGAGGGCGAAATTCATTTTAAGGGGGGTAGAATGTAACAGCCTGAGATTTTATGAAAACTATTCTTTTTTTTTATTTCACTAATGTCTTGTGTTGTACGCTACACCAAAAGGAGCTTGCATAACACGCATCCTTGAATTACCTTGCATTACACGCAATCGTGACCTTCCTCGAAAGCGTGTGTAGTACGCAATACCGAGTTTCACTAAACAACAATATGCTATCAAAATATTATTAAAACTAGCCGTTATGAATAGTAATAACCAATTTTTAAATTTTAGAAAATTTAGCTCTCAAAATGGACTTCATTTTTGGATTCGGAGTATCGAATTTAGCCTAAGGTGAAATTTTGGTACTTTTCGGATAACTTTCATATTCTGATGAATAGTGAAAATTACTAAATTATAAATAAAAACAACTTTTTTAATCGAAATAATTAATAGTGATAAATTATTAATTTGAGTGGTTTTAAAGTATATTTAGAATATATTTTTACAATTTAATACTATGTTGGTCATTGGTTGTAATTTCACATTTAAACCAGACATAATCAAGTGTCAATCTTTTGATATATATTGTTTCCTAAAAACACGCTATTTATTTTAACAGCGGGATTTAATTATAAAATTAATTAATGCAACTTCTATGTTATGAATTTGGTAAAATAGATTTCATTTTTAATTCGGAATATGAAATATATCTTAGGATGAAATTTTGGCATTGTTCTGAAAAACATCAATTTTTGATGAATAGTGAAACTACTAAGTGGTAGTTAAAAAAACTAAATTTTTCATAAAACTTAATTTTACCGCTTATGTGAATGGAATTTCAAAAATCCGACAGACACGGTTGATATCAGTAAGTAAAATGTGGTTCAATGAGATTAAAATAATTTTTTGGTGAATAGTAACTTTTTATTTTTTATTTTTTTTACCGCAGTTAATAGTAAATAGGGTAACTAAGGGTAAATATGATATTACTATTACCCTAACACATGTCCTAATTCTATTGGACAAGTGTAATTCGACCAAAAACAAACTTAGGAATAACATATGACCATTTAGGCCCACTTGGATTAGATTAGGACATTTATTATTAATTTATTTAAAGAAGGGTTGAAATAGTTAAAATCAAAGTTTAATAAGTAAATCATTTTTAATATGGGGTTATACATAAGATAAATTCGATTGTAAATATTCATTAGAAAGATAAAATGATTTCCCACATAATGGTATTTTATTTGTAATTTTTCTACATCAAATAATTTAATTTATTTATGACAGAAAGATGATGCAGTAATTATCTTATTAATGAAATATTGACATAATTGATGTTATAAACACCAAACTAAATGTAATTTCAGACTTTTTATGAATTAATATATTTTTTTAGGTTACTATGATATATTAGTATTGATTTAATCAACTTGGTTCGAACATATAATTCTGTTATGACTTTCACAAAAATCATATATCAAATAGTGTCAAAATTGACACAAAATAGTTTTTAAATCTAATATTATATTATTAATTGTTATTTTATTCCTAAAAATCTAAGGTTCGGCCAAATGACTTAGATGAGGATATATATATTAATAATAAACAATTTGGGGTTCGTTTGGCATGTTATAGTAAGTGTATTAACCATATAGTGAAAGAAAACTAAAAGACACGGTAAAAGTTAAATTATTTAACTTAGAGTTAAATCTAATTGATAAGGTTAAAATAATACCCTAAACTTGTCTAAATCCTATTGGTTGATAGGATTTATACCCATCCCCACTTTATCTTTGAAATAAGACCCTTTGGAACCATTATAAACCGATTTTGACTTTAAAATAAAATAATATTTTGAGGTATTCCTAAGGTGCCCCTCTCCTCCCTTATAAAAGGACACCTCCTCTCCCTCCTCCTCACACCAATTTGTGCACTCAAGCTGGGCAAACCCCTGCCAAAATCTCTTCTCCACTTACCTAAAAACATCCTATAGGTTCTGGTCTTCCTCAAAGACCAATTTTAGTTCCCTAAGAGGAGGTCTCAAAGAGGCACTTCAAAGAAGAGGTAATTACCGTTACCAATTCTTTCATCTTTATTTCTTATTCCACTTCTTCTTCTTAGGTTGTTTCATTATGAAGTAATAACATCAGTATCACTCATATACTGATATGTTATTATAAGTATCAAACAACCCTATTTCACCTTCTATCCATCCTACGGAAAAAGAAATCACCGCGCGTGCGTACGTACGGAATACCGTCTCCACGCCGTGGTGTAATCTATTTTCCACCATCACCTTACAAGGATGGGTATAATGGTGTAATGAGTAACTATATATGATTATTATGAATTAATATTGATACTGAAATAATATATATACTCCAATACAATTCCACGATCATAGGAACGATATCATCACTCGTGCGTATGTACGGAATACCGTCTCCACGATGTGATGCGACTCGTTCTACATGATCTTCATTTCATAATGATTATATAAATGAATTGAATGAATGAATATGGTATATACTACACTAATACCGTTCTGTAAATGAATTATCTATAACCTAAAGATAAGAATAAGAATTTATTCAACAAAACACGCATAAGAACAAAAAGTTATAAAGACCCGAGTAACAGGTAACAATGAAATATTACTAACAAGAAGCTAATAATATGAACATATATGATATCATATCAATATGTATGATTCTGTAATAAGTCAATAACATTATTTAAACCATTATACAGGAGGTTCGGACACTTACGAAGCAAATCGTACCTAAGGTAAGGGAAATATCACAATCTCATTTTTATCCGAGATTGTTTATTCGTAAGTATTTACTGGGGTGTATTTTATCATCCACATCCATGTTTACTCAATATGTAATATTATTTCCATCCACCTAAAATTTTTTAAATCCATTTTTACCCTTTGGTGAGTTTTTAGTAATACGTATGAAAGGAATCTTTTGTCGTTTTTCGTACGAGGTACTTTTTGACTTTTCCGACAAAGGTACGAAGAATGTTTTTTTTTAACTTATACGGCACGAATGGATTTCTACTGTTTTATAAAGCCTTATTTTCATGAAGCTTCCTCTAAAAGATTTCATGACTATTTTCAATAAAATCTCTTTCTTTTAAAATTGCATGATGTTTTGTGAAAAGAAATTGATTTTGAAGAAGAAAGGATATTTTCCTCAAGAATTCAATTCAAGTGTTTTATCAAAATTCTTTTCCATCTAAGATAATAAAGGGTTCTGTTTCTATCCATATTTTTACATTGATTTGACTATGTTGTGATGGAATTATGTTTATGAATTCCTTTATCTTATATGAATTGATTTATGATGTCATGATGTTTCAAGAATCCCATTTTTGTTACATGTGTTATGCGATGATGTATGTTTTATGATTATGTGGCACACATAAGAAAGGATTCATTATAAGATGGGTGGGACCTATATCTCCCTCCAATGCATTGGGTAATGATTTTATATCTCATGAGATAGACATGGCTGGAACGGAAGGTTATTTCGGTTCAGTGATACAGGACTGAAACGAGGAGTGAACTCGGTTCAGAAAGGGACTTTGTCCACTAAGATAGTCTTGGCAATGAGTCATGACTAACAAGAAATGATTTTCCATGATTATGTGTGCATGCCACACAGTTTCAAGTTTTATGTTATGATTATGGGGATCTCATTTTCACTTCTATGATTTATCCCATGTTATGATATTATGAGCTCTTTTGCAGGTTAAGATTTCCAAAGGCTATGTTCTTATGTATATGATGTGATTGATATTTCTTTTGTTTACCCTTACTGAGCATTTGAGCTCACCCTTTTATGTTTTCTTTTCCCCAGGATATAAAGAAAGGTTTTTAGGTAAAAAAAAAGAAGATCTTTATGGGAGATATTGAAGATCTTTCACCACGATTAGAAGATTACGTTCCGAGTTTCCAAAGACACTAAACTATTACGATCCTTGTGTGTGTGTTTTTGTTATGTACTAAGTATTCCGCAAAAGTAATGTAATGTCTATGTACGTCAAGCTTCGGGTCTCTACATAGGGATTCATTTCATTCTCAATTTTTTAATTAAATGGAATGTGTATTCAGTTATATACCTTTCCATGCTGATTATTCTCAATGATTCATGATAGATTTCACTATACTAAACCCTTACAGAGGATTTGATCTCACCCCATTCTTAGGTTTTATTTTCTCCCAAGTCTCTAGTAATATTATTATGGTTGATATGTATAGTTTATCTATAGTGAATAATTGTGTTCTCAAAGAAAATACTTTTTCTATTTTATATTTAAAATGTAATTTGAAATTAAAATATTTATTGATTTTACCAAGACTAATAAACTATTCAGTCATTTGGGATGTGATTTCTTATAAATTATACAAATGTAATAATGTAATTCACTAAATCTAAACTTCTGTAATCTAGGGTTATTACAATTGCATCATAGATTTTGACTATTTTCCCAAACCTTTTGTAATAATACCAATAAGATTTTATTATCCATTAATATTAAAGTAAAATTATTTTTTCATCATGATATTATAACTTCATATTATTCATATAACTTATAATGAAATAGTTCATTTTAAAATCTCGATAGTACATTAGTGTCAATCTCTTTCCACACCACATCTCATAAGGAATCATCATCATTTATACATAAAAAGTTCCTATTAGAGATGAATGTCAAGGTGAGAATTAATTGATTTCAATATGTGTATAGTATGATCTTCTCAATAATTATAGATTATGTCATAATATTAATGATGTAATTATTCTTATCAATGAATTGTTTTACTGGGGAGTACTTATCTTTAATACCTAATGCTAAATTTCATTTTTTCATGATATTTTTCAAAATATTTATTTGTAAATTTGTTATCATTGTTGTTGTGGAACTTATAAATTTTTAAACCCATAATATTTTTAGCTAGCCTTTGATGAAGAGTGATTTATTTAAATACATTGAATTTTAGGGTGATCCCCATTAGTAATTCCATCATACAATAGATATCAATAAAAAATACAAGTACCTTATGCCATCCTATGATTTATATTTCATAGACCCACATATATCCACATGAAGTAAAAAATTAACATTGATAATTTTACATTAATGGGATTATAGTTCATTTTTGAAATCTACTCCATCTAAAAATAATCACATGTATAAGAATGATCACATGTGAGGATGGAAATATCTTTATCATCTTAATTATATTCCAAATTATCCAAATGTTTTTGAATAAAATGGTCATGGTTATTTTGAAAATTTTGGCTTTTTATCCTCTATAGTGATCAGGCACCTATACTCTCCGAAATTAATATGATAGAGGTTCCAATTCATGATATTTATTTGAAAAAATATTGAACCATTTAATCTTTTGATCTTGAAACAATTATTGTTTAATTTTAATTAATTCCTTGGGTCAAATATTTTACTTACACTTAGTCAATTTTGACTAATACCACCATATAACTATAATTCTATATGATTTACATCTATTCCCCAAGTCATTTCATTATCATAGGTAATTATTTTTATCCCATTTTCATTTATAAATCATACAACTACGCCATTTTCTAATTTTACATTGATGATATGGTGTTTCTTTCCTATCATATGATTGGTGAATTATATTTCTATAATCCAAGTTATGGACATTTATATTTCCATCTAGAATTTTTTCCCACATAGTCATTCTCATATATTTTTTCTTGATAATGATTTTAGTTTTAGAGTACTTGATAAAAAATATCACTACACCTCCAACTCTATAGGTTCCTCTTCATTTTTCAAAATAAAAAAAATTATTTTATGGTTTTTTGCGGACACCATCTACTATTGACCTATACTTATTCAAGCCTAATTTATCACCATCCATTATACCTTTATTGAATAATTACATTCCTTATGTACAATAAATTCAAACACAAATAAACTTATACTAAAAGAATAATAATTAGATGTATTTATTATTTCCTTTTAATAGATTTATTACTCCCATGTGTATCTTTTAGATATATAGAAGAAATTTTGGGTATACCTTATATTACCACAATAAAAACACAATATATATGGTGTATAGTTTCTATATTTTTATTCCTAAATTGTATCTTTTTTATCAACTAAAATTAACTATCCTTCAAATTTTTTATGCTTGAGGTTTAGCCTAAATCATTCATTTCTTCTTTTTGTGATCATACTCACAAATATATATTATTTTTTATATAAAGAGTATAATTAGAGTGAAATCTCAAACACACTTGTAAAAATCCCAAAAGGCATATTTATCTTGGATTGGGGTATGTATTATTGAACCATCCAATTCCATGTTCTGTGTAAGGAGCCTTTCATGAGCATTAAACATTAATTATTGAAGAATTGATAATCATTTGGGTTATTCAATTTTTATGACCCTTTAATTCATATAAATTGTTAATCCATGAATGATATGAGTGTTTTATTCAATATTGATCCATGTAATATCTAAATTATTCGAGTTTCTAGAATTTATATATTTAGGTTTTTCAATTTTATCTTTCAATAATGACCTCCCCTCTTTTTATTTTTTTATGTAGATATTGGAGTCAAATATAAATCTATTATATTTGTTATATTTATCCTACATATGTCAATTTATTCAACGGATTATTCATTTTCATCATCAAAACATATTAATCCCATAATTCCAATGATCTCATCAACATAGTCTTCAACTTGTATTTTTTCTACAACAAAAACATACCATGTTAAAAAGGGACCCCATAATCTTACACCACCACATCCATTTCATATGAGATTTTAACTCCCGGATTTAATAGATTTTTCCTCATAATGATCTTTTTATGGTTTTCTCATGATTTTGACACATTTTAATGGTTTCTTCCTAGATTCTTATATACCATCATCCCATGGTAATTTCATAGGACACATGGAAGTAAGATTTCATACTTTTCCACCTATAAAATAGGAAAGGGGAACCATTCCAATTAATGTTTTGTTGCATATTTTTATATTAGATGAAATAAATTACATTACCACAAAAATACCTTACCACTAAGATCCCCCTTTACATATACTTTCTCCATAGACTTTAATTATAGTTCTAAAGAGTTATTCTTTGATATGACCTCATTATCACTGTTTCTCATATTTTATTACATGACATTACATTGAATTTTATTTCATTTCCTCATTATTTTGTTCATTAACTTCATGTATTGATACCTTAGGATTAAACCCCAGTATTAGTCTCCTCATGATTCTTTAAACAGTTTTTTTGTACCAAATAACCTCCATGAGGCCACACATATCCTCTATAAGAATACCTACCTTGTCAAATAAAGAATCAACAGATTAATTTGGGCTCATTTATAGATTTTTTATTTATTCCGTAACACTTGAATCCTAATTTACTGAAATATTGAATCCCATTCATATATTTTACAAATATTCTCCCAAATAGCGTGATAAGTTTTAAATGACATCACCATCATGTAAATTGGGTTGTCTAGGGATGACCCTTCTGAATTTATTACTTTAGAATCTGTATCTAATTCTTTATGGTATTTTTCAGATAGGGCCCCATTTTCTATCCTATCTTTGATCCCATAATTAGTTTTCATTTACATGTTCATCCAAAATGATTGAAAATAGTGTTTTGTTAGGTTTTTCACTAACTGGAAACTATCTCCTTCAAAAATACGTATACACTTATCATTGAAAACAGTTTACATGAAATTTAGAGATATAAAAACATTACCAAGAACCTCATATTTGATACCACATATTTCTTCCAATCATTGAATATAACTTATGGGAGTTGAAATAGGGTATTTTATATATTAAAAACTAATTTTTACTTATGATATATTTTTATCCAATATTAAGAATACTCATATTTTATCCCACAAATTACTCTAGTATGATGAAATTTGTAAATAATAAACATAGGTGTTTTAATTCATTCACCCAGGTGGGGATAATTCAAGGATCTAGTAATTACCATTTTACTGAGGAATATGTGGCACTAAGTGCATTTCCTTATATGTTTTAAAAAAATGGAGTTGCTATAATAATCCTCTAGATTAACTATATAGAAAAAACATTTGAAATGATCACTACTCTTATTTACAAATAGATTCTCACTAATCCTTGATTGATGATCTTATTCTACTTGATTTTTTTTTAATAATTTACCCTTAGAATATATAATCACTCTTTGTTTACATTGATGTGATTCTAAAGATATATAGATCCTATAAAATCCTTCTTTGACACCTCCAACCATCTAGTGCATGAAAACAAAACTATTCTCCTTGATCCCTATGAGGAACTAAAGTTCAAATATTTATATCCCCTCATCTTTTTTTAATGTAAATAACTCATCATTGTCTATGTCCATATATCCTATGTGGTAATCAATATTCTCTCTTATTTTATATTTCTTCATTTTCTATTTTTTGTATATTTATTCTTCCACATTATAAAACATTACAATAATAAAATATAAAAAATATATGGTCATGATTAAATCCCACCAACTATTAAAATATTAACCAACTTTCCTAAAATAATTTTGGTTATTAGATCCTAAAACATAATAAAAAACATGTATTTAACAATACACCCAACATATCATTATTGTATCCTCTACATCACCACCTTCTTTCTTCACAACATGGTGTTCATGGTCAAATTCAATCCATAAAAATGTACATAAACATGATTTAAAAATAAAAAAAATGTGGATTGATTTTACATTGAAACTAATATTGAATATATCCTTCTAATATTAATGATTTATTAATCATATTAAAAAATTAATAAATTCATTGAATCTCTAGTTGAATGAATTTTTCTAGAAAAATTTTAAAATGAGTTTTCATTATGAAATAGATAATTACCATTATGTTGTTCTATTTAGAAATACCCTTTTGAGTACCATTATAAATTATCCATATACCTTTCTCAAATACCCTTTTTAGGGTACCCTTCCAAAATGAACTTTTGGTTACCCTTCCATGTAACATTATGAATAAACTTTACAAAGTTATACCCATTTAAATCCCATTTCAGAATCTCTATACCATAACATAGATATAGATACCCCATTGAATAACTTGTTGAACATAATATACCCTTTCAAGTAAGTTATAACATTCATTATACCGAAAACACCTTACCTTTATTAAAAAGATTTTAATTATTCCTTACTTCTGTTAAAATACTGACTCCCACAAAAATAATAGAGAACATAATCAAACTTCTTCCAACCAATAAAAAATGAAGTTCATACACTTAAATAGGTTGTATTAAATATTCCTGAAATTTTCTTTTCAATGGAAACTACTTAAAAACTTCAAAGTTATTTTTTTAACCATTTAACTTTGAGATCAATTACACCTTCTTGTTGAATTTATTCCTCAGTTTCATATTGATATTTTATAGTAGTTTATATAATTTCATATTTTGAATCAAATTGAATTTAGTCTCATATTCTTATAAGAAGGCCTCATTAACCTGGTTTTCACCATTGTAGATGTGGGGTAACTTGTCATATATGTCTTTGACCGATGTGTAACAAATTTATTTCATATAAATTTTATTAAGTAATGTTTGGTACAAGGTATTTTACCCCTTCACATTAAAATTAGGTAATTTCTTATTTCCTCCATAATTTAATAATCTATAAAATTTCCCATATGTATTTATGAATTTTTACAGTGAATGAACCAGGTCGAAGAAAAATTAAATGTGATCTAATAGGATTAGTTTAGATATAATAGTGACCTATATAAGGTAATGCAACTGATTTAACATTTACTATATTATCTTTATAAAATAAATTCCTTTGATATATTTTCTAAGATTAAACTTGAGGCTCTGATATATCATTTTCAACCACATATTCCCAAACACACTTTAAGAGAAGGTGAATTAGAGTGTGAATTCTTTTTTATCTTATCTTCAAAACAATACTATTCTCATTTTTTAAATTAAAATATAAACATTTAAAACTAAATTATGTATCCAAAACTTCTTAATAAATAATATAAATAAAGGTAAACTGATATTTTACTTGATTTTACACTAAGTTCTATATCAAAGGTGCGTATATCGATAATGAATCAACATATAAACCCACTATCTAATATCACAACTTAAAAAATTAAAAGGCTTTACTATTGATCGTAGAGTGACTCCCTCTACTTATCAACCCACCCAGAGCATCAAAATAATTTATATAACAATATATATGCATAGAAATAGATTATAATAATTTCATCATAAATGATTAATAAAAAAACAGAATTGGTGTTATTATTATACTATAATATACAATACCATGTTTGAACCATTAATTTTTTTCTTCCATATTAGAATTTCTACACTCAGTTTTTAATTTTTCTATTATTTTATACATTTTATAACATTGACTTCATCTCCCCTATTCATTTTACCTTTTATATTCATTCAATATGATTTAGACATGTTTTATCTAATGATTGACCACAAAAACCACTATAGTATCTTCTAAATATAGATTCCAAATTTAAATCTAATATAATCCATATAAAAATGTATTCAAATCTTGGAAATAACATATAAATTATAATATCATGTTGTGATAACCTAAATTTTTTCATGATGTAATTTTAATTCACTCAATCATGGAATGAAATAATATATTATATTGTGATTCTCTATCAACCATAGACCCAAAAAACTAAATAAATATATATTTTTAAATTTAGTGAAATTGGATTCATAATCCTCCAAATTATTATAAACCAAAAAATCATTGTTTCATATAAATATGTGTTACATCATGATCCACATTAATAATTGTTAACTAGAATTCCACCATAATAACATGCCAAATCCTAATGGTATGATTTAAATTTTAGCATCCCCGATCGATAAGCTATGGGTTGTAGAAAGCCTCAATATGTAATGAGAAATAGAAAATGATTATCTATATACTCACTATATTTTCATTATGTCTCCTTTGATGCATGATATTTTACTCTATATTGTCATGAATATCATTATTGGATGACTAACCCTCACCAGTTCAATTTACCATTATGCAACCTATTTTAGTGTGTGATCTTCTAAATTTAAATTTTACTTTGTATTATTTCCTAAAATCACCAACAAAATTCCTTGAACCTCTTATAAACTTTTCCATGTCTTTCTACCATACAAAATTTGATTGAGAATATACACTATAACACCAAAAAAACACATATTCTACGTTGAAAAAGTGAACTCTATTATCCTCCAATGATTAAAATATATAATAAAAAATAAAAATGGATTCAAAACCCATAAATTTTATCATCATTACATTACATAACTCAAAATTCATCAATGAAATAAAAAAATAGGGCTTCAAGTTGTGGTTGTGATAAAATAATAAATACATTATCTCAAATCCAAAGAATTTATTTGTCTTTGAAAAAATTTGTCAATTCATTATATATTTCATTTAATATATATAATAAACCATTATATAAAATAAAATTTGTATATTTCATTATAAAAACATTTTTCACATTTCATTAAACATATAGCGTGCATAAAAATACATTATAAAAAATTTATATAGACATTATATAAAAAACTATTCGATATAACATGTAACTCAAATGTAAATCATACAAAATATTTTTAAAATAATCATTTATAATTCATATATGAGTTTTATAAGTAAGAAATAAATTTGAAATACTCATGATCCCGTAGAATTTTCAAAGAAATGGAAATTAATATAACCACCTACCATAGGTTGATGCAACAATAATGCCTTCATATAATGATGATAGACTGGGGTTATAAAAGTAATATACATATTCAAAACAAAAAAATAAAAAATTTCTAATCAACCATAATCAAATAATAAACTCTCAAAGTTCAACTGATTTTTTAGGGGATATAGATCATAAAGATAAAGAAAGTAAAAAATAAGAATAGATAAGAAAAATACATCTTCATTGGTGAATCATTGATAATGATTGAGAACAAAAAGAAGAGGAAAATATTCTATAGTCGGGCAGTGGATGAGTCTGTAAGTGGCACTAGAACCCTAGGTTGCTCTCCCTATCGTCGGCGCCCCTGCCTCGTATCAGCTCATCTCAACACCCCAGCGTTGATCGGTGGGCTTGTGGCAGCTCTCTCTCTCTCTCTCTCTCTCTCGTGCGGCAATGTCGTGTGACCTCGTGGAACCGTTCGACTCAGCTTTTCTTCATCGATGATGGCCCCTCCTGTAATTACCCGCATTTTGAACTGGACTAAAAACCAAGAGAATTTGAACTTTTCTGTTTACTGAACTGGTCGTTTTAAAGACCGGGCTTCAGAACAAGGTTCTGACGGTTGGAACCCTTCTTTTTAATGTTTTTGGGCATAGGAGAAGGCCCGTTAAGTTTCTCGGGTGGCACGAGAGGTTTCAGAAGTTCCTAACCCTTGTTCTTAAGGAGCTGCAGAGGGCGCACGATTGGTGCACGGTTTGGCTAACTGTGCGGCCTAAACCGTGCGACCTTATTTTAAGAGATAGTGGCTTGCGCATGGGCTATGCACGGTTTCCCAAACCGTGTACCTAACCCTTGCGGGAGATCTATTGAAGGCAGAAGATTCCACACAGTTTGCGCACATTTTGGAAAACTGTGCGGGTCAAACTATGTGCTTGGGTGTGTTTTGGGTTTTTGATTAATTCTGAAATAAAAGAAAAATAAAATAAATAAAATCTAAAATTAACACACTCCCTCACTTCCTATCTTTCCAGACTTGCATGAAGCCAAGGGATCTACCCTGTGAGCTGCGCAATGCCCCTCTCTCAGCCACCTCTCAATCAAGCTCCTCCCTCTGATTTCTGGTCATTTCTTCGTCGAATATCCACGGTAAGCTCCCCCTATATCTCCTCCTCTCTATTCTTGTCTTTGTTTCGACCTATTTGTCACCCGGTGAGAATAATCCGAACGCCAAGGGTTTAGGGTGATGCATTTTTTTTCCTTTGATTCTAGGTTATGCGGAAGGTCTGTTGGGACTCCTTGGTGTGCGTTCCAATAACCGCTGCTGAAGGCGAAGCAGTTCAGGTGGTTTCGGATCACCAGATTGGTTTTGGGGTGAATATTTCACCTTTCTCCTTATTTTTCACTGATTGAATTTGGGGATTTTGATGTTTATGATCCCCCGGCTTGATGTTGGCAGTTTGTTGAGCTCACAGTGTGGGTTCGCCTTCCTTTTGGTTTGTCTCCAACACCTGAGGTAAGGGTTTATCATTTCAGGCTGGTTTCACCTTGCCTAAATTGATCTCGTTATGTGTCTTAAGGTTTATCGTGGTTGTTTGATAGTGCGTTGAAGGTTTTGGCATGGTTTCAAGTATCCAGAGTCTAGGCGACTCGCCTGCGCATGCATAGGTATGTATTTATATATATATATAGGTTCCCCCGTTACACGTGCATTCATCCATGGCAGTGTTTAAACGTGTGTGGGGCTAGGTGTGGCTATGTATATATATAAAAAGTGCATGAGCAGGTGAGTGGAGACAGGCATATGCATATAAGTGCACATGTAAGGATCCTCTTGCGCATGCCCATGGCCATGCGGGGTGTGTTCATAGGGGATAGGTGTCCTTGCCTGAGTGAGAAGGTGCATATGCTCAGTGGGAGAGCAACAGTGGATCTTAGTTAGAAAGCACCAAGATCTAGAGTGGATGGATGTATCTACCTTGAGGTTGGTTCCCTCTCCTTGTCCTTTAATTTAAGTAAACTAAAAGTGAGTCTAATACTCCACTGCCTTATCATTTTAATTATGCAAGTTAGTTCAGATTGAATGCTTCTGTGCAAATCATGTGAATTGTAGGAATAAGATAAAAGAGGTTGCATGGTCACTAAACTAATGATTTAATAATAAAACCCCTCAATCAGAGGTGCGCTGCCTTCAAGAGAAAAATTAGTGATAAACATTTTATGCATTCTAGCTTAACTGTTGTGGTGCCTTTTTATGCCTTGTATGTGAACTTGCTTTGTTGAGAAAAAGGGAATGAAAATGCTGTGATACGTGTTTTTGGGTAAATTTTCCATGTTAGGAAAATTGAGTAAGATGGTAACCTTAGTGGGATGACCTAAATGATATGTTCCCTCTAGAAGGTATCAAAGGGTTATAGATTGATAAAAACATGTCCTTTAGGATGAAATGGTTAAACAAGAATGAACGGACTAGGGTGGTATGACCATGACTTGGGATAAAGTAATGAGCACGGCTTATGTTAGTAAAATTAATATGTGAGTATCTTGATATAGATACTTGAGAGGAATTTCCTTAAGTATACTTGTGATGAACTTGTGTATGGGAACTTATATAGAAATGAGATATATGATTGATTATGAATGTGGAATGTTTATTTGAAATTCATAAGATATACTGCCTTATGAATTCTAACATAATTGTGTTAATGAATATTGAATGATTACGGATGGGAGTCATGCATACCCCATGCCATCTTATCTTGAGTATGGGTGGGATGCATGTCTACCCCATGCCAGATACGATCTCTATACTTGAGTGGAAGGGGGGGATTCTTACCCCTTGCCAGTTTATTTAGGGATGAGAGGATTTCTTACCTAGTTCCGACTATTTCAATACACGTATGGTAGGGAGGAATTATTAACCCTTTTCAGTTGATTTATAGGGACGAGAGGCTTTTTTACCTCGTGCCCACTATTCTCTATTGATGGAAGGGAGGCATTCTTACCACTTTCCAGTTGACTCATAGGGGCGAGAGGCATTTCTACCTCTAGCCCGATATTCATTACTAATGGGTCGGAGGAATTCTTACCCCACACCATATATAATTTAAATTCCCTTATATATATATGGTGACATGATCAGGTTACATTACCGACAACAAGCCGAAGCAGGTATAACCGTCAGGTGTCCCTTGGAAACCTGGATGAGTGTATTTACATATGTATTTCTACATACTTATTTTCTCCATACCTGCTTATTTTTTAATTGTTAGACACTATCTGGTTTGGGTTTGACACGGGTGGTACCGGCCTACTAAGATTTATATCTCACACCCTACTCGGGCCGCCATTGCATTGGGGTACCCATGTAGACCTTCTTTCTTACAGGACCTAGGTTGTGTGTTGTGTTGTTTGTACCTGAGGAGTTAGGAGAAAAGGGCAAAGCGGGGGCTTGGGATGATCAGGGGATTGTTGTCGAGCTCTGATGTCTTTTATTTTTGTATTTTTTTGTAAATCATGTTGTATTGTTTACTGCTTTCGGAAATGTATCATCATCTATACATGCATGCATTGTAAACTGGCATTTGCCACCATCTATAAAATAGATATTATTCTATCTTTCCTTGGTGTCTTTAAATTGCTTACTGCTTCCACTACTGAATGATATTTACTCTGATAATACTGTTGTGTTACTTTGATATGAGGGTATAGTCTCCCCACTATCATCTCCTAAGACCCTTGCTGCTAGTCGGCAGCCTCTGGCGTATGGGGAGATGCCTTTGAGGCCATGTGACCACTGGTCTGGCCACTGGTTCAATGGTAACCTAGGCCAAGATGTTAAAAAGTGGTATCATAGTATGTTTCTTTTCTTTTCCTTACTATTTTGGGTTGCTATACAGGAGATTAGGAAGGTTTCAATGCTTGACTAATAGTTGTGCTTGGGACTGATTACCCCACGTACGGGAAATAACCAAGTTGGCAGGGCTGGGAATTGTTGTTCATGTTGTTTTCTATTATTGTTGATATGATTTCACCTCGAGTGATTGTTGTATTTTCCACTGCTTATGGTTTGTGAAATTTCAAATAAAAATTTCCTTGGCCTGATATGGAAAAGAAAATACATTTCATACATCATATTAGGCACGTAGGAAATTAACATGCCATGCATAGTGCCATGCCATGTAGTTTCATTTTAGGTTTCTTATTGATTCAAATTTTGTTCCTTGATTGCATTTCATGCATTGTATTTATTAGAAAGCCTATATAGATAGCATGTTTCAGTGATAATATGCCATGTTTATTTTCTTTCTTATGTTTCGTACTTCTTTTTTATAATATGACTCAATGTTAGCTTCTTGTAGTGACATGCATTGTTGTATATAGTTTAATTATGGCATGAGTAATATCTATTGGTTGCAATTATGATGGGAGACAGTTTTCAGTTGTAAGGTGTATGGGCACCTTATAACATGGAAAAGCTAAACCATGTATTTGAACCACTGCGAAAGGCTTCTAGGTTTAAATGCTAAAGTAAATTGGTTATGATAAAAAGGGGATTCAATTTTCAATCCATGAAGTGTATGGGCTCTTCATGAATTGGGAAATGGAAACCCGTATTAAATTTTAAAGTCTTGTTGTATTGTGAAATGATTAAATGGAAAATGTTTCCTGATTTCAGAATTGAAATGCTCTGGCTAACTATTAAATGTGCAACTGGACCCGAGTAGGTTAGTTGGAAAACATTGTATGAGATGACCCAGTAGGGGTGTTTGAAATTTTGAAAGGGATTGAGTAACTTCTTTGGGGTTTCTTTTTGAAGAACTCAAGATGGATAGTATGGGACCCTAGTAGGTCTCCCTATTGTTTAAATGGTTTTTTTTTTGCTCAGTTGGTTGATAAAGATGGGATGTCTTTGAATGTTTAACGTTTTAAAAGGAAGTTTTTGTGAAACTTTCCTAGTTGCTTGATGCGTGGTTGAGGATTATAAATGGTTAAAGTTTAAAAGAGATAAAATGTTAAGGGCTTGGTAATGGAACCATAGTGGTGTGTTGAGACCCTAGTGTAAGGGATATTTTTTGAGACTCTCTTTCAGTTTCCTTGTAACGGAACCGTGGGTGTTTTTCCGTTGGCGTTATTTTCTTAGCGATGACTTGATGATTGGATTTTGAGCCTAGCGACTTAGTTTTGAGGGACCCAGATTTAGGGTCGATGTTTGATCTTTGTAAGGGGCTAGCCCGTGGTTGGTAGCAACATTAGCGTTTTAATTTTATACTTGTATCGTGAGTTTTCTAACATGAGGTACCATTCGGGTTCCGTTGTCCCCTTTTGGATTCTTGTTTTTCTGATGACACCCTTGTTCAGATGGGTGGTCGTTGGGTTTTGACTTTCGTTGTAGCTTTGGGTCTACTCCTTAGTAGAGTGGCTCGGTGTTAGAGACTCATTTCATCCCGTAGTTTGAGATGGATTTTTAAAGACTTTGGTGTTTTGAAACTCTGGTACTATTGGTTTCCTTTCTTGTACGCCTTAACATACATGAGAGACACTCATAAGGTTAAGTATTTTTTGATCTAGCGTGCTTGTGATCAGATAGTTTATCTGCTTTCCGTTCGACAACTAGGACACTCCAAAGGTGGGGAGCGTGTCGCGTCGAATCAGGTAAATGTGTCCTTCCAAGTAGAAGAGACAGTACTTGGAATTCCTTTTGGAAATTTTTTTTCATGTTTCAATTCCTTGAGGCTTGCATTTTTAAAATGTGAGAATGTGTGGCAGTTGAAGCTGAGTTCCTTCCTTGAAGTCGACCTATTGAGGTTCAATTTTTCCTCCTTCCAGTAGTCTGGTATGATTAACTGGAATCCATTCAAACCTCTTAGTGTATCTCATTTAGCGATGAGCATGTCCCCTATCTTGTCCTCATCCAAGATGCACTAAGAGAGCGTCAGTCTCATCCACACTAATGCTTTTAAGCTATTGGGCTTGACCGGATGGTTCTCTTTCAGCGTTGCATGCGGGATGCGTGGTTTCTTGTATGGTTTGATCTTGGAAACGTCATCGGAAGTCAGGTGTTGGCTTCGGTGAATGTGTTTGTGTTAAACGCAAGGTGCATTAGAGGTAGGCATTGTGGTATTTCTCGAAATACTCCGGCCATCTAATCCGGGTGACTTTTTTTAATGGTCATTTTTTGAGGCTAGACTCTTTTCATTTTTGGTTTAAATGAATACCTTTGGTGGAGAACCATTTTAAGGAACATCGTCAGGTAAGTATGAGTGTGGTTTGTGTCGGCCAATGCCTTATATGAACAACCGGCTCAACTTGGGCCTTGAGTTCGATGGGGAACTGGCCGTATGATCTATTTCAAATCAATCTAGGAGAATCATGGGAATGCTTGGGGTGTGCTTTGAAAGTAAACTTCAATGGTGGTCTGAACCGTAGTTTGGAGTTGGTCGTTTAACGTTGAAAATATAAGGTGGGAAGTACCTGTAGCTAGATGCTTAGTGAGGCGATGACGGGTTCATGTCTCTAGGTAGATAGGCTTGGGAAGAGTCGTCTTAGTGTTTCGATTGGGAAATGAGTGATGGATCGTGTTTTGGTGACTTAAGCATTGTAGCGTTTAATGGATGCTTAAGGGTGTGTTGGACGTTTGTGAATGCAATGTGATTGTTTGAATGAAACTTCACGAACCTTGTAGGTGGGGTGATGTGTATGTTCTTCCTGAAGGCTTCTCAGGGATGAGAAGTTCTAAGGTGGGAAGGTTGTAATGTCCAGCATTTTGAACCGGACTAAAAACTGAGGGAATTTGGAGTTTTTCATTTACTGAACCAGTAAATTTGAAGACCGGGCTTCAGAACAAGGTTCTGAAGGTTGGAACCCTTCCTTTTTAATGTTTTTGGGCATGGTCGAAGGCCCGTTAAGTTTCTCGGGTGGCCCAAGAGGTTTCAAAAGCACCAGACCCTTGTTCTTAAGGAGCTATAGAGGGCCACGGTTGGTGCACACTTTGGCTAACCGTGATGCCTAAACTGTGAGGCCTTATTTTAAGAGATAGTGGCTTGCACATGGACTGCACACGGTTTCCCAAACCGTGCGCCTAGCTCGTGTGAGAGATCTCTTGGAGGCAGAAGACTCCGCATTGTTTGCACATGGTTTGGCAAACCGTGTGGGTCAAACCGTGCGCTTGGGTGTGTTTTGGGTTTTTGATTAATTCTAAAATAAAAGAAAAATTAAATAAATAAAACCTAAAATAAACACACTCCATCACTTCCTCTCTAGCCAGACCCACGCGAATCCAAGGGCTCTCCCCTATGAGCTGTGCGACGCCCCTCTCTCAGCCTCCTCTCGATCAAGCTACTCCCTCTGATTTCTGGTCGTTTCTTCATCGAATCTCCACAGTAATCTCCCCTCTATCTCCTCCTATCTCTTCTTGGCATTGTTTCAACCTATTCATCGCCCAGTGAGAATCGGGAAAACACCCTAGGGTTTAGGGTGATGTGTTTTTCAGTTTTTCTTTGATTCTAGGTTATGCGGAAGTTCTGTTGGGACTCCTTGGTGTGCGTTCCGGCAACCACCGCCGAAGGAGAAGCAGTTAGGGTGGTTTTCAATCGCCATATTGGTTTCAAGGTGAGGATTTCACCTTTCTCCTTGTTTTTCACTGATTTAATTTGGGGATTTTGATGTTTATGTGCCGCCGGATTGATGTTGGTAGTGCATTGAGCTCGCAGTGTGGGTTCTCCTTCATTTGGGTTTGTCACCAACACCCGAGGTAAGGGTTTATCATTTTCGGTTGGTTTGTCCTTGCCTAAATTGATCGTGTTATGTGACTTAATGTTCTTCATGGTTTTTTGATAGTGCGTTCATTGTTTTGGCGTGGTTTTGAGTCGCCAGAGTCTAGGCAACTCGCCTGCGCATGCATAGGTATGTATATATATATATAGGTTCCCCCATTACACGTGCATTCATCCATGGTAGTGTTTGTACATGTGTGGGGCTAGTTATGCCTATGTATATACATAAAAATTGCATGCATAGGTGAGTGGAGACGGGAATATGCATATAAGCACACATTTAAGGATCCTCTTGTGCATTCCCATGGCCATACGGGGTGTGTTCATAGGGCATGGGTGTCCTTGCATGTGTGTGAAGGTGCATATGCTCATTGGGGGAGCAGCAGTGGCTCTTAGTTAGAAATCACCAAGAGCCGAAGTGGACAGATGGATCCACCTTGAGGTAGGGTCCCTCTCCTTGCCCTTTAATTTACGTAAAGTGAAAGTGAGTTTAATACTGCACTGCCTTATCATTTTAATTATGCAAGTTAGTTCTGATTGAACGATTCTGTGAAAATTGTGTGAATTAAAGGAATAAGATAAAAGAGGTTGCTTGGTCACTAAACTAATGATTTAATATTAAAACCCCTCAATCAGAGGTGCGCTGCCTTCAAGATAAAAAGTAGTGATAGACTTTTTATGCTTGCCTGCTTAATTGTTGCGGTGCCTTTTTATGCCTTGTATGTGAACTTTCTTTGTTTAGACAAAGGGAATGAAAATGTTGTGATACATGTGTTTGGGTCAATTTTCCATGTTAGGAAACTGAGTAATATGGTAACCTTAGTGGGATGTCCTAAATGACATGTTCCCTCTAGAAGGTATCAAATGGTTAGAGATTGATAAAAACATATCCTTTAAGATGAAATGGTTAAACTAGAATGAACGGAAAAGGGTGGTATGACCACGCCTTGGGATAATGTAATGAGCACATATTATGTTAGTAAAATGAATATGTGAGTATCTTGATATAGATACTTGAGAGGAGTTTCCTTAAGTATACTTGTGATGAATGTGCATATGGGAACTTGTATAGAAATGAGATATATGATTGATTGTGAATGTGTAATGTTTATTTGAAATGCATAAGATGTATAGCATTATGCATTCTAATGTAATTGTGATAATGATTATTGAATGATTACGGATGAGAGGCATGCATACCCCATGCCAGATTATCTTGAGTATGGGTGGGAGGCATGTCTACCCCATGCCAGATACGATCTCTATATGTGAGTGGAAGCGAGGCATTCTTACCACTTTCCAGTTTATTTAGGGACAAGAGGCATTCTTACCTCATTCCCACTATTTCAATATGTCTATGGAAGGGAGGCATTATTACCCCTTGTCAGTTGATTTATAGGTACGAGAGGCATTTATACCTTGTGCTCGCTATTCTCTATTGATGGAAAGGAGGCATTATTACCCCTTGCCAGTTGACTCATAGGTACGAGAGGCATTTCTACCTCGTGCCCGCTGTTCTTTACTAATGGGTGGGAGGCATTCTTACCCCACCCCATCTGTAATCAAAATTCCCTTATATATATATGGTGACATGATCAGGTTACTTTACCGGAAAAGATCCAAAGCTAGTATAACCATAAGGTGTCCCTTGGGAACCTGGATGGGTGTATTTACTTATGTATTTCTACTTACTTATTTTCTCCATACCTTCTCACTGTTTAATTGTTATACACTATCTGGTTTGGGTTTGACACCGGTGGTGCCGGCCTACTAAGATTTATATCTCTCACCCTACTCAGGCCGCCATTGCACTGGGGTACCCGAGTAGACCTTCTTGCTTGCAGGACCTAGGTTGTGTGCTGTGCTGTTTGTACCTGAGGAGTTAAGAGAAAATGACCAAGCGTGAACTTGGGATGCTCATGGGATTTCCATCAGGGTCTGCTTTCTTTTCTTTTTGTATTGTTTGGAAAGCATGCTGTATTGTTACTATTTTCGGAAATGTATCATAATTTATACATGAATGCATTATAAACTAGCATTTGCCACCTTTTATAAAATGGATATTATTCTGTCTTTCCTTGTTTTCTTTCAATTGCTTACTGCTTCTACTACTGAATGATATTTACTCTGATAATACTACTATGTTACTCTGATATAAGGGTATAGTCTCCCCCCTATCATCTGCTGAGACCCTCACTTCTAGTCGGTAGCCTCTGGCATACGGGGAGACGCGCTTGAGGCCATGTGACCACCGATCCGGCCACCGGTTCAATGGTAATCCAGGCCTGGATGTTACACCTCCCACCTCACTCCACCTACACTGTATAGGGTTTCTTTCGGCATCATGATGAAGGTCTATCGGTCGATTTCCAGTTGTTGTGCTTGAGGGTTTCAAATTCATTGTCGTTGTGTGCACTAGGTGTTTTTTTGAGGTCTCTAGGTTTTGGGAAGGCGACAATGGGATCTACGTTCTGGTTTGCAGTATTTTCAGAGTTCATCGGCGCTTTGGTGGGATTCTGAAGGGTGATGGGTTATTAATCTTGGATCTTTTCATCTTTTTTTCATGTTTGTATTTGATTATTGATGCTCGCATATTGGTTCAGTTGTTGGATTTTGCGTTGGAGGTTTGTGGATGGATCTGCTCCAGGGATCTCCTTTCTTTGTGTTGCACAACGGTGGGTACTGTTCTTCCAGCATTTTGGAGTTATAATTCTTGCTAGGTAGTCGCTTTTTATTTCGTCCTTGGTGTCTTACTCGATTTTATTTGAGTATTTTGAGTTTTGAAATTGTGAATAACTGGTGATGGTTTGCAGTCATGCTTCGGTTTGGCGGTGGTGCTACAGCAGACGCATGAATGATCAGTGAAGTACATTATTCAAGATAATTTCGGTCTGGTTTTAAAGGCTTATAGTTTAGGGTGATTATGTTGAGGTTTTATCTTCTTGGTGATGTCCTGTGGTCTGCGTCAAGGTGTTGCTGGAGGATGAACCTTTGATTTCCTTTAACTTGGTGATGGTTGATTTGGCTTATGTTTTTGTGCATTGTTGAGGATTTTTTGGTTTTCATTTTGTGTGTTGTTGTGGCACTGTGGCCTTGGTTCATGAGACATCGCATCCAGTTTATTTTCAAGGAACTATTCTAGAAGATGTTCGTAGGAGGGTGCGTTCTCAATTTCATCACTATTTGGATTTGGATGTTTTGAGAGGGTATAAAAATTTCCATCGGTACCGGGCCCGTACATTCTTGCATGGGACAACTAGCCGAGTAGCGATGGGAAGGTGAACACTGATCATATTGTTTTTGTTTCTATGGTGGATCTTTTTCTTACTTTTTAAGTGGATTGTATTTGGTCTTGATGATCTTGGCTATGGGGCATGGTTATGTTTTATGTCTATGATGTCATTCTGGTTTCTCACTATATCCTCAAAAGATCTTTTGAAATAAAATTTTAATTTTTAGTTAGAAAAAAAAGAAAATGAAGAAATAGGGGGGATATCCATGATCTCATGAAATAAACTCCCAAAAAAGGGATAATAGATTGTGTTATATCTCATTATTATAAAGTAAAAAATATTATTGTTATTGTTGTTATTGTAATTATTATTATTATTATTATAAAACAAATCAATATCCAAAAGCCTCAAATATAAATAAAGAATATCTATTTTCATATCATATTTTTCAAAATATGACATATTGAATTCCACTTAATATCAATAATAATTATTTTATTATAATAATAATAATTATTCCATAAATTCTATATCACATCATATAATGATATATTCTAATAAAAAACATTAACTAAAACATGTATAACAAAGTTTCATAATTTATATCGTCAAAATAAATACCCATTATCATTGTTATATAAGCTCATAAACCATTAATGGAGAGTATTAAGGAGTCTAGACATGGAAAAAATATTTCAAGTTAATATTTAGCAATGTACAGTCACCTTGCATAGTCTCATATACTATGCACCTAACTACTCCACCAATAAATTTAATAATTTATGAACATTTCACTATTTTATTCATAAAAATAATATTGTAATAATATATAATAAAAATATAAAAACATGGGTTTCACACTGAATCTCAAATATGAAATAATTCATTCATGTTCCACTATACCAAGACTCCACTTGACAAAGAATCAAGATTGGGAGTGACCCTCAATGCCTGCTTCTAATAGGACACATGGGGTCAACTAGCACCAATGATATAAAATTAAAATTATGGGAGGAATTTAAATTTTATATTGAAACCACTACACACACAAAAATAATTATAAATCCAACATTATGATATAGAAATATTAGAGAAAAACTGCATCTTATGACACACATCTATTAAAAATAAAATAAACACGGTCATTAAAAATAAAAGATAATAATCTTTAATTAAATCAGTGTTAAAATAAAATATAAATTAAACTCATCTTTATTAAGTTATATTCCTCATATTATGAGCTAGTTGGCACAACACAACCACTAGCCTAAACCATAAAATAATGAATGAATGATATATGGGTGACTATCTTATTATACCAATTAGATTACTCCTTAGAAACCATCCTATTAACACAGATAGAGAATGCTAAATCCCATATGAATAAAATAGAAAATCTAGAAAATCTTTCATGTCTCATTTCAAGTCTAACATATCCCTCATCAAAAAATAAAACTCTTCAAATATTAATAATTATCATGAATTACAAACCTATCACCAATAATAATTATAAATGGAGGGCCCAGTACTCAATTTATATAGAATATTCCATTGGGGGAATAAAACATCCAATGATAATAAAATATCTCATAAGTAAATATATTAGTAAAATTAAACTTCGATAAGGGTAATACAACATTCTATATAAGAAACATGATATTTTGATAATTGGACCTTTCAATATTGCATGGTTTTTGGGTTCCCCTAGAAAATAATAAAACACGGATGTTTGATCTCATGAAATATAACTCAAGTGGTGTTTGCATAGTGACTAGAAAATAAAATATAAAACTTTATTAAAATAACTTTATATATAATAATTTACTCAAAATACACCCAACCTAGATCATATATCTATAATAAAATAACATTACCATCCCCATTTTCTTCTATCTATTATATTTATTTCAATTTATTCATCACATAATTGGGTCTTGTATTTCAAACAGGATCGCCCTATTTCTCTACCTGGGTTCCATATCAAGTGTATGTGGATAACTAAGTGAAAAACTGTTTGTTTTTTCAATACACCTTCTTACCATATAGTTTCAACCTCATCTAAATATCATAACCATATCATTCAATCAAATCATAACCTATTAACCCCCACTAATTCTTCTACCAATCATACTCTTTAGAATATAGAATCTGATCCCATATTCTGAATTCTAATTAAAGGTAACCTATTTACCAAAAATAATTATTTATATTTTATTTAAGATTAGATAATGTATAAGGTAAAAAAGAAAACATGAGTCCCTAAAGAGATATGGGGGTATGAAATAGTGGAGCCTGAGTGAATACCCTCTAACAATGCTCACTCCCTTGGGTGAACATATCCTAGGATTGAGAAGCAGGTGATGTGAACACCTTTTTTTTCCACAGAAGTAAGGAAATATATAAAATTTTCCCCTCTCATTAGGTGTGGAGAACTTATATGTGGCTATAGCTAAAACTTATGAACTTATAGACTAGATAGGATATTGACTAGGGTACATACCTAGATCCATGTTGGGAGTTATGAATAGTATATTTCATTTCAACTCCTATAATATCAATATATTCCCAGATAAACATGTGAAGATCAATAATAATTGTGTTGGAAGCATCCCAAATAGAATCACTACCTCTAAAGTAGTTAGGGAAAGCAAGAATTATAGTTCCCCTGTGATTGAGAACCACTCCTCTGCACCACATAATAACCATGATGCATGAGCCATCTATATTAAATTTGGGACCTAAATAATGGGGAACCAAGGGTCACATCATCCCTAGGTACAACTGGGGCTCATCTAATCAGGGGTTATCCAATAGAAAAATGGTCTAAGGGATGTAGAATCCTCCCAATTCTATATTATTTTGTAATGATCAATGAGGAGGTTCTTGGTTCAGAAACTTAGAGTAGTCTAAGAGCCGAAGGGTCATTGTGATGTGAATTGTTCCTTTCATTCCAAATAAACCAAAAGCCCATAATAAGATTCATTGAATGACCCTTCTTCTCTGTACCAGATTTTCCAACTCCCTAGAACCAGTGGTTGATAAAATCAGTACCCAAATAGACTTGGTTATGCAAGCCAGTAATTATACTAAGTGAATTCCACACTTTGAAATCCCATTTGCCTTTAAATAAAAAGTGATTTGGGGTGTCATCCGAAGGATAATTATAGTAGGTGAACCTAGAAACTAGGTGTATTCCTATACATTTGGTGTTATCATATGTGGGATGATCCAGGTTCCCAATGCCCAAAGTGAGAAATATTTATCTCACAAGGATATCCTTACACCAAAGGGTCCCTCCACAAGTGTCCATATCACTAGAGTCTTTCATCACTCTTAGATAGTCCTACATGGAAAATATTCAAGATTAAGATCCAGAAAAAAAACATTTGTCTGGTTCAGGGTTTAGTTTTATGAGTTCAAATATATCACATGTTTCTTTATCCACTACCTCTTGCATAAGCATCAGGTACATGCTAGCTTGTTAAAACATCATGTTCGGTGATGGGCCATTGAGAAACCCAAACTTTCTTCCAACTGATTTTTGGTGCCAAATATTGATATCACATCTTCTAATAAACCAACGAGTTTGACTTTTGAGCATCATGTTGTAGGGTTTTAGAATTAGTCGTGAAGGGAAGGGGCTCCCTCTAATAATGCCCATATCACTTCCATATTTTTCAATAATAAATATTCCCAAGAGAATTTGGTATTAAAGAGACCCACAAACCAGCTTCACATGAGAACACGGTAATGTATTGGAGATACTTTTGATATTAATACCACCCACTTTTAAAGGTATTTCCATACAATTCCATGACATTCAGTGATGTTTACCATCAAATTGAGAATCCCAAATGAATGAGGGTAAAATTTCTTTAGTATCTGAGATAACTACTTTCAGAACCCTGAGATTGAATATAAAATTCATGGGGATGGAGGTTAAGAAACAATTTTCTATGATTATTCTACCTCCAAATGAAAGGAAAATATTTTTTCTAGTCTATGATACATCCAACGATCTTCTCTATTACCTTATCCAATGGATGAATATGATGATGTCTCGGAGAAATCAGAGTGATGAAATATTCCATCGGGATGTTTCTTTTATGAATTCCCATTTCATTTTTCTAATAATTAGCATGTATTTCTGAGTAGTTGGTGGAAATTTAAATGTTACTCTTTCTTCGGTTCACCAGTTTTCCACTCTATTTATTGTAATCCTCCTGGATCTTTTTTTACCTTGGATGGATTTCTTACTTGTATTGAAAACAATGCGAGTGTATTCTATAAACATGAGATGAGGTATATCACCAAGGTTATATATACATCGATATGGGAGGATACTTCATGTTGAGATATGTTTTCTTGATAAGATGACTACAAGAGTATTAAGTGAGGTTGAATAATCTTGGGGAAAGTTGGTCACCTTTCATTTTCCTATGAACTATTATTTAGATTTCAGAATTCCTTCCCATGAAGGATATAGAAATCCATGGGGAACTACTACACTTAAACATCATATCAGAGTCCCATTCATAGAAACCCATGCATATAAGTACCTTGAGTATAATTTTCTATTAAATCCTGTCAAATTATTTATCCTTGTCAATCTTGATTCCATAGGTGGATCCTAGGGTCCCTAGATTGAAATATATGATCATTTCTTGAGAATGATCTATTACACCTTGTATCAATCTCCCATTTACAAACACATGATTCTAATCTCAAATAATTTTGGGAGGTTTCTCTAATAATATAATGTTGATCACACTTGGAGGGACTTTATATGTGAATTTTCACATACTGATGGGTCGATGGTGTTGAAGAGAAGAAGAACCTTTAATCTTAGGGAAGAGCACTGGTGTGGTGGTATAGACCACAAGAGGTTGGATAACCCCATATAATAAATTCTATAATACAGGCACCATATCATTATTATCCAAGAAACATGAACACCTATAGATGAAACCTGAGAATCTATTAGGTCTTGAAAAATGTTTGGGGTTGAGATACCACATAGCCTCATGCATCTCACACTCTTTACAAATCAATTCTAGGAAATCATTATCCAAATATAAAACTATAAGAGGGATTGAATCAAAAATGTATACCTAAACCCTCAAGTATCCTCTTTTCTTATGGAGATAGGAACATACGAGAATAGATTTAAATTGAATCTCATCCATACATCTAACCACATTAAAATCATCAGAGTCTGATTTTTTGTTCAAGGAGAATTTTGGGCCTTATGAAACTTGGTTTCTCCATGATGCAGTCCTAAAAAAACTCCACATTCAAATCCTTTTACCTGATCTATTTGTTTTTAGATTTCTCATGGTCTGCATGTTCATGATTCAATATTATCTCATTGGAAGTTATTTTTCAAAGTGTGATCTTGACAAACATGAATTCATTCTATTCATGTTCCAGGCTGGGTTATAGGTGATCAATATCTATTTTGATCTCATCCATATCCTAGGAGTATGGGAAAAGGTTTTTGTTCTAGGTATGTAGATCACCTTTCGACCATTTTAGAATGTATTGAAGGTTGGTACAAGGTTTTTTTTGTGATTTCTTGTTACAATAATCATTAAAAAAAATTGGTAATCAGATTTTGACACCCATATATGGATGAATATGAAACATTCATCGTTTTCATTTCTAGAGGAAAAATAGATTAGCAAAGTGGGGTGTTCCAATTGACTGTATTGAAGATGGGTTTCCTTTACATCTGGGAAATATGAAATGGTGTGAACATTGTGATGACACTAGTAAAGGCGACACAAGGTGTGATGGATCCATTAATGGGCTTTGAGCCAACTAAAACAATACATGGATATCCCTTGTCCAAGAGGATGTTCTAAGTAATAAAGGAGCCAAATTCCTGACTGGCCATCCAAGAAAAGTCACCACCTATTTTTTCCTTTGGATCTAGAGTGATATTAAAATCACCACCTATAAACCACAACAAATACCCTATGTTGAAGGATCCTAGTTCTTGACACCAAATACATCTCGCATATACATTTAATTTCTCAATACCATGGTAATGAACTAGGAAAGATCTGTTAATGTAATCATGATAGTAACGAACTTTTTAGAAGAAACAATCATATCCTCCTTGATTCCATGTTTCTAAATAACCAAATGTGTTGGGGACAGAGATTAGTGTGGATGAATACATGAACCATGATTCTCTAAGAAAACTTTGTTATATTAGAAAAACATTTTTTTGGTTCAAGAACATCCACCAATGATGATTTACCATTATGGTGATCTGAATATGTGTTTTTTTCACATAGGCACTTGGTCTATGGGATTTCCATATGATGATGGAGATCATTGATGAAAGTTACACATATATTTGGCCCCTGGAATTGGGGTACATTTGGTGCGGTAGTAGAAGATATCTAGGGAGAATATGAACTGGGATCTGTACACATGTCATTTTTAGGCATCGAAGAAGGTGGGATAAACATACCGGTGCCCCTTGGAAATAAATGTTGACATACCCTAAAGGTATGAAATTTGTTTGAGAGGGAGATCAGGAAGTATCCATTATGGGAATATTGGTACATTTTCCATATTATGAAGAGGAAGGACGTTTTAAAATCTATAGGGGGTCCTCGAGCTTTATAAAAAATGATCTATGGTCAACTGAGACAAGACAGGTATCATAAGAATGTGGTAATGCATTGTAAGAAATTAGAGATGGAGTTGATGGGTAAATGTGATGCCCCAAAAATTTAAACTAAGAATCATTTATTTGACTGCATGTATGACACATGACAATAAGAACATGAGGTAATATAAAATTTGTATACATTATAATATATTTTATTATTAAAAATTTATTCTATATATTTCAACGCATGAAACACTAAGTTTGATCAAAATGAAAGCGACATTGATTTTTTGTATGTCATACATAACAATTACATTACTCTATAGCTTCTGTTATAGGCAAAAGCGACCTATTTTGATGGCTTACACAATATGCAATACTGAATATTATTGAGGAACAATCTATAATTAAAACATTTTTATTTAATATAATAAGATATAAACAAGCTATTATGAATAGTATTAACTTACTTATTAAATTATATGTTTTGGAAAAAAAATTCATTAGTTACAAATAAAATAGAAATTAATATAAGAACCAATTGAAAATTTAATTGATATTATTATAGATAAATAATTTTATGCTGACACAGCCATTTTACCACAGTGGACTAAATTAATTACAATAATTGAGTGATATTAATGTAATAAATACGTTACATATTCAATATATTGTTTTTGATATTCATCCAATAGATTTGGTAAGAAAAAGATAAGAGCAAACCCAATATTTCACATAAATACTTATATTTTTATTTATACCATCTTATAATGGAGAACCTATTTTAAATCATAATTTTGACACATTTATGAATTTAATTTGATAAAATAAAAATCTTTTTTGAATTGAGAATTTTGAATTTATCTTAGGATTATGTTTTGATATTTTTCCAAGAAACATCATTTTAAGTGAATAGTGAAAAATATAGGGTTTTAGTTAATAACTACCTTTTGGTTTAAATAATTATTAATATTAAATTAAATTATAAATTTATTTTCATGTAACATTAGGTAAATTAAAAATCTATTAATATAATTTAGTTAATTAGAATGAATATAACTTTTATTTTGAATGTAAAAACAGAACACTATTTGATACATTTTTCTACTAAAACCAGTTAACCATCTTATCCTAGAGATTAGAAATGATATTAATTTTTCCACTTCTGTGATTTGAATTTTTAAAAAATTAAATACACCATTTTCATCAACATAATATTTTTTGTCTAATAAAATCAACTTATGTCATGAACTGAATCTGGTCGCCACTATTACTGGCACAAAACCCAGCACGTGGAATGGTCTGAAGGGCGTTCCCTATCCCCATGGGATAGAACATGTTCTTGGGTATCATTTATCTTGTTTTGCGAATGATTTACTATAATATGGATACATAAAACATCAAAAAATTGATAAACTGAATCAGAAAAATTCATACCAAAAAAAGTTTATAAAAAATCCAAAACTGAATAAATAAGTTCAAAGGAACTAAAAAGGTAAATAGACAGAATGAAACAATATAAAAACAGATCCAAGGACTCCACATGACATGGGGTCATCACCCACAAGTTGTCTCCACAACTCCACACCAAGGATGAGAACTAACACCCTGAACCTCCAGAACCTATAGCCTTCCCTTTACCAGAGTCAAGCATAATAAATTATACTTACACCCAAGGGGTGAAAGTAGGGTGTGAGCCTAAGACCAATAAGACAGAAGCCAATGATTCCAAAGAGCATGCAGTATGATGTGAAAAAGCAATCAGTTTTAATACGCAATGAAAGCGGTGACAAATTCCAAGAAATGCAACTTTCAATTGAAAATATTTATCCAACTAAAACATTCAAGATGTTAACTAATTTAAATTATAATTTTAGATACTATAATATACTTCCAAACATACCCAAATAAAAGTGAAAATTTAACAAATCCAATGAGTAACAAAATCAAGAACACCCCTAGGAACAAGATAGTCTCGGGCCCCATATACCATGTACCTAGGTGTAAAGTAACCATAGTAAAATTCGTTCTCGTGCATTAGCCACTAGTAGGGAACATACCCATAACTTATTGGTCTCCATTCATCATCCATATAGTTTAGTAATATTTTTCTTTATCCAAATTCTAAGTGAAATAGGAACAAAACCCATATCGTCCACTAGTTGTACTTGTACATATCTGCCCCACCTAGGTACCCGGGTTCCCCCCCATTGTGCTCAAACAATTTCATCATGATACATAAATCCATTTTCATATAAACCACCTCTACTGGTCACATACATATATTACCATATCTATACACATTTTAAACCACATAAAACACACAACAAAACACTTTGATTTTTAAATGAAACAATTTCCCAAAATACTGCGTTGTTTTTCACCCAAAACTCCATGAAATCCCCACTTTGTACACTATGTGCACACATGTATGTCACGACCCGTCCTCGGGGCCCGTGCTGCGACTACCCCAAGCCCTCCTTCCATAGGCCAGGGGCTGGAGACTAGCACCAAGGCGTAAATCCCAGTAAAAAGGGAAGGCATTGCCTTTGTAAAGTAAACAAACACCACAGAGCAAGCAAACAGTAGAAGTAAACACTAAGTAAAAGCTGATACAAGTAAGTACGGAAAAGTAAGTGGGCCAGAATACAAACCCAAACTGAAAGTAAAGTACAACTAGAAGGGAAAAACAGAAACTAAAAGTAAAGCCGCAACGTCGAGTCGTCCACTGGAAGTCCCACCTGAAGGGTGAGTACAAATAGCCTCCACAGCTCCTCTGGTCCAGCCATCCGCTTTGAGTACGTCCGCCTAGTGGTCCACCTCCAGGTACCGTCCTACTCCTCGAGCCACAACCACGATCAGTGTCGTCCGTCATCTGCAACCAACACAACGTAGTGCTGGCATATCCCGTGCAGGGGTGAGTATAAGATACTCATTAGGGACCCCGAGACCCCCGAAGGTCTCCCAGAATCCACAAAGGATAATCCACAAAGTAGAGATACAATCATGAAGTAACATCTGACACTGCTTAGGTATATACCCATACATATTCCTAAGCCATCAATTCATGTTCGGATCCAACATCCGAGCCCAAGTACAACCCAGTTTACACAGGAAAGCAAAATGTAATCCACACAGGTTAGCACAACACAATCCACGTAGCAAAGCAAAACAAGATTTCAGCTCACACATGTATACTTCTTCATATGACGATAAAGATGATCAGATATTGCCACTGATTCACCAAAGTCGTTGGACCCACAAAGGATCGATAGGTACTAACCCCCGCAATGACCCACAAAGGATCTGAACCACAAAGGATAGATAGGTAACTAACCCCCACAATGACCCACAAAGGATCTGACCCACAAAGTATCGATAGGTAACTAACCCCCGTAATGACCCGCAAAGGATCTGACCCACACAGGATCGATATGTAACTAACCCTCGCAAAGACCCACACAGGATCGGACCCACGCAGGATCTGTAGGCGCTGGCCCACACAGGACTGCTGAGCACTGACCCACACAGGATCGGACCCACACAGGATCAGTATCACTGATCCACAAAGGATCGCTGAGTGTTGTAGTCGTCTCCGTCGAATCCACTGAGGATCTATGTACAGTTGTCATCGTCGTCGCCGTCGCAGCAAGCTCTAG
The DNA here is from genome assembly GCA_963277665.1 of Viscum album. Classification (NCBI taxonomy): domain Eukaryota; kingdom Viridiplantae; phylum Streptophyta; class Magnoliopsida; order Santalales; family Viscaceae; genus Viscum; species Viscum album. The sequence continues at coordinate 12,915,495 of OY728157.1, read as the reverse complement.
GGTTCCCTCACACAGCAAGCCCCTTCGAGAGGGTCTGATCCACGAGACGAGAGGCTTATAAGTCAACTGACACATAGTCCAGAGTTTATGTATCCAAAAGGTCCGTATCGCCAACAGGAACTCAACGTCGCAGACGGCGGGTCAATCAGACGCCCGGTCTGAGAGTTATTGGCTTTTTCATCCCAGGGGCCCAGTTGGTTTTTAAGTTAAAACCAACCCGACCATACTCCACCTGCATCCAAACCTTAGGAGAATTAAGACAAAAGATCTGTCTCTCTTAGTGGAATCCAACAAAGTTGACGGCACGTCAATCAGACGTCCGGAGCTCAAGTTATGAGCGTTTCTGCTCCGAGGGCCCGGTTGGTTTCGTGTACGAACCAACCCGGCTGAACCCAAAGTACTTCTAAACCTTGAGTGCGATATACCAAAATGACCGCCTCGATCCAAGGATCACATATCCACTGACGTTGCATCGATCGGAGGCTTGAAGCTCAAGTTATGAGCAAAAGGCCGAAAGGTCCGAAAATGGGGGGTTTGGGCCCGGACCAACCCGGCCCAACCCCCCTGGGTCAGCCCGAATCGGGTTGACCTGACCCGGGTCCGGGTCCGACCCGGAAGGCGTGGCCCGGCCCGGCTTGGAAGGCCCGGCCCAGCCTGGGCATGACCCGGCCTGGCCGGCGCGGGCACGGCCTGGCCGCCAGGCGGTTCGGCTCAGCCGGTTACGGCCGAGCGGTGCGGGGGGCGCGCTGCCCCCACATGAAGGAACCGCGGCCCCGAGTGGGGCCTCCCTTTCCAGCGGACGTGGCAGCCAGCCGCGTCTCGTCCTTCGCCGGTCCCGCGCGGTTGCGGGATGGCCGGCCCGCCGCCGCGTCTTCAGCTGCGGCGGTTCTTCCCGTCGGCGAGCCGCCGCCTTCCACCGCCAGCGCCGCCGAGCCAGCGTGGCGCGCCGGTGGGTAGCTCCGCGGACAACCGGACGAGTTCCGGTGGTTGGAATTCCCTTTCGTCTTTGTCAAAAGCCCTCTCGGGGTCCGTCCTTCACTGCGAGGACCTTACGTCGCCCGTGCGGCTGATTTTGTCGGCGTCCGCCATTTTGCACACCAAGAACGAAAGGGGCGGTGGGTTCGGACTTGTTCGTTAGTCCGCACCCACCACGTTAGCAGTTTTAAAAGTCTCCCAACAATTTTTAATGATACTCCATGGGTATAAATAAAAATGATTTAAAATAATCAAACCCCTACCTCGTCATTGTCGTCGGACGTGAGTTCTTTGCGGGATTAACCGTCGCGGAAAAAGAGGATCGTCGCGTCACGGAAGGGGGCGTCGCGTCGTCGCGGTACACGGCATCACGTTGACGATCTCTGAGGGCTAAAGAAAACACACAGATTTAATTGCACATTTAAACCCATGTTGAGGATAAAATCCACAAGGAATTAGAGAACCGTAATCCCTTACCTCAAGCAGTTGATCGAAGATTGTCATGGGGAAGGAACGTCTCGGAAGAATGTCGCGGAAGGAGAATTGTCGTCGTTGCGGTACACGGCGTCACGTAGTCGATCTCCGAGGGTTCGGCGTTCTTCATTTCCTTTCATCGAAGGTTGTCATTCTTCGCGTTCTTTTCATTCTTCGCAAAGGAGGATGAAGATAGAGTTTCTCTAAATCCTCTCAACAAGCCACACCCAAGAAAGACATGCGTTGGTCTTATTTTATTAACATGCCAACAATTTGAAAAACAAGTTATGAAATGAACCATTAATTCGGTGAATTAATGGTAACATCTTAACTTTACAGTTAATAGGAGTGTTAAGAGTTTAGAAAACGCACCAGTTGACTTTCATTAAAGAGGAGTTTTCACGGGTGCGTTACTTAGGGGGAAAGAAACGGTGGGGATCATGCGGGCCCCACCTCACAAATATCCTACCAAGAGGGTAGGATATTTTGGGATCCACCCTATCTGCTTCAACTTAGCTTAAGTGTATTTAAGTGGCTTTAAGTGAAATAAAAATAAAGTTGTCGCACCACTTTATTTTATTTCTTAACTTAACCCCAAAAATTAAAAACCACACCCGAGAAAACGCAACTCCGGAAAAGGAATTTCTAGGAAAATACCGGAGCTGCGATTCCATCGGTGCCCTCGGAATTCGATTCCGAGCACCGGTTCAAAAGTTAGAAAAACCCACTCATTCGTTCACTGAATGCACCCGATCCAAACTTCGGAAAATGATTCCGGGCACACCGGGACTCGGAATCAGGTGCCGTCAAAAACTGCACTCATGTAAAATTCCAAAGAAAATTAGGAAAAGAAATTACTTGAATTATATGTCTCTTTACATCACTCCCACCTCAGGTCTTTACGTTCCCGTAAAGATACATCATAAACTAGGGAAACAAATGCGGGTACTGAGCATGCATCTGAGCCTCCCGCTCCCAAGTGCTCTCCTGGAGGTTCCCGTGCTGCCATCTGATGCGCACTAGAGGAATCGACCATCCACGTAGGACCTGCTCCTGTTGATCCTTGATCTCCACTAGGACCTTCACAAAAGTCGCCCCATCATCAATGTCTAGCTCCCCATGGTCAATGATATGTGTCGGGTCGTGCACGTATCTCCTCAGCTGAGATACGTGGAAGACGTCATGCACCCAGTGCAACTGAGGTGGTAGAGCCAGGCGATATGCCACCTCGCCAATCCTGCTGAGGACCTGGAATGGTCCGATGAAGCATGGAGACAACTTATCGCCTCGGCCAAATCTCCGTAAACCACGTCGAGGTGAGACACCCAAGAAGACGTGGTCGCCAACCTCGAACTCTAGTGGCCTCCACCTCCTGTCAGCATAAGACTTCTGCTGGCTCTGAGCTGTCCTCATCCACTCCTAGATGACCTGGACCTTCTCTGTTGTGGCTCGGACCATCTCCAGGCCCAAAAGTGCTGACTCCCCAGGGTCTGTCCATCACAAAAGAGATCTGTAAGGTCGGGCGTACAATGCCTCATATGGTGCAATCCCAATGGTGGAGTGGTAGCTGTTGTTGTACGCAAACTCCACCAAGGGTAGGTGGTCCTCCCAGCTGCGAACAAAGTCGAGAACACATGTGCGGAGCATGTCCTCGAGAGTCTGAATGGTCCTCTCCGTCGGACCATCCGTCTGAGGGTGAAAGGTGGTTCTCAAACGTAGCTGCGTCCTGAACGCCTCCTACAACCCCTTCCAAATTCGGGAATTAAAGTAAGAATCTCGATTGGAGACGATAGATGATGGCACACCATGAATCCGTACAATCTCCTGAACGTAGAGACATCCCAAGCTCTCCACTGAGCCCTTCTCTTTGATGGGTAATAAGTGAGCCGACTTGGTGAGTCGGTCGACAATCACCCAAATGGAGTTGTGACCTCTGGAAGTGCGTGGAAGTCCATTCATGAAGTCCATATATATCCCGTCCCACTTCCACTACGGGACCTCCAAGGGTTTTACCAAGCCTGCTGGTACCTGGTGCTCTGCCTTCACCTGCTGGCAGGTGAGGCATCGAGAAATGAACTCTGACACATCCTTCTTCATGCCCGGCCACCAGTGCTGTTGTCTGAGATCCTGGTACATCTTTTCCACTCCAGGATGTACCACCAAAGGAGAAGTGTGAAACTCTCTTAGAACCTCCTCCCATAAAGAAACTGGTACCAAGTTGTGTCCTCTGAAAAGGACGTCGTGCTCTACTTCAATGGAGAAACCATCTGGTGCCTGAACTGAGGATATCTATGCACACCGCGTCTCATAGTTAATGTCCCCACATTGTGCCTCTCTGACCCGCTGTAGTAGTTTAGGAGAGACTATGAGTGACTGAAGGAAAGCTGCTCCATATCTATCCACAAAGGATATCCGCAAAGAGGCTAGCTGCTATGTGGCCTCCTCAAGTAGCTGAATGCCCATCCTCCTGCTGAGAGCATCGGCTACCATGTTCCCTTTCCCATGAATATAGACTATCTCAAAGTAATAGTCCTGGAAGAACTCGATCCATTTCCACTATCTCAGGTTCAGTTCCTTCTGAGAGAAGATGTACCTGAGACTCTGATGGTCAGAAAAGACTGTAAAGCGCTCGCCCATCAGATAGTGTCGCCATGTCTTCAGAGTGAAGACCACTGCTTCTAACTCCAGGTCATGGGTAGCGTAGTTATACTCATGTGGCCTCAACTGACATGATCCATAGGCGATCACTGCCCACTCCTGCATCAGGACACATCCGAGTCCAGTCCCTGATGCATCGCAGTAGACTACGTACCCTACTCCCTCCTCAGGAACCCTCAAGATAGGTGCGCTGGTCAATCTCTATCTCAGCTTCTGGAAACTCTGTTCACATCTGCCTGACCACACAAAGGGTTTCCCCTTCTTCGTAAGAGCTAAGAGTGGTTCTGCAACTCTATAAAAGTATGGCACAAATCTTTGATAGTATCCAGCTATTCCCAAGAAACTTCGTACCTCCGTCACGCTCTTGGGTGGCTCCCAAGCTAGCACTGCCTTCATCTTCGCAGGATCCACCACAACTCCCGCCTTAGAGATGACATGTCCCAAGAAGTGGACCTCACATATCCAGAACTGAAAATTCGAGAGCTTTCCATAAATCTGGTGTTCTCGGAGTGTGTCTAGTACAACACGCAAGTGGTAGGCGTACTCCTCCTCAGTTGGCGAGTATATCAAAATGTCATCGATGAAGACCATGACAAATCGATCGAGGTATGGCTGAAAAATCATGTTCATGAGGCCCATGAACACTGCCGGAGCATTGGTTACGCCGAAGCGCATAACCAAGAACTCATAGTGGCCATAACAACATCTGAAGGCTATCTTCTGCACGTCCTCATCCCGAACTCTGAGTTGATGATAGCCTGACCTGAGGTCTATCTTCGAGAACCACCAAGCTCCCTTGAGCTGATCGAAGAGGTCATCAATCCTCGATAGCGGATACTTGTTTCTCACTGTCACCTGGTTCAGGCGACGATAGTCGACACAAAGTCGCAAGCTCCTGTCCGCCTTCTTGGCGAACAAAATCAGGGAAGCCCAGGGTGAAACACTGGGTCGGATGAATCCCTTTCCATGCAAGTCCTACAAGTGTACCCGTAGCTCTCGAAGATCAGCGGGGGCCATCCGATACGCTGGAGTCGATATCGGGGTTGTCCCAGGGTACAGGTCAATATAAAAGTCTACCTCTCTGCGAGGAGGTAGCCCTGGGACGTTTTCGGGGAAAACGTCCGCATATTGATCCACCACCGCAGGAAAACTAGGACTCCGCACGTCAAATGCTCCTAGGATGAGGCTAGCCAACTGATGAGTAATGGGTTGTCCTCTCCTCTACGGAAGTCCATCCTGTGCTGTGAAGGCTCCCTTCTCACCGGTGAAGGTGAACCTGCTCCCGTCGGTGCGTACACATCGCACCTTGCACCTAAAATAGTCAAGTTTTTCATGGACTGTAGATAACCAATCTATGCCCAAGATGACGTCATAAGGCCTCGGTGCTGCTACAAGAAGATCCCAATCGAATCTCTCGCCTCCTAGAGTAATCTCACACTGCCGGCACCAGTGTGTAATCATCGAGTCTGCTCCCGTAAGAGTCCCTAGCCGTAAGGATCGAGCCAACGGCTCTGTCGAAATCTCTGAGCTCCGAACAAGGGCAGCAGCTATAAAAGAATGATTCACTCCTATGTCTATAAAAACTGAAGAAAGGGTGGAATAGAAATAGATAGTACCTTGAATCAACTCAGGCGTGCCGTGGTCGTAGGCCTCCGCTGCCTGGAGTTGTGCCTGTCTCTGCCCACTAGCTCCCTGTGGTCGGGGTGGACCTCCGGGTGGTGGTGGTGGTAGATCCTCAAAGCGTCGCCCACCACCTGCTGCTCGGCCAGCTCCTCTGCCTCGTCTGCCTACTCCCTGCGGACCGCCATGGTCGACCCTCTGCCTCTGCCTGGGTGGCCCCTCAACCGTCTGCTGCTCCTCAGCACACTGGGTCGGGCAGTCACGAGCCATGTGGCCATGCCCGCCGCATGTGTAGCACTGCCTGCCTCTTGAATGACTGGCTCCACACTGTGTGCCCCACACTGCTGAGCTATTGTCCTGAGGTCGTCTGCCTAAGAGTCTGCTCTTCCTGGACCCATGAGTCATCCGAAGAATGCCTACTGTAGAGAACTCTGCTACGTGCCACCCTGCGGTGGGTCTCGCCATTGGAGAAGGCTCAGCAAGAAATCTCTCGATCAAAAGGGCTCTCTCCAGTACTCCTACCTGAGTCGGAATGCTAAGGGAGATCAGAGATGCCCTGATCTCATGTCTCAATCCCTGCTCAAAGGTCCGGGCCCGGAATAATGGGTCACGTACCATGTCTGTCGGGTAGCGCGAGAGATCGGTAAATCTCGCCGAGTACTGGGCGACCGTCAAGCTGCCCTGTCGTAGCTGTAGAAGCTCCTGGATGCACACCGTATGGAGGGTGGCTGGGATGAACTCCAAGCAGAAGAGGCTATCAAATTCCTTCTATAGGAGAGATGCCTCATCTTTCACCTGGAGCATCAAGCTCCACCATCTGCCTACTGCCGCGTGCAGTAGGCTCGCTGCGAGGATCACCATGAGGTTTGCTGGGGTCCTCACTAACCGGAAAACACTCACCACTTCCTCCAGCCAGTCCTCGGCAGCCTGGGGGTCCATCTCCTCATGGAACCTGGGAGGTTGCTGGCGCTGGAACTCGTGCAGTGCACTAAGGTGACGTGCATCGTCAGCAGCTGGGGCTGGAAGCATCGGTGGCTCGGCGGGTAGAGGTACCGCTGGTGCCTCAGCAGTCAAAGGGCACTGTACCGAGGCCTCATCGCTCGGCGGGCTGTCGTCAACCTCAACTCTCGGAACCCTAGCTGGCTGCCATCGTGGGGCCATCCTGAAAAGAAACAGGTGCGCCATGGTCAAAATAGTATACCTGGTGATCTGACATAAAGTAATCATAAAGAAAACCTGAAACACACATGCAATCAATGTTTTCATGCATTACGTCAGAAATCAGAAGTCAGGGTCCTGGTGTATGGATACGTCGGTCGCCGCACCAACACTGGACTCCCTGGACTGAGAAACACACCCAATACGCTTAACACTATTTCTTCACATAGAAAAGATCAAAGTCCCAAGGTTCTACAGTAGAACCGAACTCCTTTGATACCAATTTGTCACGACCCATCCTCAGGGCCCGTGTCGTGACTACCCCAAGTCCGCCTTCCATAGGCCAGGGGCTGGCGACTAGCACCAAGGCGTAAATCCCAGTAAAAAGTGAAGGGATTGCCTTTATAAAGTAAACAAACACCATATAGAAAGCAAGAAGTAGAAGTAAACACTAAGTAAAAGCTGATACAAGTATGTGCAGAAAAGTAAGTGGGCCAGAATACAAACCCAAACTGAAAGTAAAGTACAATTGGAAAGGGAAAACCACAACTGAAAGTAAAGCCGCAACGTCGAGCCATACACTAGAAGTCTCACCTGAAGGGTGAGTACAGATAGCCTCCACAGCTCCTCGGGTCTAGCCATCCACTCCGAGTACGTCCTCCTAGTGGTCCACCTCCAGGTATCGTCCTGCTCCGTGAGCCTCAACCACGATCAGCACCGTACGTCATCTTCAACCAACACAACGTAGTGCGGGCATAACCCGTGCAGGGTTGAGTATAAGCTACTCAGTAGGGACCCCGAGACCCCCAAAGGTCTCCCAGAATCCACAAAGGATAATCCACAAAGGAGAGATACAATCACGAAGTAACATCCGACACTGCTTAGGTATATGCCCATACATATTCCTAAGCCATCAATTCTGGTTCGGCTCCAACATCCGAGCCCAAGTACAACCCAGTCCACACAGGATAGAAAAACGTAATCCACACAGGATACCACAACACAATCCACGTAGGAAAGAAAAACATGATTTTATCTCACACAGGTATACTTCTTCATATGATGATAAAGATGATCAGATATTTCCAATGATTCACCAAAGCCATCGGACCCACAAAGGATTGATAATTACTAACCCCCATAATGACCCACAAAATATATAAACCAAAAAGGATCGATAGGTAACTAACCCCCGCAATGACCCACAAAGGATCTGACCCACAAAGGATAGATAGGTAACTAACCCCCGCAATGACACACAAAGGATCTGACCCACACAAGATCGATAGGTAACTAACCCCCGCAAAGACCAACACAGGATCGGACACACAGAGGATCTGTAGGCTCTGGCCCACACAAGACCGCTGAGCGCTGACCCACATAAGATCGGACCCACATAGGATCGGTAGCACTGATCCACAAAGGATTGCAGAGTGTTGTAGTCGTCGTCGTTGAATCCACTGAGGATCTCGGTACAGTTGTCGTCGTCGTCGTAGTCGCAGCCAGCTCCAGGGTTCTCGCACATAGCAAGCTCATTCGGGAGGGTCTGCTCCACAAGCCGAGAGGCTGATACATCAACTGAAACATATTCTAGAGTTTATGTATCCAAAAGTTCCGTATCGCCAACAGGAACTCAACGTCGCAGACGGCGCGTCAATCGGACGCCCGGTCTTAGAGTTATTGGCCTTTTCGTCCCAGGGGCCCGATTGGTTTTTAAGTTAAAACAAATCCGAACATACTCCACCTACATCCAAACCTCAAGTGGAGTAAGCCAAAAGATCTGTCTCACTTAGAGGAATCCATCAAAGTCGAAGGCACATCAATCGGACGTCCGGAGCTCAAGTTATGAGTGTTTCCGCTCCAAGGGCCCGGTTGGTTTCGTGTACGAACCGACCTGGCCGAACCAAAGTACTCCGAAACCTTGAGTGCAATATATCAAAAATACCGTCTCGATCCAAGGATCACATTTCCGCTGACGGTGCGTCGATCGGAGGCCCACAGCAGAAGTTATGAGCAAAAGACCGAAAAGGTCCGAAAACGGGGGGTCTGGGCCTGGACCGACCCGGCCCTACCCCCCTGGGTCGGCCCGGACCGGGTCGACCCAACCCGGGTCCAGATCCGACCCGTCCGGCGCGGCCCGGCCCGGCCTGGATGCGACCCGGGCCGGCCGGCGCGGGCGCGGCCCCACCGCCAGGCGGTTCGGCTCAGCCGGTTACGGCCGAGCGGTGCGAGGGGCGCGCTACCCCCGCGTGAAGGAACCGCGGCCCCGCGTGGGGCTGCCCCTGCCAGCGGACGCGGCAGCTAGCTGCGTCCTGTCCTTCGCTGGTCCCGCACTGTCGCGGGACAGCCGGCCCACCGCCGCTGCTTCAGCCGCGGCTGTTCTTCCCGGCAGCGCGCCGGGCGCCGCCGCCTCCCGCCGCCATGCCGGCATGCCGCGCTGGTGGGTTGCTCCGCGGACCACCGGACGAGTTCCGGTGGTCATAATTCCTTACCGTCTTCTCCAAAAGCCCTCCCGGGTTCCGTCCTTCACTACAAGGACCATACGTCACCCGTGCGGCTGATTTTGTCGACGTCCGCCATTTCACACATCAAGAACGAAAGGGGCGGTGGGTTCGGACTTGTTCGTTAGTCTGCACCCACCGCGTTAGCGGTTTTAAAAGTCTCCCAAAAAATTTTAATAATACGTTGCGGGTATAAATCACAAATATTTAAAATAATGAAACCCCTACCTCATCGTTGTCGTCGGACGTGAGTTCTTCGCGGGATTGACCGTCGCGGAAAAAGAGGATTGTCGCGTCATGGAATGGGGCGTCGCGTCGTCGCGGTACACAGCGTCACGTCGAAGATCTCTGAGGGTTAAAGAAAACACACAGATTTAATTGCACGTTTAAACCCATGTTGAGGATAAAATCCACAAGGAATTAGAGAACCGTAATCCCCTACCTTAAGCAGTTGATCGAAGATTGTCGCGGGGAAGGAACGTCGTGGAAGAAGAATCGTCAGCGTCACGGTACACGACGTCGCATCATCGATCTCCGAGGGTTCGGCATTATTTGTTGCCTTTCATCGAAGGTCGGCATTCTTCGCGTTCTTTGCGTTCTTCATGAAGGAGTATGAAGATAGAGTTTCTCCAAATCCTCTCAACAAGCCACTCCCAAGAAAGACATGCGTTGGTCTTATTTTATTAACATTCCAACAATTTGAAAAACAAGTTAAGAAACGAACCATTAATTCGGTGAATTAATGGTAACATCTTAACTGTCCAATTAATAGGAGCGTTAAGAGTTTAGAAAACACACCAGTTGACTTTCATTAAAGAGGAGTTTTCACGGGTGCGTTATTTAGGGGGAAAGAAACGGTGGGGCTCATGCGGGCCCCACCTCACAAATATCCTACCAAGAGGGTAGGATATTTTGGATTCCACCCTATCCACTTCAACTTAGCTTAACTGGCTTTAAGTGGCTTTAAGTGAAATAAAAATAAATTTGTCGCACCACATTATATTATTTCTTAACTTAACCCCAAAAATTAAAAACCACATCCGAGCAAACGCAACTCCGGAAAAGGCGTTTCTAGGCAAATAATGGTGCTGTGATTCCATCGGTGCCCTCAGAATTCAATTCCGAGCACCGGTTCAAAAGTTAGAAAAACCCGCTCGTTTGTTCACTGAACGTACCTGAGCCAAACTTCGGAAAATGATTCTGGGCACACTGAGCCTCGGAATTAGGTGCTGTCAGAAACTACACTCTTGTAAAATTCCAACGAAAATTAAGAAAAAAAATTCCTTGAGTTTTATGGGTCATTACAATGTAAGTTACCAAAATAGAAAATTCTGCCCAATAAATTTCAATGAAATCAACAAATCAATTTTAGGGCAGCCCCATGTGAACCAAGAAATGAAAACTATGTAAATACTCCATTTACACACAAACATGGCACTTAATGTTCACATGTTCCACAAATACCATTAAAACCTTTTTTCACCGCAACAACCAAAGATGATAAACATTCAAAACATTATTTTCATCCCCATTATAGTTCAATAAAGAACCACTAACTATTTATAGGGTAGCCCCAGATAATCCAATAAAACATTTCTTTGGAAAACCCCCAATTTCACACCAAATTCGCATTTAAAATTAAATTGCAGTAAAAAAAACCTCTAAAAATAATTTTTAAAGCATTCAGAAAATGATATGAACCATAAATTTTGATAAATACAGCATTACAATACACAAATATTTCATAAACATGGGAATCACCTAAAAAATCAAAGGAAACCCTTGAATCACCGTGCGAAAATCAAGTCACACCACCGCCACACCAAGAGGGTCTTATATCAAACCTAAAACCACAATAACTGACCTATAAAACCAGAATATAAACTATAGGTTAGAAAAGGATGAGTAAGGGTCGAATTAAAATTGGAATGGAGGAAAAAGTGTATGAATTGAGAGAGTTATGAAGGAAAGAAGTTACCTCCTCAAATCCGGATGATTTGAGAAACCCTATGAAGTTCGGCAGTAATTTGTAATAAATAAGAGCACCAAAGAGGGGGTAAATAGGATGGGTGTGCTTCTAGGTTTAGTGGTCTTGGGTGAAAATTGGAATCACCGAAAAAATCATAAAAACTGAATAATTTATTAAATAAACAAAATTTTGTTTTAAAATATGAAATGGGCCTTTGGGGTGGCCCAATTCCTTAAACAAAAACCGAAATCCACCATTATTATAGATTACTAAAGGTTTAAAAATGAAATGGTGGTGTTAATAAGCCAGGGGATTCCATTTTCGAAGTGTAATGGTTGCAAAACATTAAAAAACTAAATAGTTATTAAAGAAAAAATGGTTTTTAAATCTGGAAATGGGCTTACGGTTTGGCCCAAATCATGAAAACTCACCCTTTCCTCAAAAATAGCATTGGAAAACCCCAAAAAAAGAATTAATGCAAATTAAATGGAAAATACCTTTAAAATATGTCATTAATGTGACAATTCTCTCCACCATGAAAACTTTCCTTCCTGGAAAGTCAACCTGAAGCTTAATAAAAAAATAGGAACAAATACTCTTCCTCAACCCATGAATTCAACTCCCATGTCTCGTGTCTATCATTACCATGCTGCCAACAAACCCAGACTAGCAAAATAGACTTACCTCAAAGAACCTTCTCTTGGGAGTCCACTATTGGGACTAGCTGCTCAAAAACTGACAAGTGAGGATCTATCTCCAATTCTTCCAAACTCAGCACATAGGATGGATCTGGGTTATATTTCCTCAACATGGAGGTGTGGAAGATGTCATAGATGGATGTCAACTAAGAAGGTAATTCCAACCTATATTCCACCTTAGCAATACCCTAGGTGATCTCAAAAGGGATGACATATCATGGGGTCAACTTCCCTTCCTTTCCTAATCGACGATGGCCCAGACGAGGGCCCGCATTCAAAAATACCCTATCACCAACAGAAAAATCATTGTCTCGACGCCTCCAGTCAGCATAAGATTTATGACAACTCTGAGCTATCAACAAGAATTTCCTGATCAATTTGACCTTCTCAAACATCTCCTACACCAGGCTCGGCCCCGACAGTGAGGTATCACCTACCTCATCCCAACATAGTGGGGACCGACATGGCCATCTATAGAGACCCTAAAAATAAACCATTTGAGTCGAGGATTGATAACTGTTATTATAAGAAAACTCAACCAACCCCTAATGGCTATCCCAGGAACCTCCAAAGTCCAAGACACATTCACGAATCATGTCCTCCCATATCAAATTTCCCGATCTATCTGACCATATGTCTGAGGATGGTATGTCGTGCTCATATTAATCTAATACCCCAATGCCTTCTGAAGGACTTCCCAGAACCAAGAAGTGAAACATGGGTCTATATCTGAGACAACTACTAATGGAATTCTATTGAGTCTCACCCCCTCTTGATGGTACAAATAGCCCAACTCACCCACATTAGTTGTATCTTTGATCAGAATTGAGTGGCCAAATTTGGTCAAATGATCATTCACCAACCAAATGGCATTCTTACCCCGAGGTGTATGATGTAATATAACAATGAATTCCATGGTGACCTTGTCCCACTTCCATGTAGGAATGGGTAATGGATATAGAAAACTAGAGGGCCTTCGATGCTCTTCTTTCACCTGCTGGCATGTGTACCATCTTGACATAATGTCTGCTATGTCTCGTCTCATTCCGGGCCACCAAAACTGCCGATGCACATCAGAATATATCTTGGTGGCACCCGGATGGAAAGCCCACTGATATTGGTCATTTTCCTAGAACACCACCTTCCGTAGAGATAACAACACTACTAAACATCCCTTAAAGCACAAGATTCCCTCAAGAGACGATGACCAATCATAATATTTCTCCCCACCATGAAGAAACTACTTCGATCGTTGAAAAATCTCATCATTGGGTTATTCCTGCTGAATCAACTCCAATAAAGAAGGAGTCAACTGGACGGTTGCCATGAACACACCTCCATTGTGTTCCCTGGTCTCCACATTCATTTGAGAAAACATCCCCATCAAATTCTACTCACCACTGGACATCCTCCAATCCTACACTAGACCTCTTCTTACCAAAGAATTGGTCACCGCATTACCCTTTCATGGGGTATAAAAAATTTCAAAGTCGAACCCCTACAATTACTCAATACTGCATATGCACGAGGGTGTTAGTCAACTGCCAAACTGTGATGCTTCAGGTATGGGACTTGGGTGAGTTCTTATGCAGGATGATCATGTGGTGGTGTATGGATCTCACAAACTCCTACCACATTAACAGAACTACCTGATCCATGACTTGGAGATGGAAATGATGATGCATGCTTTGATGACTTGGTGTCACTACCTCTTTGGAGAGAAGATTGTGGTCTATTCCTTCAGGATGGGGGTGGTAGTCAACCACCTCATCAACTTCTTGAATGATGCCTAACATTATGGGCCCCATAAAAACTTCACCCCTTTCTGGGTGAGTGCAGTCATCATTGAATCAATTTGAGAGAAATCCCGATCAAATCGCCTATAATAACTAGCCAGGCCAAGGAAACTTTTGATCTCAAACACATTATTCATTTTCTTCCATGACAAAACCCCACAAAACTACTCGGGGTGCATTGAAACCCCCTGCTCAGAGATCACATGCCCCAGAAATCTCACTTTCCTGATTCAGAAAGTTCACATTGACAACTTATCATATAGGTTGTGATCCCACAAAGTGCCCAAGATGATCCTCAAGTAATTTTCAGGTTCCTCCTCAGAGCCAGTGTAAACTAGAATGTCATCCATGAACCCCCAAATGAAGTAATCGAGATACTAATAGAACACCATGTTCATGAGTTCTGTAAAGACTACTAGAGCATTGGTCAATCCCAAGGGCATGACCAAATACTCATAGTGGATGTACCTTCTTTGGAAGGTTGTCATTGGGATATATGACTCCTTAACCCTTAGTTGATGATACCCTAAACATAGGTCTATCTTGGAGAACCACTTTACCCCCTTCAACTAATCGAACAAATCATCTATTCTTGGCAAAGAGAATTTGTTCTTATTTGTTACCTTATTAAGCTTCCCGTATTCAATGCACAGTAGGAGAGATCCATAAACATTTTTCGTGAACAATACAGAAGTGGCCCAAGGAGAGATGCTCGAGAAAATGAGTCCTTTTGATTATTAGTCATCTAGATATATCTTTAATTTCCTTAGCTCGGTTGGGGCCATATGATATGGGATAAGAGATATCGGCTAAGTTCCCAGTGCCAGATCAATCAAAAACTACACGTCCCGCTCAGGGGAAAACTTGAAAAATCATCTGGGAATACCTCCAGAAACACATTCACTACATGAGGTATTGAACCTTCAAATGAAATACCATCATCCTATATAATGAGAGAAGATAACTGGATGATAATACAACTCATCTATGGGAGTGGAGGCCTTGCACGACCAACCTGAGGATCCCATTCTCCATAAAAAACATGATGACTCCCATTAGGGTCCATGAAACTCACTCACCGTCTGTAGAAATCGATGTGTTCTTGGAATTGTACTAGAAAATACTTGGAAAGTATGCTGTCAAAAAGATCCATGTCTAAGACCAAGAGGTCCCACTCCATCTCGACCCCTGACATGGAAAGCACACACGAAGGGCACCTAATACCCTGCTCTTTCTTCCTTCCCAGCTATGTAACCAACTCAATCGCAAAAGACAACAACTCAGTTGGCATGTTCAACGTGTCCAAAAAATGGGAAGAAATGAATGAAACAAAGGCACCAATATCCAAATGAATAGAAGCAATAGAAGATGCGACAAGAATGGTACCTCAAACTATTAACGGTCCCGCCTCTGATCTTGGCGGTGCCTGATCCACCGCATAGAGATGTTTGGTCTCTACTTGAGGAAGAAATTTAGTCTGTGGTTGTGACCTGAACTAGATCTACCTAGAAAATGACCCATACCTACTAACACAACCACAAAATTTGGATCCTCCCATCCACAATAGCTCAGACTGTACCATCACTCCTCTTGGAGCCATTGAACCTGTCCCTCTCGAAAGTGGACATGCCACCCTGCAGAAGTGCTAAAAATTAGTTAGAGATCCACATTCGTAACAGGACTTTGGAGGAAGTGGGAATACTTGTTGGATGTGACATAGTTTTCCACACTGGTGGAACATGACTAATCTCACATCAGAAGCCCCAGATGAAAATTTCTTGGAGGAGTGGCCTGAATTGCCACCTCCCTTGTTCACCTGATCCTCCCGATTCCTCTTCTTCTCTATGGAGATTCCACTACCCACTATTGATACCATCCTAGAAACCTATCCCTACTTTTATGTTTTATCTCCACCATACCTGCCTGGTCAACGACCTTAGCTTAGGTCCTCAGTTTGAACAGAATGGAATGGGAGTATATCCTTGGTCGCAAGCCTTTCTCAAACCTATGGGCATTCAATTGTGCATTTGAGACAATTTTCGGGGCATAATGAACCAAATCATCAAAACGGTTGGAGTACTCCATCACATAAAGATTCCATTGAATTGGTTCTAGGAACTCTTGGGACCAAGTGTATTCCAAGGCCTTTGGGCTGTACTATTCATTTAATATGGCCTTAAAATATCCCCAACACATCTGATCATTATTCCCTGTCTGAAGCACTGACTCCCACCACTAATGTTTGGGACCCTCCAACAGAAAGGATGAACAATTCACCCTAATATCCTCATATGTTTCTTAAAGCTCAAACATATACTCGATATTCTCGATCCATTACTCTACTTCCTGGGGTTCTGAGCTGCCTCAGAAGGTTGGAGGCTTGTTTTTCATAAACACTTGACCTTTATCCTTTCTAGGACCCATCTCTTCTACCCTAGTAAAAATAAGATCAGGAATCAGTCCCAACCCCGAATCATGGACAGGACAGACCATAGCCTCAACTATCCTCTGATCAATCAGTGTGGGATAACTCTCTCTGACTTCCTCTCATGGGTGTGTGGGAGCTTTTTGGGGAGGCATGTTGCTAAAAAATGCAGTATTCACAAAACAATAATCAATACCATAATTCTGAAAATTTTAATCAAATACATCAAATATGAATATCCTAAACACATCACAATAATAAATGAAATAACTACTCCACCTCCACTGATGTCCACATGTGGTCTGCAGCCCACACGTCTCACCTGGAAGTGAAGTCAATCCGTAAATTGCAACGTCCCCTGGTGAATCAAGGTCTACCATGAGAGGTGTGGGCCATGCACTCTACTCAAAACCAAAACCCTGAGCACCAGTAATCCTAGATCATGTCAATCCCGACTCATCCCAAAATAACAATATAACCCAAAAACATTGACCCCCTGTGATACCAATTTATCATGAATTGAATATGGTCAACACTATTACTGACACCAAACTTAGCATGTGGTAAAGCCCAAAGGGCGTTCCATATCCCCATTGGCTGGTTAATTTTTTTGGGTATCATTTATCATGTTTTTGGAATGATTTACTCAGATATGAATACATAAAACATTAAAAACATTTGATAAACTGAATCTGAAAAATTCATACCAAACTAGGTTTATAAAAAAATCCAGAATTGAATACATAATTTCACCTCCATTAAAAAAGGTCAAAATACACAAATAAACAACATAAAAACATACCCATGGACTCCACATGACATGGGGTCATCACCCACAAACCATCACCACAACTATGCAACAAGGAGGAGAACTAACACCCAGAACCGCAATCACCCATAGCCTTCCCTTTACCTGAGTCAAGCATAAAAAAGTCTACATATACACAAGGGGTGTAATTTGGGTGTGATCCTAATCCCAATAGGATACCACCCAATTATTCTAATGATCATTCAGTACAATGTGAAAAAGCAAGCAGTTTTAATACACAATGAAAAGTGGAGACAAATTCGAAGAATTGCAACTTTCAATTGAAAATAGTTTTCAAGATAAAACATTCAGAATGTTTAAACATTTAAATGGTAATGTTAGGTACTGTAATATACTTACAAACACACCCAAATATAAGGGAAAATAACACAAATCTAAATAGAAACAAAATCGGGAACAACCTTAGGCACTAGATAGTCTCGAGCCCCATGTACCTCGTACCTCGGTGTAAAGTAACCATAGTAAAATATATTCTCATGAACGAGCCACTAGTAGGGAAAATACCCATAACCTAGGGGTTCCCAATAATCATCCATATAGTTTAGCTAGAGTTGTATTTTTCCAAATTCTATGTGAAACGGGGACAAAACCCATCCGGTCCACTAGCTGTAGTAGTACATATCAACCCCACCTAGGTACCCGAGCTTCCCCCTTTATGCTCAAACAATTTCAGCATGATACATAAATATATTTTCATATTAACCACCACTACAGGTCACATAAAAATATTACCATAGTTATTCTCAATTTAAACCACTTAAAACACATAAAAAAATTCTTCGATTTTTAAATGAAACTATTTTTCAAAATCACATGTTGTTTTGCACCCAAACCTCCTTAAAACACCACATTGTACACTATGTGCACACTTTTATGTTACCAAAATAGAATAGGCAGACCAATAATTTTCAATGAAACTATGATTTCAATTTTAGGGAATCTCCAAGTGAACCAATAAATGATAACTTTGTAAAACCTCCATTTACACACAAACGTGGCACTTAATGTTCACATGTTCCACAAATACCATTAAAATCTATTTTTTATAAAACAAAAAAATGTGATAAACATTAAAAACAGTATTTTTTGTCCTATTACACCCAAATAAAAACAAAAAAGTTTTTATAATGAATCACCCAATAAACTAATAAAACATTTCTTTGGAAAACCCCCAATTTCAAACCAAATTGTCATTTAAAATTCAATTTCAATAAAAACACCAGTAAAACTATTTTTTGTAGAAATAATAAAATGAGATAAACCTAAAAATATGATAAATAAATCTTTATAACATATAAATATTTCATAAAATTAGAATCACCATCCAAATCAAAGGAAGCCCTTGAATCGCCGTGCAAAAAACATGTTGCACCACTACCGCACCAAGAGGGACTTCGATTGAACCTGAAACCACATGAATTGACCCAAAAACCACAAGGTTAAACCCTAGGTTCTAAAATGAGGATTTTGGGTAGAATTAATAATTATAATGGTGGAAAAGTAGTAATAATTAGGACAGTTATGAAGGAAATAAGTTACCTCATCAAATCTGGACGATTTGAGAAACCCTATGATGTTCTGCACAAATTCGTGATATATACGATCTCCAAACAGAAAGTAAAGAGGATGGGTTAATGAAAGTGTTCAGTGGTAATGGGTGACTCTTTTAATCACCTAAAAATCAAAAAAGTAGAATAAATTTTTAAATAGACAATTTTTAGTAAAAATAACTGGAAATTAGCCTTCGGGGCAGTCCAATTCCTTAAATAAAAACCAAAACCCACAATTATTATTGATTAATAAATGTTCCAAATTGAAATGGTGGTGTTAATTGGTCAGGGTATTCAATTTTGGAAGAGTAATGGGTGTAAAATATTAAAAATTGATATAATTATAAAGGAAACAAAATTTGTTTTTAAATTTGGAAATGGGCTCACAATTTGGCCCAAATCAAGAAAACTCGCATTTTCCTAAAAAAAGCATGGGAAACCCACAAAACAAAGAAAGAATGGATATTATGTGAGAAATATCTTTTAAATATTTCAGGTATGGGACATCTTAATTTTTGAAAAAAATGATTAGTGAAAGTGATTAAAATTAATTACAGTGATTAAGATGTAATTTGGCTTAAAATGGACTAAAACCCTCTGTTTAAGGGCCCAAATGACCTATAAAATTGTTCTAAACCCATTTTCTAGACATATTTCTGCCTTAATCCTTTCATTAGTGAGTTTTGGTGGGTTTTTAGGACTTTCATTAGGTAATAACATGTTCACACCTAAATTCTTTTCACAAATACCAAGTGAGTCTTTTTCCTTTCTTATAAAAGGCCACCATCTCTACCCATTCCTCACACCTATCCAGCCTTTTATATTAGGAAAATCTCTATGAAAATGACTTCCTAAAATCTATCCCCTATACCTAGAATCTTCCTTTGGGAATAATACTTTCTATGGATGCATTTGGTCAAACCAAAAGAAGTTACCCGATTAAAAGGTAATGCCTCTTCTCAATCTCTCTAGTTTCATTTCCATTATACAACCCCTATAATATTATTATTATGTTCTTGTGTAACAAAAATAGTATCAAAAATATACAAGGATTCATATATTCTGGGTTTTATACCTAAACATACACACACAACCAACTAATGTGTAACAAACATAATGTTCCTGTGTACGGAAAACAAATGCCTCACGAAACGATCATTGTTCAATTTTTCCCTATTGTCTCCCATGGTGGCCACTATAATGGTAAAACTATTTATATATGATATATATTATATTTATAATGTGTTAAACTTCCGTAATTTTTATTTATAACATAAATTAATGCTTTCTAATTTGTGTAAATACGATAATCTCATTTGAGGAATTGTTGACAACTGCCCCCTCAATGTGATGTGATTCGTTTGCACAATACATGGAATGTATAAATGAATTGACATAATAAAACATAAGTGACATAAGAAACATATATATGATATTTATGACATAGTTAACTTTATTTATATATATATATATAATTTTCGCTATTACCCCTTCACACACTTTAAAATAGATATCATCGTTCATGGACATGTGGCCTACCGCCTCCTCGGCCTGGTGTGATTTAGTTTACATCACATATTTATATATATATGTATATATTATTTATTAATATTATATTTATTAATTAATTACTAGTATGAAATCATTTTATTTACTTACCTTCTTTCCACAATGATCATTTCAAATTGGGAATGTTACTCATGCTTACGCACAACCTATTATCTCAAAGACTGTGACATATTCTCATTTTCATAACAATATTTAATTTTTTGTTTAAAAATTATAATATAATTAAAAATATAATAATTATTTCATTTTTATCATTCTATATTTGTTATATAATGTCCCCTTTGACCATATTTGGCAAAAAATTGTTGTTTTGATACATAAACAGAATTTGGTCAAAAACAAACGACATAAGTTTAATTGTTTAAGTAGTTGTAAAAAACATTGTAATAAGTGAAATAAAAGTAATTATATCCATGAAAAATGTTATTAAAAATGTATAAAATTAACATAAGTTTATTATACATGAAGTTAAAAGAATTTCATCATAAAGGAAACACAAGGTAAGGGATTCTGGTCTCATTTTCATTACGTGAGGCATACTTAATTATTGCACACCAAAATTTTCATAAATGGTGTACTTATTTCCACAATGATATATTAGATC
Source organism: Viscum album (assembly GCA_963277665.1). Lineage (NCBI taxonomy): Eukaryota > Viridiplantae > Streptophyta > Magnoliopsida > Santalales > Viscaceae > Viscum > Viscum album. The sequence continues at coordinate 12,894,669 of OY728157.1, read as the reverse complement.
ATGAATTTATTTTACTTCATGTTATTTAATACTTTAATTTAATATTATTCTTTCATTTTATTTATGATTCAAAAATGTTTCAAAGTAGTATGGGACACTTTGGAATGTTTAAATATTATTATCCTCAATACCAATCCTAAGGATAATTCAATTGAATTTCTTTTATAGGAAATTATATAACCATTTTCAAAGAAAAATATTAATTATACTCTGGTTATTCATGAACATTTCATGTATTAGTACCATTTTTTCACTCTTTGGTACTCAAATTGATTTAAAAATGTTGTAAAGAAAACCCAAATTCACTTCTCTCTTTAGTCGAAGAACTTTTTTCTTATAAAAACATTTTTTATTAAAATATTTTCAAAAATTATTTTAAAAGGATTCAGTAAAGAAATGTTTACCATTTTTTCTTTTACCAATATCTTAGAATTAAACTTATTTTCTCTTTCCAAACTAGGCATTTTCTAACTTTTTTTCGTACAAAAAATAATATTATTTTACCTCATACGACATGTATGGATTCGACCACTGTCATTTCCTTAAAGGCCCATTTTCAAGTTTAATAGTTTTATTTTTAAATGAAAACTCTTTTCAAAAGGTTTTTCAAAAGAAAATTATATTTTCCTCAATAATGCTTTTAAAATTTTGTCATTTATTTTATCAATGGCAACAACCTTCTATTTTATTCAACTTGGGTTTATTGTATAGATACCATCCTTATTCCCCTATGGATGGTTTATTATTGATTTTTCCAAATAAAGTATTCACATTCACTTCCTTTATTTATTTTTTAGTCACATTTAATTGTTCAATTTCCTAGGATCATTGAACCTTGAATTTCCACTAAATTATCCACATCATTTATCAGGGATATTACTATTGGCCAAACTGTATACCATTTTATATAAGGTGTCTACTTTGAAAATAATTTTATTATTTAATGAAATATTGAAAAATAATTATACATTATTTAATACTGATATTTGATAAGGCGGATTATTTATTTGATATATGTGGAATGCTTTTTACATGAAATACACTTGTTTTGGACCCTTGAGTGAAATCCCCTCAATGCATCAGTAATCTCATGGGATGAATTAGTTGTGAAAATTGGAATGGTTAAACTTTATTTTGAAAGTAAAGGCATCATGTTACTAGGAAACATGGAATCAGAAAAATAATAATTTATTCTATTGAGATTTCAATTATTATTTCTCCATTATATTTTGTGTTAGCAAATCTATGGACGCATTTCACTTTCTTTTATCAAGATGACTTGTGTTTCAATTTCTTACCTTGCCATATTTATTTTTCCTTGTCTAGTTATATACATGGATTGTATGTTAAGTTATTACTTATCCATATTTCATATGTTCATATATTCGGTTTATTAATTACATGGAATATGTGTTCAGTTATTTACCTTTCCATATAGATTATTTTCATTATTTTATTATTTCTTCAAATCTATTGTTACCATAATAAAAATTTGAGATCACCATTTTTTGGTTTTTTACATAAGAATCCAAGAACATAAATATGAAATATATGTAGGGATTTACTATATTTATTAGAGTTATCCTCAGAGTTATTTATTTAGAAAGAAAAAAAAGTTTCAAATTAATATATTCATTTTTAATAAAAAACTCATTTATGTATCTAGTTTACAAAGACTAAAAAAATGATTGTTATTTCAGATATTGATTCTTTGTAATCATGCAAATGTATTTAGTATCTTACACTAGCTCTAGGCTATCTAGGGCTGGGTCACTATAGTTGGTATCATATTAAGTTTAGTCAAAACTGTGTGAACTAGATTTCAAAAAAAACTCGACTAGAGAACATTAACCTAAGGTTGAATTTGAAGAATTATAAATGAAAACCCTATAATTTTGGAAATGTTTAAATATGTGGATATTATTAGAAACATATTAATGTCTAGATACTTCAGGTGCATGTGGTTCTGGAATAGATGTACCTAAGTGTTACCACATTGAAAATTTGTTCTTGGCTTGACTCTGGGTAACCTAGTACACGAAAAAGGGCCTTACTGCACACCTGGTTTGACACTCCTTGGGGATATGCAGAGGATAATCCACTTTTTCATTATAAACCATTATGAAGTATTTGGATAAAAATAAGTAAACTAGGTTAAACCTAAGTAGTTTTTGATTGAATATAAGGTTTCATGATTTAGAAATCCAACTAATGATATTATAGACAACCCCTAGACCAGGGAAGAACCGATGTGGAAATGTAATGGATGAGATATTTATGTATTGAGGTTTTATTTAAAACCTTAGTTATAAGTTCTTTTAGTGATTAAACTAATTTCAAGGATATCCATCATATTCATATTAGGAAGATATATTAATATGGTTTTAGAAAAGGAAAACCTATAACCATGGTGAAAACCAATCAAATATAACAAGTCCATGAGACATAAACCCATGACTAGAGGGAGATAAGGGTTTCATTCCTACCACTAACCTTCATAATATCCTTATTAATTTTCATTGTTTTCAGTTAAACAATTTAATGAATAAATGTTAATGATGAACCTGTAGTATCACTTTTTAGGATTAGGGAATAATATAATATCCAAATTGGTTTAGAACATAGTTAAATAAAAATAGATAGACTTATCACTCTTTTATATGCCTCATGATCCATAAAATGTTTATTTAAGTGCATTAGGCATAACAAAAATTCTTTGTTGGTAATTATTTTTTGGGAGTAAATGGATGGATTATAATTTGGTTTCAGCACAAAAAAAATCTTAAGATTTTTTATATGATATTAAAACCTATAATGTAAGAGTATTTAATTATATTATTGTTCAGTAAAAGTATTACCCACCATTAGTAAAATGACATAAAAATAAAAATTTGGTCTTAATACCATAATTTCTATTGAACTGATAGTCTTCTAAATCATCACAGATTTATGGATTTTAGGCCCTTTAACTTTCCATTGATTATTCAATTTTTTGTGATTTATTACCTCATTAACATCCAATGAATAATTATGTTGTTCCTCCAAGTATGTCTCTCTACATGCCACTAATATTTCCCCACATAGAAACCTTGTTACATGGTATACCATGGGACCTTTTTACAATCCATTCATTATTATATAGAGGATGACTTATAAACCCTTATTGCAATTTGGTAAATAAAACATAGGAATTATTAAACAATCTGTAAACATGATTGAGTTTAAATTGTGAAGATGAAATTTAAATAAGGTGATAAGAGTTTGATGCCCCAAAAAACTAAACTAAGAACATTGTAATTAATAGTGTGTATGACACATGACAACAAGCACATAAGGTAATATAATATCTGAATACTTTATTATATATTTACTATTTAAAATGTATTATATACCCAAACTCTTAGTCAGAAGAAATGATTCTAACCATTTATTAAAAGGAAATAAAAAGTACATATAAGAGGTGGATGGGATCAAACAAGTAGAAATAACCTCATCCACCTAACCACATGCCTACATATCATAATACGACATATCATTTCCATAATCAGAGTCACTAGCAACCTCCCACTCAGATGGAGATTTCTACGGATTAAAATTCTTAAGAATCTCTGTGTCCACCTTCCTGGACATCTTCGAAGACGATCTGGTAGTAACATTCCTAGTATAGTTAGAGTAATCCTTGTGTGGTCTTCTCTTTACGGGAACAGAGGTGACACCCTAACCACCAGTCATATTTTCCTTTCCACTCACGACCACATCCTTGAAAGATGCATGCCCACCACTGCTCAAAGCCTGAATAGGGGTACTATACTCCCTTTCATCATCATAAACACTCTACTATTTTTTAGACAATTCAGAAGAGTGAAAGAGCTTCTAAATTTCCTGATGACAGTCGACACCTTGGTGTGCATTAGCCTGGTCAGAGACATTACCCTGCAAGCGATCAGGGATCATCAATCCCAGAGAATGTGTAAGGGGTTCCGTAGCTGAAGTAACCTCTTTACAAACATCAACCCGAGGGACCGAGGGGCCACTATGGGATCTCTCCAGAGATACATTTAACAACATACCTTTTCCCTTCAGATTAGACACATTAGACTTCCCAAAAGTCATCACATCAGCTACAGTGGAAGTCGGTTCCTTGAGGGCATCACCATCATGAACAATATGTTTTGATTTAATTCGGTAATGTTTTTTGGGATGCCCATCATTCCACACTCCTCACATGAGACATGCTTCCGACATGACTCCAAATAGTGTCCCACAACCAAACAGTAATTACAGAAGAGAGTTTTTTTCTCATATTCTACATCAATGTGAATGTTATTTGAAGGAGTAGAAAGAGTCACCTTGTAAACCAATGTGGAACTGAGATCAAACTCCACCAACATCATGGAAAAATGACCAAACCGAACATCTTCAGTCTCTTTGTCAAGATGAATAGGGGTCCCAATTGTTGTGGCAATGTCATGAAAAATCATAAGATGCCAAATGACCCAATTCAGCCCATGAAGACGAACCCAAACCAAAGAAAAGGCATTTCTAGAACGCGGGAAATTAAAGTCCAAAGACCATTCATATAAGTAAAGCGAACCAGGTTTTAAAAGCAAGGTCCCAATGCTCCAAGCACGAAGTTTCAAATCATCCGAAGGAAAGATGTAATGAAAAAAATATCGACTAAGAGAAACACATTTTCAATTAGAGAAACCCAATAAAATCAAGACTCGGAGATTCATGTCTTCAAGATTCCAAGGTTTTTCACCATTAGGTAGAACAATGCATGTAATCAAATAATTTTTTCCAATTTTTAGTCTCTCAACAAGCGCTGCAGGATCAGCTTCAACATGAGCTGATGTGCCTTTACGAAGAATTCTACCATGACGTGAATCTTTAAACATAACCAAAGAGATAATTCCATTAAACTTATATTCTAAAGTTCTATTCTTTAAATAATCAACATAATATTGAGTGGAAAAATTGTAACCACCCGGCAGAGTGGGATCCATCCTAACATCCCACTTCTCCTTCAAACCAGATGACATCCGCGCATCACTAATGTTTACCAGGAAACCATCAGCAGATCGTATACCTTCAGGTCTATCAAAGAGATCTGAAACCGGACGAGGGAAGGCTTTCAAAATTTTGTTAGATCTATTGGGAATATCTGTCACCAAATGAGGATCATCCGAGATGCGGTTCTTCAGTACATCCGTAGTGTTGCAAGAATTATCAGAAAGCCATGATTGCGGCACGTCGGCAGATCCAACAGGCAGATCTGAAAGAAATCAAGAAGATGCCAAATCACGATTAACCAGTGCATCCTTAGGGTTGCGAGAAGAAGTAGGCCTCCATGGGTCACGATCAGGAGTAGATGCCAACGCAGACCCTCCATGGAGGAGAAGCTTGAAGCCAAGGAAGTGCGGGATGGCCATGACCAAACCCTACACTTCATCACCGAGGAAAAACGTCTGCACAGCCCATACCTCCCCCATCAATTCAAAATGTATTATATATATTTCAATGAATGAAACACTAAGTTAGCATAAAATTCACATGACATTGAATTGTCATACATCATACGCAACAATGAAAATCCTCTATATCTTGCGTTACACACAAAAGTAACCTTATTCAATGGCTTACACTAGGAAATACTCAGTCTTATCGAGATACAATATGTAATTGAGACATTATTATTTAATATAATAAGATACAAACTTTAAATTATGAATAGTATTAACTAAATTATGAAAATATATGTATTTTAGAACTAAATAATTGGTTACAAATAAATTATAAATGAATAGAAGATCCAAATAAATATTAAAAGGAAATTTTTTATAGAGAACTATGTTTCTGCTCACAAAAATGTTTTAACCTAATGGAATGAATTAATAATTATTATTGAGTGATATTAATTTAATAAATATATTACATATTAAATAAATTATTTTTGGTATTCATCCAATATATTTGGTATGAAAAATATAAGAGGAAACCCTATTTTTCACATAAAACCCTATATTTTAATTTTTACCACCTTTTAATGGAGAAAATATTTTAAATATTGATTTTGACACCTTTGTGAATCCAATTTGATTAAATGAGCATCATTTTTGAATTCATAATTTTAAATTTATCTTTGGATAATTTTTTGGAATTTTTCTGAGAAACATCAATTTTTAGTAAATAGTGAAAAATATTGTGTTGTAGTTTAAAACTGCCTTTTTATTTAAATAATTATTATTGTAAATTATATTATAATTTTGTTTTAAAGACACATTAGATAAATTATAAATCTATTAATGTTATTTAGTTCATTATAATCAATAAAACCTTTAAATTTAATATAAAAATACAACAATCTTGTGAACATTTTTCTACTAAAACTAGTTAATCTGTCTGTTTGCGAGATTTTGATTAAACATAATTTTTCTGATTATGTGATTTAAATTTTCTAAATATAAAATAAAAAAATTTAATAAATATAATAATTGTGGTCTAATAATATTAATTTAATTTTTGACAAAAATGATTACTGAATGTTAAAAAATTAATTATAGTGATTAAGGTGTGATTAGGCTCAAAAATGGAAAAAATGCTAAGTTTAAGGGCCAAAATGGCATAGAAACATGTCCAAAACCCATTTTATGGAAATATTGTTTCCCTTAAACCATAATTCATGAGTTTTGGGGGATTTTTACGACTATTATTATGTTATAAAATGTGAACTCCTAACTTCTTTTTTAGAAATACCATGTGTGTCCTTTTCCTTATATATAAAAGGCCACCAACTCTACCGATTCCTCACACCAATAAAAACTCTTAATTTCAGAAAATTTCTAACAAAATGTTCTCCCAACATCCCTCCCCTTGATAGAGAAGAATCACTTTGGAAATTATACTTTCCACAGATTCCTCTTGGTTAAACCAATAAAAGTTACCCGATTGAAATTTAGTGTCTCCTCTCAATCTCTCTAGTTCCATTTCCTTTATCCAACACCTAAAATATCATTATTTTTATATTGTGTTAAAAAATAAGTATTATTAATATACTAGGATGTTTTTATTATGATAGTTAGACCTGCACTTACACACACCACCACTTATTGGGTAACGAACATAATGTTTCTATGTACGAAACACTACTGCCTCACGAAACAATGATTGTTCAATTTTCCTCTACTACCTCTCATGGTGGAAACAATGATGAAACTATATTTATATATGATATATAATTTATTTATAATTTATATCCTTATGTAGTTTTTATTTATTTCATATACATATGCATTCCATGTTGTGTAAATATGGTATTCCTGTTTGAGGAAATGCGGACTACCGCCCCCTCCAAACGATGTGATATGTTCGTACGATACATGGAATGTATAAGTGAATGGAAATTATTAAAAATTTGTGACATAAAAAACATATATATTATATTAATTAAATTATTACCTTTATTGAAATATTTATATATATAAATATATATAATTTTTGTTATTACCCCTTCACACATTTTGAAAGAGATAACATCGTTCGTGGACATGTGGACTACCGCCTCCTCGACATGATGTGATTAATTTTACATAAAAAATTATATATATAAATATATATTTTTAAATAATATGATAATTATTATATAATTATCATTCTGTAATGATTTGGGTTACTTGCCTTCTTTCCGCGACAATCATTTAAAAATGGGACTGTTACTCTTGGTTACGTACGACCTACCGTCACCAAGAATGTAACACATTATCATTTTAAAAATATTATTCAATGATTGATTTAAAAGTATAATTTATGTAAAAATATGATAATTATATAATGGTTATAATTCTAGAGATTTTATATAATGACCCCTTGGACTATTGTTGACCAACAATAGTTGTTTTGACACATAAACCGAATTTGGTCAAAAACATCCGATGTAAACATAATTGTTTAAGTAGTAATAAAAAAATCGAAATAAGTGATATAAAAGTAATTATAAACATGAAAAAGGTTCTGAATAAAGTATAAAATTAAAATAAGTTTATTATACATGAAGATAATGGACGTTCACCTGAAAAGAAACATAAGGTAAGGGATTCTTGTCTCATTTTCATAACATGAGGTATACTTAATTGTTGTACACCTAATTTCTTATATATTGTGTAATTACTGCCACAATGATGTATTATATCATGAATTAATTTTCCTTCATGGTATTTAATACTTTCCTTTAATATTATTCTTTCATGTGGCTTGTGATTTAAAATTGTTTCAATGTGGTATGGGACACTTTGGAATTCTAAACAATTATTGCCCTCAATACTAATCCTAAGGATCATTCAATGGAATTTACATTTGATGAAATTATAATGAAATTTTTCAAAAACCACTTTCCATCATATCTGGTTATTCGGGAACATTTCAAGAATTAGTACCATTTTTCAATCTTGGGTAATAAAATTGTTTTAGAAAATATTAACAAAAACCTGACTTCACTTCTCTCTTTGGTCGGAGAACCTCTTTTATCCTAAAAACCATGTTTTTAAAAAAAATCAACAACAATTTTAAAATGATTTGGTAAATATGCTTTTAAACTGTAACACCCCAAGCTTTTATGGTACGCTTCTCTTTTAATAATGCGATAGCGTGTGTTGTACGCCACATCGAGTTCTAACACACCACAACCAATCAAACTAGCCGTTATGAATAGTAATACCAACTTATTAAAATTATATATATATTATATTTCAAAATGAACTTCATTTTTGGAGTCAAAATATCGAAATTATCCTAAGTTGAATTTTTCTGAGAACGTCCAATTTTTCTGAATGGTAAAAAATACTTAAAAATAGCTTTTTTAATCAAAATAATTTATAGTGATAAATTATATTATTTAGTGGTTTTATAGTATAATTAGAATATATTTTTACCATTTTATCCAATGGTGTTCATTATAATTATTTTCACTTTGAAATTGGACCTAAACAATTGTCAAACTTTTGATATATATTGTTTCTTAAAAACACGCTATTTGTTGTAACAGCGGGAATTAATTATAAAATTAATTAATGCAGCTTATATGTTTGGAATTTTGTAAAATATAAATCATTTTTGAATTCGGAATATCAATTATAGATTAGGGTGAAATTTTGGCATTGTTCGGAAAAACTTCAATTTTTGATGAATAGTGAAACTACTAAGTGGTAGTTAAAAAACTGAATTTTTCATAAAACTTAATTTTACCGCTTCTGAGAATGGAATTTAGAAATTGTGAGAGACACGGTTAATATCAAGAAGTAAAATGTGCTTCAATGAGATGAAAATAATTTTTGGGAAATAATAACTTTTTACTTTTATTTACCACGGTTAAAAGTAAATAGGGTAATTAAGGGTAAAAATGATATTAATATTACCCTAAAAAATGTCCTAATTCTATTGGAAAAGTTTATATCGACCAAAAACAACCTTAGGAATAAAATATTATCATTTAGGTCCACTTGGATTATATTAGTACATTTATTATTATTTAATTCAAAGAAGGGTTAAAAGAGTTAAAATCAAAGTTTATTTACTAAAACATTTTTAATATAGGGTTATACATAAGATAAATTCGATTTTAAATATTAATTAGAATGGTAAAAGGATTTCCTATATAATTATATTTTATTTATAATTTTTAGACATTAAATAAGTTAATTTATTTATGGCATAATGATGATGCAGTAATTACCATAATAGTGAAAACTTAAAATAATTGATATTATAAATACACAAATAAATATAGATTTTTTATGAATTAAAATAATTTTATAAGTTAATATGACATGTTAGAAATTATTTAATTAAATTATTTAGAAGTAATCATTCTGTTATGAGTTTCACAAAAATCAACTATTGAATAGTGTCAAAATTGACATAAAAGAGTTTTTAAAACAAATATTATATTATTAATTGATATTAAATTCCTAAAAATCTAAGGTTCGGCCAAGAGACTTATATCATGATATTTGTATCATTAATGGAAAACTTAAGGGTCTCTTGGATGTATATAGTATGTTTATTAACCATATAATATAAAAATACAAAGAGACATTGTAAAGGTGAAACTAATTAACTTAGAGTTAATACTTAAAGATAAGGTTAATATAAGTACCCAAACCTGTTTAAATTATATTGGTTGAGTGTTTTTCGACCCATACACACCTTAACATTTAAATAATACACTTTGGATCCACTAGAAACCGAATATAAATTTATTATAAACTAATATTTCTAGCTTTTCCAAAGGTGCCCCTCACCCCTCTTATAAAAGGGCACTCCTCCTTCTCATTTCTTCACACCTTCAAAGCCTTTTGGTTCGGCCAAAATCTTCCCAAATACTCTCCCAACTTCCCTCAATACAACCTAGAGGCCTTAGTTTGATCATAAAGCCAACCTAAGGAGCCCTTTTGATCAAATCAAAAGGAAGAACCCGAAGAAGAGGTAATGATTTCACCACCCTTTTCCATGTTCCTTTCTTCTTCCACTTCTTCTTCCTTTGTTATTACCATTCTAAAATAATAACTCCAGTATCATATATATACTGTGATGTTATTATAAATATGGTACAACCATATTCATTATTCTATCCACCCTTTGAATAACATGTCACCATACGTGCGTACGTACGGCTTACCGTCTCCACGTCGTGGTGTAATTGTTATTAAATATATTATTATTTGGATGGGTATAATAATGATGTTTAACTCATGTAAATAATAAATATAACTTGTTAATCATTCTGTATATATGATATACCATCCATTTATATATTATTTTAATATCAAAACAATGATATTGTCGCCCGTGCGTACGTACGGACTACTGTCTCCACGAACGCGATGAGATTCATTCTCCATCATATCCATTCAAGTATAATTATCATTTGATGATTTAAATAAATGTTTAAGGACTTGATATAATTCTGTATATGAATAATATACAACCTATCCATGACAAACATGTCTTATGTAACAAAACATATAAAATAAAACGAGTAAGTTAACACCCGAAACGACGATAATACTAAGATATTATTAACAAAGCAATGTTAAAAGATCATATATGATATCATATGAATGTATATGATTCTTTTATAATTTAAAAACAATTATTTCACTATTATACAGGAGGTTAACCTACCCCAACCATGGAAAAGTACAAGGTAAGAGTTATTTCACAATCTCTTCATTATCCGAGGTTGTTTATACGTAATAATCTACTAGGATCTCTTTATCATCCACATCAATGTTTCTTAAAAATGAATTTCAAAACATTTTTACTATTTACTAGAATATGGGTTAAAGTCATTTATACCCTTGTTTGACTTTTTATAAGAGGTTGATAAAGTAATCTTTCTGTCGTTTTCTAAACAAGGTCCTTTTTAACCTTTTCGACAAAATTAAGGTAAGAATGTTTTATTAACTTATACGGTGGGTGCGGCTATTTTCCACCATTATAAAATAGTCTAATCTTACCTTACACGCTTATAAGAATATTTTCAAAGAAAATGTTTTATTTTATAAATATATGACTCTTAAATGATTTAAAAATATAAAGATACATTTCTCTAAAAATAGTTTTGATTTCATCTATGTCAACATCCTTTGATGGATTTTACGCTTATTTGAAGTTGATTTATTATGATAAAAAACTTCTATATTGTATTGAAGATTTTGTGATATGTTTGATTGTGGATATGCTATTTTTATACCATTCATAGTTTATGGTGAATGTATTTACATTTCGTATGCTAGTTTTAATACGAATGTTTATGTTATGTTTAAACATTTTCATATGGGAATGCATTGGAATTAATATGTGATGGGTGGGGGCCGCTATAGCTCCTTGATGCATAGGTAGGTCTCATGAGACAAATTAGTGTCTTGGCACAAGGCCTTGGAAAAATCTTATTTTTAGTCTTGGCACGAGGCCTTGGCTATGTGGTTATGATAGTCTGGCATTATGCATTTTATCATTATGAAAGTGGTTATTGATATTGCATGTGATTATTCGATTAGTAGAATATCCATGTGAATAAGTAAATGGCCTTATTTCATTTTATTTTTGCCATACAATTTTGAAGTTCAAGTTTAAAAGGCTTTTGTTTTAGTTATACATTGCCTTAAATGTTTATTCATATTTATGAAAGTTCCTGCTATATTGTTATCCTTACTGGGCATTTGAGATCACCCCTTTTCTATGTTTTATTTTTCCCAGGATGTGAAGAAGTAAATTATGAATGACCTACAGGGATATTATGAGGGGATAATAGTGTGTATTATGGAGACACTATGTTGTTGTAGTAGTTTTTCACTTCATGATGCAATGTAAACCTTTATAAATATATCTAGTGTTTCCAAGGCTACTAAACCAATCGGTCTTTCGAGATTTGATCTTTCTTGTGATCATGCCAATGTTATGTAATAATGCACCGAATCTAGGTAACTGGGGTCAGGGCGTTACAGTTGGTATCAGAGAAGTTTAGTAGAATCCTTGGAAGCTAGATTTAGATAAAGTCTGATTAGAGCACGTAGACCTAAGATGAACTTTGAGGATTAGTATATAAGAAATTCCTAGAATTTTGGTATTGTAGAGATTTTGTGAGTTTTCCGAGCAATACATCCCGGTCTGGATATGAGTAGGTAGAGGCGGCTCTGGCACAGATGTACCTAGGGGTAAAACCCGAAAACACCGCTTTGAGCTAGACTCGAACGGGAACTGGTTCACAACAACGGGCCTTGCTGCACTCTTGGTTACGACACTCCCGGGGGATATGCTTAGGATAACTCTCATTTTCTTTACAAATAATTATGAAGGGTTTATGAGTATATACTTCCTCAAAGAAAACATTCTTATGATTATGGGTTATATCCATAAATAGTTCAATTTATGTTTAGTGTTTTGTAAGTATGGGATATGTATTTTGATTCATAAACTGATCTAGTTTATACCATTGTTTATAAATGGGTCCTAGTGGAAGATGTGGAAACTGTATCAATGCACACACTCCATGTAGGGATTATCGTCCTGCTCAAGATAATTATAGTGGACCTGGTGATGCAACTGGTGCCGATCAGCTAATCACTATACTGGGACAACTTACTCAGGTTATGAATAATAACCTTACCTATATGGAGCACCCTGATCCACAGCGTGGAGGATCAATGTTAGATCGATTCATGAGGAAACAACCACCAACATTCAATGGGAGTACAAATCCCTTAGTAGCTGAGCAATGGATAAATTCCCTAGAGAAAATATTTCAGGATTTGGGTAGTAGTGAAAGGGAAAAAGTTATCATGGCAGTTTACCGACTCACTCGAGATGCTAATCAATGGTGGTCATTGATTCAAAACACGAAGGAAGATGATGAAGTATCAAATATGGAATGGAGGGAGTTCAATGATCTATTTTTAGAAAAATACTTTCCTCACGACCATCGAGCAGATATGGAAAGGCAATTTTTGAGTCTAAGACAGAAGGAGGATGAGAATGTCCTAAAGTATGAGGCTAACTTTACAAGGTTAGCAAGGTATGCTGGAGATTACATACGTAACCCAAGAAGTAAGATTGATCATTTCTTTTATGGGTTAAAACCATTTCTCCATCAAGCATTAGTCTCAAAATCCTTTTCATCGTACGAAGACATTGTCTCATGTGCTATAAAGACCAAAAAGGAATTCTCTAAGTCTTATGACTTTAAAGCAAAGCAAGATAAGAAGAGACATGCTGATCAATCTGGGAATGGAAATAAGGGGAAGAAGGGAAAGGTTGAATATCCATCCTGTGGTAAATGTGGGAAGAAACACCCCGGTACTTGCATGAAGGGAATGGGAGTCTGTTACAAGTGTGGTGAAAAAGGCCACCAAGATCGTGATTGCAAGGGGAAGAAGGAAGCTACCAATGTTCAGTGCTACAATTGCAGGGAGATGGGACATTATGAAAATGAATTTCCTAAGAGTTAGGAGAACATACCTCAGAAAAGGCCAAGGGATCAAGGCCAAGCTTATGCTATCACTACTGCTGAGGTAGAAGCTCCGAAAGACGTGGTGGCAGGTAATTTAATGGTTTCCTCAAGTTTAGAAAATGCATTATTTGATTCTAGATCATCGCATTGTTTCATATCTTCCTAGTTTGCTAAGAAAATTAGATAATCCCAATTTAATTTAACAAGGGAGTTGTCAGTTAAAACTCTTAAGGGAAGTATCATTGCAACAATGTTTTGGGAATCAGTCCCCATTAGAGCACATAAATGTTCTTTATCTGCTGATCTCATCGTCATACCTATGATTGAGTTCGATATAATCCTCAGTATGGACTGGATTTCGGACTATGATGTGAAGATTTATTATAATAAGAAAGAGGTTACGATTCCTGATGATGATGATAAGGAACACCTTATCTTTAGAGCAGAATCGTCACCACCTAATTCTTATCTAGATCCACCCCCAGTAGCTCAACTAAATTCAATTATTGGGGAGGAAGAGAATGAAATAACTATGGGTGAGTAAAGGAATGTTCAAATAGAGGATGTACCTATTGTGAAAGAATATGTAGATGTATTTCCAGAAGATTTACCTGGACATCCTCCAGAACGAGAAGTTGAGTTTTCCATTGATTTAATTCCTGGATCAAGGCCTATATCGAAGACCCCTTATAGAATGGCCACTATATAATTAGTTGAACTAAAGAAACAACTATAGGAATTGAGTAATAAGGGATTTATTCTCCTGAGTGTTTCTCCATGGGGATCCGCTGTTCTTTTTGTTAAAAAGAAAGATGGATCTATGAGGTTATGTGTCGACTATAGGGAGATCAATGCTATAACAATAATGAAAAAGTATCTCCTACCTCGAATTGATGATTTATTTGAACAAATGCATGGAGCTAAATACTTTTCAAAGATTGACCTTCGATCTGGATACCATCAGTTGTGTGTGAATAAGGAATACATTCCGAAGACAGCATTTCGAACCAGTTACGGGCATTACGAGTTTACTATAATGCCTTTTGGATTGACTAATGCACCCTATGTATTCATGGATCTGATGAAAAGAGTTTTCAAGGAGTATCTCGATGAATTTGTGGTGGTATTTATTGATGATATCTTGGTATACTCAAAAATCTATGAAGATCATGAAAATCACTTGCGCATTATCTTGAAGTCTCTGAGAAGACATGAATTATATGGGAAGTTTAACAAGTGTGAATTCTGGCTTCAGGAGATTTCTTTTCTTGGCCATATTGTCTCTAAATATGGAATCTTTGTTGATCCTTATAAGACTAAGGCAATCCAATAATGTCCAGCACCGACGAGTATAACTGAGGTACGTAGTTTTATTGGTTTAGCAGGTTATTATCGACGTTTCGTCCAGAATTTTGCCCGATTGGCTAACCCATTAACGAAGCTCAAACGTAAAGGGGTTAAATTTGTTTGGACAAAAGAGTGTGAAGAATGCTTCAAAGAAATGAAGAGAATATTAGTCAATGCTCCTATATTGACTCAACCATCGGGGAATAATGGGTTCGCTATTTATAGTGATGCATCGAAGAAAGGACAAGGTTGTGTCCTTATGCAGAATGATAGGGTTATTGCCTATGCATCACGACAGTTGAAAATTCATGAACAAAACTATCCTACTCATGATCTCGAGTTAGCAGCTGTGATATTTTCTTTGAAGATATGGAGGCACTAACTCTATGGTGAAAATGTGAGATTTATACTGATCACAAGAGTTTGAAGTATATTTTCTCACAAAAAGAACTCAACATGAGGCAAAGGAGATGGCTCGAATTACTCAAGGATTATGATTTCACGATACACTACCACCCGGGGAAGGCAAACAAGGTGGCAGATGCTTTGAGCAGAAAAGATCATGGATTTTTGAACAATATGAGAATTAAAAGAGATCCAATTTTCATGGATCTAGTGAAGATGGACATGGGAATAACCAGGGAAGGTGAAACATCAATGCTTTTTCAAATGGTTTCCAAACCATATTTAATAGAAAGGATTAAGAGTTCTCAGACTGATGATGAAGAATTTTAAAAGAAGATTAAAGCTGTGAATGATGGGAGATTGAGAGACTTTGTGTATGAAGATGGAATTTTGAAATTTGGGAAGAGACTTTGTGTTCCCGATATACCTGATCTAAAAAGGGAATTGTTGGATGATGCTCATAGTTCCAATTTCTCTATACACCCTGGGAGCACCAAAACGTATAGAGATTTGAAGGGACATTTTGGGTGGGACAACATGAAGAGAGATATTGCTGATTTTGTGTCAAGATGTATGGTTTGTCAACAAGTGAAAGCTGGAAGGCAACAGCCTGGAGGATTCATGAAACCTCTTCCCATACCAGAGTGGAAATGGGACAATATTACGATGGAATTTGTCATGGGACTACCAAAGACTCCTAGAAGGAACGATGAAATATGGGTTATTGTTGATCGTCTTACCAAGTCAACACATTTTCTTGCTATAAGAGAAGATCTACCCCTAGAATATCTAGCAAGACTATATATTAATGAAGTTGTGAGACTTCATGGAGTACCCCTATCGATTGTTTCTGATTGTGATCCCCGTTTTACTTCAAGATTATGGAAAAGTCTTCAGAAATCCCTGGATACTGAACTTCATTTGAGCACTGCTTACCACCCTCAGACAGAAGGACAATCAGAACGGACTATTCGAACCTTAGAAGACATGTTGAGATCCTGCTCACTTGACTTTCAGGGTATGTGGGATTAGTATTTACCTCTGGTAGAATTTTCCTATAACAATAGCTTCCATTCGAGTATTCAGATGGCACCATATGAAGCGTTATATGGAAAGAGATGTCGCACACCAACCTGTTGGGATGACATTGGTGAAAGACAACTTGTAGGTCTAGAACTAGTGGAGGAAACGATGGAAAAGGTGAAGGTAATCCAAAATCACATCAAACCAGCTCAAAGTAGGCAAAAGATCTATGCCGATAATCGAAGGAAGGATTTGGAATTTCAAGTCGGTGATCATGTTTTCTTGAAGGTATCTCCATGGAAGGGAGTCATACATTTTGGTAAGAAAGGTAAATTTAGTCCCTGGTACATCAAACCTTTCGAAATTCTAGAACGAATTGGGGCTGTAGCTTACCGATTGGCAATGCCTCCAAGTCTCTCCAAAGTTCACGATGTGTTCCATGTATCTCTATTGAGGAAATACATGCCTGACCCAATGCATGTACTCACTTATGAGGAATTAGAACGGGAACTCGATCTGTCTTATTGTGAAGAGCCCATCAGGATTCTTGATATGAGAGAACAAGTACTTAGAAACCAGACGACGCGTCTGGTAAAAGTTTTGTGGAGAAACCATAAGATGGAAGAGGCAACGTGAGAACCCGAGGAACTTATGATGAAGAACCACCCGAGTCTTTTCATGCGGTAGTATTTTGGAAATTTCGAGGACGAAATTATTTGAAGGAGGGGAGAATGTAACACCCCAAGCTTCTACGGTACGCTTCTCTTTGAATAATGCGATAGCGTGTGTTGTACGCAACATCGAGTTCTAACACGCCACAACCAATCAAACTAGCCATTATGAATAGTAATACCTACTTTTTGAAATTATATATATATATTATATTTCAAAATGAACTTCATTTTTGGATTCAGAATATCGAAATTATCCTAAGTTGAATTTTTCTGAGAACATCCAATTTTTATAAATAGTGAAAAATACTTAAAAACAAATTTTTTAATCAAAATAATTTATAGTGATAAATTATATTATTTAGTGGTTTCATAGTATAATTAGAATATATTTTTACCATTTTATCCAATGGTGTTATTTATAATTAATTTCACTTTGAAATTGGACCTAAACAATTGTCAAACTTTTGATATATATTGTTTCTTAAAAACACGCTATTTGTTGTAACAGCGGGAATTAATTATAAGATTAATTAATGCAACATATATGTTTGGAATTTTGTAAAATAGACATCATTTTTGAATTCAGAATATCAATTATAGCTTAGGGTGAAATTTTGGCATTGTTCTGAAAAACTTCAATTTTTGATGAATAGTGAAACTACTAAGTGGTAGTTAAAAAACTGAATTTTTCATAAAACCTAATTTTACCGCTTCTTTGAATGGAATTTCGAAAATTCGAGAGACACGATTAATATCAAGAAGTAAAATGTGGTTCAATGAGATGAAAATAATTTTTGGTGAATAGTAACTTTTTACTTTTATTTACCACGGTTAAAAATAAATAGGGTAATTAAAGGTAAAAATGATATTAATATTACCCTAACACATGTCCTAATTATATTGGACAAGTTTATCTCGACCAGAAACAACCTTAGGAATAAAATATTATCATTTATGTCCACTTGGATTAGAATAGGACATTTATTATTATTTAATTCAAAGAAGAGTTAAAAGAGTTAAAATCAAAGTTTATTTACTAAAACATTTTTAATATAGGGTTATACATAAGATAAATTCGATTTTAAATATTCATTATAAAGATAAAACGATTTCATACATAATGATATTTTATTTATAATTTTTAGACATTAAATAATTTAATTTATTTATGACACAATGATGATGCAGTAATTACCATAATAGTGAAAAAATAAAATAATTGATATTATAAATACACAAATAAATATAATTTGAGACTTTTTATGAATTAAAATAATTTTCTATGTTAATAGGACATGTTAGTAATGATTTAATTAAATTTTTGTGAAGTAATCATTCTGTTATGAGTTTCACAAAAATTAGTTATTGAATAGTGACAAAATTGATATAAAAGAGTTTTTAAAACAAATATTATATTATTAATTGATATTAAATTCCTAAAAATCTAAGGTTCGGCCAAGAGACTTATATCATGATATTTGTATCATTAATGGACCACTTAGGTGTCTCTTGGATGTATATTGTATGTTTATTAACCATATAATATAAAAATACAAAGAGACATTGTAAAAGTGAAACTAATTAACTTAGAGTTAATACTTAAAGATATGGTTAATATAAGTACCCAAACCTATCTAAATTCTATTGGTTGAGTGATTTTCGACCCATCACCACCTTAAAATTTAAATAATCCACTTTGGGTCATTATAAACTGAATATGAATTTATTATAAACTAATATTTCTAGCTTTTCCAAAGGTGCCTCTCACCCCTCTTATAAAAGGGCACTCCTCCTTCTCTTTTCTTCACACCTTCAAAGCCTTTTGGATCGGCCAAACTCTGCCCAAATACTCTCCCAAATTCCCTCAATACAACCTAGAGGCCTTAGTTTGATCAGAAAACCAACCTATGGAGCCCTTTTGATCAAATCAAAAGGAAGAACCCCAGGAAGAGGTAATGATTTCACCACCCTTTTCCATGTTCCTTTCTTCTTCCACTTCTTCTTCCTTTGTTATTACCATTCTAAAATAATAACTCTAGTATCATATATATACTGTGATGTTATTATAAATATGTTACAACCATATTAATTATTCTATAAACCCTTTGAATAACATGTCACCATACGTGCGTACGTACGGCTTACCGTCTCCACGTCATGGTGTAATTGTTATTCAATATATTATTATTTGGATGGGTATAATGATGATGTGTAACTCATGTAAATAATAAATATAACATGTTAATGATTCTGTATATATGATATACCATCCATTTATATATTATTTTAATATCAAAAGAATGATATTGTCGCTCGTGCGTACGTACGGACTACCGTCTCCACGAACGCGATGAGATTCATTCTCCATCGTATCCATTCAAGTATAATTATCATTTGATGATTTAAAAATAATGTTTAAGGACTTGATATCATTATGTATATGAATAATATACAACCTATCCATGACAAACATGGCTTATGTAACAAAACATATAAAATAAAATGAGTAAGTTAACACCCGAAATGACGATAATACTAAGATATTATTAACAAAGCAATGTTAAAAGATGATATATGATATCATATGAATGCATATGATTCTTTTATAATTTAATAACAATTATTTCACTATTATACAGGAGGTCAAACTTCCCCAACCAAGGAAAAGTACAAGGTAAGGGTTATTTCACAATCTCTTCATTATCCGAGGTTGTTTATATTTAATAATCTACTGGGATCTCTTTATCATCCTCATCCATGTTTCTTAAAAATGAATTTCAAAACATTTTTACTATTTACTAGAATATGGGTTAAAGTCATTTATACTCTTGTTTGACTTTTTATAAGAGGTTTATAAAGGAATCTTTCCATCATTTTCCAAACAAGGTGCTTTTTAACCTTTTCGACAAAATTAAGGTAAGAATGTTTTTTTAACTTATACAGCGGGTGCGGCTATTTTCCACCGTTATAAAATCGTCGAAGCTTCCCTTACAAGTTTATAAGAATATTTTCAAAGAAAAATTTTTATTTTATAAATATATGACTCTTAAATGATTTCAAAATAGAAAGAGATATTTCTCTAAAAATAGTTTTGATTTCATCTATGTCAACATCATTTGATGGATTTTACGCTTATTTGAAGTTGATTTATTATGATACAAAACTTCTATATTGTATTGAAGGTTTTGTGATATGTTTGACTGTGGATGTGCTATTTTTATACCATTAATTGTTTATGGTGAATGTATTGACATTTCTTATGCTAGTTTTAATACGAATGTTTATGTTATGTTTAAACATTTTCATATGGGAATGCATTGGACTTAATATGTGACGGGTGGAGCCCGCTATATCTCCTCGATGCACCGGTAGGTCTCATGATACAAACTAGTGTCTTGGAACAAGGCCTTGGAAAAATCTTATTTGTAGTCTTGGCACGAGGCCTTGGCTATGTGGTTATGATAGTCTGGCATTTTGCATTCCATCATTATGAAAGTGGTTATTGGTATTGCATGTGACTATTCAATTAGTAGAATATCCATGTGAATAAGTAAATGGCATTATTTCATTTTATTTTTTCCATACAATGTTGATGTTCAAGTTTAAAAGGCTTTTGTTTTAGTTATACATTGCCTTAAATGTTTATTCTTATTTATGAAAGTTTTCGCTATATTGTTATCATTACTGGGCATTTGAGCTCACCCCTTTTCTATGTTTTATTTTTCCCAGGATGTGAAGAAGTAAATTGTGAGTGACCTGCAGGGATATTATGAGGGGATAATAGTGTGGATTATGGAGACAATATGTTGTTGTAGTTGTTTTTCACTTCATGATGTAATGTAAAACTTTATGAATATATCTAGTGTTTCCAAGGCTACTAAACGAATCAGTCTTTCGAGATTTGATTTTTCTTGTGATCATGCCAATGTTATATAATAATGCACCGAATCTGGGTAACTGGGGTCGGGGCGTTACATAAACTTTTTTTCTTTTACCAATATATTAGAAGGAATCTTCATGTCTCTTTCCAAAGGATCCACTTTCAAACATTTTTCTATACAAAAGGAATATTCTTTTTACCTCGTACGACATGTATAGATTCATCCACTGTCATTTATTTGAGGCCTCTATTTTAATTTTAAATGGTTTATTTTTAAAATAAAAATATTTTCAAATGGATTTTCAAAGGAAAATTATATTTTAATTGACAATATTTTTAAATGTTAATATTTTTTTCATCAATGATAATGACCCTCTATTTTACTCAACTAGGGTTTGTTGTATCGATACCATCCATATTAATTGACTAGATCATTTATTATTTAGTTTTCCAAGGATGGTATTCACATTATCTTCCTTGATTTATTTTTTATTTACCTTGAAGTATTCAATTTCCTATGATCATTGAACATTGAATTTCCCCTAAATTATCCACTTCATTTTTCATGGATATTACTATTTCCTAAACCAGATACCATTCTAAAAACTATGTCTACATGGACATTTATTGGATTATTTAGGGAAATACTCATAAATCCGTATACATTATTCAATACAGATATTTGATAAGGAACATTATTTATTTGATATATGAGGAATTATTTGGACATGCAATACATGGGTTGGGGTCCATTGAATGAAATCCCTTCGATGCATTAGTAGTATCATGGTGTGAATTAATAGTGCAAATTGTAATGGTTAAATTGTCTTTTGATAGTAAAGGTGTCGTATGCCTGGGAAATATGACGTCTGACAAATAAGAATTTCCTTTATTGAGAATTAACTTATTATTTATCCATGATATTTTATGTCAACATATCTATGGATACATTTCATTTTCATTTATATAGATAAAAAGTGATTTAGTTTCATACCTTGTGATATATATTTTCCCTTATCTTGTTATTTACATGGCATGTGTGTTTAATTATTACCTTTCCATATTTATTACATTATTACATTATATTTCTTGATTAGATGGAATGTGTTCTCAATTATTTACCTTTCCATATTGTCTATAATCATTGATTCATTATTGCTTCGACAATATTTTTCCCTTATTGAGCATTTGATATCACCCTAATTATTTTTCATTCCCCACAAATCCAAGAATTTTACTATACAATATATACAGGGATCTATTATATGGATTATAGTTATCCTAAAATTTATTTATTTATAAAGAAGAACAAAAATATGTTGTAAACAATGTATTAATTTGTAAAACAATAATTATTTATGTATATAGTTTACCAAGACTACTGAACTAATCGGTCCTTTTAGGCTTCATTCCTTGTAATCATGCCAATGTATTTAGTAGAAGAAACTGGTACTCTGCTATCAAGGGTTGGTCGCTATAGTAACTGGAAGGGCCAGGATAAAAATGTTGTTGCACTCCATTGTGGAGGAGACAACAATGATTCCATTATCTCTCTTATAGGGGTTTTTAGGGGACCCAATCTAATCCATGAGTGAACTATCAAGAAACATGTGAGCAACCATCGATCTAAAGGTAACCAATGTTATGTGGGGAAGATTCGGGGCCCCAAGAAGGCCATCACTAGTAGAAAAACGGTTTTTAACGTCGGTTTTTTTTTATTTTGGACGTCGGTTTTTAACCGACGTCAAAGTCACCGACGTTAAAAATATGAATTTTTACGTCGGTTTTTGTAAACCGACGCGAAAAATGAATAACATTCGTTTTTTGGCGTCGGTTTTGTAAAAAACCGATGCCAAAAAACATAATTCATATAATTTTTTGCGTCGGTTTTCATAAAAACCGACGCGAAAAATGAAAAAAAAAATATTTTTCGCGTCGGTTTTTATAAAAACCGACGCCAAAAAAAATAATTCATATAATTTTTCGCGTCGGTTTTCATAAAAACCGACGCGAAAAATTTATAAAAGTAGTTTTGGCGTCGGTTATTTAAAAAAACCGACGCCATAAATGAAAAAAAAATATTTTTCACGTCGGTTTTTATAAAAACCGACGCCAAAAAAAATAATTCATATAATTTTTCGCGTCGGTTTTCATAAAAACCGACGCGAAAAATTTAAAAAAGTCGTTTTGGCGTCGGTTATTTAAAAAAACCGACGCCATAAATGAAAAAAAAAAATATTTTTCGCGTCGGTTTTTATAAAAACCGACGCCAAAAAAAATAATTCATATAATTTTTCGCGTCGGTTTTCATAAAAACCGACGCGAAAAATTTAAAAAAGTAGTTTTGGCGTCGGTTATTTAAAAAAACCGACGCCATAAATGAAAAAAAAAAATATTTTTCGCGTCGGTTTTTATAAAAACCGACGCCAAAAATCAAATTTTTTTTTTCTAGGTTTTAGATCATTTCCTATGCTTCGATTTGACAGGCTGTGGACCTAAAACGGAGTTACGGTTCAAAAGTTATCGCCGTTACAAGTTGAACCTATCAAAGTTTTGATTGATACAACTCGTTTCAAAGAAAACATGATAAACATAAATTAAAATCATATACACCAAATGTAATAAAATAATCATAATACATCAAACATATTTCAATGGTTTTAGGGGCTTCCATCGAAATGATATGTTTTTTATTATCATATAACTTGTATTTAGAAATGAGAATGAATCATCATTATAAGAAATCCAATCGAGTTGTTTAGAAATGAAGGATAATAATAATAAAGAAAACGAATGAATAGAATATGTACCAATTAATGATTGAAGTCGCATTGAAATCGTGATTGAATCGAAGATGTTGAAAATGATGAAAGAAGGAGAAACTGGATATATATATAGTAAACGAAAATATTTTCAATTGTGTTTTACGAAAATGTTGGCGGGATTTTAAAAAGTTAAACGCGTGTTGTGAAAAAAATTGAAATTTTGATCCCGCGTTACTCTTTGGCGTCGGTTTTGTTTGAAACCTACGCAAAATAGTATTTACATTGGTCTTTTGGCGTCGGTTTTTTAGAAAATCGATGCAAAAAATGTCAATCAATATCCTTTTTGGCGTCGGTTCATAAAAAAACCGACGCAAAAAATGAAAAAAAAATTTGGCGTCGGTGTTTATGAAAACCGACCCCATAAAAGTTTTAAAAAAAAATCTTTGGCGTCAGTTTTTTAATAAACCAATGCTAAAAATTTTAAAAAAAACTACATTTCGCGTCGTTTTTTTTAAAAACCGACGCCAAAAACAAAAAATAATTTTTTTGGCGTCGGTTTTTAAAAAAACCGACGTGAAAAGTTAAATTATATTTTTGGCGTCGGTTTTTATGAAAACCGACACCAAAAATGACAAACAAAAATTACATTGTTTTAGATAATTCTCTAAGCTTTGATTTGACTGGTCGTGGAGCAAAAACGGAGTTACGGATTAAAAGTTATGGATGTCGGAAGTTGACCTTCTCTAAAAGAAGTCTTAAGAAAGTTCAACTTTCAAAGGCCATAACTTTTAATCCGTAACTCCGTTTTTGCTCCACGACTAGTCAAATCAAAGATTAGAGAATTATCTAAAACAATATAATTTTTTTTTAAAATTTTTCGCGTTGGTTTTTATAAAAACCGACGTGAAAAATATTTTTTTTCATTTATGGCGTCGGTTTTTTTAAAAACCGACGCCAAAAACAAAAAATAATTTTTTTGGCGTCGGTTTTTATGAAAACCGACGCCAAAAATGACAAACAAAAATTACATTGTTTTAGATAATTCTCTAAGCTTTGATTTGACTGGTCGTGGAGCAAAAACGGAGTTACAGATTAAAAGTTATGGATGTCGGAAGTTGACCTTCTCTAAAAGAAGTCTTAAGGAAGTTCAACTTTCAAAGGCCATAACTTTTAATCCGTAACTCCGTTTTTGCTCCACGACCAGTCAAATCAAAGATTAGAGAATTATCTAAAACAATATAATTTTTTTTTTAAATTTTTCGCGTCGGTTTTTTTAAAAACCGACGCGAAAAATATTTTTTTTTTCATTTATGGCGTCGGTTTTTTTAAAAACCGACGCCAAAAACAAAAAAAAAAATTTTTGGCGTCGGTTTTTATGAAAACCGACGCCAAAAATGACAAACAAAAATTACATTGTTTTAGATAATTCTCTAAGCTTTGATTTGACTGGTTGTGGAGCAAAAACGGAGTTACGGATTAAAAGTTATGGATGTCGGAAGTTGACCTTCTCTAAAAGAAGTCTTAAGGAAGTTCAACTTTCAAAGGCCATAACTTTTAATCCGTAACTCTGTTTTTGCTCCAAGACCAGTCAAATAAAAGATTAGAGAATTATCTAAAACAATATAATTTTTTTTAAAAATTTTTGGCGTCGGTTTTCATAAAAACCGACGCCAAAAATATATTTTAACTTTTCGCGTCGGTTTGTAAAAAAACCGACGCGAAAAGTAGTTTTTTTTAAATTTTTAGCGTCGGTTTGTTAAAAAACCGACGCCAAAGAATTTTATTTAAAACATTTATGGCGTCGGTTTTCATAAAAACCGACGCCAAAATATATATTTTTTAGTTTTTTGCGTCGGTTTTTTTAAGAACCGACGCCAAAACAATTTTTTTTCCTTTTTGGCCTCGGTTTTTTTAAAAACCGACGCCAAAAAATCACCGTAAAAATTATTGACGTCGGTTTATAAGAAACCGACGTCAAACTGGCGACGTTAAAAATCATTTTTCTACTAGTGCATCCAAAATATGAACCATCTTCTAAGGAATTTAATTAGAATGAGGATAGAAGGGATGTGATATAAACATATGAGAGATCTGAACATCATTCTACAAACTGGGTCTACACTGGATGGGGAATCCATCACTTGATGAATCAGAGGATGTACTAACACTTGAAAAGACTAATTGGTAATCAATTGGACCCCTTTGTTGAAACTTTCAATAGAAATATAATCGATTTCTTTGAAGGTGACAGTGTGAGAAGATCCTTGGAGGTGAGGATAAGAATATATCCTAATGCCAATCCTTCAAAACTTCCACACGATGGAGTATCAACTCTTGGAGAGGCTGAGATAGGTCCATGTCTATAAGGACCCAGCCTTAAACCTTACTTAATCTTGAGTTATTAAAAGATTACACATTGAGGATCATTTCAGGTTTAGAGTTTTAGAGAATTATATCATGAAACTTGCATTACATTCGATATTTAAAAAAAGTGGTTACATAAAAGACAGTATTCATTCTTCCCATCAATGGAAACATTTTTAAGATAAAACAAGGATTCTTTCTTGACACATCCTTGATGCTATCATCACATCATGTACCTTTCCCTTGACCTGTGAAAAACATTTCAAAAACTTTGGATGAGCATAAAAAGCTCAGTAAGGGTTATAAAAAAATATAGAAAGGAAACATGAGTTCATATATACATAAGAATGAAATCATACTTTACCCATAAAACATAGGCACTTTAACATACCTCATCAAATCATGAATAAATCATAGAAATCATAAGACATAAAAGTATCTTGAGTCATTCATAACATTCTTACATAGGGAGTAACCCTCTTGGTTATGTTTGGAATACCCATTGCAGTATATTCCCTAAATCTCTTCGGAGAAACCTTAACGTTTCACTCCTTCCTGTTACCCAATGCATTAAAGAGATATATCGGGCTCACCCACCCTTAGTCTATCATGAAACCACCCGTCTTCTTAATAATACCCAAGAACCTCAACATAATCGTATCACATAAAACATGCATAAAGGAAACATAACATTTCCACCTTTCAATCACAAGATGACAATACAACACATTAATATAAAAACATTATGAAAACAATTTTCAATAACAAAATAAAAGACAATTAAAATAAGGTATTTATTTTTCTTTTTAAAAAAAGGTATGGATTGTAGAGGAATCCGAAACTCAAATAATGGTCACGGCGGCGGAGAAGTCATTGTCGCCGCATACGTATGACAAAACATTCCCTTTTGTCGTTTAGTAAACGCTTCATATAAAAAATATTCCTTTTGAATAAACGTAAAAGTAAAAGGGGTTTATACACCATATAAAAGAAGGTTGTGTATAAAACAGACTATGCCTCAATGAAAGGAGATTGAGACGAAGTCCCTTACAAAGACGGTATCCTTGGTTTAAGGATAAATCAATTGAATAATTATGTGTGACAAACGAATACACCAAATATAAGTGGATATTAAGTGTAAAATAATCAAAGGTCATTCACACATATTCAAAATATGACATATTCAATAACTACATGTTGAACCCAAAGAAATCGAAATTGGGTTAAGAAGTTCCCTTGTAAAAATTCGACAGCCTAACGGTGTCACTTCAAAATTCAGAAAAAGAGTTGATGAGAGATAAAAAGGGTATCTCATCACTTGGACATAAAATTTACATCAATAATTATATAGAAGAACATATCCCAAAATAATATTATGTGAATTAAAAGACATAACAAAATAAGTCTTTTAAAAAGAGGAGGGTGAAAGGTTCCCTTACCGACATGGGTATCTTTCGAAACAAACGCCCCGTGAAATAGGGACAATACATCATTGATGTAAATACTCATAAATGAAAAAATATTACACAATGAGTAAAATAATGGTCAGTAAATACACCACTCAAAGGAAATTGTGGCAAATGTAGCATAAATCTCACGGAAATAAAAGTGAGATGAAAAATCACTTTTGAAAACTCGGCAGCCTAACGGCGCCACTTAAAACTTCCAAAAATGGATTGATGAGATCAAATAGGGTATCTCGTCACATTACAATAAAATTTACAGCAAGAGGAATATGAAAGAACATCCCCCCATCATAACAAATAGGAGCTTAAAAGAAGTGACATAAAGGGGAGTGCTTATCGAGAAAGAGAGAGGTTAGATCTCTTACGAAAATTCGGCAGCCTAACGGCGCCACTCAAAACTTCCAAAATGGGTTGATGAGAGAGAATAGGGTCTCTCATCATTTGAACATAAAAATTACAGTAAGATTAATATAAAATATCATCCCAATAACAAGAAAGATGAGCTTAGAAGGAATGACATAAAAGAGTGTACTTAAAAAGAAAGAGAGGAGTAGGATCTCTTACCTCAAGTCCAACTTGTCTTGTTCGTTTCTTTATATTCCTGAATAATAAACTTTGTTCAATTAATAATTGCCTATGTACCTCCTTTAGAGATTATTATTCAGTTCATATCACATATTATAATGTTATAATAATTGTTTAATAATGTTAGTTCATATCAGACGTTTTTGCCGATGTTTGGTACATGAGTCAAAAATGAACTTGTTTGAAAAAAGATTACCCATGTAGTTATAAGTACATAATTTACAGAATAGTATTAATGATTAAAATATAATATATATCCATTAAATATTCATTTTATACTATTCCATATCATTTGGAGATAAAAACTAAAATCACCGTTCATGGAGACGGTAGGTCGTACGTACGCATGAACGCTACTTTCATTTTTTTCATATTAATGGAATTAAAACAAAATGAGAGAGATATATATATATGTTATAATTCCAGAATTATATCCATAATTTTGATGTAATATATTACATATATATCCATTATATATATGTACTTATAATATTACATAACATTTTGAGATAAGAAATGAAATGTACCGTTCATGGAGACGGTAAGCCGTACGTACGCATGAACGCTACTTACATTTCTATTTCATATTTAATGGAATTAAAACATAATAATACATAATATTATTTTAATTCAATTATGGTATCATATATAATATTATTAAATATATACTTTATACATACCACATATGGTATTAACGAATCAAATCACTTTGAGGGGGCGGTAGTCCGCACTTCTTTAAATGAAGATATCGCGTTTACCCATAATGGAAACCATAAAGAAGTGCCAAAAATGAAAAATACAGAAGCTTAAGGAAAACATAAACATATTATATATCACATATAAATATAGTGTCATCTTAATGTCCACCTTTTAAGGTGTTAAAATAACGTTGAACAATCATCGATTCGGGAGGCCGAAATTCGCCATCCACGGAAACAGTATGTTCATTAACCATTAGATGTAGGTGTGTGAAAGTGTAGCTCGAATACTTCTTATAAAAACATCCTAGTATATTTATTATACTTGATTTGTTACAAAAGAAATGAATAAAAAGATTTTAGGGGGTTGGAGAAGAAAAATAAAACAAAAGGACTCAACTGAAGACATTACCTTAAAATCGGGTAACTCCCTTTGGTTTGAGCTCAAAGGCTTCCTTGGGAAGACTTCTGCCCAAATTCAGGATTCAAAGAGTAATAGAGGGAAGTGGAGAGACAAAATGGGCAGAGGTTGGCCGAGACAAAGGCTTTTGGAGTGTGGGTAAGGAGGTAGAGGTGGGGGCCTTTTATAAGAGGAGAGGAGGGGCACTATAGGAAGGTAAAGAAAAGTCACTTTATTTTAAAATGGTATTCGGATTTAAGAGGTCCCACATTGATGTGTTTCAAGGATAAGGTGATAAGGGTTAGAAATACACTCATCCAATAGGTTTTGGACATTTGTAGGTCTTAGATATTACATTATCTTTCCATTTTATTTAAATCGTTAAATAATGAGGTCATCGCTGCATCATCATGATGTCATATATAATTTAATTTAATTAATGTCTAAAAATTATAAAAAAATTACTATGATTTAGGAAATATTTTTATATTTCCAATTAATATTTATAGTAAAAAATATGATTTGTATAACCCCATGTAAAAATTGTTTTAGTAAAACATTTCATGTTTGTCTCATTTTTACTTTAACTTTAAATAAAAAGATATTAATGTCATTTTCCAACCAAAGTGGCTTCATGGAGTCCTCAAGTTGACCCATGGGTTTTCTTGGTCGTCCATTACACATCCAATGAGGTTAGGACATGTGTCAATTTCATTTCATATTATTAAAACATTATTTTTACCTTAAACTACACTAATTACCTCTAATTGCGATTAAAAACCTAATAAGTTACTATTCATCAAAAAATTATTTGTATCCCATTGAACCACATTTTACTTCTTAATGACAACCATGTCTGTTGGATTTTTTAAATTCAAAACACAAAGATGGCAAAATTTCATTTAAACGGAAAAATCAGTTTTTATAAGTACCACTTAGTGGTTTCACTATTCATCAAAAATTGATGTTTTTCAGAAAAATCCCAAAAATTCACCCTAAGCTATATTTGATATTCCGAATTCAAAAAATGAAGTATATTTTATAAAATTAAAAACATATAAGTCACATTAATTAATTTAATAATTAATTCCCGCTGTCAGAGCAAATAGCGTGTTTTTATGAAACAATAAGTATCAAAAGATTGACTCTAGTTTAAGTCTGATTTCAAAGTGAAATTAATTCCAACGACCACTATTGGATTTAATGGTAAAAATATATTCTAATTTCACTTTAAAACCAATTCAAAAGATAATCTAATCATATAAATAAATTAGATTAAGAAGAGGTTTTGAATTAAAATACAACATTTTACACTATTCATTAAAAAAAGAACTTTATCGGAATGAAACCAAAAATTTACACAAAGTAAATTTTGATGTACCAATTCTTAAGAAGAGTTTTATTTGGTTCAAAATGATGTATAAGAGTGAAAAAAACTATATTTAATGACGTTTCTCCATCAAAAGGCGATAAGTGATCCTTTAGTGAAAACTAGGGCATATACGCCAAAAATTGAATTCTTTCCGTATTTTAAGCCTTTATCTTTTATTGGATAAAAGTAAAAACATTTAAAAACATATATAATCATATTTCAGTTATTTCTATCCATTCCCACCAATACAACGGCTACATGTTAACTACCATTTAAAATAATATTATTTTATTATTAGAGTGCAATGTAAGATTCCCAAGAAACTC
Source organism: Viscum album (assembly GCA_963277665.1). Lineage (NCBI taxonomy): Eukaryota > Viridiplantae > Streptophyta > Magnoliopsida > Santalales > Viscaceae > Viscum > Viscum album. The sequence goes on along the minus strand of OY728157.1, from coordinate 12,863,359 downwards.
GTTGTTGCGTGTTGGGTACGCCATCAAGCATAACGTCCCCTTTAAAGTCATATTAATATTTTATTCACAAATATGGATAAATATGAAAATGTCATATTCTTTATTTACCTGCGGTGTTACATCCTTCCCCCCTTTTGGGAATTGCGTCCTCGCAATTTTTTGAAAATTGAGCTTAGCAACATCCTTGAAAGTCCCACATCAGAACAAGAGTCGGTAAAAAATCACTTTAAAATGAAGAAAGATAAGTAAAGAGGTCACCTGAGTTAACCCATACTAGGATTCCATGTAGGAAAACATGGACTTGGAGGAGAAAACATAGGGTCATGTTCTGATGGAGAGTGATAGAAAACATGTTTAGGAGAAAGTTAACAATAAGAAAATCACAAACTTGTGATGGGTTAAATGGTGTTGGGTTCCCCAGTAGGAAATGTTAATAGACAAAAATTTTGTTTTAAGTTACTTTTTATTGAGGAATTTATTTTTGAGGTTAAATAAAACATAAGGAAACATACTTACTTGTCATGTTGACTTTCAACTTTTACTAGATTTCTCACACAGACTCATACTTTCTCCGAAAGATGAGTATTTAGGAAGACTTGTTCGCATTAAGAGTATTATAAACAACTTCTAGAGGAGAACCTAATCCAAAAAAAATAACTATACATTACCCATGTCTTCAAACCTTAACCAAAACTAAAACAAAAAATGTTACTACAAGATCAGATAATCCAGAAAAGGATAACTTTTTATAAAAAGAAAATCTATTCTTAATCTCAAAATTTTTCCAACAAAACCCAAAGTTCAACGAGGACCATTTGATAACAAATTTGTCCATAAAATTCTTCAAATTAAACCAATATATGATTGAAACCAAAATATTTGAAGGATTTAGTCACATAGTCTTCCAAGTTAAATCGTACCATTTATCTCCAAACAATATCAGTTGCTCCTAATGTCTCGTATTGAAAAGTAATTAACCTAATCACATATCCTATATGATAGGTTAATAATTTCCATAAATGACCCAAAATCAACTTACTCTTAATTCATAAAATCATATAACTAAAAAAGAATCAGTCAAACTAACCAGGGACTTCACGTAGTCCAGTGGTAGGCGATAAATACCAGTCGCACTTTGGTTGTGGGTTCGATTCCCGCAGCTTTGTCCGACGCGACGGGTAGTCACACGGTCTGCGTGTTGTCCTTTTTCCAAAACTATATAATTCTCAAATCATTCCCCAAAAAGGGATAAAATCATCAAAAATAACCATAACATAATTTAACCTCAAGTTTGTCTCATGCCTTTAATTTTCCATCATAACATATAATAACCCATAATTACCTCAAAAGTAAGGATCATATAAACTCTAATTGTTACCTTTATAATTATTACCTAAACTTCCACATCGATTGGTCATCTCGTACATGATTCATTACAGAACATACCAAGGTTCAAGTGGTTGATCATGACTCCTTGATAGTTGGTTTAGAACAACCACGAGTTTCCTCATTGAATCCCCCATTTTATCTAGTATCTTAATCATAGAACCACCATAGTTTCCTTCAAACCAATTTTCACTTTGGTGCCTGCTAGATCCAGCCATTTACTAAAACCAAAAAGGTCAGTATGAGTATATCAAAAAAAACCATCATGTACTAATGATGAAGATAAACACTAAGATATACTTACTCATTCACTTTATCTAAAACTAGGACTCTTTCTAAAATCCTAACCATTATGGTAATGCCACTTATGCTTAAAGAATACCCTAACCTCTAAAGTTATCTAAACCGACCTTTGATACCAACTATAAGGCCCCATCCTTAAACCTTACTTAATCATGAGTTATTACAGGATTACACATTGAGGATCTTTTCAGGTTTAGAGTTTTAGAGAATTAGATCATGAAACTTTCATTACATTCCACATTTAAACAAAGTGGTTACATAAAAGACAGTATTCATTCTTCCCATCAATGGAAACATATTTAAGATAAAACATGGATTCTTTCTTGACACATCCTCAACACTATCGTCACATCATGTACCTTTCCCATGACCTGTGAAAAACATTTCAAAACCTTGGGATGAGCATAAAAAGCTGAGTAAGGGTTATAAAAAAATATGGAAAGGAAACATCAGTTCATATATACATAAGAATGAAATCATACTTTACCCATAAAACATAGGCACTTTAACATACCTCATCAAATCATGAATAAATCATAGAAATCATAAGACATAAAAGTATCTTGAGGCATTCATAACATTCTTACGTAGGGAGTAACCCTCTTGGTTACGTTTGGAATACCCATCACAGTATATTCCCTAAATCTCTTCGAAGAAACCTTAACGTTTCACTACTTCGTGTTACCCAATGCATTGGAGACCTATATCGGGCTCACCCGCCCTTAGTCTATCACAAAACCACCCATCTTATTTATAATTCCCAAGAACCTCAACATAATCGTATCACATAAAACATGCATAATGGAAACATAACATTTCCACCTTTCAATCACAAGATGTCAATACAACACATTGATATAAAAAAATTATGAAAACAATTTTCAATAAAAAAATAAAATAAAAGTAAAACGTGGTATTTATTTTTCTTTTTAAAAAAAGGTATGGCTTGTAGAGGAAGCCGAAACTCAAATAATGGTCACGGCGGCGGAGAAGTCATTTTCGCTGCATACGTACGACAAAACATTCCCTTTTGTCGTTTAGTAAACACTTCGTATAAAAAAGATTCCTTTTGAATAAATGTAAAAGTCAAAGGGGTTTATACACCATATAAAATAAGGTTGTGTATAAAACAGACTATTCCTCAATGAAAGGAGATTGAGATGAAGTCCCTTACAAAGACGGTATCCTTGGTTTAAGGATAAATCAATTGAATAATTATGTGTGACAAACGAATACACCAAATATAAGTGGATATTAAGTGTAAAATAATCAAAGGTCATTCACACATATTCAAAAGATGACATATTCAACAACTACATGTTGAACCCAAAGAAATCGAAATTGGGTTAAGAAGTTCCCTTGTAAAAATTTGACAGCCTAACGACGTCACTTCAAAATTCAGAAAAAGAGTTGATGAGAGATAAAAAGGGTATCTCATCACTTGGACATAAAATTTACATCAATAAGGATATAGAATAACATATCCCAAAATAATATTATGTGAATTAAGAGACATAACAAAATAAGTCTTCTAAAAAGAGGAGGGTGAAAGGTTCCCTTACCGACATGGGTATCTTTCGAAACAAACACCCCGTGAAAGAGGGACAATACATCATTGATGTAAATACTTATAAATGAAAGAATATTACACAATGAGTAAAATAATGGTCAGTACATACACCACTCAAAAGAAATTGTGGCAAATGTAGCATAAATCTCACGGAAATAAAAGTGAGATGAAAAATCACTTTTGAAAACTCAGCAGCCTAACGACGCCACTTAAAACTTCCAAAAATGGATTGATGAGATCAAATAGGGTATCTCATCACATTACAATAAAATGTACAGAAAGATGAATATGAAATAACATCCCCAATCTTAACAAATATGAGCTTAAAAGAAGTGACATAAAGGGGAGTGCTTAACGAGAAAGAGAGAGGTTAGATCTCTTACAAAAATTCGGCAGCCTAACGGCGCCACTCGAAACTTCCAAAATGGATTGATGAGAGAGAATAGGGTCTCTCATCATATGAACATAAAAATTATAGTAAGAGTAATATTAAATATCATCCCAATAACAAGAAATATGAGCTTAGAAGGAATTACATAAAAGAGTGTACTTAAAAAGAAAGAGAGGAGTAGGATCCCTTACCTCAAGTCCAACTTGTCTTGTTCGTTTCTTTATATTAATGAATAATAAACTTTGGTCAATTAATAATTGCTTAAGTACCTCCTTTAGAAATTATTATTCAGTTAATATCACATATTATAATTTTATAATAATTGTTTAATAATGTTAGTTCATATCAGATGTTTTTGTCGATGTTTGGTACATGAGTCAAAAATGAACTTGTTTGAAAAAAGATTGCCCATGTAGTTATAAGTAAATAATTTACAGAATAGTATTAATGATTAAAATATAATATATATCCAGTAAATATTCATTTTATACTATTCCATATCATTTGGAGATAAAAACTAAAAGCACCGTTCATGGAGACGGTAGGCCGTACGTACGCATGAACGCTACTTTCATTTTTTGTCATATTAATGGAATTAAAACAAAATGAGAGAGATATATATATATTTTATAATTCCAGAATGATATCCATAATTTTGATGTAATATATTACATATATATCCATTATATATATGTACTTATAATATTACATAACATTTTGAGATAAGAAATGAAATGTACAGTTCATGGAGACGGTAAGCCGTACGTACGCATGAACGCTACTTCCATTTCTATTTCATATTTAATGGAATTAAAACATAATTATACATAATAGTATTTCAATTACAGTATGGTATCATATATAATATTATTAAATATATCCTTTATACGTACCACATATGGTATTAACGAATCAAATCACTTTGAGGGGGCGGTAGTCCGCACTTCCTTAAATGAAGATATCGCGTTTACCCATAATGGAAACCATAAAGGTATGAAAAAAATGAAAAATACAGAAGCTTAAGGAAAACATAAACATATTATATATCACATATAAATATAGTGTCATCTTAATGGACACCTTTGAAGGTGTTAAAAGAATATTGAACAATCATCGTTTCGGGAGGCCGAAATTCACCATCCACGGAAACAGTATGTTCTTTAACCATTAGATGTAGGTGTATGAAAGTGTAGCTCTAATACTTATTAGAACAAAATCCTAGTGTATTGATGATACTGGATTTTTTACAAAAGAAATGAATAAAAAGAGTTTATGGGGATGGAGAAGCAAAATAAAACAAAAGGACTCAAGTGAAGACATTACCTTAAAATCGGGTCACTCCCATTGGTTTGAGCTCAAAGGCTTCCTTGGGAAGACTTCTGCCCAAAGTGAGGCTTAAAGGAGTAATAAAGGTAAGTAGAGAGACAAAATTGGCAGAGGTTGGCCGAGCCAAAGGCTTTGGGAGTGTGGGTAAGGAGGTAGAGTTGGGGGCCTTTTATAAGAGGAGAGGAGGGGCACTCTTGGAAGGTAAAGAAAAGTCACTTTATTTTAAAATGGTATTCGGATTTAAGAGGTCCCACATTGATGTGTTTCGAGGATAAGGTGATAAGGGTTTTAAATTCACTCATCCAATAGGTTTTGGACATTTGTAGGTCTTAGATATTACATTATCGTTCCATTTTATTTAAATCGTTAAATAATGAGGTCATCACTGCATCATCATGATGTCATAAATAATTTAATTTCTTTAATGTCTAAAAATTATAAAAAAATAATATGATGTAGGAAATCTATTTAAGTTTACAATGAATATTTATAGTCAAAAATATGATTTGTATAACCCCATGTAAAAATTGTTTTAGTAAAACATTTCATGTTTGTCTCATTTTTACTTTAACTTTAAATAAAAAGATATTAATGTCATTTTCCAACCAAAGTGGCTTCATGGGGTCCCCATGTTGACCCATGGGTTTTCTTGGTCGGCCATGACACATCCAATGAGGTAAGAACATGTTTCAAGTTCATTTCATATTATTAAAACATTATTTTTACCTTAAACTACACTAATTACCTCTAATCGCGATTAAAAACTTAATAAGTTACTATTCACCAAAAAATTATTTTTATCCCATTGAACAAAATTTTAATTCTTAATGACAACCATGTATGTCGGATTTTTTAAATTCAAAACACAAAGATGGAAAAATTTCATTTAAACGGAAAAATCAATTTTTATAAATACCACTTAGTGGTTTCACTATTCATCAAAAATTGATGTTTTTCAGAAAAATCCCAAAACTTCACCCTAAGCTATATTTGATATTCCGAATTCAAAAATGAAGTCTATTTTATAAAATGAAAAACATATAAGTCACATTAATTAATTTAATAATTAATTCCTGCTGTCAGAGCAAATAACGTGTTTTTATGAAACAATATGTATCAAAAGATTGACTCTAGTTTAAGTCTGATTTCAAAGTGAAATTAATTCTAACGACCACTATTGGATTTAATGGTAAAAATATATTCTAATTTCACTTTAAAACAAATTCAAAAGATAATCTAATAATATAAATAAATTAGATTAAGAAGAGGTTTTGAATTAAAATACAACATTTTACACTATTCATTAAAAAAAGATCTTTATCGGAAAGATACCAAAAATTTACACAAAGTAAATTTTGATGTCCCAATTCTTAAGAAGAGTTTTATTTGTTCCAAAAGGATGTATAATAGTGAACAAAACTATATTTAATGACGGTTCGCCATCAAAAGGCGATAAGTGAGCCTTTAGTGAAAACTAGGGCATATACGCCAAAAATTGAATTCTTTCTGTATTTTAAGACTTTATCTTTTATTGGAAAAAGTAAAAACATTTAAAAACATATATAATCATATTTGAGTTATTTCTATCTATTCCCGCCAATACAACGGCTACATGTTAACTACCATTTAAAATAATATTATTTTATTATTAGAGTGCAACGTAAGATTCCCAAGAAACTCGTTGTTGCGTGTTGGGTACGCCATCGAGCATAGCGTCCCCTTTAAAGTCACATTAATATTTTATTCACAAATATGGATAAATATGAAAATGTCATATTCTTTATTTACCTAGGGTGTTACAATGTCCACATAGATCTGGACCACATGGGAACATTATTTTGGAATTCTACATCTTGTTATAGTTATCACAGTGTTGTATCTAAAAATCCTCTTAATGCTCATCTCTAACTAATTTATATAGATGCAATATAAACATACCTATTAAGAATATATCACTTTATAATATAATATTAAATTAAAACATTCTCATAAACTTCCTCCACTATAATTCATAGTAACAAAATTAGAATATCCATTATTTTAAAAAACAAAAACAATAATTTAGACATATTCCCCACTTGACCACATACCACATCATATTAAACAGATAACCATTTTAATTTATAAACTATTAATAACTAAATCATTATTTAAACATAAGAACATATAAAGAGAAATAGAGTTTCCAATAATCTATCTTATTGATGTCTAATCATCAAAATTATTCTATAAATGTAAAAATAACTATTCATTATAAATTATCCCCATGATTCATAATCTACACATTCAATCCTCCATGAGAAATAGATATATAGAAGGGTTCACTAAGTAATTATAAGAAATGTTCAAGAATTATACTTATGTTTAATCCAATATTAAATCTTATCACTTCCACAAAATATCCATTTATAAATACTGAAGGACCTCAAAAATATCTTCCAACTCCCCAAAAACTCCATCCCAATTTAGAGGATATGTCTCAATGAAAAATATGTTGTTTTTTAGTTGTTTATAATATTATTAAATTAATTTCCTTGAAACCTCAAAGTTTCCATATCTAACACATATTTTTTTGATGTTCAAAGCCTAATCCAAAAATTATAGAGTGTTTTTATCATATTCATCAAATACATAACCATTTATGAAATTAAACTAATAAATATCTATTCTCAAACATGATTTTTTTAGAAACCTTTCTTGAAACCACAATATATAATGATGACATGAATCTCAAAACTCATTTCCTATCATAAATCAAATCATTATAACATAAATAACCAAGGTGAATTTTACAAAAAAAAAATTATAGTTTTATTTCCCTAAATTTTAGTACATTTACCAAATCTCCCTTTGTATCATTCCTAAGAACATCCATTTTTCTAAAAAACAATGACATATCCCAACTGACCACATCATTCTTCCGAGGTTATGTCAACCAATAAAAACCTCATTCTCTATTTACTCTAACAAAAATACACTTTACTATAATCATCGTATTCTATAACTAACTACAACATATAATATATCGAACACAATTTGGTTTTCATTTAATGTTTCATTTCTCTTAATATTTGTATCTTCTCTACACACTTCCTTCTCAAATATCCCCAGAAATCACAAGGTAGAATTAGAAGAAATGTTTTATCTATACACTACTTGTTATCATATGGATGACATTTAAATTATCTTATGAATGACATGGATAAATTATTTTAATGCATATAAATATTCATTATTAATGAAAAACATAGAATGTATCATATAGATTCCATCTCATAAAACATAAATAATATATGAAAATATTCATAATATAGAATGTTTACTTGTTAACATAGAATGTTTTGAAATTAATTATACTATTTATAATACTAAAAATATATCATAAATAATGTTTTGGATATGAAAATATTCATAATATATAATAAATATTTTAAATTTAAAAAATTCAAAATAAAGGAAGAAAATAATATAATATTTAACATTTTTCTCTTGATTCATATGGTCATTAGACTTATGAAATTCCCTATTATATATATAAATGAATAAATTATAAAATAGTAAACGTATAAAATATTATATATCATACAAAAGATATTATTCCATGTAATATAAACAACTATTAATTAATTTTTATAATATAAATTAAATATATAAAGAACATAAAAAATTCATGAAATTTCTATCCTTCCAATTAAACAGTTGCATGTCATCTTGTATAGACATTAGTAACATATCACTAATTTTTACATATAGTTTCACACAAAATACATTACTTGTGTATTTTATATATTTTTTATATATCATAAAAATTCATAGAGTAATCAATGCTATAGGGAATGGTAAAACGTCATTACATTAGTTTTCATCATATTGACTAGATTCCTACAAGAGAGTAAGAACAATCCATTATAAACTAGTGTACTTAATGTTGGAATCTATAGGACTCTAGATCATGATATAAATTTTAATTTTTTATATATAAATTGTTTTTAAATTTTAATTATAACCTAAAATTATAACGAATATATATAAATTAAAATGTTTTAATTTAAATAAATATCTATGGGAAGCAAGTGTTTTTTATCCAATATTGATTGAATTATTTAATTCAATAAAGTCAATTAAAAATAAAGTGAATGTTTCACCACACACTAGAGTGAAATTGTGAACTCTATACCTAAACCACCTTGATATAATTTGTCTAAGATGAGTTTCAATTGAGGTTAATAAAAAGAAAAATAATATTTTTTATAATTCTCTCCTGTATGATTATCTATTGGTAAATTTCTCTCATCACACTACTGTACAAACTTCACATCATCCATCACTATTTCATGTGACCCCTATGAGTAGTTGGAAAATCAAATATGGATTAAGGTAAAATGATAAATTTAAATATAAAATTAAATAAATAGAAAAAATACAGTAGTTGAATAAATTTAAATCCCTTATCCCATAGTTATTTTAGCTAAAAACCATGTAAACAATAAAATATAATAAAGAAATGATTCTATTCATTTTCTTTGGTTCCCCTTAATTATAATGATAATATTCTTTATTTGAAACCTAGAATTGACATACAATTTCTTATCTGTGAATCCGTTAATATAATAGAATTTATTAAATTTTAAATAAATTAAAACTTTTTATGCCACCGTTGAAGAGTTGAATTGCATTTCAAAATCAATTTAAATAATTTATCTAAAAAATATCCATTAAATATGTGTTAAATAAATTAAAATATAAAATTAGAATTCCCATATAAAATATATTTTATGGTACCATGATAAAATATAATTCAAGAACTATTTATTTTTATTGGTTGTATAAATTCATGAAAACTTGGCCCCACCAATATCATCATTCAAGAATCTCTATAAAATTATCATAAACCTCAAGTAAATGTCCTTTGATTCTAAAAATATCATTTTATTTATATCCTTCACATATTTATAATATGTTATTAATATAAATCAGGGTATACATGAAATATATAAGGGGATAAAAATCATATAAATAAATATTTATTATTTAAGATTTATTAAATCCCTATACAATTGATCCATTGGTTGACCCGAAGAAATGATTTTCAAAATATTTGAAAAGAATTCAATATAACAAGGTTAATAATAATATAAAATTAATCATAAATAATGATTCCTTCTAATAAATATTTATGCGATATCATAATTAAATGTCAGATCTTCATGCCACAATTATTATTGGTTATGCAGAAAATATTTTTTTCAAGATTTTTTTTCAACTAAATCCCAAAAAATATATTTCATGATGATAAAAATAATGTCATAAAAAATTGAAATTTGTAATGGGTTTTTCTAAAATCACTAAATATTTAAATGAGTTTTAAGATTTGTGATACCCATAATTATCATTACCGAGTTTGACCCGAATATTTAACCCTTATACAGACTATCACACGACGATTTTTATTATGCTTTCAAAAAATGATATTTACAAGACATTTTTGAGGAAAATATATATAGTTGGAAAAATCGTTTTTGAGATCATCTAATGATCATGTATGGATATTCTTAAAAATAATAATAATAGTATATTCTTGATCTAACATTAGAGTCAGTTAAATAGAATAGTTAATGATTGATTGACTTGTAAAAACTTGTTTATAATGATATTTAACATTGATTTTAGGTCCATATTAATACTCATTTCCTTCTTCTATTTTACAATAAGTTATGAACATGGATTTTGGTTTCTTAATCATTAGACACCAATGATTATTTTTTAATAAAAATAGTGTGTGAACCTTGTAAATCTATTCTATTATGTGTATTTACAATCACTCTCTATGTAACATCATACCTAGGTGCTTTCATTCATTGATCTGATACACTAATTAGAATGGGAATAATTCTTCTTAAGATTTCTTATTTTTAGAACCCCCTTATTCACCCCTATCAAAGCTATAGAATCTCTCACTCAGGGTCTATCATTTTCTATCAGAGTAGGATTCTATATTCAATTTGGTATCAGAGTGAGTTATTATTATGGTTATTAATAAAAAAAGATTATGTTATTCTATAATATATAATATATTATTTATTACATACACAACGTAATTAAATAAATCTATAGAAATCATAAATTTAATCAATAAAAAGAGTGTTTCATTATTGCAACGAAAGAGATTACATCTATAGAAAGAGAGATTGGTTCCTTATCTTATATAACATTTCTTGGATGTACATGAAATAATTGATAATGGTATTTAAATTATTTAAGTTAGGATAACCTATACATTTCTTGAAATTAAGAATATTTAATTTGATGTGAAATCATGAAATTTGTTACTCTAATCCCTCTCAAAGAAAGTGTTTACATGAGTTATGGGAACTAAAATAGTGAACCGTATTTAGAGAAATATTATTGACTTTCAAGAAGTATAAAAAATTAATGATACATTATAAAAACAATACATGGTCAATTTCGGGATATTTTAATGGGATAAGATGACTTTAAGGATGAGTTTTTCATTTGGGTGAAAAACATTATTTATTTATCTAAATTCATGTTAATGTTCTCAAGGAATATACCATGGTGAAAAAACATACAATAACAATTCCTAAAAATTTTGATGAAAAAAAATTCTTTGAATGTTCAATACATGGATAAGTATTTAATTAATTTTGTCTTTAATAACTTGATAGCCTATGAGATGATGATGGATATAGCAGTGAATAAGAGTGAAAATTATGAAAAGTATACTACATTTAACACTTTAAAATGTATGAAAACACCAAATCTAAAATTTATCATGATATGGAATAAAAAGATAATGATGATTACATGAATTACAATAACTTCATATCATTTTTCTCGAATGGTATAAAATGGGGAAAAAGGTGAGTATAAAGGTAATTTCCCACCCGAACCTCATTTAATAATTATTTTATTATTATTATCCGCTATAGTTTTTTCATAAATTTTCTGGTTGAATTCATTTGAAATTTTAAAATTTTTTGTTTTAGCATAAAGACACAAGTTCTCCATGGTTAGTATAAACTGCACGTAAACCATCCAACTAGTTTATAACTGAAAAATGGAATTTCCCATGGTTTGAACATAGTTTTTGAAGCTATGTGAGTACACAAAAGTGCCTAGTGGAGGGTGAATATTTGTGCACTATCAGGACCCATTCCCTCCAATGGTACCCCTCCTAGGTTGATAATGAAATAAGAGAGATAATGACCCACTAATCCCACATTTACATTACCCTAGGTTGTGTACTAGCACCATGGGTATAGAAATCACATATATTGAAGAAATATCCATATAAATTAAAATTATGATCATTAAATATGATAATAACCACCAAGAAACTTTATCACATAGTATAAAAGTGGGTACCAAACCATCCCATAATCCCTAAACAATTTCAGAAAAATACAAATAAAGTCACTTAGTAAAAAAAGAAAAACCTTGTAATAGAAAATCAACAACAGCTTTAATACCCATGTTATTAATGTCTATATCAACCATCTAAATACTCCTACAAACCATAAATTTTTTTTATGTAACCTTAGGGTGAGCATAACATGTATACAGTGTTGGATAATACCCAATTTCTCTCATAAAAATGTTAAAATAACATAATAATTTTCTATTTAATAAACATAAGAACCAATAAGCATATAATTTTCTTAACTACCCATCCCAAACCCATTGGGTTAGTCTCACTAAAGAATATATCCAATTATAATAAATTTTCACCAAACAAAATTATGTGAAAAGGCACCCTCCAACCACTTTTGCAATGATTTCTCACTATCACACTGTAACAACCTAGTGTTTTAACAATTTGATTTCCCTTATTATATCAAAAATAACAAACATAAAGAACATATCATAATAAAAAAAATCTCATAAATATAAAATGATACATTTTTAGAAAAAAACCAACAAGAATTCCAAATATTACGACGAGACCATTAATAGAAAATAAAATTAAAAATTGGGAAAATATGGATCTACTCGATCCACAAAAATGAGTGCACTCACAAAAAACATATGTTTAAATAAAACATAATGTTAATAATAAAATATTAATTTTGAAGATTAAATTATATATATCATTCAAAAAAAATATGTAAAGGAAAAATGAATGAAATAAGTGGTATTTATAGAAATTAAGGACCCTATACCATTGGTATAGTAATGAATTCATTAGGAATGCTAATATGGAAGTTATAATAATAACCTCACATATTAAAGTACAAATTAAATTAATGAATATTATAAATTAAAATATGATATATCAGGGTATAATTAAATAAATGTTTTAAAAATGATAAATTGAGTTTTGGTATTTTTGTAAAATGTAAATTTTTAGTTAAATTTTATAATTAATATAATGATTTTAATGAAAATATATTTTTATAAAATATATTCATAAAATAATAATATGTTTTATTGAAAATATAATTTCTTATGAGACCTTATTTAAATTCACAATGGTTCATAAAATAGATTTTAATTTTAAAAGAGTTATTTTTCGAATAAATGTTGATTTTATTCTAAATTTAAATTTATAATAATTAGAAATTTATTTTCATAAAATGGATTTAGTTTTTTAAATATACATGTTGAAAAATGGTGAATGCAAATTTTAGGAATTTTTATAAAATAGTTGAATTTTGGGTGAAATGTGAAATACAATTTTTTTAGTATTTAATATTTTAAAAAAAAATACATGAATTTTTCAATCAAAGATTATGAAAACACCCATTGCTTGGAACTATATAAAACCATTTACTATATTTGTTTATAAGAACCAATATTATTGATAGTATTGATACAAATTAATAAACTAGTGAATAAAATAATCAACAATACCCATCTCCACCCCCTGTAAATACCACCCCTCCCCAGCACTTATCGTCACTCCTTCTAGTCCAAGTATTTTGTCAATATTCTACCTAAATACCTTCCCAAGACTCTTACCCACATCCTAGTTCTACTGGTCTCAATAAAATATCAAACCCAAATTCCATAAAAAGGTTTTTAAGGAGACAACATTCGAGAGGTAATATCTTCAATCCATCTCTTTTAATATCTTTTCTTTTCTAATCCTTTCAAGACATCCACTATCAATGGTAGCATGATAACTCTAGTATCATATATATACTATAATTTTATTTTTTTAATGTAATATCCATCATAAAATATCTCATATTCTACTATTATTCTAAAAATTAAAACAAAGATCATGATATGTTGGTCAACCGCCTTCTTAGACGATGAGTTTTTATTTTCCATTACCATCATCACAGGAATTAATAAAAAATTATTATGGTTAAAAGAGATTTTAATTTTAATATTATATCTTTTACATGTTATATAACTAATATAAATTCATAATATTAAATTAAAATATACATGTTCGTGATGATCAAAAAATGGCCAATAAGAAACTGAAAAATTATTCATTAACATTTTATTAAATAATTCACCCTCATACCAGGAAAAATTGTTATTTGGGACTATTTAAAATTTTTTAAATGAATTAATACTATATAATTTCACTTTTGGAGAAGTATTACCATTTTTAAATAACTTCTATAATCTTGTACAAGAAAACCGACCCAGAAACCATGAAATGAAGGCTTCAAAACGATGAAATTGAACTCTATAACTCATTAAAATGGTCATAAAAGAAATTAATAAAACTAAAATAAACAAAAAAACATATAAGAAAGGTTCTTAATTAAGAAATTAAGGAATCACATTTAATTAACCAGGACATTAAGTTCAGGTGAAGAATGCATTCAGACATAAGGTAAGGGATCTCTCTGAACCTTCAAATTGCCTTTGGGTTTCACTCTCCCTCTCTATTTAAAACAATGTAATTCATTCTTATTTTATATAATTCTTCAATATTATCTATTTACATAGGAAAAAAATTATTTATCTCAATTCATATTTCATTCATGTGGAATTATTTTCTTTAAAAGTTTTTATCTCAATCTCTTCCTATAACCAAGTATGATTATAGGGAACTTCCCCATTTCAAACACATTTTCATGTACACCCCATAAAATATTTTAATCCATTAATATTTTTTAAAAATAGAAAACTATTTATGAAAAAATATCTTATTTAATATTGGTTTTGTACAAATAAATATTTCCTTGACCTCTTTAAAGAATCTTTAGTATTTTCCCTTAAACCAAACTACAATGCCTCATTTATAATGATTCTTTAACACTAATTTTAATGTATTCACATATGTTGTACATCATTATGTAGGTTATAATTTTTTTTATTTTCCAAAATTAATTAGTCTCTTCGTTCATTGATACCATTGTGATACACAATTTGGTTGTGCCTTATGACTTAATTACGATTCCTATTACTTTCCAAGGGTAATCCTTATGTTTATTAATTATTATTGATTCTTTGTGTATCACACTTATGCATGAACATGTAGTGATGGTTACACAAAAATAGTGCTCATATGCACTATGTAAAGTTTAGTCTCATGATATTTCATGTATGGTATTTGAGAGTAATATTAATCCATTATGGTAATTTTTTAACCATGTGATATAGTATTGGAATTTAGCTTTGAGTCATGTTTATTCCATGTTTTATGTTGTTTCTACATTATAATATTTCCATGATCATATGAGTCTATGCTATATTTTTAGGTTCCCAAAGGATTATTCAATATGAATGATTAATAAATAGTTTTTTATTCTAGTTCTATGTTTTTAATTTTATGTATCTAATATTAAAATGAAACTAGACATTACAATCCTTGGTTTGTATTTTATAGATAATAATTATTTGAATCATGTAATATTATGTGTAAAATTCAAGGGTCACTATAGTCGGTATAAAATAAAGTTCTACTTATTTTTGAAGATTATACCAAGAAAACATTAGTATTAACAATAAGGATAATTCTATCACCATATATAACCTAGATTGAACCTTAGGGAATAAAAAGCTAGGATATACAATTCATTTATTAGTTTATCCTTATACGTTCATAGTTTCTTTTTAATAAGATTATTTTCTATGTATTAAATCCCCCTGATTGTGTTTTATAACTTTTTATTAGTTAATTATATGAAATATGAGAACACATGATAGTAATCAATGTGATAGGAACTATAATGATTACTCTAATGTGATTCCAAGTCAGATTGGAATAGGAGCCCATAACTTATTTAAAGTATTGGCTCAACTATATCATGTTATAAATAATAAATTGAATCCTATAGAAATTACTCCTTCTTTTAATAAATTTAATGTTATATTTGAATAGATTTTGTGAAAAAACCTCTAATGTTTATTAGATATTTTGATCCACTCATCATGGAATGAAGGATTAACTCATTTGAGAATAAATTATATATAATTAAATGATCAAAATAAGAGAAATATTTTCTTGAGTTATATAATTTGTATAGGGAAGTTGATTTGTTGTGGAAAAAAATAAAAAAATATAAAGTCTAAATAGGAAAATTATTCCATAAAATTGAAAGAATTTATGAAAATATTTTTCGATAAATATTTTACCAGTACTCCCCATAGTATGATGGAGAGGGAGTTATTCAATTTGAATGAAAAGGAAGAAAATTCTATCAGATTATATGAGTAAAACATCACAAGGCTTCCACTATTTCCTTTTAGATTTTTCTTGAGAAAAAAATGTATATTGGACCATTTCTTTAGTGGATTAAAAATGATGCACTGGAAATAATTAGTATTTTGGGACTTTTCTAGTTATGATGAGATTGTTCATTGAGCTCTTAATGATGATATGGAGATTAGTGATTCTCAGTTGTGTTGTGGGACTAGGGCTAAGAAATATAAGATGGAATTATATTTAGTAGGGCCAATAGAAAAATATTATGGAGGAAAGAAACCCCAAAATCTAACTTTTCAAGTGTGTAGGAATAAGCATTCTGGAAACTGTTGAAAGGGAACCATAAGGTGATTCAAGTGTGGAAAAATAGAAAACCAGGATAATCAATTCCTAAGTGAAATGAATAAACCTACTAATAAGGAAGTGTAAAATAAGGTTCAGATGTGAACTATATATACTGTGTATTTATTTTACTACGAATAACATGGGCATTATGCGAGCTAATTCCCTAAGCCAAGGGTCGTCAGAGATTGTTTATAGAAGCTCCCTCCAAGTAAGTAATGAAGGTCATATTCTATCACTACTGATGAATTGTATCCAGATAGTGATGGGGTAAAAATTATGCTATATATTCAATTAATAATATTGAATATATTATTTGATTCTAGTTTTTTTCATTATTTAATATCTTGCATGTTTTTTTGAAGAATCCAAACACTGCAAAAAAAATATAACAGGTAAGTTCTCTATAAGAATAGTGAATTGGGAAATTTCTATATATAATGTATATAACTCCTCCCTAGTAAATGTTTTTGGACTAAACCTCCCAGTTAATCTCTTATTACATCCATTGGTGTTGTTTGATTCTATATTTGGCATGGATTGTATATATTTATACAAAACCAACATCAACTATCAAGAAAGGGATATTACTCTTCACATCCTAAGGAATCCCTTAATTCTATATAATATTTATTAAGAGAATGAATATATTTCAGAATCATCAGCTAAATTAAAGATATTATTTCTCTATAAGCAAGTATATCTTTCTCGAATGATTGAGACAGCGGATGGAATTGAGCTCAAAGACATTGCCATTATGAGGGACTAAACGAATGTGTTTCCTAAAGAATTTCTTAGTCTTCCTCAAGACTGAGTGTTTGACTTAACAATTGATATTATACCTGGATTTATTCCTTTATGATAAAATACTTTAAGGGATGGTCATCATTGAGTTTGATGAACTGAAGAAGCACTTATAATAGAATATGGACAAGGGTTTTATATGACTGTGTTCCTCACTATGGGGTGTTCTATTCATCTCCATCAAGAAAAAGGACTGATCTATCCACATTATTACTATTTACCATGAACATAAACAAAATAACAAGTATCCCAAACCATAGATATATGACTTGATCAATGAACTATGTGGGGAAATGTTTTTCTCTAAGGTGGACCTTTAGTTAGGAAATCACCAATAAAATGTGATGAAGGAAGATATTCAAAAGACTACCTTTCGAATGATTTATAGACATTATTATTTCATAGTAGTTTCCTTTAGACTCACTAATTCACTATAAATTTTCATGGAATCAATTAATAGAGTCTTTAGATATTACCTTGAAAAATATTTGGTAGTTTTTATAGATGATATTCTTATATACCCTAAGATAATTGTGGAACATGAGGAGCACTTGAATACTATTCTAAAGACATTTCAAAGGGAAAAACTATATGGAATGTGTCGTACATTTGAGTTCTAGATCGAGGATGTATCATTATTGTGGAATGTTATCACCAGCAAAGGGATATCTATGGACCCTTATAAAATAATGGTATTTTAGGAGTGACTCAGGCCATAAACTGTAATAGAGATCCATATTTTTATTTATCAAGGTGTGTATTACCGATTATTTTTAAGAAACTTCTCATGATTTTTATACCCACTAACAAAGATATCTTAAAAGGTCATATAGTTTGTCTACACTAGGGAATGTGAATACTCCTTTAAATAGTTGAAACAGTGGATTACCACTACACCAGTACTTACACTCTCGACAAGTGGGAAATTATTTTTGTTTTACAATAATGCTTAGAAGACTATATGAGGTTGTGTACAAATGAAAAGTTATAAAGTGGTAGTATACGCCTCAAGTAATCTGAAAGTTCATGATAAAAATAATCCCACACAAGATCTGGATTTGGTATATGTGATCTTCATGTTGAAAAATTTATGGAATTATCTCTAAGTGTAGAACTTTGATAAATATACAGAAAGTAAGAGTCTCAAATATATAGTAAAAAATATAAGGATATTAATATATGGTAATGATGATGGTTATATCTCATTAAGGATTATAAATTCTCAATACACAACCTTTTTGGTAAAACAAGTAAAGTGGAAGATTCTCTAAGAAGAAAGGATCCTATATCATTAACCATGAAGAGATTTGAGAAGTATCCAATAATCTTAGACATTCAATGAATATAAATGTGAATTATAAAAGAAGTAACATCATCATTAATTTATTAAATGATTTTTCAACCATCACTTATAGAGAATATAACAAATTATCAAATAGATGATCTAAAAATTTAGAAAAAATTAGAAGCTATCAAAAATTGGAAATTCACATAATTCGCAATTGACGAGGATGGAGACGTTATATTTGGGACATGACTGTGTGTATCATAATATACTGCGATAAATAAAGAGATATTTTATTATTCACAATGCTCAGCCTTATCTATTCACCTAGAGATCATAAAGTTGTATCATTATATCTAATATCACTATTGGTGGGACAATATGAAGAAAGAGATCAATGAATATATATCAATTTTCTTGGTATATTAGCATGTGAATGATGAAAGGAGAAATTCTAAGTGTATGATGCAAGAATTACCCATGCTTATATGGAAATGGGAAAACATCAACATAGAATTTTTCACTAGATTAATGAAGACATATAAAGGAAATAATTCTATATGGGTCATTCAGGATACTCTTATAAAGAGTGATATATTTATTAGGATTCAAGAGGACTTGTTATGTGACCAAATTTCATGAATATAATCAGAGAAGTGGTGAGGCAACATGGAGCACCACTATTGATTACATCTAATCAGGATATGATATTTAGAACTATGTTATATAAGTGTCTCCAACATTCTTTAAATAATGAGATTATCATTTTTATGGCTTATCACCACCAAACATATGGCCAATATTATCAAACTATTCATACATTGGAAGACATGTTGAGATCATGCACAAAGAAGGATGGGATCAACATCTTCTGATGGTAAAGTTCTCCTAAAATAATAGTTTCCTCTCAAGAATCAAAATGGATCTATATAAAGACCATTATTAAATATATTTATAAAACATACACGAAGGGATTAAATTGGTGAATGTAAGCTGTTGGGACCTAAAAGTTTTAATGAAATGGAAGAAAATGTTATAAAAATACAATATCATATCTGGGATTCCCAAAGTCAATAGAATAGCTATGAAGAAAATCATCGATGGTAAGTAGATTTTAAGGGTGGTAACAAGGTTTTACTCATTATATCTTCATGGAATATGGTCATGTTATTTGTTAAGGAGAGAAACCTAAGTCTTAGGTACATCGTCCCCTTTGAGATTTTTGATCAGGTCAGAGTTGTTTCCTAACAACAAGCACCACCACCAACCATGTAACGCCCCGACCCCAGCTACCCAGAGTCGGTGCATTAGTTTGTAACATTGGCATGATCTCAAAAGATCAAGTCTCTAAAGACCGATTAGTTTAGTAGCCTTGGAAACACTAGATACATTCATAAGTCTTTCATTACATCAAAATTAAACAAACTACAATAACATGGTCTTCATAGTCCACACTCATATCTTCACTGACTATCCTTGCCAGTCAGTCATAATACACTTCTTCACATCCTGGAAAAATATTAAAACATTGAAAGGGGTGATCTCAGATGCTCAGTAAGGATAACAATATTGCGGAAGCTTTTATAAGAAAACATAAGCATTTAAGGCAATGTATAACTAAAACAAAAGCCTTATTGAACTTGAACTTCAGCATAATATGGCAAAAGTAAAATAAAATAATGCCATTACTT
Source organism: Viscum album (assembly GCA_963277665.1). Lineage (NCBI taxonomy): Eukaryota > Viridiplantae > Streptophyta > Magnoliopsida > Santalales > Viscaceae > Viscum > Viscum album. The sequence goes on along the minus strand of OY728157.1, from coordinate 12,842,629 downwards.
ACTCACATGGATATTCTACTAGACGAATAATCACATGAAATATCAATAACCACTTTCATAATGAGGGAATGTATAATGCCAGACATTCTGAAACATTTTGTCAAGGCCTTGGCCAAGACGTCTAAAATGATTAAGGCCTCGGCCAAAACCATAAATCAAATTGGGAAAGGGCCTCGGCCAATTCCACGTCTAGTTGTCTCATGAGACCTACCGATGCATCGAGGAGCTATAGCGGGCTCCAACCGTCACATATTAAGTCCAATACATTCCTCATATGAATAGGTTTAAACATAACATAAATATTCGTATTAAAACTAGCATACAAAATGTCAACAATTTCTCCATAAACTATGGATGGTATAAAAATAACACATCCACAATCAAATATTTCAAAAAATGTTCAATGGAAGTTTTGTATCACAAATCAATTTCAATTAAACATAAAACCCATCAAAGGATGTTGACATAGATGAAATCAAAGCTATTTGAGAGAAATATCTCTCCTTTTTGAAATCATTTAAAAGCCCCATAATTATAAAATAATACATTTACTTTGAAGATATTCTTATAAACTTGTTAGGGAAGCTTCGACGAAGTTATAATGGCAGAAAATAGTCACACCCGTCGTATAAGTAAAAAAAACATTCTTACCTTATATTTGTCAAAAAGGTCAAAAAGTACATTGTTTGGAAAACGATGGTAAGATTCCTTTCAAAAAAGTATAAGGGTATAAATGAATTTAACCCATTTTCCATTTAATAGTAAAAATGTTTTGAAAGACATTTTTAAGAAACATGGATTTGGATGATAACGAGGTCCCAGTAGATAATTATGTATAAACAACCTTGGATAATGAAGAGGTTGTGATGTAAACCCTTACCTTTTACTTTTCCTTGGTTGGGGTAGGTTAACCTCCTGTATAATGGTGAAATAATTGTTATTAAATTATACAAGAATCATATACATTCATATGATATCATATATGATCTTTTAACATTGCTTTGTTAACAATATCTTAGATTTATCGTTGTTTCAGGTGTTAACTTAGTCATTTTATTTTATATGTTTTGTTAAGTAAGTCGTGTTTTTCAGGGATAGGTTGTATCTTATTCATATCCAGAATGATATCATGTCCTTAAACATTATTTTTAAATCATAAAATGATAATTATACTTGAATGGATACGACGGAGAATGAATCTCATCGCGTTCGTGGAGACACTAGTGGAAATACGGGCTTTAACGTCGTCGTAATAACGTCGGTTTTTTAAAAACCGACGCGAATAGTATGTGCGGTGAATTTTTGGCGTCGGTTTTACAAAAAACCGACGCCAAAAATAATTATGCGTTGATATTTCACGTCGGTTTTGAAGAAAACCGACGCGGAAAATATTAGTATACATATTATCCGCGTCGGTTTTCCTAAGAACCGACGCGAATAATATTATGCGTTGATTTTTCGCGTCAGTTTTGAAGAAAACCGACGCGGAAAATATTAGTATACATATTATCCGAGTCGGTTTTCCTAAGAACCGACTCGAATAATATTAGTATACATATTTTCCGCGTCGGTTTTCCTGAGAACCGACGCGGAAAATAAATTTTTAAAATGTTTCGGCGTCGGTTTTCATGAAAACCGACGCCGAAACTCATAATTCCGCGTCGGTTATTTTAAAAACCGACGCAGAAAATAATTAAAAAAAGTTTTCGGCGTCGGTTTTTTTAAAACTGACGCCAAAACTAATAAAATAAAATATATTCCACGTCGGTTTTCCTGGGAACCGACGCATAAAATAAATTTTTAAAAATGTTTCGGCGTCGGTTTTCATGAAAACCGACGCCGAAAATTTTAAAACAACATTTTGGCGTCGGTTTTTCTTAAAACCGACGCGAAAATTCTTTTAAAAATATTCACGGTCAGAAACCCTCATTTTGTTCGTTCGTCGAAATCGAGTTCCGCTGTGGCGCTTCGGACTCCCGACGACCTTCGAACTTGATTTTCAATCTTGGACGACCATTGTTGAAGGTTTTTTGTCGTCTGCACGATTTTGGGTATGTGTTCTTCCTATTTATCTCTTGTTTCATATCCCATTGTTTATTTCTTTATCAATAACCCTATTTTGCGTGATTTTGATTATTGGTTAGATTTTAGTTGTAATTTATCATTATTTTTTGTTTGTATTATCATTGTTGGTGTAGATTTGATATTGTTTGTTTTTGGAAGTAATTATACCGGTCGCAGTTTGGATTTAACATCTCCATTCGGGTTGAACTTCAAATTTTTTGTTTGTATTATCATTATTCTTGTTTAAAATGACCTTTCATTACATTATGAAGTACTATATTTTTAATTCCATTTCCATTTTAATAAATTCTTCTTCAAAAAAATAATTTTATTGTGTTAAATGAATTCACTCGCATTTTTTGCATGTAGTTTGTTTTTATTTCATTCCTTCTTGAGATTTACCATGCCAAATTCCTCAATTCTTTTTGGTTCTCATCATTTAACTAAGACATGAATAATTACCACTATCTATTATGTTAAAAAAATTTGAATAATTATTTTCATGCCATTATATAATAAATAATTTTTCTTGCAATGTCCATAATACGACTAGAATTATAATGTATTGTAATTATTTCTTCGTAGATAATAATATAATCATTATCCCTCTATTAATGTTCAAAAATACCTTTCCACTTTCATATGTGGGGTTAGATTCATGCATTTTTAATAAATGTCCTCTTAAACTAATCTCATTCCATTGATTATATTTATTCATCTTTCTCTCCCTCTAAATAATAGTCATGAAATGATTTACTTCCCCCTCTAAGTCATAGGCTGCAAATAAAACATTCTCATGATCTAATCTTTCATGGATGGATAATATATTTCTCTTCATGTTGATCCATTCCTTGACATGTTTTGCTGCAATAGACCCATGGATGGGGGTGTAAGTTGTCACCTACAATATGCAATGGAATTTTTATCCCTCCATAATGAATTTATATGTTCATAGTTCCCTATTATAAAACTCATGGATTGAGGGAGTTGAGTTATCATAGTCACCAAAAATTGTATCATGTCTCTTAATACACATTGTCTTAAATAAGGATAGTTATTGCACTATTTTTCACATTAATTTTTCCATGATTCATTCATGTTACATCAAATGAATAAAAAAAATAAATATAGTGTGATCAATAGTAGTCATAGTGAGAAATCATATTATCTTGTATGTCATTCATATAATATTTATATCATGAAACTTTATTTTCAAAAAATGAAACCTTTGATTTAACCATTTTTTCCTTATATTTCAATATAACACACATGTATATAATATTAAAATTAACTGTTTACTGTATTTGTAAACGTGTTTCATATCTGATGTCTTTTATCTGATTATCAATAGTTTTTATGGAATATGTTTTTGTTTACAATTTATCTGATAGATATTTAAATGTTTTTATGTTTTAATATATTCATCAATTATATTGTGATATCAGGTATTAATGGATCATAATTGGATTTATCTACGAAGAACTACTAGTGAATATGAAAGAGGAGTTGACAATTTTTTGGAATTTTCTAAACGGCATAATCAAAATATTGATTTGATTTTCTGTCCATGTGTGAAGTGTGTAAATATGAGAAAGTTAAACTTCAGTGAAATCAAAGATCATCTCATTTGTTATGGTTTTAGCCTTAATTATACACGTTGGATCTTGCATGGTGAAAGAACTGAAAATTCAACATCCAATGTTGATGACGATATTCATAATGAGGCAGAGGATCGTATTGAAGAATTAATTCATGATTTAGGTGTTGAAACCATCGAAAAAACACCAACTGTTGAACGATTGTATGGAGATTCTGAGAAACCATTATTCCCAGGTTGCAGTAAATATACAGTGTTATCAGCAGTTTTGAGATTAGTTAACTTAAAAGCAAAAAATGGGTGGAGTGATAAAATTTTCTCCAGTTTACTTGAGCTTTTAAAAGAGCTTCTTCCAGAAGGCAACGGGCTTCCAGATTCCAATTATGAGGTGAAGAAAATATTATGCCCAATGGGATTGGGGTATAAAAAGATACATGCTTGCCCCAATGATTGTGTACTGTATAGGAAAGAAAATAAACATTTATCAAGTTGTCCTACATGTGGAACATCGCGCTATAAGATGGATGAGAAAGTCAACTAAGATTCATTTTCAGGTGATGTCATGTAACGTTATGAAAAATCAATTTTTTTACTTTCCAATGATATCATCCAATATTTTTTTCAAACAATTCTGATAATTCAATTCTGATTTATTTTTAGGTACCAAAATCAAAACTCCATCTAAATCATTTTGGTACCTTCCAATTATTCCTCGTTTTAAGCGTCTATTTGAAAATTCAAATGATGCAAAAAGGTTAAGATGGCATTCAGATGAGCGCATTTCTGATGGTAACTTACGTCACCCTGCCGATTCACCACAGTGGAAGAGTTTTGATAAAAAATTTCATGATTTTGGAAGTGAAGTTAGAAATCTCAGAATGGGATTGTGTACTGATGGAATGAATCCATATCGGAGCCTCAGTAGCCAACATAGTTCATGGCCTGTTTCGCTGGTACTTTACAACTTGTCCCCACATCTATGTATGAAGAAAAAATATGTTATGATGAGCTTGATGATTTCTGGACCAAAACAACCGGGAAATGATATTGATGTGTATCTTACACCATTGATTGAGGATTTAAAACTGCTATGGGAGAAAGGTGTTACAGTTTTCGATGCATACAAGAAAGAGTATTTTCTTTTGCGTGCTATGATAATGTTCACTATAAACGACTTTCCTGCGTATGGAAACTTATCTGGATATAGTGTTAAGGGACATAAATCATGTCCAATTTGTGAAGAACAAACTTCATATTATCAATTGCAGAATGGAAGAAAGACAGTGTGCATGGGACATCTAAGATTTTTGCGAATTGATCATCCTTATCGTAGATTGAGAAAAGCATTTAACGGTTTACAAGAATACAACCTCCCCCCTCAACCATTGTCAGCTGAAGAATATTATGACAGAGTGAAAGATATTGATTCAACATTTGGAAAGAGAAAAAGTTCTGGTTTACAAAAACATATCTGGAAGAAGCAGTCTATTTTTTTCGAACTACCTTATTGGAGATTTTTAGAGATAAAACATAACATTTATGTTATGCATGTTGAGAAAAACATATGTGATAGTTTGATTGGAACTTTGTTAGACATAAAAGGAAAGACAAAAGATGGATTACATGCTAGATTGGACTTGATATTAATGCGAATACGTTTGGAGTTAGCTCCCGCTGTGAAAGGAAAAAGAACATATTTACCTCCGGCTTGTAACACATTAAGCAAGATTGAAAAGATGAATTTTTGTCAGTGTCTTCATGGTATTAAAGTACCCAGCGGTTTTTCTTCAAATGTGAATAATTTTGTGTCATTGAAGGATTGTAAATTAATAGGTATGAAATCACATGATTGCCATGTGTTAATGCAACAAATTCTACCAGTAGCAGTGCGTGGTATATTAGCGAAAGCTGTCAGGAAGACAATCATCAGGTTATGTAATTTCTTTAAATCCATTTGTAGCAAATTCGTTGATCCAAATTTGTTAGATTTGTTGGAGAATGAAGCAACTCTTATTCTTTGTCAACTAGAAATGTATTTCCCACCCACATTTTTTGATATAATGGTTCATCTATTGGTTCATTTGGTGCGTGAGATAAGAATGTGTGGGCCTGTTTATTTAAGATGGATGTATCCTTTTGAAAGATATATGAAACTTTTGAAAGGATATGTTAAAAATCCTTATCGACCAGAGGCCTCTATTGTTCAAAAATATGTATCAGAAGAGGTGATTGAGTTCTGTACTGATTATTTGAATGAGGTGGAGCATATTGGTCTCCCTCTATCTCGACATATGACAGTTGAAAGAGAAGGTAGAGGGGTTCGAGGCTTAAAGGTAAAGTTCATTCCACGTGATGAAGTGATGCAAGCACATTTATACATTTTGAACAACACAGATGAGGTTCAACCATATATATCCTCACATATTGCTGAATTAAAGTTACGATATCAGAAAAGAAATGAAAAGTGGTTGATGATTGAGCATAAGAAGACATTTGTTTCATGGTTTAAAGAGAAAGTCACCTCAGATATATCTGTATCAGAAACATTGAAGTGGTTATCAGGGGGACCATCTTTTAATGTGATCACTTGGTCTGGTTTTGATATCAATGGCTACACATTTTACACAAAAAACCTGGATGACAAGAGTACCGTTCAGAATTGTGGTGTGATGGTATTCGATGAAGCAGTGCATTTTTCGAGTGCCAAAGATAAAAACCCAATTTCTGCATCAACATCATATTTTGGAGTTATTGAAGACATATGGGAAATTGATTATATTAAATTTCGAGTCACTATTTTTAAGTGCAATTGGGTTGATAGTAATAGTGGCGTGAAACATGATGAATATGGGTTTAAACTGGTTGATTTGAAAAGATTTAATCACAATGAGGAACCATTTATCTTGGCGACACATGAAAAACAAGTATTTTATGTCATTGATCCGTCGAATGATCAGTGGTCAGTTGTTTTGCAAGGGAAAATATATCATTTGGGTGATGATGATGATTCTGATGATGCTAGTGATTTACATGAGCCTTATTCATCTATTATGCAATTTTCAGATGATTACAATGAATATAAGACAGACATAGTGCATGCAGTACGTACCAATCATGATGAAGGGACGTGGGAAAACACTAAATTAGTCTCCTAATTTTTCTGGTAAATATTTATGCTTTGTGTCTATTTTTAAAACTTACAAATGCATGCCTCTATTTTTACATATTTATTTTTCATTTCCTTGTTTCTAATTATTCAGTTTTCTAATGATATGCAGGTACCCAAAATTTCATTACACTTTCTAGTAGCAATGTCAAATACAGATAGAGAGGAGCAGTTATCGAGGTATATCTATTTTGACATATTATTAAATATTCAGTAATATACATATTTAATGAAATAAAACTGTTAATTTATTAAAAAAAATTGCAGGACTACTGATGCGTCCTCGGCGGTGGAGACTTCTCCAGTTACTACTGAAAAATCAAGTTCTCTAGTTGGTAAACGTGGTATTACACGTTTACCAAAACTATCACTCGCTCGTGATGATAACAAATTACACATCCGTTTTGATGATAATAATAATGCAGTTGGCCCAAATGCAGTTCAGTTTGTCAGTTATATAGCGATGCAGAGCCGTTGCAGGATTAGTATTTTATATCCTGATTGGAAGTCAGTGGACAGGACGGCGAAGCAACAGCTTTGGGAGGCCGTGACGGTAAAATATCTTTATTTATTTATTTTATCTCATTTTTTTAATATTATATAGTTTAAATGACATATTTAATTTTTTTCAATTACAGATGACATTCAATTTTGAGGAAACCAAAGAAATTAGGAAAAGACATCTCTCTTTAGCGGCGGTTCGATGGAGAGATTTTAAAAACAAACTGACGAAAGATTATGTTTTTGGAAAGAGAAGGTTTGAAAGCCCATGTCTTAAGTATCCATATATAGATGAAGAAACATGGAAGCGATTTGTTGACAGTCGTCAGGAAGAGAAATTTCAGGTATTGTAATTGTTTTATATTTTAAAATTTATGCTATATTTTCCTTATTACTTATGTGTTTATTTTTATGTAACAGGCCTCCAGAAGATCTCATCAAGAGATCCAGTTGAAAAACGTATACCCTCATACTTTATCACGTGGAGGATACTCGTATTTGGAGCAGAAAATTATTGAAGAAAAATTTGAAGCATTAAGAGCTCGATCAAGTAGTGGTTCAGAATAGGTCCAGTATGGTCCTCCATCTCCTCCCACTCGCCATGAGAAATGGAAACGAGCAAGAAGAAGAAAAAATGAACAATATCTTACAGACGAATCTCATCAAGTGGCTGATAGAATTGTAATTAAATATTAATTCTTTGTTAACAATTTTCCTTTTTTATAATTTATAAACACTAATATAAATTTTTTATTTTTCATTTCAGGATGAACTTCAGGAGAAAGAGACACAGGGCTCTTTTATCCCCGAGGGTAGGATGGATATCCTAGCCACTGCTTTGGGAAAGACTGAACACCCCGGCCGTGTTAGAGGATATCAGGCGGGTGTTAGTATTCGGAAGGTTTTTGGTAAGAGTAAGCAACCAAGAGACCCGGAAATCGAATCCTTAAAAGAAGAGCTGCAGGATATGAAACGGTCTATGGGTGATCAAATTCAAGCAGCAGTACAGAAGGCTTTATTAGAACACTTGGCAAGACAGTCACAGTCTACTCATCCTTCCGAGGTATATTATTTATTGTTAACAATTTTTCTTTTCTATAAATTATAAACACTGATATAACTTTTTCATTTTTCAACATTCTCAGCCTACTCACTCAGACTATCATGCCTCATATGCTTACCCAACACCGTCTGGGCAGCCTTCCGAGGTATATTATTTAATGTCATCAATTTTTCTATTTTATAAATTATAAACACTGATATAACTTTTTCATTTTTCAACATTCTCAGCCAACTCACCCGGACTACCCTGCCTCATCTGCTTACCCTGCCCCGTCTGCGCAACCATTTGAGGTATATTATTTAATTTAATTTTTAATCAATTTTTCTATGTTATAAATTTTAAACACTAATATACCCTTTTCATTTTTCTGACTTCTCAGCCTGCTCACCCTGACTACCCTGCCCCACCTGCTAACTTTGAGCCTCCACCTCCTCCATCGGATCGAACCTTATATTGTGAGTTGTTTGCGGGAGATCCTCATGTACATATTGTTGCGTTAGGACAAGTGTATTTTTTGGGGGACTCGGTACATCGTCATCCTATGCAGATGGGTCAGGTTAGAGTATCAGTACTTGTTATTATATATCCTACTACTCTACTACCATTTCCTACTGAGGTATGAGTTTTTTTAACTAGTAATTAGAAATGATTCCAAATTACTTATAATGTTTTCTGACATTTAACTTATATAGGAATATCTGAAAGCAAAAGAAACTGTACAAATGCAGCAAAATGTTCAGAAACAGTTGGCTGTAGATACTTCTGATATTTCTTCTGGGTTGAAAAGATTATCTCAGTGCTCTTCTTCCTTGAATTTTATCTATGAGTTTCGGATGACGTCCGATATATGTGGAGGAAATTATAAATTGAGAATATTGAAAGAAGATATCATGAATTTAGTTAATTTTGAAGAGATCGGGCTGAATGTGGTGCAGTTGTTTTCCATGTAAGTAAATTGACGTTTGAATTGCTATTTATTTAATAAAATATTGTTATGTCATTGACTAACTATATTTTCTTTTTAAATTAGGTATCTATACAGGTTTCTTTTACAAAATGAAACTACAAGAATTTATAGCTTTATAGATCCAGAGTACATTTCCTTGGAAGTCAAACATGTGAAAAATGATGAAAGAGTTCAATATATATCCGAGATATTATCACAAACAGAGATTCAGTGCTGGTTTTTTCCATTTCTTGATAAGTAAGAATATCAACATAATTTTGAACTCATGATCATTATAATGTCATTAATTATGAACTTTTTGTATTATAGGGGGCATTGGATGTTAGGTGTATTTTTCCCAAATGAATGCACCTTATATTGGTTTTGCTCTTTATTAGGAAAAGTGCGTAAACCGTTTTCCAACTTATTAAAGAGGTAAGTTGTTTTTTTTTATTTTTAGAAGTTTGTTATGTTTAATTTTAATTGTTTACACAAGTTTTATTAGTTCTTATATAAAAAAATGCAGTTCATGGAAACATTTTACAAATGAAAAGAAACCAACGAAAATCAAATATGCGGAAGTACATGTAATTAGTTTTTATATTTTTGTTATATATTGGGTTTCATTATTAGTTAAATTTTTTATAACTGCAGTGTCATCGTCAAAATGGAAATGTTGAATGTGGTTATTATATTCTACGATTTATGTACGAGATAATCACAACTAGGTAAACTACTGATTTTCATAAGGTTAGTTGTATTAACTTTTTTATATATTTTCATCCACTTTCTTCTATTTATTAATTTCATATCATTCAATATTATTGTAGGTATTCAATGATTCACAGTCATATTCTCAATCTGATATGATTCATATTCAATCTACTTTTGCGGACTATTTGTTAAGTCTGATTAAGATTTAAGGTATGTATACTAATATTTATAAATAATAATATATATGGGTTTAAAAAACTAACTCTTATGATATATTAGGTGTTTGAACCTACTAATAATCAAATGAATGCTTCAACAATAACAAACAATGAGCATGTCATATATTTCAGGTACGTGTATTTTAATTCTGCTTTACTGAGTTTTCTCAAGTGCCTCTGCAAAAACTGTTTTATTGAATCTACTAATAATCAAATGAATCCTTCAACAATAACCAACAATAAGCATGTCGTATATTTCAGGTACGTGTATTTTAATTCAGAATTAGTTATTATATTTCTTTTCATTGTTATTTCTTAAAATCATTTGTCTGTACAGTGACAGATCTGTAGGGTGGTACTTGGATCATGAACATAGAGATTCGTATAGAGAAATAACATTCACAAACACTAAAAATTGTCTCCCTTGAATGCACAGCAATATCTTCTAGGCCTTTTTATTTTTTATGCAAATAAATATCGAAAAATTATTGTCGAGAAGCATATCACATAATACCTGAAACAGCGCTTAGTGGGTTTGCACAAAGATAAAATAGAAGGCGTCAATTTTTAAGGTATGTTTCTTTATGTCTCTTCAATCTGCATTTGATTTCAATTTTCTAACCTATTTTTTGCACTCAAACTTATTTCTCTGTTATTCCATAACTTAAACAAATAACAATAGTGAATGGGTAATGCACGTCTATACAGAGCAAATATAAAAACCTGAGGTTGGGGGTGGTGGCGATCCTATGGTGAAAAGACACCCCCAACATCTTCAGTGGGGGAGGTGAGGAAGAGGTTGCATCGGCTGAGGGTTCCTGGAATTTTGATCAGGAGTCGTAACATTTCATTTTGGTAATTTACTTTGTGAAAAAATGAATGATTCAAATAAATTACACATTTTCATTTAATGTTTATTCATTGCACTAATATCTTGGATTGATTTTTTCACGCACATCTCCTTAGTTTCATTACTGTTTTGACAGGATTGGTGCTATCTATGGGAGGAAACTTACAATGATTGATACTGAGTATGGTTAGATTAAGAAAATGTACCATGTAGGTACGTGTATTTTAATTCTGCTTTACTTTGAGTTTTCTCAAGTACTTCTGTTAAAGCTGTTTAATTGTTTTTGTATACTTCGTTATTTTTTTTCAGGGTTCCAATTTGTTTGGAGGAGAAAATATATGTATTTTATTTAAAAAAATTATTTACGGCATCGGTTTTTTTAAAAACCGACGCCGAATGTTTGATATTGCGTCGGTTTTTCAAAAAACCGACGCCGAAAATCCTGTTTAAATTGGTTTTCCGCATCGATTTTTAGAAAAACCGACGCGGAAAACCGATATTTTGGCGTCGGTTTTATATAAAACCGACGCCAAAAACCTAGTCGACTATATTTTCCACGTCAGTTTTTTAATGAACCGACGCGGAAAGTTTGATATTGCGTCGGTTTTTCAAAAAACCGACGCCGAAAATCCTGTTTAAATTGGTTTTTCGCGTCGGTTTTTAGAAAAACCGACGCGGAAAACCGATATTTCGGTGTCGGTTTTATATAAAACCGACGCCGAAAACCTAGTCGACTGTATTTTCCGCGTTGGTTTTTTAATGAACCGACGCGGAAAATAATGTCTAAATGTAGCTTCGACGTCGGTTTTATAAAAAACCGACGCCGAAGCTCATAAGCGAATTATTTTTCGCGTCGGATTCTATGAACCGACGCGAAAACTGTATTTTTAACGTCGCCTATAAAGACGTCGGTTTATAACCGACGTTAAAAATTAAAAAAAACCGACGCGAAAAAGTGTTTTTGCACTAGTGAGACGGTAGTCCGTACGTACGCACGAGCGACAATATCATTATTTTGATATTAAAATAATATATAATTGGATAGTATATCATATATAAAGAATCATTATCATGTTATATTTATTATTTACATGAATTACATATCATTATTATACCCATCTAAATAATAATATATTGAATAACAATTACACCACGACGTGGAGACGGTAAGTCGTACGTACGCACGTATGGTGACATGTCATTCAAATGATGGGTAGAATACTGAATATGGTTGTTCCATATTTATAATAACATCACAATATATAGAAGATACTGGAGTTATAATTTTAGAATTGAAATAATAAACAAAGAGGGAGTGGAAGAAGAAAGAAACTTGAAAGAGGGTGATGAAAATGTTACCTCTTCTTCGGGTTCTTCCTTTTGATTTGATCAAAAGGACTCCTTAGGATGTCTTTCTGACTAAAGTAAAGCTTCTAGGATAAAGGGAGAGAAGTTGGGAGAGTATTTGGGCAGGGGTTGGCCGAACCAAAAGGCTTGGAAGTGTGAATAAGGTGGTAGAGGTGGGGGCCTTTTATAAGAGGAGAGGAGGGGCACTTTTGGAAAGATTGAAATGTTACATTATTTCACAATGCTTTTCGGATTCTAAAGGTCCCACACTTATATAATTCTAGGCTAAGGTGATAAGGTTTCTAAATCTCCTCATCCAATAGGCTTTGGACAAGTGTAAGCCTTGGATTTTGCATTATCTTCTCATTTTATTTAAATCGTTAAATAATGAGGTCATCACTGCATCATCATGATGTCATAAATAATTTAATATATTTAATGTCTAAAAATTATAAAAAAAAACTATGATGTAGGAAATCATTTTATCTTTCTAATTAATATTTATAATCAAAATTTGGACTTGTGTAACCCCACTTAAAAACTGTTTTAGTAAAACAACTCATGTTTGTGTCAATTTAATTTTAACATTAAATAAATATATATTAATGTCATTTTCCAACCAAAGTGGCTCCATGGGGTCCCCAAGTTGACCCATGGGTTGTCGTGGTCGGCCATGACTCATCCAATAGGAGTAGGACAAGTGTCATGCTCATCTCATATTATTATAACATTATTTGTTCCTTAAACTACACTAATTACCTCTAATCGCGATTAAGAACTTAAAAGTAACTATTCACCAAAAAATTATTTTAATCTCATTGAACCACATTTTACTTCTTAATGACAACCATGTATGTCAGATTTTTGAAAATCAAATCACAGAAGTGGTAATATTTCATTTAAACGAAAAATCAGTTATTTAACTACCACTTAGTGGTTTCACTATTCATCAAAAATTGAAGTTTTTCAGAACAATGCCAAAATTTCACCCTAAGCTATAATTGATATTCCGAATTCAAAAATGATGTATATTTTACAAAATTTCAATCATATAAGTTTCATTAATTAATTTTATAATTCATTCCCGCTGTCACAACAAATAGCGTGTTTTTAAGAAACAATTTATATCAAAAGATTGACAATTGTTTATGTCCAATTTTAATGTTAAATTAATTCTAATGACCACCATTGGATAAAATAGTAAAAATATATTCTAATTATACTTTAAAACCACTAAATAGTATAATTTATCACTATAAATTATTTTTATTAAAAAAGTTGTTTTTAAGTATTTTTCACAATTCATAAAAAATTAGAAGTTCTCAGAAAAATACCAAAAATTCAACATAGGCTAATTTCGATATTACGAATACAAAAATGAAGTCCATTTTGAAATATAAAATTTCTATAATTTTAAAAGGTGGTTATTACTATTCATAACGGCTACTTTGATTAGTCGCGGTGTTTTAGAACTCGAAGTTGCGTACAATGCAAGCTATTGCATTATTGAAAGAGAGGTGTATCGTGGAAGCTCGGGGTGTTACATTCTCCCCTCCTTCAATATATTGCGTCCTCGCAATTTGAAATTTTTCTTGGAAAATAAAAGGTTGAAAATAGAAAATACCTTTGAGAAAAACCCACATCGGAAATAAGATTAATAAAATTTAGCCTTAATAAGAGGGAAAGGAAATGAACAAGTCACCACCCAATTATGATCTCGATTAGGAGAACATTGGTGGAAATTAGAGACATATAATTAGAGGAAAAACGTAAATATTTGTAGGGAGCGATTGGGGTCATCAATCACAATCAACTGTCAAATTGAGGGCCTCAAAGCCTTCAATCTATGTTGATTTAAAATATCATCAGTTCAACAAGACATAAGGTATTAGGATAACACATTTTTTTGTTTTAATATCCCTTTACTAAAGTTTAAGGATTAATTTATTCATTGAATAAGAGATAGGCATATATATATTTATGCTTGACAATTAGAGTTTCAACCTTCAACTCATCTTTCACTCAAAAAGATAATAGAACACAAATATATTATACTTATCCTAATTGTATAATGTTCCAAATGTTAACACATACCATTTAGATTAGTAAAATTATTTTGTAATAACCAGGGACTTCCTGTAGGCTGGTGGTAGGAAATAAAGGCCTGTCGCACTATGATTGTGGGTTCAATTCCTGCAGCTTTGTCCGACGCGACGGGTTATGCCCCACCCTGCAGGTTGTCCTTTTTCCTAAAACTATAGTATTATAATATTCCAAAAATAATCTTCATAAATTCTTTATCCTTAAACAATACTATCCATGGTTCAACTTAATCCATTCCAACCTTAATAGTTATCCAAAATACCTCCGTCCAGACTTTCTCTAAAGGGTCGTTAAATTCCAAAATCAATTGTAACCTCATATTCCCCAAACAAAGTAAAGTTTCTCTTATTGTCACATACTAAAAATATGATTACCTTCATCATATTAAATCCTTAATTAAAACAACATGTACTGCAGTATATATCACATTATTCTTATAACCATAATCTAGTTCTTGAGTCCAAAAACACAAATACAATAATTATTCCGCTTCAATTGTAGTCACAGCATAATATTGGCCTTGATCCCTTGGCCTTTTCTGAGGTAAGTTTCCTTGACGCTTAGGACATTCATTTGAATAATGACCCATTTCTCTACAATTGTAGCATTCAACTTTGACAGCCTCTTTCTTTCCCTTGAAATCACGAGCCTGGTGACCCTTTTCTCCACATTTATAACAAACTCCCATTCCTTTTAGGCACGTACCAGGGTGATTCTTCCCACAATTATCACATAATGGAAAATCCTTCTTTCCCTTTTTCCCTTTATCTGTCTCTTGTTCCACCGTTCTCTTCTTCTCTTGCTTTACTTTGTTGTCATAAGACTTAGAGAATTCCTTTTCTGTCTTGATAGCACACGGGACAATATCTTCGTATGATGAGAAGGATTGTGATTCTAAAGCTCAACGGAGAAATGTTTTTAACCCATCAAAGAAACGATCAATCTTACTTCTTGGGTTACGTATATAATCGGAAGCATGCCACGCTAACCTTGTAAAGTTAGCCTCATACTTTGCGACATTCTCATCCTCCTTCTGCCTCAGACTCAGAAATTGCCTTTCCATATCCACTCGATGGTCTCGAGGAAAGTATTTTTCTAAGAACAACTCTTTGAACTCCTGCCATTCCATGTTTGTTAATTCATCATCTTCCTTTGTGTTTTGAATTAGTGACCACCATTGATCGGCATCTCCAGTGAGGCGGTAAACTGCCATGAAAACCTTCTCCCTTTCACTACTCCCCAAGGCATGGAATATTTTCTCTAAGGAATTTATCCATTGCTCAGCTACTATAGGATTTGTACTCCCATTGAAGGTTGGTGGTTGTTGCCTCATGAAGCGGTCTAACATTGATCCTCCACGTTGCGGATCAGGGTGCTCCATACGAGTAAGGTTATTATTCATAACCTGCGTGAGTTGTCCCAGTATGGTAATAAGTTGATCAGCACCAGTTGTATCTCCAGATCCACAATAATTATCTTGAGCAGGAGGGCAATCCCTACACGGAGTGCGTTCATTGATACGGTTTCCATTCCTTCCACTAGGCGCCATTTCTAAACAATGGCATAAACTAGATCAGTTTATGAATCAAAATACATAATCCCATACTTATAAAACACTTAACATAAATTGAACTATTTATGGATATAATCCATAATCATAAAAATGTTTTCTTTGAGTAAGTATATACTCATAAATCCTTCATAATGATTTGTAAAGAAAATGAGAGTTATCCTAAGCATATCCCCCGGGAGTGTCGTAACCAAGAGTGCAGCAAGGCCCGTTGTCGTGCACCAGTTCCCGTTCGAGTCTAGCTCAAAGCAGTGTTTTCGGGTTTTACCCCTAGGTACATCTGTGCCAGAGCCGCCTCTACCTGCTCGTATCCAGACAGGGATGTATTGCTCGGAAAACTCACAACATCTCTACAATACCAAAATTCTAGGAATTTCTTCTATACTAATCCTCAAAGTCCATCTTAGGTCTATGTGCTCTAATCAGAGTTTATCTAAATCTAGCTTCCAAGGTTTGTACTAAACTTCCTCTGATACCAACTGTAACGCCCCGACCCCAGCTACCCAGAGTCGGTGCATTAGTTCGTAACATTGGCATGTTCACAAAAGATCAAGTCTCGAAAGACCGATTAGTTTAGTAGCCTTGGAAACACTAGATACATTCATAAGTCTTTCATTACATCAAAATTAAACAAACTACAATAACATGGTCTTCATAGTCCACACTCATATCTTCACTGACTATCCTTGCCAGTCAGTCATAATACACTTCTTCACATCCTGGAAAAATATTAAAACATTTAAAGGGGTGAGCTCAGATGCTCAGTAAGGATAACAATATTGCGGAAGCTTTTATAAGAAAACATAAGCATTTAAGGCAATGTATAACTAAAACAAAAGCCTTATTGAACTTGAACTTCAGCATAATATGATAAAAGTAAAATAAAATAATTCCATTACTTACTCACATGGATATTCTACTAGACGAATAATCACATGAAATATCAATAACCACTTTCATAATGAGGGAATGTATAATTCCAGACATTCTGAAACATTTTGTCAAGGCCTCGGCCAAGACGTCTAAAATGATTAAGGCCTCGGCCAAAACCATAAATCAAATTGGGAAAGGGCCTCGGCCAATTCCACGTCTAGTTGTCTCATGAGACCTACCGATGCATCGAGGAGCTATAGCGGGCTCCACCCGTCACATATTAAGTCCAATACATTCCTCATATGAATAGGTTTAAACATAACATAAATATTCGTATTAAAACTAGCATACGAAATGTCAATAATTTCTCCATAAACTATGGATGGTATAAAAATAACACATCCACAATCAAATATTTCACAAAATGTTCAATGGAAGTTTTGTATCACAAATCAATTTCAATTAAACATAAAACCCATCAAAGGATGTTGACATAGATGAAATCAAAGATATTTGAGAGAAATATCTCTCCTTTTTGAAATCATTTAAAAGCCCCATAATTATAAAATAATACATTTACTTTGAAGATATTCTTATAAACTTGTTAGGGAAGCTTCGACGAAGTTATAATGGCGGAAAATAGTCACACTCGTCGTATAAGTAAAAAAAACATTCTTACCTCATATTTGTCAAAAAGGTCAAAAAGTACATTGTTTGGAAAACGACCGTAAGATTCCTTTCAAAAACGTATAAGGG
The DNA here is from genome assembly GCA_963277665.1 of Viscum album. Classification (NCBI taxonomy): domain Eukaryota; kingdom Viridiplantae; phylum Streptophyta; class Magnoliopsida; order Santalales; family Viscaceae; genus Viscum; species Viscum album. The sequence goes on along the minus strand of OY728157.1, from coordinate 12,824,861 downwards.
TATAAATGACTTTAACCCATTTTCCATTTAATAGTAAAAATGTTTTGAAAGACATTTTTAAGAAACATGGATTTGGATGATAACGAGGTCACAGTAGATAATTATGTATAAACAACCTTGGATAATGAAGAGGTTGTGAAGTAAACCCTTACCTTGTACTTTTCCATGGTTGGGGTAGGCTAAACTCCTGTATAATGGTGAAATGATTGTTATTAAATTATACAAGAATCATATACATTCATATGATATCATATATGATCTTTTAACATTGCTTTGTTAACAATATCTTAGATTTATCGTTGTTTCGGGTGTTAACTTAGTCGTTTTATTTTATATGTTTTGTTACGTAAGTCGTGATTTTCATGGATAGGTTGTATCTTATTCATATCCAGAATGATATCATGTCCTTAAACATTATTTTTAAATCATCAAATGATAATTATACTTGAATGGATACGACGGAGAATGAATCTCATCGCGTTCGTGGAGACGGTAGTCCGTACGTACGCACGAGCGACAATATCATTATTTTGATATTAAAATAATATATAATTGGATAGTATATCATATATAAAGAATCATTATCATGTTATATTTATTATTTACATGAATTAAATATCATTATTATACCCATCTAAATAATAATATATTGAATAATAATTACACCACGACGTGGAGATGGTAAGCCGTACGTACGCACGTATGGTGACATGTCATTCAAATGATGGGTAGAATACTGAATATGGTTGTTCCATATTTATAATAACATCACAGTATATAGAAGATACTGGAGTTATAATTTTAGAATTGAAATAATAAACAAAGAGGGAGTGGAAGAAGAAAGAAACTTGAAAGAGGGTGATGAAAATGTTACCTCTTCTTCGGGTTCTTCCTTTTGATTTGATCAAAAGGACTCCTTAGGATGTCTTTATGACTAAAGTAAAGCTTCTAGGATAAAGGGAGAGAAGTTGGGAGAGTATTTGGGCAGGGTTTGGCCGAACCAAAATGCTTGGAAGTGTGAATAAGGTGGTAGAGGTGGGGGCCTTTTATAAGAGGAGAGGAGGGGCACTTTTGGAAAGATTGAAATGTTACATTATTTCACAATGATTTTAGGATTCTAAAGGTCCCACACTTATATAATTCGAGTCTAAGGTGATAAGGTTTCTAAAGCTCCTCATCCAGTAGGCTTTGGACAAGTGTAAGCCTTGGATTTTGCATTATCTTCTCATTTTATTTAAATCGTTAAATAATGAGGTCATCACTACATCATCATGATGTCATAAATAATTTAATTTATTTAATGTCTAAAAATTATAAAAAAAATACTATGATGTAGGAAATCTTTTTAGATTTCTAATTAATATTTATAATCAAAATTTGGACTTGTGTAACCCCACTTAAAAACTGTTTTAGTAAAACAACTCATGTTTGTGTCAATTTAATTTTAACATTAAATAAATATATATTAATGTCATTTTCCAACCAAAGTGGCTCCATGGGGTCCCCAAGTTGACCCATGGGTTGTCTTGGTCGTCCCTGACTCATCCAATAGGAGTAGGACAAGTTTCATGCTCATCTCATATTATTATAACATTATTTGTACCTTAAACTACACTTAATACCTCTAATCGCGATTAAGAACTTAAAAATTACTATTCACCAAAAAATTATTTTAATCTCATTGAACCACATTTTACTTCTTAATGACAACCATGTATGTCGGATTTTTGAAAATCAAATCATATAAGTGGTAATATTTCATTTAAACGAAAAATCAGTTATTTAACTACCACTTAGTGGTTTCACTATTCATCAAAAATTGAAGTTTTTCAGAACAATGCCAAAATTTCACCCTAAGCTATAATTGATATTCCGAATTCAAAAATGATGTCTATTTTACAAAATTACAATCATATAAGTTTCATTAATTAATTTTATAATTCATTCCCGCTGTCACAACAAATAGCGTGTTTTTAAGAAACAATTTATATCAAAAGATTGACAATTGTTTATGTCCAATTTTAATGTTAAATTAATTCTAATGACCACCATTGGATAAAATAGTTAAAATATATTCTAATTATACTTTAAAACCACTAAATAGTATAATTTATCACTATAAATTATTTTGATTAAAAAAATTGTTTTTAAGTATTTTTCACAATTCATAAAAAATTAGAAGTTCTCAGAAAAATACCAAAAATTCAACATAGGCTAATTTCGATATTACGAATACAAAAATGAAGTCCATTTTGAAATATAAAATTTCTATAATTTTAAAAGGTGGTTATTACTATTCATAATGGCTACTTTGATTAGTCGCGGTGTTTTAGAACTCGAAGTTGCGTACAATGCAAGCTATTGCATTATTGAAAGAGAGGCGTATCGTGGAAGCTCGGGGTGTTACAAACCATGTCTGAAGTACATGATGTATCCCACATATCCCTATTTATAAAGAATATACCATATCCCTCACATTTACTGAACTTATACACTATATAGAAATAAAATGATCTCCCTTATGAGGAGAATCTGGTAAATATTTTGGACCGTAGAGACATGGTTCTATATTATAATACCACTCACCTCGTCAGGTTACTATAAATAAACCATAAAAATGAAGAGACTACTTGTTAATTAATGGAATATATAAAGGATAAATACCCTAAACTTTTATCACCTTAGTATGTAAAATGAAAATTTCAAGGGAAAAAATTCATAAGGGGGGAAGAATGTATCGACCCAATATTTTATCAATTGAAAGTCCCTTATTATTTCATAAAATGAATAGATAACATAATTAAATTAATAAAAACAATATTCTAAAAATTTTAGAATGATAAATTTTTTAAAAAATAAACCAATAATAATTTCAAATATTACTACGAGATAATAATTAGAAAATATGATAATAAGAATAAAAACATTTGAATCTGCTCAATCCAATAGAATGATCGCACTCATGAATAAATCTATAGAAATAAAACATAATGTTATTAATAAAATATTCATTTTTAATTTGAAAAAATGTATATATATAACCTTGATATAAAATAAGTGTGAATAGAAAATTAATGAAACTTGAGATATTTAAATAAATTAATGAACCTATATAGTTGGAATAGTAATCTGATCATTAAAAATAGTAATATGGTAATTAGAATAACAACCTCGCCTATGAAATTATAAATAAAATTAATGCAACTTATAAATGAAAATATGATATATCATGTTAAAAGTAAATAAATGTTTTAAAAATGATCAAATAAGTGTTGATTTATTTGTAAAATGTAATTTTTTTAAAAATTTTATAATTAATATAATTATTTAAAAAAATATTTTCATAAAATATATCCAAAAATTAATATTAAGTTCTATTAAAATTTTAATTGAAGATAATGATACCTTAATTAGTTTTTTAAGTGGCATAAAATCGACAATAATATTAAAATCAGTATTTTTCAAATAAATGGTGGTTTTATTTAGAAATTAACGGTCTATTATTTAGAAACAAAATATCATAAAATGGATTCCATTTTTTAAATCTATAGTTAGAATAATATTTAGGGTAAATTTTTTGAATTTTTTCTAAAATATTTGAATTTTTGTGAATAGTGAAATACAATAAATTTTGGTATTTAACATTATAAGCTTAATAAAAGAATTTTTGAGTGAGGGATGATGTAAGAACCCATTGTTTCTAAATAATATAACTCATTTAATATATATTGTGATAATAATTAACATAATTTATATTCATGATACAAAATAATAATCTAATGAATATAATAATCAAAAATACCCCTCTCCTCCACCTATAAATGCCTCCCATAACCACCCCTTATCATCACACCTTATAATCCTTTAATAAGTCCAATATTATATCAAATTACATTACCAAGACACTACCCCACATCCAAGATCTTCTAGTCACATCAAAAGACCTAGTCCATGTTCCATAAAGAGGTTCTCAAGAGGAAAACATTCAAGATGTAAAATCATCCTTCCTTATATTTTAATTTATTTTCCTTTCTTATTCTATACTCTCCTATCCTATCCAAGGAATCATGATAACACCAATATAATATATATATAATTAAATTTTATTTTTCTTATTATTAATGATCTCTATCACTCAGGATAAACATTTAATCCTTCCTTCCATGTCCATATTTTCACTTCCCTTCAATGTTTTTGTATTTAGAAACATAGTATATGTTATTCTAGATAACCTTTGTAATTTATTTTATGTATTATAAAGAAGTTTTTATATTAACCATTTCATAAATTGGATTTCCAAAAAAGGTATTTTCAAATTTCAACCCCTTGATTATCGAGATCAAGATTAAATTCTTAGGATTCAATTTATTTAAGGGGTCATAATGTAACACCCCTAAATTTTAAAAGTGGAATATCATGTTAGATAGTGTATATGAAACTCAAAACAATGATTATAAGGTAATGTAATATCCTAATAGTTTTAGATAAATTTCATTTTAAAAAAATTTAATCTCTTTGGTAACTCTTCATGCACATTACAACAGATTAAAATGAATATTGATACTTGATTAAAATATTATTATTTAAACATGAAAATTATAACCCAATTGTTAAGTTGTAATGTATGAGTAGGAATAACTAAATCATGGAAATTATATGTTTCAAAAATATATAAAATAAATTAAACATATATATCTTTGTTATAAAAAAATATTCATTTGAACGAAAATGATTTTTTTGGAAAATTTAATTGTTCTAAAAGGAAATTTCGTTTCACTTTTCACACATACATTAAAATTAAATTTTACCAACATTATAAAAATTATTTGAAAAACATATAATTAATTTTTGAATAAGCATATAAAATTATATTTTACTAAATTTTCTATAATTCTCGGAAAATACTACTTTTTTGATGAATATTGAAAATACTGGTTTTTATTGAAAACTGTGTTTTCATTTAAATCATTTAAATGATAAATTTTTATTTAAAATATTCATAAAAGTATAAAAAATAAGTTATATTATAATAAAATAATTATTTTTGTGGAATCAATTTCATGTTAAATTTTTATATTGAAACATTCAATACATATGAGCATTTTCTCTTTTGAAACCCCCTTTTTCATCATGTCTCTGGGTTTAATTTTAAATTAAATTTTGAAAATAATGTGTGTTAAATTTGAAAAAATTGATTAAATATTTTTTATAAGATTAATTAATATTATTTAATTATTTTAACTTAATTTTTTCATAATAATTAAAAAAAATAAATTAATTAATGTAGTTAATGTTTAAATATGGTTTTTTGTGTTACATGCACTTATGTTAGAATTACTTTTCCACACACTTATAGTTTTTATTTGATAAATTATATTTAAAACTAACAATACTTCATTTCAAATTTTCTAAAAATTATCAATTTATTTTAGGATTTATGGATAAATTTCCCCAGATAAAAAATCTAATTACCGTAGTGAAAAATGAAATGGTAAAAGTGACTAAACATAAAGTAAATAGAAATTTTTTTTAAAAAATGTGTTATTTTTTGTTTTTTAGGTTTTTATTCACATTAAATTCCTTAAAATACATTATTTATTAATTTTTTATGTATTTTGGATGAGGGTGACTTGTCATTATTGAGTAGTTTTAGGTATTTACAAAAATGTCACTCCTCCTCAACTATAAAAGGGCACTCACTCCTATCACTTATTCTCACATCTCATGAAATTTGGTTTGAAAAACCCCAAAAAAATACATTTCCAAAATCCTTATCGAAATAATATATTTAATTTTACTCCCAAAATACCAACCCTAGGGTCTTTAAGTAGAGATTCAAAAAAAGTGTTTCTAAGATAAGGTTATTGTCTTAAATAAGCTATTTCTTTTTATTTCTTATTTTACAACCAAATTTTTTTATTAAAGAATAAAATATAATAAACATAGTATATCCATTATAATTAGTTGTTATTATATTTATGTAATAGTTTTTGTCCATCTCCACTTACAACAAATGGGAAAGGAAAACATCAATCATGTTTTTGGAGGACTACTACTATGTGAACTTATGTAACTTATTTTCCACAATAAAATTTAATAGATGGATACAATGATATATTTATGGAATATATAAAATATTTATGATATAATTATATGTATGGAGTTATAATATCACACATAATTTATTAATTTTCATTCCGTTTAAAATATTATAACGTCACTCGTGTGTACGTCGGACTGTCGCCTTATGAAGAGATGTGATTCATTTTTAAGATATTAATTACATGAAAGAGATAAATATAAATTTTATTTAAGTATTTTATATATATGAAAAGATATATATTATGTAAAATTTATACATCATACACTTCCTTACTCTTACACCCTTTAAGGGAATGATGTCGTTGCTCATATATAAGTATGGTCTACTGTCTCTACGAAGTGATGTGATTCATTTTCCACGTACAATTTTAAAGATGTATATAATGAAAAATAATAGTATTTATGACATTAATTTCGTTATGTATATGATTTAACTATTTTGTTTGTACAATATTTAGAACATTCATGAAAAACATGATTGAGAAAATAAAGTAATTAACACCTGAAATAATAAAAATAATATACTTTTATTAAAAAACAAATGGTAAAATGGTATTAAAAGGACATATATGGTTTTATATATATATGATTATTGTTATTTAATATTTTTTTTAATAATCCTATATTTATTATACATTTTTTAGATACATATGAATGATTTAAAACCAAAGGTTAGGGTTTTTCATAACTCTTTTACTTCTATGAGACATATCTCATAATCAACACATATTCCATTTTGAGGTGTACATAAAACCATTTTTGATATATTATATCATTAATATATTTAAATTCATGATATTTATTATTTTATTTCAAGTTATTTCATTCATAAGGCTTATGATTCAAACAATACCAATGTGGTAAGGGTGTATTACAAAATCTAATAATTATCTAGAATTATTTATGATTAAGTCTCCCTTGGGGGAATTATTTTTTATTTATTCCATAAATAAAATATTTTTTTTATCATTTTAACATTTTTGAACTTTTAAATGTAATATTATGATTTTCCCACTCATTGGTACATAAAATTATCAATAATATGTTTTTATTAAAACTGGGCTCTATTTATCTCTTGAGTTAATAATCCTTTTTCATCTAAATAAAATTTCTATTATAATTTTTTCAAAAAAATTAATTCAAAAAATTATTTATTAAATATTCTTTACCCATATTTTACTTTCTAGAAATCAGTTTGAATGTAATCTTCTAATTTTTTTCTGAATGAGGAACTTTTTAGCTTTTTACAGTAGTGTGAATGAAATGTTTTTTATGTTTTATGGAATGTATGGAATTTTCCTCCATCACGATCACTCAAATTTTTAAATCATTATTTTTATGTCTAAATTTTTATTTTAATAGAAAATAATTTTGGAAGATAATATGAAATTTTAGTTTTATAAAAAAATTCAATGAAGAAATTTTATTTTCTTAAAAATGATTAATGAAAATTTTATGGTATATCTATTCATCACTGATATCAAACATTTTTTGTAATTATGATCCACTAGGGATATTTTTTATTGATACTATCTTTATTATATCTTTGGGTGCTTATAATCTATTTGACTGGGGATGTACAATTTTATTACCATTCATAATATTACACCGGATGGTTTATGATTTTGCTTATTGAGTGGGGTAAGTGTTAGCTTTTCATGTGTTAGTTTTCCCTAAAGAATATTTATGTTAATTATGTTTCTACCATTTCATATAATAAATTAATTAGAATTATTTATTTATTGTGGGAGTTCATAATTTCATAGATCCTCGAATCATCAGTGGGTTTGATGAGAGAAATCAGTTGGCAAAAATAAATAGCCTTTTACCCATATGATTAAACTATCTTGTAAAAGGTGTTGATAGAATTTTTATGATATAAGGAATTATAAATTCACAAAACATGAAATCATTTATTTATTTTCATTTGATTATTTTATTTTTTTATACTGTCCATGGATAATGTTTATGCTCATGTGATTATTTATATGGATTTATTTGATCATCCATTATACCTTCCACATTATGCTCATGTTTTTTTAAAATTTAACTTCTTTAATTTATTTATCTTCATATAATAATTATACTTATTTATTAATGATATCTCATTTTATACACATAACCTTAATGAGCATCTGATCTCAACCCTTTATTATGTTTTATTATCCCCATGATAACAAGAAGGGTTTTTTTTATTGAGATGGTGGGATATTCTAAGGGGAATAATGGTTTTCTCAAATAAAAGACTTTGGGTTTTTTATGTTTTTAAAATATATTTTGAATTTCAAGTACATCTACTTTACTAGGGGAAAAAATCTATTCAGTTTAGTGGGATATGAATTCTTGTATATAGTTCTAATTTAATAAAGTAACCTCTATCTACGGGATACTATAATCCAGGTCCTCACACCTCCCTCTCGAAGCTCTTATCTCTAATAGTGCATCTACTTGATCACATTCACTTTATTCTATACCTTCTAGTCTATAGGAATAGTTAATTAGGTGATCGTGTATCTGATCACTATACATAATTCCTCCTCAAGATTTTTTTCTCTAAACTCCTCATCTAAAAAGTGACCTTGAGGGAAATTTAAGATGTCTATAAGTTAGTCCCAATATATCACTTTCTCAGTCTCCTTTTCTAAAGAGATATCAGCTCTCACCTCTTTGATTTCATCAACATCAATGAAAAAACTCCCAAATACACTCCTTTTGAACGTAATCCCTGTAACGTCCCTGTTCCAAGTGCCACTCAGCAGGTGCCCTGAACCTGGTTCGCCACATGACCTCAAGCACTTTTCCCCAAATGCCAGAGGCTTCTAACTAGCAGCGATGGCCCATGTTTGATAGTGGGAAAACTATGCCCTCATTTGTCAAAGTGTAGCGCAACGGAATAAAATAAAAGCATAATAAACCATTCACATTTAATATAACTACTATAGTAAAAGATAACCAACCAGATATATAGATATGATGCAACATGTATCAAGTTCTAAGAAAATATCCAGAACATGTAACACAACAGTACAATACAATACATAGTAAAATAACACAGAACAAAATAACTGGTAGCATCGCAAGCCTAAGCCCGATCACATTCTCCCCTACTCCTCATCAGCAATCAAATACCTGTATAGGGATCCTAGACCTTATCCACACCTGCAGTAATATAGTTTTTTTGGGCCAAAAAGCATGACCTAAACAGGGTGTGAGAAATAAATCCCAGTAGGCACCCACCAAAGGCTCATGCCCAAATGTGTGTAAACATGCAACAACTGTGTGCAGTAGTAAAATGTAATAATGTAAGCAGTACTAAAAAGTAACTAACTTAACCAGTTATATTTCCATTTTAATATCCATTTAATCACTTAATTTAAAATATCACCACAGTGAATATTCTAAGTAAATAGCCAATGTCCTCAGACACATAAACCCCTACCCTCAGGTAAATAGAATCCAAACACAAGAATCTTCCCACAAGTATACGGATATTTCCCACGGGCGTAAGAAGTGTCGCCCATAGGCAGAGAATAAACTTCCCATAGGCACGGAAGAAGTTCCCTACAGGCTAAATATTACAATTCCCACAGGATAATCACAACATTACCCTCAGGCTAAACAAGTAATAGGACCAAGACCAACATGTAAACAAGCAGAACACAAGAAATTCCTCTCACGGAAATTCTACAAACATAACTTTAAAGGCATACCCTTGGGTATCCTAGCTAAATGGATAAATAGAGGAACGCACCCCCGGGGTGGTCCTAGATCCACAAAATGATCCCAAATAGTAGTTTATTATCACAATTAATTACCTATTCAATTATAGGTATTTAAAATACCCATGGCCTCAGCCACACAATACCCCAACATGGGTTCGTGGCACAACCGTGCACAAAAATGCACAAAAGTTGGAATATAAACACAAAGCCACCTACCTTAAATGCCCCTGATCAGTATACTCGAACGACGTTCCACGAATCGTCCTAGAACGAGGTAGATCTTTAGTGAAAGAAAACTCGGTTAAACACAAATATCGTCCATTAGAGGAAGAATTGGAAAGAAATACACAAGGAGATGGGAGGGCTTACCCATGTGGTTCCAACGAGATTATCCGAGGTGGAAACAGATTCTCGACACTCGATCTGGAGATCCTCGAAGATTCGGTCGTCCCCTCCTAAGCTCCCATCTGGTTCTAATCCTTCCCTGTGAATAGGGTTGGCTAATTCCCATTTTAGGTGAAAAAAAACAAAGTACACGATGTGTAATTTTGAGTACACAACGTGTACTTCCTTCATTTAACTTTTCATCTGGAAGCACTGCCAAACTGTTCATCCATTGACATGAGTACACGACGTGTATTCCCGACTACACGGCGTGTACTATCGCCCAGCTGGCGGGTGCTTCCACAGCCTTACTATTTCGTCTGCCGACTGACTACACGACGTGTAAAGGACCACTACACTATGTGTAGTCAGTTTTTACACCCTTCATCGTCGACATGGATACGCGCCCTGTGTACTTATCCCACACAGCCAGACTACATGGCGTGTGAAAAATTACAAGGCGTGTACTTCCAAAATTTATAATTTTTCCCCATTTTCCATATTTTCTCAAAAACACTTAAGGAAATGAGAAAAGTAGAAACTCGTACCTCCAAAAATAAGAACCAGGTTCTTAAAAACTTCCCCCTTAAATCAATTCATCCCCGAATTTCCCTTCCAAGAGTGGAGAAGATAAAGCTCAGAATAGCTCTGGCCACTGAGCACGTATGTCGGTCTCCCGCTCCCAGGTTTCGTCCTGCACTCGGCCATGCTGTCGTAGCACCCGTATGAGAGGAACTGACCATCCTCAGAGAACCTTTGTTCTCCTATCCACAATACGTATCGGATTCTCCATAAAGGACACATCTAATTCCAGCTCAACCTACTTGGGATGAAAGACGTGAGACGGGTCTGAATGATAGCGGCGCAACTGAGATACATGGAAGATTTCTTGCATGGATCGGTACCTCTGAGGTAACTGCAACCGATAGGAAACCGGACCAACTCTCTCCAAAATATCGAATGGCCCCACATACCTTGGTGAAATTTTACCCTTTCACCTGATCCGCCTGGTTCCCAACCTCGGTGAAACACGCATGATAACATGATCCCCGACCACGTACTCCAAAGGTCATCTGCGGCGATCAACATAAGACTTCTGATGAGACTATGCGGTAGCAATTCGCTTCTGAATCAACTGGACCTGCTCAGAAGTCTCCTGCACGAGATGTGGTCCCAGTAAAGCTGCCTCACCTGCCTCTAACCAACACAATTGTGATCGGTATGGACTACCATATAAAGCCGAGTAAGGTTCCATCTCAATAGTTGCATGGAAAATATTGTTATAGGAAAAATCTACTAGGGGTAAATGCTTCTCCCAAGATCCCCCAAAGTCTAGGACGCAGTCACGCAGCATGTACTCAGGCACCTGTATCGTATGCTCTAACTGGTCATCGGTTTGAGGGTGGTAAGTTGTGCTCAGAAGCACTTGTGTACCCAGTGCCCTCTGAAAATTCTGCCAGAAATGAGACATAAAATGGGCATCCCTATCTGAAATGATAGAACGAGGGACCCCATGAAGACGTACGACCTCGCGGATATACAAATTCCTGAGCTCGTAAACACTAAAGGTCTCCTTGGTCAGAAAAAAGTGAGATAACTTTGTGAGTCTATCCACAACAACCCACACTGCATCATTGCCTCAAGGTGACCTCGACAACCCAGTCACGAAGTCCATCACGACATCATCCCATTTCAACTCAGGGATGGGTAACTTTTGTAACCGTTTGGCTGGCCTCTGATGCTCTGCCTTCACCTGCTGATAGGTGGAACACCTCGTAAAAAACCCAGCCACATCTCTCTTCGTATGCAGCCACCAGTACTGACGTCTCAAGTATCTGTACATTTTGGTAACCGCAGGATGAACTGCCCAAGCTAAAGCATGAAACTCCTGCATCAAATCCTCGCGTATATCCCCTGGAACCTATACTCTCCCATGGAAATGCATAACCTCATCATCGCCTATCATCCAAATAGGAGGAGGGTCCTCACTTTCCACCAACTCTCGTAGAACTAGGGCTTCTGGATCAGATAGTTGTCTCATCCTCACTCTATCCAAGAGGGTAGAAGTCACAGCTAAAGATGAAAGATAAGTCTGCCCCTGACTGTCTTGCACCTCCAAATGCATCTCAGAGAACAAAGCCATCAGCTTCCATTCACCACTGGTCTCCTGCACTGCCTGTATCTGAGTCTTCCTACTCAGTGTGTCAACTATAGAATTACCTTTACCAGGTGTATAGGAAATCTCAAAATCAAAGGACTGAAGGTATTAGACCCACCTTCACTGCCTCAGATTCAAGTCACACTGAGTTAAGATATACTTGAGACTTTTGTGGTCGGTGAAAACCAAAAAATGTTCTCCAAAGAGATAGTGTCTCCAACAGCACAACACATGAACAACTACAACCAACTTGAGATCCTGCATCGGGTAATTCCTCTCATGTGGCCTCAACTGCCGAGACCCGTATGCAACAACTCGATCGCCCTGCATCAACACTGCTCCCAGCCCGATACCTGATGGGTCACATTAAACTGTATAGATCTTCCCCTACTCTGGGAGTATCAGGATCGGTGTTGATGTCAACCTTCCCTTCAGCTCCCGAAAGGCTATCTTGGAAGCTTCTGACCAAAAGAACTTCACACACTTCTTAGTCAAACCCATCAACGGCGCTGCTAAGTAGGAGAAGTCCCGGATGAAGCGTCTTTAATAACCATCCATCCCCAAGAAACTCGTATATAAAACACATTCTTAGGATTCTCTTAGGAAACTACGGCTCTAACCTTCTCTGGGTCTACTGCAACTCCTTCCTCTGAGATGATATGACCCAGGAAGTAAATCTGGTCCGTCCAAAAGTGGCACTTTGAGAGCTTTTCATATAGTCTATGCTCTCTCAGTGTACTCAATACGATCTCAAGATGAGTGGCATGGTTGTGTCGAGTGTGAGAGTACACCAAGATATCATCCACGAATTCTACCACCAAAGAGTCTAGATAAGGATGGAACATGGGATTCATCAGATCCATGAAAACTGCTGGAGTGTTCGTGAGTCCGAACGGCATAACCGTATACTCGTATAGACCATACCTGCTCCTGAAAGCTGTGAGAGGTATATCAGATGGTCTAATGCACAGCTGATGATATCCTGATCTCATGTCAATCTTTGAGAACACTCGTGCTCCATGAAGTTGATCAAAAAGATCATCAACCCATGGAAAAGGATATCAGTTCTTAACCGTCAACTGCATCAGCTTCTGATAATCCACACAGAGTCCGAGGGTACCGTCCGCCTTCTTCGCAAAGAAGACCGGCGAACCCCATGGAGAAGTACCAGGTCAGATGAAACCCCTTTCCTGTAACTCCTCTAACTGCCTCTTGAGGTCCTGCAACTCAGGCATGGCCATCCTATAAGGAGGAATGGACACCGGTGCCACTCCTGGCACAAGGTCAACAGATAAATCCACCACTCGCTTCAGAGGTAGACATGAAAAGTCGTCCGGTAAGACATCCCTGAAACAATCAACAACTGGAGGGAAATCCGTCTGACAAGTCCCTTGGTCATCCAGATATAAACTCATGATCTGTGTTGTGACTCTACCTCTCCCATGATTCTCTGTTCTAGCTCGACTCGCCTGAACATCCAATTCTCCCTTGTATAGAAACTCTATGCCCTCTGGTGATGTGAAACTCACCCTTCGACGATAGCAGTCTATAAATGCTTGAAAGGGAACCAACCAGTCCATCCCGAGAATGATTTCATAAGCTGTCATCTCTAAGACATAGAGGTCCCATAGAAAGTGACACCCACCAATCTCAAGGGGGAACTCCTTGCACCGATGCACATCAGTCGTTCTAGTCCCCAACGGAGTGTCTAGCGTCATGATATTAGAAGAAGAAGGAACATCGAGCCCAAGGATCTCCCCAATGGGAACAAATATGAAACTATGTGTAGCACCCGTATCAAAAAGTACTAAAGATAAAACAGAAGCTACTAGAATAGTACCTCTAAAAGTAGAAGGTCCGGGATCCTGCTCCTGCTGGGTTTGTTGCACTACATATGCCTGCCCAGTGTCGCGGCCCTGTGACATATCCTAGCTACCCTGAGTTGTCCCGCCCTGTTGCCTCTAAGATCCTAGTGTCTGGATACCATGGACACGACCACCATCTTTGCCTACACGCCCTGACGTATTCTAGTTTCCCGACTAGTAAGAAGCCACTGATCCTGCTCCCGCACGTGGAGTCTGCACAGAACCCCTCTCACTAGCCACTGGTGGAAACATCCGGAAAAAGAGATGTAGATGACCCACCCTACCGCAAGCTTGGTACTCCACTGGGTCTCGTGGACACTGTGGCCTCTTGTGCCCCTCTTTCCCACACTGGTAGCACATGACCTGGCCACCTGAAGCATTATTCTGGCTGGTACTGCCACCCTGAGGTAATTCCATCTGTCTCTTCCTCTTACTAGTATAAATAGTACCAAAAACTAGTAATGAACCGCCCTGGACCACACCACTAGATTCCCACAGGTTCCTCTCTATAATTAGTGCCTGGTTCAAAATATCATTTACTGAAGTCAACCTGAAAACATTCAATAGTGATTGGATTTCATAACGAATACCATCCTCAAAGCGCCTATCTCTCAACGTCTCATCACCCACCAGTACGGGTGCAAAACGATGAAGCTCGGTAAAGCGAGCAGAATAATCCATCACTGGCATAGCGCCCTGCTGCAGATTCATGAACTCTCGAGCTTGATTTGCCCTCAATGTCTCTGGGAAGAAAAATTCATAGAAGGCTATCTGGAAATCTTCCCACTCCATGTGTCTGGGATGCTCTGTCTGGGTGGTAACATCCCACCACATCTTGGCCGAATCACGCAGCATGTAAGTCGCGAGCTTGACCCTCCGCCCTGGAGGTGTCTCAAGATGCTCGAAAATAGTCTCCATCGATCCTATCCAAGACTCTATAGCCTATGGTCTGCCATCCCATGAAAACATAGGTGGATGCTGCTATTGGAAGATATGAGTCAGCTCAGCCATAGTTGTGGCAGCCGGTGGTGCTCCCTGAAAGGTCTGCATGAACCCTATTAAGCCTTCACGGAACTACGCCTCCGCGCCTGTGTCTGGTATAATGGCTGGCACCGCATCTGGCTCTATTGGAGGATCCACTGGATGCCCATGTCCCACCATCTCTAGAGTATAATTGTCGCCTCTCTCCTGGCGAATAAAACGTGGCCATCTAGGCAGCATGACTCTACAAGGTCAAACACACACCTTAGAACCAGATTCTCAATGTCTGAAAACGAAGAAACACAAAAGGGAACGGGAAGGAGAAGGCATTCAAAATTTGAAAAACAAGACTACATGGCGTGTATACTTAATACACAGTGTGTACATGACTTCTTATCCCCTGCTCGGGTCCTTCTGTACGACTAAACCACACGGCCCTATTGAACAAAACTACACGACATGTATATCATCAACATGGAGTGTATGGTGTAATTTCCAACTGCTCGTGTCGTTTGTGACACGACTGACTACTCAGCTTGATACTACACATCATGTGACACCCGAACATGGCATGTACACCACCCCATTTTCCATCCACACAGTTAAGTCCACACGGTCAGTCATCGGAAAAGACTACACGGCGTGTCCTAGAGGTACACGGTGTGTACTAGATGAGATTTTATAACCCGTGTTGTTAGTTACACGGCCGGACACACGTCTCAAACTACACGGCGTGTTATAGATACATAGGGAGTGTACAAGAAAGGATTACACTAACCCGTCTTGTTAGTTACACGGTCGGATCCCAGGTCAGACTACACAGCGTTTTCATCACTGAGACGACATGTACTAGGAAAGATTCCACCGACCTGTGTTTGTTAGTTACACAGCCAGACTCCGGGTCAACGCTACACGACGTGTACTTCCAGTACACGGTGTGTTCGCCCCAAGCATTTTCCTTTCCCGTGTCGCCGCCCACACGGTTTGTGACACGGGAAGAAACTACACGGAGTGTACTTAGGGTACACGACATATACTTAAAAAGTTTTCTTTCCTTCCCAAACAGAAGAACACACGGCGTGTGTCCGAGGAACTACACATCATGTATACTGGTTTTTCCAGATAGTATGCCTCAGAAACTTCCTCAGAACCCAGAAAATACAGAAAAATCAACTCATAAGTGTCAAATTATGATCTGTGAGGGCTCATACCCCCCAAGAATCAATGTTTGACATCTTATCAGTGTTATAACAAAATAAACAATCAATGGTTCACCAAATTCTGGTCAATGAGGGCCCATACTCCCCAAAAACCAAAGTTTGGCATCCATTATTTCAACAACTCAAACAAAAATACCCTACCACATAGCAGGTATTTATCAAGCAGCTATGACAACATGATGATTTTCTATCACAACAACTATCACAACAACATGAAATTTCTAATGCAGCTACATGGCACGGAACTATGCATGGCATGTGATTTCTAACATGTTCCTAAATGACGCATGATATGGAATACCCTCATCTCATCTGGTTGCAACTAAATAAAACCCATGGATAAAACATAAACAGCACAATCACAAGTGTGTCACCCAATGGTGAAATCAAATCAACTGTAAAATTTTCAAAATCAAAAGAATTGAAAAAGTACGAGGTAGACTGGATTTTCCAAATATAGGGGTTAGCTACGCCCAGGCACAGATTATTACCAACTACCGTTTTTGTCCTATCCCAGACTAAGGCTCCATATAGTAAGTAAAAGAAAATAACTCCTCTGATACCACTTTATAACGTCTCGGTTTTGGGTGCTACTCAATGGGTGCCCCGAACCCGGTTCGCCACATGACCTCAAGCGCATTTCTCCAAATGCCAGAGGCTGACGACTAGCAGTGAGGGACCATGTCTGATAGTGGGAAAACTATACCCTCATTTGTCAAAGTGTAGCGCAACGGAATAAAATAAAATCATAAAACAACAGCGGAAGAAATAAACCATACACATTTAATATAACAACTACAGTAAAACATAACCAACCAGATATATAGATATGATGCAACATGTCTCAAGTTCTAAGAAAACAGCCAAAACATGTTACACAACTGTACAATACAATAAAGAGTACAATAAAATAGAACAAAACAAACAGTAGCATCGCGATCCTAAGCCCGGTCCCATGCTCCCCTACTCCTCATCAGCAATCAAGTACCTGTATATGGACCCTCGACCTTATCCACACCTGCAGCAATATAATCTGTTTGGGCCGAAAATCATGACCCAAACAGGGTGTGAGAAAAAAATCTCAGTAGGCTCCCACCAAAGGCCCATGCCCAACTATGTGTAAACATGCAACAATAGTGTGGAATATTAAAATGCAATAAAGTAAGTAGTACTAAAAAGTAACTAACTTAACCAGTTATATTGCCATTTTAATATCCATTTAATCACTTAATTTAAAATATCACCACAACGGATATTCTGAGTAAACAACCAATGTCCTCAGACACATAAACCCCTACCCTCAGGTAAAGAGAATCCAAACACAAGAATCTGCGCACAGGCATACAGATATTTCCCACGGGCATAAGAAGTGCTTCCCACAGGCATAGAATCAACTGCCCACAAGCGCGGAAGAAGTTTCCCACAGGCTAAATAGTACAATGCCCACAGGCTAATCACAACACATCCCTCAGGCTAAACTGGTAACCGGGCGAAGCCCAACATGTAAACAAGTAGAACACAAGAAATTCCTCTCAAGCTAATTCTACAAACATTACTTTAAAGGCATACCCTCGAGTATCCTGGCCAAATGGCTAAACAGAGGAACGCACCCCCAGGGTGGTCCTGGATCCAAGAAACGATCCCAAACAACAGTTTATTATCACTATTAATTACCTATTCAATTCTAGGAATTTAAAATAGCCATGGCCTCTGCCACAAGACACCCCAACATGGGTTTGTGGCACAACGGTACAAAAAAACGCACAACATTTGGAATATAAACACCAAGCCACCAACCTTAAATGCCTCAGATCAGTATACTCGAACGACATTCCATGAATTTTCCCATAACGAGGTAGATCTGAGGTGAAATAAAACTTTCATAAATAAAAATAACTTCCATTGGAGGAATAATTGGCAAGAACTACGCAAGGAGATGAATGGGCTTACCCATGCGGTTCCAACGGGTTCATCCGAGGCGGAAAAGGATTCCCGACGCTCGATCTGGAGATCCTAGAAGATTCGACCATCCCCACCTGATCTCTCATCCGGTTCTAAGAATTCCCTATGAACAGGGTTGGATACTACCCATTTTAATCGAAAAAACAAAGTACATGGTGTGTACTTTTGAGTACACGGCGTGTACTTCCTTCATCTAATTGTTCATCTGGCAGCACCGCCAAACTGTTCATCCATCGACATGAGTACACAGAATGTATTCCTGACTACACGGTGTGTACTATCGCCCAGCTAGCGGCTGCTTCCACCGCCTTAATATTTTGTCTGTCGACTGACTACACGGCGTATAAAGGACCACTACACAGCGTGTAGTCGGTTTTTACACCCTTCATCGCCGACATGGCTACATGCCCTGTGTACTTATCCCACACGGCAAAACTACACGACGTGTGAAAAAGTACACGGCGTGTACTTCCAAAATTTAGGATTTTTCCCCATTTTCCTTATTTTCTCAAAAACACTTAAGGAAATAAGAAAAGAAGAAACTTGTACCTCAAAAAATAAGAACCGGGTTTTTATAATTCCAAAAAATATTCTCCCCCTGCTATTTAAGATACAATGTCAACTAATGATGTACTAGTTCTCGCATTTGTCTATTTGTTAAAAGAACCCAAAACCTAATTGAAAATCAAATCATCATAAAATCAATCTAGGGAATGAAGAACTAGTACTATTTATCCAAATTAAAGATTCTCCCTTTATACTTCACTATAATCTACAATTGTAAATTAGAAAACTCCCTCAACCATGACTTATTCTCCTTTTTCATAGAAACCATTTGATAATAAATTTGGATAACTTCTTAGATTTATACTTCTTGAACTACACACAAACAATGATAAATATCTATTCCATAAAGACATAAGGAAAAACTTAAGCCTCATATAATTATATTTTAATTATTCATATACTTAAATTCATTTTAATTTCCCAAAAATCACCCCAATTCAACCAAAAGAAAAAACAAGCATGATGCACGTACCATTCCTATGTCTTTACCAAGAAAGTGGTGACACATTACATGGTCATTCAATTAACTAAAAACTCCTACATTAGATTATGGGTCTTTAATATAATGTTTCTGAGCAGGTATCTTTGGCTTATGTCGCATTCCAAGCTCAATTGATAACACTTTCCAATCAATCCATGCATTACTCACATGTTTGTAACTCAAATATTCATATTATCTCTCAACTAGGGCCTTTGATACCACACATGCATAACACCCTCCCTCCAAATATAACCTCGAATACCAAAAATAATTTTATAGAGACAGTGACCCCCAAAGCACACCTTCAATAATACCTAGGTTGACAATTAGCACCTCACGTATAAAAACACGCATATATAAGGAATTACCATAAAAAATAAAATTAAGATTAAAAGATAGAATAATAACCACCAGGAAACTATATCACATAATATATAAGGGTGGAACTAAACCATCCCATAATGTTAAAAAAATAAAAATAGTCTCTAAATTAGTACAAAAATGTAATCCCTATAGTTGAAACTCACCAACAGCTACAACTCCCAAGATAGTAATGTCTAGATCAGTACCTAAAATCCTCTAAAAACATGTGAAAAATTGTTTTTATATATATAGGGTGATCATAACATAAATAATTCTTAGGATCATATCTAAGTTCTCTCATAAAAATGTGAAAGATAATACTAATACACTAGTAAAAAAATAGATCCATCAAACACCAAAATAGTTTAACTATCTATAACAACCACACTATGTGACTCTCATAAAATAATGAAGCCATATATATTATCATATCATTAATAAAAAATATAAGAAAATGTTCATCTAATCCAATTTACCTCTAATTTTCATTCTCATTCCCCAATATCAGATGTAAAATTATATCATTCCTTTCATATCATCATGTCACATATTCATCCATCTCTAATATGGGTCGGGATAAATCCTTACCTACCCTACCCTCCCAAGGTATATAATATTATGCTAGGATCAGTTAATATCAACCTCACATAACCAGGGATGTATGGTATCAAGAATGTGAAAGACGTCAACCTCAGGCCCTCCTCTAACCATGCATGAACCACACTATGTATCACATCCTCATTATCAAAAGAAATATCCAAAATTGTTTGTTACGTCTAAGAATCACCACCAACTGATCCATCATCAGCTGGTGTTCTCCACCAAATGAATACATCCATATCCTACCACTATAAAGGGAAGACCAAAGAATATGGGGTAGTGATCCATCCATTCCCCACCAACCCAGATACTGGGAAAACACTAAGAACCCAAAATATCTAGGAATTCATAAGAGTATTCAACTCTAGTGGTGTGTATAAATAAATAACAAGGGAAATGAAAAATAGATAAATAACACAGATTAGCCAAAATATTTTATCACAAACAAAACTATGAGAATATCCCACAACACCAACACAACATGTCACAACATCTTCCATCAATTACTACCACTACTAAGAAAACATTCCATGGAAAAACCACACAATAAAAACATTTCATCTTTTTTTACCAGTTAACTAATTACCATATTTATTAATTATCAACAAATATAAACTTATTAATTATTTTCATTAAATATTTATTTATTTTATACTATTTAATTTAATTACCAAATGATAATTCCAGCCTGCACTAATTTAATTTCAAATCCATTACATTTTAATTTCATCGTTACCAATCCATTCCATCCCTATAAAGAATATACCACAAACACCCCACTATACATATCATACAACTAATAATTGAATACATCACATCTCGTTCCTATAAACCACCTCTCTCACAAAAAGACATCATAATTCAAACACTACTCACAATCAATCATTATAACTCGTTCCAAGAAAAACATAGTTTTTTTCCCAACACTTTTTTTCATCCAAACCAGTCCCAACCATGATTATACAAACCCAAAAATATCCTCACAAAATAATACATTAAAATAAATCAAGTACATGAAAACTTATAAAATATATTTCATCTTCCAAAATTATTATAATTTCAAATAAGTATTTATCCAAATCAATTATTTTATTTCATGGATACTGTCACACTAATCCATAATTACAGGAGTAACCAATTATTTATCTATATATAATATATTGTCTACTTATTCGAGGTATGTTCAAGTAACCAATCAAACTATAAATCATAAATCCATTATATCTATAATAAAGTAAGAGTCCTAAAAATAATAATTTTAAGTTCATCAAATACTTCTAGCTTCTACAAAGCCATGAGAAAAATCAAAAAACATGTAAAAAATTAAATTATTCTATTCCCCTAAAATATCCTATGATTTTAGAAAGAAATAAAATGTTTTATAGTGTATATGATATTTATCACATTGCTTGAACGAAAAATGGAATATTATTATTTAAATGTTACTATTATAACCTAATAGTTAAATTGAAAACTATGAATAATAATAAATGATTTATGGACTAAATATCTATATCTTACTCAATATAAATGTGTTGGTAAATTAATTGAAAATAATTACATAATTTTTTAGTAAAGTCATTTTATTCTTCAGAAATATATTTTCTTCAAAAATGGGTTTTCTTGCTTTTTATGGTTGAATATCATAAATAATTTCAAGAGGTTTTACAAAATAATTTCATAAAAAGAAATAAATTTTTAAATCAGTATATCAAAATTATTCTATGCTTAAATTTTGATAAGTTTCTAAAAAAATACCTTTTTATGGATAGTGAAATATATATTTTGTTATGTAATACTGTATCTTTTTAGATATCATCCGGAAATAGTAATAATATAAAATATATTAAACTTATTAAAAGAATACATTACTATATTATAATATAAATATCATGAAAAAATTCATAACATGCAACTTATAATTTATTTCATGATAAATATGAAAATCATTTTCATTTCACACGCAGTGCTTGTACAACAGTGGAAATGTAATATTCAGTGTCTTGTATCATTTAATTGGGAGATATAATGTCTTTTACTGAATATTTAGATAAATATCATCCCAAAATGATGACTTTTGATGATATCTGTGCATTTCGTATTCATATAACAAGAATATTATCCAAATGATTGTGCATTTTTGAGCAAGATTAGAAAAGTCAAAACAAAAAATTAAATAAGTTTTATTGACATAGATATGATTAAATTTACACAATCAAGTAATATAATAGAATATATTGAGTCTAATTATATTTTTAATTTTTTATATGATATAATTACCATAGGTGATTATACAACACTAACGTGGTTCTTGTGAATGAGAAGAAAAATCAATAAAAATATTTAAAGAAATCAAAAAATAATATTATAAGAACCATTAAATGACCCAAAAAAGTAAAAAAATATTATTAAATGATTATATCAAGATAATAATCCTCTAAATTTCAAATATATAACATTTTGAGGTGAAATTTTTGAGATTATGGCCTTTGTAGTATTTTATTTCAAGAAATTTCAAACATGTCACACTCTAGTTTTTAATAACTTTAATATATTTAATATTATATTATAATGAAGACTTCTTATAATATAATTATTATTTTGAAATTTTAAATATTTATTTACATCATGTTAACTTATTTTTATTTTTTATTGAAGAAATAATTACCTTAAATTCTTACACAGTTCTAATGCAGTAATAATTCATTTAGTGAGAAAATCAAATAAATGATATTAAAAATACTAAAAGAAACATAATTTCAGATAATTAAGGATATAAATGAATTTTTTAGATTAAAATTACATGTTTTTATTGTATTAAAATATATTTTTTTATTAATCATGTTTTATTGATATTTTTTAATGTCAATGTAATAAATTGTGTCAAAATTGACACTAAATATATATTATGAAATTGATATTTTAAAAAACTTCTAAAAAATAATAAAAAACGTAAATAAGGAAAAATAGGATAATATATGATCTAAAATATCATCCATTATCCATTTATGAATAAATATTTATCTTATAATTAAAATTATAACCATTTAAAAGTGAGAAATACTTTACCAAGGTTAATGTTAAAATATGATAAATAAGGGGTTAAACTAAAATATAAGGTTCAAAATTTTACATAAACTTATCCTAATTTTATTGTTTGATTTTATTAAAACCATATTATACATTATTTTTTAATAAATTACCATTTTTAAGTATTTTTATCAATAATAACCCAGTAATATTTTTTTTAAATCCAAAAGTGACCCTCACCTTAATTATAAAAGGACACATCGTACCTCACATCATTTCACTATATTTATCCTTATATATTGACCATAATATTCCAATTAATATTATAAACGTCATTATACACATTCTTTATATTATATTCTTCCCACATGACCAACCTCACATTGTTTTAGTGGATATATAAAAGAGTCGTTCTGAAGAAGAGGTAATCTCTCTAAATGATGACATTCTTTTCCTACCCTTCTTTACGTCCTCTAAATATAATATATTTATAATAAAATAATTATTTTCGTATCCAAAATATGATGATATTTTTTCATGACTTTGAAAACACCATTATACACCCTCTTTTCTATCAAATAATTAGTGAAAGTATTACACGAGCGTCTGTATGACTTATCGTCTCCACATAGCAATATAGTTATTTTTTCATTAAAATATTTTACGTATGGTAATTATGATGGATTTGATGTCTATATATTATATTTAATATATAATTGTTCTTATATAATGATAATATCATATCTACATTATTATTATCCAGCCTTTTTTGAAATGATAACATTGTGTGTGCGTATTTATGGACTACCACCACCATGATGATATTTGACTTGTTTTTCATTTATATTTCACATGAATGGAAATAAGGATGAATGTGATAAATATATATGAATTATATAATATAATAATTATTCTTAAAAGATAAATTATTATTTAATTATCCTTTATTCCAATATTCAAAATGAAAATAGTGTTTTTGTGTACCTACAACCTACCATCTCCATAAACAATGCAATTGAGTTTTCTATCTATACTTTTTATGAATGACTATAAATATGTGTATAATTAATATATATTAGGATTATAAAATGATTTAAATTCTGTAAATTATGGGACTATGATAAAATTATAAGGATCAAGTCTACTGAACCGAAACATGAATGGAAAATAAAGCATTTCTCACACAAAATAATGATTTTAATAAGAAATTATTAATAACTAGGTGATAAAATGTGATAAAAAAATCTCACATCCTATTATAATTATATGTTTATTTAAAAATGTATAATAAATCTATAATTAGTATACATGATGTTTTAATGTGAATAGGGAAAAGTGAGACTGGAGCTAAGGTATTTTCATCTCACTCTTATTTTTGCGGGACGCTACCATATTCACACTTCTCTCGTTTGTGTTGTGTATATACATCACATGAATGTAATTTATAGTAAATATTTTTAATATTATGGGTTTTGAAATATCTAAATATTTTTATTTCTTTTATGAGTCTTGTGATTAAAAAACTACCAAAACAAAAAAGTGCTTATTTCACAATCTCATCATTATTCTGGATTTCTTATTTTTATGTATCAATAAGGGAATATTTTTATTATTAGTCCATTTTTTTAAAATATTATTTCGAAATTTTTTACTATTGTCCTATAATTTTTTCAAATAATTTTTCCCATGAATGGATTTTTTAATCAATGGTTTGAAAAGAAATTTTTTTTTTCTAAATGAGATTCTTTATGACTTTTGGAAAACATAAGGAATGAATTTTTTGACTTATACAGTATGAGTGACTTTTATTTCCATCATCAAAACATAATTTACTGATTATTACTTTAAAATACTAGAAGGATATTTTAAAATAATTTTTTTAACCTTTATAATTTCTTATAAATTTAAAAAATGTCATTTCAAAATGGAAATTATATTTTTCTGAAGATTTATTTCAACTGATCCTTCCAAATAATTTTCTATCTAGGATAACATTTTTTGATGATACATACTCTTTAATAGGGATATTATCCAAGGATAACATCCTTATTCATTCTTGTAATAGATTATGTTTATGATGGAATGATGGTTATGAATCCCATTTCGTTCGTACAAGATATGTTATAAAAAAATGTTCATGAAATCAATTTTTTATGAGTTATGATATGAGGAATTGGTTATGATTTTGTGGAACATATATGTATAGTTTAATTATAGTATGGTTAGGTCCTATATATCCATAAATTGAATTGGGTATTGAATTATATCTCAGGATATATTTAACGGAAACAAGTTGATGTGCTTGATCAGTTATGGGAAGCAGGTCAGTGTGCTTGATCCTTTATGGGAAATAAGTCAATGTGCTTAATCCATTATGGGAAGCAAGTCAATGTGCATAATCCGTTATGGGAAAACTGTGTTGATTACTGATATTATTTTCATTTTATTTAACCTATACATATTAAATGGTTCTAAAAGGTTATAATGATCCCACACTTTTATGAAATGAGCTTATAGTTCTTGATTTATTTATGATGATTCTCACTCTTATGGGAAATGTTTTCTGACTTGATAGTGTTTTAGGCCATGAATCTTGTTTCTTATTTATGATAGTTTTTTTGTGAAATTTTTATGTTATGTTCATGATCAAATACCCTTATTCTTATCTTATTCTTTCATATGATCATAGATTGATATCTCTCATGTTTACCCTTACTGATCAACTGAGCTCACCCTTCTTGTATTTTATTTTTCCCAGTTTATGTCGAATGATGTAAAATGATTTTTGTTGAAAAGTATTTCCCAAATATGATATAGATTACCTATTTTGAAGCAATAAAAGGTGTGTATAGTTGGAGATAATGTTGATTTTTATGAACTAGTTTTTTATGAACACAAGTTGTTAAGAGTTTTTCCTAATTATCTAAAATTGTAAACCAAAAAGGACTTCAGCCATATAAGTGATCCAATATTTCCTTTTTAATTTTCAGGTTTATAATGGAAAAAATTGAGTCATATTTATTAGTATCTAATCTAGAAATGTAATTTTAATATTTTTAGCACTAAATCCAAAAGTACATGTATCAGGCTGTTGCAGTTCGTATCGCAACAGGGTTTAAATAACTTTAATGATTATGATGTTTTCATAAGACATTATCTTCAGAGATATAGATACCATCATGGGTATATAAGATAATAAGTATATATTCTTATACAAACATTTTGATGTTTATATTGTGAAATTTTAAAGTGACTAATGCTAATTTTTTGGAAATATATATTTGATGTTATTATGGGTTAGTACATTTTGGGATATAAAATGAATGTTATGAGATAACCTTTAAGGTTAAAACATATATTTAGTGTTGAATATGTTATGGTTATTTATTTTTTTTTACACATTTAAAATAATTTTATATTAATTATATTTTTAGGGAAGGGATAACCCGTAGGTCGAGTGATAACCTTTCGCATCCATAATGGCGACTAGGTTTAAACCCACAACAGAAGCACAAAAAAGGTGAAACCCCTACCTCTGGACTATGTAATTTCATGCCTAGTATAAATGTTTTATTCTTTATTTAAATGATCTGGTAGATAAAGGCTATGTTCATTTTTTACCATATGTTTTATCACATAGATTACCATGAGATTGAAAAGTGATTTGGTGATTAGGAGAGTAATTTTATTTATGAAGATGTCCACAATTTTGGGGAACTTTATTTGATTGCGGTAAATAAGACATTATGAAATATTATTTAATGATTAAGGGATGAGATATATTTTGGAATTATATTTGGTTATAATCCTTCATTATGGTGATTCATGGTATTTATGAAATTTTTTATCATATCATGGAGATTATATGTTTTGGGCGTTAATATTTTTGTATAAGACTTCAAGAGTAATTGTTATTATTTGGTGATAAATGTTAAAATTAATATTGAAAGACTATGGGATCAAATCCTTTTAATTTTTGGGTTAATTATTAGCATGTAATATTTTGATGGATTTAAAGGATAGTTCTTTATTGAATGATTTAAGTTGAACTTTGGTTATTACTGTTGAATTTTTTAGATGAAAGTAGTTTTCACCATATGAAGGTTTATCATTTTTTGGAATAAAATTATCTAGTGCTAACCATTTTAGTTATTGTTAATGTATAAATAAAATATTAATATCTTATTATCCATTTGTATAATTTATGATAAATGGAATTTGATTCAAGTGATTCAGGCGTTAAAAAGTTTTACTAATCATTTGGGGGAAAAGATGAATTTGTGGTTGAAATTTTTTAAAGGATAAAACTCTGCTTTTCAAGTAAGTTTATTTTCTTTTGTTCTTACACTAGGAATTAAAATAATTCCAAAACTCTTGGAGAAGGATATTTATATAAAACTTTTATTGTTTTACTTTTAATAATGACGAATTAGTGGCCTTTTAACCCATCATATATTTACAAGTTTTTGGGGGTTAATTTTCTCATGACCATGTTCTCTATCACTCTCCATCTGTACTTGGAAGTTAGGTTTTTATTTCATGTCCATGATTTCACTTTCCACAAAATTTTTACTACATGGAAACATTATATGTGTTACTCTATATGACCTTCATGTATCCATGTCTCTCTCTTCATGTGGAAGTTTTATTGACCCCTTTTACGATATAGGATTTAAAAAAAGGAATTTTGATAAGTCAAACCCCGGTTGCGGAGAAAAATTTAAAACTACGTGGGAAAAATTTATTAAGGTGGTATAGAATATAATATTTTAATATTTTAAATTTAAATACAATATTCAAAAGTGTATAAGATACATAACACTAATCTTGAACGAATCATGAAATATTATTTTTAAAATGTGATTGTTATATTCTATAAGTAAAATAAGAGTGTATGAATTAGAATAGATGATTTATGAAATAAAAAAAAATATCCAACATAATATAATTTTTTTGTTAAATGATTATAATAATACCATAAAATTTTTAGTAAAGTCATTTTATTCTTCAAGAATATGTTTTCTTTAAAATGGGTTTTGTTTCTTTTTATGGGTGAATATTCTAATTGATTTCTGGATGTTTTAGAAAACTAATCTCAAAAAAATGAACTTAATTTTTAAAATAGGAATATCAGAAATAGTCTATGGTGAAATGTTGGGAATTTTCTAAAAAAGTTAATTTTTTTAATAGAAAAAATACATTTTTAATAAAATAGGGTATTTTTTGTGATATCATGAACACGTGACGATAATATAAAAATTTGCTAAAATTATTGAATGAATCATGTATGAAAATATAATATATATATATATATAATAAAAAAATAATTCACTTGATTCAAATTATAATTTTTTCATGATAAATATACAAATCATTTTTTGTGTTGATGTAGTGTTTACGAAGCACTAGAAAATTCATATTTGGAGGAATATAGATAACAATTAAGAGATATATGGTCTTTTTATAAATATTTTATGAAATATTATCTATAAATAATTATTTTGACTTATAATTTTGAATTTTTGATTTATATAAATAGAATATTATCCAAATAATTGTGAAATTCTTACAAAAAGATAGAAAAGTTAGAATAAAACTTTAAATAAGATATCTTGGCGTTGTTATAATTTAATATACATAATGAATGAATTTAAAGGATTATATTGATTATAATAAATTTATTTTTATGATATTAATTTATTTTTAAATTTTAATATACAAAATAATTAACTTAGTTGAATGCACAACACAGACGCTCTACTTGTTCCAGAAGAACAAAAATCAATAAAATGATTCTAAAAAAACTTTAAATAAAATGATACGACACATTAAATGGCCCAAAACATGAATATATATTATTGGATGAATATATATCAACTATAATCATCCAATTTCTGAATTTATTACATTTTAGGGCCACATGGATGAGATTAAGACATTTATAGTATTTTATTTAATGAAAACTCAAACAAGTCACACTCTTATTTTTAATAAGTGTAATATTTTTAATAAATTTTTGTCTAGAAGATTAGTTAAAATATAGATATTATTCTAAAATATAGAATTTTTATTTATATCATGGTTATTTATTTTAAATTTTTAGTGCATGAATAATTTCCTTAAATTCTTACACAATGATGATATAGTAATTATTCATTTAATGGAAAAATAAAATAAATGATAACAAATATATTAAAATATATGTAATTTAAAAATAATTAAGCTGATCCAATAATTTTATATATTAATAGGATATATTATGGATATTTTAAAATATTTTCTTTAATTTATCATGTTTTATTTATATTTTTTAATGTAAAAGTAATAAATTGTGTCAAAATTGACACTAATGATATTTTATAAAAAATAATATTTTATTAAATTATTTAAAAATCATAAAGGTATTAAATACTGAAAAATTGGATAATATATTGTCTAAAATATCATCTCTTATACATTTATGAGTCAATAGTTACCTTATATATAAAATTATAACCTTTTAAGAGTGAAAAATAGGTTACCATTATTAATATTGAAATATGTTAATTAAGCTGCTAAACCATAAGATAATGTTTAAAATAGTAAATAAACCTATAAAAATTTTATTGGTTGAGTTTAATTTATCTATATTCTACCATATGATTTAATTCATGATGTTTGAAAGCATTTGGATCTAAAATAGTCTAATTATATATTATTTTTTAAAAGAAATTCCAAAAGTGCATCTCACCTAAATTATAATAGGACACCTCATACCTCACTTCATTAAACCACTTTGTACCTTCAATTATGACCATAATCTAAAATAGTCTCTTCTAAACTTTCCTAGGAATATTATTGATGTTTTTTACTTCCCTAAACGCCAACCTTATTTCCTTTTAGAGGTGATCTAAAGGATTCATTCGAAGAAGATATAATCCATCTGACCGATCAATTTATTTTTCTAATCTTCTTTACCTCCTATAAATATATGGTATTTATCATAAAATAATAATTTAATTATCCTCTATATTATTATGATTATGAAAACACCATTATACACCCTCTTTCCCATCAACTATAAGTGAAATTATCGCATGGGCATAAGTATAGATTATCATCGCCACGTAACAATGAAATTCATTTTTCATTTCTATATTTTATGGATTGGTATTATGATGGGTTTAATGTTTATATATGTTGTTTATGAGATAATTATACT
This sequence comes from Viscum album, assembly GCA_963277665.1. NCBI lineage: Eukaryota > Viridiplantae > Streptophyta > Magnoliopsida > Santalales > Viscaceae > Viscum > Viscum album. Next base: position 12,794,225 of record OY728157.1, on the reverse strand, counting down.
TCTTTAATGATAATATCTTATCTATATTCTTATGATCAAATCTTTTGGGAAACAACAATGTCACATGTGCGTACATATGTACTACCATCTCACAACTAGAAAATTAACCCATGGCCATAGTTTGGAACCGTGGTCATAGGTAAAAAAACTTAGAAATATCTTATGGCCATAGTTATCTAAAACAATGGCCGCTAAATCCATTAAAATAGTTCTTACATATTTCCATGATTCAAACCTTCTTTATTGGAACCCTAGTAAAACTTTTTTAACCGTGGCAGTAGGTCACCTAATTCCATAGTTTAAATCATGGAAGTAGGTACCCAAGTGTAATGGTTTTAACCTTGGGAATAGTTCACATATTTGTATGTCTAAAATGCGGAAATATTTGACCTATTACCATGGTTAAAACCATGGTGATATCCTTTATATGGTGTAAAAAACAAATTGTTTTACCTAAAAATTCCTGAATCAAAACACATAAAAATAACAGAAATTGATATATTTTAGATAAAAAAATATAACCATTCATCTTCATCCACTATAGTATCGGTTGACTTAAGAAAAAAATGATGGTGGCAGAGCCCATTATCAAAAAAATATAGTAGATCAAACAGATTCATACTCAGTTATAGTATGATATTAACACACAATATATAGTAAATAATTATGAAAACAAAACATCAATTTGAGAGGACATTTTTATCTTAATGGACTCACTTCTAACCCTTCAGTAGAAGTTATCCCATGAAACTGGGGGAACATACATGTACAACTGATATTTTGAACAGAAAAAAGGAAACAAAAAATAAATTAAAAGGTTTCTACAACTATTAAATGGATATAAATGTATAATGAAAAGAATATAGAGAAATTCCATTTTAGGTCATCACCAAACAACCCCCCATCTACATGACTTCATGAACTTGTACAGTGGAAAATCTTTTTTTTTTATTTATTTTTTCCCAGATTGTCTTAGACCATTCAATCTCGAATCACCAATACGCAATCACGATTACTCTGAAATAAGTAAAATCAGATCTTATTGCACGAATTTTATTACCGTAAGTACCTTGTTAAATATGGAAACCACATCCATGTAGTGTCTACCAGAAAATTACATAGTAATCTCCTTGTTTCCATGTTCCAATGATCCTAATTAAATGCATGATATTGGAAAAATTTCCAACTCTGAATGACAACCAAAATAAATAAGTAAATGAAAACCAAAATAAATAACTCACTCCCATTTTTTTACCTACATAAAAAAAGATGTGAAAAATTAAAAGTCTGGTCTTTATACTTATCATATAATTTACATATCTCTATGTAGTTTGATTAAGTCAATACAACGAATAGGGAGAAGTAATGAAATTAATTATGATACAATGTACAAACAACTCAAACCACACTTCCAAGGCTGAATATCATGCAATGATTATGCATTTTTTGGTAGGGAATGTGAAATACTATCAAATTAATATGGGAGAATTAGAAATAAATTATTACAGTTATAAAAATATTAAATGGATTAGTACATATGCAGTGGTAAATCAGATCATGTTTTCTATTTGTATTCTTTTAGGGTGCATAAACAATGAAGCTTTTATGAACATTTTGTATATTTAATATTCTCAACCATAAGAGTGATTCTAGACATTATAAGATGATTATAAATTTAATACAAAATATGATTAGAACACTATTCTAAAACTGATATTAAGAAACATTATAATAATTTAGATGTACTAAAATATGAAAATATTTAAATATTTTTAGGATTTTATGAATTGTACAAATATATTTTTAAAAAAAATTAACAAAAACTATTTGAAATGTATCGATATGTATATTTTTAGACATATAAAATAGAAAATTTTATGAATATGTACATAAAATCTATTCAAATTAAAAGTTTAAAAGAGAATTTGAAAACTAAATAGATAAATATTCTCTATAATTAAAGTTATATTAATCTATAAAACTGTTAAATATGTATAGGATTTGATGAAATTAACTAATCTATACCAATCATGTGATAACTGATTAAAGAAAAGTGATTGAACTACTCAACTAGTCAATGGTATAATTTTGTGTCTTAAATATTAAAAAATAATTTCAAAGTACTATTGTATTTTGTATTGCAAGAAAATGAACCCAATAATGTTGCTTTCATGTTTAGTAAAATAATTTGAAGGAATTTACTGAATTAAATTGCATAATAATTAAATGAAATTGTACATGTATTGAATATAAACTTCACTTTCATTACATGATTAATCATAAAGAAATAAATTGACTTTACCCAAGGAAATATCAATTTTATTAATATAAAATACAATGTAAACTTCAGGAAAATTTAAAATTCATTACATTATAAAGAATTATAAACATAAAGATAAATTATAATTTACTGTTTTACTTCAATGTAGGTATAAATTGAAATGTAAACTTTAATTTCATTACAATATAAACTAAAATATCATATATAAATATAAAATTAAATATAATTCAATATACTATGTAGATTCTGACCATGATCATGCATACAAAATGAAACAACATGTATATTAATATATTCTACATATAGACAACATGCACATGACATAGTTAAATTAAATACTTATTAACGTATTTAAAATTTTAAGCTTATTCAATAAAAACTATTTTTTATATTGATAATTGAAATTGTATACTTGTATTAAGTAAATGGTATTATATATAGAGTCGAAAGATAAAAATTAATACATATATTATGTAATTAAAATCAAATACTTATATTAGGTAAATGATACTAAATTCTTAAATCAAATTGATCAAATCTAATTACATTTGGACAAACTACATATATATTTAGAAAATAAAATAAATAGTTTTGTAGGAATGGAAAATAATTTTTAATTGCATAAAATAAAAGTTTACACTTAAAATTAGGTAATGTACATGTTAAAAGATTGAATATATTTTCAAGAAATGTAATTTAATTCATATTTAAAGTAAAATTCATATTCAGTTTATGAAACTAAATAAAAATTCAATAGATTAAATATTTAATGTTAGAAACGTATTCATTCCATTAATTAAATAATATCTAGTGTATGGTTTTCTAAGATTCAATATGGATTACTGTTATATGTTAAAAAATGGAATGAACCTATAGCTTGAAGATTACTATATTGCTGAAATTAATGGTAAAAAGATAGATTTAGATAGTTGGATAATCCATAATTATATAATATTAAAAAAAATTAATATAGTGAAAAAGTTAATTCAAAGATTTTATGACGAGTTAAAGGCCACAAAATTCAATGAAGAGTAAAATTAAATACAGAAGGCATGAATTTGAAAACTACACTACATTATTTATAGCTATGTAGGTGGACCTAAAAGGGAGAAAGGATGTACGATGAATAATTATAGTATTCAGAATTATTATTATCTGGTACAAGTGTTTTTCTAGGTCGGGGAAGGAATAACTAATTAGTTTTACCTAAAAATGCCTAATTTCGCCCACATAGAGTAGAAATGACTCAATCAACACACACAGAGAGAAAAAAAATAAAAAATAAAATAATCAATGAAAAGAAAATGAATCTAGTGATTCTAGTCATAAAAATTCAATTCAAAAATTAAAAATGTATGGAGTCATTAAAGTGATCTTTCTTATGGTAGGAATGAAGATTCCCAATAATAAACCAATGATCATGAGGTTAATTAAATGAAATAATAATGAATTGGGAATATCACAATGGATTGAATGGTACTGTGATATATATATATATGATTTGTTAAAAATGATTTATATATTCTTTATATATGATATTATTCCTAACAGTGGTGGAATTTTTATTCAAATGAATGTTAAAATATCTTTTGACTCTATAAATTGGGACTTCATGTTTGAAGTTATTCAAAAGTTCAGGTTCAAAGACGATTTTTAGCTATTTGAAAATTCACTTCAAATTTATCAGGTTGTCCATACAAGTATATGGCACCCCAAAATTAACATGTAAACTCATATTTTCATGAACAAATTTGAAATAGAATCACTAAAACATCAATAACTAAATAGATATACAAAATAAAATGAATATCTTATAATGAGTTCTTCATATAGAAGTAAATTATACATGAAGTAAATTATTACATACATTATGGACAACACACTCATTAATAATATGTAAGATAGCATATTAATCTTCATACTATCATTATAAACCAACACTCAACTATAAAGTCCACTTTCAATTACCTGAAACATAATGAATTCAATTTATACACACAAAAAGTGTTCTGTGTAGTGAGTGATAATCCTTGGTAAATATCACAATAAAATATATTAACTCATGGAGTTAGAATGTGAATATATAAATAATAGTGAAATTTAAAAAAGGTTAATTTTCCTTCAAGGCCAATAATGCTTGATAAATAATGATAGGAATAAAAATTATAATAATACATCACATCAGTTTATACATTAACTCTCATAACCATACATGTGTTTGGATGGCTAGATATCAATATCAGGTAGCTGGTTGGTCAATATTTCGGTCCATCCCATCTATGTCTGGATTTGGTTTTCCTATAGTCCATCCTACCCAGGTGAAATTCTAAATTAATGCCATAAGTTTGTACCATATAAAGGTGAAAGTGTACATAAAATTTGGAAAAACAACCATCTTTTGGAATATGGAAAGGCATATACTCAATCAAGGCTCGAAAAATTATCCTGTATAATGTACCGGTTTGTCAATATTAGACTAACCTACTTTAACAATTTATAATTACAAGAACATATATGTACAAAGTCCTTCTATCATTATCATGACATATAGATGAGTTATCATGCTTCAAGTATAAATTTAGAATACTCAATATCATTCTTATCACCACAAAAATGTGGAAATTCATATCAATGATATATTATATATCATATCAACGTGACATAAAGCATGAACATTCCCATAATTCCCTAAATTAATTCCAAACAAATATAACATCTACAACTTAATCATGGAGGGGTGTAAAAATTATCATGGAGTGGAAAATAGCAAACATAATCTAAAATTTTATCGTATGTGAATATTCCATTTCGCATTTTACAAACAAGAAGATGGGTATATCAATAATTTTCTATGTTTTTAACAAGACACAAAATTCACTAATAATATAGTGAACCCAAAAATCACATGTAACATCACATTACAATGATTGGGTATGTTTTCCACTTTTTGTAAGCATTATTTTAGTTAAAAATTCTTTTATGTTATTTTTCTAGGATTACTGTAGACTTCCAAATAGGTACACGACTTGTACCTGAAGTACATATCGTGTACATGGTGTTTGTTTCATGTAGTGAAATATGGGATCATGTCTTGAATTGGGAGATCATGTTATGAGTTGGTACATGTCGTGTACCTGACGTACACATCGTGAAGGGGTTAAATCGTAGTTTTCCACCTGAGGTGATGGGTTATTCGACAAACTTATCCAGCGTGGACTATACGTCATAGCCCTTGGGTACAAGTCATGACTTAGACCATTACCAGGTTTATGTAATTAATTTGGTAGTATCACTTAGTTTATTATTCCCAAAACTCTTGGTTCTGAACCCTAGTTTCTTGCTAGGTTATTTTTAGAGGTTCCCCATATTTAGGTTCGATCCGATCAGCTTTGGATCTTCATTGTATTTGCAGTGTGATTCCATGGAATGTTCTATATGTTGTTCTTCATGTGTCTCTCCATTTATCCTTTTGATTTTTCAATGTATCATCCTGTAATTGATGTATTTATTCCATGATGTTTTGGATATGTCTTCTAGGTCGAGTTTCTAGATCTTTTTCACATTTTCAATCATTGGTGGGTGTAATTGCGAGTTTAGTTCTTTTGGAAAGAGGTAGGTGGTTCTATCCTAATTTCCCAAATTTATTATCATCATATTTCTTGACTTATTTCAATTTCTTATTTAAATTGAAATGCACAATACTACTTTCAATTACTTTTATAACACCCAATTCCAATGAATTTGAAGGATTTGAAATCGTTTTGGCATGGAAATTTGGAAAACCCCTATTTCCATTGAATTGGGTGTGGGTGTGTGGAAATTTATCTAATTTAAATTATTGAATTTAAATTGTAGATTTTATTGAAGTGTTTTAAATTAAATTTTTGAGGTTAATTGTGAAATTGAATGGTGGAATGAATGGAATTGGTTTTGAATTAATTTCATGCTTTAGAATGGATTAAAATGATCTGATAGAAACATAGTGGTTTTATCTTTGGAAAAATGTAGGTTTTTCTAATAAAACATGTTTTTGTTTTAAATGTATAGAAATTGGAATTTTTTGAAATGGTAGAATGGGATTGATTGTATTTTAAGAAGTCTTATAATATTTCTCACATTATATATGATTTTGTTCAAGCCTCAGGTAGTAAATGAGTTATTTGGATAAACTCTATGCTATTAAAATCTAATAAAACATACATGCAGAGGGTCACATCCTTTATGGGTTGGTGACGAGTCACTTTGACCAGTGTCATAGGGACGTGTCTATACATGTTTTCTTGGGTTCACATAGAGAGTGTGGAATCTTACAGCTAGTAAGTACTATCATACCTTTTGGTAGATGACCATGTTTCCTGTTTGTTTATTTATATTTGAGAAATAAATTTATTACAATTTTTACATGAACTGCTTTACATTCCTAGTAAATTTATATAAACTATTTTGTATAAATGTTTTACATAAGCCATTATTTTAGACATATTCCATATCTTGTAAATTAAATCCTTTTTGAATGTATTTTCCGTCATTTTCAAACAGTTTACCATTTTTTTAAATATGATTTTTAATTTCCAAAATTTTATGTTTTGAAAAAATGAATTCTTTTATTTTTATAATCTATATTTGGAATCTGTTATCGAATATTTGGTTTTATCCTACTGAGTTTAGGCTCACACCCTACTTTTACCTTTATTTTTTTTTCTGAATTTCTTCTTCCAAGCTCGAGTAAAGGTAAGGGATCTCTTGGAGGTGGATCTAGCTATTGAGATTTAGAATTGGTGAGTTATGTCCTTAAATACTTGGGGGATTTTTTCTTATTTTAGTACTAGGATTTCAGTACATTGGCATTATGATTTTTTGTATTCTGATACCTTACTCCCAGTGGAATTTTCATTTTATATGCATATTATTTTGTTTTTCTTTTACATCCACATTCTTGTGGAAGAAATCATTCCCACTATTATGTTGTACGATGACAGGTGCTAGTCACCGACCTATGGGGATCAGGAATACCCTTCGAGTTATGTCAGGACCTTCTCGGTTATCGGGTTACCAGGGTACCCAGGCTAGTCCGTGACAAATTTGTATCAAAGGAGGATGTTGATATTTTTTTCTTGATGTCAGTATGCATTTTTTAAATCTTATTTGGACTTATACGGTAGTTGTGATTGAGTTCATGGTCATCTCTCACTACAATGAATCTTAAGCCACTAGGGGTGGTCAATAAAATACATCTTGTGTATTAGTTCTAGTATTTTCCTTATAGAGATATGGATATGTTGAAATCAAAATCTTATTATTCCCTAAATAGAGTATATTTTCTATTGTTACTCAGTTTGAATTTTAATCTAATGTTAACCTTTTATCTTCTGTTGTTTTATAGAATCATGCCTCTGAGAAGATGTGTGAATTAGATATAGAAAAATTCTAATATTGATCCTTAGCAAGAAAATCTTTTTGTTGATCCAAATATGGTCGAGGTGATTATACGCATTGTCCAAGATCTGAGACATGCACCCCCTCTAGTTCTCTCTTAGGTTCCAGCTGTGGATCCTCAGGGGGGATTTTCTTCACAATCATTCTCAAGAGTTCCTTCCCAAAAAGCAACCTGTCTTCAAAGGCTATATTAATCCTCAACATGGTGAGTAATTTTTAGGAAATATATTAAGTCTATTTGAGTTCTTGGAGACACTATAATTTATCAAGGTGTAATGTGCCACCTTCGTGATGGAGGGACCGAGTAGGAGAAGGTGGGACATAATGGTGACAGCAGAGAAACATAAGGGCCTACAGTGGAAATACATCATGTTTTTTTTGTACAATCAGTTTTATCTAGAGTCAATGGTTTTTGAAAATATAGTTGAAATTTTCAAGCTCGATTAGGCTAACAAAACCATGAATGAGTATTCAAATCGCTTTGCTGATCTGGTGTAGTTTTCTCCTAAGATTGTATCTAATATAAGGAATAAGTCTTGATGGTTTAAATTGGGACTTTGATCAGATATCTGTTCTTAGGTTTTCTTGTTAATGTTTTCCACTTGTGCTGATATGTTGGATAGAGAATAATGGTTGAGATGGACTTGGTAGGAAATTCAAGGTTGAAAGGAGTTCATTTTTTCCCAGTGTCATCGTTGGTTCAGTCATAGGAAAATGGAAGCGTGTGTATCCTTATAGAAGTTCTCGATGAAAGAGTTATTATAGAACCCCTACAGAACTAGGAGGATGTTCATTGAATTTCTATTAGTGTTTAAATTCAGTACATTCTAGGAGGGTTTTCAATGAGGCACCCAAGATATGTATATCCTAAAGTAATTTAGGGCCCTTGTAGAGATTATACCATCACTTCTCTACTACAAATAGTGCGACATGATCATTAGATCCTCCCAAAACTATGGGGAAATAAAATGATTCATGGAAAAAAGGGTTACATCCACTGGAATCCTAAAATAATCTTCTTCACATAGTGAAAGAGTCTCTAGAGGGAGTATACACGGGTCCAACAATTGTGAGAGGTACCATTACAATTACTTCATTGTTATTAACTTCTCTATTTGATACTGGTGCATCTCACTCTTTTATTTCAACATGTATCATTAATCTTTTATATCTTCTTAGAGGGAAAATATCTCTTTGAATGGATATTACTACACCCCTTGGAACGAATAGAGAGCATGGTGTCTATAGTATTGTATGTGTCTTCTCTCAATCAAATGTAGAGCTAGCATGGAGTTTTCTAGTTCTTAATATGAAATCTCTTGATGTCATATTTGGATGGATTGGCTTGTTGAGAACAAATATCGAATTCATTATTATCTTTTATGGGTCTACATTACTACACCAAGTGGTGTGTCTCTTGTTTTTCATAGAGAATGGGGCCCAAGGTCGAGAAAAGCCAAACCTTCTTATCCAGAGTTGGGAAATATCACATTAGTGTTTGATTTTGACCTAGAATAATATTCAATGGTGGCGATATTCCTCTAGTTGTTACTGAGTTTTCCTCTATGTTCCCTTTGGATTTCTCTAGTCTTCCACCAGTGAGAGAGGTTGATTTTTCTATTGACTTAATGTCTGGTACTCTACCGGTCTTTATCCCCTCTTACCGCATGACACTGGATGAGCTGTAAGAGTTAAAGTATTAGTTGGATGATCTTAATGAGAAAGTATTTATTCATCAAGGTGTGTCACCTTGTGTAGTTTCGGTTATCTTTTCTCAGAAGGATGATTGTTCTATTCACTTATGTGTTGATTATTTAAAGCTCAATGAAGTTATGATAAAGAAAAAATATCCATTACCACAAATTGACGATCTGTTTGATCAGCTAAAAGGTGAAAAGTGTTTTTTCCAAGATCTACCTTCGATATGGTTACTATATATTGAGGAGAAACGAATACGATGTTCTGAAAATGGCCTTTCGGAGTAGGTATGGGAACTTTGAGTACATAGTTATTCCATTTGGTTTGAAAAATTAAGCTGTTGTTTTTATGGATTTAATGAACAAGATTTTCCATGAGTATTAGGATACCATTGTGGTAGTATTTGTGGGTGATATTCTTTTTTAATCTATGTATGAGGAGGATCATGTGCAAAATCTGAGAATAGTTCTTAATATTCTAATAAATCATCACCTTCATTCTAAGATTTTGAAGGGTTATTTTTGGATTCAGGAAGTGAAATTCTCAGGACATGTGGTGTATGAACAGGGTGTATCAGTTTATCCTGAAAAGGTTAAGGCTTTTATGATGTGGTAGCCGCCTCAAAATTCCTTTGAGGTCCAGAGCTTCTTGGGCTTAGCCAAATATTACTGATGGTTCATGAAAGACTTATAAAAGACGGCTTCTCAAATGACTTCTCTGAATCGATAGAAGGTGAAGTTTGCATGGGATGATAAATGTTAGAGATCTTTGGTTGAGATAAAACGTATTTTGACTACTGTGCTAGTGTTGAATCTTCTATAATCCTAGTAGATCTATGTTCTCTTCTATAATGCATCAGGTTTAGTCTTGGGATGAATTCTTATGAAGGGTGATCATGTGGTATCATATGGATCTCGTCAACTAAGGTCACCCAAGAAAAATTATCCTACCCATGACTTGGATCATGCAGTTGTGACGCACGTGCTCAAGAGTTGGTGACATTACCTTTATGGTGAAATTTTTCAGTGTATTAAGACCACAAAACAAAGAGTTATATATTATACGGATCATATTTGATTCTTCAACAGAGGTATTGGGTGGAGTACCTACAATCTTTCAACATTGACATCACCTATAACCCAGGGAAAGGTAATTTCATTTCTTACGCTTTGAGTAGGAAATTTCTATCCCCGGGAGTGAAAGAATCTTCATAAGATTAGAATTTTATGGATATTTATGTACAGTTTAATATTGGAGTTTATGAGGAAGGGGATGAGGTATCCATGTCTAGTGTTTAGTTGAAGTCTACTTTTCCTGAGATGATTCTCCAAGACCAACATCTTGATGATGAATCCACTATATCTACTAAACCTGGCTTCCTCCAGCATTACATGTCACCATCGCAGTGATCCACGTCACCCAAATCAAAATCTACTTCCCCATTATACCCCTCATCCTCGCGCACCAACTCCAATTCCTATCGCCTCCTCCCGTATACGCACCGCCCATTCTTGGTTAGGTTTTCCCAGCTGACGAATACCTCCCCTATTCAGTCTCCATCCTCGACCCATGCGCGACTCCTTCGCCATCGATCCTCAACACCGGTGCTCCATTCCACTCATCTACTCCCCCGTACAAACTCTCGATTCGTCGCATCCGACAGTACGTCCTCTATTCTGTTAAACTATTCTGCAATCTTCACATCCGTTCCCACAAATCGTCCACCTGTAAAACGTGGTTTCCAATCACGATCTCCTCCTCCTGCCTACCGTAACCAACTACCAAATCAGCGAAAATAGGATTCATTGGAGTTATTTCCGAAAACTCTACTCATCTGCGCAATTCACTGATTTTTTTTTTCGCCTCGAAACATCTACATACCTGCTACATTTATACTGCAAAATCGACATACCATCTATATGATTTCAGTTCATTATTATTACTACTACAGATGGTTTTTTTATCTCCAGGTTTCTCATTCTCGAATAAGCTTTAGCTGCAACAAACCTGTACAGCTCTGGATTTTTCCTTCTGCAGTCTCCAGGTCTACTGATTTTTCATTGCTCGGTCGCGAAAATATAAGGTCTGCGCTACTCAATCTTCCATTCTTAAAAAAAGTCTACTATGTAAACATGATCTTTTGTTTACACTGCCTGAATCTAGCTCCTTTATGTTGATTGTCAAAATTATTTTCCTAATTTTTAATCTTTAACTCATATGACCTATTTACTCGAGATCTCTGTAATCAACTCTTTCAGTCCGCGTGATTCAGTTCCGAGGTTTTCGCTCAGCAGTTACCAGGACTACTGATTATCCACAGCCTGATCACCCAAACATTAGGTGTGCGCTGCTAAATGTTTTTATCTCCACTTAATAAATTTATCTTCACTATCTCTTATTTTAATTAAATTATTTTAGGGGATATTACTGATTTTTTAGCACGTGTCCAATGGATTAATTTTCAGTTTCACAATGTTATATGCCTAATAAGTGTGTTGCATTTATTGTGTACATAAAAGGGGGTGATGGGACACAGAAAGGAGCTTCTGTGATTTATGAGGTATTGAAATAATTGATCATTTACCTATCTGGTACATCTATTTTCATGTTTTAGGAATTACTATTCCATGAAATCAATTTTTAACCACTAGCATATGGGAAATCAGAAGGTGTGGCATCACAATTTCATATGTTGGGATCCCCTACTACGACAAAAACATTCAGGTACCCTATCCCATTTCTAGAACATATGTATGAATGTTTTTGAAGCAGACTTCAGATTACACATTGTATAAGAGGAAGATTCCATATTACAGATTTTTGAAGCATATTGGATACAGTTATTGGATCAGGTAAATGTTTTTACACTCTATATTTATTATCCACTAAGTTTTATTGATCAATTTGACAATATATTTTTCTCTTAAATCTTTCCATAACTTTTAATCTTTGATTATGTATAGGATCTGTAATAAGATTCTACAGTTGATACTACTCATTCCGTATGGTTTACTACTCCTTTTCATAATATTTATCTATGTTCATTTAGTGTTGCTATTACTAGTATTCCTACATTATGTCTCTAATAAAGACTGCTAATCTATATGTTAATATTGATAATGAAAAAAGCTTTAACAAATTATGGTAACCTATCCCAATAACAGAGCATCGTAATGATTGTTTTTGAAGCAGACTACACATTACACATTATATAAGAGAAAGATTCCATATTACAGATTATTGAATCATATTGGATACAGTTATTGAATCAGGTAAATGTTTTTACACTATATATTTGTCATCCACTAAGTTTTATTTCTCAATTTGACAATATATTTTTCTCTTAAATCTTTCCATAACTTCTAATCTTTGATTATGTATAGGATCTGTAATAATATTTTACAGTTGATACTACTCATTCTGTATGGTTTACTACTCCTTTTCATAATATTTATCTCTGTTCATTTATTCTTTCTATTATTTGTATTCCTTCATTATGTCTCTGATAAAGACTGATGCTCAATATGTTAATATTGATAATGAAAAAATCTTTAACAAATTCTGGTACCCTATCCCAATAACAGAGCATCGTAATGATTGTTTTTGAACCAGAAAATATTTACACATCTGACATGTTGAATGGTATAAACATCTCTGGATTGCTTGCCCACAAACTTACACTTCAACTTGGTGTTCCGATTATGTTACTCTGAAATGTGGACCAATTAGCTAGTTTGTGTAATGTAACTCGTATGATTGTAACACACTTGGGTGAACATGTTATTGGTGCCGAAGTATTAAATGGATGTCATTCAGGATATTCTACGTTCATTCCAAGATTAACTATTACTCACTCTGATGGTAAATGGCCATTGAAACTAAAATAAGACAATATCCTTTGACAGTTTCTTATGCAATGAATATTAATAAAAGTCAGGGTGAATCATTGACTTCAGTTGGGATTTATCTTTGCAAACCAGTGTTCACTCATGGTCAATTATATGTTGCAGTGTCTAGAGTCGCATTAGCTACTGGATTGAAAATTGTAGTTGAAGGTAACAGTAATGAGTCCAACAATTACACAGAAAATATTGTCTAAAAGGAAATCCTTCATAATCTGTCTTAGGTATCAATCGTATTGACTTCTATATGCTTTATTCTTCTCTGGAAAATGATTTACTTTATTGTCATGAATTTTTTATATGCTCAATATGAATTTTTTGAACACTGAATGATTATGTACAGTAACAAATATGTCACACTCAATAACCATGCTGAATGACATTAGCCCAGATGACGATGAAACACTGCGAATACAAGTTCGGGTCTTGAACATATGGTTCAATTCATCTTCCAAATACTCCAATGAAATCATTTCTATTGATCTTGTACTGTGTGACATCCAGGTAACTATTCCTTGCAACAAGTCATTATAATTTACTTTCATTGTTTTTCACCTACGAACTGAACATTTACATATATATATATATATGCAGTAATCAATCCTTGTAATTTGTATTAATTCCTCAGTAACATTTTGTTTAACATACTCTATGCAGGGAACCAAGATTCAATGTACCATTACGAATCGACAGCTTATCTCTAAGTACAAAATCCTGTTGGTTGAGGAACTATGCTATATTGTACAAAACATCCAAATAGCTTCCAACCAAGGGAGTTAACTCACAACAAGACACCGTTGTCGAATCATGTTCACATCCATGACATTTGTTCGTCCGTGTGAAGTACAAATACCTATTTTTAGTTTTCAATTTACTTCGTTCGATGACATAATTCAAGAAAAAATCCCTGAGGATCATTTAATAGGTACAAGTGGTTAATACAACATATAAACCCTTCCATTGACCAAGTTTTGTTATATTAATCTACACATACTATTATCATACAACCATATGTTATTTAGAAAGAAATTTTTTTCTCTATACTATGATTTAGAACTAATTGGAGTCCTATGTTATTCACATCCCATGCAATCAATGGGTACTGCGAACCCCAGATTATAGATTATTTTAGAAGATGACCGGTACTTTTTTGTTGACTACATTCAGCACTTTACTATAAAATATAACATTTAATCATTTACTCATTTTGTTTCTTTGTAGACAGATTTAAATAACATGCAGCTTATGGGGAAATTTTGCAACTGAAATGTCACGTTACATGGAAAACAACTCAGACCCCACTACCATATTAATATTACAGCTTTTCCGGGTTAATAGTTTGATGGGTATGGTTTCTAATTACACTTCATAAACTAAATATATCTAAATGTGTTCTCAAATATGTGGTTTCAATAGAAAAATATATAATCCTGATTTCAAACTGCTTTTAGCCTCTGTTCTTGTCACAACAACTGTTTATGCAACAAAAAATCTCTACAAACCAAACCTTCCAGCAGTAGACAACTTCAAAAGCAGGTAACTCTGTTAATAAATTCTGTTTTGAGGTACTTTGATTAAAATATCTCATTTTCATAACTGTAATACCCAGATGTTGTTAATTCTTACTTCCATGTATGTTGTTCTACTATTTCCAGGCATGGTGTGATAATAGCATCACCTTTACATTCTCCATCACCAACAACTCCCAACCAAACCATGGAAATACCATATTGGAATAACAAGAAAACCATTTTAGATGTCAAAAACTATCAACAGGTCAACAATCTTCACTTATTTTCCTATTTTGATTATGCAATAGTATTAACTGCTCACTACTGTCCTCTAATAAATTCATCATTGACATGACATTAATCAACTGTAGGCTACTAAATGCTTAATTGCAGTTTCAGTTCAAAAACTTCATAGCACCCACAACTAGTTCTATGAATCATGCCAGTCCTGCATGAAGAAAGTCCAAATTTTAGATGGAAACATTTCCTACATGTCCTGAAACTCCTCACGAACAAGCTATATTCCAAGGTTAGAATGTATTCAATGCTTCCTAAATATATTTTTATTATTATGCTACTACCTTCGTTCATCTATGCAATCCAAAGTATACTGAAACTGTAGTCCTAATAATTATTACAACAGGTTTAGAGTTCAACTACTGGTTACGGATAGAACGGACTCTTTTTCTGTAGTATTATTTGAAAAACATGTCATGAAATACATAGAAATAACATCTCTGCAACTAAGAGCGACTTTGATATAGGTAATTCTAGATCCATATATCATCTCTTTTAAAAATAATTGAAATATTTATAATTACACTGACAATGCGTTTTTTTAATTGGATGATGACGAGTTTGGTATCCCTCAAGAATTTAACTTCTTCAAAACCAGGAAATTTCTGTTGGGAATTGAGCTGACGGATTACAATATTAAGAATCGTCATCGTCCATATGAGAAAAATTGTTACAAAGTGGTTTATATGAATGATAATGACAAGTACACAAACCTATTCACTAAGGTCTTAGAACATAAACATGTCAGTCTGTATTTTATTCGACTTAACTATAAACACTTCAACTGAAAATACCTTACACATTTCTTCATTAATATACAGGCTCATCCAAGCAGTTATTCTTCTACAGTAAACAATATCGATCATTGTATTCAGGAAACTGCACTTATATTTCTTTAATATGACTTTGTAAAAATGGATTCTAGTTTATTGACATTTTCCTTTTACATTACCTCATAGGATCATCAAAATTTTGGGTCTTCTACTGGTACTTTAAACAGTGATACAGGATTACATACTCCATCCTTCAACCCGTGTTCTACTCGGGTATACATATGTTATCTTATATTACTCCTAAATTATTTCCATTACTATAACAACACATTGCAATACTATAAAGTATTTTGATTTTTAGATATTTATAAATCAAACATGTACAGAGTTATTATATCTATGTGATGATAAAAAACAGTCTACTATAGAAGATCTAATCTTATTTTCACTGCTTTCAATTGCTCAATTTTATAGTCTCACATTTTCTAACCTTAATCCTCTGTGTAGAAAAATCTATCGCGTTGTTTTGATGCTGACAATGTTGTGCAAGATAATGTCCAGACATCTCCAGACAGCGTGCCTACAACATGTCCATCTGCTGAATTGCAGACCATGCTGAAGGGATATATAAACAAGAAAACTGAAAAAATAGACTGAAAACTCAAATAGGTAATAGAAGGTAATCATACATCTACACTAATCCAATACTTCTCATTACTGTGTTCATAATTATTATTTGTAGTTCACAAAGTATTACAGTTGATAGAGTTGAGACAGTTCATTTCAAAGTTCTCCTGATACTGTTTCAGAATTTTTATAACATTACTATAAATTGTGTCATTGAGGAGACAATTGCACTTTGAGTATTTCCGGTTAAAAAACCAATATGATGTTCTCTTTAAAATTTTTACATGAACTTAAAACATTAACGACTGGAACTGGTTAGGAATTCTTTAAAACTTTTACGATGTGGAACATTATTTCACTATCAGCTACTGCTAATTTATGTTTCCTTCACTTATGTGAGATGACAAGATTGTTGGGTGCTTGTCATTATGTTGGAGGATTGTGCTAGAAGAGTACATGTCAAAATTTTTTGCTATGGAATTTCTCTGCACTATGTTTCATCAGTTGGACAGTTTCCTAAAAATTTATTATCTACGGTATTTCATGCTGTAGAGATATGTAATCTATGAATTGGGTTGTATTCTACATCTTCCAAAACGCCGCACGGTTTTCATCACTTTTGGTTATTAATTTTTCTCATTCTACTGTACGGGTTTTCATTATTATGTATTTCCAATATAATGGACAGTTTACAGCTTTGTATCATGATGCTGTCTGTTTTTTAATGTGGTTGTATGTAATTAAACAGTTTAAATTTCAGAATTGTATTATCTCAATATTTGTGTTTATTTATATTTATCTTTCAATTTTTATTCCACAGTAATGTCTGTTTATTTTCATGGATATTATTCTCCTATTATTAGCAGATTACTCTAGTCACCCATTCAAAAGGTGTATCCAAATTCTATGCACTCATATTCTATAACAATATAGTATTAATTCCTAATTAACATTTATTCAATATTGTTGTTTATTCGAAAAATTTATAAGTATTAATATATAAAAAAAATAAGTATTCTATTACGCCGTGAGAAATCACGGCGAGTACTAGTTCCATATAATTAGAGATTACCTTTATGGTGGGGAGATAGTTACCCTTTGTTTGTTCTCCAAAGAGGGTATTATATTCTATTGTAACCAAATATTTATATCTTTATCTACAAGGAAGGGTGTGGTGGAATATTATCATAGCTCTTAGTGGGTTGTACACCTAGGAACTACAAAAATGTTCCATGACATGAGGAAATAGTTATTGTTGTGGGGAATGAGGCAAGACATTTAAGAGTTCGTCTCTCATTACAATACATTCCAGTAAGTGAATTCGAAGCACCAAAAACCTTAGGGTTTTCTTCAACGGTTCACAATCCCTACTAGTAAGGGGGATGAGATCTCTATGGACTATAGTTGGTTTTCCTCATACAAGAGAAAGAATAATTCGGTATGGGTTATGATAGAAAGTCTAACCATGTTGGATCACCTTATAACCATTCGCGATACATCCAAAGTTGAGGTGTTTGGAGATCTCTTTGTGAAAAATATTGTTCATTTTCATGTAGTTCGATCTACTATAGTTAATGATAGGGATCCTCAGTTTACTTTTCTCTTTTGGAGATGCCTTCATGAGGCACTGGGATCTGAGGTTCATTTGACCACGACCTACCATCCATAATCAGATGTCCAGATAGAAAGAGCAATACATATTTTTGAGGATAGGCTTCACACATATGTCCTCGACTTCGGTGCGTCTTGGGATGATCAATTAGGGATGGTTGAGTTCTCTTATAACAACAATTATTAGTCTGTGATCCGAATGGAACCTTTTGAGGCCTTGTATGGCCAGCCTTTTAAATATTTGCTGTGTTGGTCGGAGGTTGGTGAAAGTTATTTGGTTGGACCAAGCTTGGTGTAGGAGATGACAACAAAGATTCAGCTGATTCATTAGAGGATGTTCATAGAACAAATTAGATATAAGTCTTATGCTGATTGACATTGTAGACCTTTGGATTTTGTAGATGGTGATCAGTTTTTCATAAAGGTTTCACCCTGGTTGGATCATCGATAACTTGGGAGGCAAGGGAAGATTTCTATTTACCTTGTGGGACCATGTGTGGTGGATGAGTAGGTGGGAAAGTTATGTACCATTTGGAACATCCACCACAGCTAATGTTGATACATAATGGGTTCCACATATCAGAGCTGAGAAAGTATCTATCTGATTCATGTTATGTTTCATGCTGGAGTATTCTTGAGATCGAACCTAATTTTTCTTTGACTGAGAAACCAATTAGGATACATGATTTTTATACCAAGGTACTTCATGGGAGGAATATACCTTTGATTCATGTGGTATTGTAGTATGGCACTTACAGCCATGAGACATGGGAACGTGAGGCATTGAGAGATTAGGGGAATCATCCTTTTATCAAGGATGCTTTCTCATAGGCTTTCTAGGGGTATAAATTTTTTATGGTGGGGAGATTGTAACATCCAGTTACATTGATCAGAAAATTTTCCACTTTTTCAAAGTTCCCTTTTGGTTATAAATCATTTTATGTGATTTTCTTGGGTTTTTTGCAGATTACAGAACAAGTACATGTCATTTACCTAAAAGACACATCATGTACTTGGATTTAGTTTCATGTCATGGACTGGGAGATCATTTCGTGAAATTTTACATATTTTGTACCTGAGGTACGCATTGTGTAGGGGTTAAATAAGTTTTTTTAACCTGAGGTGATGGGTTTTATTAGCATACTTATCCATCATGGACTACACATTCTGACCCTTGGGTACACATTATGAACCATCTCATACCTGGGTTTCAGTAATGGGTTTGGAAGTACCGCTCAATATATTATTCCCAAAAATCAATGATCTAGACCTCATACTCTCCTTGGGTGATTTTTAAATGTGTCACACCTTCCGGTTCGATCCGATCAACTTCGAATATTTTTTTCATTTGTGGTGTAATTCCCATTTAAGTTTTATCCCTTATTCTTCAGGTTTCTATACATCTCCCCTATTGGTTTTTTAGTGGATCATATAGGGATTTATGGATATATTCCTTCTGTGTTGGATATTTCTTCTAGTTTGAGTTTCATGATCTCCATCATCTTCACTCTCGTTGATGGGTGTCTTTGCGAGTGTCGTTCTTCGAGAAATAGGTAGGTGGTTCTGTCCCAATTTTCCAAATTGATAATCATCATATTTTGATGACTTATTTCAATTCTTGATTTAAATTCCAATGACCAATCATGCATTCAATCAATTTGATAACACCCATTCCATATTAATTGGAGTATTTGAAATGCTTTTGGGGTGGAAATTTGGAAAACCCCCAATTCCATTGAATTGGGGCGGGTTTGTGGAAAAGTGTATAATTTAAATATTTTAATTTAAATCCTAAATTTTATGGAAATTTTTTCAATTTAATTTATGAATTCAATTATGAAATGAAATGGTGAAAACGATGGAATTTATTTTCAATGAATTTAAAACTTGCGAATGGCATAAAATGATTTGATAGAAATCTAGTGATCTTATCTTGTGAAAAGGCAAGTTTTTGAATAAAACATATTTTTCTTTTAAATTGACTGAAATTGTCATTTTTTGAAATGTAAGAATGGTATTGATCATTTATTAAGCATTCTTAAAATAGTTCACCCACCATGTAAGAGTGCATGCAAGATGTATGTAGATAGTGAGTTATTTGGATACACTCTATGTTACTAAAAAATTCTAAAACATACATGTAGCAGGTTGTATAAAAAATAGGTTAGTGATGAGTCTCCTTTGGCCAGTGTCATAGAGAAGTGTCCATACACGTTTTTCTGAGTTCACATAGAGGGTATTGAATCCTATATCGGGTTAATAATATTGTTCCTTTTGGAAGATGACCATGTTGCACACTTTTTTATTTATATTTGAGATATAAATTTATTCTAATGTTTTCTTGAACTGATTTACATGCCTACTAAATATAAATAAAATATTTTATATAAATGTATTACTTAAGACATTATTTTAGAAATATCCCATCTCTTGTAAAGTAAAACATGTTCTTTGAATGTATTTTCCATCATTTTGAAAGTGTTTAGAATGTTTTTTCTGATATGATTTTTTTTCCAAACCAGTTCTTTTGGAAAAATAAAAAATATTTTCTTTGGATAATCTATATTGGTAATCTGTTATGGAGTCATTGGTGGTATCCTAATGGTCTTAGGATCACACCCTACTTTTTCCCATCGAGTGTTTGTAGAGTTTCATCTTCACGGATCGAGAAAAGGGAAGGTATCTCTTGGATGTGGATCCAACTATATAGATTTGGACATGGTAATTTGTGTCCTTAGGCACATTGGGGGTGTTTTCCTATTTTAGTACATTTGTTTCAGTACTTTGGATTTATGTATTTTTTTATTCTGGTACCTTACTCCCAGTGGAGTTTTCTTTTGATATGCACATTGTTTTGTTTTTCTTTTGCATCCTCAATCTTGTGGTAGTAATCATTCCCACATGTATGTTGTATGATGGTAGGTGATAATTGCCAACCCATGGGGATCGGGAACTCCCTTTGGGTTTGGTTAGGACCATCTAGGTTATCGGGTTACCAGGGTACCTGAGCTGGTTAGTGACATCACAAATGCCCTAATTATAATTTTTCTATAGAATAAAAATGGATGAAACCTTACCCGATGACCCTAGTTCATAAAAAACTCCTCAAATAGTAAAGGGTATGAGAGGATAGGGGAGATGGAGACCCGTCACGAACCAAGAACGTACCTGCCCCGCAATGCTAACCCTAACGCAGATCCTCGTACCTTCGCTGAAGTGGTTTTCAAGAAATCATTCGAAGACACCAATGCTCTTGTTGATGTGGTATAGAATTTTCAGATCAACCCTAAGACCTTTCGACACCGCGGTCAACTCGATGTAGCATTCTCCACTGATGAGGTAAGTTTGATATCCTCGGATCTCCGATTTGTTCTGGTTGGGAAATTTCAGAATAGAAGGCCATCCTTGAAATTTCTTCTCCTTGCATTAGAAGCCATTAGCTTTATGGGTTTTCAATTAGGTATCCTCAACCCCATGCATATCGTGCTTCGATTTGACTCAGTTGAGAACTATTACCGACTCTGGGAAAAATGAGTATGGTCCTTTGGGGGATGTCAAATGAGAATTCTTAAATGGACTCCAGGCACTCTCAAGGCCCTCTGTAGCTAGAGTATGTATTGAAATATATGTCTCCCAGCAACTTCCATCAGCTATATGGATACAAAGTGGAGACTTTGGGTTTTTACAAGAGGTGGTTTATGAAAGAGTCCCGGATTATTGTTATTTGTGTTTCAGACTTGGGCACTATTCAATTAGTTGTGTAAAGTCTAATAGTTGCTCTAAAAATATTACATCAATGTGGATAGAAAAAGGTAAAGAAAACCCCAAGGATGAGGCTGGACCCTCATATTGTTTTATCAAAGAAAGGAATGATGTGGATAAAGGGGGATTGAATATTCAAGATCCTGGAAATAAATTATTAGACTTTGTCAATGAGGTTCTTGCTGTCACTGATAATTCCACTCATGGATTTACCAAATGGAAAGAACATGCCCAAGAAGAAAGGTCTGAGTGCACCCACCCAACCATGCTCAATGAGGAGCAGAATAAATGTATGCATCCCACGGAGGCCAAAGGAAATAATCAGGATAATTCAATTTCTAGTGATACTTCAATTGAATTGGAGGATCAACATAGACAAATTGAGGAAGATTATTTGAGATCCATGGCAAGGAAAGGTAAAAGGCCTCTAGTGGGTGATGATGGTTTCATCACTCCAAACCCCTGGAAAACTACAAAATGTAGATACTACTCACAGATAGAGAGAACCATTGTTACACGTTCTCATCTTCTTGCTAGAAAGGAAAATTCAAAACTAATCAAGATGAACTCCCTGCTGACATGTCACATGAGATTGACATATCCCACCAGGTGAAGTCCCAACCATAGAATGAAGAGATTGTAAAACTGGATGTATCTGGATGTCAGGAACCTGAATCTTCAGAGACGCTTCGTGATATTGTCCTCTATCAAACTTTTAGAAAATGGAAAATTTCAAAGGAAACTTACCTTTCCATTAAGTAAGACATCTTCATGGAAAAAATAAATAATGGGTTTAAAAGATCTCATTAATCTCTCTTTATCTGAGTTTAACCCCTTGATTTACAAACTATCTTTGAATTCTCCAGCATCTTGATGGATTTTGTCTATGATTCTGATTGTGTGATGCTCTTTGTTTGGATTCTGATATGATGCATCTTGCTATAACCTGGATTCTAGATTTCTCATTTTATGTTTGTCTTTTATTTTGAGTTTCATTCCGATATATTTGATAGACGGTATGGAAAAACTTTTTGGTTCTACATTGCTGGCTAGAACAGGATTTTATCCCTTATAGATGAGGCAGTTCAAGACTGGGTTCTCATTTGGAATTTCAAAAGGATTTGGCTTTCAAAAGCTTCAGCAGGCTTTGGTTTCTTTTCAACATTTCTATGGCCTGTTTGTTTTTACTCATCTTCAATATCTTGGATCTTGATACAACCTACACTGCTTGGGTGGCCAAGGGATCAAATGGATTATTTTATCATGTTGGTCTACTGTTTATTTTTAGTTCCCTTTGATACAGAATCCATTTTGGACTATGGATTTCTTGTTGGATCTTTGAGGTATTTCTCTTTCCAACTTCTTGTTTGGCTAGCATCGTTCTTACCTTCTACTCTTTTCTCAGTTTGGGCCTAATTTTGATCTAATTTTCTTGCACTGCTATTGGTTCTAATGCTTAATCGTACTTGGAATTTATTCTTTAATGACTTTATTGTTTTGAAGAAACTCCTGATGCAGCACTCATCTATTGAAGATAGATCAAGTTTACAATGGTTGATGCTTTGCAATCTATATGTGAAGGAAGGGTGATCGCATGCTATTTGGTTTAATGAATTGGTATGGTGTTGTTTGAGTATTATCTTGTACCCTACATTAATTCCCTACTGGTGTAAGTACAGTACACTTCGTATTTCTATTGTAACATTTTTATTTTAATAAATTTTTGGGGCATGAATTGGGAAACCTATTCATGTAACCACCTTTTTAAAGAAAAATGGATGAAACCTTACCCTAATCCAATGTTGAATTCCCTACCTTCGACAGTGGTAGATAGAAGGGACCTTATCATAAGAAATAATCTATAAAAAACAATGTGAAAAGAACATAGATTTAACAAATTATTATATATATGTGATTCAAAAATGAGATAATGCAATGGTATGTGTATTGTAAAAACACGTTGGTAATCCAAAACACTCATAAATACTAGTTAATGAAAATGAGGAATCAACTAAACTTTTCTGTATGAAAATTTATTTGACAAATAATTAAGTCTAGATTATTACATGTGTGAAAATAAACATAATTTTTTTTGTCAATATGTATCAAAAATTAAAATTTTTATATAATAAAATTACTATATTTGTAGGTAAGACAATTATATACAAGAAAAAACATAATTATAGCAAAGGAAAGAAGGAGAGGGTGAATTAAGAGACCACCAATACCTTGATAGTTCTAGAAGGAAAGATTTGGGGGAATATTTGCAATGGATTTTTTTTATGAAACTAAATGAAAATGGATTTAACACTTATCACTTTTGATAAATGTATCTGTACTGGTTTTCTAGATTTCTTATTTAAGAAATGGTTTTTTTCAACCTAATTAACTGGTTTTTTTATAAGTTGTTTTTCTTGTAATTAGATCTAGTACAACTTTTTATTATCATGTTCAATAAAAGTGATAGAATATATAAGTAGCCAATGTGATGAATCATGTAAACAATTATGTTCAACATAATCATCGATAATAGAAAATTTTGATATATATTATTATTATCGAATACAATGGAATATGTTCAAGTAAATAAGTTATAATCCAAATTTTACAACAAAAGGTTTTACATAAGCCTACATCCCATCAAGAGTGAAATCAAAATCCTAGCACAATGTTGTATCTTGAGTGCTAAATATAGAGTTCACATATATTTACATATATCTTCCTATGATAAATTGATAAATGAATATAATAACTTGAATATATTATATTGAAGTAACACTCATATTCATCACTATTACAAAACCACTCAAATTGAACCATTTATTTGGCATTGGAATCATTCATATATGTATGCATATTGAAATCAGTGTGGTATTCAAAATTTTCAAAATTGATTTCTTTTTTTACATTAGATTGTGTTTGAAACAAGGAATCCATAGTATCATCTTCCCTCATGTAAATTTTTTCCAAAAGTGTAGAAAATATCAGTAAATTTTTTTTTATCAATTTTTAATTCAATATCTCATTGAGATATGTATTTCAATTCACAACAACACAAATATAAAACTATATTAAATCTTTATCAAGGAATTTAATCTTGAATAAATAAACAAATAAATTTAATTCTAAATACTCAACTAATTTTTTGTTTCATGTTCCCTTCAAAACCTTATTCTAATTCTAACTTCATATATCTTACAATCCATCTCTATATATAAACATCCTAAAAATGGTAAAAATAAAATACATGTCAACAATACAATCTCCTTAAGATTGAAATATGAAGAAGAATTATTTTATTATTCAACAATTATTTCCATAAATAAATTCATAAAAAATGAATCTGGATAAATGAGAGGATCCATTTGAAATAAAGAGCTTCTAAACCATTCATAGAACAAGATAAATCTACCATCACGTGGTCCTAATAAATTAATAGGGTTATAAGAAATATTTAATAATATATCTTTAAAAATAAATAAATTGAAATTATATTTATTAACATAATCCTTTCATGAAAAATACATGAATACATTTTCATAGGGATTCACAACATTGGGATATATCTATCCAGTATTTTATCTTTCCACTAACATGGAAGTCAAATAGAAAAAAGGTCCTCAAAATATATTAAATTTCACTATATACATTAAAAAGTATGATAATAATAAGGTCTGGGAATATAATGCAAAAATAATTAAATTTTTAAAGTAATACAGTTGAATACATGAACTTTTTCATTTGGTTACCTATTCATCTATACAATGACCTCCTGGGTCATAGAAAAAACAAGTGTGTTGGCTGAAAATTCTTATAAAAACCCATATTAATACCCAAAAAACTAAAAGTTCCAATATTATCAATTAAAGTGTTTATTTCAAGTATAAAATACAGAAAATAAAAATATAACATTAAATATTTATTCCCACAAAATGGTTGTAGTTTTCCATAATTTGTGAAAAAAACACTCTCTATGGATGAAACAATATAATCTTAACTAAATCAACCATAAGATTGTCTATTAATAACTATTTTTTATGCTATATATTCCTGACATTGACTGAATAATCTATATTTTTCATATGGATTTAGTAATGAAAAGGGTTTAATAATTTATATCGTTAAACTAACTATCTATTTATCTATCGATCTAATAATATTTCTATCTCAATTTATACAATATAAATGAATTAAGGACACAATGATAATCTAAAATAAATAAATATTGATGTTAAATTAGTAAAATAATAATAATAATAATTGAAAATGAATAAAATAGTTTTTATTACCTATCAATCCATGAATAAATTATATTAAAATAAAACAAAAACTAAATAAGGGCAATTAAATTTACAATGGTGCTTAGATGTATTAGCCGAGATCACATCTCATTTGGTAATGTAAGGGGGTCTTTTTACTGAGAAAACAAGACAGGGATCCTAATGAGGTTTATATACAATTAATAATTTCATTAATGGATTCATTCTAGAGTACTAAAATGTTGTCGAATATGGTGCCTAGATTTACCTAAACATATCATTGAATGTTAAATGGGAAATAGTGGATATTTTAAGTAAAAAAATAAATTTTACATTAATTGATTAACTTATTGAATATATATTGGGAAAAAATAATTTAATAGTAAAAGAAAAAATTAATAATTTCTTTTTTTACTATATTTGGGAAGAAAAAAATTCTTCTTCAAGAGATTATTTTATAATTATGACTACTTGAAGACATAAAAATTAATATTTTATAAAGTGCCTTGTAGTATCTACAATCTCAATAATGTATAGCTATCGAACAATGACAATATTATAATCTAATAAAGTATTTTTATCCAAGAATTCTATAATTAGTTAAAAAAATAAATATTTTCAAATAAATTTATAAAACCAATCATTAAATAAAATTAGAATAGACCATATCTTTAAAAAATTTCAATAACAAAATATCAAATACTCCATCAATAATTTAATATAAAATTTATTAGAAAAAAATACATTATAATTAAATGTTATAATCCTCATAGCACTACAAGAACAATTCTTCAAGTGTATTAGTAACATTGAAAAATATTTGAAATAAGAATATAAAAAACAAAAATATTCAATCAAAATATGTAGTCCATCAATAAAGGATAATACAAACATAGGTATTTAAGATTAATATTACTATAAACAAATCCCTACTAACATGTGCATGAATCATCAATGACATAAAATATCATAACCAATTAGATTTACTATATTGAAGCTATTGATTTTGATGTTCTAGTGGTGGAATATGTTATAGGATGAGATGATACATTCTTATGAAATGGAGATTACACCACATGAGGAGTGAACTAAAGGGGTCTAAAATATAGTTTTTTCTATGGGTCGATTTTGAGATGTTTTAAGTTCAACACAGTGAGCCTTATGCTTCTGGGAATATCATGAGTTATCGTATTGTGTGAATTGATTGTAAAATTTCACCTTGAGTGGATTCAGTGAGAATGAAAAATGAAATATGTGGTTTTATAAAAATATAATAATGATATGAGGGGTACCTAATATTTATATAAGACTATAGAAAATCATCTTTTTTGAGATAAATGATAAATTAGGAGAGGAAGATGTTTGAGGAACCTAAACATGCTTTTGATTGTGCTCGCCACTTCAGAAACCATAGTTGAAAGAGGAGATCTGAATCGCGATTGAGGAGATTTAGAGGTTCATGGAAGGTGGTGTGGATGCATCGAAGCCACATTAGATCCACTTCAAAGCCATATTAGAGCCACGTTAGAGCTACATAGGAGTTATATCGGAGCCACATCAGAGGAGGTGGATTGTAGGGAGGTGGAGAGGATACTTTAGAGTTGCGTCATCACTGAGGTGGGGAGGCCTCATCAGAGACATGTAGGAATGGATTCTTCAGGACTACGTCAGAGGAAGAGGATCATCATGAGCACATTTGAGGCTAGAAATCATGGGTAGGGAGCATCTTTAGAGGGGGTGGGTTAGACCGCAATGGGATATGTGAGGGCTTGATCGAGGCAGAGATAGGTTAGGGAGTAACTCAATTGGGGGGACATGTGTTTCCATATTTTAAAAATAATCCATGGTAGTATAGAATCTATTTTCATAGTTTTTGTAAACTAAGGAAGTAGATGTGTGGAAAAAGAACATTTTTCTACTATTGTCTCCTCAGTGCGATGTGATTAATTTTTCATTTATATTTCACATGGAAAAAAATGAATATATATTTTATTAATATTATTTATATATAGGATATAATAATTTTTTTTGAAATATAAATTGTTATTTTTCTTTCATTCATTCAATCAGTCAAGAAATGGAAACATTGTTCATGCCTACATACGGTATATTGTCTCCTTGAATGGTGAAATTCATTTTTATATATCTACTTTATATGAATGATTATAAATATGAATATAATTAATATATATTATACTTAAAATTATTATTTATGTTCTTTAAATTATGGGACTATGATCAAGGTGTAAATAATGGGAATTCTGAACCAAATCATTCTGGGAAAACGAAGCAGTTATCACCAAGAATATCAATTTTAATAAAAATTATTAATATACAAGTGATAAAATATAATAAATAAATCATATGTGGTATGAAAGATATAAAGTTATTTAATAAATTTAATATAAATCCATATGTATCATATAGTAGGTTTTAATTTTATAATGAAAATGAGAAACTTGATGTAAGGGATTTTTTTCACATTCATTTTTGTGGGATGCATGCCATATTCACCACTTGTATCTATTTTGAGGTGTATATAATACCCATTAATTTCTTTTAGGATTCATATAAATAATTTTATATATTTTTAAATATCGATCTATTTTTATTTCTTTAATTAGGCTTATTATTTTAAAATTACCAAAACTATAAGGGTTTATTTAACAATCTCATCATTATTTACGATTCCTTATGTTTAAGTATTTACAGGGGATTATTTCTCTTTAATGTCCATGTTTTATGAAACATAATCAAATATAATTTTCTATTCTTATAAAAAAAATTAAAATCATTTTACCCATGTTTTACTTCATTACAAAATTGTTTGAAAACAATGTTTTTTTCAATTTCTAAATGAGTTGTTTTTTGTGAATTTTCTAAAAAAATATATAAGGAGTGTTTTTTCAAAAAATATAGAATGAGTGGATTTTTCCACTATAATAATTCCATAATGCTTTTATTATTCCTTCACATGCAGAAAATTATCTTTTTTAAATAAAATGTTATTCATTATAATTGTGCATATTTTTGAAAAATAGTTATTTTAATATAGAAGTGATATATTCTTCAAGAGTTATTTCAAGTGATCTTTCAAAATCATTTTCCATTAATGATATCATTATTTTTTAATTATTATTTACTAGGGGATATGATCAAAGGATTCCATACTTATTATTTATTTGAATGGATCGTGTTTATGATGGCATGATTTTTATAAATATTGTTTCTTTTCCATGAGTAATATCATGATGAAATGTTTATGAAACCCATTTTATGGGTTCTGATATAATGAATGATTTGTGATTATATGGTATACATATGAATAGATTTCATTATATGATGGGTAGAACCTATATCTCTATCCAATTAATTATTTAATAAAATATATCTCATGGGATATTTAAGGGGAAAAGGTAGATGTTCTTGATCTATTGTGGGAAAAAAGTTCACGTTATTGATCTCTTATAAGAAACAATTTGATGTTCTTGATCTGTTATAGTAAACAAGTTGATGAGCTTCATTTTTTATGAGAAAAAATTTGATGTTCTTGATTCATCATGGGAAACTAGTCTGTGTGATTTAGTTTATATTGGGAACATGTGGTGAATTCTAATATAATGGTCTTGGTTTTTAACCTTGACATAAAAAAAGTTTTCTATAAATTATGATTATGCTACACTTTCATGACTTGAGATTGTGGTTTATGATTGATGTATTTATAATGACTTTTCACTCTTATGGACCATGTTTTCTGAATTGATAGTGTTTTTATCATGACTCATTTTATGATCTATGGAAGGTTGGGTCTAAAAAAATTTATGTTATATTCATGATCACATAGCCTAATTCTTTTCTCATACTTTCATATTATCATAGACTGATATCTTTTATTTTTACCCTTAATGAGCATCTGATCTCACCCTTATTAAGTTTTCTTTTCCCAAGGTTATGAAGAAATATTTTAAATAAAATATATATCGAATTATTTCATATTAATAATATTGATTAACTATTGTGAACTAAGAAAATATGGGTATAGTGGGAGATAATGTTGATCTTTAGGAACAAGTTATTTATGAACCCAAATTTTTAAGAGATTAAACTAATTATAGAAAACTCAAAACCAAAAACTTCCTTGGGAATGTAAGTGATATTGTATTTACTTTTGATTTTGTCAGTTTTTTATGGAAAAAATTGTGACACATTTATTATTAAAAAATAAAAAAATGTAATGTTTATGATTTTTTTCACTAACTTTGAAAGTGTTGGTCTCAAGTCGTTACATCTCCCATTAAATTTAGTTTGATAAAATTAATTATTTTCTTATTTTAACCCATATAATCCAACCAACGGAAAAAAGATGCATGACATTTTCATAGATTCATATAAATAAATGAAGGAATGAGGATCCCCAGCCTTTACCAGATGTTCAATGTTATCTGAAAAATACATAATAACTTGAATCTTCCACTACTTATGAGGATGGAAATAAATGGGAAAAAATACCCATCAAAACCTATCCACAATACGCTACCATATTTTCTTTCAAGATTTTCAACACAAAAAAGAGGACCTACACCAAAAAACTCATGAAATGAAGAAGAAATAGGAGAAAAAAGATGAGAGGAAATTGAGAGTACCTCTATTTTTGAAACTATGATCCTAAAAAACAAATGTGTTTAGGCTCCCAAAAGGTGAATATGGATGCTGAAGAGAGGTCAAAGGGTTTATTTGGACTTGGGAGAAGAATCCAAAATGAAACAAGGAATTCCAGAAACCCCCATTAATATGGGAGTGTTAAAAAGCCTTTACCAATGCATAAAAAAATATTGAAATTCCCATGGTTGTTATTAGTCAATGGGGGATTTAGAATTTAAGGTTTAAACCCCTAATTCTTTAACTTTTTAACGATATCGTAAAACTATTTTGACAACAACCACACCACTGAAAATAGAACGGTCTGAGGAGTATCTTTCCAAAGAACCCACCATGACCAGCCATTATAATTTAGTTATAAGGGATTAGTATTTTTAACCTCACCACACCAAAAACTTTAATGTGGGTATATAAAATTCATCAATTTTAGTAAGAACTATTTTAGTTTTTTGAATTATGTGTTGGTTAAATTAACTAATTAGACCCAAAAAAAGAATTCTGTGATTCTAAAAGTTTTTCTAGTTTTTATCATATATTATCAAACAACTATTATGTTTTACTTTTAATTCCATGTATTAATTGAAATTAAATATATTGATAAAGGGTTTAAAGGTTGGATATAAATAAATAAAAGTGAAATTTTCAAAAAAAAAATTAAATTGGTGGTTACCCACATATACATGGGTACACATATATATAAGTATAAATTCACATGATAATATGTGAATTTGTATTAATAGATCTATATATATATGGGTAAAGTTAGTTAAATTTATATAGTAATAAACGTAAAGGGGAACATAGTAATATAAGTTTGATCTTCAACCTCATTTTTCATGTGAGTTTTAAAATATTATTTTAAAATAAATTGAAAATTCATAGTTGGCATGATTTATTTTTACCTTTGTATTTTACATAGTATTTTTTAGTTGGTCAGTAAAATTTTTGTGATAGTTTCGATATTTTATTATATAAAAATTGAGTATTCAAAATTTTTTCCTTTGATTTGAGAACTAATGTGGTTTAAATAGACATGTGGTACTTTTTGAATTGAATGGATAATAATGGGTTTTCTAAAGGACATTATTTTTATAAAATTTGGAATCTTTCCCAAGGTTAGTGGAAATTTTATGTTGAGTATATAAGAGGATACGACTCTTGTAGGAATCTATTTTGGTTTACATAATATTAGTAACTAGAAAATAGTTAGAGAAAGGAATTAATGTCATGCATGACAGAGACCACACCACTAGGACAAGACATGTAGTATTTAGTGAATTCTTGGATGTGGCATTATTGATGTTTGGGACAACCCTACATGGTTAAAGGAATGATCTTCAAAAAGGTAAGTTCAGACATTATATGTGGAATAGATTATATCATGAGATTTATATAAGGAAATGGAGTTCCCACTAACCATGGATAACCTATTGATTTTCCTTATGGTTCATCTTTATGAAAAGGATATTTTTATGGTAAAAGTTTTTTATATTAATGTTTAATTCAGAGAACATTCTCTCCATTATATAAATTTTTATTATGCCATATACCTATTTTTTATTTAAAGGTACTAATTTTTTTGACAAAGGTCTATATTTGTAAATGGTTTAGAAACTAACTTACAAATTATTATTTTTCAATATTAACAGTTTTTCTAATGAAATGGTTTCAAAGTAATTGTTTTAGTTTAAAAGAAAATGAAAACTAGTTTCATAAAATATGATGATGTACTACCAAACTTTATATTGAAATTATATCCCTTTTCATTAATTTTATTTACAAAAACCAAATTAAAATGGATCATTAATTAAATTCTAATAATGTTTCAAGGTGGGTGGTGTATTACAAGGAATTTTTATGCTCACACCTATATATATATAATATTTTCATTTTCTATTTTGGTTTAGGGTATATATTGGAGAATTTTTTACAGTTTTATGTTTGGATGGATTGTGTCATTAGGTTACAGAGGATGGTTTGATCTAGCATATTAGTTTCATTTTCATGATATAATAGTATATTAATCCAATTAGCCCTTCACTTCTTTCAATTATGGTTATTAGTGGATTAATTATATCATTTGAGGTGATAGTGGGATTCAAATCTAGTTTTTTTTGAAGGAGTTAGATGTTGAGTGAAAAATTTCCTTTTTATAATTATTTAAATCAATTTATATCAATTTATTATTCTTATTTTATTTGGCATGGATGTATGACATATATATGTGAAATTAAAACACAATTTCATAGTTTCACAACTCAGGTTTTATGAGAAGAATCATCCTCAAGGAAATATTATGATAACATTGACTCTTATCATTGATCTAGTTGTATTGAGAATGTCTATTGGGTATATCACAGGTCAGACTGGGTATTCGATAGATGGATTACATGGGTAGGTATTTGAAAAAATGGTATCACAACCAACTTTATTACGTGATACTAGTTTCTAGAACTCACTTAATTATTTTGGATGTTGTGTATATTAAATTATGAACAATGGGGCTTAAGAGGTTAGTCAACGGTGGTGCCTAACAACAACCACTCATAATGAAACCAGAGTTTGTATAGGATGTCATATTTTAAATTTTTATTTGTATATTTATTTTTATTCATAATTATAGATTTACATATTTTTAAGGATTATAATGGGAGTTGAACTTATATCACGTGGTGATCTCATAGGACCTAGTAGACCATGTTGTTCCTAATTTCATGGTTCTATGTGAATTATAGTGGTGGTCTCATAATTATCAGAAGATTTGATAAGCCTTCATGTCAGGTCATGAAAAAACCTCTTTTATAATTTAATATTTTTTGGGGTGTGTCTGTGATACTTTATAGATTTGATTTTTTATTTAGTGGGTTGATTTCCAAATAAATAATTACTTGAATTTGAAAATATTTCCAAAGGTTTTTATAATGATATGTTGATTTTGGAATTTTTTAAAATAATTAATGATTGATTTATAAATTAATAGAAAGGGTAATATATTGTTTGAGATATATGGGTATGGTTTTTTAATATATTTAGAATAAAACTATATTTATTATTCCAGTTTTAGATACATACGAATGATTTCAAGCCTAAGTTAAGGGTTGTTCATATCACATTTACTTCTGTGAGACATATCCAATAATCACCATGTATTCCATTGTATGGTGTATGTAATACCAACTTTGATATATTATATCATTAATATATTTCAATTGATGTTATTTATGGTTTTATTTGAATTTATTTCTTTCATGGGGATTATGATTCAAACAATACAAATGTGGTAAGGGTGTACCACACAATCTCATCACTATCTGGTATTATTTATGATTAAGTATCCCTTAAAGGAATTATTTTATGTTTCTACCATAAACATAATATATATTATAATACTTTTTATATTTTTGAACTTTTACATGTAATATTTCCATTTTCCCACTCGTTAGTACATAAACATATCGATAAAAAAAAATTAATAAAATCAGGCTCTATTTCTTTCTTTGCTTCATAATCTTTTTTCATCCAAATCAATGTTTTTTAAAAAAAAATTCAAAAAAAATTATTCTAAAAATTATTTATTAAATAAATTTTAACCAAAACTTTACATTCTAAAAAATAGTTATAATTTCATATTCTTGTTGTTCTCTAAAGGAGGAACTTTTTACCCTTCTTACAGTAGTGTGAAACAAATGTTTTTTAACTTATACGACATGTATGTAATTTCCATACATCATGATCTCTCAATTTTTAAAATCATCCTTTATAAGTTTAGATGTATAATTTAAAAGAAAATAATTTTTTGAATATTATATGAAATTTTAGTTTTAAAAAAATTAAAATAGGAAATGGAATTTTTCTAAAAATGATTAATGAAAATTTTATGGTATTTCTATTAATCATTGACATAAAACATTTTTTCCACTTATGAACCACTAGGTATATTTTTTATTGATACCATAATTATTATGTCTTCTGATGGTTTCAAATAAAGTTGACTGGGGATGTACAATTTTAATACCATTCAGAGTATTACTGTGAATGGTTTATGATTATGATTATTAAGTTGGGTAAGTGTTAGGTTTTCATATTTTAGTTTTCCATGAAGAATGTTTATGTCAATTATGTGTCTCCAATTTCATATAAAGAATTAATTATAATTTTTTAGTTATTGGGGGAGATCAGAATTACGTAGGTCCTCAATGCATCAGTAGGTCTCATGAGATAAATCAGTTGGCCAAAACAAATGGTCTATTACAAAAATTTTAAACTATCTTGTAAAAGGTCTTGAGGGAATGTTTATGATATAAAGAATTGTGAATTCCAAAAACATGATATCATTTATTGATTTCAATTTTATTATTTGATTAGTTATGCTATCCATGGATATGTTTTAAGCATGTGTGATTATTTATATGACTTTTTCTGATCATCCTTTATACCATCCATATTATGTTCATGTTATTTTTTAAATTACATGTCTTTCATTTATTTATATTTACATATTCATTATTCTTATTTATTCATGATATCTTCTTTTATACACATACCATTAATGAGCATCTAATATTAACACTTTATTATGTTTTATTATCCACAGGATACCAGGCTGTGTTATTGTGATTGATACGGAGGAATATTACATGGGGGATAATGGTTTTCTAAAATAAAAAACATTGTGTTTTTTATGTTTTAAAAATATATTTTAAATTTCAAGTATGTATCTAGTTTACCAAGGTTACAAAACTACTCAGTTCATTGGGATAGGAATTCTTGTATCTATTT
The DNA here is from genome assembly GCA_963277665.1 of Viscum album. Taxonomy (NCBI): domain Eukaryota; kingdom Viridiplantae; phylum Streptophyta; class Magnoliopsida; order Santalales; family Viscaceae; genus Viscum; species Viscum album. The sequence continues at coordinate 12,758,630 of OY728157.1, read as the reverse complement.
ATAATGTAATAAAGTAACCTCTAGCTCTGGGAAACAATAATCTTGTCCCTTATGTCTCCCTCTCGAATCTATCCTCCATAATATTGCATCTGCTTGATCACCTTCGCTTTATTCTATTTCTCCTAGTCTATAGGATTAGGGAATTAGGTGATTTTGTATTTAATAACTATTCATGGTGCCTCCTCTATTTTTTTTCTCAAAAAACTTCATCTGAAAAGTGGCCATGAGGGAAATTTAAAATTTCCATAAGTTAATTACCATATCTCACTTTCTCATTCGTCTTTTCTAAAGGGAGATCCAATACTGCCTCTTTGATTACATCATCATAAATGATAAAAACACCAAAATAAACACATTTTGAATGTAATTCCAAAAAATATATTGTCCCCCTACTCTATATGATACAATGTCCACTAATGATGTTCTAGTCCTCACATTTTTCTAGATTTTAAATGAACCCAATACATAACTCAAACTCAAATCATCTTGAAATCAATCTTGGGATCCAACAAATAGCACTATTTATCCAAATTTAAGATGTTCCCTTCATACTTTACAATAATCTAACATTGTAAATCAAGAAAGTCCATCTACCATGACTTATTATACCTTTTCAGACAAACCATTCAATGATCAATTGGGCTAACCTCTTAGATCTGTAACAACCCAAATTTTAAATGAATTTTTGTTTCCTAATTTTTTTGTGTGTTTTTTAGTTTATACTCAAAAAAACTATATTCTTTACTTAATGATGTGAGTATAATTAAAATGAGACCATTGGGTTTCGATTTTTATAAGACTGTTGGTCAATATGACCATTGAAAACTAAATGTTGTGATTGTTGTCTCTAAATACAAGTGATCATGGTTAATTAATACAGAAAGAAGATTTGATGGCCTCATCCCGTAGTCTCAGGCAGATCGAAGCCCATCTAATGAAACTTGGGAAGTAGGTAGCACCACTAGGCTTTGCTCTGGTCCAAACCCAAGCCAATCTTCATTGTGTGAAGCTAAAGCAGAATCTCCATTAGGAGAAGTCCAAGCTTATAGAAATCACTACTCAGGAAATGTTGGCCAAACCACCCTCGGATTCTTTCACCTTAGCACACCTTACACTAAGGTCATATTCTAGGGTTATAAGGGTCTGTGTACCAATACCGCAGCTACTTTTTGTAATCCTTTAAGATAAATAAAATTGTGATTTCTTCTTATGGTGAAGTTTGTGTTTTTTTCAAATGTTTGAATAAATATTGTATGTATGCTGATGAATTTTGGATAAATGGGATATTTAAAAATATTTATGTAAACCTTAAATAATTATTGAATTGTAATGATTTTCAAAAAATGGTCTTCTGGAAATATCTTCAGTAAAAAATTTAGAATCTAATAAGATCAACTTAATTATTTGTGAATAGTAAATTATGAATAGTGATTTTATGCTTATGATTAGTAATGTGACCAAATGTGTAGTAATCTCACTTAAATAAAGTATTAGTATAATTTAGGCACCTTGATTATTTAATGTGATTCAATAAAATAGGTAAATAACTGTTCCAGAAATTATTAGTCAAGTATTAGTTTTTTGGGTGAATAGTGTATGTTAATTAAAAATATTTAGAAAATTATTTTTTTAAAATTGGATTCCATTTTTTAATTCAGAGCATTGATATTAGGTTAAGGTGTTTTTTGGGGATTTTTCTGAAAAAAATGAATTTTCAGTGAATAGTGAAAATAAAGTTTTTAGTTTTAGGTGTTTAATGACATCATAAAGGATGTAATAATAATGTAATCATTCTGTTCGACTTATGAATAGTAATATAAGTTATTAGGTGTCCCAAGGGGGCAATACCATGGTAAAATACCATGTGAAAGCCCATGGTTTTTCCAATACCACCGATGAGTTGTCCCTTGGCCATTAATGACTTGTCCCCTCTCTTCTCCTATAAATACCAAGCCTTTATCTCATTATTTTCATTTCCAAATCCTCCTCAAAGAAGTTATGTTCTTCTTAACTCCCAAGGAGTCCTCCCAAGGTTCCCTCAAGCCTCCCAAGGTCCTGACCATCATGATTTTGAATTTACTCTTCAATGTGAGGGATTCTTTCACCCTCCTCTTTTTAGTCATGACTTCCTTTATGTTGTGTCTTATATTTTCCATATCTTTATGTTTAGGGTATGTACTTATATTTTCTTATTACTTCCCATTTCACATCCAAATGATGAGAGACCCTTTCTTCTCTCATTAATTAGTTTTCTGAATTTTTATGTGACGTCATTAGGATGTCGAATTTCTCTTAAAAGAAATCGCATCTTCTCTTTTCATTCATGTTTCCTTTTCATGTGGTATGCCATTCAAATATAAATTCAATGATCTTATTTAGTACCCATACTGTATTATGAATTATTTATGAGTGTTTTACCCTTGTCCCCTCTCTTTTCAATGTTTTCTAAAACCACGTTATATAGCTGTTATACTGCAGAAATTTCGTCTCAAAATTTCTATCTCTTTCTCTTATGAAATCTTCTTGTTTATTGATGTGAATACCCAGAACTATTTCATTTCTATGGGTGTTCATAAATATATAAATATGATATATTTGATTCTGTAATTGACATACATATAACCCTCACTCTGTTTCCATGGGTTATAAATGATATAATGATCTTATTTTTAAGATCTTTTAAAACATCACGATTTTGATATGAAACCCATTCCTTTTATTCTCTATGGGTTATTTATGAAATGTTTGATTATGATATATGTGGTCACATGAATGTAAATACATATTAATTGTGTGCCCTGGTAGAACTCCAATGGATTGGGTAAAGATTTAATCTCTAGAGATGACAAGTTTCACGATACCTTGGTAAATAACCTTGGTAATTTTTATGACACCTTGGGGATGGATCTTGGTGATTTATTCATGAATGTCTAAATGAAATGTTCTAGACACATATTCATGTTATGTTTCAAGTTATTTTCATTATGATATTCCTATACATCCATTTCTCATATCATAATGTTGTTATTCAAGTTCTTATTGATTTCACAACTACACTGATTCCTTTGTTTACCCTTATTGAGCCTTCTGCTCACCCTTTCCATTGATGTATGTCTCCAGGATATGAAAGGAAGTAATTTTACTTAGGATGATCTTATGATGAAGCCTTACAAGTGTATTAGAAGAATTTTTTATGTGGTATTCATGTTTTATTGTTCCTGATTTACAAGACACTAGACTTTAAAGATCCTCTGTATGTAAAATGTTATGAAAAGTTATGTATTAAAAAGGTGGGATGCCACCATTGGTATCAAAGGATAGTTTAGTTATTTATGGAAATTAGGATATGAAAACATTAGGAATAACCCTATAGAAAATTTTAAATATAGGGAAAACTTCTTGGTATTTTGGTGAGTATTGAGTAAGTAGTTTATCAAACAAATGCATCCTTGTCTGGATACGAGCAGGTAGAGGCAGCTCGGGTACAGATGTACATAGGGGTAAAACCCAAAAACACCGCTTTGAGCTAGACTCAAACGGGAACTGGTGCATGACAACGGGCCTTGCTGCACTCTTGGTTACGACACTCTCGGGGGATATGTTTGGTTAATCACAAGATTTTTATAAATCATTATGAATGAATTATAGAGAAATATAATTATTTAAGCATGAAGTTTTAACATGTATAAGCTTTATAGTTAAAAGATTCATAAATGAAACAAATTTCTCAGAAATATTTTATTATTTTAGAAAATTTTGGGAAATAAGGAAAACCATTCAAATGGTGACCGCAATGGACCATGCGCTGATGGCCCTCCAATGGAATCCAGAATGAAAACATTCATGTGAATGATGAACCAACTGACTCAAGTTATGAGTAATAACTTGAATCAAGCTGAGAGGCAGATCTCACTATGAAGGGAACAAAATTCTATTTAGTCTTTTATACACCAACGACCACCAACCTTCAGTGGATCGACTGACCCATTGATTGATGAGAAATGGATCAGCTCTATAGAAAGGATCTTTTCTGTGCTAAGTTTTTCAGAGCAAGAGAAGGTCACCATGGTTGTCTATCGCTTAGAGGGAGAAGCTGATCAGTGGTGGGAACTGATCAAAAACACGAGGAAAAGAGTGGAAGCTGAATCAATGGAGTGGGAAGAGTTCATAGGGATCTTTTTTAGTATGTATTTCCCTCGTTCCATGAGAACAAGAATGGAGAAGGAGTTTCTCGACCTGAAGTAGAAGGAGAATGAATCTGTGGGAAGCTACGAGATGAACTTCACAAGGCTTTCACGATATACCTCTAGCTTTGTCATGGATCCAAATGGTAAGGTTGATAGATTATTCGGTGGACTGAGACATCATCTGCGAAAGAATCTAGCCAACTGAGATTATGATAGCTATGAGGAGATCGTGCAGAGTGCGATGAAAGGCAAGCTAGAGTTTGTTGAGACGAAGTGGTCTCATAAATCCAATGACAAGAAGAGATCGATGGAGCCCATCTTAGGGAGGACTTTTGATCAGGGAAGAGGAGGAAAGCACGTGGAACTTCCCACATGTAATAAATGTGGGAATAAGAATTTGGGGAACTGCCTGCTCAGGATTGGGAAGTAATACAAGTGTGGCAGAGATAGCCACATTGTGAGGAATTGTGATGGTGAGGGGAAACCTCAACTTCCAAAGACAAATGAAAAGGGGAAAATGGTGCAAGCCCTACCTGATGTCCAGTGCTTCAATTTTGGAAAACGTGGGAACTTTTCCGATCGTTGTCCAAATCCGAGGGTGATGGAGGGGAACCACCATGAGCCTCAACAATGGCCAAGGGATCAAGGTCATGATTTCGTTATAACAGCATCTGAAGTTGATGCTCAAAATGATGTGGTAGCAGGTACTCTTGTTGTCCTCTCAAAGCTAGAAATTACTTTGTTTGATTCTGGTTCTATGCATTTTTTATTTCATTCATGTTTGTAAGGAATTTAGAATCAACCCCCTGAGTTTCTAAAAGTAGAGTTGTTATTCAAGACTCCGGGTGGGACTATCCAAGCATCGTCAGTGTTTAGAAACTCTAGTATTTACTATAGTGAGCACAATTTTATCGCAAATCTAGTAGTCATTCCCATGATAGAATTCGACATTATACTAGGGATGTACTGGCTCTCAAAGTATAATGTTATGATAAATTGAAGAAGCAAGGAAATATCTGTAGTATTGAATTGAAAACCTACAATTATCTTCCAAGGAGAGATATCTCAACTTCATATTTGTCTAAAAACCCCATATATCCTTATTTATGGAGTTGATCGGTGAAGAAGAATAAGGAGATGATATTTTGATGATAGAAAATGTCCCCATCATCCAGAAATATGTTGATGTATTTTCGGAGGAGTTTCCTGGACCTCCCCTAGAAAGAGAGGTTGAGTTCTCCATCTAACTCGTACCTGGACCACATCCGATATCAAAGACCCCATATAGGATGGAAAATGTGGAGCTAGAGGAATTAAAGAAAAAACTACAAGATATTTTTTAGAAGTGGTTTATCCGACCTAGTGTGTCTCCTTGGGGAGAACCTGTTCACTTTGTGAAGAAGAAGGATGGAACGATGCGACTATGCATTGATTATAGAGAACAGAATGGGATCACAGTGAAGAAAAAATACCCTCTTCCAAGAATTGATGAATTATTTGACCAACTTCATGGGGATCAATTCTTCTCTAAGATTGATCTTCGATCTGGTTATCATCAATTGAGGGTGAAGAAATAAGATTTTCCAAAAACTGATTTTCGAACATGATATGGGCATTATGAGTCTATTGTTATGCCCTTCGGACTGACTAATTCACCTGCTATTTTTATATATTTGATGAATATAGTCTTTAAGGACTACCTTGATATTTTTGTGGTAGTTTTTATTGATGATATTCGGATATATTCCAAAAGACATGAGGAGCATGAAGATCATCTAAGGATTATTTTGAAAACTCTACGGAAGGAGAGGATTTTTGGAAAGTTCAGTAAATGTGATTTCTGGTTACAACAAGTCTCTTTCTTAGGGAAAATTGTAACTAATGAAGGAATCACAGTAGACCCTTCAAAGAAAAAAGTTGTAGATGAGTGGCCTCAACCTACAATAATAATTGAGATTTGTATTTTTCTTCTATTTTAAAGATATTATAAGAGGTTTGTGAAAAACTTTTCATTACTTTACAATCCATTAACCAAGATAACACGAAAAGGGATCAAATTCATATGGAAAAAGGAGTGTGAGGAATGTTTCCAAGATCTGAAGAAGAGATTGGTTACTGCACCTATGTTAACTCTTCCCTCAAGTGGATAAGGATTCATTATTTTTAGTGATGCATCTCTAAAAAGGCTTGGGTGTTTCCTCATGAAAAATGAAAAGGCCATTGCTTATGCATCTCGATAGTTAATGATTCTTGAGAAGAATTATCCTACACATGATCTGGAGCTGGCTGCAGTTGTTTTTGCTCTAAAGATATGGAGGCACTATCTTTATGGGGAGAAATGTGATATATACACAGACCATCAAAGTTTGAAGTATATTTTCACACAAAAATAATTGAACATGAGACAAAGGAGATGGTTGGAACTTCTTAAAGACTATGATTGTTCAATTCGTTATCACCCTGGAAGAGAAAACAAAGTTGCTGATTCATTATGTAGGAAATACCCTGTTGTTCTTTCCATGATGAAGATTCAAAAAGATCCTTTTATCAATGACCTAGTAAAGCTGGACATGGGAATTATGAGGAAAGGGACATCATCAACCCTAACCCAAATGATTTCTCAACCATCATTACTAGAGAAGATCAACAAGGCTCAGAAAGAAGATCATTTGTTATAAGAGATGTTTGAGGATGTAAAGGATGGAAAGTTTCCTGAGTTCAATATTGATCAAGAAGGTGTAATGAGATTTCATACAAGACTATGTGTTCCATCTATTTCGGAAATAAAGAAGGAGCTGATGGATGAAGCTCATAGCTCTAATTTCTCTATACTTCCTAGAAGAACATAAATGTATAGGGAACTTCGTGATCATTATTGGTGGGATAATATGAAAAGAGAGATCGCTGACTACACTGCAAGGTGCCTAGTATGTCAGCATGTGAAGGCATAGTGACAACTTCTTAAAGGGGTATTGTGACAACTTCATAGTGGCGTATCTGCCTCAGAAATCTCGCAAGCGCGACATTCTGTGTCGTTTCACCTCTACATGACACCCCAGGACTCCGCTCCCACCACCAAGGTCCGTCTGGAAGCATTCCGCAACACCACAAGGCGCATTCCCTCTGATACCACTTGTCACGGGATGAGCATCTTAGTGCAGCAGTTAGAGTCATGAGGTTTGGGAAGAAAGGGAAGCTCAGCCCTAGGTACATTGGCCCCCTATGAAATCCTTGATCGTGTGGGAGAAGTGGCCTATCGGCTTGAACTTCCTCCAAATCTAGAACAAGTTCATGATGTCTTCCACGTATCCCTCCTGAGGAAGTACATACCTAACCCTTCACATGTACTAAACCCAAATGTGGTACAACTAGAACATGACCTCTCTTATGAGAAGCATCTGGTGGAGATCTTAGATCATAGAGACAAGGATCTACACAACAAGACTACCCACCTTGTTAAGGTGTTGTGGAGAAACCAAAAATATGAAGAATCCATGTGGGTACTAGAGGAGTCTATGAGGCATAAGTACCCACACCTTTTCTTTTCTGAGGATACGAGTTAAAATTTCAGGGATGAAATTTCTTAATGGGGGAAGAATGTAATGACCCGAAATTTTGAATGAATTTTTTTCCCTAATGTTTTGTGTGTGTTGTTTTAGTTTATACTCAACAAAACTATATTCTTTACTTAATGATGTGAGTATAATTAAAATGAGACCATTGGGTTTAGATTGTTATATGACCATTGGTAAATATGACCATTGGAAACTAAATATTGTGATTGTTGTATCTAAATAAAATTGATCTTGGTTAATAAATAAAGAAAGAAGATTTGATGGCCTCATCCAGTAGTCTCAAACTGATCTAAGCCCATCTGACGAAACTTGGGAAGGAGGTATCACCACTGGGCTTTGCTTTGGAACAAAACCAAGATGAAATTCATGGTGTAAAGCTAGAGTAGAATCGCCTTCTGGAGAAGGTCATGCTTATAGAAATCACAACTCGGGCATTGTTGGCCGAGCCACCCATGGATTCTCTCACCTTAGAACATCTTACACTTAGGTCCTATGGTGGGGTTATAAGGGGCTATGTAACGAGACCATAGCTACTTTGTGTAATCCTTTGAGATAAATAAAATTGTGATTTCTTCCTATGGTGAAGTTTGTGTTATTTCATATGTTCGAATAAATATACGATGTATACTGATGAATTTTGGAAAAAGGGGATATTTTAAAATATTTATGTAAACCTTAAATAATTAATTATGTGTAATGATTTTCAAAAAATGGTCTTCTGGAAATGTGTTCAGGAAGAAATTTAGAATCTAATAATATCAACTAAATTATTGGTAAATAGAAAATTATGAATAGTAATTTTACTCTTAGGATTAGTAATGTGACCAAATGAATTAGAAATATCACTTAAAGAAAATATTAATATAATTTAGGATCCTTGATTAAGCAATGTGATTCAATGAAACAGGTAAATAACTATTTCACAAATTATTAGTCAAGTATAAGTTTTTTTCAGGTGAATATAGTATTTTAATTAAAAAATTAATTAAAAATATTTCTAATTTTTTTTATAAAATAGAGTTCATTTTTTAATTTAGAGCATCAATATTATGTTAAGGTGATTTTTGGGGATTTTTCTGAAAAAAATGAATTTTTGGTGAATAGTGAAAATACAGCTTTTCGTTTCGATTGTTTAATGAAATCATTAAGGTTGTAATAATTATGTAATCATTATGTTATACTTACGAATATTAATATAAGGTATGAGGTGTCCCAAGTGGCCAATACCATGGGAAAATACCATGGAAATCCCATGGTATTACCAATACCACCGATGAGATATCCCTTGGCCATTAATGACTTATCCCTTCACTTATCCTATAAATACCAAGCCTTTCCCTCGTTATTTTCATTTATAAATCCTCCTCAACGATATTCTGGTCTCATTACCTCCCAAGGAGTCCTCCCAAGGATCCCTCAAGCCTCCCAAGGTCCCGACCTTCAAGCTTTCACAGTTACTCTTCAAGGCAAGGGATTCTTTCACCCTCCCCTTTTATGTCATGACATCCTTTATGTTGTGTATTATATTTTCCATCTATTTATGTTGAGGGTATGTTCTTTTATGTTCTTATTACTTCCCTTTTAATTTAAAAATTATGATAGACCATTTTTCTCTCATAAATTTGTTTTCTGAATTTTTATGTGACGCCGTTAGGCTGGCGAATTTCTCATAAAAGAAATCGCATCTTCTCTTTTATTTCATGTTTTCTTTTCATGTAGTATGTCATTCAAATATACATACCATGATATTATTCAGTACACATAATGTATTATGAATTATTTATGAGTGGTTTACCCCTGCCCTCTTTCTTTTCAATGTTTTCTAAAACCTTTTTATATAGCCGTTATGCTGCAGAAATTTCATCTCAAAATTTCTATCTCTTTATCTCAATAAATACCCATGTTTATTTATGTGAATACACATACCTATATCATTTAAATGGGTGTTAATAAATATATAAATATGATATATTTTATTCTGGAATTGTCATACATATAACACTCACTTCCTTTCCATGGGTTATAAATGATATAGTGATCTTATTTTTAATAGCTTTTTAAAACGTCACGATTTTGAAATGAAACCCATTCTTTTTATTCTCTATGGGTTATTTATGAACTATTTGATTATGATCTATGTGTCTCTCATTAAATTAAATACATATTAAGGGTTATCCCTGATAGCAATCCAATCCATTGGGTAAATATTTAATCTCTTGAGATGACAAGTTTCACAATACCTTGGTGAATAACCTTGGTAATTTTTATGACACCTTGGGGATGGACCTTGGTGATATGTTCATGAATGTCTAAATTAAATTTTGTATCCCTGTATACAAGTTATGTTTCAAGTTATTTTCATTATGATATTCCTATACTTCCATTGCACATATCATTATGTTGTTATTCAAGTTCTTATTGATTTCACAAGTACACTGATTCCCTTGTTTACCCTTACTGGGCCTTCTGCACACCCTTTCCTTTTATGTATGTCTCCAGGTTATGAAAGGATATAATTGTACTTATTTTGATCTTAAGATGAATCCTTACAAGTGTATTAGAAGAATGTTTTATGCTGTATTCATGTTCTATTGTTCATGATTTCCAAGACACTATACTTTAAAGATCCTTTGTATATAAAATGTAATGAAAAGTTATGTATTAAATAGGTAGGATGACACAAGATCTATACTACCTATACTACACAAAAACAATGATAATGATATATTTCAAAAATACATGGAGAAAACCTTAATCTTCATCTAATGATATTTTCAAGATTCATATTCTTAAATTAATTTTAATTTCCCAAAAATCGCCCTCATTCGACCAAAAGAACAAACAAGAATGATGCATGTACCATTCCAAGGTATTTACCTAACAAGTGGTGAAATATTAAATAGTCATTAAATAAAATTAAGACTCCTACATAGGATGATGGGGTCTTTAAAATCATGTTTTTGAGATGGTATCTTGTGCCTATGTCACATTCCAAGCTCAACTAATACCACTTTCCTAACAATTCACGCATTCCTCACATGTTTGTAACTCAAATAATCATATTATATCTCAACCATAGACTTTGATACCACACATCCATAACACCATCCCTCCAAATGTACCCTCCAATGCCAAAAAATAACATAATAGAGATAGTGACCCCAAATAACGCCTTCAATAATACCTAGGTTGGAAATTATCACCTCAGGTATAAAAAACACACATATATAAGGAATTTCTATCAAAATTAAAATAAATATTCAGAGATAGGATAATAACCACCTAGAAACTATATCACATAATATATAAGGGTGTAACTAAAACATCCCATAATGTTAAAAAATAAACGTAGTCAATAACTTAGTACAAAAATATAAACCCTACAATAACAACTCACTAACAGCTATGACTCCCAAGCTAGTAATGTTTAGATCAGTACCTAAAATCCTTCTAAAACATGTGAAAAGTTTTTTATATATATGTTGGGTGAGAATAACAGAAATAATTGGTAGGATAATATCCAAGTTATCTCATGAAAATTTGAAAGAGCATACTAATACACCAGTAAAAAAAATAGAACCATCAAGCACTAAAACAGTTCACCTATCTATACCAACCACAGAATGGAACTCTCAAAAAATAATGAATCCAAGTATATTATCAAATCATTAAAATAAAAAAATATATAATTTTCCTTGAAACCAATTTACCTCTAATTTTATATTCTCATGCCCCAACATCAAATGTAAAACTATATCATTCCTTTCATATCATCATGTCACATATCCATCCATCTCTGATATGGGTCAGTATGAATCCTTACCAACCATACCCTCACAAGGTATAGAATATCATGCTATAATCATTTAATATCCACATCACATACCCAGGTAAGTATGGTATCTTGAATGAGAATGACATCAACCTAAGGCCCTCCTCAAACCGTGCTTGACCTGCACTATATATCACATCCTCATTATCACAAAGAATATCCAAAAATGTTTATTACCTCTATGAATCACCACCAACTGATCCATCATCGGTTGGTTCTCTCCACCAAATTAGTACATCCATCTCCTACCAATAAAATAGAATATCAAATAATAAGGGGTAGTGATACATCCATTCACCACCAACCCAGATGTTGGGAAAACACCAAGAACTCAAAATATTGGGTAATTTATAAGATTATCTAACATTGGGGGTGCATAAATAATTAACATGAGGAATGAACAATATATAAATAACACACATTACCCAACATATTTTATCACAAAAAACTATGAGAATATCCCCCAACTCCATCACAACATCTTCCATAAATTACTAACACCACTAATAAAAAATTCCATGAAAACATCCAAAAAATAACCGCATTTCATCCTTTTTTAATAGTTAACTAATTCCCATATTTACTAATTATCAACAAATATCCATTTATTAAACAATTTTATTAAATATTTATTTTTTATCAACTATTTAATTTAATTACCAAATGATAATTCCATCCTTCACAAATTTAATGTCAAATCCATTCCATTTTAATTTCATTATTACCATTCCATTCCATCACTATAATGAAACTAGCACAAACACACCACTATACATCCCATACCACTCATAAAGAAATACATCACATCCCATTCCTACAACCCACAACTCTCACAAAAAAACATCATAATTTATCCAGTACACAAAATCCATCATCACAACCCATTCCAAGAAAAACATTGCTTTGGGACCCAACACTTTTTGCATCCAAACTGGTCACCACCATGATTATACGAACCCAGAAATTTCCACACACAAAATACAAGGAAATACATCAAGTACATGAAAACATATGAAAAATATTTCATCTACCAAAATTATTATAATTTCATATAGGGATTTCTTCACATCAATTCATTTATTTCATGGGTATTGTCACACAAATCCATATTTACAGGAGTAACAAATTATTTATCTATATATAATTTATTGTCTACTTATTCATTTTATTTTCAATTAACCAATCACAATATAATTCATAAATCCATTATATCCATAATAATGTAAGACTCCCAAAAATAATAATTTTGACTTCATCAAATGCAGCTAGCATTTACAAAGTTGTGAGAAAAATAAAAAACATGTAAACATATATAATTATTATCAACCCCTATAATATCCAAATATTTTAGAAATAAATACAATATTTTATAATGTATAATATATGCATCACCTTGCTTAAACTAATACTGGAATATTATTGTTTAAATGTTATTATTATAACCTAAAAGTTAAATTGATTGTTAAGAATAAGAATAACTAATTTATAGATCAAATATATATATATATATATATATATATATATATATATATATATGTATATATATATAACTCAATATACATGTATTTTTATATTATTATAAATTAAATTTTTTTAGTAAAGTTGTTTTATTCTTCAAAAATATCTTTTCTTCAAAAATGGGTATTCTTGCTTTTTATAGGTGAATATTATAAATAATATCAAGAATTTTTAGAAAAATAATTTCATAAAAAGAACTCAATTTTTTAAATCAATATATCAAAATTATTCTGTTGTAAAATTTTGATAATTTTCCTAAAAATTTATCTTTTTTGGATAGTGAAATTTCTAGGTTTTTATGTAATACAGTATCTTTTCTGATATCATCACGAATTAATTATAATATAAAAAATATTTAACTTATTGAATGAATCCATTATTATATCATAATATAAATATCATAAAAAATTATTCATAACATGCAAATTATAATTTATTTTGTGATAAATATTAAAATCATTTTTCAGCTCTGATGTAGTGCTCACACAACACTGGAAAAGTGAAATTCAGAATCTTATGTCATTTAACTGAGAGATATAAAGTCTTTTCATGAATATTTTGTTAAATATAATTTATAAATGATTATTTTTTATGATATTTTCTAATTTAATATTTATATAATTATAATATTATCGAAAGGATTGTGCAATGTTGCGCAAGGCTGGAAAAGTAAAAATAAAAAATTAAATAAGTTTTCCTGACAGATATTTGATTAAATATACATAATGAAAAAATATAATGGAATATATTGAGTATAATTTATTTAGATTTATGATATTAATTTATTTTTAGTTTTTATATATGATATAATTACATTAAATAATTATATAACACAAACGTGATTCTTGTGACTGAGAAAAAAACTTAATAAAAATATTTTAAGAAATATAAAAATAAATTATAATAACCCTTAAATGACACAAAAAGTTGAAAAACATATTATTTAATGATTATATATATAATAATCATCTAAATTTCAAATTTATAACATTTTGAGGGGAATGTTTGGAGATTATGGCCTTTGTAGTATTTTATTTAAAGAAATGTCAAACATGTCACACTCTATGTTTTTAATAACTGTAATATATTTAATATTATGTTATGAAGAATATTTTTTATAATATAAATATTATTTTTAAATAATAAATATCTATCTACATCATGTTATATTATTTGTAATTTTTAGTGAAGAAATAATTACCTTAAATTCTTACACAACGTTGATGCAGTAATAATTCATTTAATGGTAAAATTAAATAAATGAAATTAAAAATACGAAAAGAAATATAATTTTAGATAATTAATGTTATATATTAATTTTATAGATTAAAATTACTTATTATTCATTTATTCAAATATTTTTTTAAGATATCGTGTTGTATTGATATTTTTTAATGTCATTGTAACAAATACTGTCAAAATTGACATTAATGGTGTTTTATGAAAATTATATTTTATTGAATTTATAAAAAATAATAAATATCTTAAATAAGGAAATATGGGATAATATATTGTTTAAAATATCATCCATTATCCATTTATTAATCAATATTTATCTGAAAATTAAAATTGTAACCATTTTAGAGTGAGAAATATGTTACTAAGGTTAATGTTAAAACAGGTTAAATAAGGGGTTAAACTAAAACATATAAGGTTCAAATTTTCACATAAACCTATAGAAATTTTACTATTTGATTTTATTAAAACCATATTATACCTTATGTTCAAATTGATGGCCATTTTAAGTATTTTTATCAATTAAAGTGCTGTAATATTTTAAAAACATTTCCATAACTGGCCCTCACCTAAATTATAAAAGGACTCATCATACCTCACATCATTTCACCATATTTATCCTTATATATTGACCATAATATTCCAATTTAACTGATAAACGTCACTATACACATTCTTTAGGTTATATTCTTCCCACTTGACCAACCCTACATTCTTTCAGTGGATATATAAAAGAGTTGTTCTGAAGAAAATGTAATCTCTCTAAATGATGATATTATTTTTATACTCCTCTTTACATCATCTATATATATGATATTTATAATAAAATAATTATTTCAGCATCCCAAATATGATAAATTTTTTTATGACTTTTAAATGACTGTTATACACCCTCTTTTCCATCAAATAATAAGTGAAATATTTTCATGAGTGTCGGTATGAATTACTGTCTCCACATATTGATATAGTTGTTTTTTCACTGCCATATTTTATGTATGGTAATTATGATGTATTTGATGTTTATATATTATATTTAATAAATAATTATACATATATAATGATAATATCATATCTACATTATTATCATCCAGTATTTTTTAAAATGATAACATTTTGTGTGCGTATTTATAGACTACCACCACCACGATGATATTTGATTTATTTTTCATTTATATCTCACATGAATGGAAATAAGGATGAATTTAATTAATATATATTAATTATATAATATAATAATTATTTTTTAAAATTTAAATTATTATATAACTTTCCTTTATTCCATCAGTCAAAATGGAAATAGTGTTCGTGCATACCTACAACCTATTGTCTCCAAGAACACTGTAATTTAGTTTTCAATCTATATTTTTTATAAATGACTATAAATTTGTGTATACTTAACATATATTATGTTTATAAAATGATTTTAATTTTTTAAATTATGGGACTATGATCAAATTATAATGATCTAGACTCCTGAACTGAAACATGAATGGAAAATGAAGCATTTATCACACAAAACAATGATTTAAATAAGAAATTATTAATAAGTGGGTGATAAAATATGTTAAATAAATCACACATCCTATGATAATTATATGGTTATGGAATAAATTTATAATAAATATATAATTATTATACATTGTGTTTTAATGTGAATAAAGAAAAGTGAGACTTGAGTTAAGGGGTTGTCTCTCACTCTTATTTTTGTGGGATGCATACCATATTCACCACTTGTCTCATTTGTGTTGTTTATATATATTACATGAATGTAATTTATGGTTAATATTATTAATTTTATCAGTTTTTACATATCTAATTTTTTTTAATTCATTTATGATTCTTATCATTAAAAAATTACCAAAATAGAAAAGTTTTTATTTCACAATCTCATCATTATTTTGGATTACTTATGTTTAAGCATCAATAGGGAAATAGTTTTATTACATGTACATTTTTTATAAAAATAATTTCAAATTTTTTTGACTATTTTACAATAATTGTTTTAAATAGTTTTTCCCATGATTGGATTTTTTTAAAAATGGTTTAAAAATAATATTTTTTCTCATTTTCTAAATGAGATTCTTTAAAAAAAATTATAGAATAATGAAGGAATATTTTTTTACTTATAAAGTAAGAGTGATTTTTCTTTCCATAATAAAAACACAATTCATTGATTATTACTTTACATGATTTTAATGGTATTTTATAATAATTTTTTCCCTTTATAATTTCTTATCAATTTAAAAAAAAGTTATTTCAAAATAGAAATTATATTTTTCTGATCAATTATTTAAAGTTATGCTTCCAAATAATTTTCCATAAAAGATAAAAAAATTAATGTTACTTATTATTTAATGGGGATTTTATCCAAGGATATCATCCTTATTATTTCTTTGAATATTTATTTATATGATTGTAGGATGGTTATGAATATCGTTTCTTTTTCATGAGATATGTTATGAAAAATTGTTTATGAAATCAATTTTTAATGAGTTTTGATATGATGAATTAGTTATGATCATGTAGAATATATATGTATATTTTCATTATAGTATAAGTAGGATATATATACACATAAAATGAATTGGGTATTTAATTATATCTCAGGATATAGTTAACAAAAACAAGTTGATGTGCTTGATCCATTTTGGGAAACATGTCAATGTGCTTGATCATTTATGGGAGATAAGTCAATGTGCTTAATAAATTATGGGAAACAAGTTAATGTTCTTTATCTATTGTGGGAAAAATGTGTTGATTACTGATATTATTTCCATGTTATTTAACCTAGATATAATAAATGGTTCTTTATAGGTTTTGATGATCCATCACTTTTATGAAATGAGCTTATGTTTCATGATTGATTTATGACGATTCCTCACTCTTATGGGAAATTTTCTTTAACATGACAGTGTTTCATGCCATGACTCGTGTTTTTTATCAATGATAGGTTTTTTTTTGAAAATTTTAAGACATGTTCATGATAAAATACACTTATTATTATCATATTATTTCATATGATCATAGATTGATATCTCTCATGTTTAGCCATATTGATCATATGAGCTCACCCTTATTGTCTTTTATTTTCCCCAAGTTATGAGGAATAATGTTAAATGATTTATATCTAGAAGTATTTCACATATATGGTTTTTATTACCAATTTTGAAATAATAAAATGTAGTTATAGTGGGAGTTAATGTTTATTTTGATGAACATGTTTTTTATGAACACTAGTTGTTATGAGTTTTTCCTAATTATCTAAAAATATAAACCAAAAAGGTCTTTGGCCATATAAGTGATCCAATATTTACTTTTGATTTTTCAAGTTTATAATGTAAAAAAATTGAGTCACACATATCAGTATCTAATCTAGAAATGTAATTTTAATATTTTTAGCACTGAATCTAGAAGTGCAGGTATCAGGCTCTTACAGTTGGTATCACAACAGGGTTTAGATAAATTTAGAGATTAGGATTTTTTAATAATACATTATCTTAAGAGTTATAGATTTCATAATGGGTACACAAGATCATAATTATATAGTCATGTACATCCATTTTGAGGATTAAATTATGAAATTTCAAAGTGACTAATGATATTTTAGGGGAAATTTATTTTTGAGGTAATTATGGGTTAATAAATTTTGGGATACAAAATAAATGTTATGAGATAAACTTTAATGGTAAAACATTTATTAATATTTTAATATATTGTGGTTATTTTTTAGTTTTTTTATCACATTTATATGAATTTTATAGGAATTATAGTATTAGGGAAGGGATAACCCATAGGTCGAGTGATAACCTTCTGCTCCATAATGGAGGTTAGGTTTAAACCCACAACCAAAGTACGACAAGGGTGAATCACCTACCACAGGAATATGTAATTTCAGGATTAGTATACAATTTTTATTCTTTATTTAATTGATCTAGTAGATAAATACTATGTTCATTTTTTACTATATGTTTTGTCACAGAGATAACCATGATATTGAAAAGTGATTTTGTTATTAGCATAGTAATGTTATTTGTGAATATGTCCACTATTTTGGGATCTTTATTTGATTACGGTAAGTAGAATATTATACGATTTTAATTGATGACTAAGGGTTGAGATATATTTTGGAATCATATATGGTTATAATGGGGCTTTATGGTGATTAATTATATTTACAGATATGGTTAGAAAATCATGGAGATGATGTGTTTGGGGCATGAATATTTTTGTATAAGACTTTAGGAGTAATTGTTGTTTTTTGGAGACAAATTTTAAAATTAATATTAAAAGACTATGTGATAAAATCCATTTAATTTTTGGTTTAAATAATATCTTGTAATATTTTTATGGATTTAAAGGATAGTTGTTTATTGACTTATTTAAGTTGAACTTTGGTTATTACTATTGAATTTGGTAGATTAAAGTAGTTTTTATTATTTGAAGGTGTATAATAGTTTGGAATCAATTTATCTTGTGCTAACCATTTTAGTTATTGTTAATGTATAAATAAAATAGTAATATCTTATTATACTTTATATAATTCAGGATATATGGAAGTTTATTTTTCTCTTTAGGCATTAAAATGTTTTACAAATCATTTAGAGGAAAAGTTGAATTTGTGGTTGAAATTTATTAAAGGATAAAAATATGCTTTTCAAGTAAGTATATTTCGTTTTTTTCATACACTGTGAAGTAAAATAATTAAAAAACTCTAGAAGAATGATATTTACATAAAAAAATTATTTTTTTTACTTTTCATAATGATGAATTAGTGGCCTTTTAATCCATCGCATATTTACAGTTTTGTGGGGGTTAACTTTCTCATGACCATGTTTTCTATCCCTCTCCAGAAATACATGGAAGTTATATTTTTCTTCCATTTCCATGTTTTCACTTTCCACAGAAGGATTACTTTATAGAAATATAGTATGTGCTGCTCCAGATGACCTGCATGTATCCATGTCTCTATATACATGTGGAAGTTTTATTAACCCCTTTTATGATATGGGATTTGGAAAAAGGAATTTTGAAAAGTCAAACCTCGGTTGTTGAGAACAATTTACTAAAGTGGTATATAATGTAATATTCTATAATTTTATTTTTAAATACTATATTCAACGGAGTATAAGATACATAACACTAAGCTTAAACAAATAATGAAATATTATTCTTTAAATGTGATTATTATAATCTATCAGTTAAATTAGAGGTTATGAATTGGAATATATGATTTAGGAAATAAAAATATATATCCAACACAATATAACTTTATTCGCAAATTATTATAATAATTACATAATATTTTAAGTAAAGTCGTTTTATTCTTCAAGAATATGTATTCTTAAAAAATGGATTTTCTTGCTTTTTTATGGGTGAATATTATAATTGATTTGATGATGTTTTAGAAAACTAATTTCAAAAATTAAACTTAATTTTTAAAATCATAATATCAAAAATAGTCCATGGTGAAATTTTTAGAATTTTCTAAAACAGATAAATTTTTTCTAAATACTAAAAAATATATTTTTTATGAAATAGGGTATTTTTTGTGATATCATGAACACATGATTATAATATAAAAATTTATTAAAATTATTGAATGAATCCCATATGATATTATAATATAAATATAATACAAAAATAATTCTGTGGATTCAAATTATAATTATTTCATGGTAACTATGAAAATCATTTTCTGGGTTGACGTAGTGCTTACGAAGCACTAGAAAAATTATATTTGGAAAAATATAGCTAAAAATTGAGAAATGGATGGTCTTTTCACAACCATTTTATTAAATATTATCTAAAAATGATTATTTTGGCTAATATTTTTGAATTTTTGATTTATATAACAAGAATATTATCCAAAAAATTGTACAACTCTTATAGAAATCTAGAAAAGATAAAATAAAAATTAAATAAGATATCTTGACATTGGTATAATTAAATATATACAATGAATGAATTTAAAGGATTATATTGATACTAATAAATTTATTTTTATGATATTAATTTACATTTAAATTTTAATATATGAAATATTAAACTTAAATGAATATGCAACACGGAAAACTACTTGTGCAAGAAGAACAAAAATCAATAAAATGATTCTAAAAAAACTTTAAATAAAATGATAAGAACCATTAAATTGCCCAAAAACATGATTAAATATTATTTGATGAATATATATCAACCATAATCATCCATCATTTTGAATTTATGACATTTCGGGGCCACATGGATGAGATTATGATATTTATTGTATTTTATTTAAAGAAAATTCAATCATGTCACACTCGTATTTTTAATAACTGTAATATTTTTAATAAAATTTTATCTCAAATATTAGTTACAATATAGATATTATTTTTAAATATATAATCTTTATTTATTTCATGGTAATTTATTTTAAATTTTTAGTGTATCAATAATTTCCTTAAATGCTTACACAATGATGATTTAGTAATTATTCATTTAATGTAAAAACAAAATAAATGATATAAAACATATTAATAGAAATGTAATTTTAAAATAATTAAGGTGATCAACTAATTTTATATATTAATAGGATATATTATGGATATTTTAAAATATTTTTTTTGTAATTTATATTGTTTTATTGATATTTTTTTATGTAAAAGTAATAAATAGTGTCAAAATTGACACTAATGATATTTTATAAATAATAATATTTTATTAAATTATTTAAAAATCATGAAAGTATTAAATAATAAAGAATGGGATATGATATGGTCTAAAATATCATCTCTTAAACATTTTTTTAGTCAATAGACCTTATATATAAAATAATAACCTTTTATGAGTGAAAAAATATGATACCATTATTAAGGTTAAAATATGTTAATTAAGGTTCTAAACAAAAAGATAATGTTTAGAATGGTACTTAATCATATAAAAACAATATTTGTTGATTTTATTTCAGCCATATTCTACCATTGGATTTAATTCATGATGTTTGAAATTATTTGGATCTAGAATAGTCTAATTATATTTTATTTTTTAAAAGAAATTCCAAAAGTCCATTCCCCTTAAATTATAAAAGGACACATCATCCCTCACTTTATTTAACCACTTTTTACCTTTTATCATGACCACGCTCTGAAAAATTATCTTCTAAACATTCGTAGACATATTCTTGATGTTTTTTACTTCCCTAAATACCAATCTTATTTTCTTTTAGAGGTTATCTAAAGGATTCATTCAAAGAAGAGGTAATCCATCTAAACGATCACTTTCTTTTTCTAATCATTTTTAACTCCTATAAATATATGGTATTTATCTTAAAATAATAATTTAATTATCCCTAATATTATTATGGTTATGAAAACACCATTATACACCATCTTTCTCATATATTAGAAGTTAAAGCATCACATGTTCATAAGAATGGATTATCGTCACCACGTTACAATGAAATTAATTTTCCATTTACATATTTTATAGATTGGTATTATAATGGGTTTAATATTTATATATGCTATTTATGACATAATTATACTTCTTTAATGATTATATCTTATCTAGCTTATTATGATCCAATGTTTTAGGAAACAATAATGTCGCTTGAACGTACATATGTACTAAAATCTCACAAGTATAAAATTAACCTATGGACACAGTTTGGAACGGTTATCATAGGTAAAAGAACATAGAAATAGCCTATGTCCATAGTTATCCAAAACCAATGTCTGCTAGAGCCATTTCAATAGTAATTACATTTTCCCATGTTTTAAACCTTTTTATTGGCACCCTAGTGAAAAAAATTTAACCGTGGAAGTAGGTCACCTAATGCCATAGTTTAAATCATGGAAATACGTACCCAAGTGAAATAGTTTTAAACATGGAAATATGTCACATATTTACATGGATAAAATGTAAAAAATATGTGACCTACTACCATGGTTAAAACCATGGTGATTTACTTTATATGGTATAAAAAAATAATTTTTTTACCTGAAAATGCATGAATCCACACACACATAGCAGAAATTGATTTATTTCAAATAAAAAAAATTAACATCCATATTCATCCACTATACTACCGGTCGACTTAAGAAAAAAATGAGGGTGGCAGAGCCCATTATTGAAAAAATCTAGAATATTATATATATTCATACTCAATTGTAGTGTGATATTAAAACACAATATATAGTAAAGAAATATGAAATTAACATCAATTTGAGAGGAACTTTTCATCTTTATGAACTCACTTACAACCCTTTGGTAGAATTTATCACATGAAACTGGTGGAACATACACATATAGATGATGTTTTGAACATAAAAAATTCAACATAAAATAAATTAAAATGTGTCTAAAACTGTAAAATGGATGTAAATTTATATTGAAAATAAAATAGCGAAATTCCATTTTAGGTCATCACTAAACAGCCCCCCATCTTCCTGACTTCCTGAACATGTACAGTGGAAAATATTTTTTGGAAATTTATGTTTTCCAGGATCATCTCAGATCATTCAACCGCGAAACACTAATAAAAAACTTGATAACTCTAAAATAAGTAAATTAGATCTGATTGCATTTTTTTAATTTCTGAAAGTGCCTTGTCAAATATGGTAACCACGTCCTTGTAGTGCCTACAAGAATATTACAAAATAATTTCATTGTTTCCAGGTTCCTAGAATCCTAATTAAATGCATGAGATTGGAAAAATATGTAATCCTAAATGACAACCAAAATAAATAAATCAATGACAACCAAAATAAATAAATAACTCGCTCTTGTTTACCTACATCATAAAAGATGTAAAAAAATAAAATATTGGTCTTTATAATTATCATATAACTTACTTATCTCTATGTAGTTCGATTCAGTCAACACAATTAATAGGGATAAGTAATGAAATAAATTATAATACAACACAAACAGAACTCAAACCACGCATCCAGGGTGGAATATCATTCAATGATTATGCATTTTTTTGGTAGGGAATGTGAAATACTATCAAATTAATATGCAAAAATTATAAATACATGATTATAGTTATAACATGTTAAATGGATTAGCACATATGTAGTGGTACAACATATCCTGTTTTCTATCTGTATTCTTTTAGTGTGCATAAAAAATGAAGAGGTTATGAACATTTTATATATTTAATATTCTCAACCGTAAGAGTGATTGTAGACATTATAATATGATGATAATGTTAATACTAAATAAGATCAAAACACTATTTTAAAACTGAAATTAAGAAACAATATAATCATTATAGATGTAGTAAAATATGAAAATATTTAAATATGTATAGGAGTCAATGAATTGTACCAATATATATGTAAAATTTTATTAACAAAATCTATGTTAAATTTATCGATCTGTATATTTTTAAACATAAAAAATAGAAAATTTTATGAATATGTATATGAAATCTATTCAAATTAAAAGTTTAGAAGAGAATTTTCCAACTAAATGGACAAATATTATCTATCATTAATGGTATACTAATCTATAAAATTATTAAATATGTATAGGATTTGATGAACTGAACTAATATATACCAATCATGTGATAACTAATTAAGGAAAATTTAATGAACAACTCTCCTACTAAATAACATAATTCAATGTATTAAACATTAAAACATAATTAAAATGTATTTTTGTATTATGTATTGCATGAAAATTAACCTGGTAATATTTCTTTCATGTTTAGTAAAAGAAACTACATGAATTTGGGGAATTAAATTGTAGAATAATTAAATTAAATTGATTTTATATTGAATATAAACATCACTTTCATTACATGATGACTCATAATGAAATAAATTGACTTTACCCAAGGAAATATCAATTTTATTAATAAGAACTATAATGTAAACTTCAAGAAAATATAAAATTCATTACATGATAATGCTATATAAACTTATAGATAAACTATAATATAAATTTTTACTTAAATGTAAATATAAATTTAAATGTAAACTATAATTTAATTACAATATAAACTAAAATATCATATTTCAATATAAAATTAAATGTAATGAAATATACAATGTATCTTTTGATCATGATCATGCATACAAAAGGAAACAACATTGATATTAATATAATATACATTTATACAACATGCACATGACATAGTTAAATTAAATTCATATTAAGGTATTTAAAAATTCAGGTTTATTCAATATAAATTGATGTTTATATTGACAATTGAAATTTTATGATTTTATGAATTAAATGGTATTATATATAGTGTCAAAATGAAAAAAATAATAATAAATATATTAGTTAATTTAAATCACATGCTCAAATTAGGTAAATTATACTAAATGCTTAATTCAAATTGAACAAAACTAATTAAATTTTTAAAAACAACATATATATTTATAAAATAAATGAAACAGTTTTTTAGGAAAGGGAATGAATTTTTTTTTAGTGCATAAAATAAATGTTTATGATTAAATTTATGTAACCTACATTTGAAAAAACTAAATATATATTCAAGAAATGTAATTTCATTCATATTGAAAGTAAAATACATATTCAATTCATTATAATAATAAAAATTCAAAAGATTAAATATTTAATGTTTGAAACATATTCAGTCCATTATTTAAATAATATTTAGTGTATGGTTTTCTAAGATACAATATGTAATTTTGGTATATGTTAGAAAATGGAATGCACTTATAGCTTTTAGATTACTATTTTTTTAAAATTAGTGGTAAAAAGATAGATGTTGGCTGTTAGAGAATCCATAATCAAACAATATTAAAAAATGAATGCAGTGATGACATTAATTCCAAGACTGCAGGAGGAGTTAGAGGTCACAAGATTCATTGAAGAATAAAATTAAATACAGAAGGATTGAATTTTAAAACTACACTAAATTATTTATAGAAATGTAGGTGCACATTCAAAGGGGTAAAGGATGTTCACAGTATAATTATAGTCTTTGGAATTATTATTATTCAAGACATGTGTTTTTTTAGGTTAGGGAAGGATAAAACTAATTAGTTTTACCTAAAAATGCCTAATTTCACACACACAAAGCAGAAATGACTCAATACACACACACACATAGAAACTAATAAAATAGAAAATAATCAATGAAATGAAAACGAATCTAGTGATTCTAGTCAAAAAAAATTCTATTCAAAAGAAAAAAATGTTGAAGTCAATAAAGTGTTCTTTCTTAAGGTTGGAAGGAAGATTCTAAATAGTAAACCAATGATCAAGAGGTTCATTAAATAAAATGAAAATGAATAGAGAATATCACAATGGATTGAATGGTAGTGCGATCTATATCTGATTTTTTAAAAATGAGTTATATTTTCTTTATAAATGATATTCTTCCTAACAGTGGTGGATTTTTTTCAGATGAATGTTAAAAAAATTGACTCTATAAATTGGGATATCATGTTTGAAGTTATTCAATAGTTCAGGTTTAGAGACTATTTTTTTGTTATTTGAAAATTCTCTTCAAATCTATCAGGTTCTCCATACTAGTATATGGTACCCCAAAATTAACAGATAAACTAACATTTTCATGAAAAAAACTAAAATTGAATCACTAAAACATAAATAACTGTACAAAAATACAAAATGAAAGGAATATATTAGAATGAGTTTTTTATATATAATTAAATTACTCATGATGTAAATTATTACATATCATGTGGGAAAAACACTCACTAATAATATGTAAGATAACATATTAAGATTCAAACTATCATTAGAAAGCAACACTCAGCTATAAATGCCACTTTTTATTACCTGAAACATAATGCATTCAATTTGTACATGAAAAAGGTGTTATGTATAGTGATTGATAATGAATCCTTGGTAAATATCATAAAAAATATATTAACTCGTGGAGTTAGTATGTTAATATATAAAAAATAGTTTAATTTCAAAAGAGTTCATTTCCCTTTAAGTCCAATAATGCTTCTTAAATTTTTCTAGGCATAAGAAATTATAATAATAATCACTTTAGTTTATATATGAACTCCCCTAACCATACCTGTGTTTGGATTGTCGGATATCAGTATCATGTTGTAGGTTGGCCAATCATTTGGCCCATCACATCTATTTCAAGATTTGGTTGTCCTATAGCCCATCCCACCCAGGTGAAATTCTAGAGTAATGCCACAATTCTACTTCATGGAAAGGTGAATGTGTACATAAAATTCGGGATAACAACTATCTTGTGAATATATGCAATCAAGACTCAAAAAACTGTCCCATATAATGTACTGGTATGTCAATATTTGACAAACCTACTTTAATAATTTATAATAACAACAACAGATATGTAAAAATTCCATCTATCAATGTCATGACATATAGATGAATTATCATTCTTCAAGAATAATTATAGTATACCAAACATCATTCTTATCAACATAAAAAAGTGGAAATTCATCTCAATGATATACTACATATCATATCAAAATGACATAAAGCATGCACATTCCTAGAATTCCATACATTAATTCCAAAAAAACATAATAACTACAAGTTAAGCATAGAGAGGAGTAAACATTATCATTGGAGTTGAAAATAACAAACATAATCTATAATTTAATCATAACTGAATATTCCATTTCACATTTTCCAAACAATAATATGGGTATATCAATAAGATTCTATGTTTTCAACAAGATTAAAAAATGCACTAATAATATAGTGAACCTAAAAATCACATGTAACATCCCATTACCTTGATTGGGTTTGTTTTCCACATTTTATAAGTTCCATTTTTGTTAAAAATCCTTTTATGTGATTTTTTTGGGTTTACTGCAAACTGCATAATAGGTACACGGCGTGTACCTGAAGTACATATCATGTACGTGGTGTTGGTTGCATGTCGTGTGCTAGGAGATCATGTCATGAACTGGGAGATCATGTTGTGAGCTGGTGTATGTTGTATACCTGATGTACACATCGTGAAGGGGTTAAATAGACGTTTTTTGACCTGAGGCGATGGGTTATTCGGCATACTTATCTAGTGTGGACTATATGTTGTGACCCTTGGGTACATGTCATGACTCGGCCCACATATAGGTTTAAGTAATTTGTTTGGAAGTACCACTTAGTATATTATTCTCAAAACTCTTGGTTACTAACCCTATACTCCCCCAAGGTGATTTTCAGATGTTCCACACATTCTGGTTCGATCCGATTGATTTTGGATCTTCATTGCATTTACAGTGTAATTCCCTGGAATGTTTTATCCCTAGTTCTTTATGTTTCTTCTCTCCTCTTTGGTTTTCAATAGATCATATTTGGATTGATGTATCTATTCCATGTAGTGTTGGATCTGGATTCTAGGTCAAGTTTCAAGATCTCTTTCACCTTTTCTCTCATTGACAAGTGTCATTGCGAGTGTAGTTCTTCAATAAAGAGGTAGGTTGTTCCATCCTAATTTCCCAAATTTATTATCATCATATTGTTTATATTATTTCAATTTTTGATTTAAATTCAAATGAAAAATACTACTTTTAATTACATTGATAACACCCAATTTTAATGTATTTGAGGATTTGAAATGGTTTTGGCATGGAAATTTGAAAAACCTCCAATTCTATTAAATTCATGTGAATGTGTGGATATTATCTGATTTAAATTTTTTAGTTTAAATTATGGATTATATGGAATTTTTTTCAATTAAATTGTTGAATTTAATTATGAAATGGAATGGTGAAAATTATTGAATTGGTTATGAATGAATTCCGAGCTTCAAAATGGATTTAAATGATTTTATATAAACATAGTGGTTTTATCTAGTGAAATAGGCTTGTTTTTTAATAAAACATGTTTTGGATTTAAATGGAATGAAATTAGAATTTTTTTGAAATGAATGAATGGGATTGATCTTATTTTATCCAGTCTTAAACTATTTCTCAAATCATGTAATAGTGAATGAAAACCTTATGTTTTTTGTGAGTTATTTGGATAAACTCTACACTATTACAATATTTTAAAACATACATTCCGCGGGTGTCATCCTCTATCGGTTGGTGAAGACTCTCTTTGGCCAGAGTCATAGGGACGTGTCTATACAAATATTCCTGAGTTAACCTAGAGAGTGTGGAATCCTATATCTTGTATGTCCTATCATAACTTTTGGTAGATGACTAGGTTTCTCTCTTGTTTATTTATATTTTAGAAATAAATGTATTCCAATTTTTGTTGGAAATACTATACATGCCTTCTAAATTTATATAAACTATTTTATATAAATTATTTACTTAAGCCATTATTTTAGAAATATTCCATCTCTTGTAAAGTAAATCTTGTTCTTCGAATGTATTTTCCAACATTTTGAAACTGTTTAGCATATTTTGTTTAAATATGTTTTTCAATTTCCAAACTTGTATGTTTTTAAAAACTGAATTCTATTATTTGGATAATCTATTTTTTGAATATATTAGGTAATATTTCGTGGTATCCTACTGGGCTAAGGATCACACCCTACTTTTTTTCCTTCGGGTGTTTGTAGAATTTATTCTTCGAGGATCGAGTAAAGGTAAGGGATCTCTTGTAGGTGGATCCAGATGTTGAGATTTGGACTTTGTGTGTTATTTACTCAGGGACTTTGGAAATGTTTTCATATTTTAGTACATGGATTTATGTACTTTAGCTTTATGATTTTTTGTATTCTGATACCTTACTCCCTGTGGAGTTTTCGTTTGATATGAAAATTGTTTTTTTCTTTTTCTTTCGTATTCTTGTGATAGAAATCCTTCCCACTTGTATGTATTATGAGGTCAAGTGCTAGCTGCCAACCTGTGGGGATCGGAAACTCCCTTCGGGTTATGTCAAGACCCGCCATATTATCATGTTACTATGGTACCCAGGAAGGTCTGTGACAAATTGGAATCAAAGGAGGATGTTGATATTTTTTCTTTATGCTCGTATGCATTTTTTAATTCTTGTCGGGACTTAGGATGTAGTTTCAATTGAGTGCATATCCATCTCTCACCGCAATGAACCTTATGTTTCTAGGGGTGGTTAGGGAAATACATTTTGTGTATTAGTTCTAGTATTTCCCATATAGAGATTTGGATAGGTTGATATAAAAATCTTATTATTCCCTTTATAGAAAATATTTTCTCTTTTTACTCAGTTTGAGATTTAATCTAATATTCACTTATTATCTGATGATGTTTTGTAGAATCATGCCTCTAAGAATACGTGTGAATCATATCTAGAAAAAGGTTGTTGCTGAACCTCATAAAAAAATCTTGTTATTGATCCAAATTTGGTCGAGGTGATTGTGCGCACTGTCCAAGCTCTAAGATAGGCACCACCTCCATTTCTCTCTTAGGATGTAGTTGTGGATCCTCAGGGGGGATGTTCTTCAGAATCGTTATCAAGAGTTACTTCACGAGAAGACACCAGTCTTCAAAGGCTCCAATAATCATCAACATGTTGAGGAATGGTTAAGAAAGATATGGTGTCTGTTTGAGTTCATGAGGACACTTGAAGTGATCAGGGTGAAGAGTTCCACCTTTTTGCTGGAGGGACCATGTAGGAGATGGTTGGACACGATGGTGGTAGCAGAGAAACATGAGGGCCTATAGTGGAAATACTTCAAGGTTATTTTCAAAAATCACTTCAATCTAGATTCAATGGTGTTAGCCAAGATAGTTTAATTTTTCAAGCTCAAGTAGGTTGACAAATTCGTGACTGAGTATTCAAATCGCTTTGCTGATATGGTGTAGTTTTCTCATGAGATTATATTTAATGTGAAGATATAGGCCTAAATTTTCAAGATGGGTCTTCGATCAGATATCTATTATTAGGTTTTCTTGTTAAATCTTCTCATATTTATTGATGTTCAGGATAGGGCGATGATTGTTGAGATTGACTTGGAAGGAAAGATAAGGTTGAGAGGAGTTCATTTTTTTCTAGTTGAATTTTTGGTTCTTCCAAAAGAAAATGGAAGCGTGCTGATACTGATGGTAGTTCTCAACGACAGAGTCATTCTAGACCCCCTACATAACTAGGAGGATGTTTATTGAAGTGATAACAATATGTCATGCCAATAAATTCTAGGAGGGTTTTCACTAAAGACCGAAGAACTGTAGATCCTAAAATAATTTAGGGCACTTGCAGAGATTCTTATGTCACTTATCTACTATACATAGTGGGACAAGATCATTATCTACTCCCAAAATTATAGGGAAATAAAATGCTTCACTAAAAAGGGGTTTTAGCGTCTGGTATCCTGAAAGAATCTTCTTCATTCAGTGGAAGAGTCTCTAGAGGAATTATAAACTGGTCTGGTAACTGTGATAGGTACCATCACCATTACATTGTCATTATTGACATCTCTTTTTGATACTGGTGCATCTCACTCATTTATTTCAACCCATATCATTAATATTATATATCTTCCTATGGAGAAAATATCTCATGAAATGGATATTACTACACCCCTTGGTATGAAGAGAGATCTTGGTCTCCATAGTCTTGCATGTGTCTTCTCTCTATTAGATGTTGAGGTAGCTTGGCATTTTCAGGTTCTAGATATGAAATCTCTTGACGTCATATTCATATGGATTGGATCTTTGACAAAAAAAATCATGAATTTATTATTATCTTTGATGGGTCTAATTTACTACATGATGTGGTGTACCTCTTTTTTTTAAGAATAATGGGACCCAAGGTCGAGCAGAGCTAGACCTTCTTATCCAGAGTTGGGAAAGTTTATATCAGTGTTTGATTTTCACTTGGAGTGACATTAAATGGGTGGTGATCTTCCTCTAGTTGTTACTAAGTTCTATAATATGTTCCATTTGGATTTATCTGGTCTTCCACTGATTAGAGAGGTTGAGTTTTTTATTAATGTCTGGTACCCAACCAGTCTTTATCCCCTCTTACTGCATGACACCAGCTGAGCTGCAAGATCTAATGTCTCAGTTGAATGATCTTCTTAAGAAAGGCTATATTCATCCATGTGTGTCACCTTGTGCAGTGCTAGTTTTCTTTTCAAAGAAGGATTGTTGTTCTATGCTCTTATGTGTTGATAATTGAAATCTAAATCGAGTTATAATAAATAATAGACATCCATTTCCAAGGATTGAAGATCTATTTGATCAGATAAAAGGGGAAAAGTGTTTTTCAAAGGTTTACCTTCAATATGGTTACCATAAGTTGAGGATAAAAGAATATGATGTTCTGAAAATCACCTTTCGGAGCAGGTATGGGAACATTAAGTAACTTGTTACTCCCTTTGATTTTCCAAATTATCCTTCAATTTTTATGGATTCAGTGAACAAGATTTTCCATGAGTATCTAGTTACCATTGTGGTAGTCTTTGTGGATGATGTTGTTTTTTAATCTATGTCCGAGGAGGATCATGTGAAACATCTGAGAATAGTTATGAATATTCTAAGAAATCATCACCTTCATTCTAAGTTTTCAAAGTGTTATTTTTGGATTTGGGAAGTAAAATTTTTGGGACCCGTGGTTTATGAATAGGGTGAATAAGTTGATCTTGAAAAGCTTAAGTCTTTCATGATGTGGGAGCAACCTCAAAAATTCTTCAAGATCCAGAGTATCCTAGGCCTAGCTAGATATTACTACAGGTTCATGAAATACTTCTCGAAGTGGAATTCTCTGATGACTTCTCTGACTCAGAAGTGGGTGAAGTTTTCATGGGATGATAAATGTCAGAGTTATTTTGTTGATATAAAACATCTGTTGACTACTATGATTTTTGAAACTTCTAGTAGTCGAGCAGGGCTATGTGTTCTTTTGTGATGCATTTGTTTTAGGCTTGGGATGAGTTCTTATGAAGAGTGATAATGTGGTAGAATATGGATCTCATCAACTTAGGCCACATGAGAAAAATTATTCTGCCCATGACCTAGAACATACAACCATGATTCACGCTATTAAGGGTTGGTGACATTAGCTTTATGGTAAAATATTTATGGTGTAGTTAGATAAAAAAATCATGAGTTAAATATTCTACCAAAAATATTTGAATCTTTAGAAGTGGAATTGGGTGGATTACCTAAAATATTTAGACGTTGACATCACCTATACCCCATAGAAAGGAAATGTCATTGCTCACTCTTTGAGCAGGAAACTTCCAACCCAGGGAGTGAAAGTATCATCAGAAGAATGGAATTTTATACATCTTTTTACATAGTTTCATATTGGAGTTTAGGAGGAATGTATTGAGTTTTCTTTGTCCAGTGTTCACTTGATTTCTACACTTCATGATATTATTCTCCAAGACCAACTTCTTGATGATGAATTTTGTAGAATTAGAGATTCCCTTTATGGTGGGGATATAGTTACCCTTTGGCTGTTCTCCAAATAGGGTATTACATTCTATCAGAACCAATTTTTTGTGTCGTTATCTATAAGGAATGATATGGTGGAATATTTTCCTAGATCTCATTGTTTTGTACACCAAGTAACATCAAAAATATTCTATGACTTGAGGTGGCAGTTCTAGTGGCGGGTAATGAGGCGAGACATTGCAGAGTTTGGATATCGTTTCTATACATTCCCATAAGTGAATTCCAAGCATCAGAAACCTAGGGGTTTTCTTCAACCACTCCCAATTCCAACTTGTAAGTGGGATGATATCTCTATGGACTTTGTTGTTGGATTTCCATTTACCAGATAAAGAATAATGTGATATGGTTTGGAATAGATAGGATGAGTAGTTTGGATCACTTTATACCCATTTGTGATACATCCAAAGTTTAGGAGTTGGGAGATCTCTATGTGAAAAAGATTATTTGTTTTCATGGAGTTTGATCTGATATAGTCACTAATAAGGATCCTCGGTTTACTTCTCTCTTTGGGAGATGCCTTCAAGAGGCTGTGGGATCTCATATTCATTTGAGCATGAACTAACATCCACAGTCACATGGCCAGATAGAAAGAGATATACAAATTCTTGAGGATATGCTTCACAATTATTTCCTCAACTTTGGTGGGTCTTGGGATGATCACTTGGGGTTGTTCTATTTCTCTTATAACAATAGTTACTAGTATGAAATCATAATAGAACCTTTTAAGGCCTTATAATGATAACTTTTTTAATATATGTTTTGTTGGTAAGATTTTGGTGAAATATCTTTGGTTGGACCTAGATTTGTGTA
This sequence comes from Viscum album, assembly GCA_963277665.1. Classification (NCBI taxonomy): domain Eukaryota; kingdom Viridiplantae; phylum Streptophyta; class Magnoliopsida; order Santalales; family Viscaceae; genus Viscum; species Viscum album. Next base: position 12,725,165 of record OY728157.1, on the reverse strand, counting down.
GGAGATAACAACAAAGATTCAGCTGATTCATCAAAGCATGTTGATAGAAAAAATTTTATATAAGTCTTACGTTGATTGACACCATAGAAATTTGGATTTTTTAGTTGGTGATCATTTGTTCTTAAAAGGTTTCACACCAGTTGGGTCATCAGTGGCTTGGGAGGCAAGGGAATCTTTTCCTCCCTTTGTGGGACCTTTCTTCATGGTTGAGTAGGTGGGAAAGTTACATACCATTTGGAACTTCTACCACAGCTGATGTCAATATATAATGGGTTCCACATATCACAGCTAAGAAAGCATATATCTGATCTATATCATGTTTTCAGCTGGAGTAATCTTGAGATCAAACCTGATTTATCTTTGACTGAGAGACCAATTAGGATAGTTGATTTTGAGACCAAGGTACTTCATGGGAGGAAGATACCTTTGATTCATGTGCTATGGCATCATGGTTTTTATAGTCTTGAGACATGGGAACTTCAGGCACTAAGAGAGCAGGGGAATCATCTTTTTGGCGTGGATGATTCTGCATAGTCTTTCAAGAGGCGGAAATGGTTTATGGTGGGGATATTGTAACATCTAGTTACCATGATAAAAGAATTTTTCACTTTTTCTATGTTCCATTTCGGTTAAAAATCATTTTATGTGATTTTTATGGGTTTGTTGTGGACTGCATAATAAGTACACACTGTATACCTGAAGTACATATCATGTACTTGGTGTTGGTTGCATGTAGTGGACTGGGAAATCGTTTCGTGAACAGGTAGATCATGTCATGAGATAGTACATGTTTTTTATCTATGTTACACGTTTTGTAGGGGTTAAATAGATATTTTTTAACCTGTGGTGATGGGTTTTTTGGCGTACTTATCTAACGTGGACTGCACATCCTAAACCCTGGGGTACACATTATGACAAGGCCCAGGCCTAGGTTTAATTAATGGGTGTGGAAGTATCGCTCAGTATATTATTCCCAAAAAATCATGGATCTAGATCGTAGATTCTCCTTAGGTTATTTTCATAGGTGTCACACCTTCGGGTTCGATCAGATCAACTTTGAATCTTTGTTTCATTTTCGTTGTGATTCCTGAGTAAGTTCTCTCCCTTGTTCTTCAAGTTTCCCTCCTTCTCGTTTCTTGTTTTTTCAATGTATCATATAGGGTTTTATGGATATATTCTATTTTTTGATGGATCTTTCTTCTAGTTTTAGTTTCATGATCTCTATCACCTTCGTTGTCGTTGACAGGTGTCATCGTGAGTGTCGTTCTTTGGGAAATTGGTAAGTGGTTCTATCCTGATTTTCTGAATTGATTGTCATGATATTTCTTGAATTATTTCAATTATTGATTTAAATTCCAATGCCCGATCATTCATTCAATCGATTTTATAACACCCAATCCCAATTAATTGGAGGATTTTAAGTTCTTTTTGCATGAAATTTTGGAAAATCCCCAATTACATTGAATTGGGGTGGGTTTGTTGAAAATTGTATGATTTAAAAAAATTTATTTAAATTTTTTATTTGATAGAAATTAATTAAATTCAATTAATGAATTCAATTGTGAAATGGAATAGTGAAAAGGATGGAGTTGGTTTTGATGGAATTTCAAACATTCTAATGGCTTAAAATTATTTGATTGAAACTGAGTGATTTTATCTTGTGAAAAGGCGTGTTTTTTAATAAAACAAGTTTTGGTTTCAAATGTAAATAAATTGACATTTTTTCAAAATAGAATAATGGTATTTATCGTATATTAAGTAGTCTTAAAATAGTTCACCCACCTTGAAAGAGCGCATGAAATCCTTAGGTAGTTAGTGAGTTATTTGGATACACTCTAAGATATTACAATGTTCTAAAACATACATGTAGCAGGTCACATCCACAATGGGTTAGTGATGAGTCTCCTTTGGATAGTGTCATAGAGAAGTGTGCATACCCATTTTTCTGAGTTCACATATAGAGTTTGGAATCCTATTGCTGGTTAATACTAACATACCTTTCAGAAGATGACCATATTGCTCGCTTGTTTATTTATATTTGAGATATAAATATATTCCAATGTTTTTTTTGAACTATTTTTCATTCCTACTAAATTTATATAAACTGTTATATATATATATTTTACTTAAGCCATTATTTTATAAATATTCCATCTCTTGTAAAGTAAATCCAGTTTTTGAATGTATTTTCCATCATTTTGAAAATGTTTAGCATGTTTTGTTTAAATTTGATTATGAGTTGGAAGACCTGTTTGTTTTGAAAAATAAAAAATCTTTTTTTGGATAATATATATTTGGATTATTTATGGAACCATTGGTGGTATCCTTCTGGTTTTAGGCTCACACCCTTCTTTTCCCTTCATGTGTCTGTAGACTTTCATCTTTATGGCTTGAGAAAAGGGAAGGGATCTCTTGGAGGTGGATCCATCTATAAAGCTTTGAACATGGTGAGTTGTGTCCTTAGGGACATTAGGGATTTTTTCCTATTTTAGTATGTTGGTTTCAGTACTTTGGATTTATGCTTTTTTTATTCTAGTACTTTACTCTCAATTGAGTATTCTTTTACTATTCATATTGTTTTTTTTTTCTTTAGCTTCCTAAATCTTGTGGCTAAAATCATTCCCACTTTTATGTTGTATGATGCCATGTTATAATTTCCAACCCATGGGGATCTGAAACTCCCTTGTTGTTATGTCAGGACAGGCTAGGTTATTGGGTTCCCAGGGTACTTGAGCTGGTTCATGACATCACAAATTCCCTAATTAAAATTAGGCCATAGAATAAAAATGGAATAAACCTTACCTAAATCCAATGTTGAACTCACTACCTTCTATGGTGGTGGATAGAAACGGCATTATCATAAGAAACCACCAATAAGTAAACAATGTGAAAATAAAAGAGATTTAATGACTTGTTATATATATGTGATCCAAAAATAGGATAATCCAATGGAATGTGTATTGTAAAAACTGGTTGGGGACCCAACACACTCTTAATGACTAGTTAAAGAAAATGAGGAATCAAGTGCACTTTTCTATATGAAAATTTATTTGACAAATACTTAATTCCAGATTATTACATGTTTCCAAATAAACATAATTTTTTTTGTCGATATGTATCAAACATTCAAACTTTTATATAATAAAATTAGTATATTTATAGGTAATACCATTATATACAAGATAAAACAAAATTATAGAAAAGGAAATAAGGAGAGGGTGAATTAGGAGATCATCAATGGCTTGATATTTCTAGATGGAGAGCTTTGGGAGAAGATACGCATTAGATTTTTTTTTATAAAAATAAATGAAAACTGAGTTAACACTTATCACTTTTGATAAATTAATATGTACTATTTTTCTATATTTCTTATAGAATAAATTATTTTTTCAACTTAATTAATTAGTTTTTTATAGTTTATATTTTTTTCTTATAATTAGATATAGTACCACTTATTTATTACCATGTTAAATACAAGTGATAAAATATATATGTAGCCAATGTGATAAAGAATGTGAACAATAATGTTCGATGTAATCATCGATAATAGAAAATTTTGATATATATAATTATTATTTAATGAAATGGAATATATTCAAGTAAATAAGCTATAATCTAAATTTTACAACAAAAGTTTTTACATAAGCCTACATCCCATCAAGAGACAAATCCTAATCCCATCACAATGTTTCATCTTGAGTGAAAAATAGAGAGTTCACATATATTTACATATTTTATCCTATGAGAAATTCAAAATTGAATACAATAACTTATAGATATTATATTAAAGAAACACTCTTTTTTATCATTGTTACAAAACCATTCAAATTGTAACATTTAATTGGCATTGGAATCATTCATATGTGTATACATATTGTCATTAGTGTGGTATTAAAAATTTTCAGAATTGAATTCTTTTTTTACATTAGTAGGGGTTTGAAACTAGGAATCTATAGTATAATCTTCCCCCATGTAAAATTTCTTCCATAATTACAGAAAATATCAGTGAATTTCTTTATTTTCTTCAATTTATAAATTAAGATCTCATTGAGAAATTCATTTCAATTTGAAATAGTAAAAATATAAAACTATATTGAATCTTTATCATGGAATTTAAGACTTATTAAATAATGAAATAAATATAATTATAAAAACTCAACTAATTTCATGTTTCTCGAGATCTTCAAAACCTCAGTCGTGTGCTCACTTCCTATATCTTACAATCCATCTCAATCTATAAACATCCTAAAAATGGTAAAATAAAATAAAATACATATCCACAAGACATTCTCCCTAGGATTTAAATATGAAGAAGAATTCTTCAATTATACAAAAAATATTTCTATAAATTAATTCATAGAAATTTCATACAAATAGATGGGAGGATTCATTTGAAATAAAGAGCTTCTAAACCGTTCACGGAACAAGATCTATCTACCATCGTGTAGTCTTGATAAAATATTTGTGTTATAAGGAATATTTAATAATAGATCTTTAAAAATAATTAAACTAAAATTATATTTTTTAACATAATACTTTCGTGAAAAATAAATTTATAAATTTTTATAGTGATTCACTACTTTGGGATTTATCTTTCCATTATTTTATCTTTCCACTGACATGGATGACAAATAGAAAAAAGCTCCTCCAAATATATTATATTTCACTATTCACATTAAAAAGTATGAAAATAATATTGTCTAGGAATATAATGGGAAGAAAATCTTAATTTTTAAAGAAATAAAGTTGAATAGATGAACATTTTCATTTGGTTACTTATTCCTCTATACAGTGACCTCTTGGTTTATAGAAACAATGAGTGTGTCAGCAAAAAATTCTTAATTAAAACCATATTAATACCAAAAAAACTCCAAGTACCAACATTTATCCATTTAAATGGTTATTTCTACTATAAAATATAGAAAAAAACCTAAAATTAAATGTTTATTCCAAATAAATGGTTGTAGTTTTCCATAATTGGAAAAAAACACACTCTTCATGGATGAAATAGAAAAATCATAACTAAATACACCATATGACAGTGTGTTAATCACTATTTTTAGGCTATATATGCACGACATTGACTGACCAATCAATATTTTGTATACAGAGCTAGTAATGAAAGGGTTTATTAATTTATAACATTAATCAAATTATCAAATTATCTATCCATCTAACAATATTTCCATCTCTATTTACACAATATAAATTAATTAGTGACTCAGTGATAAACTAAAAAAATAAATATTGATGTAAAATTAGTAAAATAATTAAAATAATAATTCAAAATGAATAAAAAAAATTTATTCCCTATCAGTCCATGAATAACTTCTATTAAAAGTAAACAACAACTAAATAAGGAAAATTGAATTTAGAATGGTGGTTAGATGTATTATCTCAGATCACATCTCATGCATGGATGGATGGGGGTATTTTACAGGGCAACTAGACAGGATCCTAGTGAGGATCATATACAACTGATAATGTTTTTGAGGGATTCTTTCTAGAATACTAAAATGTTATTGAATATGGTGTCAAGATTGACCTGAACATTTTATAGAAATTTCAAAGAGAAATATTGGAGATTTTATGTAACAAAAAAACATTGTACATTTATGGATAAAATTATTCACTATATATTAGGAAACAATAATTTCTTAGTAAAAGGAAAACTGAATAATTTCTAATTTTATGTTTGGGAAGAAAAAAATTAAACTTCAACATCTTATTTTATAATTATTCTTACCTAAAAACATAAAAATGAATATTGTATAAAGTGACTTATAGTATCTATAATCTCAATAATGTATGACTGTCGAACAATGATAATATTATAAGCTTATAGAGTATGATTTATCATAGTATTCTATGATTAGTTAACAAAATAAATGTTTGAAAATAAATCTAAAAAACCAAGCATGAAATAAAATTAGATAGACCATATATTTAAAAAATGTCAATAACAAAATATCAAATACTTCATAGACAATTTAATATTAAATTTATTAGAAAAAAACTTTTCCTTATAATTAAATTTTCTAAGCCTTATAACACAACCATCACAACTCTTCAAGAGTTTTATTAACATTAAAAAATATTAGTAATAAGAATATAAAAAACAAAAAGATTCAATCAATATTTGGAGTCAATAAACCATAGATAATTCAAAAATCAGTATTTATGATTAACAGTACCATAAAAAATCCTAGTACCATGTCCATGAATTATCAATGAGATTAAATATCATAATAAATTAGATTTACTTTTCTCATTATATTGATTTTGATGTTCCAGTGGTGGAATATGTTAGAGGTTGAGATGATACATGATTAAGAAATGGATATTACACTACATGAGGAGTGAACTAAAGTGGACTATAATATTATTTTATCTAGGTGTCAATTTTGATATGTTGTAGGTTTAACACAGCTTGCCTTATGTTGTTGGCCATAACATGATTTTTTGTGTTGTGTGAATCAATTATAAAAGTTCACCTTGAGTGGATTTAGTGAGAATTAAATATGAACTATATGGTATGATAAAAATATGGGAATGATATGAGGGGTACCTGATATTTCTATAGGACTATAAATTTTTTTTTGAGAAAAATGATAAATGAGGGGAGACAGATGTTTGAGGAAACTGAACATTCTTTTGACTGCGCTCACCACCTCAGAAACCCTAGTTGAATGAAGAGATCTGAATCATGATTGAGCAGAGGAAGAGGTTTGGGGAAGGTGGTGTAGATTCATCGAAGACACATCGGATCCATGTCATAGCAATATCAGAGCTGCGTCAGAGTCGCGCTAGAGACATGTCAGAGGAGGTGGATCCTGGGGAGGTGGATGTTGTACCTCTCGAACCCCTCAAGGTTTTATTTTCATGATCACAATCACTTTCATGTTTATCTAATCCTTTCTCAAGTGTTTTTGGTTGATAGGAATCATTTCATGTGGCCAAGGAGTTGGGCCAAGAAATCAAGAAGCAAAACTGGACTGAAATTCAGTCCACCGGCCAACCGGTGGCTTCACCACCGGTCGACCGATGGACCCTGGGCAGAAGGCAGAGCCACTACCTCACCACCGGCCAACCGGTGGCCGCAGCACCGGTCAGCCGGTGGCACCTGCATAGAATGGAAAGCTACTGTCTTGCCACCGGCCAGCCGGTGGCTCTGGCACCGGTCAGCCGGTGGCCCCTGGACAGAAATCCACATCCTTTTTCAAGGCACCGGCCAACCGGTGGGACTGTACCGGCCAGCCGGTGGAGCCAGTCAAACTAGCCGTTGCAGTTTGACCAGGCTGGCCCACTTGGCTCCCAACGGCTCTTTTAGCCTCTCCAACGGCTCCGAAGCCTCCCCAAGGGTTCCATGCCTATAAATAAAGGCCAAGGAAGCCCCGGACATCTACTGGAACTATACCCAAGCCACCGGACACATTGTTGATCATTTTGGCGAACCTCCGGCGGATTTCCTCAAGGAACCCAACGTGCTCTAATCCAATTCCACATCCAAGAGCACCATCAAAGAAGCTTGGAAGCGGCCTTCAACATCTCCAATCAATCAAAGGCGCCCAAGACTTCCTCAAATATGGTTTTTATTGTTTTATTTATTTTGAGCTTAAAATTGGGTTTGTGCCTACAAACCCCAACACCTTTTCTCATCCCCCTTTCTTTTGGGTTTCACATCACCACTAAGGTGTGAAGAGGTTGTCAAGCTTTCCTTTAAATAGCTTGAGACATAGGTGAGCTATCCTTCACCTGTAAGAAGGATAGTGGGTTCTTGCTAAACCATCAAAAGCAAGTGGGTTCTTGCTTAACCACCAAAAGCAAGCTGTAATAGGTCCTAGTGCTACCTCAAAGCCTAGTGGGTGTCTTGCTAAAACCATTGAAAAGCAAGCGGTAGGAATCTCTCAACGGTTGAGTTGGGAGCGGAGACGTAGGCCGGGTTTTGGCCGAACTCCGTTATCAATTTCTTGTGTCTTGCCTCTTTACTTTCCGCTGCACTTTCAACTTTGATTTTAATTTGTTAATCTTTTTTAAAAGGCAATTCACCCCCCCTCTTGCCATCTTTTCCCCGTTTTGTTCCGACCCAACAATTGGTATCAGAGGGAAATTTGAGTAATACCCTAACCCGGTTTCAAATTCAAGATCCATTAAGATGGCATCAACCTCTTTCGCCCCCGAGGGCCTCTCATTGGGTCGGGCTCCATTTTTTGATGGGACCGACTATAATTATTGGAAAACCCGCATGACCACTTTTTTAAGAAGCATAGGATATCCTATTTACAAAATTGTCATGCAAGGTTACACTTTGTCTACCCCCGACGAATCCAAATGGACCCAAGCCGACATTAGAAATTTTGAGCTTGATGGCAAAGCCATGAATGCTCTTCATTGCGGCCTTGACCGAAACGAGTTCAATCGAGTTTCCACATGCACCTCCGCACATGAAATCTGGAAACTTTTGGAGGTTACCCATGAGGGGACCAACAAAGTAAAGGATACTTGATTGGACATGTACCGTCAGGATTTTGAGTCTTTTTCCATGCACCCAAATGAATCAATTTCTGAAATGTTTACATGATTTACTGACGTGTGCAATGGGAGAAAGTCCCTTGGTGATGATGTTTCAGCTGAAGCAATGGTCAAGAAGATTCTATGGGTCCTTCCGAGCTCATGGGCACCGAAGGTGACGGCGATCCAAGAAGCTAAGGACATCAAAAATATGCCGGTAGAGGAGCTCATCGGATCTCTCATGACTTATGAGATCACGATGAGGAGGCAAGCTCAAAAGGAGGGCACACCAATCAAGACACCAAAGAACATCGCCCTCAAGGTACAAAAGGAAGTAAGCTCCTCCTCATCTTCTTCCTCATCTCCTTCCTCATCTTCCTCATCATCAAGCGGCGACTCGGAAATGGAGAATCTCGCCCGCCAAATGCACAAATTTATGAAGAAGCACAAGAAGAAGAAGAAATCCCACAAGCATCGAAAGCAAGAACCCACCGCAAGATCCGAGCCCAAGGTGAAATGCTACGGGTGCGGCGAAAAGGGCCATTACAAGCCCGATTTCCCACTCAACAAGAAACGGGCCAAGGAAAAAGGAAAGAAAAAGGTCCTCAAGGCGACATGGAGTGACACCTCATCATCATCCTCCTCCTCCTCAAGCGACCAAGGTACAAAATGCCTAATGGAAAAACATGGGGTAACATCTTCCGACTCCTCCTCCTCTTGTTCTTCAAATTCAAATTCTTTCAATCATATGTCTTATGAAGAACTCTCACATGCTAGAGAACAACTTGAAAATGGTTTTCATGCTTTATCGTCAAAATTTGTTGCTTTAAAAAAGTCTTTCAAAAAACTCTCCTCCGAAAAAGAACAACTTCTCAAAGAGAAGGAGGAGATGTCCCTCAAAATCCAAAATTTCCCAAATGTTGATTCCATGGAATCAACCATCAAAGCCCTAAGGGAGACCCTTGCTAAGTTCACCCAAGGGGAACAAAATTTGAACAATCTCCTAGGTTCCCAATGAATTTCTAGGACCACTCAAGGACTTGGCTATACCAACCAAGCCTCCTCCTCCCATGCACCCACTGTTTTTGTAAGGGGGAGCTCCAGTTTTAAATTTTGCAATTATTGTAAGAAACCCGGGCACCTCATTTATGAATGTAATTGTAAAAACGCCCGGTATGGTCAACCCAAAAGTATTTTCTTTTCGGACGAGTTTTATAGGAAAAGACCCGCCATGAGACAAGTTTGGATTGAAAAATCCCTTCTTGCGAGTCTCTCCGGGCCAAAATTTATTTCCTTTCCCCGGTGATTCATTGTTTTTATTTAGGGGGAGAACTTTCTAAATTGTTTTCAAACTTTGTTTCAAAACTCTCAATTTCAAAAATTTCATTTGGTTTCAAATTTCAAATTTCAATTGGTTTTTGATTCAAAACTTTCAATTCAAACTATTATTCAAATTTTCATTTCAATTTCAAAATCTCAATTGATTTTTCAATTCTCATATCTAGTTTTTCAAACCCTTTCCCTCAATCAAGTTTTATGCCCCACGCTATTTTGATAATCACAAAGGGGGAGAAATTTCTTGATTGATTGGGGGAGAATCCTTTTCATCATGCTTAGCATTTCCTTTCAATTTCATGTTTTTACTTTAATTGTTTTGGTGATTGTGATCATCAAAATAGGGGGAGATTGTTGTACCTCTCGAACCCCTCAAGGTTTTATTTTCATGATCACAATCACTTTCATGTTTATCTAATCCTTTCTCAAGTGTTTTTGGTTGATAGGAATCATTTCATGTGGCCAAGGAGTTGGGCCAAGAAAGCAAGAAGCAAAACTGGACTGAAATTCAGTCCACCGGCCAACTGGTGGCTTCACCACCGGTCGACCGATGGACCCTGGGCAGAAGGCAGAGCCACTGCCTCACCACCGGCCAACCGGTGGCCGCAGCACCGGTCAGCCGGTGGCACCTGCACAGAATGGCAAGCTACTGTCTTGCCACCGGCCAGCTGGTGGCTCTGGCACCAGTCAGCCGGTGGCCCCTGGACAGAAATCCACATCCTTTTTCAAGGCACCGGCCAACCGGTGGGACTGTACCGGCCAGCCGGTGGAGCCAGTCAAACTAGCCGTTGCAGTTTGACCAGGCTGGCCCACTTGGCTCCCAACGGCTCTTTTAGCCTCTCCAACGGCTCCGAAGCCTCCCCAAGGGTTCCATGCCTATAAATAAAGGCCAAGGATGCCCCGGACATCTACGTAACTATACCCAAGCCACCGGACACATTGTTGATCATTTTGGCGAACCTCCGGCGGATTTCCTCAAGGAACCCAACGTGCTCCAATCCAATTCCACATCCAAGAGCACCATCAAAGAAGCTTGGAAGCGGCCTTCAACATCTCCAATCAATCAAAGGCGCCCAAGACTTCCTCAAATACGGTTTTTATTGTTTTATTTATTTTGAGCTTAAAATTGGGTTTGTGCCTACAAACCCCAACACCTTTTCTCATCCCCCTTTCTTTTGGGTTTCACATCACCACTAAGGTGTGAAGAGGTTGTCAAGCTTTCCTTTAAATAGCTTGAGACATAGGTGAGCTATCCTTCACCTGTAAGAAGGATAGTGGGTTCTTGCTAAACCATCAAAAGCAAGTGGGTTCTTGCTTAACCACCAAAAGCAAGCTGTAATAGGTCCTAGTGCTACCTCAAAGCCTAGTGGGTTTCTTGCTAAAACCATTGAAAAGCAAGCGGTAGGAATCTCTCAACGGTTGAGTTGGGAGCGGAGACGTAGGCCGGGTTTTGGCCGAACTCCGTTATCAATTTCTTGTGTCTTGCCTCTTTACTTTCCGCTGCACTTTCAACTTTGATTTTAATTTGTTAATCTTTTTTAAAAGGCAATTCACCCCCCCTCTTGCCATCTTTTCCCCGTTTTGTTCCGACCCAACAGTGGAGAGGTCGCTTTAGAGATGCATCAAGAAGGAGGTGGAGAGGACTCATTTGAGCCATGTCGATAGGGATGTTTCATGACTACATCAGGTGAGGAGGATCATCGGGAGCACATTGGAGGCTATCAAGCACTGGCGATGAGCATCTTCGGAGGAGGAGGTTTCGATCGCAAGGGAATAAGGGAGGGATCGATAGGGAGAGGGATAAGTCATGGAGTATCTCAATTGGGAGGACATGTGTTTCCATATTTTTAAAATAATCCATGTTAGTAGATAAGTTATGTACATAGTTTTAGTAAACTATGGAAGTAGATGTGTGGCAATAGAACATTTTTCTAGTAGTGTCTCCACAGTGCGATGTGATTCATTTTCCATTTACATTTCACATGGATGAAAATAAATATGGATTTTATGAATATTATTTGTATATATATATATATGACATAATAATGTTTTTGAAATATAAATTTTTATTTTCCTTTCTTTTGTTCCATCAGTCGAGAAATGGAAATAATGTTCATGCGTACATATGGTCTACCGTCTCCATGAATGGTGCAATTCATTTTTATATATTTAATTTTTAAGAATGATTATAAATATGTATATGATTAATATATGTTATATTTAAAACATTATTTAAATTCTTTAAATTATGGTATTTTGATCAAAGTATAAGGATTGGGAATTCTGAACCAAATCATTCCCCAAAAACGAAGCAGTTATCACCAAGAACAGTGATTTTAAAAAAAGTGTTAATAAAAAAGTGATAAGATCATATAAATAAATAATAGGTGCTATGATAGATATATATTTATATAATTAATTTATTATAAAACTATATTTATTATATGGTATTTTTTTAATTTTATAAATAAAATTAGAAACATGAGTTAAGGTATTTTTGTCTCATTTTTATTTCTGTGGGATGCATGCCTTATTCACCACTTGTATCCTTTGTGTGGCGTATATAATACCAATGAATTTATTTTTATGATTCATATAATTAGTTTTATATAGGTTTAAATATCCATCTATTTTTATTTCATTAATGAGGCTTATGATTTGAAAATTACCAAAATTGTGGGGGTTTATTTAACAATATCATCATTATTTATGACTGTTTATGTTTAGGTCTTCACTGGGGAATATTTCTCTTTAATGTCCATGTTTTGTGAAATAAAGTCAATGAAAATTTATTATTACCCTACAATTGTTTAAAATCATTGTAATCATTTTTTACTTCATTAAAAATGGTTTGAAAACAATCTTTTTGTTAATTTTTAAATGATTTATTTTAGTGACTTTTCTGAAAAATTACATAAGGGATGTCTTTTTAAATAATATTGATGAGTGTATTTTCCCACTATCATAATTCCTAAATTATTTTATTATTCATCTACAAGATGAAACTATTCTTTTCAAATAAAATTTTTCCCATAATAATTGAGCATATTTTTTAAAAAGATTTATTTCAAAATGGAAGTGATATTTTCCTCAAGAGTTATTTCGAGTGATCTTGTAAAATATTTTTATATCAATTATATAATTATTTTTTAATTATTATTTACTAGGGATATGATCCAAGGATACCATCCTAGTTATTTATTTAAAAGAATCATGTTTATGATTGCATGATGTTTATGAATCTGGTTTCTTTTCCATGATTTATGTCATGATGAAATGTTTATGAAACCAAATTTTATGGGTTCTAATATGATGAATGATTTGCGATTTTGTGGTTTACATATGAATAGTTATCATTATTTGAAGGGTGGGACCTATATCTGTATCCAATTAATTATTTAATAAATTATATCTCATGGGATATTTAAGGGTAGGAAGTAGATGTTCTTGATCTATTATGGGAAGAAAGTCTATATTCTTGATCCGTTATAGGAAACAGTTATAT